>OZ007590.1:89468853-91868853 GCA_963931845.1 Maratus michaelseni
TTCAAATGTTTTCTTTTTTTAATTATAAATCATTATTTAGAAAAAAATAAATAAATTTTAGCCACATTTGAAATTTTATTTATCTTCTGAAAAAAAAAAAAATAATACTTTTTTTTTGTTGTTGTTTCTTTAGTACAGAAAAGAATAAATATTTATTTCATAGAAGAATAAATATAAAAAATACCCTTCAGGATTTGCAAATATATATATATATTTTTTTTTAAGTGAAAAAAAAAAAAATTGTTTATGAGTACTTTTTACTACGAGAATCATATTTTCAAAATTTTCTTTCAGAGAAGAAAAAATTCTGATATTAAAATTCTGAATTTAAAGAATATAGAAGTAAGAAACATTTTACAGGGTTTCTATGAATTTATATTTCGTAGAAACTTAGACATAAGAATTTGGATATGACAAATCTAGAAAAAATACATTATGGGGTCAACGCATTGAGTTCTTCGAAAATGACTCATTAATATATATCTAATTTCAAAGAATGCTCACAATTTCGGCCAACATTGTTATAATGAAAAATAAATATAAAGTAATTTTTTTAAATAAAAACACTCTTTTATAAATATTCAACGTTCATCTTGAAAATCCCGCTAATTTTTCGACTGCAATTCATGATTTACTCCCAAAACTTCCGTTACAATACATCAATTTGGAGTGGGCACCGAACTCGATTATGAAAAATTGACTGCTTTTTTTACGCTTGATAGAGAATAATTTTTGATCTGTTTCTTTTTTTAAGATTGAGCAATAGGAAAGAAAAAATGAAACATTATTTAAACTATATTTTTATGATTCCTAACTTGATTTCTCAACGTATAATCGTAAATTAATTAAGATTAAACTATTAATTGATAAAAGCGTACTTTCAGACTCATGACAAATTTCGTATGTTCTGCGACTGTTAAAGATGTACTGTCCTCTTAATAGAGATACTGTATTACGCCCTTTTTTTATGACATAAGTAATAAACTCCTAAAGAGTTTTCTAACAGAATCAACTCATATTTGAGGTTTTTGGAGCAAGAAGGGATCACTTCAACTTGCAGCTGCTTTAAGAAAAAAATGTTCAAAATTTTCAACTTTGATTTTACCAAATTGTTATATCTTGAATCGATATTGTGTTAAAAATTCATGGATGTTGTAAACACAACCAATTAATAAATTATAAATGAATAGACTAAATGGCTTTTTATGACATTGAGAATTTTCACCCAAAAAAAAAAAAAAAAATCGAACCAAACTAATTGTTTGGCACTGTCATTCAGAGAAATAGAGAAACATGAACTGTGAATAGATTTTTTGGTGGGTGGCAGTCGAGGACAGTGCAATTGTGTCTGACTCCCCTAAGCAAATAAATATTCATGTGCTCTTTATCAATACGAACTTACATGTTTACATGCGTAGCCAAACATAATGTAGTCAAATATAAACAAATTTGATAAAACAAAATAAGTATTTTTTTAAATTAAAAAAAAAATTAAATGCACAATAAAGGAAAAACAAATTAAATTATTTTCATTACCTCGTATTTTAAATATCAATACTTTCGGCGAATACTTGAATTAATTTATCGACGTCAATATCACGTTTAATTCATACTATTGCCAGGCCAGTCAATCTTTTCTCAGACGTGGTCAATCTAATGTAGGTTTTAGCAATTTCAATTATAAAAACACCTTCCTGAACTGGCCACTGATACCGGCAATATTGGGACCATACGCAACTCAATAAATAAATTTGGAACACCGTTTTCTCACTTATGTTGTTCAGTAAACAGTTACATAAACAAAATTAAAGAAAACACGAAAACCGACCGATAAATAAGCGAATTAAGAATATTCCGCTTCTTTCACGCCTAAACGGCGGAAGTCCGACCACGAATTTCGTCTCATACGCAAGCGCCCCAATTTTCTGGAGCTCTTATGCGGCCGCTTATGTTCACCTAATGGTAAAACCGGCAATGGCGACAGTGTGGTGACAATAACTCTTTTTCATCGAAAATGGCTCACTTTAGCTCAAAGCACTTTATTTATTATCCAAATCCGTAGAAAATTTGGAACGAAATCAGTCAGCTACCACTAACATCTTAGCTCAGTGCCACAGTGGAGATTTTTCTTACACGTGAAGATTTTTCAGTCTGTAAAAGCTTTTATAGAACATAAGAACATCTAAAAACTTCTCATCTTTCGTAGAAGACTGGGCGGGGGGATGCAAATGGTATTTCCTTCCGGATTCGATCTGTGTTTTTGGCACGCAAACTTTCCTGATCATTTTCTTTTTCGTTAGAGAACTAACCACAGTGCCTTCGGACGCGGGCGTGTCACATTGTGTAGCAAAGCATGCGTGGAGTGTAGCAACAAAGACCTGGAACAATAAATAGTTCGCTCTGTTGACTTAGACACGTGAACACTCTCAGAAATATTTAGAATAAACTAAAGTATCCAAGAAGCTAATAATGCACTACTGCATTTTGTTATTTTTTTATATTCGGAATTAAATTTATTTCATGTTTAAACGCGTGAATAGAATTTTCATAACTATCTACCAAATAAGCTTCTTCACATTTTCATAACTTATTCATGAAGATATTTTCTTTGTACTTGTTCACTGTACGGTCTTCAATGTCGTCTTTTCTATTTGGTCGATGATTCCTTATACCGTATAAGTGGGGCATTTAACTGCGTCTCGAATGCAAATAATGTCATAGATATTTCAGAAATCATTCAAAGTATGTAGATGAGGATGTTTGAATGTGTATAAAAGCGTAAGACAAACGTCTCTCGGCACCACATTTAGCAAAAGCCTTCAAGTAGCATTTGCACCACTGCCCTTTCTGTCTCTTTGGTACGATGGCTCTTTCGGGATTTCTTTTTGTAGCAGCTGCCGTCTGTGTAGCAGTGTTATGCTCAGCACAAGTTGTACCAGGCCCTCGAAAAATTGCACCATCCTTCCTTCCCGTTCAGGAGATTCCGGCTTCTTTTGCATTTGGATACGATGTCAGCGATGGACTTGGAATGACTCAAAAAAGGCACGAAATTTCTTCAAATGGAATAGTGGAAGGAACGTATGGATTTTCTGAACCTAATGGAATTTACAGACGCGTTTTTTACACTGCCAATGAAGACGGATTCAAAGCCAGACTTCAATCGAATGAACCTGGGATGGCCAACAACAACCCAGCAGATGCTGAATATATTGTCGCCCCTCCACCTCCAGCTGCTCTTCTCGCAGGAGCTCGTTTAATTTTACCACTTCAAAATACACTGTAAAAGGAGATTGTACGAAAACCGCTAATGTCTTTGAAGAGAATCATGGTTTTGAATATGGAAACGAATAAATTTCTTCTGTTTCTCTTTGAAATTGAGCAACAGTTTTAAATGTAAAAACAAAATTCTGTTATAACTTGAAGTGCTTTACAATGTACTTTCCCTTGTAAGTAAGAGATGATTTTTTTTCCTTATAAAACTCTTCTTGTAAAATGCTATGTCAATAAAAGGCTTCTTAAAAATAATCCATTTACTTTTCTTTATTTTGGTAGAATATGTTATTTATATTTTGTCTTCCAGAGAAAATGAATATCATCTAATTAGTGAATGTGATATATTACTAGAAGTTAGAATACAATCAAATGTGAGTATACAATCGGAATATATCTATGACAAAAGATTTAAAGCGAAAATGGCTTGCACCTAAAAGAAAAAAAAATTGTTATTTTTTATTATAGAATCATGAGGTGTATTTTTAGCTGATAGAGGAGGTGGGGGATGAATGGGACAAGGTATGGATGGGACGTTCTCAATATTTCAGGCAATAAACTTTTTTTTACTTGCTTCCTATCCTCATAGATTTCACTACCATAGTGTGATTCAGAACCAAAAGCAAGAGCACATGGCTGTTTTCAGTTTTCTTCAAATTTGCATTTCCTGAAAACTCTGCTTAAAAGTAATTTTTTTTTTTACATTTGAAGTTACTTAAATATCTTATGCAATATAAACAATTAAGATATGTTGTAGTTTTTTTATTTCGAGGCTCAATATTGGTAATTAAAATGAATGCATATTAACCATTGTGACAAAATAATTTTTGAGACAAAATGGCTGACAATTGAATATATGCAACATGGGGATGATTGGGACATTTCAAATGGGATGAATGGAACTGTCTCATTCATCCCTAGAGAATGCTGAAAAATATATTTATTAACTAAATAATATTATATAGGTTGATAAATTAATACTTTATGGTAATTATTCTTTTAACATTTCATCCTCATTGTAGCCATTGTCTTCTGCCATTGAATGCTTCCGTTTATGGGCCTTTTAAGGCAAAGCTGAGATGAGTCCAAGATGATTGGCTAACAAATAATCCTGGAGATCATATTACAATTTATAATCTCTCAGCTTTTACCAAGGAGGCATTTTACGACAATACGGGGAGGAAAATGTTTGTGTCCCATTCATCCCTGCTGTGGGGATGATTGGGACATAGAAGAACTTTTTTTAAATTTTTATTTATAATTCTGTATAATAGTAATCTTGAACAAATATTGTACATAAGATGTAGTAAAACACTTAATGTATAACATGTGATATATAATATTGATAATAACTTAAATAAAATATTTAAAATAAATATTTTTGTGAAAATGTCCCATTCATCCCCCATCTCCCCTATATTTTTTCTTTTCAAAAGTTTTTTTTTTTTCCTTAGTTATAGTAGCATCCTCAAAATTATAAAGCACATTTTTATAAATTTAATAAGAAGAGAATTGCTGAAAAATATTAAAAATTGGACAAAATATTTTTCGTTTAATTTATATCAATACTGTATTATATTTGAAACTATAAAACATGAAAGATGTTGAAACGGTGAACCAAAATTTTTTTATTTAAAAAAACATCAATACTTTTTAAACTCAGTTACAGTGAAGCCCAAAAAAGAACGGTTATAAAGTTTCTCCTTCGTATGTAGTGTACGTATATATATAAATTTGATGTGTTCATCATAAGCCTTAAATTATCTAACCGATTTTGATAAATAAGGTATTATTCAATTTCTGTTAAAAGTGTAAACAACATTGGCTAAAATTAAAAATATATATATATATGTATAATATGTGCCCAAAATCGATGTGATTCACCATAGCTTATCGAATCCATTTCACAAAAGAAGTATGCTTTGGTTTGTCTTGTAATATCATTTAAAAATTTTCTGATCCACCATAGCTGCTAAACTATCAAACCGATTTTCGCAGAAGAATCGTCATTTCACTTGTCTAAAAACGTGTAAGTAACATAGGTAAAAAAATCGAAATTTTCAATATGGTATGAAATGCCCAATTTTGATATGATGCAAGATTTATTCTTCTTATTTATTCTATCGAACCAATTTTTAGTAAAAGGGGTATCTTAAAAGTTTACGTAACGCATGTTCAAAATTTAGAAAATTTTTAAATGATATGATCCATTATAGTTGTTACCTATCAAATCGCTTTTAACAAAAAGGTATGATTGGACTTGCATTAAAAATATAAGTCACAGGAATTAAAAATTTAAAAAAGTTCAAAATGGTATGAGGCGCCTAAATTTGTTGATTCAGTACAGCTGTTAAACTATCGAATTATTTTTTGGTAAAAGGATCATCGATTGATTTGTCTTAAAATTTAAGCAACACAGATTCAAAATTTCGAAAATTCAAAAATATGTGACATGTGATTCACTTTAGCTGTTAACTATCAAATTGTTTTTTCACAAAAAAGGTAGTGATGCAAGAATATGGACTATAAAAATGTCAAAAAATCTAAAATATAGGACGCCCAAAATTAATGTGTTCCATCTTGTCTCAATAACAATCAAACTATTTTCTTCAAATAGGTTTATTCATTTATTTATACACTGTTTTAATGTTTTGGTTTTACTCTACTTTTTAAGTTCATATTTATATTTTCTAATTATCCCAGTATATTGCTAAATTTCCTTAATATATATATATATATATATTTAAATTTCAGAATCATATCAATTCTTTCGTAGGCTAAGTAATTATTTGTATATTTCTTATATTTTCTCAGCTGCCAGAGATCTGTTGCAGTGGTCGATGTGAACTGCGCCGGTCGACAAGCGCCCATCAGTGATTCGACAACGAAAGAAAGTGAAAACAACAGTCCGTGGCTTCTAGGATTCACCGAATCTCAAGGTGGAAACACCAGGTAAATAAAAACAACGATACAAATTGAAAGAAATTTTGAGGCTGTTTCTTATAAAACGCAAAAATCGATATTTTCCTTTTGTAACCGTGACCAGTGAATATTAATAATCGCTTGACATGAAATGTATATATTTTTCCTAGCACTTGAAATGCAAAAATGAAGTTTTATGATTGAATATCTTGCCACATTCACCAGTAGGTTTAGTAAATACATAATCTGCTCGAATCATATGCACGAAGCATAATTTCCGTCTCCACCGCTGATTGACGATTGGGATATACGATTTCTGATTGGTTGCAAAAACGAACGCTTCTTAAGTCATTTCCGGTATTTGAGAGGATTATGAAGATATAAGAAGATAGATAAAAAATTAATAGATATTATATATGTGATGTCTCTTCTATATGTGTGGGCGTTCTAAAGGAAACAGGCCGTTCTAATTACGACGAACACAAGTTTAATTCTTGACATAAAGTTGACATAAGAATGACGAAGACAGGTACATCACACGACATTAAATAAACATAAAAGATTATTCATATTTTTCAAGATTCATGACCGGTAACATTTACGGCCATTTTCATAACCAATTCTGATTTCTCATATCACAAACGACGTTCTTCGCCGCTGACGTTCTGCGTTCTGAGTTCTACTGCCGCGCGCTTTCGTTTCTCCAGAAGGGGGCGCTACTAGAGCAAGAAGAGGCATGCGCAATCCTCACACCTCCTCCTTTCGAGAATTTGATTTAGTCTTTTGAGACAAATCAATATCTGGTAAATATCTAAATAAACAAGTAAAACATATTAATACTAAAATTCAAACATTTAAAGAACATCAAAGAAAATAAACAAATAGAATACACTATAACACTAATAGTAATATTTTAAAGTTCGAGGATAAAGTTAAAGTTCAGACTTGTAACACAGAAAAAAAAAATGTTCAAAGTTTTTAAGTCCAATGTGAGGCATGTAGCCTACTTAGAGAGTCAGCATTCGCGTGGAGTTTCCCACGTCGGTACGTTATTTGGGCTTGAAAGCGCTGAAGTGCAAGGGCCCATCTTTGAAGGCGCGCACTTTGAGGTGCACAGTCCGTGAGAAATTTCAAAGGATTATGGTCGCTCACCACAGTTACGTGCGAACCATAAATATAGTGTTCGAACTTTTTCAGGGCGAAGATAACAGAAATAAGCTTCCTTTTCGATGGTAGTATAACCCTCTTGACATTTGGAGAGCTTTTTACTTGTAAAAGCAATGGGGTGCTCTTGTTCATTTTCATCTTTTTGAGATAGACAAGCGCCTATCGCATACGAAGAAGCATCTGCATGTATAATAAATAGTTTCTGAAAGTTCGGGGAATAACAGGTGGGTGATTTACTGATCGCCTGTTTCAACTCAAAAAAGGCTTTGTCACAATCCTCAGACCAAGTAACTTCATTAGGGGCACGTTTCTTCGTAAGTTCAATCAATGGACGAGCTATGTCGGAGAATGAAGGAACATAGGATCGGTAGTAAGATAAAAGACCTAATAAGCTTCTGACATCTTTCTTTGACTTGGGAACTTCTAAGTTTTGTATCGCTGATACTTTGTCGGGATCGGTTGCATGTATACCGGATCAGAGCCGTCCTTAGCGGTGTGCGGCCGCACAGGGCCTCGCACCTAAGAAGGCCTCGCGCCCAAAAAACAAATTAATGCAAAATGGCAAAATAACTATTATTTATTTTGTTGTGAGTTATCTATTTCATAATAAAATGTAGGGTACATGACAATTCTGTCCCGTCGATGTCATTTCGACTGCCCCTCCCTCCCCTATAGCTAATTGTCGTAGGCCCACCAAACGCTGTATGGTTCAACATCATGAGGGCCATTATCATTTTCTTATCAAACCCATAAATTTTTATAAAAAACTTAATATAAGAACCCGACAAATTTAAACTTTTATAATTCGTGATCAAATAGTGACAGCGGGCTCAAATTTTGTGTGCATGAACAAAGTGACATAATTTTACAGGAAACATTGTCGTTTTTTTTTTAACAGAAGCCCCTAAATTTTAGTAGAGTGCAAATATAAGGGCTCAATAACCATAAACACATATAACTCGTATCCAAATTTTCGCAGCCCATGCGAATTTTATATGGTAAACGCAATCATTTTAAGGAGGGAGTGGAGTTAAGTCAATTTTTATCGAAGCCACCCATATTTTAGTGTATTACAAATATAATGTATTGCCTTTAAACACTTATAACTCGAACCGTAATTACACTAATCAGCCCCCCCCCCCCCCCCTCAAAGGAAAAAAAATCTCCTCCCTGCATAACAAATATGTAAACTCTACAGATTTAATATTGCTAAATCTAAATATGACATCCAAATTTCCCAGCACGTATCATTTTTTCGAGAAACAGTTTTATAAAATAACAAATAGTGAAGGATTATCATATTATTTTTCAATGATAAATAAATTGAAATCATGAAAAAACTATTTTCAGTGTCTTAGATAACAAATCGATAAAATATAGCATGAAAATCTAGTTTGTTGACACTTGTATGTTGTATTGTGCATTTTTTTTCTCTGTGTGCTACCCCCCCTCCCCCTTTCGTGTCCAAATTTATTATTTACTATCGTGCAATATATTTTTATTCCTTATGCCACTGTAACTTGGGTAATGTTTTTAGTACGTTTATTTATGAGTAATTTACATATAATTATGTACATTTTATTATTTACACAATTTCCACTTATGTTTTTGCAAGAAAAAAATTTCTTACTTGAACCATCCTAACTAAAAATGGTTCGTGATACAATAATTTCATTGAAATATTTTGATTTAGTAGTATGAAATGCATAAGAATCAACGATTATTTTTACAAGGAGGATTTTGCTGCCGACCAGTATTATCGTAGAACATTCATATTTTGTATAGTAAACTTAATCTTTATAAAGAGGGGGGGGGGGGAACTTTGTTAGTTTTTTAACCGAAGGCCTTAAAGCTTAGTATAGCGTGAATAAGGACCCGATCACCACAAACACTTATAAATCGGATTGAAATTGTCATAGTCCACACAAATTTCGTATGAGAAACGTAATCGTTTTAAAGGAGAGGATGGGGGACTCTGTCGATTTTTTATATAAGCCCCCATATTTCACTGTATCATAAATATAAGGTGCTGACAGCTTAAAATACTTATAACTCTAGCTGTAATTATCGTACTCTTATCTTGTATGGTAAATGTAATCTTTATGAAGGTAAATACTTTGTCGCTTTCATATAATAAATGAAGAATGTGTCACACAAAATCTGAGTGTACTACGACAACTACAGCTCGAGCTATAATTATTTAATTTGTTACTGCCTTATATTTATAATACACTAAAATATAACAAGCTTCGATAAAAAAAATCAAAAAAAAATCGACAGAGCTCCTTAACCTCCTATTAAAAAGTTTAACATACAATATTTGTTTGAGCCTCGACAATTTGGAACCGATTTATAAGTGTTTACGTTAACAAGCTCTTATATTCGTGCTATACTAAAATTTTGGGACTTCCGTTAAAAACCCCGACAAAGTCCCTCCTTTATAAGGATTATATTTATCATCCAAATATGAGAGTATTCTACGATAATTACGGATCGCGTTAAAGGTGTTTTAAATTGTCAGCCCTTTATATTTATGATACACTGAAATATAGGGAGGGGCTTCGATAAAAAAATGACAGAGACAGGGAGTTGATGGTTGGTTTGACGGTTGGCAGATGAATAGATTTTTATTTCTAAGTCGATACAACTTTTTATATGTAGATGTCTCTCTTTCAAAATTTGTATTCGAATTCGAAAAATAGACACAATTCACAAATATTTCTTTTTAATCTACATTTTTTATCCTTTATAGAGCTTTAAAAGTACGATATTTTTTATAATCGTTTTGTTTCTTTCTAAACTATATTCAGTTTCTTACTGAGTCTTTATTTGAACCTGTTCATATGGTTATTTATGTTGTAATTCCTTGTAATTCCTTGCGAACATATAATCTGAAAAATTCTGGACTTTAAACTGTTTGTAGAACTATGAGTGTTATTATTTTAAATGAATTTAAAAACTGAAAGTAATGTTGGTTAAGAAATATAGAGATATTTTAAAGAAATTTGCTGGGTCGGGACTGGTTCTACTGACAAGGTAACTTGTTCAGAGCTAATTTTTAGCTTTTACACTGGGTCCTTTTCTTCCAAACCGAGCTTGACCTGGTACTGAAAATTTTGACCATTGGAGACTGGTATATTTGAGTGACACTTTCGATCAGCCTACAGTCAATTAAAATTAGGCAAAATCAAGCTAATTTTAAAATATTTTCGACATTCGACCACTGCACTTCATATTACAGCAGCTATGATTTTGGTAAAATGAAACCTTTTTAATTAGCATGTAACAAACGTGTTTATATTTTTAATTTAAAAAGACAATTTTAAAATATGATAGATTCTGAAGCAAAACCAATATTTCCCCAAATTTCCGTTTTTCTAACAATCTTTCTTTCAAAAGTCAATCTTTCGTAATTTTAGGAAACTTTGAATCGTTAATCTAATCTCCGGGTCTGGGAGGGGACCCCCCCGTGGGTGCTAAGGGTTCTGAAGCCCCTCCTGAAGCCCTCCCGTGGGTGCGCCACTGTATCTGCCATTAAATAATGGCAAAAATTACTATTAAAAGTTTCTGGTAGATGAATAACAAAACAGCTAAATTGGCAACATTTTTCGGAATGGAAGGGCCTCGCAAAAGTTCTTACACCCGGCCTCGCTTTCGCTAAGGACGGTTCTGTACCGGATCCTACCACATGACCTAGAAATTTTATTTTTTTTTCGTTTTCGCCGTCTTCCCGTACTAAATGTATTGTTCATTCGTCGAAAACCATCACGTGTATACTGTTTCTTCCTCCCAGTTTCCTTTATTTTCACTTTAACATAATTTTTAGAAAGTTCAGTTTCATTTTTATTTTCGTCAATCGTCACTTCCTTAGCTTCTGTAAACTTATCAATCTTCTCAGATTTCTTCTGGCATTTTTCTAACATCATGTTGTCAGGATGATTTAACTTAAGGAATACATCGGGTTCTTTGTTTGCTATTTCCTGTGATTTCACACAACCATTGACTATAATGTAGTCAGAATTTTTATCGTAAACAAAAGGTTGTTTCAACTCAATCATGCTGGATTCGGAACTTCCATCAAGTGTTTCTGGCATTGTATTATTGAAAATAGAGCAAGATTCTTCTGTTGTCGTGACATCAACTTTTGAATCTTCATTTTCAGAAATTATGCTTAGTCTTATATTTTCTTCCTTCATGTCTGCTGATGCAATCAAATATTTATCCGAGGTACTTGCATTCTTTTTAACATAATTCGGGGTTTCGTATTCGGTTTCTTCATCAGGCGTGAGACTGCATAGTTTGAGGATTCGAAAATTGAAATTACATTGTTAACTATGGGAGTATTCTTCATAATATTGTGTTCACTCTGTAAATAATTTTAAACTTTTAAATCTTTTGAATTATGTAAAATTTCTTCTGCTTGCCTAATTTGGGGATCTTCTACCTTATAATGAATTTCCGTTTCAATTTGATCTCCACTCTCTATTACGATTAAATTGGCAACAGTACATATGTCATTTTCATTATTATTTGTTTCTTTCGTGATCGATTGTGTAATACTAGTACGCGGTTGAGGGTTATTTTTCGTCTCATCGAATAATTTATCCAAGTGATATAAGAAATTCTCATGAATGAAAAAGCTATTACATTCATTTTTGTTAGCTGTCGAACACTGATTTAACGAAGGGTCGTTTTTCTGTTGCCATTTAAATTTCTCTGAATCATTTATAAAAGTATCAGGGTCGTCGCCAGGTGTTTGGTCAATGTTCTCGTTTACATTCGCATTTTCAACTGACACATGGTCTAAAATTGAAGCAGACAGATCTACAGTGTTGGTTTCTTTCGTATTGTCACTTATCGCGTCAACATTACAATTTAATGTCTTATCATTTTCGTTATATTTATTAAAATCATTTAATTCATTATATGTATCAAGAGAAAGTAATAAATCATTAATTAAATTATCAACTACAGCACATGTTATCATAATATTAGGATATATCTTGGGGTTTAATTTATCAACTGCAATACTCAATGGGATATTTATTAAAGGAGCTTTCAATTGGTGTCCGAATGCAGATTGCAATATTATGGTACCACAAGGATTTTTAAAGTATTCGGGTACACAATTAGCCTTTATTATAGAAATTTGAGTTCTACTATCGACTACGCCATGTAATATTTTATTACCACATTCGATATCTACTGTCGGTAATGTTTCAATTAATTTCGTTTCTTTTCGCGGTGTTTTCAAATTAAATAACTCATCTGACCTTATTCTTGCAGTGAGTGCTTTTTCATTTGCATTCGAATTATCTTCCCTATCAAATTTATTGGCATTGCCAAATAAATAACTGCATATTGTAACATTATGGTATCTGCCGCAATTCGTGCATTTTTTATCTTTTATGGTACAATCTTTAGCGACGTGTTTGCCTCTCTTTAAGCATAAAAAACAACGCCCTTCAGCTCTTAATGTAGCTATTTTCTGCTCAACAGATAATTTATTACATTCCTCAGTCGAATGACTATTACAAGAACAAAATATACAAAAGGTTTCAGAGGTGGCTTTAATATGAGATACTTCAGAATTAATTCTATCATAAGCGAACATTTGTCTACGAAATGCAGGCGAATCATTATTGTACGACTGTTTTGACCTTGGGTTATCTAAATTGCCAGTTAAATAATTTTGTTTTTCTCTCGACTCTATTTCGGTACGAATAAATAATAACAAATCATCAATGTTTGGTTGCGAGTCACTAGAATTTTTTATACATTGCTTATTATATTCTAACGAAAGATTATTTGGCAGGGATTTAAGAATTTTAGGTGTCAACAGGTTATCAAATCCATTTGATTCAATGTCTAAAGACCTGAGACTTCTTATTTGCGATTGAATCGTATCAAATAATTTCAGTAGAGCGGTTACATCTTTTGTTTTCAATACTGGTTTTAAATATAATAAAGTATTTATGTGTGACGTCACAATGAGGTCCTTTCTGCCAAATTGTTGTTTCAGAATTTGGACAGCTTCCAAATAATTTTTATCTGATAACGCAAACCCGGAAATATAATTATATGCACTACCACCTAAATAACTTTGTAAATAGCTCATTTTTTCAATATTTGACAGTGAATCATTATCATGGCCTGCTATTTTGAATGAGTTCCAAAAGTTTTGAAATTTACTTATTTCACCGTAAAATTTCTCAATCTTTAATGTAGGGAGTTTAACAGATTGCGCAACTACTTCTGCGTGCTTATTATCTACGTGAGATACGGGGAAATTTGGCTTTTGCTATTATTTTTCAATTTCTTATTAATTCTAAATCTCCATAAAGTTATTTTTTCATGATATTCGCTGGAGGCCTTCGCGTCTTTTTCGATTTCATCCTCATCATTAATTAGCGCTAAAATTTGTTCATCTTCTCGTTTAAGATCGATACCTTTTTGTTCTAGCTGAGCTAAATTTTCTTCTAATTCGTCTAAATTCGGTGATTGCAAAACCCATGCATCTTCGATCTTTTTAACAATAGAGGTAATAGATGCTTTAATTACACCTCTAGTTTTTTTAAGCTTAGTCAGTTGATCGGCCATACTTAAACAATAAAATTTACCTTACCTCTGTATAGGTTATCCAAAATTTTTCTTCACTATAATCGTTCACTCAGTGATCAAAATTTACAGCCTGTTTTCATCCATTAGTTCTGACACCAATGTGATGTCTCTTCTATATGTGTGGGCGTTCTAAAGGAAACAGGCCGTTCTAATTACGACGAACACAAGTTTAATTCTTGACATAAAGTTGACATAAGAATGACGAAGACAGGTACATCACACGACATTAAATAAACATAAAAGATTATTCATATTTTTCAAGATTCATGACCGGTAACATTTACGGCCATTTTCATAACCAATTCTGGTTTCTCATATCACAAACGACGTTCTTCGCCGCTGACGTTCTGAGTTCTGCTGCCGCGCGCTTTCGTTTCTCCAGAAGGGGGCTATATATATATTAAATATATATATTAATATTATATATTGTATATTATTTTATATATTATATTATATTATTTATTATATTATATTTAGAAATTAATTAGATTATACAGAAATTAATAGATATTATATAAGAAATCAAGTTCAACCGGTAATTACTTAAGAAGCGTTCGGTTTAACAACCAATCACAAAGCGTGATAATCGCAATCCTCTATCCGCGGTGGACAGGGAAATTATGCTACGAAATTATATTTTAAAGGTGGGTCATTCCATATCAAGTGGCCTAAATTTTTATATGACTCCTGCTCAACTCCCTCTTCAATTTTAACGTACATATAGGTCTAAGATGGACATTTGCAAACTATCACAGTCCATATAAGAAGTAGTGTAGTTGGGGCATCACCATCAGGGGTGCTTTTTTGAAGTTCCATAATTCAATGTCGCAGGAAAAAACATTAAATCACCAAGTTTGTCATCTTATTACTCATGATACAAGAAATCTTACATATTGAAAATATGTGATCTAATACAACTTTTTGTGCATAATTGCATACATATAACATAAAACATAATTGTATAAACATAATTGTATAAACATAATTGTATAAACATAATTGTATAAATAAAATATAAAAACATAATTGCAATATTAAAGATCAGAAATCAATACATTCATCACCACTTAGCCTCAAACTAGAGACCATACAGCTTGTCTCGATGAATTTAACTCTTATTTTAACAAGCTGTAACTACTGAACACATTATTTTAAAAGTTTTCCTACTATCTAAATATTTATTCATTTATTCATTTGTTGAATCCTATCAAAAATTAAATTTATAAATTCAAAACCATTTGCAGAAGTCTGTATCCCAAAAGGGACACTTCTGATTTGATTACCGTTAACAGGGTTCCTTCAGGCCAGGGAATTTCCCTGACTTTAGGTCAGATAAACACCAGTATTTACTTAGAGAAAAACTCACCTTTAACAATCGCGCGATTACTTAAATAGATTTTTTTATATAAAAATACTGGTATTTGAGCTGAAAGTGTAGAAACCCTGGTTAATATCCAAAAGTTACACCTTAATTGAACAGAAAACTTTTGTTTTCGTTTGAGTCTCTTCCATATAAGAAAAAAAAACAAGGTTCAAAACACTTATTCTGAGTGAGATTCGCCACTATGTATATATATAAACTCGGTTTGTGGCGTCAGGTGCCGCCATCCGAAAAATCTACAAGAGACCACGCCACTTCTTCCGGTCAAGGGTGCATTCTTCTTCCAGACCCCTATCCCTCATGGCTTTTTTTATATCATCCATCCAGGTCTATGGAATGCAAATTAAAGTCCGGATACATTCAAATATTTCTTTAATGGATATAAGTTGGAATTGTGAAACAAGTATTTACCTATAGCAAAACGACTATGCGCTATCGTATGAAAATGAATGCAGCGCCCCCTAGTAGCGATACTTAATAGTTATCGATCGTATCTCAAAAAATATGAGATATAGCGAAATAATACAAAATTGTAGACCATCCTCGATGTGGTACTAAATGACGTCTTACATGTAAAAATAACTTTATTAGAAGTTCTGAAATATCAATTTTTCGATAACCAATCACCGGCTTAAATACGTCATTAATCGCTTGTAAAAGTGTAACATTAAACGGCAGATATATATACCGTTTTAAATTAAATTAACATATGTAATTAAGTTACAATATATTTTAATAAGAAATTTGAGTTAAGTATGCTCAATATTTGAAGTAAACAAAAATATTACGTCTGAACATATTTATATTTATATTAAAATTACAGACATTACATTACAATTACATAAAACATTAAAAACATATTAAAATTGGACGTTTCGGATTTACATGAAAATCCCTCATCAACAAACATTTTTCTTAACGTAAGTCACAGTTCAAAAATATCAACAAATAGAAAATGCAACGTATCAAATGTATCAAAGCGGGGCCTCCGAGATGTCGCTGTGTGTCCTACACCGGGCCTGCTACAAGTATTACTATTAGTGACGTCACAGTAGTGATCCACTTTGGTCAAAGTATCGCAGCAGAAAGATGTAATAAAAAGAGCATTTTCGCTCTTATAATTTGTGATTACATAAATAATATTAAATTTCATAATCGTGAATGTGAGGATTGCGCATGCCTCTTCTTGCTCTAGTAGCGCCCCCTTCTGGAGAAACGAAAGCGCGCGGCAGGCATTTTTGCCGATCCCACCGAAGCTAGCATAGGGAAGAAAATACGGGCTTCTGATTGGTCGAATAATTTAAAGAACAGTTTGTTTTGATTCTTTTTTGAGTTTACGTTTATTTAAGCATCAGTTTCTGTTTTAAAACTTTTTGGAAGATGGATGTTGATAAATTTCCTTCTGAGTTTACATATTTATTTATAGATAAAGAGAAAGATTTTTTGGAATTTAGAATTAAAGAAGTAAATGATGATGTTTCTGCTAAAGTAAGTTAAAAAGAATTATGCAATATCTTTTTTTCGTGATTAAATTTTGAAGGGGGGAAAAAGTAAAGATATTTGTTGAAAAGTTATATCAAAAGCTGATACTCAAGAAAAAAAAAAGAATTAAAATACGAGAGAATCCTTTCATTATATCAGTTTATATATTTATTTTACCGATGTTTATAGCTATTAATATTTAAAATTTCAGCACTATTTGTATACTCATATAAACACAATAATCACATTTCCTTTTTATGGCGTCAATTACGCGATATTTATAAACTCAATTGTTCTTTATTACTTAAAAAAAAATTAAAAAAATTGCTATTTCTTCTTATTATTAATATTTTAACATGATATGCACATATACGTCTCTAATACATACATCCACATTCAGAACAATTTATTTAAAAACAGCAATTGCTCTTCAAATTATTCAACCAATCAGAAGCCCGTATTTCCTTCCTTATGTTAGCTTCGGTGGGATCGGCAAAAATGCGCGCGGCAGTAGAACTTGCAACGTCAGCGGCGAAGAACGTCGTCTGATTTATGGAAACGGAAATAGTATGAAAATGGCCGTGAGTAAATGTTATCGGTCATGAATCTTGAAAAATATGAATAATCTGTTATGTTCATTTAATGTCGTGTGATGTACCTGTCTTCGTCATTTTTATGTCAACTTTATGTCATCGTTATGTCAAGAATTAAACTTGTGTTCGTTGTAATTAGAACGGCCTGTTTCCTTTAGAACGCCCACACACATACGGAAGAGACATGACATTGGTGTCAGAATTAATGGATGAAAAACAGGCTGTATTACTGGATTACGGAGTGAAACATTATAGTGAAATATTATAGTGAAATATTATAGTGAAAGATTATAGTGAAGAAAAATTTTGGATAACCTATACAGAGGTAAGGTAAATTTTATTATTTAAGTATGGCCGATCAACTGACTAAATTTAAAAAAACTAGAGGGGTAATAAAAGCATCTATTACATCTATTATTAAAAAGATCGAAGATGCATGGGTTTTGGAATCGCCGAATTTGGTGGAATTAGAAGAAAATCTAGCTCAGCTAGAACAGAAAGGTATCGACCTTAAACGGGAAGATGAACAAATTTTAGCGTTAATTAATGATGAGGATGAAATCGAAAGAGACGCGAAGACCTCCATAGAATATCATGAAAAAAATAACTTTATGGAAATTTAGAATTAATAAGAAATTGAAAAATAATAGCAAAAGCCAAATTTCCCCGTATCTCACGCCGATAATAAGCACGCAGAATTAGTTGCGCAATCTGTTAAACTCCCTACATTAACGATTGAGAAATTTTACGGCGATATAAGTAAGTTTCAAAACTTTTGGAACTCATTCAAAATAGCAGTCCATGATAATGATTCACTGTCAAATATCGAAAAAATGAGCTATTTACAAAGTTATTTAGGTGGTAGTGCATATAATTCTATTTCCGGGTTTGCGTTATCAGATAAAAATTATTTGGAAGCTGTCCAAATTCTGAAACAACAATTTGGCCGAAAGGATCTCATTGTGACGACACACATAAATACATTATTATCTTTGAAACCCGTATTGAAAACAAATGATGTAATAGCTCTGCGAAAATTATTTGATACCATTCAATGCCAAATAAGAAGTCTCAGGTCTTTAGACATTGAATCAAATGGATTTGATAACCTGTTGACACCTATAATTCTTAAATCCCTGCCAAATAATCTTTCGTTAGAATATAATAAGCAATGTATAAAAAATTCTAGTGACTCGCAACCTAACATTGATGATTTGTTATTATTTATTCGTACCGAAATAGAGTCGAGAGCAAAACAAAATTATTTAACTGCCAATTTAGATAACCCAAGGTTAAAGCAGTCGTATAATGATTCCACTGCATTTCGTAAACAAATGTTCGCTAGTGATAGAATTAATTCTGAAGTATCTCATATTACCGCGGAAACCTTTTGTATATTTTGTTCTTGTAATAGTCATTCGACTGAGGAGTGCAATAAATTACCCGTTGATCAGAAAATAGCTAAATTAAAAGCACAAGGACGCTGTTTTTTATGCTTAAAAAGAGGCAAACACGTCGCTAAAGATTGTACCATAAAAGATAAAAAATGCACAAATTGCGGCAGATCCCATAATGTTACAATATGCAGTTATTTATTTGGCAATGCCAATAAATTTGATAGGGAAGATAATTCGAATTCAAATGAAAAAGCACTCACTACTAGAGTCAAATCGGATGAGATTTTTAATTTGAAAATACCGAAAAAAGAAACGAAATTAATTGAAACATTACCGACAGTAGATATTGAATGTGGTAATAAAATATTACATGGCGTAGTAGATAGTGGAACTCAAATTTCTATAATAAAGGCTAATTGTGTACCCGAATACTTTAAAAATCCTTGTGGTACTATAATATTGCAATCTGCATTCGGTCACCAATTGAAAGCTCCTTTAATAAATATCCCATTGAGTATTGCAGTTGATAAATTAAACCCCAAGATATATCCTAATATTATGATAACATGTGCTGTTGTTGATAATTTAATTAATGATTTATTACTTTCTCTTGATACATATAATGAATTGAATGAGTTGAATAAATATAATGAAAATGAAAAGGCATTAAATTGTAATGTTGACGCGATAAGTGACAATACGAAAGAAACCAACACTGTAGATCTGTCTGCTTCAATTTTAGACCATGTGTCAGTTGAAAATGCGAATGCAAACGAGAACATTGACCACGCACCTGGCGACGACCCTGATAATTTTATAAATGATTCAGAGAAATTTAAATGTAAACAGAAAAACGACCCTTCGTTAAATCAGTGTTCGACAGCTAACAAAAATGAATTTAATAGCTTTTTCGTTCATGACAATTTCTTATATCACTTGGATAAATTATTTGATGAGACAAAAAATAACCCTCACCCGCGTACTAGTATTACACAATTGATCACGAAAGAAACTAATAATAATGAAAATGACATATGTACTGTTGCCGATTTAATCGTAATAGAGAGTGGAGATCAAATTGAAACGGAAATTCATTATAAGGAAGAAGATCCCCAAACTAGGCAAGCAGAAGAAATTTTACATAATTCAAAAGATTTAAAAGTTCAAAATTATTTACAGAGTGAACACAATATTATGAAAGATACTCCCATAGTTAACAATGTAATTTCAATTTTTGAACTCTCAAACTATGCAGTCACACCTGATGAAGAAACCGAATACGAAACCGCAATTTATGCTAAAAAGAATGCAAGTGCTTCGGATAAATATTTGATTGCATCAGCAGACATGAAGGAAGAAAATATAAGACGAAAGATAATTTCTGAAAATAAATATTCAAAAGTTGATGTCACGACAACAGAAGAATCTTACTCTGTTTTCAATAATACAATGCCAGAAACACTTGATGGAAGTTCCGAATCCAAAACGATTGAGTTCAGCGAGAAACAACCTCCTGTTTACGATGAAAATTCCGACTACATTATAGTCAATGGTTGCGTGAAATCACATGAAATAGCAAACAAAGAACCCGATGTATTCCTTAAGTTAAATCATCCTGACAACATGATGTTAGAAAAACGCCAGAAGAGATATGAGAAGATTGATGAGTTTACAGCGACTAAGGAAGTGACGATCGACGAAAATAAAAATGAAACTGAACTTTCTAAAAATTATGTTAAAGTGAAAATAAAGGAAACTGTGCGGAAGAAACAGTATACACGTGATGGCTTTCGCCGAATGAATAATAAATTTAGTACGGGAAGACGGCGAAAACGAAAAAAAATAAAATTTTTAGATCATGTGGTAGGATCCGGTATACATGCACCCGATCCCGACAAAGTATCAGCGATACAAAACATAGAAGTTCCCCAGTCAAAGAAAGATGTCAGAAGCATATTAGGTCTTTTATCTTACTACCGATCCTATGTTCCTTCATTCTCCGACATAGCTCGTCCATTGATTGAACTTACGAAGAAACGTGCCCCTAATGAAGTTACTTGGTCTGAGGATTGTGACAAAGCCTTTTTTGAGTTGAAACAGGCGATCAGTAAATCACCCATCTGTTATTCCCCGAACTTTCAGAAACCATTTGTTATACATGCAGATGCTTCTTCGTATGCGATAGGCGCTTGTCTATCACAAAAAGATGAAAATGAACAAGAGCATCCCATTGCTTTTACAAGTAAAAAGCTCTCCAAATGCCAAGAAGGTTATGCTACCATCGAAAAGGAAGCTTATGCTGTTATCTTCGCCCTGAAAAAGTTCGAACACTATATTTATGGTTCGCACGTAACTGTGGTGAGCGACCATAATCCTTTGAAATTTCTCACAGACTGTGCACCTCAAAGTGCGCGCCTTCAAAGATGGGCCCTTGCACTTCAGCGCTTTCAAGCCCAAATAACGTACCGACGTGGGAAACTCCACGCGAATGCTGACTCTCTAAGTAGGCTACATGCCTCACATTGGACTTAAAAACTTTGAACATTCTTTGAACATTTAAAAATTTGAACATTTCTTCTGTGTTACAAGTCTGAACTTTAACTTTAAAAACTTTAACTTTATCCTCGAACTTTAAAATATTAGTATTAGTGTTATAGTGTATTCTATTTGTTTATTTTCTTTGATATTCTTTAAGTGTTTGAATTTTTGTATTAATATGTTTTACTTGTTTGTTTAGATATTTACTAGATATTGATTTGTCTCAAAAGACTAAATCAAATTCTCGAAAGGGGGAGGTGTGAGGATTGCGCATGCCTCTTCTTGCTCTAGTAGCGCCCCCTTCTGGAGAAACGAAAGCGCGCGGCAATAGAACTTGGAACGTCAGCGGCGAAGAACGTCGTCTGATTTATGGAAACGGAAATAGTATGAAAATGGCCGTGAGTAAATGTTATCGGTCATGAATCTTGAAAAATATGAATAATCTGTTATGTTCATTTAATGTCGTGTGATGTACCTGTCTTCGTCATTTTTATGTCAACTTTATGTCATCGTTATGTCAAGAATTAAACTTGTGTTCGTTGTAATTAGAACGGCCTGTTTCCTTTAGAACGCCCACACATATACAAGAGCCATGACAGTGAAATAAAAGGGAATTAATATACTTGTTTTATTAAAGGAAATCAAAAGTTTTAAATTAAAAAAATGCTAAGATTAATAAATCAGATTGAACCCATTGACTTACCTTTTCCTAAACACATTATTTTACAATAAATATACGTACAAAAAATATAATAAATCTACCAAAAACTTTACAAAATCAATCCCATTCCTCCCTTTTACAACTACATACCATAATTTAACCATCAAAACACAATAAATGTCAATTTAAATACAGAAATCGACATTTTTTAACTATAGAGACCTTGGCACTTTTTTTTAACGCTTTGGCGTAATCCGGGCTTCAGAAAGTTAGATATGTTTTAAAATTATATACACAATTATGAAAACAAACCTAATGTACTTTTATGTTTATTTATATATGTATAAAATTATTTATATATACAATTCTGTTCTACCTGCATATAAAAAGAGATAAATGGCTTCTTTATATTAAATAAATTATATAAATATTGAAAAAAAAATACTTATTTATATGAAACTACGAATAGGTTGCCAGAAAATATTTTGCAACTTTCCTTCTCTCGCCATAAGTCTTTTTCGGTACTTTTCGGTTAGCCGGGCGCCAGTGATACATGCACATATATAAATATATATATTAATTCATACATATATGTGTGTGTAGATATGTGTATATATATATATATATGTGTGTGTATATATGTATATATATCACTGGCGCCCGGCTAACCGAAAAGTACCCAATTTTCTATCTTGACTTTGTAACTGATTTGTAATATTTTAAAAATTGTCTATTTATTGTACTTGGGTCTAGGACATAATAACCACTCAAAATAACTTATCAAAAGATTTATTTTCATATATTTGTACACTTAAGTTAGCTAAAATGTTAAATTGAACTACGTAGAATTACTAAGTTGTGTAAATCAATTACTTTTAATTTTATAAACAAAGCACATCACTCACTTCTAACTAAATGTATCCAGATATTAGTCAATTTATTACAGTATTTCTTTCAAAATCATTTTTTAAACTGTTTATCGTCTGCTTCTTTTATTTATTTATTTTTTTTCTAAAGATCATTTGACTCTTTTGGATTTGGAAGTACAAATTCAATCAAATATGCCAGATTATTTCCATTACAGTAGGCTAGACATTTGTTGTTAGGTTTTTTTTCTCTGCACAAGTTCAATACCATCATATTAATTCTAGCTTCACGAATTATGAAAAGTATATGGAAACATTTAATGCAAACCACTTCTGTTGAATTGTAAAAATAATTATCACAAGGTAATTTTCGTAGCTAAAATTACCTATTTCGTAGCTTTTCATTATCAGTAGCGAATTTGAAGACTTAGATTAGAAACTAGGAGCACAGCATTTTCTTCTCTTTATTTTATAGATATAATCTACACTTTCTTTAATAATTATAATCAATAATTATTGATAGCATTATAATCTAAATACACTGAAAAATATTATTAATTACTATATGAAACAATAAATAAAATCAAAATACTGTCGTAAACAATCCGTACAAACGAACAAAGTACATGAAAATTTTTAAGTTATTATGGATCACTGTTTTGACGTCAGCAGGTTGTGACGTCACCTGTAGCAGGCCCGGTGTAGAGCTCCTATAATACAGGCTGACGCATCCTCGCAGATATGTGTCTCAAAGTCGAAAAACCAAGCTAATTTTCCGCCATTTAACACCCAGCCTCTTTCAGTAGGTGGAGGAACGAGGCCTAATACTACGTTCAGATCGGATAGTTAAGATATCTTAGACCGCTGAACTCACTGAGTGAGTTCCAGAAACTCACTTAGTGAGTTCGAACTTTCCATTGCTAGATACAGTCAGTACCGCTCACTCTGATTGGCTCTGGAGGCCGATTGGCTGTTGAGTTTGCTTTTAACATATGCGCATGCGCACTGGACACGGTGATGTTGAGTGAGTTATCTTAAATGCGTTTGGCGGTGTGGACAGGTATTCAATTCCGGGAAGGTACCACCTCAAAAATGGCGGTCTAAGATATCTTAAATGTCCGATGTGAACAGGGTATTAGGCAACCCCAGCTCCGGCAGCGGTAGATTGAGATGCTGAACTGAGACCCGAATAATGCGAAACAAAATGGATATGCGTCAGCTCCTATTATAGGAGCCTTAGCCCGGTGTAGGACACACAGCGACATCTCGGAGGCCCCGGTCAAAGTCGAACACTTGAGATAAGATTAAAGGAGCACAGATGTGCATTTCAAAATAAAAATTTAAATTTCAAAATAGTGGATCATGAAATAAAAACTGACCATTTTCCAGATTTTGCTAAATCTTTTGTAATCAGATCGAGGTGTAGTGACTACAGAACTCATACTTTCTTAGAAGCATGGTATACGAAAATTACAGATTTATCTCTTAATGAAGCAGGTGCAATCCCGAATGAATACTCCGTGTTATTATAACTGTAACTTTGGCCTCGACATTTTGATACGTTGCATTTTCTATGTGTTGATATTTTTGTACTGTGACTTACGTTAAGAAAAATGTTTGTTGATGAGGGATTTTCATGTAAATCCGAAACGTCCAATTTTAATATGTTTTTAATGTTTTATGTAATTGTAATGTAATGTCTGTAATTTTAATGATTTTAATATAAATATGCTCAATATATCCACCATCTACAGCTGTGTTTGCAAATGCATGTTAATGCATGCCTATTGCTGTCAATTAGGATACAATGAGGATTTTATTATTAAAATAAATTACTTCATATGTTAGTTTTACTACATAATATACATCTCCCTTATATTTTCCCACTTCTACAGGCGATTAGTAAAGTATTTAAGCCGGTGATTGGTTATTGAAAAATTAACATTTCTGAGCTTCTAATAAAGTTATTTTTAAATGTAAGACGCCATTTCATAGTAATAAATTGAGGATGATCTACACTTTTGTAATTGACATTGGCAAAAATTCAAGAAATCTATTCGGCAAGTGGCTCGCGAGGTTGGACTTTCATGTTTTTGAAGTGTCTATATGAGAAAAGTTGCATTCCAAGATTAGTCCATGCTTTCAAAGAAGATAATTCCGATCGAAAAATGTAGTTGTGTTTAATTTTATTTTTTTTAAACCCGCTGTATTATGTTTATTGGTCCAGTTGTACTAAAATAATCAGCTACTTATTTTTTAAAGCAATTGTTTTAAAATTCTGTCTTTGAACTTATAATTATTTATGGAGATAATCCAGAAAGAGCAATGCCTTTTTAAATCTTAGTAATTAATGTTTACATGCATATGTCCTTCTTAAGACCATAATTGCAAGGTGGTTTCTTCTCATCATTAGTGATGCCGAATATGTGATCTTACCTTAGCTCGTTCACAGATGCTTAAATCGGTTTCGCTTGTTAAGATGAGACGTGTTTCTAAATCTTAATAGTTAAAAATTCCGGCTTAAGTTTTATTTACGAGTTAAAGCGTTCAAGCTGAATGCTGCTTGTATACTAATACACTGAGTTTTAATGCACCGGATATTACATGGAGTTAAATTATCGTTATAATACAATTGAAATAACTATAAAGATTTTATCTTAACCCCTTCATTCTGGAAAAAAAGTTCTATTTTATTTTTCTTTCGCGCCTAGTTTTTCTTTTTCAATTTTCTGTGTTTTCTTTTCTATAATCTTTTCTAACATTCTTCTATTAGTCATGATTTTCCTTCACTTTTTCATTTAAAAAAAAGCCTTTTTTTTATTGGAACGGTACATATGGAATACGTATATTTATTATTAATATTATTATTATGCGCGCGCTCCTTATAATTGCAACATAGAAACACTTATTTGGACTTTTTATTTGGAAAGTTACATTTTCCCGTATATAAGTTGCATTACCAGGACGGCCTTGTATAAGTATAAGCACTGAAGTTTGTAACCATTTGATTGTTTGTCTGTATATTTGCATCTAAATGATCACATTCCCGAGAAATTTAAATATGTTTTTGAGATACAGCATTTTCTCTATTGGAAACAATCGACATAACGAAAGCTACAATTTTTCATGGTGTCGTCAAGGGTTCTCAGAACATTATATCCCTAAATGGTGAGTCACCCCTATTTGCAATGCATTTTAAAGACTTTTAAAATGTAGTGTAAAGTATTAAAAGTATGCTATTTAAATTCATTCTGCAAATTTCTCTGTGGAAATGAGCATGAAATATCGAATGCTCACTGTAATTTTATTTATTTTTCACTAAAAATACAAAAAAGTACCCGAAATTCATTATAATTTGTAATGACTGTAGCACACGAAAGTCATTCGAACAACATTTCACCAAACACAGTATTAATTTCTCTTTCAGTAAAATCCGTTTGACTTTGCTGAAGAAGGCCGCATTTTGTTATAAGCGACTTTTCCGTGCTAAAATTGAAAGAGTTGACAATTCGTGCAGGGCTCGGCAAGTTCAACTTATAGAAAAGAAAAATATTACCAACCCAAAGTCATGTATATCTTTCTGGTAACCCTACCCATTCAATAGATGATAGATAACTCTACAAAAAACCCGGAGAAACTGTTCGCTCAGCATTCACATCTTCCGGACGAAGCTGACTATAAAAGTACATAGTAAAAATGGTTGCTTATTCTTTTCCCGTGTGACATAGCTTGGCTACTAGTGACTCTTGTTTTAATTAAAATTTAAATGGCAAAAATTTTAATAATATTTAATTTTAGCAATATTTTTACAAAAGAGGACGGTAGATAAGCCGTATATTTTCGACCAATGATTTCACAGAAATTAAATGTTCTCCTTAAAATCAGTATGCAGTATTTTTTTTTCAGTGCAACATGTAATCTTGTATGTTTGTTTAAGTTTTAAGTCTGAAAATCAAGAATTAGTTGTAAGAATGGCCTCTAAAAGTGAGCGTGTTTGTCCTTTTTTAGGGCTTCGTTCATCTCACGAAACCCTATAAGTCTCGCTTCTCTGTCTGTCAGTCACAGAGTCGGTTCTCAGAAACTGTATAAATTAGAGACTTGAAAATTTGTGTGCTTACAGCTCAATATCTATACTGTAACGCTGAAAATCATAAAATTTTGAAATAGTCGTATTATTTTAATATAAAGAGATAAAAAACTAAAAACCAAACACCTTTTCCTATTAAACTTAAAATTTTTCGTTATAGCAGTTGCCAACAACTAAAAATCCACAATAAAATTCTTTCTACAATAATTAATTTTCTATTGAAAGAATTGCACGTGAAAAATAGAAATGAAATAAAAAGTTTCACCACTTGGAAAAAAGACTAATATGACATCGTATTGGTAATATAACGGAAATTTTCAAACATTTCTCAATAATACAAGGAGTAAGCATGTGCAAGTACAGAAGGCAAGTTAATACGACGTCATTAGAGAATTAAAAAGAAAATTAATCTGACGTCATATTGGAAATTTAACGTACTTTTTCAAATATTTGAGAATTATACAAAGAGAGAATCAATATGAGTAATGCAGAAAGCAAGTAGATATGACGTCAGCAAGTGAATATAACGTCATATGAGTTTGTGAGGAAAGTATTGAATTACGTAGGTCGCTTTTGAATCATGATAAAAACCCAATTATGGAAATATTGGCATATTTTAACATTTTAAAATATTTTTTAAGAGTGTATATGAATTTATATATGATATTTTGTAATTCTAGCATTTAATTTGCTCTTTTTCATTATATCGTAATTGTTAGGTCCACTGCGAGAGGGAACTGTGACTACCTCTGTAGGTTTTCACATCCCTCGAGTTCTGATAAAGCAAGTACTGGTCGTAAAAACCCGACTTAAGGCCTAGGGCCTGGTTCCCTTCTGGGTGTCCAGCTCCGCAGCTGTTGGCGGACGCCGGCCCGTCCTAAAGTGTCTCGTGGTGACTCCCCTACTGGGTTTCACCGCGTATCGCAACGGCTTACGTCGTCGACACGTGGGTTTAAGGTTGGAGGGCAGGTGGCGGTCCTCTGGCCGGCCGAAGCACCGTGGGAGGCATCTCCTGCTGGCGCGCTAAAAGTCCCTCAGGATTTGGGTTCGGTGGTCGTCTACGCACCGGGCGCCCTTCATGGCGCCTGGCGGTGCAAGCTTACTTTATATCGTAATTGTTAACCCTATGTTCTCAGCAATATCACTCAGACTAATCCCTTTGAGGAAAGTTTTAGTTAAAATAACTTTCTTTTGTTTGTTTGGCTGCCATCTATGTTCTTATTGAGATAGTGTATTGATAATTATAATTAAAAAATTTTCATTTGGATTTATTTATTAAAGGATAAAGTGTTTTGAAAAGGAATATTAAACGAAACCCTTTGTGCGATCTTCGATCACACTTACCCACTTGTTCTATATTTCGAAATTTTTTTATAAAACTTTTATTACGTATTTCAGTTAAAAGGACCCGATAACCATAATAAGATATACCTAATTTCATAGCAAATTGTTTAAGCACTTATATTGGTTCATTGAGTCTTTCACTGCGAAATAAAATGAAATCATTCCGGAAGTATCCATGTCTGTCTGTTTACCTTCTGATAAAGTACCTTTATTTATCAGAATATTGACGCCAGCAAAATTTGATTGGCCGAAAGTTTTTTGGACAAAATCAAAATCGGACGTGGCGAAGTTGTCGTTTTCTCCAATCTAATGTTTGCTTATTTATCAAAACTCGATCAAAAGTATATCAGCAAGTTGTGTAATGCGGATTTAAATTGTTTGGGAAACATTCCAAACGCAAGCATACGTCTTAAGTGTATTTCATTATTTTCAAAAATTAAGGTACTCTAGTTCGCAAAAAGAAAAAAAGAAAAATAGTTGTAGGTTGCTGTGTACATGGCGTCTCCGTGTTGTGGTATTTTTTGATAAGTTATTGACGACATTGTTCAACTAACGGTGAAAAGCTAAGCGGGGAATATGCACAAGCACTTCAAAAAGTGCAAAAGGGTAAATCTAGTGACGATTCATTAGAAGAAAGTAAGTAATGTAATTTAAAAGTTAATTTCTGTTATTGAAAATATAATATATAATTATTAAATTTCCTATAAAAACAAAAATATTTCTCCAAAAAACTATTTTGTTATTACATGCCGAGGTGTATGCTACTTGTGAAAAATAATGTATTGAGGAATGGCCGACGGACGAAATAATACCCTTATCTGCCTTATTCATTTTATAGCATTTTGATTAAAAACAATCATAAAAAATATTCAAAACACGTTTTAATTTATATTTCAGATTGTACATAGAATTCCAGAAAGATCATGCAACAGGTCGTCAAGAAGCGTTGATCGCTCTCATGGAAGTGGATGATCCAATGGAAGTCGCAGAACTGCGCACCGTGCTGCCCGACTTGTTAAAAACCGAAAGGGAGTCTAAAGAGACCTATCACCATTACTTGAAAAACGCCTTATTATCAAGTGTTAGGTGAGAAATGCTTTTTAGTTCAATGTAAATGCAAGAATATTATATGTTTTTTCGAAGAATGCTCTATAATCAAAGTTCATCACTTTAAAAAGTTTCAAAAAAGTTTCCTGATGCAAAAGAAACCGATGCGAAAATTCAGAGAAACTTCGTAGAATGAGCCAGAATTTTTTTTTCTTTGTCTCCAGAAACAATTTTTTAGCAGAACCAATGAGAAATCTCAGAAACCAGTAGATTTCTCTTTTGATTTCCCTTCAAAAGACCCCTTTGCTAACTGCAATTTTCGGAAACGGCCAACTTTTCCAAAAATTTCGGCCAGCAATCTTTTTATTTCAGAAGTGTTTCATAAACCTCGGAAAACTATTATTTTCTGAAGTTTCTAACTGGCCCAAAGTCCCAAGCAACATTCAAATTGTTTCTCAAGATTAGAGAAAACTTTCCAGAATCATGGGTAAATGAAAGGGTATGGACGGTGAATGTTTGTAAATATTTTTGCAATTTTTAAAATGCTGATAAAAACATGTTACTTTTTTTAAACTTATGACGTCGTGTTAAAGTACAAAATTTCTTGAAAATATAAAGGCAAATAAAAAGGTGTACACTGCATATGCATAGGAATAAAGTTCAGAATAAAATCTCGTTCAGATTAGAGTGGTTTTAAGTTAATTAATTTTGTCTTCACTTAAGAGGACGTTCTCAAGCACAGTAATAATGCATGGAGAAGTCAAGCCTAATTCCGGGTCACCCGCTTCAAAAACGTAAGTTAAAATTCTCAAATATCCTAGTCTGGACGCAGTATAAGTACAATCCGTTGTTTATTTTTTGGTGGAACCAGAAGAGAAATAGATAGTCGCATTTTTTGCTTTGCTAAAGAAAAGAGATTTATTTCTTCAAAATTATATGCTTTCTTTTGCATTCATGGGATTTTTACGAAATTTTACATTTTGAAAATTGAGTTTTGCCATAGCTTACATAAAAATGTGCATGGTATGGCATGGATTTTTCTGCATATCTACTCATTTACTTTTGTAAACAAAAAAAAAAAAAAAAAAAAAAAAAAAAAAAAAAAAAAAAGTAAAACGATCGAATGGAGTGGATCATAACATGTTTCCTCGCAAAATGGTTAGTATAATCATAAATTGTCATCTTTTTAACACTTTCCAACCTAGTTGAAAAGTGTTTATGACTTCGGTTTGTCTAGTCGTCTGCCGTCTGTCCGTGCTCTAACTCCCGTAAATATGCTCGGATTGCCTTGCAATATTTATATGTTATTGTCGTTATCCATAGCACGTTCCCTATTTCAACTGAAGTGTGTAGCACTTATAGTTTTTTTTTACAGGGAAACTCAAAAGAATTCCTTTACATTACGGTCTATGGGGAAAAATCATTTGCGGTGTTTTTTAATGATGTTACACAATTGCAAACACATTGTAATTGATATATATTACTAAGGTGTATTACAAGAAGCTTAATAGGGAATAGGGTGTGCATAGCACTTATAGTTAATTTACAGGGACAGTCAAAAGAATTCCAATACATTACGTCTATGGAGAAAAATCGTCTGCGGTTTATTTAAATAATGTTTCACAATTTTAAACGCATTGAAATTTATATATATCACTAAGGTGCATTACAAGATTACAGAATATTGTGTGTATAGTAGTCATCGTTCGTTTACAGGGACACCCAAAAGAAGTCTCTACTGTCTGTTAACAATAATTCCTGGAAATGCGTTTTAAGTTACTGAACGCGATTTTAAAATTAACTCACTTTTTGTTTATTGCGTGGTGTGTATAAATTCTGTAGATCATATACAGAAAAGCACAAAAGTTCGCGAACACATTTCCGTTTATTGACTGAAACTGCAGAAGGAGAATTTTAAACTGTGCTACGCGTTTCTTAACTGAACTAAAATTTAGCATCCTATGTAGTATATATACAAATCTATAGATCATATACAGGGCTGAATAAAAGTACTCGGATATTTTTCCGAATATTGTATACGTTGGAAATTCCTGAAATTATGTTTTTAAATATGTTATGCGTTTTCCAAATTTTTTACTTAGATGTTATCTTTCAGCTTATTAAACGGTATGATTTGTAAAATTATTTTGGAAGCGTTGGAAAGTGTTGCATAATCTATGCTTGACGCATGATTTTTCGTTCTTGTTTTATATAACGAGAATTTATTTACCATTAAATACATTAACGATTCGGCAAAAAGCCAAAAGACTTGAAGATTATCTAACTTGTCTTTTTAGCCTTTTGTCTTCCACAGCTTAAAAGACAATTAATAGAAAATTCCTGTAATATTGAACAGGGATGTGTTTAGTCTCTCAATTGGCGTCCCGACGATGACATATGTGAGCTATCACCTTAATCTCTCTGTACTTTCATTTCTGTTAAAATAAGCTAAATGCATGTTATAAATAAACATAAATAATTTCGTAAACGTTTGTAGTCTCTTTTCTTACGGAAGACATATTTACTTTTCAAGTGATAGGTTCTTTTTAGCACTTTCCAACCTAGTTGAAAAGTGCTTATGACTTCGGTTTGTCTGGCCGTCTGGCCGTCTGTCCGTGCTCTAACTCCCGTAAATATGCTCGGATTGCTCTGCAATTTTTATATGTTATTGTCGTTATCTATGGCACGTTCCCTATTTCAACTGAAGTGTGTAGCACTTATAGTTTTCTTACAGGGACACTCAAAAGAATTCCGTTACATTGCGGTCTATGGGGAAAAATCATTTGCGGTTTATTTTTAAAATGTTTCACTATTGTAAACGCATTGAAATTTATATAGATCACTAAGATGCATTAGAAGAAGCTTAATATGGAATAGTAGGTGTATAGCACTTAGAGTTACTTTACAGGGACAGTCAAAATAATTCCGTTACATTACGTCTATGGAGAAAAATCGTCTGCGGCTTATTTAAATAATGTTCCACTATTTTAAACGCATTGAAGTTTATATATATTACTAAGGTGCATTACAAGAGGCTTACTACAGAATAGTGTGTGTATAGCAGTCATCGTTCATTTACAGGGACACACAAAAGAATTCTCTACTGTCTGTTAACAATAATTCCTGGAAGTGCATTTTAAGTTACTGAACGCGATTTTAATCTTAACTAGCTTTTTGTCTATTACGTGGTGTGTATAAATTCTGTAGATCCTATACAGGGCAGCACAAAAGTTCGCGAACACATTTCCGTTTATTGACAGAAACTCCAGAAGGAGAATTTAAACTGTGCTACGCGTTTCCTAACTAAACTAAAATTTAGCATCCTATGTATATATACAAATCTATAGATCATATACAGGGCTACATAAAAGTATTCGGATATTTTTCCGAATATTGTATATATTGAAAATTCCTGAAATTACGTTTTTAAATATGTTATGCGTTTTCCAAATTGTTTACTTAGATGTCATCTTTCAGCTTATTAAACGGTAATGATTTGTAAAATTATTTTAGAAGCGTTGGAAAGTGCTACATAATCTATGCTTGACGCATGATTTTTCGTTCTTGTTTTCTTTTTGCTTTGGGAGAAAATCCTCTTACTCAGTTAAAGGTATACTATAGAGTGTTTCACTCAAAGCCAAAAATGTGCTTTCCTCCGTAGCTTTAACAATAATGAAGATATTGTAATGTTTTTTTCAACAGATGTACTTTACTGTATGTTAAATGTGATGGCATTACGAGAAGTGCTGGAAGTATACAGGCATTCTGTCAATGAAACCGTAAATACTGACACCCTTTACTTCGGAATATTGAGTGTTCAATTCAATTTGCTGTTTAGATGCGGAGTATGACCACTTCCAGAACTTCTGGTGATATCTTCACATTGCACACAAATCAGCTCGATGGAGACACCCTGATGTATTTTTGACTGGAAAAGTGGATTGCTATTTAAGATACGTGGCAAATATTGTTAGTCGAGTTGTTTTTTGTGTACCCCTCCCCCCCCTTTTTTTTCCTTGCAAAAGTTCGGAGTCACATGTATATTATGATTTAATAAAAATAATTATAACCATTTCAATTCAATGTTATATAAAATAAATGAAACAAAATTATCTAAAATCAAATTATCTTTAATACTCAGTTATATTTTACACGCTTTTATGTAATTTCGTTTATTGTCTCTTTGGGTCAAATCTTGCAATCGATTTTTTTATGCAACTTCGTTTATTGTCTCTCTGGGTCAAATCTTGCAATCGATTTTTTTTTTGCAACTTCGTTTATTGTCTCTCTAGGTCAAATCTTGCAATCGATTATTTTTTATGTAACTTCGTTTATTGTCTCTCTGGGTCAAATCTTGCAATCGATTTTTTATATCACTTCGTTTATTGTCTCTCTGGTTCAAATCTTGCAATCGACTTTTTTATCCATTTCCGACAAGCCGATTTTGTTCAAATGTTGCACACAAGCTCATTGTCGATGTCCATACAATTTTCATGTATTGCCAGAGCTGTACCAGGGCAAAAACATTCTTTTACGCTTTTGATTTAAATCACATGTTTGACAAAACGATTTTGCTCAAATTTTTGCCAAAAAAAAATAAAAATCACTGTCGATGCCAGTGCAATATTCATGTAGTTTCAGGGCCGTATCTCATCAGGGACAAGCTACAGTGGAAGCTTTAGGTTCTTGGTTGGAATCAAATAGTTAACGAACTGATTTTGCTCAAACCTCGCGCACAAGTTCATTGTCGATGACAACGCATATTTAAGTCTTTTCAGGGCCGTACTCTATCACCGACAGAGTGTCCAGAGGCAAAATTCTCTTTTATATTTTTGATTAAGATCACCTGTCTAACGAACTGATTCTGTTCAAATTTTGCTTTTAATCCTCCTCTCGATGACTGTGCATTAAATTTTGGATTAAAAGAGTGTTACTTTTTTATTATTATATATTTATTCTGTTAACATTTATTTATTTGTTTATTTATTTGTGATAGATTCTTGAGGAGTCGAAATTATTGTGAAGATTTTGGAATCACCATGTGCCACTTGTCATCCTCAGTCGGAAGCCCTGTCACCTTGAGGTTGGGGACCATCGGTCGACCATCCTCTTGTGTACTGGGCAGAGCTGGAAACGTCATCGTCTTGGCCCAGAGACAGGAAGCAGCAATTTTTGAAGCAGAAGATTGGAACTTGTCGATGGAGGTAAGAAAAGGATTATCTATACTAATAAAAGAAAGTTTCGCTCTGTGTGCGTGTGTGTCTGTCTGTTGGCTACGGCTAGGAAAATCTAGACCACCTAGAAGCCTGAAAATTTAGATTTCCGTAGTCCAAACCCTCTCCTGGTGCACCTGAGCCTTAGAATTTTAATATTTTGAAAATTAGAGTAGTTATTAATTAAAAACTGATCAAAGATCACAAATAAAAAATCACTGTTCCAAAACCCGCTCGCGCATGCTCAGAAATCAATATCCGTATCTTCGGGAATAGAAGAAAGAAATCGCGAGTCATCCGGTTTTTTTTTTTTTTTTTTTTTTTTTTAAGTTTTTCTAAATTTACCATGGGCGAACGGCTAAAAATACGGAAAAACCGTTTACATATTCTTGAAGAATGTACTTTTACGTCTCGAACGATCCTGTTGATTTGAAAAAAATTCACATTTAACCCTTTCAAAAAAAATAATCAAGAAGCATCGAATTCATGTTTTTTATTTTCTCCCGTTTTCCGAGCATTGCATCCACCGCACTACAACAGATACAAAAAAAATAAAGGTCACCAAATTAAAGAGCTGACTTTGTCCTTTCCAAAGCCACCTTTGGTTTTAAAAAATACGAAATTTAACCTTTCGAAAAAATATATTTTCTGTATGCCGTTGCGCGATTTTTGCGATTTTGGCAATATTTAAAATTTTTCATCGGTGGTTCAGAGAAAGGTATGAAAAACTAAAAATGCCAGACAATATTTAATTTTTTTCTTTTTTCGATATCTGTATTTATTTTTGAAAAATACGAATATTAACCCTTCGAAAAAAATTCGCGCGCAGGACTGACTCACTTTTGCGATTTTCGATTTTCTGCGATATATAAAATCTGGCATCGTCTCTCTAAAATAACCAAACACAAAACAAACACACCTAAAGACATCTACGTTCTATAGAGTTCAAGCAGAAACCTTTAGTTTAAAAAAAATTCACGCTTTCGAAAACGTTTTTTACCGTAAGTCAATTTCGTTTTTTTAACTATTTCTCCTATCTTTAAAATTTTGAATCGACATTTATAAACAAGATATGAGAAACTAAAAATACCGCGCCTAATTTACATCCCTTTGATTTTTACAATCTGATATCCATTTGGAAAAATTTTAATTTTAGCCCTCCGAAAAAAATAATTTCCAAAACTCACTCACGCGATTTTCGTTTTTCGGCCCAGGTTTAAAAATCGGCATCGACTCGGGAAAGGCGAACACGGACAAACAGTAGGCTCCAGATCATAGACACGTTCATTTTCTTCAAAACGCACCGTTGGGTTTTAAAAATATCTACATTAACCTTTTCGAAACCGATCGTTTACGTAACCCACTTTCGCGATTTCCGCTATTTTGTCAATGTTTACCCATGGTTAAATTTCAATTCGAGTGTTCTGAAAAGGCCTCTTCCAGAACAGATTGCACCCCCTGGCGATGGAAGGTAGAACTAAAAGAGTATCTCTGGTTCTATGGGCCCGATTACGACGGAGTTTGGCTCATTCGACTTGATATCTATAGCCTTAAATATTTTAGTTTCACTTTCGACCACCAGGGTGCGCTTTCCAATCGTGGGCTCTATGAGCCCTATTACGGCGGGGTTTGCCTCATTCGACTAGATTTCGATAGCTTATATATTTCAGTCATATTCGTATAAAACAGATTATTATTATCTCGGGCCCGGGCAACGCCGGGCGAGTTAGCTAGTTCTTTCTAATAAATTTTCTCTAAAATTGATAACTGAGCACAAAAGGCAAAAAGTTTTCAGATAAAGACTAGAAATAGCAATAGTAAAACATGACAATATTTTCAAGAAAATTGAATGAATAACTATGAGAATTTGAGCTAGTATCACAATTAAAATCTTCTAAGACAAATGTAAAAAATTGAAAATAAGTGGCAAGACAGTGTATGAAACACCAAATATTTCGCCTATGCAAATGATGTTCAAAAATCTTCAGTTGATTTTCCAATCTGGTACTTTTACTCTGGAATGCTATTTAGAATACATAGGTGTCTCCACCGCTTCTCTTTGGATATTTTTTTATCTTTTATTAATTCTTCTTCGTTTTCTTTTAAGGTTAAGGTAAAAAAACACGTATCGTGTATAGTTTTTTACAGGGACACGTCAAAAAATTTAATGTATATCATCGTCTACTGTGCGTCATAACAAGTATTATTTTCAACAAGGGGAATTGAAATGAATGTGAATTTAGAGCCCAGCATAAGCTCGGTATCTCGATTTTATTCGAACGTGACAAAACCCGCTGATCCGGTGTGGGCTAATTTTTTTCGTCGCGGGCCGTGTCGAATGAGATTGACTCAAATTGTCGGGTTTGGTAACTAGTTTTTCAAAAGATAGCCCACAATATTGTTTCAGGTGTAAAAACTATATATATTTGAATATAAATGAATAATGTTCATTTTTCTATATAAAGGATAAAATTGATAATACAGATATTGAGTATTTTTCCATAATTGCATAAAAATATAGATTATTTTTCTTTCATTTCGGTCGATTTTGGTTTGAATTGAGTCAAGTTTGGGTTGGGTTTCGATTAACAATAGTTTTTTTTTTTATCCTGTTTAGATCGGGTTTCTGAAATAGAATTTTCGGGTTCGAGTCGGACATAATCTGACCCATTCAGACTAACAATAAAATGTTGCCACCAAAATACGAAGGTAAGAAACAATCCCTTGAAGTAGATTTATTTTTTTCTTAAAAATTACTTGTAATAAACTGTTTTATTTTACCATATGAAAATCTTAAACAATGCCGTTCACTTCTTTCAATTATAAAAAATATTCACTGAATGCAGAATGTCATTAATTGTTTTCATACGTTTAAAAGACGAAACTTTGTCGCATTAAACTTTCATGGTATAAAATGAATTAATATAATTTTGCCCCATTTTTAAAAATTAGGTGGGATGCTTTTTATAGGAATTTTCTCATTCTAACACTGTTTTCTTTTTAATTCAATTGTTGTATGTTTCATTTTTTATTTCAGGATTCCGAAGTCTGCTGCAACAATTACTTGGGTTCCACTCCCAACAAAGCATCACCCAAAGGACTGTGGTCATCGATTCCAGATCCAGAAGTCCGGGAGTTGGTTCTCAGCCCACAAGACAAATTTCTTGTATTTGGTGACAACGCCTTTTCCAGGACCGTTCCTGCGGACGAAGTGTGCAGACAGATTCAAAACACTTCTTCTCCTGTGGTAGCGGGAAAATCCTTATCCGAAATGTATTCAGCGCTGACCAATGGACAGCGAGAATGTATAGCAGTTATAATGTTCAGAACGGATGCGACTCCGCTCGAAGAGGAAGGCGAAAAGTATAGGTGAGTTTATGAACCACGAGTAATAAATTTTTGGCTATCGTTTATAAGAGTTTTACTTAAAACTTTATCGATGTAATTTCGATGCCGAAAAAGTAGAAAATGTCGAAAAACTATTAGAGTACTTTTAATACGAGTAGGGACTGTTTTCCACAGAGCAAACGGGGCAAGCGCCCGATTACACTATTGGTCCCGAAGACAACTATTAGAATATTTTTATAAGAGAGTAACGCCATATACGGGCAAAGTTTTATTTCCTAGAGATCAAACGGGGCAGGCACTCGAATCCCTGGTTGAAAGAGAGCACAAAAAATTAACTGAACTAGCTAAATAAAATTAAAATTTACAATGTATATGTCTAAAATTAAATTAGAAACATCGCTATTTTTTTTATGGCGCAAATTACTGATATTATATAACTTGCGGCTCATTCACATATTTGTGAGCTGTCTCTCTAACAGTTAGTAATTTCAGATATTTTATCTTTATGTGAACATAAATACATCTGAAACTTATTTAGAAACATCTTCATTCAATGCACAAATCAATTGACATTTGGTTCAAATTTAACTCTGTCATCATCAAAATACTTAATTCCATTTTAAATCTCAATTGATTAAATAAAACATATATATATATATAGTATGTACATTATATTAAATCATCTGTTAAGACAAGGTGCACATTTTCTAAAGTGGGAGGGATGAGAGAGTAGTAAAACAAGCATTTATGATAGTTGAAGCAGATATTTTAACACCCCTCTCCACAGCATTTTAGTAGACAAAACTATTTTCACAAATAATGAGTAAATATTACAAATATTAATAATAGTCCCACAGTTACAGCATTTTCTTAGTGTCATTCGGATATTAACATATTTCTTTGATTTACATTGCACGTAGATGCTGGGAATTTATGCTGGAGCAAAACCACAAATTGCTGTTTACAAAAGAACTGGAAACTATTCACAAGACAGTGCTGCATAATGGCGAACAAAGACCCGCTAACGGCGAACTATCGTCCTGGTATACGACGGCCTTTTCCAAATACAAATGTCCGCTACCGTCTCATCGTGGAAGGTATTACTGCTACGGAAACAAGGCGGATTGAAAAATATTGTAAACTACTTGATGTTTAGTTTTTCAGTACATGTTTGTAGAAAGAGGACCAGTTGTTCCTTTTCTTGTTATTGTTCAAATAAAGTTGTGTATTTTTTGATAAATTTTGTATTTAAATTAGAGTCTACATATCTATATTATATTAAAAATAACTTTAAAGAAGAAAAGTGAATGGAAGATATCCTTTGATGAAAATGAATGGCATCCCTTGTTGTATATTGTCTCTGATGTACAATTATAGAGTCCAGAAGATATAGTGTGGCAACCAGCTATTCCAGTGATGCTTTATAAAGTGCTTAAAAATTGAAGCCGATAAATGTCGAATGGTGCTGAACGATAAATGCTGATCCCAGCGACACCTGGTAGTTCCAACGTAAACGTTGTATAAGTATAGTGTCTAGAAGATACTTATACAATGGTTACGTTTGAGCTACCAGACGTCGTCGCTGTCACTGCGATCGACATTTATCGTTCAGCATCGTTCTACATTTATCGGCTACAATTTTTTAGTACTTCCTGGAATATCCGGTCGAAACACTACTGTAAAAGCACTTATATTCGCGAGCCGTAATTTTCGCGAAAATGAAGATATTGGTGATAAATAACCAAATTTAATATGTTTCAAATAATTGTTCCGCAAACTGATAGCGAAAAATCTGTTATGAGTGTCATTCGCCAGCTTAGAGATTCAAAAGGCGCATCTTTAGATAATGTACAACGACATTTGTCTTCTAGCCAACTTGGAAGGGGCGGCTCATCGGCGGAGGCAAGGAGGCCTTAGCCTCCCTCGTAAAATATATTTAAAATAAACAAAACTAAATTAAAATATGTCTTATATAGTGTGTCCCAAAAATGTAGCGACAAACAGTTAGGAGACGTACGATACATCATAAGGATTGAGAATTGCATAACAACCCACGACCGGAAACGTCATCGTACGCCGCTAGGTGGTGCTCTGCACGAGATCGCTGAAGGGGGAAAGTAAGGATTTCTTCATTTGTGCAGAAGCCAGCATACGAAGAGCATACAACGGTATACGAACGGTGAGCTTGCAGACATGCACTTAATTAGTGTATGGAATAGCTGAAGGCAATGGACGAGCCGCAAAATTAATTTATGGAGAACGTTTCCCAGACAGACATCAATCGCACCACAGTTTGTTTGCACGTGTGCATCAAAATTTGTGTGATAACGGGTCATTAAGAAGTAGCAGACGTAGTGAGGGCAGACCACGATCGACACTTTCGGCCGTTATGGAAGAAAGTGTGTTGGATGCCGTGGAGACTACTCCGAGTACCAGCATATGTGACGTTGCCTCATCCCTAGGAGTGTCTAGTTGCAGTGTACAGCGTGTTTTGCACACAGGGCTGTAGCAAGATGTAAACAATAGGGGGTGCTCAAGAAAATGTAGGGGGGCTGGTACTATTTCTCGCTCTCTGACACATGCACGCACAAACACAGATATATATGATCAAAGTATTACATAGAAAGATAAATTAGTGCATATTCAATTGTAGGCACTATGTTCCTTATTATTATTTGTTTTATGCTAATAATGGAAAACACTGCAAAATGAAAATTTTCTTTATATAACTAATGCAAGAGTCAATGTTTGCATCAGCAACACGTTGCTAATTCTTAGTATGTGCAAATGGGCAGTTATATGCAGTTTTTAAACAAATACTACAATTTAGTATTTATGCAAAATTGTAAAAAGCCCCCAAACTAAGTTCAATATTTGAACAAAATTTTATTTGTATTTTTGAAACAGAATTTCATTTGGTGGCCTTGGCAACTGCTCAAAAATTTCCAGGGGTGCTGAGCCCCCCCTGGCATCCCTTTAGCTACGGCCCTGTTTGCACACCAAGTCCTTACATGCATTTCACCTCCAAAGGGTTCAGTTACTGCTCCCCGATCAACATCCTAAACGTTTGCGTTTCACACAATGGTATCTGCAACAAGGTGCTAATCTTCTACCTCTGCTATCACTTTTCTGTGACGTTTCCGGCCATATGTTGCTATGCAATGTTGCTAAAAGTTTGTTGCTATGTTTTTTAGACACCCTGTATAAATGAAATTTAAAATAACGGCATGGTACACCTCGTCACTTTAAAATTTTCTATGAAAAACTCGTGAACTACTCGTGAATAATAGAACTGTGTATATTTCATTTTTTTTGGAGACTGAGGCTAGAAATGGTTTAACCGCAAGTAAGGCTCCTACAAACCGGGCTGACTCACGCCGCCATTTAATTGCCCATAGGAGAAGAACGATTGGCCACGCTGCGTGGGCAACAATTGCTGATTGGTTTAAGTGGGCATCAAAATGCTTGATGATTCAGTATTATACACTCATGTCCAAAATTAAGGTCACAAACATAAAATCTGTGAAAACTGATGGACTATTCACTGTGTTGCCACGAAATTTGGCACAGAAGTATAATAGAATGGGAGAAAGAATATAGCAACATAACAATATGGAAAAGATTTTAATTGTGAATTAAAATACAGGGTATATTAAAAAGTGTTAAATCATAAATCAAAGATAAAGCATTTATCTCAGCAAAAGTATGTCTGATTTGGAGTGTGACCACTGTGCACTGTTATACAAGCCTCACAACGAGCTCTCGTACTGTTTACGAGGGTGTCAATAAATGTTGGTGGCAACAAAGCCCATTCTTCCAAAATCGCGGCTTTTAACTCCTGGAATGTCCTAGGAGTGGGGTTACGCTGTGCAATGGCTCTTCCTAGACCATCTCAATGTCACCAGAAAGGCCAGCCAAAACCGCCACAGAGCAACGACACCTGCACAGAATAGCTATTTGGCGTTAAGCGCACGACGACATAGGCTGGCAACGACTCCTCAGCGTGCTGGTGACCTTACTGCTGCGTCTGGAATAAGAATTTCCAGGCAAACAGTATATAGACGACTAGCAGAGAGGGTACTTTACGTCCGGCACCGAGTCGTGTGTGTCCCTTTCACTGCATCGAACAGGAGAGCCCAGTTGTTGTGGAGCCGAAGACATCTGTCTTGGACACAACAAGAATAAGAGCGTGTTCTTTTCAGTGATGAGTCTGGATTCACCACGGAAATTGATTCTAGTCGAATCTTTATCTGCAGAGAACGTGGAGCTCACTATCATCCCTCCTACGTAAAATAAATCGACAGATTTGGTGGCAAAGGAATCCTTGTTTGAGACGGCATAATGTTGGGCAGCCGTACCCTACTGCAAGTCTTCGATGCGGGTACTGTCAATGCACATCGCTATAGGGATGAGGTCCTTGAAGTCTATGTGAGGTTGTTCCGGGGTGCTATAGGCCCACACTTCATTTTTATGGACGATAATGCGAGATCACACAGTGCTCACATTGCTGATGATTTTCCTGATGAGGAAGATTTTCGCCGTATGAATTGGCCCTCGAGGTCTCTGGACCTCAATCCTATTGAACATGTTTGGGATGGTCTAGGAAGAGCCATTGCACAGCGTAACCCCACTCCTAGGACCCTCCAGGAGTTAAAAGCCGCGATTTTGGAAGAATGGGCTTTGTTGCCACCAACATTTATTGACACCCTCGTAAACAGTACGAGAGCTCGTTGTGAGGCTTGTATAGCAGTGCACAGTGGTCACACTACATATCAGACATACTTTTCTCGAGATAAATGCTTTATCTCCGATTCATGATTTAACACTTTTTAATATACCCTGTATCTTAATTCGCAATTAAAATCTTTTCCATATTGTTGTGTTGCTATATTCTTTCTCCCATTGTAATATACCTCTGTGCCAAATTTCGTGGCAACACAGTGAATAGTTCATCAGTTTTCACAGATTTTATGTTTGTGACCTTAATTTTGGACATGAGTGTAGTAGCCCTAACCGCAAGCATTGCTGTTTAAAATTGGACGAATTTGGGAGGGAAGAGGAAGGGGAGAAAGACATTACGCGTCAATCAGGACTGGAGGTTCCAAGCTGGCTATACGTTTAAAAGCCGAAACTTTGTCGAATTAAACTTTTATGGTATAAAATGAATTAAAGTAACTTTATTCCTTTTTTAAAAATTAGGTGGCGTGCTATAGGTGGTATAGTCCAGTATATAGAAGAAACAGTGAGAATGAATACATTGAAATCACAGGCAAGGACGGCTGCTTTCCCTTTTAAAAGGATCGAACTGCGAGAATATTGTTGTAGCTCTCAGTTACTTTCAAAGATAAAAGAAAAAATATTTTAGTCTAATTAGAGTTCCTATAAGCATACGTCCCAGAAGCAAAAGTTTGGAAGCGTAACATTTTACATTATGGGTCCCCTGTAAGCGCGAGGGCCAGGTACTTTTCTTGCCGTCTCTTCCTATTCCCGTTATGATCTACTCTGAAAAGTATTTTTTTATATTTTATTTAAAAAGACAGTGTAAATATTAATTAAGGCTTTTATTCAGACATCGTTAAGTTTGTACATGATCAGTATATTTAGTCATATTCAATTTCTTTGACAGAGTACTGTAAAAGCTGTGTAAACAGAACCTGTCTATAACGGAAAATTTTTATGGTTCGGCCGAAAGGAATATCGTGCAGATCTACCTGCTTCAACGGAAACCTGTCTAAAAACGAAATATTTTTTCCGGTCCCTAGCGATTCTCCTTTTATACTGTTGATGTACCTAGTTCAATAAAATCTTTAATAACGTAAGCTGTTTATAACGGAATCATGTCTTAAACGTAAAATTTTCATAGTCCCTACTGAAGTAATACCATACAATTCAGGGGAGGCTTAGCTTATCCCGTAAAACTGATTTTAAAATAAACAAAAACTAAATTAAACTATTTCTAATACAACTGGCACTTAAAATGACGACATGAAACACTTCATCATTTATTACTTTTAAATTTCTAGTTAAACGCCCGTGACAAATAATAGAACTCTGTAATTCCTTTTTTGGAGACAAAGGCTAGAAACGGGTACTACCACCATCCCTGTTTAAAAGTGAGTAAAAGGGGAGAGAGGAGAAACCATTGCATGTCAATCAAGTCTGGAGGTCAGAAGTGTCTAGCCACCGTGCCGATAGATAAGGAAAGGTCATGTTTACAAACAAATACTTCTGTCAACCAATCTACCACTACTTTTTTGTCGTATGATCATTACAGGCAGTGGCGTAGTCAGGTTAGTGGTCCAGATGCTCTGGATACCACTAATTTTTTAGAATTTTCGTTGCTTTTCCAAATCGGAGAACTGTCTGCAATATTCATTGCGAACAAAACTATGCAATGTTACTGGTATCCAGAGCATTTGGACCCACTCCCTGGCTACGCCACTGATTGCAGGAATCGTCATGGCGACGTAGGCTAATTATATCATAGACCTGTTTAACGTAGACCAATCAAATTTCCCCATCTCATGTGTACAGTATGAGTCATAAAGAACGGACAGGTTTTTAATGCTATTCAACAATAATTTAACCAAGAGTGACGTCATGTGCCCTTTCATCGAGGCTAACGAAAAAGAAAGGCTACCCCGGTGCTTTAAGCGAATCTTTTTTTATAGACCGCGGGAGTCACGTGATGCTCGAATGTACCAATGCAGATGTACGAAAAGAGCATCACGTCACTCTAGCCGCGACCTGCGTTATAGATGGCCGGTGCATGACGTTTAAAACGTCACATGTAGTGGATCATTTTTACACGGTTATTGCTGCAAAGCGACGCGCCCCCCGTTTTGCACCAATCACCTTGTAAAAATGATCCACTACATGTGACGTTTTAAACGTCATGCACTGGCCGTGTATAACGCAGGTCGCGCTCTAGCGGTCTGTAAAAAAAGATAAGTGGAATGCACCGCGGTAGCCTGTCTTTTTCGTTAGCCTCGCCCTTTCATTGTGTGGATTTTATTGAAATCACAGGCACAGTTGTTTTTCTGTTTAAAGAGCCTCCTGAACTCGCGACTTACGTTATACATGGCCGGTTCGTGACTTTTAAAACGTCACACGGAATGGATAATCTTTACAAGGCGATTGGTACAAAACTATGAGCGCGATGCTTTGTACCAATCGCCGTGTAAAGATGATCACATACCTTATGACGTTTTAAACATCATGAATCGGCCGCGAGGCTAACGAAAAAGAAAGGCTACCGCGGTGCTTTACGCGTAACTTTTTTTACAGACCGTGGGAGTCACGTGATACTCGAATCCACCAATGCAGGTGTACGAAAAGAGCAACACGTCACACTAGCGGTCTGTAAAAAAAGATAAGTGGAATGCACCGCGGTAGCCTGTCTTTTTCGTTAGCCTCGATCGGCCGTATATAACGTAGGTAGCGCTCAACTGCATGAAAATCGTTGAGGCTCTCAGTTACTTTCAAAGATAAAAGAAAATTCTTTTAGTCTCATTTGGGTTGTATAAGTATAGGTCCTGGAAGCAAAATTTTATAAACATAGTAACATATTATAAAATAGGCTTTTTCAGCTTCGCTGCTCCCCTGACTCTATGAGAGTTAGGGACAGGTGCATTTCCGGCCACCCTCTATTTCCGTTATGACCCACTCTGAAAAACATTTTTATCTATTTTATTTATAAATATAATGTAAATATAATTTAGTGCTTTTATACAGATATCGTATGTTTTACATGTTCCTAAGAAACATTTAAACCATAAATAAGATACATATTGTACAAGCGCGTAACATCTTATTTCAGTAACATATGCTTCAAATAACATTGTCAAGTGTCCCGACCTACGGGCGACCAGAGATTCTAAAACCTGTCCCGCGGAACTACTCTGCTGGATGCCAAAAGTCCCGATTTTACGTGATACACAAATTCTCTTAAATTTCTTTTAGTGCCATGCTATTCATTAGTCTGCATCCAGTGGAACTTGATACAGTAAAACAGGTCAAGATTACCCAAAAGGCATATAAAGCAGGTGCTTTCCCTCTAAAATTTAACAGGGCCCCCAAAATGACTGTAAAATGGGGCCTCTAATTTACATTTTTAGTTTTTTTGCATTGAATTTCTATTTTTTGTGGAGAGACAAGTTTGCCTAATGCAATGGAACATTCACACTCCTTCCGAAAATGTATCTAACATGAAAATTTAAATGTGATCAACAAGCTGTTAACCAAGCAAGGCATCCTGATGAAACTACCCTGAAGATTAGAAACTACCCTGGAAACTGAACATACAAAAACTATATATACTACAAATACACTCTATCTAAAGTAAATACAGGAATATAAAAAAGGTTTTTTAATCAAATATATTGAATTTGACTAAGTCATTCTCGTGAATATTTCTTGTAGCTTGTATTAGACCGGGAGGCGGCAGCACAGACAATCACCTCATTGAGTTCACGGTTGAAATTCCAGAATTAGTTTAAACTCGATTCGCATATTACAACGCAATCGGTCTGCCAAGTCATATCTTGGTGGAAAACACCTTAAAACCCGATTTTAGCGGTTCACTCGTAGGTTTACCATTGTGTTTTCCTGCACCTAAAGGTATCAAAACATGGGGGACTGGGAGCAGGAACACACAATGATAAACCTACGAGCCAACCGCTAAAATCGGATTTTTGGGTGTTTTCCACCAAGATATGACTTGGCAGACCGATTGCGTTTTAATATGCGAATCAAGTTTCAACTAATTCTGGAATTTCAGCCGTGTACTCGATGAGGTGATTGTCTGTGCTGCCGCTTCCCGGTCTATATCATTGATGAGTTTCCATGTATGAAGAATTTAGAAGACTTTTACCAAATGAAAGGACCCCCTAAAATGATACTGTACTTCTCCCAGTTTCAGAGGTTAATATAGCCTTGCAATAAAACCTGTATATAATGGAAAATTTTTATGGTCCTGCCAAAAAGAATATCATACTGCCTATATAAAAAATATTTTTCCGGTCCCTAGCTATTCTGTTTTTACATGTTTCAATGTACGTGGTTCGGTAAATCCTGGGATAGGATAACGGAAGCTGTTTATAATGGAAACCTGTCTTAAAACTTAAAAAAAATAATAGTGCCTACTGGAGGAATACCATATAATTGTAACTGCTCAATCGGAAAATTCTCCAAAATTGAATTTTGTTTCGCTCCCTAGAGCTAGGATTCCACTTTCAAAGATTTTACTGTATAAGATTATTATGTTTATTTAGTTCATAAAACCTACTAAGAGAAGATTTTAATGACTATAGAAAGATTCCATTTCAGATAGGTTCCCGAATTAGCAAATATAAATTTATGACATTTCTTCCATAGAGACTAAGAATTTGTTACATTTATATCATGATTCCGTTATAGAGAGGTTCCCTGTTTAAAGGATTACTGTATTTTCATGTCCCAACTTAGAGGCAACTCTACGGCTTTTTTGTGTTTCTCTGTTCCGTTTTTTGAGAAATTGGAACTGGAAACACTAGCCTCCAACTACAATTGTGAATCTTGTCCACTAAATCACCTCTATATTAGTAATTCATGTAGGGGAGAGGAAAATGTCTCTATTTTGTTGTCAGTTACAGCCTCCTCTCTACTTTGACTTACCGGCCACCCTTACAGAATAACTGTTGCCAAACAACGGGATTTATCGCCAAAATTACATAAGTGTGACGTAACATTCGTTACTGTTCTTATCGAGGCTAACGAAAAAGATAGGCTACCGCGGTGCATTCCACTTATCTTTTTTTACAGACCGCTAGAGTGACGTGATGCTCTTTTCCTACACCTGCACTGGTGCATTCGAGCATCACGTGACTCCCGTGGTCTGTAAAAAAAGATACGCGTAAAGCACCGCGGTAGCCTTTCTTTTTCGTTAACCTCGGTTCTTATTTATCAATTGCATGGCAATCCGAGTATACTTATGCGACATGCGAGATACGGAGGGACAAACGGCCAGACAAACCGAAGTCATAAGCATAACTCATAAGCTATTTTCAACTACGTTGGAAAATGCTAAAAATGTTTAAAGATTTTTTTCAATTAAAAAAATTTCTTTAAAGTTGAAAAACATTAAAGAAATGAAACTCATAAAAGTTCGTTTCTTTTGCGTGACATTCCATCATTCCATGCACCCTTCGCAACGAGCGTCCAATTTGTAATCTTTTAGCACCAGTAATTCCAAACAGAAATATTTGTCTAATTTAATAGCAGAAGTTCTGCGATTAAATAAAGCGAAATTTATTATTCAAAATTACTGGTAGGAAAAATTGAGAATCGTACGCACCTGCGTCACGTATAACAAATTTTCTTGCAAAGGAATTAAATAATGTTTTCAAAACTTTGTTTGCATCACCAATGCTGAAATCATTCTATATACCCGGTGCGCCATAAATTCATTAAAACTTTAAAAATTAGTTTTAAAGGAAAAAAAGGATGCTGAAAAATTGGGGTTTGCACGAATGGGATTAGAGGGAGATTGGATTTTTTTTTTTAATAACCAAAAAAGTTGTGGTTCAAAGAATTATCGATAGATGACACTGGCATGCATAATATTAAGCAGATTTGAGCAAATCAGGCTGCCCATAAAATTCCTCGATGCAAATAGATTCTTCATTCCATGAGCAGTATGTTATAGTTACCAGATCAAGCGTTGTTGGTTAAGCTCTGTTACAAGAGCGGCGAATCAGAAACCAGCGCATTGCGAAAATTCCGGACTCAAGATGATACTCAATGATGAAGGACTCAAGATGATAAAAAGTCCTGTTTCATGTGCTTGGATACCAAAGCATGTCAGACGCTTCGAAGAAACGGGTCTTTTACTATAAACCTAATATGCATACATCTGCTTCATATTATTCATGCTGCGCAATCTCTATCAGTAATTTTTTTAATCCTGGCTTTTTTTTTTTTTTTTTTATCCGATCTTTCTTTAATTCCATACCTCCAAACCGTAATTTTTTCGCATCATTTGATCATTTTTAATGATTTTTTTAAAGATTTAACGAATTTATGCCGCACCGAGTAAATAATATATACAGTATTTATAAATATAACATTAGTAATTATTTCTCAAAACCAGAGGCTCTTAAACTGGAAGAGTGTTCAACGCAGCTTACCGAAATGATCCACGGACACCGCAAACTAATGTTAAACCTATGAGAGAGTTTTTTTTAAAATATCTCGTTTGCATTTCGATATTTAAAAAAAATTTTTTTTTTTTTTTGCATTGTATAGCTGAGTTGCGAGCGTCTTCGTGTGACTCAAGTAGTTTCTTCAGGATGTGTGATCTTGAAAGACAAAAATGCGTTACGTTTATTTTAATTGAAATTTGGTTAAAACTGAGCTGTGCCACCAGGCGCGTACGGGCTCGACTCAGGCACGTCAACCGCTGTACCCAAAGTATGTGGACCTTATAACGCGCATGACCAGGAGAGTTCCTGTATGCGCTATGGCAGGGGACGCCACCACCTTCTGACTACTCTCATTTTCCCAAGGATATGACGACAAAGGTCACTGCGATAAGCGGTGGTGCTTACCCTCTTAGGTCAATCCATTACAAGAGGGAACTGTGACTACCTCTGTAGGTTTTCACGTCCCTCGAGTTCTGGTAGAGCAAGTGCGGGTCGGGAAAACTTGACTTACGGTCTAGGACCTGGCTCCCTTTTGTGTGTCCAGCCCCGAAGCTCTTGGGGGACCCCGGCTCGTTCACAAGTGTAGCGTGGTGGTTTCTCAAGAGGGCTGAGTATCACCACAATCACCACGGCCTATGTCGTCACTCACTTGGGTTCAATGGGAGTGGTGCGCAGGTGGAGGCGCTGCCACCGTCCGCAGCGCTTACAGGGGGACTCTCTTGTTCAAGTGCGTTATAAGTCCCTCAGGACTTGGGTGCGACGGTTGACGTACCTGACGGGCGCCACTCGGCACAGCTCAGCTTCACCCGCTTAGGTCACCACCACTTTACATTTGGGGAGTATGCTGGAGTCCCACGACAGCTTCGGAGACGGAAACCAAACGAGGAAATCGGGTCCTAGGCCTTATGCCGAGCTTCCACAGCGACTCTTAATTCATCGCCGTTTTCGATCATATAACTCCTACAAAAGAAACTACTCGATTCGTCGATGGAGGAGGAGAAGCCTCTCGCTAGCCCGGGATGACGAGGAAAAGCATCCCTGAACGCATAGATACGTCCTAGCTTAGGTTGTTCCCGTGTGACCCTCGAGAGCATTCTCTGCGACTTCTACCGATGGCAAAACATCGGATGCGGTCGACTTAATAGAGGGCCCTCAGGGAACACATAATAAATAACAAACAAAAACAAAGTGTTAGTGAATAGAAAGTTATGTTAGACACAGCTATCGGACTCTCAACTGAGGACGCAGAAACTTCCTGCAAAAGCGCCATTGAGGCGGTCTCGATCGAGATTAGTAGCTTGAAAGTTATGTCTTAGATTCCTGCTAATCCAACCGGCCGGCGAGCGCAGTAATCTCCGACTAAGTATAGACACGCTGACTTGTTTTTCAACCCGGGTCTGATCGCCGCCCCATTAGTGAGCGAGCCTCCGGTCCGGTTCCTCGTGGTCGAACAGTTCAGAGAAAGACATCTTATGACCCCACCCCTCTGAAAATGTGATACGAGCCACAGTTGACTGAATCTCCCCTGTGGACACGTACCACACTTGGTACGAAAGGGGCAATCCACTTTCTGACTGACCTTGAGGTCAACTCACAACTACCCCAGCTGCAGTGGTAGACGCGATGGATACGTAGGTATCTGCACTCTGCCGCCTGTCAGTACCGAGGGTCGCTCACCCCACACAGTGGAGTATTTGGCCCAAAATCCTGGCCAAAATTATTTTTCAAGTGTTATAAAGTTAAAAACCATTGCTGTTGATTTACTGTAAGCAAATACACTTATTTAATGTTATATTCACATAAATGTATGCATTTATTTAATAAATAAATATATATTGTACAAAGTTTACTTGAGGCAACTATCGAATCGGTCCCTCAACTATCGAATTCCCTTCGCTAATGTTAAGTCAATGGGCATGTGATGCATTCGTATATTTTAAATATCTCCTCGATAATTTGATATTTTTAACTCATTTTTTCTTTGTGTTCTTCTTAAAAGATGTTTATCTTTTCTTAGTTCTCAAAACATTTCTAAAACCTATGCTTATTTTAATATTTTATATCTTAAAAGCTGGCGAAGTGTAAGTAAGATTTTAACACTTCATATAAACATAAGTATATATTTTATATATATTTTGACAACTAAGACAAAAAGAGACATCCTTTAAGAAAAGTACAAAGAAAAATGAAGTAAAAATATTAATTTCCTAAGGAGATATTTTAAAAATACGAAAACATTTCATGCCCGTAGGCTCAACATTATTGAAGGGAATTTGGAAGGTGAGCGACTTGAAACCTTAACTATTTACTGTTTATAAGACCAAAGTAATTGTTGATAGATTTGTCTTATTTACTATTAATGTTTAATTAAATGTATTTAATTTTTCTATATATAAAACTTAACTATTTACTGTTTATAAGAGCAAAGTAATTGTTGATAGATTTGTCGTATTTACTGTTAATGTTTAATTAAATGTATTTAATTTTACTATATATAAAACTTATTATTTACATTTAATAATAATATTACATTTAATTTATATTTAATAAAGTTACATTTAACAATAGGTTTAGTAAAGTGGAGTCTATATAGTATAGATATGCTAGTTTTTGAGTGTATTTAATATTACCAGTTTAAATATGATTCTTCAGAACTCTGCTCTTCATCGTCTTCATCACTCTCTTTCTCTTCCTGGCTTTTATTGGGACTACCATCAGACCTAGCTGGAAGAAGAAGTTGTAGGGTCTCTCTACTGTATGGCTTGCTCATTTTCCTAGATGTTTGTCTAGAGCAGCTTACAAAAGGGTCACTGTTTATAAGAAGCCAATTCAGAACCTCTCTATTACACTTTCTTGATAACTTTTGAACAGTACAGTCTAAAATGTTTGTTTATGGCCTCAGCAGCTTCTTCTGATAGCTGACCAATGGGTACGACTGCTTTATTAATAACAGTGACACCATGAATCAAAACCTTCTGCATTGTTTGAGTCATGGGGTGACAATTCTAAAAATTGACATATAGTCTTTTTTTCGTCAATGCGATGCCCACTTGTTATGGCTTCTAATATTACTTTCAACCTTTTAATCAATTCGGCATCTACTCCAGTGATTATTAAGGCAGTTTCTGCATCTGAAAAGAAGCGTTTAGCTGTCTTTCCATCATTTGATGCTTCAAAACCTTATTTCTGAACATCAACAATCAGTCCCAGTTCGTCTTTGAACTTTCTTTGTATGTTCTTCTTAGTGTCTTCTACATTTTTTTTCTTCTAGAATTCTTGCTTGCCACTTCTGAATTGGGATTCTGTATAATAAGTGAAGTACTGACTCAAAGAACCGTATACGAGTATGCAAAGTTTATAGACCAAACTTCAAAGTATCAGGCTTTTCTGGAAAACTCTTATCTAATTTATTGAAATCTTTTGATGTTAATCCACAGATATAGCACCTCATTGTTGATGCTGTACTTGTTGAAGCATTGCAGACTTTGCCATCAAACATTGTCAGCAGCATAGTGTGTTTAATCTTTAGTACATCACCTTTAATTAGTACTTCTGTTTTATTCAACACGCTTATTTGGTCCTCAATATACCGAATTTCTTCGTTTGTAACATCTGATGTTTCATGTAAAAAACGAATGCTGAAAATAAATATTAATTACCGTCCGTATAAAAAAATATTAATTTACCATCTCTTAACAGAGACTTTAATTCCCTTCTTTCTCTCCTTACGTTTTACCTATGAGCCCCTGAAACTAATTAGGAAACCTTTTTTTCAATAAATAAGTATATACAATTTGAAGGCGATCGGATATTTCTATCAAGAGATATCGAGGTGCATGCCGCAAGGCCTCATTACCGCACAGGCCAACTAGGCCACGGCCTTGGGCCCACTGTTGATGAGGGTGCCAAAATAAATAAAATGATTTAGAAAAAAGTTTCTTAAAAATGAAATTATTTTCTCAAAAACAAAACAAAAATATTTTGCTTAACTTGGCAACTATATCATCATATCTAATAATAATATTCTAAAAATTTTCTAGCTATTATTTTAATTTGTGGGGTTCCCAAAAACGGTCAACTAAGGTCAATTAAGAAACGGTCAATTAAGAAAACGGTCAATTAAGGTCAACTGGACCTTGGGCCCCAGATGACCTTAATCGGGCTCTGTGCATGCGTATGTACTAGGGATGCACCGAATAGTGATTTTGGCCGAATACCGAATATTCGGCCCACAGGTAAACCGAATACTCGGCTAGCCGAATAGTAACAGTGAAGCCGAATACCGAATAGTAACTATTCGGCCGAATAGTTTTATATTTCAGAATTTAAAAGTATCAAAAGTTACATTATGAAACAATTTTACATGATATTTAACATAGATACTAACATTTTATGAACTAGACCTTTTTATAAGAAACATTTACACACCAAAAAAAAAAGGGGGCTTTGAGTTATAACTAGAGATGCAAAGAACGGGTTTATTCCCAGGTTTATTTCCAATAGACCCGGTTTATTCCCAGGTTTATTCCCAAAAGACCTGGTTTATTCCCAAAGAACCGAGTTTATTTCCAAAAAACCCGATTTATTCCCAGGTTTAAACCGGGTTTATTCTAGTCTTTGCAACTCTAGTTATAACTTAAAGAGGATTGATTGTTTTAAAACTTTTTTTAATTAATAAAGCTTTAACTTCGTCGTTTCTTCTGTGAATTAAAATAAATTTATAAAATGTTCTTTCTAAAACAAATACTTTAAAATTAAAAACAAAATTTTTTTTTAATGGATTATAAGAAACATTTTATAGTAATAATAGTATTTATTTGTCAGGAAGGGACTAAAGTAAAATAATACAATATATTAAAATTGTGGCAAATCAGCAAGAATAATTTTCCTGCTCCTTTTGATTTGGCAAAGAAGTTTTTAAATGAACAAGAGAGCAGGTGTCTGGAATGGGCGATCATATTCAGAGGTTGTAAACGTACAGGGCGTTCATATATCTTGGGACAAACTTTCTGCGTAGATATGTGGTCAATGGTCAAGGCAAACATTTTTTGAGCAAGAAACATCTTAATCCACTTATTCCGTCCAAAATAAATACATTCAATAAAACACACAGAGTGTGTCACCGTAAGCTGAAACTAAATTTTCGTTCTGTCAGCTGCTCTCTGAATAAAGGAATACCTAGCTCAGTGTTGTTTAAATATGAATGACGGCAATTTCCAGTACTTCTCACGATTCACAGAAATCAAAGTAACTATGTTGAAAATATAGTTACAATATCTTATATATTATTAAAGAAACAAATGAAAATTCAAATTTGTCCTGGAGTGAGATGCACTTTATTTTTGATTGAATAAGTGTGTTGTGATCCTGGTTTCCTGAACAAAAATTGTCTGTCTTAATATATATTATCCTCTGTGAAAGTTTATTTTTTCCATTTTGTTTAGAAACATGATGTTTGCGAAAAAGCAAGAAACAGACTATTTACTAGACAGGTTTTCAGGAACTAGCATTTATTTGTACATCATTAATTCCTATGAAGGTCATCATTAATGGTTAATTTTCTTAAGTGACAGCTTTCAAGCAGCGATTAAATAATGTAAAAGCATTCTCTTTCATTTAAATATGATTCAATTTTTAATTATTTTGAGTATCTTTATTAATTGACAGTTAAAAGTAGATATTGTGGGTTAACAAAAATTTTTTTTTTTAAGTTTTGTTTTTTAAGTATTCGGTTTGGCCGAATATTTTGATATTCGGCAGACCGAATAGTTTGATATTCGGCCTAACCGAATATTCGGTTATATGGCCGAATACCGAATAGAAACCGAATATTCGGTGCATCCCTAGTTTGTACGTACCTACATACGTACCTACATACATACACACATAATCTGTAGGTGCGAAAGCTCTCAGGTAATATCCTGGGAGCTAAAAACCTGCAATACGACAGTAAAAATATAGTTCTTATCTCTTCAATTCGGTGGCCACAAAACAGTATTTAAATAGTATCCCGGAAAAAAAAATATATAAAAATGGCAACAATATGCGGTTGATTTTTTGGGGGAAATTGACACTCAAGGCAATAACTAATACGATTATAATTCAAAAATGGTCCGACACACCTTTAAAAAGCTTTCGATATGTTTAAATTAGAGCCAGAAACGCTTTAAAAATAACCCTTTTACAAATTTAATGTTTTTTATTATATTAAAAACTAAACTATTTAAATTAACACATAGTTTAACACTAACCTCTGACCTTTCTTAAACACGTAAGCCCTGTTTAGTTTCTGTTCAACAATTCATTAAGCCACTAAAAAATTATATTTAAACATAACAACAATGGCAACAAGCAACAAAAAAAAAAAAACCCACGTCTTCTCACAAAGAAACTTCCTCTTCAACTGATGCCAGGACCCTTCTGATATAACTCAGGTTCCTGAAATAGACAAACATCGACGCGCCAATTAATTAGCAATTAAAAAGTATGATTCTTATAATTGTTGACGAAATTTTAATTTTTGGCCAAGTTTTTGGGTCAAATACTCTACTGCACGCCGCTTCATGCACTGACTAGGCGTCACAGCAGAGTCACCACGCTCCTTGCTCTACAGAGTTCGATCTCGCTTCGTATAAGTTTTGGAAGTAGTCCTAACACCGTTCGCCAGCGTCACCAACCCGACCCGGGGAATTCCAGTCGGGCAAATGGGGGCCTATGGGGCGCCTTCTACCACCTAGCGGGGTCTGTAACCCGCATCATAGGCCTGGTGCCATTGCCGCTGAGAACAAGCGCTTAAGTGGGGGAAGCCCAGTTCCGTCCACAACCGGAACATGAGGCACCTCCGGCTTTTTCGGACACCCCACTACCACTGACGTACCGTGGTGGGGTGGTGATTCGTCTACTTAACCTGCCCCGTCGTGTCGAAGAACATCTCGCAATGCCAGGCTCCCGGTCATCTTCCCCACTGAAGGGGCCCACTGCGTGAAATTTAATTAAATGATACTTTTATAATGTAGGATAGAATGATCAAGGATCAAAAGCAAATTTTTTAAACAGCTGATGAGCGTAATAAATGATGAACGTAATAAAATTATTTGTATTTTATATTAAACTTTAATAATCAAGAAACAAAATACCACAAACATTTGAAAATAGAAATAAACTATTAAGAGTAATAAAAAAATCATAAGTAGGTAAATGCGCACTTTTAAACACACTAGTGTGTAAAAAGACTGTGCACACTTTTACAACTTTTAATTTTGTGCGAAGTTTGAGTTACCAGCGCCACGAGGGAATTATCTTGTTCATTCCAAACACTTACATACAATTTGTCATTAAAAATATTTGAAAATTTAACAAGTTTAGTAGTGTACCGAGTTGTACTTTGGCCGAATACCGAGTAGTTTAGTATGTCTCGATATGAGAGTGGCGACATACGGAGTATAAAAGTTGATTGGTTGAAACGATTCCGGACAAAAGACAATCGTCAAGGATCTTGGCGAACCTTTTATTATCTCCGAGCTAATGTTTGTTAATTTGTTCTCACTCGTATAATCGAACCAGGGCTACACTAGATACCGGGCTTGCTCATTCATTATCATGACGTCACAAAAGGTGGCTGGCCGCGACGGAAGACATACAGCGATTGGCGCAAAACGATGGGCGCGTCGCTTTGTACCAATCGCTGGTCAAGGTCAGCCACTATTTGTGACGTTATGAGAGTGAATGAGCCATAGATAAAGTGATACAATTCCTATATCTATGGAATGAGCAAGCCCGGTATCTAGTTTCTCCTTGATCGAACCTGTCCAGATGAGTATCGCCAAGTTCTGGAATAGAAAATGTCTACGTTTGCCATAGTTTGAACAAACGTGTCTGTCTAAGCTCAGCCTGAGCACTCTCACGTCACCACTCTCATATCGAGGCTAACGAAAAAGAAAGGCTACCGCGGTGCTTTACGCGTATCTTGTTTTACAGACCACGAGAGTCACGTGATGCTCGAATGCACCAATGCAGGTGTACGAAAAGAGCATCACGTCACTCTAGCGGTCTGTAAAAAAAGATAAGTGGGATGCACCGCGGTAGCCAGTCCTTTTCGTTAGCCTCGTCTCATATCTAGGCCTTCTAGAGTAGTTGTGTGTAAAAAAGAACCACTGATGCGCGCATCAAACAAACAAGTAACACTGCTACACCCTAGCTACAGCGCCTAGAATACATAGTGTGGAAATCTGCTACAAAATAGTACTAAAAAATTGAATCCAATAAATGTACAACGTTGCTGAAAAGATAACGATGGGATCGCAGCGCCATCTGCTAGTTCTTCTCAACGAAAACATTGTATGTGAGCGGAAACATTGTGAATGTTTCAGCTGGAATGACCGCCTTATTATCGTAGGAGCACCGTTGCACATTTATAGGCTATAACTTTGTAGCACTTTTTAAAGCATTACAAGGATAGCAGGTTTCCACACTATGTATTCTAGGCGCTGTACCCTAGCTTCCTGTGGCACTGTAAAAAGTTATGATTATTTATATCCGTCCTTTTTTTCATGAAGCTTATAAAAAAAGGGGGGTGGGGGGGCGTCATAAAGCATAAAAGTTTGCAAATCACTGAGTTAGTCAGTTTTTGTCTGAAGCGCAGAAATTTTGCTGTACTTTACTCGGTTATGAAAAGGCTCTTTAATAACTGTATTTTGACTGCCTCATTTCAACTCCTTGGTATCTCAGTTAAAATGACAGCTAAAGTATTGCACAAGTTTTGAACTCGAACTTTTGTTGATATTTTTCTTTACGTGTACCGTGCATGTGGTTTCTAAATCTATTTTAAATTTGTTAACATAGTAATCGTTCCATATCTGATAATTTCATGGGTAAAAGAAGACATTTTCGCCGTAAGAGAGACTCGGCGTCACAATCGAATAATAATTCCGAGGTAGGTCTTTTAAAGTTCGAAATATTTTGAAAATTTTTTTTAAGTCGGTTAATGATCGTTTTTCTGTAACTTTACTTTTCAGTACTTACGGTTTCTTTTGTATCTTATTTCAGTGAGGACAATTTCACAAATCTGTTGCGTTTAAAATGGACAAATTGACGAGTTTAACTGGTTTTTCATCGGGGAATAAATCCCTAAATGTCATTCATGCACAAAACGAATTGGATAAGAAAAAGAAAACTTATAATTCTGTTAATCTCTCTATATTACCTGACAAAGGAGCAAAATTGAAGAAACAGATTGATGACTTGGAAAACCTTTTGCAATCTTTGACTCTAGAATCTGACGGCGACAATGAACTCAGTTGTAGTGCAGTTTCTTCAACCAGTGACGAAGTCGCCTCAATAGGGAAAAAGAGCCCTATTGTACAGCGTAAAGAAGCTGTATATGACAAAGGGAAGTCCAAAATTGCCGCTAATAATGCTGAAGATAATGCCTCTGGTGACTCTAAAGTTGAAAATACGAAATCTCATGACGATAATCTGCCATTTTGTAAAGTTTCATCTGATCCTGGACATAATAAGTTCCTTTCATTTAGTGATTTAACTCCTAAACAAAAAGAGAAAAGTGATGACAAAACTGATGTAATGAGTTCTCCCTCTTTTAAAAATTGGAGACAGACAGGTGACATTCGTAAGACATTATTGACTGAAGCAAAGCATCTTGTCGAAAAACCTGCAGCAAAATGCAGTTTGCTGAGTCCCTTTAACTTAAATCCAGTTTTTCAAGCTAATGAAGAATGCATTAAAAAGATTCACAATTCTTTAGCTACTTATCCTGATGAATATAGGGAAGAGACTGATCCTGAAGATTTAAGGTCAACATTGATGTTACATCAGAAAAGAGGTTTAGCATGGATGATATGGAGAGAAGAACAAGATCCTAAAGGTGGTATACTAGCTGATGATATGGGTTTAGGAAAAACTCTGTCAATGATAGCTTTGATTTTAAAGCAAAAAGAAAGCGAAGTTTTCTGTTCACAGCACGATGAAGACTTGGAATGTAGAGGTACATTAATTATTTGCTCAGCCTCAATCATTCATCAATGGGATGCTGAGATTATGAAGCACTGTGATATTGGTGCTTTGAAAGTTTTGTTATATCATGGGCCTAAACGAGATAGAGATGTAAAAAGAATGAAATCGTATGATGTTGTCTTAACAACCTATAATCTTATACAAACGGAAAAGAAAAAAATGGATGGTGACAAGATTGCATCTCCATTGTTCAGTTTAAAATGGGAGAGAATTGTTTTGGACGAAGCCCATACCATCAAAAACCACAATTCTCAAACAGCTCAGGCTATTTTTTCTTTGAGAAGTTTTAGAAAGTGGGCAGTCACGGGAACGCCCATACACAACCTTTTCAAAGATGTTTATGCATTAGTGAAATTCCTTCAGTTTTCGCCCTTTGATGATCAAAAAAAGTTTAAAAAACTTACAGATGATGATACTGATAGTAGTCAACAACGAAGAAACTTGCTTATGAAGAGTATTGTTTTAAGAAGAACCAAAGATCAGGTGGATGAGTGGGGAAAACCCTTGATTGAAATGAAAAATAAATCTGTATCCCTTCATTATATCGAATTATCTGCTGAAGAGCGGAAAACTTATGATACATTGAATGATAAAATTAAAAATAATTTTAATCAGTACCTTGAGAAAACCTCAAAAATGACCTCTCTTTTAGTGTTGTTACTTAGACTTCAGCAGTGTTGTAATCACCTTAGTCTTTTAAAGAAGGAACTCGAGCCTTCAAACGATCCTTCAGATGTAGCTGATGCCCTTTCCTCATTAAAAATCGATGAATCATGTAGCTCATCAGATAGTGGTTTAGATTTAACTTTTACAAATCTAGATGAAGAGAAATTGGATGATGTCTCTTCAAAAAGCACCAAAATTGCTGAATTATTCAAAGAACTGCATAAGATTTTTGAATCATCTGATGGTAAAGATAAGTGCGTTATAGTATCACAGTGGACATCGATGCTTGACATTGTTGCAATTCATCTTAAAGAAGAAGAAATAAAATATCATTTAATTGCAGGCAGTACTAAAGTTGACGACCGTCAAAAGTTTGCGCATGACTTTAATACCAATGAAGATGGTGCTAAAGTTATGCTGTTATCGCTTAAAGCAGGAGGTGTGGGACTAAATCTAATTGGTGCAAGTCATCTTTTTCTAATGGATCTTCATTGGAATCCTGCTCTAGAAAGACAGGCGTGTGATAGAATTCACAGAGTTGGACAGAAGAAAGATGTTGTCATTCATAAATTCATATGTAAGAACACTATTGAAGAAAAGATAAATGAGCTTCAGAATATAAAAAACAGAATTGCAACTAATGCATTAAGTGGTGCTAAACAGGATACCTCGAGATTGACAATAGAAGATTATAAAATGCTTTTTGGCATTAGGAAATAAGCTCATATTAAAATTTAGTGTTTAATTATAATAAAAGATCTAAAGTTCATTGAAATTGATCTGTTTCATTGAAATTGAAAATTGCTTAAAATGATGTTGACATTGTTTTAATTTTTAACTGAAAGAAAAAAAAAAAACCTTTTTAAAAGTGTTATCAAGATTTAACATTTAAAAATTTATTTACTGATTGATTTTAAAGTTGTACATGTTATTACTTATTTGTGTATTCTGTAAACTTTGACAAATCACACATTTGAGTGATATAATTGATAGATTATTTTATTGGCATGTTTTTTTTTTGTTTTTTTTTTTTTAAATAATCCATTATAGTTATGGAACAGCTGTTGTATTTGCTCGTGGTCTGCCTGCCATCTTGTTTTTTAAACATGGTTTTAATGATCATTTAACTAATATGCACAGACATAAAGTTGTGATAGATGGAATTACAAAATTATAAGTTTTCTGATATTTTCTAATATAACTGCAGGAAAAGAAGTAATAGTTAACTTAGAGGATAAAGTTATAATCTACTGGACGAATTACTGTAACAAAAAGTTAAACTGGGGATAATTTACATTACAGTTAAATAATTGTCAAAGAATTTTGCACATAGAAATAAGCAATTATTTAAATGAATCAGTCTATTTTAATATAGAGTGATCATAACACATTAATGTAAACAAACAGGATTGATTAAAAATTGTTTTTTAAATCAAAACATATTTGTTTTGTTTCTCATTTCCAAAATAATTTTCATCCATATTTACTTATTATAAACATGTTATTTAATTTTATTGACTAATTTATTTATATTTATAAATTTGTCAAAATTTTGCAAGAATTTATTATTATTAATATTGAGAACATGCTTTTAAAATTTTTTTAAGGAAAATGACCTTTAAATTTTGTACTGCACAATTATACCTTTATACAAAAAGTTTGTTATGTAAATGTTTGAATTTGAGGAATTTTTATTCTTCAAAATTGGATTGACAAAACTCAATATTTTTTGTATTTTTACTTCTCTTCCTTTGATTTCAAAAAAGTAATTTGATATCCAATGGGCTGTATCATTAAAACATTTTAATTGCTTCTTTTACTACTATATTTTTTCCATAGTTTCTTTCTTAGTTATTTTTTTTTTTTTCCTTGAATGTTTCAAGAATTTTCTTAAAAGTCTTGTGTGTGTAAACAGTAACTGTCTGGAATTGGCTACCTGTAATGTGGTTTATACAATTCAAGATTCTATATGGTTTTATTGTCAAGAGGTTTGAACCAGCATTCCTCCTGTATTCAATGATAATTAAAAAGAATTTTGAAATTTTCTTTATTGTAAACATTCCAATTTAAGTAGTAGTGTTTCATTTTATTAAGAAGGTCCTACTGTATAAAAAATGAAATGAAACCAATGGGGGAAAAAAAGAAAGCTTTGTGTATTTGCAGTAGAAAATTAACCCTTTGCATTTAGAAAAATCTTATGAATACCTCACTCGTCACTCACAACTTTAGTGTTTATTGTTACATTATTAATTATCTGTATTATAAAGGACAAACATGTCCGTGCGTAACACTGACGTCATTTTGATGTTGGCAACACCAAACGATAAAATTTTGCTTTTACTGCAATTTTTTAAACTTCTAAACATTGCACATTTTTAATTTTTATACCGTCGAGTAGGGAAAAAAATGTACTTTCAAACACAGTGTTTGATAACTGTATCGCAATTTGTTTGAAAACTGCATCACAATTTACTGATTTTTATAGTTTTTAAAATAATTTTCAAGCATTATTTTATTTTAACTCTATCGCATGCAGACGATTACGAAAGATAAATCCCCCGTTTGTATTTCAAATAATTAAAATTTTTCAACATTTGTTTCCGGCTTAGATATTACAACGAAAGTATCGCTTTTAATAAATTAAAAAACTTCAGAGTTTCCCCCAGGATTAAAAAAGTGCAGGGTGCTGCTAGTGAAGAAAAGGCTACTTTTTGAATTCTTAAGGGCACTTTTTGAATTCTTGAGGGCACTTTTCAAATTCTTAAGGGCACTTTTTTTAATTGTTAAAGGTATTCTTTTAGTTTTTAAAACTACTTTTGATATTTAAAAATCAGGGCACTCTTTTTAAGACAACATTGAGTCAGTTTTTACTATGAAAGCAAATTTTTTTAATGCAAAAAGGAGAATGGGAACTTTTTTTACTGAGGGGCAAGAAGGATGCTAATTATTTTTTAAGAGGTGCAAGAAGGGCGCTAATTATTTTTTAAGAGGGGCAAGAAGGGTGCTATTTGGTAAAAAAAGGGCAGGCAGGGTGCAGCACCCTTCTGAAACTGCCTGGGGGAAACTTTGAAACTTTATTTGAATACATAATCACTATTTTTCATGTAAAAATGATTTTTGATGTTGTTAATGGGCAAGCTAAATAAATATATTAAATGTAAAAATAAATCTATAAGAGTTTTCAATAATAGTAATAATAAAATGGTTTTCACCTAATATTCTATTTCACCTATAATTCGAAGCCGGGTTGGATTCCTTAGTATTAATAAAGCACACACAAATACAAATTCACTGCTTTTCCTTTTACTTACCCATCATACGTAATATAGGGTAAGTCTTGTAATCATTTTAAAAATCGGAAAAAAAATTTGACGGATTTATACGTTTCAGACACTATATTCCAAAGAACATATTTTTAGAAAAAAAAAAAAAAAAAGGCTGTCTGTCTGTCTGTAAACGCTTTATCTCCTGAACAAATTGAGATAGAGACCTGAAATTTGGTATGTACTTAGTAAGCATGTAATAATGGGAAAAAGCTTATTGAATTTCAGTAACCTCGAATATCCGAAAATATTTTTTTCAGACTCGAAATATTCTTTCTGATAAGATAGAATAAATGCGTTTAAAAGGTATATAAAAATTTTCAAAATTGTTTATTTTAAGGAGTGAATATACAAGACAATTAAAAAACAAATTTTGCATCAAGAATAAAGTTGATCGGATAATTAGATGCCGGGATATTTGTAATCCTATTTTCCACACTCTTCGATTTTTCATGACCCTGTATTTCATCCAAATTTCAATTGAAAGATATATTTCAATTGGAAATGAGACGTTTAATCCGACGCAGTAAACTCTTAGTTAATATGATTATCATTTTTAGAGAGATGTTTCTTTTACGCAATTCAGTAATAGAGCATTTAAAGTTTATGACGTCATCAAGTCACGATTTTATTCGAATTGCAATGCATTTTATAAGTAGTTTACACATATTTTATTTTCATGTTTTATATTATGCATATCCATGATGGGTAAGTATTACGATGGCCCTCAACGACTAGTTTTACATTTAATTAAGAATATTTTTGGTATTGATTTATTAGAACAGCAATTTTTTTCTTTATCTAAAATTTTAACCAGTTTGATTTTAATGCATGTTTTTATTAATGTTGTTTTTCAACATTTCCATAATGTATGCTATTAATGCTGATTTTTAATACATGTTTTTTATACAATGCACAATTTTTTTCCATTATTAAGTTCAATAGTCTATGCAGTACATAAATGTAACGCAGCATATTGGAAAAAAATTATACGTATTAGAAAAAAACTAGGTTTTTTTTTTTTTGGAATAAGCATCTCAAAAATGTATATAGAATCATAAATTTTTAAAGTTATCATAAATATTAATTTTGTAGACCTATGTTAATAATACAATGTTAAGATTCACTAATTTTATATCAAATGTTTGTTTTAACTGGTTAAAGACAGATTTTAATTACTGTCATGACAGAAACTGTTTTGGTTTTTATATCAATTGTTAACTTTAATTACATCCATCAAATTTACTTAAATATTGTTGTAGAGCAGTTGTGTCAATTTAGCACTGTTTAAAATCAAAATATCTCTCAAAATTTTCCAACAGTAGTTTTTGCTTTATTTAATGACACATTCCATGATTAGCAAAAATTACTACACAAAAATTCTGGTAGAATACAAAATGTGCTAAATTATTGATGAGTATATTCGTCACTGGTCAACAAGGTTATAATTACAACCATGAGATTGCAGAAAGTTGATTAATTTGTGCTAATGTGAAAAATATCAGTGATATCAAAGTAAGCGTTTCATATTTTTGAAGAAAAAAAAAATTGTATTGAAGTACAGTTATCAAAATATAAGAATACACCACAACATACAATACACAAATATAGAGCTAAAAAGTCTGCTTTACATTTATTGCTTCTAACTGTTGAACAGATTGACTGCATTGTTTCATGAATTTTATTCCTATTGACAATACTTGTTATAATAAAATAGTATTTAACAGATTGTTTGTCAAACATGCAAAATAGCAAAATTTTGATTCAAAGATTTTTACTGTTTGTGGTTATCTTTACTGCTTCCCCCATCCCCTCTAATAATTACTTGAATTTGTATTTGTTCATGATATATTCATTCACAAAATTTGACTCTGTAATATTTTTTAATTTTCTTAAAGACTTTTTAACTCTTTCTTGTCTGAATTTCTTTTCAAATGTTAAAGAAAAGAAAAAAAATATGCTGTAAGTTTATAATTTGAAAAATATTTCTAAATGTTATGGGATAGGTTTTTGGAGAATATTTCTAATTTGTTTTTTGCCACTCCCTTGCGAATAAAAATATTTAATATAAAGCAAAGGTATCTCATACATATCATATATGTTTAAAATTCAGCAGTGGTGGGATTCAGCCGGTTCGGTAGAACTATTACTTAAAATTTGTTGAGTTCGGCGAACCAGTTGTTAAAATGGCACTGGTAATGTTGAAATCACAAATTTACATTCCTTAAAATATCCATTTGCTCAATATCGTATCCTCTAACACATTGACATTTTATCATTTTTGTTTATCTTTGTGTTACATCTTTGATTCTGACAAGATTATTGGATTTTTGTACAGTATCTTCATAAAACAAGTGACATACGCACAAAGAGACTGTTCAGATTCCAAGTTTCTTTTAATTTTCTTCTAATTAAATAACCATTTATAATTTTGTTACAATTTAAAAATGCATTTTATATTAATAACATTGGAAATTCTTTGACCATTATTGAACAAATGTATGCATGTTTTAAAAAGATTCTTATTCGTGGTCTGCTGGTGTTAAAATTATGAATTTAGTTATCCGTGAGGTTTGAATAGCTTGTAACAGGGACAGTTTTTTCCCTTTAGATCAACATTTCATAACAATGTTCTTTCAATTTGGAAAGTGTTTCCTAATCTGTGTGTGAAGCATCATTTTACTTACCATCATACGTAGTATAGGGTAAGTCTTGTAATCGTTTTGAAAATCGAAAAAAAAATTTTGACGGATTTACACGTTTCAGACACCGAAGAGTCCGAAAAACATATTTATAGAATTTTTTTTTTTTGCCGTCCGTCTGTGTGTCTGTAAACGCTCTATCTCCCGAAAAAATTGAGATAGATACTTGAAATTTGGTATGTACTTAGTATGTAATAATGGGAAGAAGCTTATTGAATTTCAGTAACCTCGATTATCTGGAACTATTTTTTTCGGACTCTCGAAATATTCGTTCTGATAAAAGGTATATAAAAATTTTTGAAATTGTTATTTTTAAGGAGTGAATATAAAATACAATATAAAAACATAAATTTTGCATAAAGCATGAAGTCGATCGGATAATTAATTGTTGAGATATTTGCAATCCTATTTTCCGCACTCTTCGCTTTTTCATGACCCCGTATTTCATCCAAATTTCAATTCAAAGATATATTTTAATTGGAAATGAGACGCTTAATCAGATGCAATAAACCGCTAGTTAATAGGATTATTGTTTTTGGAGTTATAAGACTTTTTCTTTTAAGCAATTCAGTAATCGAGCCTTTAAAGTTTATGACGTCATCAAGCCACATTTTATTTGAATTGCAATGCATTTTATAAGTAGTTTACACATTTTTTATTTTAATATTTTACATTATGTACATCCATGATGGGTAAGTATTACAGTGGCCCCCAACGACTAGTTTCTTTTTTGTTTAAGCTTGAAAAAATCATTAGGGTAGCAGCGCTCCCAAACAGTCCCCTTTTCTCCTTAAAGTCCATTTTATGTGTTCCGGTCCGTTTTCAGTAACGAAAAAAATTTTAAAGAATAGCATTAAAAAAAATCTTTCTATTATTATTTTTGAAAATGGCAAAATTGTGATATATGCTAATTGTGCGTGCTTCCTCAATGTGTAAATCAGAACTGAAAACCACTAAAAAAAAAATCGTAGTTTCTGTGGTGCTACGAAAATCTGCCCGATATTATGATGTTTAACGAAAAACGCAGATTTTTCCACCTGCCGCTTGTCTGTACACACAGCCTATTTTTCAACTTGCACATAGATAATGCATGTGTTTTGCACCAGGATCTCGGAAATCACATACGATGGCAAAATGCAAAATATCTTATATAAGTGGCGAGAAACAAGTAACTTTTACAGCATGTTGTAAAATGACCATTTTCACCATTAACTTTTACAGCTTGTTAAAAACAGATCTGGAAACAAATGTTGCCTTTTTTTTTCAAGTTCACAGGACTCAAAATAACACAGAAATTATATAATTGTCGCTTTTTTTCTGCCCTTCCAGATATTTTTGGATCAGCAGGACCCAAAGAAATGGCAAAGATAGTAAAATTCTGCTTTGTGTATTGCTTAGTAAAATTCTGCTTTGTGCATGGCAATGTGACTCAAAATAGTAAAATTTTCAATTTTTTCTGTTATTCATATTTTTTAGCCTACTTAACACTAAGTAACCCAGAAATTGTAAAATTTTGGCGTTAACTTTCGAGTATCCATGACCCGAAATAACGTGGAAATTGTAAATTTGCATGCTCCCCCTCCCCCCCCTTTTCTAGCCTACGCAACCTAAATTAACGTTAAAATTCGTGAAATTTTGAATTTTTTTTTACAGCGTCTGTATGGTCTGAAAATAAAGCAGCCGTTGGAAAATAGTCCCCATTTTTTTTTTTTTTTCCATGTACACTGGACGTGAAAAAGTAAAATTTCAGTGCTTTTTCTTCTTTTCCCTCGGATTTTTTCTGGTTTGCGGAACCTAAAGTAATGTCGTAATAGTAAAATTGTTGTTCTTTTTTTCCTGAGACTGCAGGATTTGAAATGCCGCTGAAATCATAAAATTTCGATTTCTTTTCTTTCTTTTCCACTGATTTTTCAGGCCTGCGAGACACAAAAATTACAAAATTAGGGACGTTTCTTCGAGTGCGCAAGACCCGAAGTCATGCAAAAATTGGAAAATGTTCTCTCTTATTATTTTTTTATTTATTTTTACTTCTTCCTTATCTCAGGTCTGTGATATATATATATGTTCCCATCTCGGGGAGGGGAATACACGTTGGGAGCCCTAGGGTAGCGAACCGGTTGTTAAATTATTTGAATCCCACCACTGAAATTCAGATTATATGACGAGAAAGATTTAAAAAGAAAAGATTTGTGTATGTTTTGTATTTAAAATATGTAGATGTATGATGACTTTTATATCATTTATTTTTTGCTGATAATTTCTATTTCATTAGCAATGTTCATTGAATTATTTCCATGTTAAATTATTGGAATAATTTGTTGTTGATGTACTTCTTTTATTGTTCTTATTTGTGAATAAAAGATTCTTAAATGTATTTAATGACTCATTTTGATTAATTTCCATTTTGCCATTCTTCATTTTTTTACAAAATTTTCATATTCATAATCTAACAAACGTATCTGAACCAGCCCAAATGGCAAGACAGATTTGGTCATTCCACATCAAATCAACCAAAAATTTTCAATATTCAACCTGACCATTTCAGATTTTAATGAAACCTTCAGGAATCATTCTTCCTGATGATACAAATGAGAATATACTTTTATAATTTTTTTTATCTTGGTAAATTTTCATACAACTAATTTTTTTAATTTCAAAAAATCATTTTTTGGCTTGTGTAAATGTTTTTAATTTTGAGTATCTCAAGTTCTATCAGTCGTAGAGAGTTGTTGACCCCTCATTTTAAAGATAATTTCATAAGGTTTAATTTGATATGCAAATTGACTATGCTTGTTTTAAAAAAGTAAATTTAATTTAAAAATTTTAAAAATTGTGTTTTAAAATTTTTGAAAAAAAAATGTTTTTTGTAATAGTAATCTTTAATTTCTGAAAATTTTAGAGTGGGATCTCAATGGGATCAGCAGTTATAAAAAAAACAAGTGGGTAAGTGTGATCGAAGATCGCACAGTGTTTTGTTTAATATTCCTTTCAAAACACTATATCTTTTTTTTAATAATTCCAAATAAATTTCATAAAAAAAAAAAAAAGTCGTGTTTTTTTTTAAGTAAAAAATTTACCGGTCTATTTTTTCGTTTTTTCGAATATCTGAACCTTTCCAATAGCAGGCGAAGCCCGCCATTATACTCTGTCATAATAATATCTGTCATGTGGACTGAAAGCAATATTAAAAAAAAATCAATTTCAAAATTAAACATTTTGTATAGAGGCCTTCAAAATGTTAAAATATGCCAATATTTCCATAATCGGGTTTTTATCATGATTCAATACATTCCTCAAACTCATATATTTATTATTCTGTATTACTCATATTGATACTCTCTTTGTATTATTCTCAAACATTTGAAAAATCCATTAAACTTCCAACGTGATGTCAGATTAATTTTCTTTTTAATTCTCTAATGACGTCATATTAAGCTACTTTCTGTATTTACACATACTCATATTTGTTGTATTGAGAAATGTTTGAAAATTTCCGTTTTATTACCAATATGACATCATATTAATCTTTTTTTTCAATTGGTGAAACTTTTTATTTCATTTTTCATGTGGAAATCTTTCAATAGAAAATTAATTAGTATAGAAAGAATTTTATTGTGGATTTTTAATTGTTGGCAACTGCTATAACGAAAAATGTTTAAATTTAATAGGAAAAGGCTATTAGAATTTTGGTTTTTTATCTCTATATTAAAGTAATAAGATTTTTTAATATTTTGAGCTTCATATTCAGCTAAAGTATACAAATTTTCATGCCTATAAGATATATAGTTTCTGAGAACCTGCTCTGTGTCAGACAGACAACAAAACAGGAGTAATAGGGTTTCATGAGATGAAAGAAATCCTTATAATGTTTAAAATTAATAAGACCATACTTAGCACAATCATAAAGTTGGCAAGGAGCCTACCAGCCCCAACTGGTGTTTAACATTGTTTTTTTAACATAACTGCTGATCCCATCGAGATCCCACTCTAAAACTTTCAGAATTTAAAGTTTATAATATTACAAAAAACATAGAATTCTTTTTTCAAATTTAAAAAAAAAAAATTCAATTTTTAAATTAAATTAATTTTTTTAACCAAGCATAGTCAATTTTTATATCAAATTACCTTATGAAACTCTTTAAAACGAGCGGTCAAACAACTATCTACGCCTGATAGAACTTGAGAAATTCAAAATTGAAAACATTTATACAAGCCAAAAAATGATGATTTTTCGAAATTAAAAAAATTAATTGTATGTAACTTTACTGAGATAAAAAATAATAAAAGTATATTCTCATTTATATCATCAGGGAGAATGATTCCTGTAAGTTTCTTTCATCAAAATCTGAAATGGTCATATTGAGTCACTGGTTGATTTGACATGGAATGACCCTATTGCAGCTATTTTTTTTCTTTATACTTGCTAAAGTTATATACACACACAACACTTGTATGCAGAATTTAGAAGTGACTCTTTTTAAATCAATATTTAAACAGTAGTGATCAATATATTAGTTCATGTGCCCACCAGTTCTCTATGTATGTATGTACGTAACATAACTCTTGATAGAAATATCCTTTTTGCTTCAAATTTTGTATATTGGTTGATTCTGATAAGGCACTTCCATGATTAGTTTTTGAGGTTCATCGGTTAAGTATAAAGGGGGGCACCGGGGAGCTAATTCCCCTCCCCCCCTTAATTTAGATAAATGGGTTTTTCATGCAGAATTATTCGATTTGCTTCAAATTTTGTATATAGGTTCATTGTGATAAGGTGCTTCCCTGCTTAGTTTTAGGGGTTCATTGGTTAAATATAGAGGGGGGAATAGGGGTCTAATCCCCCCCCCCTTTATTCTTTGAAATAAGAATATAATATACAATTAGTGTGGGTAGCCTATGAACTGAATGCCATCGGTTTAACTGGGCACAAGCCTGAGAGCTAATGTACTTGCTGGTTCTGTATGTATGTATGTACGTACGTAACGCGATAACTCTTGATAGTAATATCTGTTTTGCTTCAAATTTTATATATAGGTTCATTCTGATAAGGCGCTTCCCTGATTAGTTTTTGAGGTTCATTGGTTAAGTATACAGGGGGGAATGGGGGGCTAATCCCCCCCTTAATTTAGATAAATGGGTTTTTCATGCAGAATTATCCGATATGCTTCATATTTTGTATGTAGATTCATTTTAATAAGGAGCTTCCCTGATTAGTTTTTGGGGTTCATTGGTTAAGTATAAAGGGGGGAATAGGGGCTAACCCCCCCTCCCCTTTATTCTTTGAAATAAGATTATAATATAAAATTAGTGTGAGTAGCCTGTGAGCTCTACGCCATCAGTTTAACTGGGCAATTTTATTTTTGTTAACTACTGCACTCGTGCAAAAATACCCACTAGCTAAATGTTAATCCTGTGGGATAAATTTTTTCAAATATTTTATTTGCATTTTAATATTTTAAAATGTTTTTTTTTCATTGGATAGTTGAGGTCTATCTCTATAAAAGCCATTTTTTACTTTTTCGATTTTGTTTACAGGTTTTTTTTAAAAAAATTAGGATACTTTCACTTTCGGAACCGATTTCGAAAGATGGAAAAATCGTCGACAAGTTAGAACACCAAAGAATGATTATAAGGATGTTATAAAAACTTTTACTACTAAAAAAATTGAGCAAAACATTTATAATTTTGATAAAATCATATTTTGTTTTAAACATGTATTTTTAATTAATTTATTATAATAGTGAAGTATTTTCTTTTATCATTTAAAAAATATATCGTGATTTTAATTTTTATTTAACCTTGTTCTTTTTCACATTATTATGCCCCAAAGACAAATTTAATTCTTTGTAACCATTTTACCTTTAATTATTAGTGCTAAATATTTCCAAACTATGCTTTTATGGATATGTCCTGGAAAATTAGGTTTCATTAAAGAATTTAATTTCCTTTTCATTTTTCTGTATTTGATAATTTAAGGTGTGCCTGTAGTATTAAAACTGTTTCGTTATTACAGTTGATATGGAATTTAATTTTATTCAGTAAATGTTTTTAACTCGTTGGCAATAAATACAAGACTAAATAATGAATTCAATTATGTAGTAATTTTATCTTTTATTTTACAACATATACATTCTCTTTGCCTCTATACATCTTTTTTACCTATACTAAAATAATACAGAGAGAACTCTTGGCTGATTGACTCATCAACGCAGAGCTGAAACAACGAAAGTCAGGGTCACGAAATTTGGGCAGTAGATTGCTGTTATGACTTAGACAAGCAATAAGAAAGGAATTTTGAAAATTCACCCCGGGAGTTAAATGGGGGGGGGGGGATGAGTCAAAAGTTTTACGTAATTTTGCTATATGTCAGCAGTAGTTTTAGGTTGGAGCGTGAAATTTAGCATAATAATTCTACTAAAAAAATTGTTAAACGTGAATTTCAGTGATTTTAGAAATTCAGGGTTAAATAGGTGGCCAAAACTTTTAGGTCATTTTGCCATTATGTGTTTGCAGTTATGTGTAGGAGTGTAAAATACAGTTAAATCAGTCTTCTAAAAAAAAAAAACAGTTAAAAACATATTTCAGCAATTTTATAGTTATTTTAGCGATTTTGTTGCCAATATTGGCTATAAACCCGATTATGGAAGATTAGATGAATAAGATGTTTTTGATTGGATATTTAGCACAAGACATTAATTATATAATATATATAGATGCCATACGAAATAGTTTTGTTAAATGCTATGCCATTTGGTTTATTTTTTTCATACTGTCAGGGAATTCATATACTTTTCTGTTACATGCACCAAAGAAAATGCATTCTCGTTTATAAAGCCAAGGTTTTTTCTATGATTTTATTAGTAACTTCATTTTTTCCTGATTATCTTTTAACCATTTATGTGCGGGGATGTACAGAACTCCGTTATTGGGATCGCCATATTATTGCATTTTTATTTATTTTACCTGTAAGGCCTCATGGTTAACATGAGCAAAGCCAGGTGGTTCTGCTAGTACTTGTATAAATTTATTATTTTTTTCAGTGAAAGCTTGTATTTAAAAGAAAAAGTTACTTGATTAATGGGATATGCTAATATTATAAATAATTATAGCTTGGTACTGCGGAAAATTTATTCTTAGGTGCTGCATACTTTATCATTCCAGATATATGGACTTGCATAGAGAAAGGTAATCAGCACCACCACACAATTTATTATTAAACATCTATTCAATAATAATTATTTAAAAGTAAATTAATGATTATGAAATTTAATTCTTTAAATGATTTTTTACAGAAATTATTAAAGTCAATAATGGTTACCTTAATAAATACCGCTTTCAATAATATATTTTTTTTACTCAAAGCCGCTGTAAGCATCGGTGCAAGGACACCCCGATAAGCATCTGTGCCCAGGGCCCCCAAATTTGTAAATCAGCCCCTGTTTACATCCTGATTATTTTAGTGCACCAAAATTTTGTTTGTTTGCTGCTTTTTAGCCTATTCATTTTCAAATAATTACAAATTTTAAGGAAATCCCAATATGGTAGGAATAATCATGGAAAAAATCCCTTTGAAAATAACAAAAATGGATTTATAAAATTATGGAACAATGAAAATAAAAGGGGAAATTTCAGAATAATCTTTGCCATGCATGTACGAGAAAAGTAAAAAATTAAACAAAAAAGTATTAAACAAAATGTAGTAGTAAAATTTAACTTTTTTGTGGTGTGTTTAATTTGGTTTGCATTTAATCAAGGAATATATATATTTTTAAATTCTGTGCTATATGGATCTTAAATAATTATACTCTTTTATTTAACTCAGTTTGGTTTTTGTATGTAAAGATGGAATCTTGTAAACGTTTTTTAACTCACTTCCTAATATGCTAAACTTATACAAATTATGTACAAAAGTGTGTTTCTAATGATGATAACAACATTTTAATATTTTTAGAACTTAATTTTAAGTAATTTTTCCATTAGCCTGCCACAGGTGATAAATCGCTAAATAGTCTTTATGGTATGAGTTGCAACAACAATGGATTTAATTATATTTTCTATATGAATGACTAGCAGACACACACAGCATTGCCCATACTAATCTAGGGTGGAGAAGACATTAGTTCATGTTCATGGTAAAATAAAAATGAGATAACTTGACCTATTTTGTGATCATTGTAACTGTACCTGGTATGTTTTGCACCTGTAAATTGTTAATATGATAATCAAAATAACAGTGTCCTGTATGCTTACATACATATTCCAGAATGTGCTTGATGAGATTCTTAATATGCTTTATGAGAAGATTTCTAATTGATCATTTGCTTATTTTGTTACTTCAAAAAACAAATGAAGCAGTAAATGAAAAAAATAATAATAAGAATTTAAGATTTTGTTCTGTGGTGTGTGTGTGTGTGGGGGGGGGGGGGGGTTAATTGAGGGCTGTAGAAATTTGAAAAGTGTGTGGGGATTTAAATGATTGATTATTTAATTAGTGTTGCTTTAAGGAAAGGTTCTACACTGCTTTGGGATCAAAATTTTTGTTTTTTAAAGTATTACATCTTTTGCATCCCTGAATTCTGTAGATTGTTGTCCTAAAGCAGTTTCACAATATTCCAATTCCTTACATATTACAATCACTTTTGCTCGTTGAACGTAACACTATTGTAAAACTTTAAAGTTGTTTTTCACAAAACCTTGTTTCTCAATCTGGGCAACCATTTTTCTTGAGAACTATTCAACCTACATTTGAATTTCCTACATTTTTTATTTAAAATAAAGGTAATTTTTTTTTTTTTTTTTTTTTTGGAGCTTATCCCAACAAAAGTATAATTTTTATTAACTTTTTTTTCAAGATCGCAAAAAGTTAAAAAAAAATGACCCTTTTTTTTCAAATGACTGGCATTTTGTTAAAAATAAACTTTTTAAACTAAATGTTGGTATAAGTTCCAGAGAATTTGTCTTTCATAATTTGGCAATCGAGTTTGAGGGCTGTAACCAGCTGGCAAAGTTAGAGGTGGCTTTGGAATTTTCTAATGGAGCTAATTCACAGCTTGTCTTTTTTCCTCTACTTTAATGATACCGTTAATCCGCCTTTCCCTATTAAGTGCCCCCCTCCCACTTTGTAAGCAAATTGGAAAATTCAAAAAATCCCGAGAAAGCGCCCTCCCTCAAAAGAAATTTTGCCGTGCACGTCAAGATCAACACCAAAAATTTTATCTCCTGAGTGTTTTTTTTTTTTTCCGACGGATCAGAAAGTCGCGACGATTTTTTGATATATCGCAAACATGTACAAACACATTGTCGATCTGAAAAACCAATATAACCAAACATTAGTTTTGCTGTAAATTTATCTCCATGCCTACATGAAGGTAATAAAAATATCGATATTGAAAGTTTCTCATGAAATAAGTTTAAAAAATGTGTATTTGATGCTGTGTGGAAAATATTTTGATTGAAAGAGAATCTATTTATTTTATTAAAGAATTTATAGTCGTATGTAACATTATTATGAAAACCAATCACAAAAAAAAAAATATCGATTGATTGATCAGATCCATCGAATTGTCGATACACAGTCGAATTTGTAGCATAATTTGTGCTATCTTTGTGGTAGTAATGTTTTTTGTTTTAATAATCTGGCAACACTACCAATTCGTTCTATATGTTCTCAATTTTTGTGACTTGTATTATTTATTTAGCATTTATAGATATGAAATCATGATTAAAAAAAAACTGTTATTTAGTCTTCCTAACTTACAACAGATGGCGACACCACATAAAATGTTACTAGTTCTCGAAATTACTTCAGGACATATTCAACTGTAATTTCTCAGTGTTTTTTAATTATTTTAAATTATTAAGTTCCTTTTATTTTTCTGTTACCATATTAATGACAGATATTAGTGTTATTATTTATCTAAATGCATTCCAGTTTCAAAGCTTCTGAAATCCAGAATTTTCTATAATCTGAAATCACCATTAATCGTGAAGTTATACTGTTTTTCTATTTTGTCTATCATTTTTATTTCAAAATGTTTTTCTTATGTTACTTTATTAAAATAATGCATGCTTTGCGATGATCAGCCATTAGCATCTCCCCCCACCCCCACCATACCCACAAATATCATATACTATAGTTTTAATACCGTGTAAGCGCCCCCCTGCTTATTTTATGATTTCCCGTCGTGTTTAGGGGGGGGGGGGGTTAACGGGATTTTATGGTAAATAAATATAGGCGAAAGTAGAGGGCAAAATCCCCTTTCTCATGAAGCATTTGATTACAAAGTTTTAAAAAATTTAAATACAATTTATATGGTATTATTATTAAAATGTTGTGAAATCTAGAGGAGGTTCAGGGAGTTGTTAGTGGGGGCTAATCCTACGCTGTCCCATTCTGGTTACTGCCCTGTATAGGCCCCAAGGGTTCTGGAGTGTGTCATTAGGGAGTCTGTGATGGCCTCACATTCATTGTAAAATTTTTCATTTATCTGGAATATGAAAAAAAATCTTTCGAATAAAATGAAACGAAAAATAATCTTTCGAATAAAATGAAACGAAATAAAATCTTTCGAATAAAATGAAACGAAAAATAAAACTCAAAAACTACTTGGCTAAAAATGAGCTGTAATTTTGGATTCACATATTTGATGCTTTAGAAATCAGTTTGGTTATTTCTGTTAAAAAAAAGTCATTGGTTGCAATTCATATTTTTTTTCGAAAATTCATTTAGAAAATATTTGTATCTTGAAATGAATTTTCGCAGAAAATATTAATTTTAACCTTTAACTTATAAATTTTCCAACCAAAATCGTTTTTTAGAAGCGTCAAACATGTAAATCGTAAAATTACAGCCTATTCAACCTAGTATTTGAATTATGCTTAAAAAATTACCTGCATTGCAATCTGTTTTGCAATGATTAAAAATGAATTTAACATTATTAGCTCCAGACTTTAAATCAACTGCTTTACACAGTTAAGTCTTCATTTAAAGAATCCTTTGATAACTAAAATAAATTAATATTCAACACAGTTTAATGAATAAAATTTAAATTACCACAACAGTTATTCAAAACATTTTCTTTGAAAACCTTACAATTTGGGATGTCTGAGCGCTATATTGAACCATTATGACTATTTCTGATTAAATTCAAATATTTAAAAAAAAAAAAGCCTTTCATAAGGAATTCCTGGAATAATTTGACATTTAGCCGTTTAGTCTTTACACTTTCTTTCAAAAAGTACTGTGTATTGTCACTTGATGCTTCCCCAACAAAATTGCCAAGTTTACTATATAAAGAAAAAGCGATAGTTAAAGAAGCAAAAAGAAAAAAAAAACCCTGTTTACCAGCTTTTAGACTTTACTAAAAATATTGATATTGAAATACACAGTAGCTTTACGCAATCTTGCCATGTACTAAAAGATTTAAACAACCATCAGACTTAGTAATTAACATACTTTTTTTCTAAGCTTAGTTATAATGCACATTTCTTTTACATAACTAAATTAAGCATTGATAAAATTATATATTTTTAGGCCTTATCTTATGTTATTAATTGCTGGAAATAATTTGCATTTTTTAAAATTAAATATCTCAGCCTAAATATTGAAAATATATATGTTATGGTCAATATGAAAATTATTAATAATTACCAGTCATAATAATCGGTTATAATGAATAATTACTGAATTTATCATATTGACCGTAACCCCGGGTGCAGAATCGGCGCAACGCTGCGACGCACGTCGCAGACTCTTGAGAAGGTCTGCAGACTAATTTTTAACTGTTAGAATCGGATTGCGATCGGACGCGAAAAAATCGTGAATTTCGCCAATCGGCTGCGTTAGAGTCGCAATTTCACCGATCGGACGCGTAAAATACGCGAAATTTGCCGATCGGGCCCGTAAAAATCGCGAATTTTGCCGATCGGGTGCGTATAAATCGCGAATTTCGTCAATCAGGCGCGTAAAAATCGCAATTTTTGCCAATTAAGCACGCAAAAATCATGACTTTTGACGCGTAAAAATCATGAATTTTGCCGATTGGGTGCGTATAAATCGCGAACTGTGCAGATCGGGTGCGTATAAATTGTAAATTTCGCCAATCGGGTGCGAAAAGATCGCAAATTCTGCCGATCGGGTGCGAAAAAACGCGAATTTCGAAGATCGGGCGGTTTAAAATCTCAATTTTCGCCGATTAGGCGCGTAAAAATAATGAATTTCGGCGATCGGATGCGTAAAAATCATTAATTTTATCGATCTTGTGCGTAAAAATCGCGAATCTTGCCGATTGGGTGCGTATAAATTGTAAATTTTGCGATCGGGCACATAAAAATCGCGAATTTTGACGATCGGTCACGGAAAAATCGCAAATTTTGCCGATCGGGTGCGTATAAATCGCGAAATTTGCCGATCGGGTTCGTAAAAATACACTGCTCAAAACAATTAAAGGATATTGCAGTTTTAGGTGGATTTTGTATCTGGGAAACTTTTTAGCTGATTGTTACATGGTCGACAGACATAGTAGGTTATATGAGAATAAATTACACATGTTTGGCAGAAAAAAATGCATTTTATTGCGCATTTGTGTACAAAAGGAAAAAAAACACAATTTGTGCATATGAGAAAAAAAGAATAAGAAAAGGTGTTTTCTTCAAAGAAAATCATTTTCAGTAGGGGGTATGGTTTCCACGGGCGGCCAGCAACGTTGAACACCTTTGAGGCATGGACTCAATGAGGCTATTAATGACGAGTTGGGGTATTCTGAAACAATTTTCCAGAAGAGCTCTTTCCAGTTCTTGGAGAGTTTGTGGGGGTTGTTGGCGGTCAGAAACTCGTCTTCCTAGAGCGTCCCAAACGTGCTCGATTGGATTCATGTCTGGAGAACACGCTGGCCATTCCATTCGAACGATTCCTTCCTCGAAAAGGAAATCCTCCACCAGGTTTGCACGATGTGGCCTGCAGTTATCGTCCATTAAAATGAAGTTATCTCCGATTGCTGCAGCGTAAGGGACTACAATAGGTCTGAGTATCTCATCCCTATATCGGTGACCAGTCAGAGCTCCATCTCGAATGATGTAGAGGTCAGTGCGCCCGTCAATGGAGATGCCACCATACACCAACACTCCTCCACCGCCAAATCTGACACTTTCGTGCACGAACGCAGGATTATTCCTACTGCCATGGTCCCTCCAGATGAAAATACGCCTATTATCCGGATGCACAGAAAAACGGGACTCGTCAGAAAACAGAATATTGCTCCATTCATTTCTCCTCCAGTTGACATGCTCGGTTGCCCACTCCGTGCGGTCGCGACGATGCCTTGATGTTAATCTAACACATACCATCGGTCGGCGAGCATACATACCTACAGCATGGAGCCGGTTTCGGACAGTCTGAGTTGAAATCGTGGTGCCTGTAGCCGAGCGAAGGTGTTGTTGGAGAAGAGTAGCGTTCATGTTTCGGTGTCTCCGAGCTGTTAACGCTAAATACCGATCTTCATTGGGCGTTGTTGCCCGTCTACGACCTTACCCTGGTCTTCGGCCTGCACATCCACTCTCCAAAAAACGGTTCCAGTTCCTGGAAATGACACTTTGTGACACTCCAATGGCTTGCGCTACTTCGGCTTGAGTTTGGCCCCCTTCTAACCTACCAACAATTCTCCAAGCTTCTGAATCTGTCAAATGACTTCGCTGAGACATCGTACTCATCGAAACAAAGCAATCACTGAATGCCGATCATCCTTGTCTTCATTCTCTTTTATCCAGTTGAAAGTCAAATTTCATTCGCTGCCGCTGAAGCGACGTTTTTGACGTCGAACTCAAAATTTGCATACTCCACAGTTTGAAAACCAGAAAAATTTGCATTTGTGATTCTCTTCTTCTATTTTCGGCAAAAAAAATTTCGTTTATATCTTTATTTTATATAAAACTTCAAATATCCTTTAATTGTTTTGAGCAGTGTAGTAAATTTCGCCGATCGGATGCGAAAAAATTCACAAATTTCACCGATCGGCCGCAAAAAAAATGCAAATTCAGCCGATCGGACGCGTAAAAATCGCGAATTTTGCCGGTCAGGTATGTAAAAATCGCGAAGTTTGCCGATCGGGAGCATATAAATCGCAAACTTCGCAAATCGGGTGCATAAAAATCGTAAATTTTGTCAATCACTAGGAGAAAAGTGCCAATATTGTCAATTGCGCGTGGAAAAAAAGCAAATTTTTTCCATCCTTGGCAACTGAATTGGGTTATGCTGACTAAGGAGATGGTTGAGTATAGAGGGCTAACCCTCCTTTTAAAATTAGCATTTTTATGAACTTTTAGGCCGATCCTCCTCCGAAACAAAATTTTGTCCACACTACGGATGTTAACTCTCGACAATCCTATCATTTGGACTGGCCTTCATTCATGACTGGCCTTCCTCTTATAAAGGTTGTGTACCCCTACTTGATATCCCCATTTTATGACTGAATATGTTAAGAAGAACAATTTAGAATAACTTATGTTTCTCCTCCTCCCCACCTTCATTCATGAAAGCACAAATTTTTTTGGCACTGGGAATCCTTAAACCTAAATTTACTCTTTCAAATAAAATCAAGGTGTATTTTTGCACTCTTTGAAAATAATCTTTAGCTATAACTCTTTTATAAATACAAACATAAACTGTCGATATATCCTTTCCAACAGAACTGAATATGTTGACTGGGAAGGAAGGAACCTAGAGGACTAAAACTATCCTTCTGAAATTGATGTTTTTTTTTATCTGATTGTAAACTTAGATCCCCCCCCCCCCCCTCAGCTCCTCGAAACAAAATTCTCTCTGTGCTACTAATGGTGGCCTTCGACAACCCAGTTATTTTTGTAAGTGGCCCTTCGCTTAAAAAGGTTGTGCACCCCTATGTTAGAGTTTAGAAAAATAAAACTCTGCTAGAAATTATTTGCCATGTGCCATAGTAATACGATCCGTGCCACACGCAATTGACAAGCTCAGATTCCCGAAACCGAATTCAACTGACATGGTCATTCGAACATCACCACCGCTGAATTCAGGTGATGTGGCTGCTCCAACTCAATTTAAAACCACTTTGCTTGCTGCTCCATCGACATCTTCTGCAGTGTAAGTGCTGCCACCCGATTTGGGCACGGCAAAATTGCTGCAAGTAACGTTTAATATTATCCCATCTATATATAATTTCTGATATTATCACATTATATCAATCTTTTAAAATTTTTTAGAAGTTGGTGTTCAGGTGTTATTTTTACTGTTATTGTATTTTCTAACTTCAGAAATGTTGACAAATTTTATGAAAGATCTTTCAGACAATGTATGGTGTTAAAAATTCTGAGGACAAAGGTAAATTATTTTTAAAAGTACTTTCCTTTTATGTTAATCACAAATAATTGGGGGAGGGGGGTGAGTGCATGTAACGTAATGCGAGGGACGTTTGTCCTTAAGTTCTGCAGACTGTTTTTAAAGTTTCTACTTGTGTTGCAGACTGTAGGAAAAAATTCTGCTGCTGGGACCGTAACATATATGTTATGCTTTGTTAGTTTCATATGTTTATATGTGTTGACCATGGTTTAAGGTAACTCTTTAGAGCATCAGATATATTCATTAGCACATTTTGATCCCAGACACATACAAGCATGACCTAAATTCACTATGTCTCACACTGACTGCTGAGATAAAATGTAAAATAGAATTTTTTTTCTCAAAAAGAAATTTTTTTCTTTTGGTTTAAACGATGGTTAAAACCATAGTTAAAACCATTTGGTTTAAACTGTGCCAACCCTGTAGTAGATGTTATTACTAATCAATTGGTATCAGTTCCATTTTTATATGATGCTTTGCAACAGAGTTAGTTGCATTTTCTTTTTTTTTTTCTTTTTTTCAAAACTGTACCATAAACAGATGATACTCAATAATAATAATAATTTTATATACTAAGAAGTCTCTTCTACAGTTACTTGATTTTCAACTTAAAAAAAATGGTTTATATGTTTAATTATTCATATATTTTTGTTTGTGTTTCATTTCAATTATCACTCATTTTAATTTATTTGTCCCATATTCATTATCTTTGTTAATTTTAGGGACCTGTGAGAAGAGCTTACAAAGATATTGTGAAAGAAAATGCAAATTTTGAAAAATATTACAAAGTAAGTTATTTTCTTGAAAACAGCATAGATCTTTTTAATTCCTTTTATTATACAGATTTGAAAAAAAAAAATATGTTAAAGAAACTATTTATTATTATTATTATTTATGCTGTTTTTAACTTTTATGATTGATATCAATATTTTATACTAAATTTAACGAAAAGTAATTGGATAAAATTTCTGTAATTTTCATTAAAGACCAATTAATGTATGAGGATTACTAATTAGGAAAACTTTTCCCATTTTAAATTATTTATAGTATTAGTTGCAAAAGGACATTTCATCACTGATTTTTTATATTCAAAAAAAGATCAAAATATGAATATTCATCTAAAGAACTTTTGTTAAAAGATTTAAATGATGGGTAATCCAGAAGTCTGGAAAATTAATAATTCACAAATCCGTGAAGATAGAATGATGCAGTTTTCAATATTTAAATGTAAATATATAAAACCAATTTAATTATTAATAATTTACAATCAATTTATTAATATATATGTTATAACAGGATTATTTCCATCTATTTATGTGCAGATATGAAGCATATTATAACAACTTTCAACTCAACCATGATTCAAAGCAGAAGTAAACTCCATTTCACAAATTTTATTAAGTTATTAACATTTTATGGAGTTGTCATTACGTTTCTATCTGCCTTAGATAAATCACACTGAGATTTCCTACATAATAAGATGATAATGCGTTGCAAGAGCATAAAAGACTTTATTTAGCATTCTTTACCAGATGACATTAAATTGAACATTCACCATTATTTGTTCGATCGAGGAATATTTCAGAAGTAAAACAGTAATCATTCTTTCATACTCTCAAACTCAATATATTCAATGTTAAACTTTAATCACAATTTCAAAATAATCTATTTTCTTGCTTTCCGCACAGCATTTTATTTGAGCAACCAAATTCACAGAAAACTCATTCCAGAACTCGAGTTTTCATGTTTTATATTCCAAGGCATAGGTTTTTATGTGCTAATGTGGTGGAAGGAATTAACCAATCACAGCGCTTGGCTATGTCTAAACTCTTTATTTATGGCTGCAGAAAATTGGCGTGCTTCGTTCCTTGAGAGAAAAAGCACGATTTTGAACTTTTGGAATAAAGATAAGAAAATGGTATAAAATGAGAACTTTATATAGAATAAATTCGACTTTAAAAGAATGGGGAAATAAAAAAGGTTTTTGAAGAAAAATACTTACGGGAGGTGGTTTTAGAATATGGAAAGGAAATAAAATATTAAATTATGCATTTTAAATAAAAAGATATTAAAATAAAGGAAATAAATGGAATATGCAACATCATGGCAAATCTACCTGTGCCTGTTGGACGGGCCGTCAGGGATTTTTAAATTTTATGTTCAACCATGGATGTTAAACAAATTTAAGCTTCTTGCATTTAACTGCACAATTAGTGCTGCCTGTTGACAAGAATTAAAGCTGAAACATAATTTTCAATTAATTATAAATAGTATGTTTTGTCAATAGTGTAATTGACAAATCACATGGGTGCATGTAGAAGGGGAGGGGAGCAACCTCTAAACCTTTGAAAAAGTAAGAATAAAAAAAATTAATAAGTATAAAAAGTTGTTTGTAATTGTTATTGAATATTGCATAATTGCAATTTTATTGTATAGTTTTGTTTAAAATTTTTTCATTATATTTCATTAAAAGTTCTAACTGTTTTTTTGACCCAAAGGTAACACTGTTTTTTTATTGCCACCCCCCCCCCCCTCTCCCTCTCAACAAAAATCCTATGTACCGTACACCCGTGGTAATTGACATAATTTTAAAAGTTAGTTTATCCTTCTATGTTAAATGCCTATGAATAAAAAAAAAAATATTTTTTGGATTGAGAATGCTGATAATTTTATTTTCATTTTTGATTACCAAAAAAAAAGAAAGAAACAAAATCCAGAAATTTTTGTTTTATTATTTATTTTTCTTTGTCTTAAGTTTAGATTTATTGAATAAGTGCAATTTTTTTTTTTTTTTTTTTTTTTTTTTGTGTACATTATTTATTGGGTTGTACTGCAACTAATAATTATATTTCTCAGTTAATTTTGTAATTCAGTCCACTGCCAAGTTAAGTGCATTTTTTATTGTTCATTATTTTGTTTATTATATAGTAATGTAATTAATATTTGTACTTTGGAATTAATTTTTGTAACCCAGTCTGCAGCAAATGTTTGGCACAAGTGATTTTTTTGGTAACTTGTTAATGATAACCACATTCCCTTTAAACCACATTGTTGCTAGTATCATTCATGTTTGATGTTTAATGACACAAAACACAATTACAAAAGATTAACCTACTTTGTTAAGTCATACCATTTTCTGCAGCCCCCCCCACCTCCTCAAACCTCCCACAAAATTGTAAAATTTAATGTACAGCAAATGTAATACAACAGGTAACTCAGCCAATAAAAATAATAATTTTTGCTTCACATCAAAACTTTTTAAAAACTTTTACTGAAGTGTTCAAAATAATATTATTGGTCAAATTTAGCTTTTATACAGTGAAGCATTTTATACACATTACATTAACAAATATTTATATTCATAATCAGGTTTGTGTTTCACTGGAAATTTTACGCGTCAGCCTGACTCTCTAATCATAAAACTGTGAGTCAGTCTACAAAAAAAAATGTGATTTAATTGAAAAAAAAAATCATGATTTAATTTTTAACAAGTAATAATAATAATAATAATAATAATAAAATCTGCATATTTATTAGAACATTGATCAGGGGTCTGTCCAGACTTTTTTCCCAGGGTCCTGTTTTTGTGAAATTGTGAACAGCTTTTTATATTTGTGAAAAATCTAGTCATAATTTTGTGAATTTGAAATGATCGTTATATTCAGGTTCTTGTTTATACATTTTTAAGAAGATATATGGATGTAAAATACATATATTTTCTTTATATGTGTAAAAGTAACAGGTCAGATTTTACTTTTAAATGATTAATTTGTGAAATGTTCCGTTAAAAGATGGAAAAATTTTGTGAAAAACCTATTTTTAAGATAAAGAATTTTGTGAAGGGCCCTGTTTTAGAAAAAATAGTTTTGTGAAGGGTCCTGTTTTAGGGAAAATAGTTTTGTGAAGGGTCCTGTTTTGAAATAAACAAAATTGTGAAGGGTCCTTTAAAGGACCCATTTTTTTCCTGAACAGATCCCTGTTGATGCATAGCACACATATTAATTGATGCTATTATTAGATACTTTTATTAGCAGATAGTATAAATAAATTTATTATAATGGAAAGTGATGTATTATTATTGCCGGTCTTTTTTTTTTTTTTTTTTTTTTTTTTTCCATTCCCTGAAAACTTTTAAAATTTTTAGATAAGAAAACTGGTAACAGTTTTGTCCTACATACTCAAAGGCATTGACACTGAAAGTTTCTCCAATAAGCCATAAAAGGTAGAGCTAATTATAGAAAATATGAAAATTTAAACTATCCTTTTAAAATACATTTCAGTTGGATTTTTGGAAGATGAGTTTCTTTTAACACAGCAACTAAAACAATCTACCATTTTTTTGTTGCTTTTTTACTTTTAAAAGAGCGAGTGGTAACAAAAATGGACTATGGGAGAGCAGACAATAACTGAGATAGTTCCAAAAGTTCATTTAAAAATTTTTATTAGAAAGTTTGGAGAAATTAAAGAATGTCTAATTTGTGAGCGAATCCTTAAATCGCTGTTAAAAATGTTTTGAATTATATTTTGCAATTTGTTTGGGATTTATGTGTCAAGTAAGAGTAAATACAAACCCTGATAATAAATTAATTTTAATACTGGGTTGCAAAAGAGCTGACTAAAATTAAAAAAAGCCAAACTGGTCGCTTTTATTGATTTTAACTGGCTCTTTTTGGTCAAATTTGGCTTTTATACAGTGAAACATTTTGATTAAAAAATGGCACATTTTAAAGTATTTTTTAGTTAATTTTAAAAACGTTTAATTGAGTTAGAATTTAAATAAATAACCTAATTTCTCAATAATGAAGACTTTAATATTGGAATAACAATAGATGTTAGTGATTTGTAGTCAGAATTGCAAATATTTCAGCTAAATTAAAAAAAGGCATACTGATTGCTTTATCTGGTTTACACTGGCTTTTAACACTTTTTTTTTTAACTGCTTTTATATTATATAATTAAATAATGATTACTTAGTTACTATATTTTATTACTTAACTAATTTTAAGGGCTATTGATATGAAAGTCTTATTTTTTTCTCATAAACCTTTAAAATGATACATAAAACCATTTAATGAAAACACCTTTTCTCACTATTAAAAACTGTATTGTGAATAACATATGCACTAACAACTCTTTTAAATATCAACAAGCTTTTCAAATGTTTAACTCAATAAGTTTATGTTGAGAATTTTTTTAAAAATTGTTCTCTTAGTAAAATTACCTCAAAAATTAGATCCTTCCTAATTTCTCTTTCAACATTGATCATTCCATGATTTAATCTATTCATACGGACTTATCTGGAATAAGTTACGTAATCGCTTAGTACCAGAAAAGGCAATAAACCTTTTTTAGATATATCATTTTTATAAGTCATCAGAATATTGATTACTAACTAAATATGGATGTTCCCAAGTATTATATCAGATAATTTCATTTATTAAATACATATAAATTATTTAATTTTAATCAATTTTTAAAATAAATAACAGTAATGTAAGAAAGTTTTCTTTTTTATGTGTGGCATTTTGTCATTGTTTAATTAAATATAATCGTTAAAATGTATAGATATGTGGAGTTATCTAATATAGAATTTCGGAACATTACCCTGGAGTCTAATTTAATGTATTCTTCTCAATATGCATATATTTTTTCTTTAAAACATAATGCCTTCATAGTGGCCTTTTAGCGGTTACAAAGACTTATTTATTTGATAAAATTTAATAGAAATTTATAAATTTTGTAGTAGAAGACATATTTATGAGTGCATTAAAACTTAATTAGTGCAAATTTAATATGAATTAGTTGTAAACCACTTGTTTTTTAATTTAAATAAAAGCCTGCTTTTTTTTAAATGGTTAAAACCAAAAAAACCCAGTTGGCTTTTTTTAGCATTGCTAAAAGCTGGCAACCCTGTTTTAATATTAATTTTAGTTTCTCTCATCGTTTAATTTTACAAATAAATTAAGTACCAAGGATTTCTATTATTTTATCACCAAAATATCAATGAGAAAATTTGAGTTGAGATAATTGATAAATAAGTTCAGTAATATTTTAGCTAAAAAAGGGGATAGCTAGAAGAAAGCTCATGAATTAAAATTACTCTTTTTTTTTGTAATTTTTAAATAATTTTATGTAAATACTTTTTTTTTCTAAAATCTTCCCATTCTTTTTATTATATTTTATGTATGTAGTTGTTTGATGATAATGCTATAATAATATCTATAAAATTTCCACAATTATGCAATAATAATAATAATCCTTCTATATTAAAAAAAAGTAATCTGGAACTGAGCCAAAAACGAAATGGACCAATCAAATTCTGCGTAGATATTCCGGGTTAGTCTCATCGCTTTTTTACTAGGGACTTTTTTGAGAAGCGATTACTTTTTTTCTAGCCATTTTACGGATTTGAAAATCATACCACCAGACGCAAAATATAACAAGCTTTCAGAAATTAAAAAAATTATCACTGTCGGACAGTAAAAACTCAAAAAATCCTTAAAAATCGAGTAAAAAATCTTTTATTGAAAAGGTCATTTTTAACACTTTCCAACCTAGTTGAAAAGTGTTTGATTTCGGTTTGTCTGGCCGTCTGTCCGTGTTCTAACTCCAGTAAATATGCTCGGATTGCTCTGCAATTTTTATATGTTATTGTAGTACTCTATAGCATGTTCCCTATTTCAACGGAAGTGTGTAGCACTTGTAGTTTTTTACAGGGGCACTCAAAAGAATTTCGTTACATTGCGATCTATGGGGAAAAATCATTTGCGGTTTATTTTAATGATGTTACTCAATTTCAAACACATTGTAATTGATATATATCACTAAGGTGCATTACAAGAAGCTTAATATGGAATAGGGTGTGCATAGCACTTATAGTAACTTTACAGGAACAGTCAAAAGAATTCCGTTACATTACATCTATGGAAAAAAAACGTCTGCAGTTTATTTAAATAATGTTTCATTATTTTAAACACATTGAAATTTATATATATCACTAAGGTGCATTACAAGAGGCTTACTACAAAATATTGTGTGTATAGCAGTCATCGTTCATTTACAGGGAGACACAAAAGAATTCTCTACTGTCTGTTTACAATAATTCCTGGAAGTGCGTTTTAAGTTACTGAACGCGATTTTAAATTTAACTCACTTTTTGTGTATTTACGTGGTGTGTATAAATTCTGTATATCATATACAGGGAAGCACAAAAATTCGCGAACACATTTCCGTTTATTGACAAACTCCAGAAGGAGAATTTTAAACTGTGCAACGCTTTTCCTAACTGAACTAAAATTTAGCATCCTATGTAGTATATATACAAATTTATAGGTCATATACAGGGCTGAATAAAAGTATTCGGATATTTTTCCGAATACTGTATAGGTTGCAAATTCCTGAAATTATGTTTTTAAATATGTTATGCATTTTTCAAATTATTTACTTAGATGCTATCTTTCAGCTTATTAAAAGGTATGATTTGTAAAATTATTTTGGAAGCGTTGGAAAGTGTTACATAATCTATGCTTGAAGCATGATTTTTCGTTCTTGTTTATATTGTTGCCAATTTCTAAATAAGCGCAAAGGATTATGTTTTATCTCAAATAAAAAATGTATTTGCGCGAGACTATTAAAAAACAATAATGAAAGTTTAAAATACTAATTAAATGATCGCGTGTTGAAAGCAGGAAATAAAGAAAATTACGTCATAAAAATTGTGTTTACACATGAATATTAAAAATAAAAAAGACGAATTAAATGAAAAAGCATTATAACCTGATTACAGAAGAAAGTCGCCGTTTGTGATATCATCATCATCATCATCATCATCATCATCATCTTTTTAAAACAGGATACATTACCATGTTTTAATAGGCTGTGAAATCAGAACGGGGGTTGGTGAGCGTAGTGAGCAGGGGCCCCTAGTAGTAATAAAAAAAGAAAAAGAAAATTTAAAAGTAGGTATCAAATGCCAATAACTCCAAAGACAAAGATATCTTTTCGGCCAACAAAAAAGCTAGCAAGAAAAACTGAGCTGGCATAACTGATATTGAACCATCTTGATTTATCTTTGAGTTACTATAGCAACATAAATGATCAGCAAGGATTTATCATATTATTTTCATAGTAACTATTAGTTAATTTCTAGATTTGAAAATGAAATATACTGAAAATATATAACTTTGCATTTTATGGAACTTAATGACAGTGATATTTTGATTGCTTTAATGGAAAAACATTACAATATTTGACTGATCATTATATTTTTTTCCCTTTTAGACCCAAGAGATTGTACCATCAGAGGAATGGGATAATTTTATGAAATCATTAAGAGAAAACCTTCCTGCTACATTCCGCATTACAGGTTTTAGAGGGTGTGTATTAAATCTTTAGTTTATTTTATATACCACTTTGGTTTTATACTAGCACTAGCCAACCCTGTAGCAATTTTGCAATTTCAGTTAAGAATTCCTTTTTGTTTTACTTCCTATTATGTACAAAGAATGTTATGCATTTTTAGTTTTTAATGCTACTTTGATATTCCTGCAAAATTAATGATCTTTTGTTTTTCTTTAGTGATTAAATTGAGAATATATTTCCATTTATTCTAAACCAGCTTCACTTTGTAAGAAAATAAGACTAAAATTTTTTGAAAAAAATTATCTTTAATTTTTAAAGTTATTTTTCTTAGCTTAGATAAAACTGTACTATTATGAACATTGAGAGTTATTCCTTATGCGGCAACATATTGTGCCTCTCTAACTATAATAAAAAAATTATAGTTAGAGAGTTTCTAGTAAATTCTCAATCCTTTTGATATGCCCTAGCTCCCCTTAAAGTTTGTCTCAATATTTATGAGACACCTTGTAGAAACACATTTTTGATATTTTTTTTTCCAGTCCTAGATTAGTTATAATAGCCTGTGTCCAGATTAGCTTATGCAGGGATGATTGATTGTTCATATGAAATTTTCCTGATTTCAGGAATATTTTGAATTATTTTTCAATGTCTGTTAAGGGAAAACTGTTATTACAAAAAATTAGAAAGTTTCTTTAATAATTTAATTACACTTATGTTTACAGTTATTTGTAATACATTTTATTGGTTACAGTCAAGAGTCAAAGTTGCCCATGACTATTTTAATCACTCACCCTCTTTTTTTCTTTTATTATTTTCTTTTAGAATATGTTTTATGTAAACCTGGAAAGACCTTGCATTACGGCTTATTTTTATACTATTAGCCATTAAAACATGGCAGCATACAAACCAACCAACCTTTTGATTTCAGAAAATATTAAACATGTTTAAGGAGAGGTCACAGTCACCCTTTTTTATGTGAACAAATTAGTGGAAATTATACTATAATTATTTTTAACACAATAAAATGATTGGTAAATAATTCATATGAGTAGTAATTTTCCTATCTGAGCAAAAATGTGTATAGGCTGGGACTCGAACTCAAAACCTTTGGCGTTGTCTTTAAAAAAAAAAAAGGTCTAAATTGTCTTTTAAAAAATTTAACTGTTCCATTTTATTGCTTATTCTCCACAAATCCTAAAATTTGCTGTTACAATTTATTACATTCATGCTAAAAATCTTAAATTTTACTGCATCAAAAATTGCTCCAAATTGAGTTTTGCTACTTCTCATCCCTGATCATATGTACCTGACATGTGTAAATCAATTCTAATTAAAAAAATATTGTTTACTGTTTTTTTTTTTTTTTTGCTTCATGCATTATATAGTGAAAAAGTATGAAGAGAGGAGGGTGCTAGTCATAAAAAGGGGCACTAATGGCAAAATATGGTTTATTATAAGAACAGAAAGGATTATAACATTTTTGTATAAAGGGTTCATTACAAGAATTCCATCATAATATTCCCTGACAAAAAAAATTAGTTTCCAATGAAATATTAGCTAAACACCCAGAAATGTTGTCAACAACTAAGAAATATAAATTTTTTGAATACTGAAATATTTTAAGTTGTAGCAAAATTCCAGGCCACAATGCTGTATCAAATGGGTTCCTTAACTAATCAAGAGAAATTGTTATCTTAATAAAATTTGCACTTTTTAAAATTGTATCAGTTGTACTTTTAACAGGAGCAAAACTATACTGATTGCTACAGGTGGGGAATTTTCAAAAAATCTCACTAGCCAGTTTTTTTTTCTTTTTCCTTTTAAATTATCTGCTAAGAAAATGCAACATGCATTCAAAAATTATAATTCAATACTACAATGTATTTTGGTAATAGCATTTTTATGGATTTTTTTGTAAAAAATTAAGAAAGATATACAACAGAGGAAAATTATTAGGTAGTATTTATAAGAGTACAATTGAATTTAATGCAGCATCATAGCAATTGGAAGAAATGTGAAATCTGGCCAACATATAAAAATATGTAAAAGTTTTTAATATATTTTCTATAGCCTGCAGTTTATAAAGACTGCCTAAAAATTCACTCACCTCTTGAAAAAATCAATTTCCAGTGGAAGGCTAATCGATGGCTAGTAAATTGATGTCATTTCCCAGACCTGTTGATTGTAATTTACTTAAATAATTATTCAAATTTAAGCAGTACATTATTCTTATCTTTCCATCATAATTATTTTAAATCCAGCTACAGATAACAGCTTATTGTCTATGTTTAGTAGGAGTTATATTTGTGTGTATTTGTGTTCATAGTTAATTTTGAAATTTGTGAGACTGTTTTGACATTTTTATTTTATTTGTAAGGTCACACTTTTAGATGGCCTCATAGAAATTTTTATGTGTGTTTCAGATGTTATCAATTTTAACATCTTTAAAACATAATGAATAACATTACTGCAAACAAAATAATAATAACCAGTGGACCTGTGTGAGGATTTCACACTGCAATCTAATAATTTTTAGCAATATCTAATTTTTTTAAATGGAGATTTTTATTTCTAAAGAAAAATTAAGGATAAAAATATCTGAAAACAACATTAGTAGAGCCAGAATATCGTCTCATTTATTCCATCAAAGTTACAGTAAAAACTGATTAAAAATAGCAAAAGGCACATACAAGAAAAAAAAAAAAAACATTAATCATATTTTAACTGCATTAGAAGATATCATCCGCGTTTTGAAAAACATGAATCAAAAACAAAAAATAAAATAAATGAAATGCATTTAAAATACAGTTTAATCTAATATAATGAAACATATCTTTTATTCTAAACATGAAATATCACTGCTTCGATCGATCAATGGTGTTTTTATCTTCTAAACATTTCAATTTCAATTTTGCTTTTTAATCATAAATATAAAATAAACCTGTACGGAGAAATCATACTTTATCTTTTTTTGTACTATTTATTTTTATAATTATTGTTGAGCATCGTATAATGCAGTATTTTATTTATGTGGCAACACTAATTTGAGGAAAACCTTTCATTTCATTTATGAAAATAATGCTGATTTAATTTTTAATTAATAGCAATTTTTAATCAGAAAACATGTTTTAACGAAATGTGAGTGTACTACGTCAGAAGCTGCTTCAAAAACCTTTCGAATGATACTTTATTCGTTGTTGTGCATTTCTTAAATTCATAGAAAAAGGCATGTTGACAACAGAAAATAGTATACATGGTAAATGTGCCATTTCTCTTTTAACATTTTCTGCTACTGAACTTTAATGAATATCTCGTATAGCTATCTAGATTTTTAATGCATTAAGTTCTTTCTTTTATGAAGTGAAATTTATAGGGTAATTATATTGTTTAATATTGTATGAAAAATTTCATAGTTTATGTCAATCTAATTATGTTATATTTTCTATTCAGGCAGGCTAAAGCTCTTTTAAGTATTATCAGAGGCAAATACTTTGAAGATCTTCTTAAGATAAAAGAGGATACACCAGATCAGTATAAACCCTTTCCATTACCATGGTAAACCGCTTCTATTTTTAATGCCAAATTAATTTTTTTAGTATTATTTTAGAGATTTATATTTTAGAAATAAATGTAAAACATGTATTTGTTTAAATGAAAGCATTACTTAATTAACAAAATAATATCAATGTGAAGTTTTTCATATTAGGATATAATATTTTAAGATAAGCTCATCATTTCAAAATAAGGTCGAGATTAATGCAATTTTTTTAAAGTTTACATTTGTATACTTTGTGATTTGAGTTTTTGTTTGCCTTTTATGTTTGTTATATTATTTTACTTAAAACTGTAAATGTGCATACTATAACTATTGAAAATTAATCATGGTTTTGCTGATAACAGTTTATCAGATATGTATTACATTATTTATTGTAGAGAATTTACACTAACTCAAGTCAATAAATCTGCAAAAGAGAGGATTAATTCATCATTAAAACCAAAAGTCAAAAAAAAAAAAAAAAAAAAATGGAGTCAGTTCTGAAGGTTATAAGTTAATTTGTGTATTATATATAAAAGTAGCCTTAAAAAAAGTTTATATTTTATCTATATTTTAAATTATGCTTCACTCTAAATTTTATATCTTCTCCTCTCCTTTGGGAAGATGTAAATAACTGCTTTCCTTGTTCATACAAATTGATAACAATAGATGTATGCATAGTAATAATTAAGTTATTTTATATATTTATATATAATAAATGCTTAAAAAAAAATGCTAACACAGCTGCTTTTTTTATGGATTTTATTGTTCCTTTCACACAAAAGAAAAAATATTTCATAATGTATATGGTTTGCTTTATTGATCTTTTGAAATATTTTATTTTAACAAAATGTTATTGGCCGTATAATGTGATGTTGGAAAATGGATATGAACAGGGGTAGGAAAATTTCAGAAAATCTTACCAGCCAAGGATTTATTTTACCAGCCAGCAAAAAGCAATGTACAGTTGAAAATTGTTATGACAGAATTTAATCAACTGCAAAAATAATTCATTACTAAAATACATTTTCATTATTATTTTTTTCAATAAAATCAAGCTATACAAGAGAGGAAAGTTTAGTATAGGATAGAACTTAGAGGGCATCAAAGCTGCCACTTCCTGTACCACTTATAAAGATATTTGGATTCTAACTGACAGTTGCAGTTCCATACAACACTTACAAAATTGGCCTCATGTTGGTGACAGAACTTCATTATCTATTCTGAGGACTTTCAAGCTACCATGACATATTCTTTCAATGGATCCCTTCTCATGTTGGCATTGGCGGAAACGAAATGGCAGATAAAGGATCTTTGACACCGCACACTTCCATCTTTACTTTTCTGGAGATCTGTTCAAGAGCCAAATATACTCTCGACACATCTTGGCGTTCCCCTCCAGTTCACAACTGGTAATGTGGCAAAAAGCCTGGAGGAGCTATTACTCTTGGGGGTAGCCATGACCAGCAGTCTGCTATTTCAAGATTTTTGAGTGGACACTTGAGATACCTGAAATTTGACAACGGTATCAAGATTTTCCTCATTTCTGGAAAGTGCAAGACTGCACCATCCACCCCTGACCATCTCCTTTCCAGTTTGGACTTGACTAGGACTGACCTTTTGGAGTGTCCTTTCATCGTTTTTGACTTCCTCCAAATTTTTGGATGGACTTGGTCTAGCCTTTTGGCTAGATCACTTAGGATTAGAAACAACAACTTAGTACCATAGTTACATTGCGGTAATTTGGAGAGTTGAAAAATATAGCTAACACGTAAAAACAAATCTTCTATAGCCTGCAGTTTTTAAAAGACTTTTTAAAGATTCACTCGCCAATGGTGAGTAAAATGATGCAATTCCCCAACCTTGGATATGAAAATTGATAAAATATGATAGTCATTTTATGTAAGTAGTTAAAGAACATTATTGCAAGTTGTCTAGCCACCTGAATAACCTGGAAAAGTCAGGGAAATTTGTAACTTCCAAGGAAAAATTTTCTTATTATAAAACTAAGGATTTAGATAAGGATACTAAGGATTGCAGCGCCAAGAAAATCTAACTTTGCTATTCATAAGTTCTGTAAAGAGTACCTCTCATGCAATTCCTTTTGTTTTCTCCCTTTTGGTCCTTCTTTGTAACTCAGAAATTTTCAATTACAGCTTTACTGAAATTTTGTACTGAATGTTACAGGATTGATTAGGTGTTTCAGTCTGTTTACTTCTCTGAGAACTGAACATTTGTTAGCTTAATTTATTGAGTATTTATTATTTGTATTAAAATATGTCAAAGCAATCTGTATTTAACTGTGACTGATGTGATAAAGAATTTCATCCTTATTGAACAAAAGGGATAGAACCTGATGCTAAAAGTGTGTATCTGCAAAATGTTTAGCTTATAAAATGTTCAACAATTAATTAATTTTGTAAAAAAATTTTTAACAAAATAGTTTGTGCTTCAGAATCAGTTGTGAAAGTTCCATTCTCAAACTCGCAACTTTTAAGATTTTTTTTGTGTAACATCACAAAATCTGAATACCTGGAATTTTTTTTTTTATTATTGGTATGGAAAACCTGGAAAAGTCAGGGAAATTTGTTGCTGATCTGGAATAAACACCCTGCTATTGTCTTATATAAATTTCTTTAATTTACTCATATTTATTATATATAAATAGGTACATGTTCTAATCCAACAACACCAAAACAAGATATAGCGAAGATTCTTAATGAATTGTAGCACTACAGAGTTTTCAATATTTATAACAAGCCAAGTTTTGGCAATATCATGTGCGTTCATGATAGTTGAGAATAAGTTGAGTATTGTAACATGATTTCATGTCACAATTCACACAGTTTTGCTGTGGCAATTTTAGACGAATGAGCATTGTCATGGTAAAAAAATTACTCTTTTTTGCAAAATGAGGTCTTTTGTCTTTTATTTTTTTGTTCAAATGATCCAGCAATGATGCATAATATGACCCAGTAATTGTTTTACCTTTTTGCAAAAAGTCAATGAAAATTATACCTAGAGCATTCCAAAAGCAGATTACCTAGATGCAATCCATTGTTTGATTGTTCTTTCATTTCAGGTTGATAATGGTAAATTTAAGTTTCATCCGTTGTTATGAAACAGCATTGAAAATTTTCCAATCCATTCTTAGAAATGTTAACTCACTGATGCTTCTGATCAATTGTCAGCAAACATGGCACCCATCTAGAGGACATTTTTTTTCATTTAAAATATTTTGCAACCGATTATTTGAGGTGCCTAATGCCTTAGCGATCTCTCACACTTTTAACCTTCTGTCCTCCTCCATCACCATTCCATTGATTTTTTCAATGATTTCTGGAGTTGTAACTTCAACAGATCACCAGAGCACTCAACATCATTTGTGTTCATATGGGCTCTTCAAAAATTTCTGAACCACTTGTAAATTGTTCTAATTGATGGAGCAGACTCTCAGTAATGTTTATCCATTTTGGTTTTAGTTTCTTGAGCCATTTTGCCATTTAAAAAAAAAAAGTTTCATCATGACACAAAATTCCTTTTCATCCATTCTTTCACAAAAGGCAATAATTGATCTAATAAAATGACTTTCCAGAACAAAATAATGGCTGTATCTGAATGAAACTCCAAATACCCACCTGCTAAGCTCCCGCAAATGCTGCTGTCATGGTACTTCTGGTGCCATCTCTTCACTTTGCACAGACTTATTGAACACCCCTCTTAAAGATCAGAAGCATCTGTTTAGTTAAAAGAAAATTTTATGAATTGAATTTTTAAAAATAGAAATGTTTTTACAGTATTCCAGATTAGATAAAAGTTTGGTTTAGTTCCAATTTTTGTTTCATCAAAAATAATGGTTTTTTTCTCATTTTCAGTTTGGTTATTGTTTGAAGACTTGATCACACATGTACTTCATCTAATGAAGATAACTCTATAATGATTTTTCTTGAAAACTACTTATTTCAATCTGCTCTTGAGTGTTAACAAGTTATTGCTAACTGTATTAAAAAAAGTTTTTGTTGGTTTTTCTCTAAATGTAATAAATAATCTTTTTGTGGAAATTTCATGTAAATTTTTATCTGCATTTTTTATTTTAGGTATCCTGAAGAATTAGCTTGGCAAATGAAATTGTCTCGTGTAACTATTAGGTCTTCAGAAGGGTTGAGGAAGTTGCACAATTTTCTTGTTTCTGAAACTGAGACAGTAAGCAGATTATTCTAAAATTTTTAATACAAATTTAATTAATAAATTTGCATCTTTAAAGCAATTTAATTTGTTATTTGTTTTCTAGGGAAACATTAGCAGGCAGGAAACTGTGAGCATGATTTCACCTTTACTGCTCAATATTAAATCTCACCATAAGGTAATCATATTTCTCACTTATTAGTTAAAGAGTAATTGTATTGTATAGTTTTGGTTTCTATTTTTCTATATTGAAACACAAGGATTGATGCTATAGTTTTAATAAAACTAGAGTTTTACTAAAACTAGTTTTGATAAAATGAAAATAAACCCAAGAAATAAGCACAAATGACATTTTTTTTTCTCTCGCCTACTTTTACTCGTGCGCAGCAAGCGTCCTTTTGTCTCATACTTTTAATAGAAGAACTAAGTTTAAAAGACATTTTTCCATCTTATGCACAGAAAATGCCACTTTTTTCTGTTCTAGCCAGCTAGCATGTTACATGATTGGAATTGTGGAAGGAGAGGGGAAGTTTTAATAAAACAGTAAGAAAAAATGTCAATCCCACCTCTGTGGCATCTAAAATTGGATACAGTTCTAAAAAATGTTCTTTTTAAGTTTCTAATCAGATTTTTGTGTTCAGAATTAAAACTGATAAATCTATCACATTCATTTTAAAGAATAATATATAAATGATTTTAAGTAATTCATTTGAAATAAATCTCTCAAGAATAATTAATTTTAATAAAATTAAAGAATAATATATATATATTTAACTATTTCTTCATCGCTTAAAATGCTTAGCACCTTTATCATCATGGAGCCTGCGTGCATCGCACACATTAGACAATAGGTTGGCACCATCCTGGATTGGAGACAAGTGCCTGATACTGGGTTATTTACAAATGTTTTTCGTGAGAGGGTTCAGTTTGAAGTTTTTCAGAGAATTTTGATGGGAGGGATGTGGGATAGAGAATTTTTAATTATATAACTGCTAGAAATTTAGTTTATATGACATGAAAGGTTGAGGAGGAGTGGAGAGAATGGCTTCTTTAAAGAAAAAGGAAAAGCAATTGGAAAAAAGTCATAAAATTGTCTTTTCAAAATAATTTTGTCAAAAAAGTTGATTTTAGTAAAGAAAAATTGTGTTTCTTATGATACTGCTGGAATGTTCCAGGCAAGTTATAAAAATAACCCGGTTTCTACCTAAAATAGAACCTAAACATATACAATGGGGGAGAAGGGTAAACCCCCATTATTACTGTGGTTTTGTCTATTACAGGTATGCATTAAATAATAAAAATAAAGATCATATACATTCCTGTTGAGAGGAATAATTAGAAGTAATAAAATTTAAGGGCATAAAATTTAAAAATAACAAGTGCTTTAAATATAAGATGGAATGAATTATTTGTGATTGTTTTTCGTACACTGAACTTTTATGAATAGATTGAACTAGAATTTGGAATAAACAAATATCTAGGGGAGTTAAAAATTAACTTCAGCCTAATACCTGTAATAAAATGAGAGATATTAAATTGTACACATCTAAATCTTGATGCAAAAATTTAGTAAATAAATTACGTTATTAAAATAACACAGAGAAAGAGTTAAAAAATTAACAAAGAAATTGTATTTACATTATCAGGGGTCGATGCAGGGGTTTTTTCTTTGGGCCCATTTTGTGAAAAGTAAAGGTTATTTTTGTGAAATTTATTATATTTTTGTGAGAAATAACATTTTGTAACGGAAGTTGAAATCCAGTTAATCAAATTCGAACCAAGCATTTATAAACAAAAACTTTTTTAAATCCTTTTGGTGAAGTTTTCTTCTCTGGTGAACTTGTTTGTTTACAAATTACACATTTTAAAACATCACAAAACAATAAATTAATAATAAATAGCAAGTTTTTATGGAATGGAATTTAGTGAAAGGGCCTATTTTAGTAAAAATAATTTTGTGAAGGGGCCCATTTTGTCAAATTGATTTTTGTGAAGGGACCCATTTTCTTAAATTGATTTTTGTGAAGTATCAAATAGGCCCCAAATTCTGCCTGGATCGACCCCTGATTATATATGTAAAAAATACAATTAAACAAAATGGGTAATTGTTTAGAAAAAGTTTGGGTTCTATAAAAGACCCTTCACAAAATGTTTTGTCTTAAAACAGGACACTTAACAAAAATTTTCATCATAAAACAGGAATTTTCACAAAATTCTTTTGTCTTAAATATAGACTTTTCATAAAATGTTTCCATCTCTAAACTGAACTTTTCAGAAATTTGATCATTTTAAAATAAAATGTGATCTTTACCAAACAGCTAAAGCTGCCAAATAACCTAGCTTTTTTTACACATAAAGAATTTTGTTAAAAATAGATAAACAGGAACCTTCCACATACTGATAATTTCAAATTCACAAAATTCTGATGTAGGTTTTTCACAAATTAAATCTATGGCATACAATTATGAATTTAATTAAATTTTAATTATGTCAAACATGATGGCATCTGTATTATAAAGGCCAAACGTGTCCGTGCGTAACGCATACGTCATTTTGCGAATGGCAACAGCTGACGATGAAATTTCGGTTTTGTGATTTTTGCTATTGCAATTTTTTAAATTTCTAAACATAGCACATTTTCAATTTTTACACCGTTATAGAGGAAAAAAAATTTACTTTCAAATGCAATTTGTTTGAAAACTATATCTTAATTGCCTGATATATTATGGCTTATAAAATAATTTTTAAGCATGAATTTTGAAACGCCCAATAAACAAATGGAAGAATGCTGCCATTATAAATTTTTAAATAGTTACAAGTAGTAAAATTAATGAATTTTGAAATAAAAATGTCACAAGAATAGGGTGCCTTTATATGAGAGTAGCGTTATACCGGATACAAAATTTGATTAGTTCAGACGATTTTGGAGAAAAGGAAGCTTTGTAATAATTTAAAAATTTAAAAGAAAATTATTTGTTTACACCATAAACAAACATCGGATATTTTAACAGATAATATAAACAGAAGATATTGTTTTAGATATTGCATTTTTATGAATGAAATATAAAAAAATTATTTCACAAATTTAATAAAAATGCATATAAAAAGTTAATATGAGCAGTAAGAAACAACGTTTTAATACATATTTCATCAGTATTACAAATAATGTTAACGGTCATTGCGAAGTTGGAAAAAACGAATATACATGAAATTGGTTAATATCGTGATCACTATATCGCATTCATAAAATGATGAATAATAAATTAACAAAGAAGCATCACTGGATGCAACGAACTCCCTGTATTAATAATACCAAAAAAATAAGCAAAACCTTTGAAATTCGTTAATGTCGCGATCACTATATCGCATGTATAAACGCTTAGTAAAAAAAAAAAAACTAGATGGATACCGCATGTATGAGCGCTTCACGCACAAGAAAAGCAAAGAAACCAGTAAAAAAAAAAAATCACTAAATGCAGCAACTTTGACAAATAAAAATATGAAAAATCTATTAGATTTAGGGGAAAAAATGGTTTTCGCCTGCGTTCTGTAACCCGGGAAGCCCGGATTAGATTTCTTAGTTATTATAGAAGGAGTAAGTATAGCTGGTTGCTAAATATTCATATTTGGGAATATCCAAGACAGATGACTGACTAAATGGACATAGATGCTAAAAAGCAACATAGTCCAACACACCAGATGAGTAATAAAATTTTAGAAGCATCACAGCTTTAAGAGAGATCTTTTTTCCAGACTCTTAATAAGAACATTTCTTGTAAACTGTCAATAAAAACATTTTTTTTAAAACTGATGATTAAGTGTTTGAGAGCTCTCTCTCTCTCTGGCAAAAAATAGAAAAGGTGGAGCTAAAAAAACTCCAAAAACAGAGGGCTCTTATTTTGTTTACAAGAAATTAATGATTTTTTTAAAACTACATTTCATCTTTTAAAATTCTGGTAGGACATTTCCTAGATCTAACTTTTCTTACTGAACATAACAATTTTAAGAATTCATAGAGCAGAATTAATTTCCAACCAAAAAATCAACTCGGTAAAAATATGTATAAAAAAATCATTAATTTCTTGTAAACTAAATTGAAAGTCTGTAATAAATCTTAATCTGTGTCATTATGCTGAGTTCCATAAATTTAATTAATTAATTGAAATGTGTAAGATGTATTAGCTTTGTAAAGATTGTCGTAATGCATTAAGTTTTTAGAAGAGAGTCCTACATATGGATGTAAAGACTGGAATAAAGAATTTTCGTATATCTATGACTAATCCTTGAGTTTTCTGGGAAATTTTACTGGTTGTTGAATTCATTGCTATTTTTTTTTTGGTTCACTGACTGTATAAATATAATTAAATTATTGATGAGTGACAATATGGCTAAATCAACATATTCACAACCCTTAATATCTCAGAAACTAAGGTCCCTATAAAAAATAAAAAATAAAGGCAGATTTATGGAAGACAACCTAATGGTAATAGTTTGGGATGCCCCACAAGCAGAGTGGAGTGAAGGGTAACGATAGAGTTTAAATACATATAAAGGTAGGCAGGCATCAAGATGGTTAAAGTAGAAGCAAGCTGTCCGCATGATAATGGGGAAAAGGGGTAACTGAAAAACAGATGGAAGAAATGGGGCAAATACTGAAAAAAGAAAAGGAACCCTATAGAAACTATAAATACATGCAACTGAAGGATATATCCCCTGTGGGCAGTGACTCAGGCAGATAAAACCAGAAGAAGCTAGAGAAAGAGAAAAAAAAGAAAAGAAATCACCCCAAAACTGGAACTTTATCCCGAAAGACCCTATAGAACTGAATATTATAAACCACTCTGCCTCCTAACCATTATCAGTTATTAACAGAAATGATTGGAAAAGCCAATACACTCCATTGAGAAAACTTATGACTTAAGCCAGAAACATAGTAAGTCTGAAATTTCCACTGTCAAAATTGTATGCTCGACGCAACTTTATAAACTGTGTCCCAGGGCAGGAAGCTAACAAAAGTCTATGGGGAAATGTGATATAAACCGATTGTGTCTGACGTTGTCATAAATTGTCTGGATTAGTTCATCACAGATGATTCTTCATAAGATCGGATTGGATGTAAATAGCAGTTGGTAGACTGGAGTCATCAAGAAACAATTGACACAGTTGAAAACAATAGAGATATCCATACAATTGAGAGAACTTCAAATTATTATTATTATTATTATTTTTACAATCACTGTTAATTTTATCCATATTTTCCATTGTCTTTAAGTTTTTATTTATTTAATTTGCTAGGTCCTTGACATGTGTGCTGCTCCTGGTTCTAAAACAGCTCAATTGATTGAATTTCTCCATAAAGAGGAAGAAAAAATACCTGGTAAGTTTAATTTTAGTACATAATGAATGAAATGTGTGTGTTGGTATTTAAAGAAATGATTTGAAAACCTAAATAATAAAATCTTTTGACATTGACCTTTTTTTCATAAATTAAAAGGCAGAAAAAGCTTTTTCAAATGCATTTGAGAGTTAAAGGAAATAAAAATAGAAATTTCCTTCCTCCAGTATTGTTATGAAATGATGCATTGGAAGACTGATTAAAATTCTTGCTATTTAATATGTTTGCTTTATTTATTATTCTGCTTTATGGTTAGATTAAGAACTTAATTAAATGTTTACTGTTGTAAGCTTTTAGTATTTATTGCTTAAAATCTTTTATAATAATATTTTATTTTACTGATGTTTATATTTATGTGTAATCCTGTGTTTACTATTCTAAATATAATATAAAGAATATAATTAATTAGTAAAAAGGGAAAGTTTTCAGATACTAAATTTTCTTTTATATCTTTTGATGTAATTTAATTTCCATATTTCAAATCTTTAAATCACTTATGTTGAGAAAATCACTATTTTCCATTATGTAATGTATGATATGCATGGTAACTGCTTAGAGAATCTTAAAGATAATTTTCAACAAATAAATATGAAAGAAACAATCAAATAAAATTTAAGAGATTATTAACACCAAATTTCTATAAACCAAGTAACTAAATGGAAAACTTGAAGTTTTCGACTGGAATTAATATAGAAGATCTTAAGTTTGATTAGTAAATAAAAGTTAGACATGCCTTACACTTTCTTGCAAACAAGTTTTTAATTGTGATTTTTCTTGTTTACTAAATTTTCACTGATGTCCCAAATTAAGTTATCATTCAGAATAGAGTATTGCTCAATTTGTGTGAAATCTTATATCTTTTGTAGTGTTTTACTTTTTTTTAATGATATGAATTTTTAAAGCAACATTCTTTGTTGTTGTTACTCTGGTAACAGAAATATTTTTTACTCTTTTAGTGAGCAATCAGGCATTCTGATGCATTAACTTGAAAAAATTGGCCAAACATTTATTTTTTAAATTATTTTATGTCTATTCTGTAATTATTCTGATATTATTATCATTTAATGAGGATAGAAGAAAATATTTATATCTTAGTCAGCTAATGTCTGGCTTTCTTACATTTTATGTTTTTCCAATTTTCATGAATTTTTATTTCAAATATCAGACATTTTCTGTAGGTGGGGAATTTCCCTACCATCATTTGTAAATGTGTGGGTATTAGAAATGTTTGGGAGGCAGAGTAAATTACTTTTAACCCAACATATATTTTAATGTGTTACTTAAATTAATCATAAATATTAATACATTACAAAATATCATTCAAAGAACTTAAATAAATTATTCAGAATAACAACACTAAATCTTTATTTTCATTTAAAAAAAAAATCAAATTTTATGTATGTCTGTTTTTTAATTTTAATCAGTTATGTACATGTAACTGATTAATCATATTTTGGGTTTCATTGAAGTCCTAATTTTATAGTGGTTAATGTTTTACATCTTCCATCTGATCATTATTCCAAAATGCCAAATTATCTGGAAATCAGTAAAATTTCTTGGGAAGAACTCTTGCTTTGAGGTACTACAATTTAAAATTATGGTTGTGAATCCCACCATCCTGCTCTGAAGATGTATTACAATGAAATGAAAGCTTATTTTTCAAGCAATAACAGAGGCGATTGTATTCCAGTTATGTGCCAAAATCCCTGTATTTTTTTTCTTATTTCAGAACTGGAATTCCAATATAAATAAATAATTGTTTGACAGTTTTCTGAACAATAATCCTTATTCCATAAATTATCTTTATGAATTTAAAAATATAAATCTGGGTTATTCATATGCACTATAATTTTTAGACAATTATTAATCAAGAAAAAAATCCTAAAAAATTTAAAGATCTGAATAAGTTAGTTTTTCTTGTTAAAACCATTAAAATTTTTTAAAATTATTTAAATATTTTATATTACTTGTTTCATGCATTTTATATTTAGAACTTCATTTTAAACTAACAGATCTGCCCTGCATTCCCTGTGATTACTTTAAATACTATATCTAAAATACCTTAAATGTAATATACAAATAAACCTAGTGGTGCGGGCCCTGGTGCATTTGGCATCATACTTAGTGTTTGTAAAAATGGCAGTCACTATAATGTTTACCTTAAGTATACCTAAAATTACCTTCAATACAACATACAAATGAACCTAATAGTGGTGGCCTCCCATTCCCTTTGCCGTAGTACTGAGCGATCGTAAAGATGACAATTACAATAATGGCAGCCCTTCTTTCATATGCGAAACTTAGTTTTGAAACAGCAACCAAATGTTCTGGCAAACTATGAAAATTGGAAAAGCACAATATAAAAAGCAAAAAAAAATTAATAATAAAAACATATTGGTTAATAAATAAAACATTTTGGTTAAAAAATAAAAAAAAAATCCGAATTGATCAATTTGTTCTTGGATTTTTAAATTTTGGTATTTTTAACACACAATGTATAATTATTAATAATTTTCATTTTTAAGAAACTGTAACTTGTTTATATTTTTTAAATTATCCATTTCTTTTTAAACTTTATGAGAACTTTGTTAAATAATAGAGTAAATAATTCAAACCTTTTTACCTTACCTTGAAGCAAGGCCTAGTCTCTTGCCTGTTTGTGTTTTTCAGATGAAATATGCCTGCCTTTTTCCAAGTCATGTGGGCTAATGTGAAAACAGAAAAAAAATATCAATCCTCCCCAGTTCACATCTTCCTTTAGTATCTAGTGACTGACCCATGTGATACATCATGTCATTTATCAACATGTATTGTTTGCAAGAATAATAAATTGAAAAAGAAAAACAATCTTCAGAAAATAATTTTTTGAAATAGTAAATATCAATATTGTTTTAAGTGAAAGATACCATTAGATTAGACCTACGAAGAGCCGTCTATTCGCAAGTGTCCTTACTATTATTTTTTTTTTGTATGTTCATCAGTCCCTAGGCAATGGATATTTTAAGCGAGAGAAAAAATGGAGCATTTTTCTTCCTTTCTGCTTGATGCAAGCAAGCTGAGGCTAATTAAAGCTCATTACTTTGCATTCAGTGATGGGTTTTAATTAATATATCGGGTGCATTGAAACTTGTCTTCGTCTATCTGGAACCAAATTTGCTGACATCTAACTGCAATACATTTTTCTAGCTTTTGCGGACTGACAAACAACCTTTGTCCACCTTTACACATATCTTTATTATTATAGTACTTTTAGTTGATTAGTTATCTAATCTTTTTAGATAGTATATAAATACCAGTGGATCCATGCAAGGATTTTCAACTGCAGTCTAATATTTTTTCAGATGCAAGTTTAATTTTCTAAAGAAAAATTAAGGATAAAAATATCTGCAAACAACATCAGTACCATCTCATTTGTTCCATCAAAGTTACAGTACAAACTGATCAAAGATAACAAAAGACACACTCAAGAAAAAGATTAACAATCTTTTTTTACCTGCATTAGAGGATGACATCATCCACTTAAGGAAAAACATTGGACAAAGAAAATTAAATTGAATAAATATAAAATAAATACAATTTAATCTAATATAACAAAGCTGAAAGCATACCTTTTACGCTACATATGAAATACCTCTGTATCGATCTATCGATTGTGTTTTTTTTTTTTTTTTTTTTTCTAAACATTGAATTCTAATTTTGTTTTTTAATCATAAATATAAAATAAACGCATGCAGAGACATCACGCTCTATCTTTTTGTACTATTTTTTTTTTATAATCATTGTTGAGCGCGGTACAATCTGGTATTTTAGTTTTGTGGCAACGTTGATTTGAAAAAAACCTTTCATTTATGAAAACAATGCTGATTTATTTTTTAATTAACTGCAATTTTTAATTAAAAACATGTTTTAATGAAATGTGAATGTTCTATGTCAGAAGCCAGTTCGAAAACCTTTCGAATGATACCTCATTCATTGCTGTGTGTGTAAATGCATAGAAAAAGGGATGTTGACAACAGAAATAATATATATGATATTTTTAAATAATGTTGCACAGTATCTATCTAGTTCTACTTCTAAATGCCATTTTCTATGTATTCAGTAATTTTTCTTAAAGAAGCAAATTTTTTCTCTCCTTTCCCATTTTCCCCACTGCAGATATTTCATGTATTTCCATACCAACAATCATACACAGTCCAAACAAAGTAATTTTCAATGGGTGATAAATATACAATTTATATTTAGTTATGATAAATTTTTGGATAAATTGTGATAAATAGCATGCCTAATTTGTTTAATGAACAACTGATAGATTTCAATGTTAACTTTAAAATAATTTAGAATAAATAGAATTATTGATTAATTATGTGAATAGGTTGTAATTTATGGTTTTTCCCAAAATTGTTGATTTATATATTTGTTTTTGTGTGTTGTATATTTAATTTTGCTCATTTCATTGAAATCTCTTTTTTTTCCCCCCTCATTTTAATTCAGATGGTTTGATTGTTGCTAATGATCTTGACAACAAAAGGTGTTATATGTTAGTCCATCAAGCTAAACGCTTGAATAGTCCTTGCCTTATTATTACAAATAATGATGCTACGAATTTCCCCAACATTAAAATTTCTCAGGTAAATATGCTTTTTAAATAAAATAAAATTGTCTATGTATTGCCATCCTAGTAAGTTTTTTCTATTAATAGTTAAATCATTATTATCTTCATCATAATTTGTTTTCAGTTATTTAATATGTAATTAAAAATTATTTAGGAACATATCAGCAATCTTCACAAATTGTAAAATTCTATGTTAATGTATGGAAGAAATTTCATTGCAAGAGGAATACTCATTATCAAAATTTAGTAATTTTCGTTTTCAGGAAATATATAGCCGATTTCAATGCTTTCAAAAACTGAATTTTAAATATTTTTAAAAATGCAATATATTTTACTCAAGGAAAATGACTCTAAATTTATTGTCCAGGGGTGATTGTGTTCAGGTTATATACCTGAATTCAGGTATTTTTTTCATTTTCAGTACCAAAATTCAGGTTTTACTGACAGTTAAATTCATAAAATAAGACTAATATCAATTTCTGATGATTACTAAACATAATTAAAATTCATATTTTTCACAATTTGACCTAACTGCAATAAATTATATGTCCCCCCCCCCCCCCCTTCCCCACTCTCCTGTAGAAATATTTTCTCACTTAAATTTCATGTATTTTTTCATAAACCCACAATCATCTCTGATTGTCTTTTATTGCCATAAATATAATTTAGGGAAACAGTTTTTAAAAATAGGTTTCATCGGTAGCAAATGTAAACTTTCAAATTTAGAAAAATATATTAGATAATAAGCAATTCTCTAGTGAAATTCCCACATAGGGATTCCCACATGAGAATTTACAATTAGCAATGATCTCTGACCTGTCTCTTTAAATAAATTGAGTGAAAAATTGAGATAATTTTTCAATCTGTAATTTTGTGGAAACTTTTTTTTATTATCTTTGAACTCATTTTTCATTGTTTTTTCACTCGTAAAAAAAAAAAAAAAAATCATTCTTTGAAATTAAAAACATGCCAGTTAAAAATAATGTGAAAAATTACATTAACCTTGTAGATTTAAGTATAAGATGATAAAATATTTTAATGAGTATAACTTTCATGTTTAGTAATCATTCTAATATCATTATATCATAATTGCACAAAAGACTTCTTAGATAATATTAATATTAAATTTATATTCGGGATTTCAGTGTATGTGGTCAGTTTCTTATGTTTCAATGGTTAAATTTTACTTAAAGTTTTATATATATATATATATATATATATATGTGTTTTAGAAAAAATCTTATAGCATAAAATCCTGAAACTAAGCCCCCTCTCACGTTTAAGCAATTTTGATTTTGTTTTCCATTCCCAAATATAAGCCCCCCCCCCCCCCAATACACACACACACACAAATTATTTTGCACAAAAAAGTTATTTTAAACATCTAAGGGAGAGAATTTTCAATCTTTCAACATTTTTGGTGAATTTCCACTTTTGTTTTTATATAATGTTAATGAAATCCCCCCCCCCCCCCTCCACATGAAATGTCCACTTCCTTTCTCTGCCCTCCTCCACACAAAAAGTTTAAAATCTTGAGAATCTAAAATTCTCTGTCCTTCTTGCTGTTCGCTAATAATTTAGCAATAAATAAAAAAATCAAGTCTCTAAACTACAATCTCCCCCTCCATCTAAAATTTATGCTTTCCCCCCCCCCCTCAGTGCACAGTGTTTAAAATGTTTAAAACTCTTTATAAAAATATATGCTCTATTAGTTGCTCTCCAGTAACAATAAATAAATAATCAGCCATTTAAATTATCTCTCTACCACCAAGATATCTGCTCCCCTCTTTTTCCCCCCAGCAAAAAATTCTTTCAAACTATTTAAAAAATTCGCCTGTCCTGTTTGCTGTTCTCTAGCAACAATAAGTAAACAATCAATAATCTAAATTACCCCCCCCCCCTCCTCTCTCTCTATCTGAAATTTACCCTTCTCCTTCCTTCCTTTCCTCTCAGGATACAAAGTTTAAAATCTTTAAAACTCTTTATTAAAAAATATATGCTATATTTGTTGCTGTCCGTCCAGTAACAATAAATAAATAATCAACCGTTTCAATTATCTCTCTACCCCCAAAATGTCTGCTTCCCGTACTTTGCCATCCCCTAGTAAAAGAAAATTAAATTATTTATTTAAAAAAATATTTTATCCTATTTGTTGCTCTCTATTAACAATAAATAAATAAATCATCTATATTACAAAACCCTTCTTTTGAAATCCATATTTCCCCCTCATACCCCAGAATACAAAGTTTAAAATTTGTAAAAGTCTTATTAGAGGTAGAATACTTATTAGATCTTCTGAGTGGGTTTGATGTCACATTGTAAGTGGGTGTAATTAAAGACGTCATGATCCCACTGCCCAATGAGCATAAAGTGATGTTGTTTTTGGCACGGAATAGAGATAATAGAACAAGGGTGTTAATTCACAGGTTCACTTTCTGCCGTGATCAGATCATCTTTTTAATGTACACAGTTAATGAAGCCTGCATTTTTCTTAATGTTATTACCATTTTTTCCCAGTCTTTTTATCACTTTTGGTCACTCAAAAACAACTTAATGCAAAAGCCACTTTTAGGAAATAAAAAAATAATTTCATTTCAAACTGTACTTTTGGGCAATATACCACTTGCTTTTGCATATTTAACTACATTCATCACAGGGATACCCTCCCCTTCCAATTCTGCTAAAGTCCAGCATAGAAAGAAAAGAAAACCCCTTACCTAACAAGAATGAAATTCTCAAAACTGGCTTTTACTTCCTCCGAATTCTGAACAATGGCTATAGTGTCTTCTATTGGGACAGGTGTCACATTCTTTTGCTTTTCCACTTATCTATTCCATTCTTTATATTTACATTTTGAATCTTTTTTTTTTTTCCCTTGAAAGAATGAATTGCAAATTGAACATTGTAAATGCAAAAAATGTTTCTGTATAGTGAAATTTGGAAAGAGGATTTTCAGGTGGGGGGGGGGGGGGGGACTTCTTAAGCAGGAAGACTTTCAAAATTAAAACTTCTTAAAGAGTGGATTTTAGCATTAAAGAAATAGAAAACCATTTGGGACCATTGGTATAAACTTCTTAAGTGGGAAAATTTAAACAGGAACTTCTTAAATGGGTTCCACTGTACCATGTTTTAAAACGTAGGAAGAAATTGAGTACCATTTGCATGTGATTCAAGCTAAAATGAGCACACATGTTGAAACATTAGGTTTTGTAGTAAATAGTACAAAATAAATGGTCTGTGACTGCTTGTTTTTATGCTTTTTGTCAGATTTGAAGGTACAGTGCGATTAATTTTTTAAATATAACTAATTTTTACTTTCTTCTATCTATAATAGAAGAAAGTATTGTAATCGAAATTTTTTTCGACTTCCGGTTTTCAACGGATTTACACGTTTTAGAGGTCAGAGATTCCGAAAAACATGTTTTTACAAAATGTCTGTCTGTCCGTCCGTCCGTCTGTCCGTCTGTGTGTCTTCATTGTACCATCTAAAAGTGTATGATGTTATGCTTTAAATTGAACCAAATTTTTTTTCTATGTTTTTGGCTATGGCAAGCAGGTTCTATCAGAATTTGGGGATATTTCGACGAAAGGGGGCGCTGTGATCGATTATTTTTGTTCCATTTTCACTATTGTACCATCTAAAAGTGTATGATGTTATGCTTCAAATTGAACAAAAATTTTTTTCTATGTTTTCGGCTATGGCAAGCAGGTTCTGTCAGAATTTGGGGATATTTCGACGAAAGGGGGCGCTGTGATCGATATTTTTGTTCCATTTTAACTATTGTATCATCGAAAAGTGTATGAAGTTATGCTTCAAATTGAACCGCATTTTTTTTCTCTGTTTTTGGCTATGGTAAGCAGGTTCTATTACAATTTGGGGATATTTCGACGAAAGGGGGCGCTGTGATAGCCATTTAAAGATTTAAAATTCAAAAAGATGTGCAAATTAAAAAAAATTAGAAATCCTAAAACTTTTTTTCGTTAAATGTTCGGCCTTGATCCGGAGCAGTTTTTTTTGCTTCTATCTTAAAAAAATGGCTGAGATAGGGCAGTTTGAAATTTTAGGTTGGCTGACATTTTCAAACAAGACAGCAGAATTCATCCATAAACGGGTTTAATTTATGAATTTTAGTTAACATGGTTTCGGCAAATTTTCTTTCATTGTTTTAACCATTAATCCTATTATATGCTTATCACTATATATTTATATTCGCCAACGTCAAATTATCGCCAAACTTGGTGACAGTTTGCGGAATATCGACAAATTTGGCGACCAAAGTAAGTTGCCATAAATGAAGCCAACTTGGCTGTAGAGGACTAATTTGACGATGTTCTCATTCAAATTCAATGTTGACGAGAACTGGGATTGAGTCTTCTTTATTTAGGTTCCACGCATTTTACCTTCGTGTTTTCCAGTAAAATTAGCTAAAATCGTAAAACAAAGGAATAGGGAGGCTATCTATTCCTGTCGTTCAAGCCAGAAGGACTTTTCGTAGTTTAGTATACATCGATTGTTCACATCCCTGTAAACCGACGATTCGCAAGCAGCTGACGTACAACAGAATGATGAAAAATATTGATTTTATTGGCGATGTGATAGCGAATTTTGAAGTATTAACATGACTGAGATAGAAGAAAGTTTTGGGATTGGCACATCCGACTAGTTTGTTTTAAAAAACTTTCAATCAAGAGAATCATTCTCATCCAAACTTCACACTTATATGCCAATTATTTGATTTTTTTATTGAATTTTAAAATACATCAAAGACTTATCGCCCACCCTGTATATTTTATATGTTGCATATCCGATACATTGACATTCAAGTATGTAGTCTTTAAAAAAAATCAAAATAAATCCTAAAGAATTTAATACCTTTTAGTCTTAACTATGTGAACTCAGAATGATTGCAGTTCAGAATGATTATAAGTAGTAAAAATTAAAAAAAATTCATTTTACAGTTTATATTTATAGATGGGTTATGTGAATCCTTATAAATAACTTCTTTTAAATTTTCTACTAAATTAAATAATACATTGTGATTTTTAACGTATCATGTTGCTCCTGAAGAAATTTCTCTTATGTTATCTCAGTGCTTCTGAAACTGTTTTTTAAAAAAATGGCAATCCCGTTTATGAAATCATTTTGACAGATATATTTCAAATTTTGATTTTTTATTCCCACATTTGTGTATGATGTATCTATGTTGTCTTATAATGGTGTTATATATATGCTTCTATAAACATAATTTGATTGATTTTCATATTTGTTTTGTTATTCATTACTTTTCATTTAAATAATAGTGTAAATGCCCGTCTTAGGATGGTAGGTAGAAATCATGGATTTAACTTAAAATTTTAAGTAATTATTAAAAATACTATTCATTGTTATTTAAAGAAAACTGACCTGAAATGGGGCATAACCTGCAGCTCTAGATCTTATTAATGCAAAATCTGGGGGTTTTAATAATACATTTTGAAATCAATTTTTATGTAAAAATGGAGAAATTAGTTTACAATAATAATATACAATCTGCAGATCAGATTTTAAATTTTTTGAGCTGATAATTTCTTTGTTTGGTTTCTTCGTTCCTTTTCCATAATCATGTCCCTTTTTCACAATCCTGTCCCTGTTATAAAGTAGCTTACCTAATGGATCCTTTAATAAAAATAATAAAATACAACTCCAAAAACAATTATTATTTCAAACTTTTTTTTTTTTTACTATAGCACCACTTTCCATAATTTTCCTGAAATCCTTTACTTTTTTAAATTCTTTGTTAAAAAATTAATCCATCTAACCTATAATTTATTTTTTTTAAGCTATCGATAACATGTAATCAAGGTATACAGTCTAGATGAAGAAAACAATAAAAGCTCCCACTCAAATACATAATCTTTATAATTAAGAAATGAAACATCTGAAAATTCCGCCATGTTTACACAATCATATCAGTTTTTCTCTTTCGCTTTTTCAATATAAAAATAAATTTCAAGCTGAGCACAATGTCATTTTCACAGACGTGAACTCTTCACCCATACTTTATGTATGAGTATTCACCTGTACTTTTGTGATTAACCAACATGTATTCAAATAAAAATATATTTTCTATTTAATATTAATGAAAAAAAAATGGCATCAATAAGCATAAAGACAATATAAACACAATGGATAATATTCTCATAACGTCACAATAAATATGATTTTTATTAGCTTATAAAAATGAAGTACACATGCATAAATTTATCTTGCAAATAAAATACTTCCAAAAAGCCACATGTCTAAATATGTTTCATTATTTCTCTTTTCTCTGTAACAATGGAAGTTTTATCAATGAATCTCAAAAATGAATGACTCACTACACAGGCATCTAACCAACAGTGGTTCTGCCCAGAATCGTTACAACACTTGTGTATTATATAAATAGATTATTCTCTTTAATATTCTAAATAAATTATCTTTTAAAATTTTTTATCTTATTTCTGTAGGATTTATTTTTTTTTGTATTTTTAATTTTTTAGGATGGTAAACAGATTCCTGTGAAATTTGATAGAATCTTATGTGATGTGCCTTGCAGGTAAAAAAAAAAGAATTCCTGATATTTCTTTTTAATGGTAGAGGATTGTTATATTTTACATATGTGAACATAATCAAAAAAGAATAGTTATTCATTAAAACTACTGTTCTAGAGATGAATAAATTTAATTAGTGTTCCTAGCAGAATTAAACCGTAAAATTCTGTACAGCCTGTTTATTACTAATTGCAACAGCTTGCTTGTTCAGCTTTACTAATTCCAAACTTGCTTGTTTATTACTAACATATTATTGTTGTTAATAGATTAACAGGAAACGGAGCATAGTTAGAGAAAAAACCTTGAAGGAGGGGCCGGAGGAGGGTTGTTCAAGTGCCCTTCAGCAAATGACTAATTAGGAGGACCACTATGCATGTTTAAAAATTCATTAGTTTGGTTAAGCTAGGAACTTAATTACAAATTTGGCTTAAACTATTATTTGGAAATAGTGGTAACCGCTACTCATAAATTTACTTTAATGTTATAGAGGTTGATTATGAAGTTAAATATGATGTTTGGAATTAGTTACGTTGAAATCGGAAAGATAGTTGCTGAGTTATGGAAACGGGACACAGTTAGAGAAAAAACCTTGAAGGAGGGGAAGTTCAAGTGTCCTTCAGCAAATGACTATTTAGGAGAACCCCTATGCATCTTTAAAAATTTGTTAGTTTAGTTAAGATAGAAACTTAATTAAAAATTTGTCTTAGACTGTTATTCGGAAATAGTGATACTCACTACTCATAAATTATTTTAATGTTATAGAGGTTTATTATTAAGTTAAATATGATGTTTGTAATCAATTGCGCTGAAATTGGAAAATTAGTTGCTGAGATATGGAAACAGGGCACAGTTAGAGAAAAAGCCTTGAGGGAGGGGGTGCGGATGTTCAAGTGTCCTTTAGCAAATGACAAATTAGGAGAACCACTATGCATCTTTAAAGATTGATTCATTTGGTTAAGCTAGAAACATAATTTGAAATTTGGCTTAGACTATTATTCAGAAATACTGGTAACTGCTATTTAGAAATACACCCTGAAGCTACGAATGCTGATTTTTATGATAATTTAGCAATATGGAACTGATTTGGAGAAGTAAAGAACATAATTAGCTGAATTAAGGGGAAAAACCTTGAGGGAGGAGCTGCAGGGAGGCACGCAGTCAAGTGCTCAACAACAAATCATTAACTTTGAATGTTGGTATGCATCAACTGAATACCGGTTGTGTACTTTTATTAGGGACATAAATTTAATTTTTATGAAAACTGTTGTTGTAAAATAGAGGTATTCTCTATCTAAAACAGCAGTTAAATGCTACAGGTGAAGCTAAAAATGTTAAATTTTGTTAGTGTTATTTTCTCGGTAGTCAGTAATTTTGCGCTTTCTAAAGCAATATAAATAATAAATTCAACTTTCGGAACAAAAGATAGGTAAGATATTTGCTTACCTCTATTTTCCAGCAATCGTCCTCATTGTACCGCTAGGCCATGATCGCCAGAATTTCGTATTAATCCATTATGATTAGCACACACTCACTATGTAAATCCTTGGTTTGTAGGATATCCATGAGACTGATTAAGTATTGTTAAAATATTATTAATTAATAAAACATATTCATAATACTGTTAAATTATTTAATTTACATAGCTTACATTTAATAGTTACATAAAATTTAGTTTTAAACATTATTTCAATTTAAGTTTAAGGGAAAACGACATAATGTCCGTTTCCATCGTGAATTAAAAAGAATCTGTTAAAGTTCTATAAAGCAGAGATGCAACAGTCTTAGTCCTTATATAGTGACATCATTTTTAAGTTCTTTCATTGGATGGTAATGACGTAAAGTCAATTTACGCCACTAATACGTATTTTAGTCTTTCACTTCCTTGTTCAGAGCACATGCTGTAAAAACCTCTTCATCTTGCATCAGGCACTTTCATTTCCTGTTTGAAATTCTAGATAATTACTTTTTATCGGGATGAGTTTTTAAATGATGTAAATAAACTGTCATAGAAATTAATTCCGGATATTAATCTTTTGATATATTACCAACAATCTCCTCCTTAATCTCTGGAATTTGATTTCTTAAGTTTAAGTTATTTCTGTGAACTTCGAAGATAGGTTTGGGAGTGGGCTTGGTTAGGATGTCCGCTATCATGTTCTTTGATTCACAGTAATTTAGATTAATTGTACCATTGTCCTTTAGGTGTTTAATGGAATGATACCTTATATCAATGTGTTTCGTGCGACGGGTGTATTTTTCTGATTCGATCATTTTTATGCAGGACTGGTTGTCCTCATGCATAGTTATGGGTAATGTCTGTTCTAAGTCAAATTCTTGTAAGAGTCTAATTAACCATAAAATTTCTTGTGATGCATTTGCTGCTGAAATATACTCGGCTTCAGCACTTGACATGGCTATGCATGATTGCTTTTTGCTGATCCATAAAATTGGGTTTTTCCCTAATAAAAATAGGTTTCCGCTGGTGGACTTTCTAGTTTGTACGTCTCCAGCCCAGTCTGAGTCACAGTACACTTCAAGTATTGGTTGCTGTGTTGTATTTATTTCTAATTTAAAGTTTTTAGTGTGATTTAAATAGGAAATCACTCTTTTAGTTGCTTTCCAATCCTTCTGTGAAGGGTTTTCGTTTTTTCTACTTAGGATGTTAATCGCAGCTAAAATATCTGGTCTTGTGACAGTTGAGATATACAAAAGTGCACCAATTGCCTTTCTATAATCGATGTTGTTTGGCAATGGTATTTCTTCGTTATCAAAATTTAAATAGCCTGTTTCCATGGGCGTTTTGTATGGTTTCGCATCTTCTAATTTAAATTTTCTAACTAATTCTTCAATTTTACTTTTTTGATTCAGTTTATATCCTTCGTTTGTTTTTTCAATTTTAATCCCTAGGTAGTAGTTTAATTGACCTAAATCCTTTAGTTCATATTCAATCTTAAGTTTTTGTATAATTTCTTTAATTTCATTTTCTTTTGCTGATATTAATAAATCGTCTACATAGACGATAATATATGCTTTACTGTTTTTAGTATTACGTATGAATAAACACGTGTCTGATGTTGATGGTTTGAAATTTAACTTTTCTAATGATTCTGAAATTTTTATGTGCCAGGCTCTAGCTGCCTGTTTTAAGCCGTATATAGCCTTATTTAATTTGCACACTTTGTTTTCATGATTAGGTTTGACATAGCCTTCCGGCTGAGTGATGTATATATCCTCATCTAAATTTCCATACAAAAATGCTGTTTTAATGTCAACGTGGTTTATGTTTAGTTTATGATAGGCGGCGGCTGCTAAAAAAGTTCTAATTGTAGTATGTGAAACCACTGGAGCAAAAGTTTCATAGTAATCAATACCAAAATTTTGCGAATAGCCTTTCGCCACTAAACGCGCTTTATATTTTTGTATTTTTCCTTTATCGTCTAATTTTGTTTTGAAGAGCCATTTCGAACCTATTATTTTTGTATTTAGCGGGGGGTCAACTAATGTCCAAGTTTTATTTTGGTTGTGAGATTCTATCTCCTCCTGTGTCGCTTTGATCCAGTTTTCTTTTTCTACTGGGTTTTCCATGTTTATTATTTCCTGCCAATTTTTCGGTTCGTTAATATTTTCATCTTTAACCAAATAAATTAGTCTATCTGGGGGAACCCCTTTATTTACTCTATCTGATCTTCTCGGTTCGGTTTGGTTTAGTTCAGATTCATTCTGATTATCATTTTCATTTGAAATTTCGATTTTTATCAGATTTGGGTTTTCCGATTTTTCGTTTTCGGCATTAGTGTTTTCATCTAAATTTAGTTCTAGCCGTTTTTCTTTATTTGAATTTATCGGATAGTTTTCTAAGAACTTCACCGTTCTGGCTATAGTGATATCTTTGCCGCTCGTATAGATACGATATCCTTTGGAATAATTATCGTATCCCACGAAGATCCCTTCTACTGCTTTATTATCTAATTTCTGTCTTTTTTGCTTGTTAATATATGCATAAGCTTTGCAGCCAAAGACTCTTAAATATTTTAGATTTGGTCTTCTGTTTGTCCATAATTCATATGGAGTTTTTTCGTTGGCTTTAGTCGGCAGTCGATTTTGTAGGTGATTTGCGGTGCATATCGCCTCTCCCCAGAAATGTAATGGTAAATTAGAGTCACTTAACAATGTTCTTGTCATTTCAATTAATGATCTATTCTTTCGTTCAGCAATACCATTCTGGCTGGGAGAATATGGTACTGTTAGCTGTCGCTTAATTCCATTTTCTTTTAGAAAATTATCAATATTAGAATTTTTAAATTCTTTGCCATTATCAGTTCTGAGTTCTGTAGGCTTTTTGCCAAACTTATTGTTGACCAGTGCAACATATTCCTTTAATTTTTCAAATACCTCACTTTTATTTTGTAGTAGATAAATTATAGTAAATCTAGAGTAATCGTCTATGAAGGTTAAAAAGTAATTTTTTCCCCCTATTGTTGGAGTTTGAATAGGACCACAAACGTCAGAGTGCACTAATTGCAGAATTTTATTTGCTCTCAATTCCGTTTTCTTTGGGTAAGGTGCGTCAGTTAATTTTGCTTTAATGCAAGGCTCACATTCGGTACTATGGGAACAATTATTTATGTTTATTCCGCATGCTAATTCCTTCGTCATTAATTCTTTAATCGACGCGACATTTTTGTGTCCTAATCTTCTATGCCACAGTTCTATGCAATTTTTATTTTTGCAATTAGTTATCATGTTTACGAAATTTTCATCTGTGTTTATGTTTGTTTGCTGAATTTCATACAGATTATTTTTTCTTATCCCTTCTAAGCGTATTGATCCTTCATATTCTAGAAAACATTGATTATTTTCAAATGTAATTTTGCATCCGTTTTTCGTAGCTTTAGCTACCGAAAATAAATTTGTTTCAATTTCCGGTACTAGTAGAACATCTTTTAATGTTATTTCATGTGTTCTACCGTCGGATGTTATTGTGGTAATATTTACATTACCTGAACCATAGGATTTTAATTTATTGCCGTTGGCAATTACGACGTTGGTATGTTCTTTATTTGTAAATTCATAAAATAAATTTTCATTATTTGAAATATGGGAGGATGAGCCAGAATCGATAATCCATGCGTTATTTTTCGATTTGTTAGTTAAAAATGCGCAATTTTTCTTTTCTTCGGTTCCGAAATAAGCTGTGCTTTTTTCTTTCGGTTTATTTGAGTCCGCGCTTCTTAAATTATTTTCGTCTTTTTGAAAGACTAGCGAAGAAGAGAAATGTTTTTTGTTGTTTTGTTTAAAATTATTTGTTTTATGTTTGTTATGCCAGCAATTAACTGTGTTGTGATTTTTTAGTCTACAAATCGTGCAGTATTTTTCTTCTTTTTTAAAACCTGTGGTTTTAAATTTTCTTTCAGCTCTAAAGGCTTTGTTCGAATTATTACTGTTATTAGAATGCTCGTTTCTTTTATTAAATTCGTCTGTTAATTTACTCTTTATAAATTCTGGAGTTAATTCGTCTTCCTGTCTGGCTTCTAATGCGGTTATGAGGGTGTCGTATGAAGGAGGTAAAGAGCAGAGCAATAATGCTGAAATATGATTTGCTTTAATTTCTTCGCCTATGGCTGATAACTTATCAATAATTTCTAATATCTTTGTTATATGAGTTATCATGTTGCCTCCTTCTGATAATTTCGTTCCGTAAAGTCTCCTGAGGAGAAAGAGTTTGCTAGAGAGATTTGATCTCTCATGGATGTTTTTAAGCGTGTTCCATGTGTCCCGTGCATTCTGTAAATGCTTAATATGGATGATTTGATTATCCTCAATACTTAAATTAATCAAGGCTCTTGCCTTTCTATCTTTCTTCGACCATTCCGGGGTTATTGGAGTAGGTGGGTCGTCTGTGACAACTTCAAAGAGCTCTTCTCTTATCAAGAGCATCTCCACCTTGAATTTCCAGTTTGCATAGTTACTGGAATTTAATTTTTCAATTATACTTCCTTCTTTGAAGGTTGCCATTTTTCTATTTTAGAATATATCTAAAATTAATTAATTTCTTTTAAGTATTCGAGGATTCTAGGACACTATTTTTATTTTTATTTTTACCTTTTATATACTTAAGAATTTTTCACGTCTCAGAATCTTTGTTAGTGTTATTTTCTCGGTAGTCAGTAATTTTGCGCTTTCTAAAGCAATATAAATAATAAATTCAACTTTCGGAACAAAAGATAGGTAAGATATTTGCTTACCTCTATTTTCCAGCAATCGTCCTCATTGTACCGCTAGGCCATGATCGCCAGAATTTCGTATTAATCCATTATGATTAGCACACACTCACTATGTAAATCCTTGGTTTGTAGGATATCCATGAGACTGATTAAGTATTGTTAAAATATTATTAATTAATAAAACATATTCATAATACTGTTAAATTATTTAATTTACATACCTTACATTTAATAGTTACATAAAATTTAGTTTTAAACATTATTTCAATTTAAGTTTAAGGGAAAACGACATAATGTCCGTTTCCATCGCGAATTAAAAAGAATCTGTTAAAGTTCTATAAAGCAGAGATGCAACAGTCTTAGTCCTTATATAGTGACATCATTTTTAAGTTCTTTCATTGGATGGTAATGACGTAAAGTCAATTTACGTCACTAATACGTATTTTAGTCTTTCACTTCCTTGTTCAGAGCACGTGCTGTAAAAACCTCTTCATCTTGCATCAGGCACTTTCATTTCCTGTTTGAAATTCTAGATAATTACTTTTTATCGGGATGAGTTTTTAAATGATGTAAATAAACTGTCATAGAAATTAATTCCGGATATTAATCTTTTGATATATTACCAACAATTTTCTTAATGTAATTAGTTCTGTTGGAATCAGAGCAGTAGATTTGGTTTTATTAATAAGGAGGATCCATTAATGAAAAAGCCGCTGCCAGGTGGCGTGTAGTCAAGTAAAATAAATGTGATATTTAATGTAAAGTCGTTTACCCCCACCCCTCCCCATCCCTGCAAATATCACAAATAATCTGTTAAATAAAGCTTTCTGTATTAATAGTCTCTATCATACTAATATATGTCATGTAAAAAAAAAAAAAAAAAAAAACCCTTAAAACCAGCTAATTATAATTCATTAAGTCAATAAAATCCTTTCAAATTAAGTTTTTAGCATTTGGCAATGGTTAATAATTAAGTTGATTGTCTACATGTCATATAATTTCTGATCCATCGATTTCAAACACTCGACTCGCAAATGATTTATTTAATAACTTCTGCGGAGACTTTTACAACCAGCCAACTGAAGATAAAAAAGCGTATTTTTGATGAGATCTCTTTGTGGATTTTAATTAATATTTCGGTAAATAATTAAAATGTTAAAATTCTTAGTCTCAGGTGCATCAGGAGAGGTCTTGACTATCCACACCTAAATTTTCAGACTTCTAGGTGCACTTGATTTTCCTAGCCATCACAGACAAACAGACACACAGAGTGAAACTTTCTTTTATTGGTATAGATAGATGCATAAGTAATAATAAAGAAAATACAAAAGGACCAGGGTAACTAAGGGATTAAAAACCATTGAATTAAATGAAGAACATTTATTAATTTTCAAAACATATTTATTTTCCGTAAATGCTTTTTTTAATTATGTTAATAGAGTAATTTGCATTATATATTTATGTTGTTACTTTGGTACAAAATCCACTAAACATTTTGCATTGCAAATGTATCAAAAAAAAAAAAAACTAATTTTTTAACATGTATTTTTTATTGTATTTGTAGCGGTGATGGAACCATCCGAAAAACTGTAGAAATTTGGAATAAGTGGAATGCAGCTAATGGCAACAATATGCATGGGTATTGTTCTTTTAATATTATAAAAATGTACCCAATTTATTATTGCAGTTCCTAGTTTATCTAATCATTGAAAATACAATAATTTATTTTTTCTTGTTGATTAATTTTTATTTATCTAAATGAAAACTGAATATCTTGCTGATTTTATTAATATTTGAAGAACTTAGTGGATGAACATGTTAAGTGACATTAAAAAAAAAAAAAAATGGAGATTAGTGGGTAGAAAACATATTGTGGTCTAACTTAAATGTAGAACTCCCATTTAGTATGCCAAGTCTTCAAATAAAGAAGTTTTCAGTGGATGAAGATGTTAAGTACACTGCTTTGTGTTGTTTCATTAGTAGAAGAACATGTCAAGCGCACATGAAATTGTCTTCCATTAGAAACCAATGATATTAAAGTCCTATCAACAGTACTCAGAATCAAGCCCTAACTATATTCAGGGAGCTATGGTTATCGGACATGCACATAACATGATGTTCTACGAATGAGAAATGAGTTTTTTTAATACATGGGGTAGAAGAACATGTTATGTGTGTTAAATTGTTAAATTTCCCCCAGATCAGAAAAGTTATAGCCATACAGGTTTGGCAAAAAAAAAAAAACGGGTTTTTACGGGGGGGGGGAAAAAAAAACTTTTTTTTTGTTTTTTTAACCCGGAATTTTTTTCGGTTAAAAAAAATATATAATTTCTTGTTACACATAGATGCATATTTGTTCATAATTATAAACATTGTTGGGTATTATATAAGTAATATAACTTCATTTGAAAATAATTCAAATTGAATAATTAAAGTCAGCTATGTAGAAATTTGAAATCATTTGTAATTTAAGTATTATTAGTAATAGCTATTTCTTATGTTCAAAGAAGACACAGTGAAACAGAGATACCTTGAACATTTTATCAAGAATCTTTCGATTAATAAAAATAAATAAATATTTGAGGTAGTTTCATGAATATAATATTTTTTTTTAATGGCTATTCAAAACATTTTCTTTGAAATATTTGTTATCTGGGATGTCTGATTTTTATCCCAGAACACTAAATGAGCAATTATGATCTTTTATTTAAAAAAAAAAAAAAAAAAAAGCTTTTCATAAGGAATTCCTGGAATGATTTGAAGTTTAGTAGTTGAGTTTTTACACCTGCTTTTGAGAAGTATTGTGTATTGTCACTTGACACTTCTGCTCTACCAGGTCCCCCCCCCCCCCCCCCCAAAAAAAAAAAAAAAAAAAAAAAAAAAAAGACAGTACAATAAGGTGAAAAAGTATTTACCATCTTTTTAGACTACTGAAAATAGTCTTAAAATATACAATAGCTTTACAAATTGTTGTCATGTACCAGGGTTGGGTTTTTGACATGACAGTGGTAAAAACCGTGTTTTTACCGGTTTATTCCGTCAAAAACCTATCATTTTCGATTGTCCTCCAATTTATGGTGGAAGGTAGCATACAATACATTTCTAGATTGATTTTACCTTGTTGTTCTTGTTATTATTATTATTTACAATTACATTTGTTAAATTTATTTAAAAGAAGATTTTTTCCTAATATGGGAAGATTTAAAGATACAAGATTAAAAGAAAAGAACAATATTTGTCATAATCTTCACTAATATAGATTCTACTAACTGCAATTAACATTAATATTAAATAATAATAAAAGGTTATTATAATTATTAAATAACATTCAATATACATTTTTAATAAAGTACATTAAAATTATTTTAGAGATGCAAAAATTCTGTTACATTGTATAACAATAGATGTTAAGCATAGACTGACAGTGAATAAATTTGAATATTCTTCGATATAATATTTTAAAATGCATATCTTATGTATTCATAAATGCAATTGTGGTGATTTTCATTTGCACTTCAATAAGTAGAATCTTAATGTTTTGTTTTCAACAATGTAATAAAATTGTACCGAAATTATACGCATTGTTTAATCTAATACTTATAGGTTACAGGATTTCTTCAAAAAATCGAATTTTTTTAGACTTTGCTAAACAGCTTAAGATATTGTAGAGATCTTCTAACAGAGATGTACACGTATTATTCTAATGCAATTCTTTTTTGTTTTTCTTGGATGGAGAAATATACTTTAGAGTCTTTTTTATACTGGATATTTTATGTAAAACAACTTAATATTAAAGATAGAATGAAAAAAAAATTGTAAAAACAAACTACTAAAAAATGGGTTTTTGACAGTTTTGTTTTGACAAGGAGGTTTTTGACATGACGGTAAAAACCATGGTTAAAACCGGTAAAAAATGTCATGCGTCAAAAACTTGCCAACCCTGTCATGTACTAAAAGATTTAAACAGCCATCAGACTCACTTTAAAATTCAATAAAATTTTAATTAAAAAATTTAAATGGAAAAATGAACTTTTTTCTATTTTTTAAATATATCCAGTCTTTTGTTCATTTATTATTACTAGAGCATCCAACCCAGGCTTCCCGGGATAAAGTATATATGTGAAAACCATTCTTTTTTTTTACTGAAAACTTTAATAAATTTTTTATATTTAATATGTTTTTAGATTGCCCCCTAGCAGTAACAAAGAGCATTTTTATATGAAATATGTCAATTATATATTTAAATAAAATTTTAAAATTTATTAAAAGCGGCAATTTCGATTGTCCTCGTGTCAAAAGTTAATAGCCGAAGAAATCGCTAAAAATTTCATTCAGTTTATTATTTTTATTATTATTCTGATAATTTCAGCAGTTTTAAGTGCTTATTTCAGTTACATGTCTGTTAAATTTGTGTTTTATTTATACTATTTTATTTATTGTTTAATGAAGTTTTAATTTTGTTATGGAATATTAGGTGGAAACAAATGCTGAACTTCTTATATTGTTTAAAGTGTAAATGGAGTAATATTTTGTAATCGTCTGCTAACGACAGAGATATAGTTAAAAAAAAAATCATGCTTGAAATTTAATTTAAAAGCAATAATAAATCAGTTAATTAAGATAAAGTTTTCAAACAAATTGCTTTTGAAAGTACATTTTTTCCCTATATAACGGTGTAAAAATGAAAAATGTGCGATGTTTAGAAATTAAAAAAATGCAGTAGCGAAAATCGCAAAACCGAAATTTCATCGTCAAGTGTTGCCATTCGCAAAATGACATCAGCATTACGCGCGGACATGTTTGTCCTTTATAATATAGATAGCGCACACCAATAAAAGAGTTTCTCTATCTTGACTGTAGAGTATATTTTTGCAATGAAAACTAGTTCATTGAACATTTTGATATTTTTCTTGACCTAATCATTACTTCTCAATTATAAACAAATTCATCTTCAAGTTAGTAGTACTTCCAGAATGTTTAACTTTATTATATAAATATCACTATATGTAGTTGTAAAAATTTTTATATTCAAATATTTCTGGTAATTGGGTCATTCCATGTCAAATCAACCAGTGACTGACCCTGATCATTTCAGATTTTGATGAACTTACAGGTGAATCATTTTCCCTGATGATATAAATGAAAATATACTTTTATTATTTTTTTTATCTCAGTAAATTTTCATATACTTTTTATTTCAAAAAATCACCATTTTTTGGCTTGTATAAATGTTTTAAATTTTGAATTTCTCAAGTTCTATCAGGCGTAGAGGGTTGTTTGATCCCTCATTTTAAAGAGAATTTCATAAATCTCCGGTTTAATTTGATATGTAAATTGACTATGCTTGTTAAAATAATTTAATTAAAAAAAATAATTTAAATAGTTTTTTTTTTAAATTTTGAAAAAAAAAATTTTGTTTTTTGTAATATTATAAACTTTAAATTCTGAAAGTTTTAGAGTGAGATCTCAATGGGATCAGCAGTTATGGTAAAAAAAAAAAAAAAACAATGTTTAACACCAGTTGGGGCTGGTATTTAAAGTTGGCACCTCACAAACTTTATGATTGTGCTAAGTATAGTCTTATTAATTTTAAACATTATTATTTTTTATAACTGCTGCCCATTGAGATCCCACTTTAAAACTTTTAGAATTTAAAGTTTATAATATTACAAAAAACATGTATTTTTTTTTTTTAAATACTATTTAAAAAAATTTTTTAGTTACAATTTTTAAATTAAATTAATTTTTTTTTTTAACCAAACATAGTTAATTTGCATATCAAATTAAACCTTATGACATTCTCTTTAAAATGAGGGGTCAAACAAATCTCTACGCCTGATAGAACTTGAGAAATTCAAAATTGAAAACATTTATACAAGTTAAAAATTATTATTTTTCGAAATTTAAAAAATTAGTTGTATGAAAATTTACTGTGGTAAAAAAATTATAAAAGTATATTCTCATTTGTATCATCAGGGAGAATGATTCCTAAAGGTTTCATTAAAAGCTGTAATGGTCAAGTTGAATATTGAAAAATTTTGGTTAATTTGACGTGGAATGACCAGATTGATTATGTTTATTAATTGATAACTCCATTTCAATATTTTTTACAATTATATTCAGCAATTAACAGAAAAGATTGATTGATATTTTTTAAATGCTATAACGGGCGCTCAATTTTTGAATGTTGTCTTATTTAACTTCATATCTTGTGTTTCTTTTTATGGCAATCACAATAGTGGAGCTCTGTGCATTCGCTCCCATAAAATGACAATCAGAAATAATGGTGTTACTTTGACGCAATTATAGTAAAATCCCTCAGCTAAGTGAGAATGTACATTTTCTTTCGTGTGAATAACAGAAAAATATAAGATTTCCCTGTCAATGCAGGGGAAAAAATGCAACCAAATGGCATATCATTTCATGAAGTTCTATTTTGTATGGCTTGAAAATACTGCCTTTACTTTGTAGCTTTCACTGATGATAATTTTAAATGGAAACTTATATTTTCATCCATAAAAATTAAATTGATAATGATTTAATATTCATGATTACATGAAAATGATGGCATTTTCTGCAAACAAAATAAGAAATAAAACATAACAAGTGGGTATGATTTTTATTGGCTTACAAAAACAAAATACATGTGTTACCACTTTTTTACTTTTTGCGCCATTTTTTAGGGTGACAGGGAAAAAAAATTTCATTTGGGTGTGGGAAAAAAAAAAAAAAAACTAGATTTGTTTTATAAAGATAAACTACGCTGCTGATGGTTGAAAAAAGAGATAAAGAGTGGCCTGATAAATTTTTAAAGTAGTTTGTAAATTTACTCTTGTTCTAAAACATATGTATATCAGATTTCCTGCAAATCAGTCAAAAATTGTTGCTATGTATAAGGTACTTACACCAAAATACTGATATATACAGGGATGGAAAATCTCACCAGCCAGCAAGAAGCGACATACAGTTGAAAATTTTTGACAGAATTTACATAAATTAAAAAATAATTCATTACTATTACTATAATACATTTTTGTTATTTTTTTTCTATAAAATTAAGAAATATACACTATAAAGGAAATTTCAATATAGGAATAGAGCTTAGTACCATATTTACATATTTGGGGAGTTGCAAAATATAGCTAACAAGTAAAAAACCTATTTTCTATAGCCTGCAATTTTTAAAAGACTGCTTAACAATTCACCCGCCTTGTCAGAAAATACTCACCTTACTTAAAATGATGTAATTCCCCATCCCTGTATATATATATATATTATATATATATATATATATATATATATATATATATATATATATATATATATATATATATATATGAGAGAGAGAGGGGGGGGGTGTTATATAATGTGAAAAACAGTAACCAGCTAGTAACTTTTAATGTTAAGTCTAAGACACTTATGTTTTTATAATTATTCTTCAAGGACACAATTTATGTCAGACATTTTTTTTAACCATATTTTGAACTATAATGGCTATGGCATCTTTCACTGGGCTGAATTAGATGGTCATCAGCCAAGCAGTAAGTTCACAAAGGTACCATTGGAGTGGGTGGATAAGAGTTTCGCTCGCTCAGGTCAATGATTAATGCATTTTGATTTTAATAGTTCCTTTTTTTGATTGTTTGATAAGATGATTTGGAATGAGATTAACTTTGTTATTAAACTTTCTATCAATTTTTTAAAGCTTTAATAAATTTGGTAGAATTTTGTTTTACTCAGTTTTATTAGATACATTTATGTTAAATAATTAAAAATTTCAATGACATTTTAAAAATATTCTCATGTTGAAAATGTATGTTAACTTAATGTTTTATTCCCTACTTTCTGCTCTTTAATAGGTTGCAGGTGAGAATATTAAGACGTGGCCTTGAACTTCTAGCTGTTGGTGGTCAGATTGTATATTCTACATGTTCTCTGAATCCTGTTGAAAATGAAGCCGTTCTTTCAACTATATTACAAGAAACAAAAGGTATCACTGTAAACATCATTTAATATTAAAAGATTTTTATGTTTGTAAACTTTTATGCTCATTTTACAGTGTTCTGTCAGGAGGAAAAATTGGGTCTGTTTTGGAGCCTTTCACAAAATTTGATGTCAAACACTGATTTTTTTTTTTTTTTTTTTGCAAAATTCAATCTCGGGGGGGGAAAAATGGAAACCTTCACAAAATTCAGCTTTAGCAAAATAGTCCCTTTAGAAAATACCCAGCGTCTGAAAAACCTGCATGATAATAAACCCTATAAGATAGTATTACAGAGTATTATCATTCTGTGGTTGGCCATTATTATTATGTCTATTTCTTGGCCCAATGAGTACCAAAAATGGAACTAACCTCCTCTTGCTGCGAGTCCTTCAACTGGGATGGTGATTCGATTTTCTGTGATATTTTTCACTGTCTTTTTAGTAACACTTGATTTTGTTCTGTTTTGTTTGCTTTGCAGGTTTTTATGAAGACTGTTATTAATAATTAGCATTTTAATTACTTTATATTACTTTACATAAACTCATTATTTTTTGTAAGGTGTACAAGGGTGAAATGAGGGAATTCTCAAAACTCTGATTATTAGAAGAAGAAAAAAAGCTGAATGACAAAGGTTGTGATAGGATCAAAAATGTTAAAATAAGCAGTCAAAATGTAATTCCAGCAGAAAAAGAAACTTTTTATAAAATGACATTAAAATCGAACCACCATTACAAATTTAACTGATTTTTTACAAAATAGCCTTTTTTCTCCCCACAAAAAACAAACCATGAAAAAAAAAGGAGAGAGATGCCTGTATCACAGTAATTAACTCTGATGCATTATATTTATTACACTCTAAAAATTAGTATTCTTTTTAGGGTTTTTTTCATCTCATGAAACCCTATTCTTCTCGCTTCTCTGTCTGTCCGTCACAGAGTCAGTTCTTAGAAACTGTATAAATTAGAGACTTGAAATTTTGTGTACTTACAGCTGAATATCTAATGTCACGCTGAAAATCATAAAATTTTGAAAAAGTTTTTTTATGATTTAGTATTTTAATATGATAAAAAACCAAAAATCTAACAGCCTTTTTCTATTAAATTTAAGCATTTTTCGTTATAGCAGTTGCCAACAATTAAAAATCCACAATAAAATTCTTTCTACAATAGTTAATTTTCTATTGAAAAATTTCCACGTTAAAAATGAAAATGAAATAAAAAGTTTCACCAATTGAAAAAAAGATTAATAATACATCATATTGGTAATAAAACGGAAATTTTTAAACATTTCTCAATAATACAAGGAGTATGAGTATGTGTAAGTACAGAAAGCAGGTTAATAGGACATCATTAGAGAATTAAAAAGAAAATTAATCTGACATCATATTGGAAGTTTAACAGACTTTTTCAAATGTTTGAAAATCATACAAAGAGAGTATCAATATGAGTAATAGTGAAAGCAAGTAGATATGACGTCAGCAAGTGAATATAACGTCATATGAGTTTGAGGAACGTATTGAATCATGATAAAAACCCGATTAGGGAAATATTGGCATATTTGAACATTAAGTTCTCTATACAGGGCTCCCAAATGGTCCCCCTTTTCCCCCTAAAGTCCCCTTTTGAGAAAAAGGTCCTCTTTTGTGAATTTTGGCCCCCTTAGTCCCCTTTTATGACTGGAAATAAAAGAAAAATCGCCGCAAAATGCAAAAAACTTTAAAAATTGCTAAAAGTTAAAAAATTGTAGAGAACAAAATTTATTATAACCAGAATTCTTTCACGAATGTCAAAAAATTGCCGTGGAATGTGGAAAAACATTAAAAAACGGATTGGAAATCTCATTAAAAATCCCTAAATTTCAAAAATCTACAAGACAAAATTTATTGTCATAAAATCGTCGCAAAACACACACACACAAAAAAAAAAAACCTCAAATTGCATAAAAAAAATAAGCCAAAAGTAAAAAATTGCAGCACGAATTCCAAATTTTATTGAAAGGAAGACAAAATTTATTAAACTGGGGCTATTGAAACTGGATTCTTTTTCATAATGTCAAAAAATCATCCCAAAACGCAAAAAAATCTAAAACTCGTATAAACTGTGCAAAATTTAAAAATTGCTGCAAGAATTCCGAATAATTTTTACTAAAAAGAGGTAACATTTACTGTATTGGGCTAAAAAAATTGTAACCAGATTCCTTTTCCTACTTTGCAAAAAATCCCTACAAAATGTATAAAAATTGCAGAAAAAAAAAATGTTAACAATGTAAACGGAATTGTTTCACAAAAGTCAAAAAACACCGCAGAATGTGGAGAAAAAAAAGAAAAAAGCTAAAAATTCAAATTAAAAAACATAATTGCAGAAGAGCAAAAATATAAAAGTTTGCAAGTAAATTCTTTTTATGAATGTCAAAAAATTAGCATACGTCACAAAAAAACCCCTGTAATTTTCATAAAAAATTCATGAAAAATTTAAAAATCACTATACAAATTTTGAATAAACTATTGAAAAAAGGAAAAAAATTAGTACTGGGCTAAAAATTCTTAAACTGAATTCCTTTTATTAATGTGAAAAAAATCACCATGAAACATGGAAAAAAAGGGGTAAAACATGCCTGAAAAATTAAAAAAAAAAAAAATCTTAATCAAAAAATTTAAAAACTAACTTTAGACATGCAGGTCAGGTGTACTTTCCTGCTAAATCTTGTAGCTCTATGCGCAACAGTTTCTTCATCACACAGATAAACTTCTATATTATAGATATAGTTTTGTTTTCAGTTTTGATGGAGAAGTATTATCTCAGCTATTAAAGGAAATCACAATTAAAATTTCTTCTTTTTTATAATGTTTTCTTTAATATATATTTATCATAAGAAAATATTGGAATCATAAAAATAATTTCCTTTTTTTTTCTTTTTTTTAATGGATTTACACATTTTAGGTTGACCTGAATACGATTTGATTATTTTTTAAAAATCTCTCTCTGTATGAGATACACATTTTGTAGCCATTCTATATCAAAATCTGAAGCAAGGAATTTCATCAAATGGCTGATTATGTTTTGGCGTATATGGCCCAACAGGTGGCACTGTTATGCTGCATTTTTAGGTAGATATTGTTAGAAATACTACCTATTACATTCTCTCCTGAGTTGGAATTTCTGAAAAAATTTTGCAGATCTACACTGATCATGACTTCTAGAACCCAACCCCTCCCCTCGCCCCCCCCCCCCCCCCCCCCCCAAGTTCAAAACTTTATCTATCTATCTATATCACTTTTTTATGGACACGATAGCTTCCATAATTCTTCACAAATCTTTTCCAAACTGATACATAAAATCTCGGTCAAGTTCGTTAATGGGCAAAATCGAACCAGGGGGAGTAGAAAGGGGGGGGGGGGGCTTTTTGTGAAAACAGAAAAAAACCATAACTTTTTAATTATGATACATATCAAATCCATTTAAAGTTATTACTTCTAGGAAAAGGGCCAAAAATTTATGTATGACAAATTTTTGCTTTCATTAAAAATGCCTTCAAGGGGGTGTGGGGGAGGGGAAATAGGGGCTTAAGAAGAAAAAAATTCATAACTTCATCAATTCACAAGAAATCAAGTCTGCTTAAATTTATTATAAATCTCTTTAATATTATCTACAACTCCAACTCTTATAGCAAAAAAATAAAAAATAAATAAAAAACAAAAAAATCCCTGCTGGCTCCGCATACAGACACAGGTATATTTCGAAGTGGGCGGTCCCAACTGCTGCATCATGGCGAAAAGGTCTTTCTTCTGCAATTCCCAAGAAACAGGCACCCCACCGTCTGCGTCTTCGAAATCTACGTGTGCCTGTAGGCCGAGCCATCAGGGATTTTTTTACTTTCTACATGAGGTATTTTATTAAGACAATCTGGGTAAAATTTCATCAAACTTCACATTAAGTTAACTCTTAACATAAATCGATGCTGATTAGATTTTGGTGTATTTCACCCAACAGGTGGCGCTACCGGGTCACATTTTTAACTATTTCCATGACAGCCAGATCTCGGCATGTTTGGGATAGAATTTCACCAAATTTAATAGTATGTACGATGATTATGAATATTGGTTTTGACCACTACCAAGCCTTAACCTAGGAGGAGTTGCCATACTATGCTTTTTCGAATGAACATTATAGCATCTCAGTTTCTATTGTATAGAAAAGAACTGAATTTTATGTTTGAGTTAATAATTAACAATATATATTTATGTTAATCTAATTTTAAATTTTATTACTTAACAGAAGGTGCTGTTATGCTGTGCTTTTTTTTATTCACTGATTACTGTTACTAAAAGTTAAATTCCAAGAAAAAGCATTGTTCTTTTTTAATTGCTAATGTATAATACTGCTAACAATTGATTCATTTAATATTTTCTTAGATCCATTAATTTTTACTATTTATATTTTATTCCAAATCATTTTTTGCTGTTCTAAATATAACCCATCTTGGCGTAGGATATTTGAGTGTGTGAAATAAAGCTATGTATATTGTTTAGTGACAAGATAATCAATTGTTTAATGATATATTTCCTTTGTAAAGATAATCAATTAACATATTTTCTGAAGTAAATTTAAAAAATTTGCATATTTAGGGAAACTTGGTGCTGTATTTTTAGACATGTGGTCCCTTTTCAGTCGCCTTTTTAAATAAAACTGGTCCCCCAAAGTTCCCTTTTTTTAGTATAAATGGTCCCCCAAAGTCCCCTTTTTAAATAAAAATGGTCCCCTTTCCTCCTTTTTGAGGACTAAAATGTGTTGGGAGCCCTGTCTATACAACATGTTTAATTTTGAAATTGAGTTTTCTACACAAACATTCTTAAAATCCCGGACAACGCCGGGTGCTTCAGCTAGTAGTTACATAAACAAGGAGGAAAAATTTTAAATTCAAATTTAAATATTAGTCAAAGAAAATGTTGCAACAATGAAATTAAATTTGCGTTAAGCCATGCTTGCTAAAATACGTTATTGGCTGCAAATCCGATTACATAACTTTAAAAAACCTGGCGTTTTAAAAGATTTTAAAATTTCATTCATTTTTTAAAAAAGTTTTGCATAAACAAAATTCAAACAAAAGTCTGTGAAAGAAAATGAGATTCTTTGCCAAATGTTATAAAAAAATATGAAAACAAACCTGATGAATGGTACTTCTTTTCTATTTTTTTAACTGTGTAAATGAATTTATATATGATATTTTGTAATTCTATCATTTAATTTGCTCTTTTTCATTATATGGTAATTGTTAACCCTATGTTCTCAGCAATATCACTCAGACTAATCCCTTTGAGGGAAGTTCTAGTTAAAATAACTTTTTTTTTTTGTTTGGCTGCCATCTGTTTTTATTGAGATATTGTATTGATAATTATAATTAAAAAATTTTCATTTGGATTTATTTATTAAAGGATAAAGTGCTTTGAAAGGAATATTAAACGAAACCCTTTGTGCTATCTTCGATCACACCTTTACCTACTTGTTTATATTTCTTGGTATTCGTACCATGAAGTTTGAATTTTGTTGGGAGGAATTTTGAAATGTTTTACCAACATTGTCTTTGTTTCTTCCACACTCTCTCTTCTTTTTTTTTAACAATCTTTATCAGCAAAGTTTTCATGATTTAAAAGAGCCAGTTCTTGAAAAATAAGACATCAATAATAGATTGATCAGTTAAACTGTATTTCAGTTTTCACCCAATTACAGTCCCCCCCCCCCTCTCCTACCCCTTCACATCGCCTTCCAAGGTCTAAAAAGGCCAGAGGTCTGCTGGTAGGTAAAAGGTATGTTTTAGATTTTGAAGGGCACATTATTTTAAATCCTTATGAGCATTTGAGGGGAGTCCTCCCGGAGCCACCTCCTGAATTCAATACTGCTCTCGGGCTTAGACCTCAAACTGTTAAAAGTTAGGACACTTTTTTCAAGACACAACAATCAGTTTTTACTATGTAACCAAAGTTTTTAGTACAAAGGGCAGAAAGGACACAATTTATTTCACTGAGGGGTAGGGTTTGCATGTTTTTGCCAAAAGTGGAAAAAACAGGTAAAAACCTTCCTAGCAAAAATAAGTTTTTGCTACTTTTTGCCAAGGTGTCAAAAGTAGTTTTATGTTTTATTTGTAAGAATGTAATAAAGTTATTTTATTTTTACTAATTTTAACCCTAACAACATGTAACTTTGATTTTTTTTAACTTGGGATATTCAGTGCATTGTTTAAATTACAATCTAAATGCGATTATTTGAATTGTTTTTAGCAAAATGCTTTTTTAGTTTATGTTATAGATGCAGAGGGTGGGAAAGGGGAGGGTAAATAAAAATAAAATAACTCCCTGGTTTTGTTTTAAACAGTCATAATTATTGAACAACTAATTTTTATGCTTCAGTTAATATTTAACAAAGTCAAAAAAATATTATCCATTACACCAATTTGCTGTGCTATCAGAATAATAGTAATTTGAAGATAAAAACTATAATTAGTATATAATTCCTCTGCTTTATCATGTATATTAATAAGTTTTATTTGGGAAAAATTATTTTTGTAGGAATTTTAAAAGATTACCTCTGTAAATTTTAATTGTAAAATTTATAGAGGTTCACATAAAGAGAAAATGAACATTGATTTGTTTGTTGCAATCCTGGTGACAAAATTGCAGCAACACCAATATCACAGAATGGGAAAGATTTCTTGCAGAAAAAATTTTCATTTGGGGGGAAAAAAATGTTTTTGAGAAGGGTAGAAGATCTATGCTACAGCAAAAGGATCTTTTGTATATGTTTCAACTCTGCAGAACGATTTTGGTAAGAGATGGCAGTCTTCTGCGTTACGGCAGATTTTCGTCCCCCTTCCCCCCAACCCCGAAATTTTGCTTTCTCCCCCTCCACTACCCAAACATTTCTGCCCAGTTTTTTACTTTCTTCTATCTTTACAAGAGGAAAGTATTGGATAGATGAAAATTTTTTACTTCCAGTTTTCGACGGATTTATACATTTTAGAAAGTCCTGAACACGATTTAACTGTTTTTAGAAAATATCTGTCTGTCTGTAATTGACAAAAATATTGTGGGTGCTCTATCTCAAGAACTAATGCACGGAATTTAATAAAACTTTCGATTCAGTTACACCATAATATAAATTGGTGCTGATTAGTTTTGAGTGTAAATCGCCTAACAGGTGCTGCTGCTATGCTGCATTTTTTATGATTTCTGCAATACCTGTATCTCAAGAGCTAATGCACTTTTTCAATGAATAGGATCTGTTAGCACTCTTCACACGATTATTTACTCTTAGGGTACCGATTAAGCTGACATGCTGAGATAAAGTGTTAATGTGAAGAGTGAAGAGCAGAAGCAGATTGTTAAAAAAATTGCACACAGAAGGCTAAAGCTTAAGATAAAATCATTTTGTCAATGTGGAAATTTTAAAAATAGTGATTGATATTTTCCAGTAATTAGAAAAAAAAATTAAAATTTTTTGGAAAAGTAGATAGAGATTGAGGATGTTATAAGCAAGGGTTCGTTATGTCATAATACAGAAGTTTGTTATATTCATTAAAAATAACATTGTAAAAAAAAAAAAAAAAAAAAAAAAAAAAAAAAAGGACTTTTTATCTGGTTTGCTATATACCAGGTTTGTTACAACCAGACTCCACTGTATGTACAAGTTTTAAAGCTAAGTTATTTTTGTATGTTTATTTAGGAAATCATTAACTGAGTTTTCTTAATTTAGATTGGATTTTATGTTATATTATGAAATATTGCTATTTTATGTGTAAAATAGAACATGCTAGAATCATCTGTTTTTCATTTTTGGAAACCATATAAAATCTTCTGTTTTTCTGTAGATAACGTTGACGGGTATGCGATGAATTTTCTCTTTATAATGAACTTTTGAATTATATAAACTCTTCTAAATACTTTTTATTTCACTTTGTTGCAGATAAATATGTAAAGGCATATATAGGCATTTTCACTCTTCCCCTTTAGCTTTTTAGGAAGCATGACTTTCCACTTATCTCTCAAGAGATTGTGTTTATTAAAATTTTCTTCACAATAATTAATTATTCTGTAAATTTTCTCTTCCTTGTGTTAGTTATGAATGCAATGTCATTTTACTTTTTATTAAATTTTGTATTAAATTTATATAGGATCTGTGGAGTTGGTTGATGTTGGATCATCCTTACAAGGTTTAAAATACACTCCTGGTATGACGAGGTGGAAAGTGGCAAATAAGGAATTGCAGTTCTTTGAAAAGTTTGAGGAAGTTCCTGAAAAGAACCTTACTCATATTAGGCCACATATGTTTCCACCAAGTCCTGAAATTATAAAAGATTTACACTTAGAAAAATGGTAAATATATATATGTTTTGTTTTTAAGAAATATGCTTAGGTTTTATTTTTAATTATTTATTTGAAAACACATTTTTAGTGTAAACTCTGTTATGTACAGGGTATTTTTTCTGCAGGGGTGCACTTACCCCTAAACATTTTGTAAATCTAACGAGAAGAAATGAAAAATTTAAAATTTTGTAATTTTTGGCAAACTAGTTTACAAGATACTGTGGATATTTTTGCCATTTAAGATTCATGTCTAGTTTGTTTACAATAAAGATGTTTATGTTTAAGCTCACTATGAGTTTTTTAAGGAGGATCATTTTGGAGCATTGAATATGCTGCTGAGATTGCATTCTACAATCTGTGATTATAAAATTACTAGTATATACCCCCCATAAAAAATGACAGGATATTGACTCAATATTCAATTTTTGAAATAGTTCAATGAATGGTCAAAACATTCAAATTAAATATTAAAAAAAATAATCCATGTGTGAAAACCCCCGTCAAAAATAACGGATTGTCCATTTTCATAAGACTTCATACAAACAAACAGCATGAAGATTTTTTTATTGAAAGGTTCATATTTAGAAAAGTACATTTTAAAGCCGGTAGATGGCGTCAAAACAATATTTAACCACGGTCCAATGTTGCTTGTGATTTCCGAGCAAGCCACCTCGACTGTCTTTCTCTAATTAATCGCCGTCTGTGTTCAATCGGCGTTTCATCATTTTCATCAGGCATCACTAAAACGATCCTTAAACTATATAAAACAACAATAAAAACTGATTTGATTGAACAGATTCAAATCCACCGCATGTTCAAAACAGCATTTAGAAAGATCAACAAAGATGTTAAAACAGTAAAACACACGTTGCCAATTGGCAGTGAGTACAGTATGAATATTTTGATGAATGATTCTCAAAAGTAAATAACTCACCACTTTTTTTTTTTCTTTTGCAACAATAATAATGATTTCACATTAAATTTTAATATGCTAATTATATGTAAATATTAACTTGTACTTTTAACAAAGTTCGATTGTTTATATTAATTGACGAAAGAATGGCTGCAAAAATAGTTTTTGAAGGTTTTAAACAAAATGAAAATATTTAAAGACTTTAACATGCTTTTACAAATATTTTAAGAACAGAATCAGATAATTAACCTGTATTTTTTTAATAAAGCGTTTAAAGAGTCATTCATTTGTTTCAAGATTCGGAAATTCTGAATGGCAACAGTGTTTGTTTGTTTGTATCTGGTATTCCATGGTTTAATCTGGATTTTTAATTAAGAACTTAAAACTTTATAATAGGATATTATATACATGTTTTATAGGAAAAATATGCTGAACAGACATGATTTCAAGTAGAAGATATTATCATTTAGCTGTAATATGTTAGCATAAGTTTTTCATTAACCCTAACATGGCGTTTAACTACGGTCGATTCGCAGACCAGAGTGGTTTCGCCCGGAATGGTTACAGACACTTTCTTGCCTTCGGATTTTATTATAAGTAGATGTAAGAAATTCACTTATTGTTAAAATAAAAATATATATGCTAAAAGTGATTACAGTAAATAGCATTAAATTAACAGGCTTAAAAAACATTTAATAAACAGGCCTACTAGTTTCTTACACACAATCGGTGACAGTCTCAAGGTCAGTAATGATAAAATAAACTATATTTGCAAAAAAATTTTAAATAAGTAGTATTAGAACAGAAGTATAGTAGTAGGAATATTATTATTTTTTTTTTTGCAAATCAGTAAATTGCTTTTTGATAGCATATTTATAATTGAATATAATTAGATTAAGTGAAACCACATATTGAAAATAAATTAGTGTTATTTTAAAATCTATGAATAATTAATACAATTTTTATTATTTAATTAATTTAATTTATATTTTAATATTGCACATTATTTATCTTATGCAATAATTGGATATTTTCACATTCATAGTTACTTATTAATTTTATTATTATTATCAGTGTTAGAATACTTCCTCATCACCAAGATACTGGAGGATTTTTTGTGGCTCTTCTGCAGAAAAATGACAAATTGCCATGGGAAAAATCTAAAGGTAACATTTTAAAACAATATTCATATTTCCTTATCTAGTATGAAGCTTTACCCTATTTATTTTATTGATTTTTCTTCTTTTTTCTTACAGAGGATTCTTCAGATTCCTCAAAAAGGTATGAATACTTATTCTTTTCTCTTAAAATGAAGTTCATATTTGTTTAAAATATAGAGTAAGTTGAAAAATAATTTGTTACTCCAAGAAGGTTAGTGTGATTTTAGTCATTTAACTTAGACCATGGTTGTTTTAATAATTTTTTTTGTTTATTTTAAATAAAAACCATGTGGTTATTATTATTTTTTCTATTTTTATTTTGTATTGATAGCTTATAAAATTAATTTATATATATCAACATTAATCTCTTGAAAAGCAACTGTTGTAGGAGTATTTACTATGACAGAAAAAAAAAAAAACAATTTTTAATTACATTTTTACGTAAAGTTTTCAGCCAAAAGTTACTTATTTATATGTATTTTTAAAAGAATTTGTCAATAATATTACAACTTTTAAATTGTAGTAAAGTCAAGAAAGTGATAGAAAGAATTTAATTATAGTGATTTTCAGTGAAATGGAACTGTTGCTTACTTTAAAAGTTTCAACTACTAATGTTGAAAAAGTATTTCCTTCTTTTGGACTTGCTTGAGCAAAGCTGTGAAACAGATTTGTCTTAATAATAACTGCTAAGCTTGTATTTTTATTTATAGTGTTGAATAGTCATAATTAGTTTTTTTATGTTTTGGAAAGCTGAGAAATTAAGTAAATAAATTCACTTATTTACTATCTATATTATTTTCTTTCCTAAAATGTTTATTTTTGTATGTAGAGTTTTTGTAAAACAATGTTTTGATATTTTTTACAAGTAAAGTTGCTAATTTTTTAAATTATCTAAAATTTATATTCATATCAGATTTTCATAATATACTTATTTGTTCCTATTCTTAATTAGTCATTTAGTCAAATTTAGCTATTTAGTCAAATGTTTACTCTACAGTAATTTTTATTGTACAGCTCTGCAAAATTTTTAGCTATAATTTATCATTTCTTTTTATCTAATTTTAATCACATTTATTTTTAACAGTAGTCCTCCCCAGAAAAAAAGAAAAATATGGGGTTATAAAGAAGATCCATTTATATTTTTTGAAGACTCTGAAGAAGTTTGGCCCCGAGTAAGGTATAACAAATATATTTCTGAAAATTCTGTATGTATTTGTATATTATTAGTGCTAATTGTGTTTAATAATTGAATATCTCTATTTTGTGTGAAATGTCATGAAAAGTGCTGGAAATGTATTATAATTTTGTCAGTGACAATCTATGTATTATCAGCTTCTTTCCAAATTATGAAATATCTAGCTTAGTGTTTTTCAGCACAAATGATGGCCATTTCCAGCATTCTCATGATGTCATTATATAAAACAATGTAAGTCTGTTGAAAATATTTTTACAACATCTTCATTATTATTAAAGTTATGAAATAAAATTCAGGTTTGCCTTTAAGGGAAGTATCCTGTATGTTAGATTGAATAAGTAGATTCTGACACTTCTTTCATACATCTAAAAGTTTGTTATACTTTACCATCTCTTAGGGTTTTCCACATATGTTTTAAATTACGGTGTATATGCACTACTTTTTTAATGTTGTACTTATTAAATGCTTGAACAAAAAAAAAAAAAACCCATTAAGACTTGATAATATTGTTCAATTATTTAGTTCAACATTGCTCTGTGGAGAATAAAATTTATTACCACAAAGTATGTATACAGATCTGAAAATTGTCACATTGTTTGTGTTTTTGTATTCTACATATTTAATTTTCCTTCAACGTTGGAGCGATCTGTATGTCTTCAGTACCAGTTGTATCATTGTTCCCACATGCTTTCTGCAATCATGGGTGTGGCCTATCACAACCACGTCATGGGTTATGTAATGCATTTTCAGCCAGTGTTCACAAATATCCTATTTTTGAAAATATAAAAAATATCTGATATTTTGATATACATCGGATATTTTCAAAATAGTCAACTTACTGATGATTATAAATATTTTCAGATTTAATATAAATTAGAAACTAAAACATATTGCACTTAGCATGAAAACTTATTCTGAACTCAGTTTATAATAAATTATATTTATAATAAATTCTGAACTTAGTTTATCCTCTGAATGTCTTTTTCTTTTCTTTTTTTTTCACTTACAGAAAATTGAAGATTAAGAATTGAAGAACTAATTGAAAACAGGCAATTTTACACTCACAAAAAACAAACTATAGAATTTAGTATTAAAAAAAATGTTTTATACAACAAAATTTTAAATACAAAATAATTTGTTTTTATTGAAAAATTCGGACATAAGTGTAAGCTTGTCTGCTTTTTGATTCCCTAACATGTTGTGCAGTTTAAATTGAACTAAACCAAAACAACCAGAAAAAATTCTTGCTAATGAAGCTGTAAATAACTTAGTGTCTAAATTAGACAGTTTATCTTTCAATGGCTGTTCTAAGTAAATATTGTCCCACATATTTATTATTTATGCATTTAAAAATTCAACTTCCAGCGTAAAGCTTAGAAAATATAATAATTATTTTTTTTTGGTGTGGGTGAGGGGTTGGGGCTAAAAAAGTTACTGACAGAACAAAAGTTCTTTATCTACAGAATGACACAGTCAATAGGAAAAAATCATCTACACTTGTTTTGACTGAATATATCAAGATATCACTGAACCCTGTTTTCGGCATATCATTTTTCACTCCACGCTGACCATTACTTTTGTTTTCAGCTTATGATTTTGAAGTTTTCCTATATTTATTTTTGGTACCCCATTTTATAAGATTTGATTTCTGGTCAGTAGAGTTTGAATCATCGATCACTGAGGTGATGCTGTCACTCAGGGTTGCGGAATTGCATCATTTTACTTGCCACTGGTGAGTGGATTTTCTGACAAGGTGAGTGAATCTTTTAAAAACTGTAGGCTAAAGAAGATGTGTTTTTTACTTTTTACCTATATTTTGCAACACTCCAAATTACCGCAATCTAAATATGGTACAAAGTTCCATCCTATACTAAACTTTCCTCTGTTATATATATTTCTTAATTTTACAGAAAAAAAATTATGAAAATGTATTGTAGTAGTAATGGATTATTTTTGAAGTTGCATAAATTCTGTCATAAAAATTTTCAACTGTGTGTTGCTTCTAGCTGGCTGATAAGATTTTCTGAAAATCCCCCACCCCTGCTGTCGCTTAGCTGAAGAAAAAGCCATTAGCTAATTTTTGGCAAATTAAATTCTCTTCCAATCCCAAATAAATTTGATGACCCTGTCCATGTCAATAAAAATGCAATTTTAGGATTTGTTCAAGAAATAGAACATATTGAAAAAAATTTAAATTCTGAAGAAATTGTTTCTGCTCAACAATTTAATTTAAGCATCTGAAGATATATTAAAATTACATAAATTAGAATTTAAAATTAATGATTTCATCTTGTATCCTTTATCTTCATATCAAAAGAAATAGTTTTCAAAATTTATTATTAGAATGCAGTAGCCTTCTCCTCATCCATAAAATCATTAGATCATTGAGTCAGGCTACATATCCAATTCATATCTGATATATCAGTCAAGACCTACCTTTCTCATTGCATCAAGGAATCCAGGACGATGCCAAACATTCATTGGATATGCTGGTTGAAGCTGACATTATAGAGAGAAGTAGTTCTAAATGGGTGTCTTAATACTCATAGTAAAGAAAAAGGAACCTCTGCCTCAGAAAAAACAAAATTTAGAATGACACTTGATCTTATAAATTCTATGATTCAAATAAGTTTGTCATATCCATTGACCAAAATAGGTACCATCACAACAATATATCAAAATTTAAATACTTCACAATTCTAGACTTTTCATCGGCTTACCATCAAATGAATTTTCTATAAGAATTTCATAAGAAGTTATCTTACACAAGAGCATGGGACACCTACAGTTTTTCTTGCTTAGTGTTCAGACAACGATCTGCAGCATCAAGTTTTCAAATGCTGGTAGATGCTATTATAGAAGAAAACAAACTCCAAGAGGTCTATGCATATCAGGATGACATTATTGAAGAAATGATTCATAAATTACAGATATTGTTTTAGAAATATTATCTTACCTTGTCTTCTGGTAAATGCAAATTCCATCATACTGCTATTGACTACCTTAGATTCCATGTTGAAGATTACACTATTCAACCTATAACCTTGAACATTACAAAAATTATGTCATTTCTTATGCCTTAAAAAAAGAAACAGTTTAAAAGATATATTGACTTCTGCAGGTTTTATCGCAGATTAATTCCAAATTACTCCATACTAATGAATTCTTTAATCAGGCTTACACCACTTGAAAACAATTTTGTATGGTCAGAAGATCATGACAATATATTTAAAGAAGTACAGAAAGTCTTTTTCTCAAAACAATTTTTATTGCTTGACTGGTTAAAGCAATTCTTCCTCAATACTGATGTGATGCAAGTGGTACAGCTACTGCTGGTGTTCTCCTTCAAGAAAGAAATGGTGACCTTTTATCAGTTAGTTGCTTTAGTAAATCTCTGTCTCCATCTAAAAAATGCTATTTAGCCCTTAAACTTGGACTCATTGCAGCAGCAAAATCAATTAACACATTTAAATTTCTTCTTTACAGTAGACACTTTACTATTTTAAGTGACAGCATACCTTTAGAATACTATAAGTGTGCCAGTTCAACAGTTGATCTTATCTCCCGATGGGTAGTAGACTTATATAATTAAGATTTCACCTTCAAATATGTTGAGGGGAGTAATCTTTTGGCTGATTACTTCTATTGTAAAGATGTCACTAATCATACTCAAGATCTTAATAGTAATCCTGAATTAATTGATAATCAAAATAGTCTTTGAATAATAACATATTCACCAACAAAAGAGGTGCATCATATTGCTCATAAAATTTCTCGAAAAAATCAACAGTGTTGTTCTAATGGCAACATTGTAACTCAAGACTTAATTATACAAATTTCAACTACAACTTTTCTTATTAAGCAAAAAAATGATCCTGATAATATGAAAATAATTGATTCTATTACTTGACTTCTGAAAACCCTGATTCCAAATTAAAGAATTGCTTAATTCATCCAGACACAGGCCTTCTTACGATAAAAATAATTTTTTCTCAACCTAAAGATTCACATCATGCATGAATTATAGTGTTTCATATTTTGAAGCCAAATATTTTAAATATTTGCCACATGCCTTACTTTGGTATCAGAAACATACATAAAAAATTACTGAAAAAGTTTTATTGGTCTGGGAATTTTTAAAGATACCAAAAATTTTGTCTTCTCATGCATGTTGTGTATAAAACACAAACCTCACAGAATTCCACCTGCTCCATTACAATCTTGATAGATTTTCTTGGTCCATTTACAAATGGTTTTCATGTTCTTACATTTCTAGACCACTTCTCAAAACATATGGAACTTTTCCTGATGAAGTCTCTCAAGCTGTGATTAATGCTCTTACTAGTTACATAACTAATTTTGACTGTCCAGCACTCTTAATGCCCAATTTAAGTTTTCAATTTACTTCTATTAATATTTATTTTATTTGTCTTTCCATATTCTTTTCTAGAGAATTCTATGACTTACGAGATTTTCCAGTAAGTCAGATTTTGAGCAGATGTAAAGAAGGCAAAAAGAGAAACCTTTATTTTACATCGGACATTGTTAAGAAGATAGTGCAAAATAATGTTGATGTAATAAAGGTAAATTTTTTGCATTCATATTATCATTTTATTTTTTAAAAGATTAAAAACTATAACTAATGTTGTGAAAAAATGAATTACTTTATTTAAAATATGAATAATTGGTTATGATTATTTTTTTCTTTTTAAAGATTTGTTTGAGATTTATATGTTATAGATTTCAAAACTTGCATTTTTTGCTCCTTTTTTTTTGAAAAAAAATCCTTATAGTTTTCATAACAATGAGTTAAGTTTAATTTATAAATATTTAATTTATCTCATTTCTGCATAATATTTAGCATTGAGGAAAGAGATGTGGAATATTATATTCTATATGTGTAAGGAACTTGTTTAGTTTTATTTTTTACAAGATGTTGAGTCAGACTTGCCAAATTTGAAAGTCTGAAGCTAGCTCTGACTTTATATACCATATTTACTCTTAGTATAAGACATATCAGAATGCAGAATCTAAGGCACACTTTTAGCTGGGGAAACAAGGATTTTTCTTTAAAACTTGAAATATGATAAATTTTAATTTTATTCATTCTCTACAATATTCCAAATTTGTATTCATCCTCATAACTACATCATCAGTTATTTCACTCCATGAATCTTTATTATTACTTTCAGATGTGGCTTCATTTTTGTGATAGATCCAGATGATGATATCTTTGAACAATCTTAAATTCCTCATAGATCTATAGCATATGTCTATAAGTCAGAAGGGAAGGGGCTTGAAATGTAACACACACATATCTGGTTTTTCAGTATTTTGAATTGTACTCTTGTTTCTTGATTGGCACTATTAAATTAGATAAAAACTTTTTTTTTTTTTTTTTCAAATAAAGTTATAATATGTATTTTCTAATAATAATTTATCAAAAATAAAATCTTAGTACATTCTTACTTTGTCTGTTTATGTATATTGAGTTTATAAGAAAGATGTAGATATATTGTAATTTTTGCCATTCAATGTATGTTTCAAATAGTGTGGTAATACTGCTAGATTAATTAAACTGTAATTAAACTCTTGTAATTTTTTTTTCTATAATTCTTTCAGTTGGCTATCTTTAAATATCATAAATCTATCTAATAACTTTTCTAAAGTATTTTCAATCAATATATATGTAACTCATTCCCATTCTGTGGCACACATTCCTTGATTTGTATAATTAGAGAAAATGAAAAGCTTTAGATGCATTTTTACTTAAGAACCTGCACTCTCAGAATATGACACATGGAAATTAATGTTTAATCAACAAAAGTGTTCTATACAAAACTTTCATTTGCATTTTTATATTTTTAAATTTTTTACATAGGATGTGACGATGATAATTATTGATGATGAGAAGGAATTAATCAATTGCCGTAATAATATTATTATTTAATGGATGGAGAAATAAGATCGTATAGTGAACTTTTAAATATTATTGCAGTTGTGATTTAAATAAACAAATAACCCTGCACGATTTGTGCATGTGTTCTTTTGATCGATTTCTTTGAAGAGAGAATCACAATAATAAATAAAACATTCTTACTTGTTCTTTGTTGAAAAATAAGAGACTCATGCTACTTGAAATAAAAACTCCATTAGGTTTGGATCCAATAATGTTTATTATATTTTCTTGAAGAAGGAGGAAGGATGAGATGAAAGCTGCACATCATATCTTTATAAAGTTCAGGCTCGAACATCACAAAAATCAACGAAATTCTTTAAATATTCTTTCTGGCGAAATCCATTAAGGGTTGTAGAATTAATGAAGAATTAATTAATTTAACTGGTAATTTAATCCTTTAAAATATTAAATTTAAATTTTACAACAGCATTTTTATAGAATAATTAAAAACAGAAAACGCGAAATTGATCTCCATAAGAATCGGCATTTGCCGATCTCGGACAACGAGCCGAAGCTCAGCTCAAAGATACGCGCTCCACTTTATTTTTACAGCATCATTTTTGTTAAAATTCTGTTAGAAAAATGTGCTACATTAGTATATATACCCATAATAGGGGTGCACAAATGTGAGAGCAAGATTAATTTTAACTAATTTGTTGATTAGGAACTACGCGAAAATCAAAAGAGTAAATCAGAAACTCATTAACATTTAATAATTAAAAGAACCATTCTAATTTGTATTTGAAAGACACGCCCCTTTCGCCTGCAGCGCCAAAACAAAACAGCTCCCGAAAACACAGGGAACAAGAGCGGCGATGACGCATGCGCACAACACACGAGCGGGGTAAGAGCCGCCGAATGACGATGACGTCACAGCTCAAAATCAGTGCCGATTGAAGTGAACGCAGAGCATGAAGGAGGGATGAAGTACCGCCGTGAAAACCACTTGCGTGGCACGGAATTGCCGATAAATAGCTTTTAAAGAACGGCAAATTTAAACTTGAAAGGCTGTAAAATACAGAAATATGTTGAGCTGAAATATAAAGTAATTAAAAAGAATTAAGACTGTGATATATCTTTATCACATAGGATATCTGAGGTCAAAGGCTCTTGTAGTTCATAAAATTTTTTGAATTTTGCAAGGCTGTAAAAGATACTTTGATCCTTGATCCTCTGATGGTTTTGAAATTAAAAGTGTTTTCCATTTCCAAATGAAACTGCCACAAAAATATAAAAAGTACAGAACTCTCATATTAGTCTTTGTCACATTAGTCACATTAGGCTTAGATATCCTATGCAAAAAAAAAAAAAAAATCATTTAAAAATATTGAATGAAAAAAAAAAAATAAGAGAACACTTCCATGGTTTAACATCAGCAATCAGCTTGCAATCGATGCATGTGATTCTAGGCTAATTAAGTCCTAAAATTTTTCATCCAAGATGCATTGTGACTAAAGTGTTTATCTTCCAATTCATGCATTGGTTCGATATTATGTATTAGCATCTTTATTTAAAATATAATTTAGTTTTCTTGTATATTTGTTTAATTTGTGTCTTATCTTTTTATAATTAAATAGTTTAGTCTTCTGTCTTGTATGCTTATTAATATTGTGTTTTATCTCTTAAAATAAATAATTTAGGTCTCTTGTTTGTTTATTAATCTTCAATGGCTGAATTCATACCATGTATACATTTTTTTTTCATATTTTAGCTTCTAATGATTTTGTTTAAAGATATTAATCATTAAAATGGAGAGACAATTGTTTAATTTATATGATTTTTATAATTTATTTTCCCAATTGGGTACACAAATGTTTAATTACAGCAAGTATATCTCTTATTAGTAGATTTTTTAAAAGTATTGGATTGTTTTATATGAATTTTAAGTTTATGCACTACATTAAAAAAAAGCCTTTAAAAAATAATTTTGTATATTTCTATCTGAAAAAGTTAAGCCATCTCTTATAACTGCTGATTTTTTTCAAGTCCATATGAATGAAATTAAAACTTTAATTGATTTTTCAATTTAAATTTCTCAGTTGGGAACACAGGCTTGTAAAAGATTAAATTTGAGCTTTGTTTATTTTTCTGCTAGTTGTTAATTTATTATTATTATTTGCTTATTCAATTGTATATTTTGAACCATTGTTTAGTGTAATGTAAGTTTAAGTGTTAACTTCTGTAAATGAAACAAACAAACAAAAAAAAAAAAATCAAATATTATTTAAAATATAATTGTTTTTTCTATTCTAGATTATAAATACTGGTGTCCGTATTCTATGTAGAAGTGAGAACAAGGATGCAACCTGCAGTTTTAGGTTAACCCAAGAAGTATGACAGCATATTGTATATTATCACAGAGTTCACATTAGGGGGAAAAGTATATATATATATGTGTGTGTGTGTGTGTGTATGGGGAACATCTTGGGACATTAGGATGTCCCAAGATATAAGGAAAAATATTTTTTTGCAAAATCATATATGCATACCCTCTGTTTTTTATCTATTTCACCTCAGTAACATAAATAAAACGTATTATTACAATAAGATAATGGTAACCTGTGCCAACTTTAGGTCAAACTTGAACGTGAAATATTGTACGGGGAATATTATGGAAAGATTGTAAAATGTATGTTTCTTTGATACATAAGACACCATTTTATTCAAAGCAGATATTTATTAACATATTACAGTAAAAGAAACATTACTGAACATATTTTCGTTTTAATGTTTGCTTTTTACAGTTAGGATAAATCTTCATGTGTTCTTGTATGCAGCGTAACAAAAATTGTTTTTGTTCCTCCTCAACCATTATTAAACCATGAAAGTCCTGCATTAATTTTACCACTCTTTCAGCTGTATCGTTCACTGCTCTAAGCATTGTGATTGTCTTTTCCGCATTTAGAAACAAAGTGTTATTCTCCTATGAAGAGGGGACTCTTATTGAGAAAACTATCATCCATTTTGAGTCTAGAAAACAATGAATGGCTTTTGACTGATATGAAATCATCGATGCTTTTGTCTGTAAAAAAATAAAATAACAGGTAACAATTGCGTGAATAAAATAATAACTAAATAAACAACTACAAAATCAATGTATTAAACTCACCATACAATGAACCACAAAGTTCTTCCTTCGATGAAATGTATCTTTTCTCATGCGTCAAGAAACTTTCTCTATGTAAATTTGCCATCATTTTAAATTTTGTTTCTTCATGCACATCATCATCAAAAAGTGCTAATACTGCTATTCTATCAGTCAAATACAATAAATGCTGGAGATATTTCTGTAAAGCAGCTTTTGAGATACTTTCATTCACATTTTCGTAAGGTTTCAAAGATTTCAAAAAGCACAAATCTTTGTAGGGTGCTTTAACTGCCAAAATGCATTGAATCCATGGTTTAACGTAGATTGTCATGATAAACAAGCAGACGTCTAACAGTGCTTTCTTGTCTTTAGTGTTTAATTTCAGCTGAGAACTAAATAACGATAGTTTTAGGGAGTAAATCACTCAAGCCATCCATCTAGCTTGGTGCATGGCACCTGGAAGTCAGATTTTAATTTATTTTTCTGCATCTCCACATAAAAATACGATAGAAAGTTCAATCAACTCTCGATAGTCCTCTCTGACCATAATGTTTTTAAATGTGGTAAAAGTCAAGTAAATTTTCAAGTTCAGTTATGGTTCAGAACAATTCCATTGTTTCTCTATAGCACTGTATTTTAGTGGGATCAATGTTTTTCCAATTCTCTTTGAGCTTTTTAAAGAGTGTATTGTGTGAGGCTTGTTGTCACTTGTTTAATTTTCACTTCGAATACAGCTTTTAATACTAGTTCATATATATGATGGCAGTAAGCGAAAAAAGCGTTTCTCTATAAAATGTTTGCTCGAGGAGCACACAAACACTATTAAAACTACCTGTATTAGAAGCTGTAGTATCACAATAGAGGATTCAGACATTATTTTCGAGATTCCAATCTAAGATCACCTTCCAAATAGTCTGCACCTGTTCTTTGCCTGTAGAATTATCCAATCTCGGCACAGCAATGGGTTGTTCTTTAAGTCCATATGAAATAACTACAGGCAAACACTCTTCTTTCGATTTTCAAGCACTTAAAGCAGGCAACAGTTTGCCATCCCAATGTCAGGTCATTGTATCTGGTACCTCATTTTGGAAATAAATTTTTATGTTTTCCGCACGTTCCTTCTGTTTTTCTATTCGGATTCTTTGAATTTAAGACTTGTGGTGTGCTGGTTCATAGTTAACCCCACCTAGCTCGGTAAAAAGTCGGAAAGTAAGAAAAAACAATTTTATATTTAAAAAATTAAGGGCAAGGACGATGGTTGGGTCTCATTCACAAAAATTTATCTTTGACTGATGAATACTGTCTAAATAAGCCCACTAGAAAAATATACTTTACTACACAGTAATAGAAATTGCTTGAATAAGATGAGTAAATAAAACTTTAACCTACGCACAGATGAACACTGAAACCCTTCAAATCTTAACCTTAAAACTCTGGAAATGCCCTTTGCTGCGAGGCGCAGGCTTCCACAACTTTGCTAAAAGATGGCTAAATACCTAAAATCACAGTGGCCGTAACCACCAACACAGCTTTATTGAAATAATCAATCTAATTTATCTTACCAAGTCGAGCTTCTCTAATTAATCAAGCTTCACATCAGGAGCACAACTTCTTTATGCTAGAAAGAGCGGGTCTCAAATTCCACTATGGCGAGATACGACCAAATCCAATGCTACACCCATTTGCATCTGCTTAAATACATTGTCGATTGACTAGGAAAGCCAAAATTTGAATAAAACTGCCGTGAAATGCAGAAAACGCACAAATTCCAAAGGACACATGCATCCGTCGAAAGTTAAAGTAAAATAGTTCATCTGATGTCGCTGTACGCACACAGATGTTATTTTCACAATACCATCTCAATCAAAACAAATGGCTGCCTTTATGAGGAGTCGCCAATCCACTACAGACTTACTTATTGGAAATTCGTCAATGTTAAATCCAAGTACATGAATAGTAGCTTCAAGAATAAACACAGAATCTCACATACTCAATTTACACCTGTCTAATGCAGCAACTAACTTTGGAGTAAATCTTTCCTCATTACTGATTTACCTCTCCCGAGTTCTGAGCTTTTGATCAGTGTTAGGAAATCTTCTGAATCCATATTTTCACTAGAATTCGAAGAGGAATCTTCTTGCAATAGTTTGTATGATGGCGGGGATGTTGAAGTGGTACCATATTTGATTTGCTGATTTTCTTCTTTGACAGCTCGAAGTCGCGCACTTTTCTTTTTTTTTGGCCAATTTTTTATCCACTCCACCTAAGTGACCGGGTTGGCCCGGCTCTCTTTAGCGCTGCAAGAACATCCTATCTTCCTCTACTTTCATTATTTGAAGTGCATCAGCATGTGCAATGTCGAACAAATTGTCTAAATTACTTACAAATTCTTGTTGTCGCCACTTGAATAAGTCTTGTAATTTTTTTGCATTTTTTTGGAAATGTCTCCAAACTTGATGTATATTAACAAGCTTCCTCACACAATTTGGCGACGATTTGGTGGGTATGCGTGCCTTTTCTCAAAAGATAATACATTTACGAATAGTGATATTTGCATTTTCGTTAAGTTAAATTCACTTTTTGAATACTGTAAAACACTACTATGAGAACTTGTCCATTAGACGGAAGTTATGTTTCCTATTAAAAATATCACTTTTTTAGAACTATGCAATTCCACTGCCATGTTCTATTTACTGATTGAAAACAATACATACTAACAAAACAACTTGGAATTATAAGCACATTGACACATAGACTTGCGCTGTCCTGAGTAAACTGATACTGACACGTTTCACGGGTTGGACATTGTCACTGTCGAAGTATTCCACAACCTTTCTTTTTTTGTTTTATCTTTTCCATTTGCAGCTGCTGGGTACTCCACTACAGACACATGTCAGCGTTCGCTTGCTTAAGTACACAAGTACTGACTGGGATGTTTAGATGCAAGTCGGCACGGGTTGCCGTGGTTGAAATTACATGAAACTTTATGTACAATTGTTTTGACATAAATAAAAAAAATAAACGACTTTCAATATTTTGGGACACCCTAATGTGTGTGTGTGTATATATACGTATATCTATATGTATGTATATTTCATGTGTGTGTATATATATATATATATACAGTGAAACTTCCATTTAACGAAGTCTCATCGTTACACTTAAAGACTTCGTTAGGAAGAAAATTCGTTAAATAGAAATCAACTTAAATTCAGGAAAATTTTCCTTCAGATATGACAAACAGGTATTGGATTCAGAAGCATTTGATTCAGTTTCAATTATGTAGCCATCTTTTACAAAACAGTTGTGTACGGTCGATGAAATCACGTCGCATTCCCAAGCTTTGGCTCAAGCTTTCATCAGCTCTGATACACAGGTTCTCAAACTAATGTTTTCACTACATTGTCTTTTTTCTGTCTTTTTCGATAATGTACTTCAAGATTTTTTATTATTCCTTAGACTAATGGCTGAAGTTTAGAAGTTGTATTGGCAGGAACAAAAAAAATAACTTTGATGTTCTTTGATTTGAATTTTGAAGCACGTTCTTGTGGATGTACAAAGCAGTTGTCTATCAGCAATAGAAGGTCAGAATGGTAATTGTCTGACTCTGATTGATATTTTTTGTTTCAATGTATCTGACGCCATTGCGTCACTGCATCTTCTATATCATTGAATGTAAAAAGGTGATTTTTACTTCCCCCAACTGTCAGTGCTGGAATCTTGGTGTGGGAGAATAATGATAACAAGTGTTTTCCTTAGTCTGAAAAAAATTGTTTTATTTAGCACCAAGCAGAATGGAAATTATTTAAAAGTGTTCATTTTCATACAATCCACTGAAAGAAATTCGCATTTCCATCTCAACAGAACCTCTTAGTTTGGATTCTGTACACGTACAAAAGTGGAATAAACTTCGTTATATGGAATATATTTTTCGTAATATGGAGATTAATTTACATGCTAATGATGTTCAAAATCAAAGTTCTGCAGAAAATTTCGTTAAGTAGAAAACTTCGTTAAATAGGGACTTCGTTAAAGGGAAGTTCCACTGTATATATACATATATATATAATACGAATTTCATTTCATTCATTCAATTTCATTTATTCAATTTTTAATTTAATTTCTTCTTCTTTTAAATAAGTTTTTGGTATCTATATTCAGTGTGTTGGGGAATACTTTCATTGTCAACTAATTATTACATACTTAATCATTATTTCATAGTTTGAGTTGGTGTTATTGTAATGTTTCATTTATGGTTATATATACAGTGGAACTTCCCTTTAACGAAGTCTCTATTTAACGAAGTTTTCTACTTAACGAAATTTTCTGCAGAACTTTGACTTTGAACACCAATAGCATGTAAATTAATCTCCATATTACGAAAAATATATTCTGTATAACGAAATTTATTCCCCTTTGTACGTGTACAGAATTTTAAATTATAGGTTTCTTTTGCGATGGCTATGTGAATTTATTTCAGCGGATTGTATGAAACACATTTAAATAATTTCCATTCTGCTTGGTGCTAAATAAAACAACTTTTTTTCACACTAAGAAAATCACTTGTTATCATTACTCTCCCACACCGAGACTCCAGCAGTGACAGTTCGGGGGAGTCAAAATCCCCTTTTTACATTCAATGATATAAAGATGCAGTGACGCAATGACATCTGATGCATTGAAACAAAACATATCAATATAATCAATTAGAGTCAGACAGTTACCATCGCTGATAGACAATTGCTTTGTACATCCACAAGAATGTGCTTCAATATACAAATAGAAGAACATCAAAATTATTATGTTCTTGCCAATACAACTTCAAAACTTCAGTCATTAGTCTAAGGAATAATAAAAAATTTTGAAGTATATTATCGAAAAAGACAGAAAAAAAAAACAATGTAGTGAAAACATTAGTTTGAGTATCTGTGTATCAGAGCTGATGAAAGCTTGAGCCAAAGTTTAGGTATGTGATGTGATTTCATCGACAGTACACAACTGTTTTGTAAAAGACAGTTTCGTAATTAAAACTGAAGCAAATGTTTCTGAATCCAATACCCGTTGGTCATATCTGAAGGAAAAATTTCATGAATTTAAGTTGATTTCTATTTAACGAATTTTCTTCATAACAAAGTTTTTAAGTGTAACGATGAGACTTTGTTAAATGGAAGTTCCACTGTATATATATAGTAGAAGACCACTAATCCACATAGCTTGGTTCCAAGCGTTTTGCAGATTACAGGTCGTGTCTATTTAATATTTGTTTACATTGTTTAAATTTATACTTTGGACAAATTTAGACTGTTAATGCTTAAAAATAAACAAATTATTCACTTAAACATATAAATAAAGTAAGAATTAATTAAAAAATAATTTAATGATCATTATATGTTTTAAATCTTATCATCAATAGTTGCTGGTATTAAAACATTTGGTTTATGTTTTTGTATTGTACATAGCAGTCTACAAATGGCTATAATTGTCTGCTGAACTGAAAAATTTTATTTTTAGAAATTTTGATATTCTTGGCAAATTATTGTAAAAAATATATGTGTATGACAAATTATATATTTACACTATATGAATGATTAATGAAATAAAATATTTTTAAAAATACTATAATTGTAAACTAAGGAGTATTAAATAATCTATGGTAATATATATCAAAAGTAAACTTAAAGTTAGATGGAAAAATGAAAAAAAAATGAATGCTATTGGTAAGTGATTTTTAAGAATTAAAATTCTTTGTTTATATTCACATATGCAGTGTGAATTACAGGTTTGCATATTAAAGGTACTCTACTGTATTTATTTTCATATATATGTATATATATATGGTGGTATTTTCCCATCCTAACCAAAATTTTGGATATTTAAAAAAATTATGTGATAACTAAATTTTTTTCACTCTTCAGATAGAAAAAAACTTTTCTGATACAGATAAAAAAAATTTCTTTCTGCTTCTCAGCTGTTTTACGACATCTCTATTCTAACAGAATTTTTTTAAATTCAGGTTTTTATTGCTCCTGTCTGTTTTCTTGCATTTGACGGAAGATATGTGTAATTACAGGCATCTGTCCAGACATTTCTCCAAGAGTCCTTTTTTTCTGTAAAATTGTGAACAGCTTTTTACATTTGTGAAAAATCTAGCCACAATTTTGTGAATTTGAAATTATCATCATATTCAGGTTTTTGTTTATACATTTTTAAGAAGATATGTGTATGTAAAATACATATTTTCATTATGTATGTAAAAGTGACAGTCAGATTTTACTTTTAAATGGTTAAATTTATGAAAGGGAAAAGTTTTGTGAAGGGTCCTGTTTTGAAATGAAAAAAAATTCTGAAGGGTCCTTTAAAGGACCCGATTTCTCCCTAAACAGATCTCTGAATTACAAAATGACAATTGTTAAAAGCACGCAAGTGGAATTTTTTTTTTCAGTCTTTTAGTGGGATTTGTAGAAATAAAACAAAAATCATACTATCTTGTGTTTGAGTGTGGATTCTGTATCATTGTTCTAAAGCAAATAATTCTTAATGCTAAATATAATAAATAATCTGTTTAATTTCAGGGTATTCCTACTGTTTTACCATTTATGCATAAGAGGATGTTGGACATTGGTAAAGACGATCTAATAGTTCTTTTAACAAATGAATATCCTCCTTATTCTTTATTTAGTACAGAGTTTCAAAAAACACTTTTACCTGTCGGTAAGTTAACCTTTAGTTCATGATAGTTGTACCTTTTTGAATCCTTTAAATTTTAAGTTATTTTATTTTTAAAATGCAATCGAAAATAGTTGTTTTTCTACATTTTTATAAAGTAAAAAGTATAAAGTTTTTATTAAGGCAAGTTTAAGCTTCTTGTCATAAAAATGAAATATTAGACTGCATTGCTATCTTCTAAAATAAGCACTAGACCTTTCTTTTAGTTATGTTTATAAATTGATACAATCTTAATTACTTTTAGTCATAGACATATGCACTGATTTACTTTTTATTTCATTTTCAAATTTAAATACATAATTCAATAACAATATATTTCTTTTCCTGATAATATTTAAACTTAAGCACTTGATCATTACTTAAAAAATGTCATAAGTAAAGTATAGAATTTGCATTTAAGAAAATTTTGCCTTTTCAGAAAGAGCAGGTTGAATTTTTATTCATTTATCTTTTTAATCCACAAAGCTGCTTTTTTAAAAATTACAATTAAATGCTCAACACGTCATAATCACCTTCAATGCCTTTCAATGCCGACTGAAATCCAGCTTTTAACTTAACTGATCATTTATCACATGACTTTCCATTATAGACACAATGTGAAAGATGTCAGATTACTCCCAAATGTTTACCACTACTCACAGCTATTGTTAACTCTCACAGGTGGCATAATCTATCCTTAAAAGGCCTTTGAAAAATACTGGTAGGGTAAACATTTATAAATTTAGAAAAAAAAAAAAAAAAAGTTGCAAATGTATGACTTATTCATGTGTTAAATTAGAATAGAAAGTTAGGATTTTTTTTTCTAATTCTCTTATTTTATGCTCTTAAACTTTTTATTTATTTAATTGAAAATGTAAAGATATTGCAAAATTAATGTGATTTTTTTTTTCTTTTAGAATCTGGGTGCCTTATATTATGCTACATTGGAAACAAAGGGTATGTATACCAAATTTTTTAAGTTATTTAAAATTTTTAATTTCTAAAGATATATTAAAACAATTTTAAATGATTTTATTATTTTATTCACAGCGAGGAAGATGAATTTGGGATAGAATTATGTGGTTGGAAAGGAAACAAGACAATCAGATGTTATGTGCCTAAAGTTGGAAGAGCTCATTATTTAAGAATTGTAGGCTATGATGTTACAGAGTATGGTAAGTATATTGCGACAGAAAATTTCTATTTTAAAAAGCAGGTTGCTTGATATAATATAGTATATTGTGACATCATAAATTGCATTAAGATTGACATTGATTCCATGAATTAAGTAATTTCTATTATTTTATATGCTCCTAGCAGACCAACCCAGTAAAGGTGAAAATAAGCACTCGCCAATCGCCACTCAGTGATTAAACTTAAAAAACTGGCGATTATGGAAAGAACCGGTCAAATGCAGGATTTTCCAATTTCCTTTTTTCCCTAAAATTTACAATTTTTCCGCTTCTGTTCGATGAAATTCATGATTTTTATGCACCTGATTGATGAAATTAAAAAATTTTTACACTCTCGATCGATGAAAATTCATGATTTTTATGCACCTGATTGATGAAATTAAAAAATTTTTACACTCTCGATCGATGAAAATTCATGATTTTCCCGTGCCCGTTCGACGATATTCATGACTTTTACATGCTCGTTCAACGATATTCCCAATTTTTACGCATCTGTTTGATGAAATTCATGATTTTTATACGCATGATTGCTGAAATTCATGATTTTTATGCTCCATAACGAAATTTGCAATTTTTTCCGAAACTAATTGGCAAAATACACACAATTCCTGAATTTCTTGAGATGTTGGCCACTTTTGGCCCGCTGGCCACAGGTTGTGCATGTGTAATGTATGTCATGTTGTGGGTTATTATTTAGTGCATAAACATACCTATTTTATTTTTGTCATATGTTAATTCTAGACAAATATTTTTTTAAAAAAGGTACTTACCTTCACAAGTACCTAAGCTTAGTTTGACTTATGTCGTTACCTACATAAAATTATATAACTTTGCTGTTAACTTATTTTAAAATTTAAAATATATTGGAAATTAATATCTCAAGTTTATTCAAAAGAATTTAAATTAAATTATTTTTATTTAGTACATAAATTACTTGTTTACTGAAAAGTCGTCATATTTTAAAAAATTTAAATATTCAGTGACATAAATGTACTTACTGGCTACTAATGAAATTATTCTCACTAGCCCGTAACTGGCTACTAAAAAAAAAAATCAGCCTACCGGCCAGTGGCTACTAAGCAAAATTCCTTATTTTCACCTTTACAACCCAGCATTGCCTGGGGCCTGAATCTGCCAAGAAAAATTAAATGTAAGCTTGGCACCAGTCTAATTAGGCTGGTTCATTTTTCCTTTTCACATGCGAAACCAAGAAAACAGCTTTCTAAAAATGAACATTTAAAAATGTTTTTGAAAGAACAACTTGAACATTTTGACTGTTGTAAGGTCACATGATGAAATCATTTATCTGTCACTTACAAAGGAACATCATTGTCATAAGAACAGGCTTTTTTGTGATAAAAGGTTATTGTAAAAATTCCCTCTATAGTACTTCATTTCAGTCATCTTAATTTCTTTAAAAATTCATATAAATTTAAATTAATATTTTTGATTACATAAAAAATATTTCCAAAGGTTTCCTCTGTACAGGGATATAAAATGTAACATTGGATGGTTTATGTATCAAGTACAAATAGATTAATAATAACAAGTTGGTAAGTGTGATCGAAGATCGTACAAAGGGTTTCGTTTAATATTCCTTTCAAAACACTTTATCCTTTCTTTAATAAATCCAAATAAATTTCATTTTCAAAAAAAAAAAGTTTTTTATAATGTAAAAATTTACCGGTCTATTTTTATCATTTTTTCGAATATCTGAACCGGTCCGTTAGCGGGTTAAGCCCACTATTATACTCTGTCATAATAATATCTGTCATGTGGACTAAATGAGATATATAAAAAAAATTAATTTCAAAATTAAACATGTTGTACACCTTCAAAATGTTAAAATATGCGAATATTTCCATAATCTGGTTTTTATCATGATTCAATACGTTCCACAAACTCATATATTTACTATTCTCTGTTACTCATATTGATACTCGCTTTGTATTATTCTCAAACATTTGAAAAGTCCGTTAAACTTCCAATATGACGTCAGATTAATTTTCTTTTTAATTCTCTAATGACGTGATATTAATCTGCTTTCTGTACATACACATACTCATACTCCTTGTATTGTTAAGAAATGTTTGAAAATTTCCGTTTTATTACCAATATCACCTATTAATCTTTTTTTCAATTAGTGAAACTTTTTATTTCATTTTCATTTTTCACGTGGAAATCTTTCAATAGAAAATTAATTATTGTAGAAAGAATTTTATTGTGGATTTTTAATTGTTGGCAACTGCTATAGCGGAAAATGTTTATATTTAATAGGAAAAGGCTGTTAGAATTTTGTTTTTTTATCTCTCTCTATTAAAATACGATTTTTTCAAATTTTAATATTTGAGCTTCATAGTAGGTATTTAGCTATACTTACACAAATTTTAATGCCTGTAAGTTATATAGTTTCTGAGAACGACTCTGTGACGAACAGAGAACGGAGCGGGAGTAATAGGGTTTCAGGAGATGAACGAAACCCTAAAAAATAAAGGCCTCATTATTGGCAAAAGGAAAACTTGAAAAAAAAATGCTGTAAGAATTCCAAATAAATTTTTTTGAAAAGGGTACAAAATTTACTATATTGGGCTAAAAGATTGAATTTGGATTACTTGTATATCAAAATCACTGGCAAACTGGGAAAATATATAAATTTTTTTGTTCAATAATATAAAACAAAAAATCTAATTAAAAAAGTTCAAAATCTAAACCTCAAGTACATTCAGATCAGTCTTTGTCTATCTGTAAGGTAACCAAATTTGCAGACCTCTTAAATACTAAGCTTTAATATGTAATGTTTACATTAATATTATACTTTATTATAGAAGTAGATTTTCTTTTTCTCTCTCTCTCCATATAAACAGTAAAGAACAGAATTATAGTTTTGAGAACAATTAATTATCAACTCTCATCAGGCGATTAATAACAGAGTTAACCTGACAAGTGCATAACCGGTTCTGCACAGTAGTTAGTTGTACCAATTTTTTCATAATACATAATCAAAAGTTATTTCTATGCATATCAATAACTCTTTTCATCTGAAAATTTCTTTTTTTGTGGGGATTACATAATGTGTGACTTATGTATATTGCATTTTATAGTTTTTCATTGTGTAAAAGTTTCAATCTATTTACAAAAATGTTCCTCCTCCACCATCACATTATGACAAAGAACAAAACAAAAAACTAAAAATAAAAAAGTATATTGATTATTTACATTTACAAAGATCTTATGTATTTGTATATATATATATATATATATATATATATATATATATACACACACACACACACATGGTAAAAATAAAAAGCAAGCAATCAGCCACTTATACCAGAAAAAATGACTGATTGTAATAAGATAATTTTTGCTGTTGGCTGACGATTGGTGAAAGAATTCTGAACATTTGGAAATTATAACATTTCATTTGGAACTAAAAATAAAGTATTTATAAATTATTTTATCTCATTATATTTTTTCTTTTCACTGGCTATGCGAGAAAATAACTTTCTAAAAATAAACATTTAAAAATGTTTTTGAAAGAACAACTTGAAAATTTTGACTGTTGTAAGGTCACATGATGAAATCATTCATCTCTCACTTATGAAAGAACCTCGTTGTCATAACAACAGGCTTTTTGGTGATAAAAAGTTATTGTAAAAAATCCCTATCTAGTACCTCATTTTAGTTGTCTTAATTTTTTTTTTAATTTGAAATTTTAAAATTTTTCAATAGTGCTGATTATTGGAGCACTTACTCTATGTGTCTTTTGAAACATAAAAGAACAAACCATTTTCAATAACAAGATTTGCAATTTTCTATAGAAATTGGTATTGATTTGTACTGTCATTGATTGAATTTCCATTTTTGACATATATAAATATTTGTAGGTTTAACCCGCTTTAGGTTAAGCATAGAAATTTTATAAAATGTGGTATTATTTTCATTGAAATATGCTTAAATTACATTCATTAAGATACCAACAAAGTTTCGTGAATGAAAAAGAATATTTTATTTAAGAAATAAAACGCACCATGTTAAGAAATGGTGCATTAACGCACCATTAAATTTAAAGAAATTTTTTTAGTTTTTTATGACATTTGTTTTATTTTTATTTTACTTACCAAACTTGCAACTTTACTTAATTAAAAAAACATATGATTAATCTCAAGTGAAATAATTATACAGTTTCAAACAGTCGAATTTGTCAATAACCGTTTCAAGTTAAACAATTAGTGTGTTTTGAAAATTTCTCAACAGAAAGTGATTACTTCAATTGAATTACAGTAAACTTCCGATTATCCGTCACTCACGGGACCGACCGGGTGGCGGATAATCGAAATAGACGGATAATCGAAAGACCATTATTAAAATCACATTTCTATTTGCTGGTTTATAAATAACAATATTTAAACGCGTGTTTTTTTATTAGCTGTGTATTTCATGAATAGAAAACACAATTAATAATAACAAATAAATTGAGAGTAATTTAAAATTTTACACAGTAAATAAATTACCTGTTTTCATCGAAAATAATTCGTTTTACATGTTTGTTTGCAGTTTGCTTGTCCTTTTACAGCAGCAAGATTGCGAATTTTACGTAATAAAAGTACTTGAGTTGCATCGGCTTCATCTTGCATCACAAACCAATTAATGCACTTCGAGAGTATTGTCTCCACTTCTGCATAACTGACTCCTGAGTCATCATTTTCCGATTCATCAGATTCATCCGCTTCAGGTTTCCCTGGATTCAAAATATTTTGGATAATTTCGTCATCCATAAATTCTTCATAACCAATATCATTGTTATCACAATTATGCCAGTTTTTCATTTCATCTGCAGAAATATCTTTTAAACATGGTACGTTTGATACCAAGGTCAGTATCTCTGTATCATCATCAGGTACATCTTCTGTGCTGGTAGTATTGGTAGCATCTTCCGGTGTATCAATAGTGTTGGGCCACAATTTTCTCCAGCTTCTCTGGAAAATCTGTTCAGATAAATCATTCCAGGCATCAGCTAAGTTGTATATGGCATCTTTGATAGTGTATGATTTCCAAAAAACGAAGACATTTGATTCATTATCAGCGAGTAGCAGCTTTTGAATTAAAGCTTTCCGATAACGTTTTTTCATCGATTCAAAGACACTTTGGTCCATTGGTTGTATCAGTGATGTTGTATTAGGTGGCAGAAATAAGCACTTGATGTTCCGTCAGTAGATTCTAAATTTTCCGGATGTGCTCCTGCATTATCAAGCAACAAGATTGCTTTCTGAGGAAGATTACTTTTTTTAAAATGTGCTTTAACTCCGGGAACAAAGATATAAAAAAAACACTTCTTAAAAATATCTTGCGTCATCCAGGAACTTTTTTTACTGTAATAATTGACAGGCAGTGCTTTCATGTTAATATTCTTAAAAGCTCTAGCATTCAGGGGGCGGTGGCTGCAGTTTAGCTGACGTCACACAAGCATTTTTCTCGGAATAGCGCCGCCTCACTCGGGTTCACTGAACATGCGTGTTTTTGTTGTTCGTTTCAGATTGAAAAAAAAATGGAAAGGGGGGGTGGCGGTTAACCGAAGGTGGCGGTTGATCGAATGGCGGATAATCGGAAGTCTACTGTACTAATATTTTAGTAATTCAATTTTTAAGTCTTCAGAACCCTTAAAAATAGTAGAAAAATAAAATTAGTGAAAAATACACGTCACAATGCTAATAAAAAAATATTTATTGAAATGGTGCGTTGACGCACCTTTGGCCGAAAATGGGTTAAGTGAAACAGTTTTTTTTTTCGTCCCACAAAGTCTGTCATTTCCTTACAATCATTTTTTTTTTTTAACCCCGTAAGCACCACGACGTACCTGCATACGTCATGAACTCTTCTATTTGAAATACCAGGACGTATGTGTGTACATCCTCATTTTAAGTCAAGACTGCAATGTTCTAAGCATCTGGTTTTTTGCGTCGCTAATTGCTATTTGGATTGGTTTTGTACGGGGTTTATAGCAATGATTGTTTTCGATTTGTGGAGTAAACACCAGCTGTGAATCTGCTATTGAAAGCTATGGATGTAATTCAGAATGTAATTTTATGCACGTATCTACTAACATATGAATTAATAAAAAAAAATCTGATCAGCTTTGCTATAATAATTGTGCACCGGATACCTGCTTGAAAAATTTAGAACTTTCCATTTGATTTTTATAAATGTAAAAGATAGCATAATGTATTTTGCATTTACGTTTAATCTTCTATTTGGAGAAGAAAGAAAATGTTAGAATTTATGCTTATCTACTTTACAAAGTAAATGATATACTCCTAGAAAAAAAAAATTATAAGGACACTAAAAAAAATTAAAGAATCACTATAACACGAAAGTATGGTATTTTTTTTTTAAAGCTTTTGGAACAATTTCCCAATGGTTATTGTAATTTGTTAAATTATATATATTGTTTATGTTTATATTGTGCAATCAAGGTAGCTAATCAAAAAATGTGATATTTTGAGCCATTGTTATCACTGAACCACTTTTTCATAGCTTTTGAGATATGCACAATGCATTATCTTGTTGAATATATATCTAAAAATGTTTTTTTTTTTTTTTTAAATAAACAAGGTTTTATTAAATGTAAATAAATTTAAAGTTGTTTTTTATTTACTAAAAAGTAAAAGATAATTTTTTCTCAGCCAGAATAAGAAGTTTGTTTGGATATGACATAGTTTTGGGTGTTCAAAAAATGCTAAAATGCACGATTATTTGATTTGTGTGACACAAATTTTTGTAAGAGGTTACCTTGTAATAAACTTGTTCATGAATCAGCCTTGCTAATGTGAATCGAACATTAAACTGCATAATCAGTTGGTTGTAACTTCTGTTCATTGGTTTGTATTCATCATGTTCAGAGTTTTCTGAGTGGCCCCAGCTTTTATTTTTAGTCGTATGTCATATCCAGAAATACTTTTCTTATTCTGTCTGAGAATTTTTTTTTTCTTTAATGCACTTTTAAATTTAATAAAACCTTTTGTTATATATTTATTTTTTACTTTTTGGTTTTATTTAATAATACAGAACCATTTCTTGCTATTAAAAAAAATGTTGATAAACTTTTACCTGGGACATTTAGCAAGAAATCTGAAAAGCTTGTTAAGAAATCCGATGAAAGAAAAAAATTATGGGAAAATGGAAAATATTCCGGCTTGAGCTGAAAAAAGTTCTTCCGGCCTGTAATGGGACCAAAGAGGTAGCTTTCCTATTTCTTGGCTTTAAGATTTTAGCTAATTTTACTCGGAAACATAAAGCTAAAATGAGAGGAACCCAATTATAGAAGATTCATTTACAGTTTTCGTCAATACTGAATTTGAATGACAATTTTGCCAAATTAGTCAGCTATAGTTAATTTGGCTTCATTTATGGTGATTTACTTTTGGTCGCCAAATTTGGTAATATTTCACCAAGCTTAGTGAGAATTTGATGCTAGTGGAAATGAATATATAGTTTTAAGCGTATGAGAGTAGGAACAATGGTCTGTACAACAAACATATGTTAGAAATTAAACTCTTAAAAGTCAACCTATATTATTAAGCACAAATGTGTGCATCGTGCAATGTTTACATAATAAACATGTGGGCAACAATGTGGTTTGTATGAGAATTGGAACAATGTAGCTTTTTTTTTTTCACAATTAAAATAAACAATCGCAATATTACTTCTATGAGGAAAGTACAAGTTTTGGACTGAGATTTTGGGGTTGTTTAATGCTCAGAACCAGCCAAAAATATTTTTAAATTATATTGTTATGCAAGTCAAATTTCAGGTCAATAGAAAATGTATGAAATTAACAATGCAAGATTCCAAACATACAAAGTGAGTTAAATAAAACTTTATAAAAAGGATTTTGCCCTTACTAAAAGAAACTATATGCTGAAATTTATGTTTATATAATATGGGTGTACACTTTTAAGTTTATTTTCTTAGAAACAATAAATAGATTTGTCTCACCTTAAGCTGAAACAGCATTCCAAATCATAACTGATCCTCCTCTTTTTTGATGGTTTTATGCAATGGTTCTATTGCATCTACGCATCTTACCAGAATTAACGTATAACTTCAGGCAGCTGAAGAAAAAGTTCAATCTTGATGTGCCTAAAGTTATATGTTAATGCTGCCCTGATTTGTAGAAGAATAGGAATGTTGCACAGAGCTGTCAAACTAAAGGAGGATCATTCATGATTCTGGATTATGAGTGACTTCAAATTAAGACTAATTAGTTTTTTTTTTTCGTAGACTATGAACTCAAAAGTGCACAGATGTATTTTAGAAACACAAATTTTGGCATACAGTTGCTTTTAGGAGGAGAAAAATTTCTTTTCCAGACATACTACTTTTCTGCGGAAATGCGGAATTCTGCTTTTTTGGCACTAAATTTTATCATTCTTGGGTTCGATGCAAATCTGCATTAACATTTAGAGACCTTTTTTTAAAAGGGGGGGGGGGGGTAGCAGACGAAACACAACAAAGCCTGAATTTCATCAATTGGTCACTGAAAAAAAGCATACATTTCACCAATTGGTCACTGAAAAAAAATTTCGTCAAACTATCATGGGAAAAAAAAAAAAAAGTCTAAACATTATAAAAAAAAGGGTAAACTTTGTCATTGTAAAAAAAAAAAAAGTGAATTTCGTCAAATTATCGTAAAAAATTCGAATTGGTCACCGAAAAAACATGAAATTCATCAAACTATTGAAAAATAAACAAAAATCTCTAATTTCCTTCAGGAGTTCCAAAAAAAAGTCATGAAAATTAGCAATTTGTCACAAAATTTGAAATTTATTTTCTGCATAGGGTTTTTAAAAAATCCTAATGATTTAATGCCAATAGATGTCACAATGAGACTTATAGTTTTTTATCATTCTCCATCCACAATATGAATGCCAGAATTTGTTAAATTTATTTTATTAAAACCTAAAATAAAACCTTTTCCATATTTCTAGATTATATATTTTCATGCTAATAAATAGCAAAATTTATCTCTGAGATCATTGAATCTGTTGCTGGGTAACCTTAATTGATATAAAATACTGTGAACTAAAAGGAAGTTATGTTTATTTACTAAATAATATAACTTTTCATTCATGGTGCAAACAGAATTAAAAGTGCAGAGAATAATAATTATTTAGTTAATTATAAACATAGTTACAAAATTCATGCAAAAATGTCAAATTTTACTTCATGCACAATTTCCTCTTTTTTTTTTTTTTTTTTTTTTTGTTATTTTTTGAGTTTCATCGCTGTTTCATGTTTGGAGGAGTGGGAGGGTGCATGCCGCCATGAAAGTGTTCAGCTTTTTTTTTTAGTAAGTTTGTACCATGTCTGATTTTCCAACAAGATAATGCATTGTGCCATACCTCAAAAGATATGAAAAAGTAGTTCTATGATAACAATATTCCATTATTTGATTAGCCACGCCACATTGGTTGCACGATAAGAACATTATAAAAATGAATGAGTGCAATTGTGAACTTTTTATGTAAATGGCAAGCAATATTCATGCATTACAGATCTTCAGGAAGTTATTTACAATTTCTAGTATCAAAGTTGTTCCAAGCATGCCAAATTGGATGTCTCCAAAATAAAGGTGGTTACATTTCTTATTAAAATTGTACTGATTTGAACTTATAAGCAGTATCCTTAGAATTTTGACCAGTAAATTTTTAAAATAATTTTTCTTATTTCATATTTAAAAAAATGCGATATGATGTTTATTAATACTTAGAACTGTATAACAATTTATGATTGTTTACAATTTTTAGTGTCCTTAGAATTTTGACCATATTCAACATAAGAATACTAAATTTAGGTGTAAGTAATCTGATTGAAACTAACAAGTAAATTTCAAAAATTTATTTACAAAGATTAATTAAAAACTATATGTATAATATTTTCTGCTAACATATAAATATACATATAAATATTAGTATTTCTAAAATAAAAGTTTAAATAATTTTTTTCACAATTTTTTTTTTTTTTTTTTTAAATTACAGAAATGCGCAAAAAGAAAAAATTCAAAGTCAAAGATACTGACACTGTGACAGATGGAGTTTCTGTGTCAGATAATGATGTCAAAGATGAAGTGACAGATGAAGCTTCTGTGTCAGATAATGATGTCAAAGATGAAGCTTCTGTGTCAGATAATGATGTCAAAGATGAAGCTTCTGTGTCAGATAATGATCAAGTAGAAGGAACTAATGATAATGCTTCACCATCTGAAATTGAAGACTTGGATATTAATGCTCTTTCAGAACAAAAAAATGGTACAGCTAAAAGCTGACAATAATTGTTTTCTTTTATATGCAAAAATAAATTGTATATTATTGTACATCACAATAGCATTTCTTTTGAATCTTCAAAATACACCTTTATCACACATAAATTACAGTTCCATGGTGATGCTGCCTGGTTTTCCTTTCTTGCCAAGTTGGGGGAAAGAAGATTTACCTGCAATTAAAATAGATATTATAAGGAGCATATTATATCAAAAAATTAAAATAGATTTAGTCCTTAATTTTAATTCTAACAATGTAAAAAATAAATAATTTTATTCCATTTTAAATGTTTTTACAACTTGACAGTGCATATAAACAATTGTAGCTACTTTTTGATTACAATCATATTTTTAAAAAATTGATAAATGTGTTTTTCATTTTTTATTAAAGGTCTATAACAAAATGATAGTTATTTAATAAACCAAACTTCATCTGATTATATTTAAAGTATTTGCCTATGCTCCCTTGTTACATTCATGAAAAATTTGTAGAAGGAAGTGTTGAAATGCTTCCTGAAAAAAAAAATCTTCAAGTTTATTGCATTATCTGAAAGAAATAATTTATGTATTCCTTGTCCTTTTTACTGCCTATTTTATCAACAATGTTCCAACCGTAGATAAAGAGGGTTCCTCTGTGTCTCTATTCTAAAACTGTCTGTAGCGACTCCACTTGACTTTACAAACATTTTACAGAATACTATCCATTTAAATAAATAGCAATATACAAACTTAGATCCTAATTTTATGAAGTTGAATTGTTTCCATTTTTCAAAATGACCTCATATTCTATACAAAACATCGCTTTCATTCATAAAGCTCAAACTTTTTCTAAAAGTATGACAATTTTCAATGAACTTTCAGACCTGTTTATGGAAATTCAATATTTTAATTTATTGCCATGCTAATGGGAGTTTTAAATGTTTTTTTAAATATAGATATTTTGCCATTGTTTTTCAACAACATACAATGCTTAAATTTCCCTATAATTTTTATCAGATTAATTAAAACTAATTGTTTTCTTTGCTTTTTAGGGATTTTTTTTTAAATTAAATTAAGTCGCATTCTAGTGAAATATGATTGTTGTATCAAAATGAGATGAACAATAAAAATATTTAATTGAATTAAAAAAAAAAAAAAAAAAGAAAATACTTATTGGTTTGTTTTTTTAGGGTTGGGGGAGGGGTTACAAAATGGTTGAAAAATTGTTTAGATACCAAACCCATTGACTGATTTGTACGAAAATGAATTCTTGCGACAGTGGCCTGTAACATATTCATCAAATGGAAGATCAATGGGGAAACATATTTTGGATGTTATTGCGTTCACTTGCATACATATATATATCAACATCATTATAAATGCATAAAAGAAAAAGACCCTGGGGACCTGAAAATATAGCAAAATTTCAACATATACATATGGAATAGGTTTAAAAATATCCAACACGGATTCAGATAATCTCAAAGTTTAAAAATATACCAATATTACCATAATTGAGTTTTTATGATTACAATCATACAGGGGTGTAGAAACATATAATTTTACTCGCGAGTGGACTTTTTGACAGGGCAAGTAAATTTTTAGGCAGTCTTTGAAAAACTGCAAACTATTAGGACATGCGGAAATTATTTTTTTTTACTTTAGTTAGCTATATTTTGCAAATTATTGGATGTAAACATGGTACTAAGTTCTATCCTATACGAAACTTTTGTCTGTTGTATATATATTTTTAATTTTATAGAAAACAAATATGAAAATGCATTGTTGAAATAGTAATTAACTATTTTTGCAGTCGCATACATTTTGTCATAACAATTTTTAACTGTATGTTGCATCTTGTTGGCTGATAAGATTGTCTGAAATTCCTCACCCCTGCAATCATATATTATAATACGAGAAAATCTTGTGCCTATGTATGTGTGTATTTATATATGTAAATTTTATCTTAAAAATGGATCTAACGATTTTGGCGAAATTTTGTATCCTACCATTTTAGGGTACCAGAAAACCATTGGGCTAGGTCACATGCAGAGTTGCCAAGTCTCCGGCTTTTTGGACACCAGTATTTTAGTACAGAAAATGTTTTATGTAATCGGAATATTCTGCAATTTAAAAGAACAACATTTTCTGTAAAATAATACAGGTGTTCAAAAATCCGGAGACTTCGCAAGTCTGCACATGTTCGAGAAAATTCGATTAGTGTGTCCTTTTGGGTCGCAACGGGTCAAGGTCGAACTAATTTTATCTAAAAAATGACTCAAATGATTTTGACTAAATTTTGTATACTACTGTTTTGGATTATGGGAAGACTATTGGGCTGGGTCACATGTTTGAGAAAATTAGATAAGTGTGTCATTTTTGGGTTACTACGGGTCAAGCCAATTTTATCTAAAAAAATGGCTCTAACGATTTTGACTAAATTTTATATACAGTAGACTCCCTCAAATCTGCCAATCTAAAAACCACAAATACCTAAAATCCGCACATCGTTTCCGATATAAAAAATGAAACTTACAGTTAAGATGTAGGTGTAAAATTCAATTTTTTAAAATCATATATATTATTTCTGCTGTCAACATCCCTTTTTCTAAGAAAATATGAAACGCAGAACAACGAATGAGATACCATATGAAAGGTTTTAGAACCGGCTTCTGACATAGCCCACTTAACAATTCGTTAAAACATGTTTTTGATTAAATTGCTGAAAATTAAAAATTAAATCGGCATTGTTTTCATAAAAGAAATGAAAGGTTTTCCTGAAATTATTGTTGCCAAAAAAATAAAATACCACATTATATGATGCTCATAGCAATTATTATAAAAAACACCGCACAGGTTTATTTTATACTTATGATTAAAAAAGCAAAATTGAAATGTTTAGATTTATATTTCTAAGTCCCATGGTTTTCCCGAAGCAGATGACGTCATCCTCTAATGCAGTCAAAATACGATTGTTAATTTTTTTTCTCGCGCGTGCCTTTAGCAATCTTGGATCAGTTTTTAGTCTAACTTTGATGGAATAAATTAGATGATATTCTGGCTTGACTAACAACTAAATGTTGTTTGCAGATATTTTTATCCTTGCTTTTTCTTTAGAAGTTTAAACCTGCATCTAATAAATATTACATATTGATAAAAAATGATACTTCTCTATTATCCCGTCGACCACTTTTCATAACAAAAAACTATCGCCAAATAAACGGGAGAACGTTGCCATTGGAATAATAAAAAAATATATATATAATTTAAGGACACAATTGTTATTTTAATTAATAAAATAACTACTAAATCAGTAAAACATAATGAAAAATACATGCAAATGTCGAATGTAAAACCACTAGATGATGTAACAAACACGCATAATGATTCTGACATCAAGTAAATGGGACTTCATTTTTGGCGTTTAATCTTACAGTTTGGCGGTAGTTTTTTGTTATGAAAAGTGGTCGACGGGATAATAGAGAAGTACCTACAAAATATCAGATTTCAGTGTGAAATCTTCGCACGGGCCCTCTGGTTTTTATATCATTCTCTACACATTTTAATGTGTAATTCAATATGGCTCGTTTTCTCATGAAAGAAGTATAAATGTATTTTTGAAAAAAATGAAGATAGTGCTGATATCAGTGGCGATCACAATATTTTTACCAAATAATTTATGTATTAATCAAGCTTTTTCGCTTAAGTATGGCTAAACATGAAATAAAACTTTGTTATTTTAAGATTTTGATGTCAATTATTAATGTAAATTTTTAAAACGAGTTTCACTGAATATTTCAAGAAAAAATCTCATCATCTTTATGCATATTTTGTTATGCAATATTAATTATTTACTTGACCTTTAGTTTTAATATTTTAAAATTTTTAGTTTACTTTTTATTATTTCAGTTAATTATTTTACTTTATTCTAAGCATTCATTATAATTTTGAGTGTGTTATTAAATTTAAATTGTTTAAACACACTTAATTAAATTCCTCTGGTTTTAAGCTATGCGAATTTAAGGGAGTCTACTGTGTTATCGTTTTGGATTAAGAGAAGACCATTGGGATGGGTCACATGTTTGAAAAAATTCAATTAGTGGGTCATTTTTGGGTCACTGCGAGTCAAGCTAATTTTGACTAAATTTTGTATCCTACCGATTTAGATTACGAGAAGACCATTTGGCTGGATCATATGTTCGAGAAAATTCAATTCATGGGTCAGGGGCAAGCTAATTTTATGTAAAAAACAGCTTGAACGATTTTGACTAAATTTTGTATCCTACCATTTTGGATTATGAGAAGATCATTGGTCTAAGCCAGATGTTCCAGGAAATTTAATTAGTGGGTCACTATGGGTCAAGCTAATTTTATCTGAAAAACTGCTTTAACAATTTTGACTAAATTTTGCATTCTACCATTTTTGGGTACAAGATCATTGGGCTGGATTACATGTTTGAGAAAATTAGATTAGTGTGTCATTTTGGGTCAAGCTAATTTTATCTAAAAAACTGCTCTAATGATTTTGACTAAATTTTTATCCTACCATTTTGGGGTGTAAGAGAAGACCATTGGGCTAGGTTACGTGTTCGAGAAAAGTCTATTAGTGGGTCATTTTGGGGTCACTTATGAGGCAAGCTAATTTTAACGGAGCTTAGCTCGGTCTTCCCTACTGGTATTTTTCTTTATGCTGTATGTGTACAGAAAGTAATAAAGTTACTAATGTTGTTGCTGCTGTTTTTAAATTGATTGTGTCTATTCACGCAAAAACTATAGCATATAAAAACATGAAAACTTTGAGTTTTAAAGAGAAATTCATGATAAACATGCTGATGCAAGCAGTTTCAAAATCCGAGAATTATTTTAAGCACTATTCGATGTTGAAATCAACCAAGATAGTTCAGTTACACAGCAATTTAACCATCTTTTGCAAGCACATACTTGACTAGATTGCGGTGTGCAGTGTCCAATCATTTATTAAAAGTGATTTTTTTTTTTTTTTTTTTTAATAAAAAATTCCATTGTCTGAATAGGGATTTATTTCAAATTTTGAAACAGCTGTCTTTTATCTACTGTTGCCAGATTTTAAAAAGCATGAAGAATATTTCCAAACACTGCATTTTCAATTGAAATATATATTTACACGTAAATATTGAAAATGAAACAAATTTTTAAAATAAATTATTTCATGCAAAAAGCATTTACTGGTGAAAATGATTTCATAGTTAAAACCAATTGCGCATGTTGAAGCATTTTGACAAAAAAAATTTTTATATACAAGGAGCACGATTTCATAATGATATATGGATACATAAAGGCAAGTTTTTGCCATCACGGTTCATGACTTTCTTTTAATCTAATTTTGATTTTTAACATTTTTTTGAAACATTTATTTTACTTTTAGCATGATTTTTTTCTTGTTACCATATTTTTAAATGAAATTGAACAAAATAAAAAATATTTTGATGTCAATACCTGCCTGTCAATGCCTTTAAAATGTATGTTTTTATACGCTATATTGCACAAATCACTGAACACTTACTGCAGTGTGAATTGGTGCAGAGACATTTTGTCGAATATCTAGTGAAATACTTGCCGAAATCTTTGAAAATATAAAGAACATATTTGACCTCATAGTTTTTCCATGGAGATTTGATCCCAGGGGCAATTAGGGGACCAACAACAAATTGAAAAAAAAATAATTGAGTAATGTAAAACCCTGTAAAATAAAATGCATGAAATGATCTGTTGCTGCCGCACATGACTATGTGGATGTTGTACAACATTTATGTAAGAATAGTATGTATATTTATGGAGATGTAAATGTTTCTTTTAAAAAAATTAAGAATTTTTGACACATTCTGTTTATAGTATCTAGGGTTTTCAATAAAATTTAATGCCACTTTCAGTAAACTTGACAAAGTACAGTAGAAACAGCATAGCACAATTAGAATATAAATGCATTAAATATTGGATGAAATATGAGCATTTGTATGAAATAATTTTTAGAGCAACTTGTATATAAAGACCAGTTGAATATAGTGAAAATTCAGAAAGATATCTGTGATAGAGTGAGCTTTTTAAAGTTGAGCAGTTGCTTTCTAAAAGTAGCTGAATGATAAAGGATTTTCTGCAAATTGTCACGTTTTTGTTAACTGACTTCCAAGAAAGGAGTTAGTATTTAACATATATCAATGTGTAGCTTTGAAATGGGTGCTTCGATTTTTATCTTTTTTTTTTGTTGTTGTTAGAATGGGCATGTTATGATGATGCATTTTCTTCCAAGAATAACTAAAGCATCAATAAAAAATGAAAAAATGACAATTTATGGAAAATTCTTTATCATCCAGCTACTTGTAGAAAGGAACGATATATGACTGTCTTTTTTTATATGAGTTACCCTATATAGTTGACTGCTAAATTATACAAAAACTTTTTGTTAGCAGTTGCACATGCATGGTGGTTAAAAATTATTTCATACAAAGGCTCACATTTCATCAAATATTTATATTGTAATTGAAGTATTTTGTTTCTTTTTTACTTTCTAAATTTTCCTGAAAGTGATGTGAAATTTGGTTGAAAATCCTTATTTGTTTGAAGAAAATAGACTCAAACTACTGAACTGATTTTAAAACTTCTTTTACTGTAGATTGCATTGTATCTGTTTTATGGAAAAGGGTGGCTGCAAATGGGTTTGAATGAAGGTTTCTCATTAATTCGAAGTCTCATGCAGCAAAAGAATGATGTTTTCCTAAAATGTTATTTAATTAGTAATATTTAAGTTATCCACAACATTATAATTTCTCCCTAATGTTAGCAGGCACAAAAATACCACTTGACACATTTAAACAACCATATGTGCGTGCAAAGCCGCAGGTTTTGCTAGTATTGTATATTTTAAAGAAACCTATTAGAGTAAGTTATTTGAGAAGAATAAGTAACTCCATTATTCTTTTTGTACTGAGAAACATCACTCGCATCCGAGGAAAAAAAAATCACCAACAACAGAAAACTTTTTTGTTTCCTTCTTTTTTTGGAATTGTTATTGGTAAATGGCATTGCCATTTTCTCTAAAGGTCAAACCTATACATGTATTTTCAATATTTAAACTGGTTAAATATTGATATAAAAAATTTATGAAAAAATAATTTAAGAACACATTATACAACTTAGTCAAGCAGTATCAAAAATGTTTATTTACTAACAATAACAACAAATATCTAATGTAGCAAAGGGTAAATTTATAGATTAAAATCATAAAATCTGTCTCGAAGCATAAGAAAACCTGATCCAATGCCTATAAAGAACAATGATAAAATTGTATAATGAAATTATTTGACAAAAGCATTAAAATAAAAGAAAAAAAATGGAAGACAGATAGAAACTTACTTGGAGGAGGATTCATTTTTGAAGCTAAATATACAAATGGATCAGTTAAGGTCCTTCTATCCAAAGCAGACACTTCATATAATTTCACTGAAAATTTAACAATAATAAAATAAATAAAAATATAATAATAATAAAAAAAAAAAAAACAGCAGTAAAATAAATAATAATAAACAGCCTTATCAGCAAATTTTATTTATGCTCCAAAGGTTGATAAATACTTTTATTTATTTATTTAAAGATATATTTTAACCCTCTAACCGCCGTGCAAAAGGGCAAATTTGTAATGTTGTTTTCTCTGTAATTTTATTAAAATGCTAAATAAAGATGAATTTTCAAACTTGATATAAAAAAACTTAATTACATATATGAGTATAAGCTTTGAGAGTATTAATCATTTCTCAATATTTTAAAACTGCATTATATTTGTAGAAATATATTAATTTAAACAATGCTATTATTGCAGTGAAACCTACAGCATAGTGAATCGATATACCAGTTCACGGCAGTGAGAAGGTTAAACAGCTGGTATGTAAAAAAATCTGTAGATGAATATTAAAAAATAAATATTCATATCTATCACTACCATTTTGAAATATTAAAGAAGAAACACCAGAATCCGTAAAACTTCAATTTGATGCCTAAATTATTAGGGTGTTTCAATGCAGTTATCATTGGAAAGAAAAATTGTGTTAATATCCAAAAGATTTCAGCTGTATATGTGCTACACATGGTGAAGTAAATCACAAGTATGTAAGTTAAAAAAATATATGGAAGAAATTTAATGATATTTTTATCAGTATTTAAAAAGATTAGGTTTTAAGAAGCATTTAAAATTCACAAAATATATTACAAATTCTTTTGAACAAACAAATAAATAAACAAGAAGTTCAATTTCATCATGGTGAATCTTGATAACATAAAATGATATTCTGTAACTAATTAACATAAATGGAAAACTTGATATTTTTAAATTAAAACATTTAGCAGTATCAAGAGCGCCCATCAACTTTGAAACCCAGAAAATAAAGAATTTAGCAGACCTGGAAATGTCAGAAAATTTAGTTTGAAATCTGAAAATTTGCAATGTTGTCAAAATTTGTGATTATTAATGAATTGGAATAGGGAAATAAAATGTTTTTATATCAAAGTTTATTTGACAAATCAGAATTTCATCTATTTGCCAAAGTATAACTTTGCACCATAATGCAAATACAGCGTAATTAATATAGTGATATTTTAGATGTTTTGCATTAATTATATATGAAGCTACATGTACTAATGTATATCTAATATTACTCTTGATTTTAGTTTGGATGCTCCTACCCCATTTGTTTCACATTTAAGTTCAAAACATTACGATTTAAATCAGTTTTAAGTCTGATGGATTAGCTTGTAAGATGGTATTGAAGCTGATTAAAAAAAGCAGTTTTAAAATTCAAATGAAGATTCAAACTAAAGTTTCAATCTGATGGGATTATTTCTAAAGTTCTTTGCGATATTATTTTTTAAATGGATTGTCCAAGAGGAACCTATACTATTCTGATTTCAAGATCAAAATAAAAAAGAGTTTCTGTCTCATGACTTATAGTAATGATGAAGAGAATAATATATATATTAAGGTGATCCTTATTTATCAAATTGCAATCAAACATGTATTTTTTTTATCAAATTGCAGCACCCTCTAGATTTATTCCAATGCACTAAAAAACTATGGGTGCAAAATTAGAGCTCACTTGAATATCAAGAACGGATGCCTCATTGATGTTGAAAGTTAAGAATGTTTTAATTTTTTTCAAATCTTAGAATATATTACTTGCTTTATCCAAGGCTTATCAAATCAATTTAACTATCGAATAAAATCAAAAAGTGTAGATTTAAAACTTTTATGTAATCTAGAATGTCAACAAGTTTCAAATAATAACAAAATGAAAACAGTAGAACAATGTGTAAATTTCATGGTTTCCATAACAATTTATGCTTTGTGTGTTGGATATATTTTTGCAATAGTCTTGCAGTATCTTAAAAATAAATTTTTTTTGAATTAGTAAACTAAGAATTAAATTTTTTAAATATTTTTACTTCCCTTTCAGCTGTATGACTAACACCTCTTATTGATTTTGCTATTTATTTTCTATCCATTTAATTTTCTTTCTTCATTTTGCCAGTGAACAGGATAAAATTGCAAAAAATCTTCCATAATTTGATCCTTTCAAATATTTTTTTTCGATTTTCTAAACCATCTTTATTTGAAGTTAGATGACTTTATTTGAAGTTAGTAACAGTGCTTTATTTAATCCTCGATTTCTGGATTAGATAAGACAATATTTTCTGTTCAAAAACAGTGGTAGGAAAAGGCGTAAGAATTGGGAGCTATGGTAATAGTAATAAAATTGTAAGTGACAGTTTGCACTTGATTTTACATTTTTTAATGATTCTTACATAGTTACTGCAATTAAAAAAATACTTTGGATAATTTACCAAAGCAAAACACTATAATTACAAATTTCAAACTATGACTTTTAACAACTGGTATCCTACATGTTACAGATTTTTTTTTTTTTTAATTATCAGACAAATACAAGAACTCTGCTTAACTTATAGAGTTTGTGCTAAGATTCACTCACAGCAGAACATAGGTAAGCTTTTAAAAAAATTATTTTGGAGCCATATGGGGCACAAGTATCGATAGATTCACAGCAGCTTGAATGTAATCATTGGTTGATATTTTAGAGCTGTGTTAATATTTATTGATTAATTAAAAAAATTGTAGAAAGCATTTATTCTGGCTAAATTATTCATTTCAAATTTAACAAATGTGATAAAGGAACAAACTGAGAAGGCTCTGCATAAAACATCTTCAACTTGAAAAATACCACCTTTATATATATAATATATATTGCAATTCCATATTATTGTATAATAAATAATTTATAGATAATTGCTAGCATTTCAGAGAAAATAACATAGCAATGTCAGGGAAAGCAAAAAATTTTCAAATGCTACCTTGTTATCTTAAAATTTCTATAACTGTCAAATGTACTTTTGTTCTATTGAAGGTTATCACTATTGCAGTTTGTTATTTATTTATTTAGCATTCTCATAAAGCTTAAAAAAATCAAATTATTGTAATTCTCTTTTAATTTTAAATGAGAACAATTTCACATTAGCAGAAAAGAAAAAAAAAATCCTGACGACTCAACCTACAGGCACAGGTAGATTTCGAAGACGCAGACCGTGGGGCACCTGTTTGTTGGGAATTGCAGAAGAAATGACCTTTTTGCCCTGATGCCGCAGTTGGGACTGGCCACTTTGAAATCTAACTTGTTTGCAGGCGGAGCCGGCAGGGATTTTTTTGTTTTTAATTTTTTTTTTGCTATAAGGGTTGATCCTATAAAAAACTTGTCAATATAAAAGTTTTAGATAATATTAAGAGGATTTATAATAAATTTAAGCGGATTTGATATCTTGTGAATGGACGAAGTTATGAATTTTTTCTTCTAAAACCCTCCTTCCCTCCCCCCCCCCCCTTTGGGCTATTTTAAATGATATAAAAAATCTGTCATACATAAGTTTTCAGCCTTTTTCCTAGAAGTAATAATAACTTTAAATGGATTCGATACCTATCATAACTAAGAAGTTATGGGTTTTTTCCTGTTTTCACAAAAAAACAAACCCATTCCCCCCCCCCCCCCCCTCCTGGTTTGATTTTGGCCATTAATGAACTTGACAAGATTTTATGCCCCTTGATTTTATAATAAAGTTTGGAAAAGATTTGTGCAGAATTATTGCAGTTATCGTGTCCATAAAAAAGTGACATAGATAGATAGATATATAAAGTTTTGAACTGAGGGTGGTTTTGGGAGTCATGATTGGCATAGATCTGCAAAAATTTTTCAAAAATTCCAACTTAGGGGAGAATGTAATAGATAGTATTTCTTACTAAATCTACCTAAAAGAAAGAGGGAGAGGGTTGCAAGCTCGTGAAATTTATTTTTTGTGATTTGTTGTATACATTTTTAAAGAATGATAATTAATGAATTAATGTTTGACAAGAAAATCTCCTGGCATCCCGTAACCAAATATTTATGTGTTCAAAATATTTCATATCCACTGCTATATATTTTTTTACTTTCTTCGATTAATCAAATTATTTAACATTATTATTATTAACTGTTTATCATTCAATCAAATTAAAAGCATTTTTTTTTTAAATTTTTCATGGAGTTTCCCCATTTAGGGAAATTTTTCAAGTAATAATTTGATTTCCTAAATATTTATTGATTAATTTAAAACTTTCCAGAAATCTTTATTCTGGCTAGATTATTCATCACAGATTTAAATCATTCATGATAACCCTATTATTTTTTTAAAAATTTTGATTACAATATGTATCTTACGGCAGAAAATTGTGAAGACAAAACTCTGCGACAAACTTTACAAAGAGCAAAATATTTCTGCAAAGACTATTAATTTCATTATATAACTATTGTATGGTATCAGAAAATTATTTCTGATGAAAATTTGTTTTTTATAATTTAATCCAATAAGTAAACAAATCAAAATACAAATTTTTAATACAATAATTAATTTTTAATATTTTCTTAACTTTATACTTACTATTTTGATATACTAATGTCTTAATGGAGTATTAGAAAGCTTACTTAAAGAGCTGAATTTTGCAATTTCAAACAATTTTGAAATATTAAAAGGTAATTTAATTTAAATATCAAACACAAGAATCTGAAAAATGAATAAAGAAAATGCTCTTTTATTTATTTCGTGGTCTTTATTTAAATTAATGTAAACAAACAAAAAATATTAATGCAAAATCCTTCTGAATTAATTATCTTTATTTAAGGATTTACTATGTTTGCCTTAAGCTCTAAATATTGATATTTTTGGGAGGGTATTCACATTCATGGGTATATAAGTATGAGGGCAGCTTTTAGACATTTTCATGTTTTCTCTAATTCTGAAGGGGATCCATTCAAGTGTAGACATAATTTTTTGCTGTTTGTACTGGTCACTTATTTAGTTCCATCTAGTGATCTCAACCTTTGCTTACTCAATCGATAATAGTTCTCACATTTCACAAAAGGTTTAAAATTATTTTTAAATGTTAGTATTGCAAGATGGAAAAGGCATGAAGAAAAATACATTTTAAATAAATAGTATTTTACTGCAAACAAGGCTCCCAACACATTTTAGTCCTCCAAAAGGACAATAAGGGACCACTTTTATTTAAAAAAGGGACTTTGGGAGACAATTTATATTAAAAAAGGGGACTACGAGGGAGCATTTATATTATAAAAGGGGACTAAAAAAGGATGTCTAATGTTGATAATACATCATGATAATAATCTCCGCAAATTGATTTTTATGACAGTTCACTTAAAAACTCATCAATATAAATAGTGTTTATCCAATTTCAAAGAGGAAATGAAATATGAAGAGGTTTTTACAGACTCGTGAACTGAACAAGGAAGTAAGAGACTAAAATACGTATAAATGACGTACATTGACTTTACGTCATTTCCATCCAATGAAAGAACTGTAAAATGACATCACTTGATAAGGACTAAAGAATGATTTCTTTCTGCTATATAGAACTTTAATAGCTTTTTCTCTCGCGATGGAGTTGGAACTGTATACTCCGATCTCCCTTAAACTTATCAAATTTAATTAATGTTTAAGATTGAAATTATGTAACTATTAAATTCTTTAATCAGTATAATGAATGTTTTATTAATCAATAACTTATACACATTGCTTAGTCACATGGATATTCTTCAACCAAGGATCTGCATATTGTGTGTGAAAAAAATAATGGATACATCATTTTTCTTAATGGATTAACCAGTGATTCTGGCGGACCTACTACGCAGTAAATTGAGGAGTGTGGATGATTGCTGGAAAATGGAGGTAAGCAATATCTTACCTATCCTTTGTTCCAAAAGTACAATTGTTTATTATATACCTTATTACTTTAGAGCGCGCAAAATTACTGCCTACCGACAAAATTTTCCCAACATCTAAAAATACTGCACTAAGTTTTCCTAAGTATGCCAAATTTTTAAAATTACCTCAAAAAATATATTAATTGGTTATTTTTACAAAGATATCATTAAACAATGCAAACAGTTTTATTTAACACACTTAAATAACCTATACTGCAAGATGGGTAATATTTAGAACAGCAAAAAATTTGGAATCAAATGTAAACAATAAAAATTAATGCATTTAAGAAAATATTAAATCAATCAATTGTTAGAGGAGTTACATATTAACAATTACAAAAGTACAGTGCATTTCTTGGAATTTAATATGGAGTAACAGTAATCAGTGAATAAAAAAGCACAGCACAACAGCGTCTTCTATTAAGTAATAAAATTTAAAATTAGATTAGCGTACATATTGTTAATTATTAACCTCAAACATAAAATTCAGTTCCTTTCCATACAGTAGAAGCTGAGATAAGCTATAATGTTCATCTGAAAAAGCATAGTGTGGCAACAGTCCCTGGGGAGTGATCAAAACCAATATTGAATCAACTGTTATTCATAATCATCTTACATATTAAATGTGATGAAATTTATTCCAAACATGCTGAGGTCTGGCTATCACGGAAATCGTTAAAAATGCAACCCAGCTCACTTGTTGGGTGAAATACACCAAAATCTAATCAGCATTAATCTATGTTAAGGGTTAACTGAATGTGAAGTTTGATGAAATTTCACCCCAGAGATGAAATTGCCTTATTAAAATACCTCATGTAAAATGTAAAAAATGCAACATAGCAGAGCCACCAGTTGGGCCATATACGCCAAAACATAATCAGCACCTCTATGTGCTAAAGCCTAATTAAATATGGCATCTGATGAAATTCCATGCTTCAGTTTTTGATATAGAATGGCTACAAAATGTGTATCACATACAGAGAGAGATTCTTTTTAAAATATCAAATCGTATTCAGGTCAACCTAAAACGTGTAAATCCTTCAAAAAATGGAAATTATTTTTATGATTCCAATACTTTCTTCTGATAATCTTTATTATTAATGTTCGGATACGTCTGTGTGTGTGTGCGTGTGTGTGTCTGTACGTGGAAAAACTCTGCAACCGTAGCGAGTAGCGAAGCGCTTTTTGTTTAAAAAAATTCGGAAATATCCCGGGATTGGTGATACTCAGTATCGAAGAAATCGGCCCCCAATTAAGGGAGTTATTGATTAACAAAGTCTCGAAAATTAGCGAAAAAGGAGCATTTTTTCCAAAACAAAGAAACGATTTCAGGTTTGACTTGAACGGGGCCCTCCGTCGAGGCTAGCAACCGAGCCAATCAGCTTTCGTTTTCCACCCGCATCCCCATATTTTTCATTCCGGCTCTGATAAACATGGCATACTGGAAGTTTTCCATCCTTTTTTCAAAAAATCGCAAAAATGGTCAGATCGGCACGAAAATTTGCAGACGGACGTAAAAAAAAATCGCGAATTCATGAAGGTAAAATTCGTGAAATTCGACCAATTAGAAGAGAAGTTATCAATTAATAAACTTTTAATTGTGTCGAAAAAAAGATCAGTTTTAATTTCAATACTTCAGCAGGCGTCTAACGGCGACAAACGTCTGCTGAAGAAATAACAAAACAAAACATTTTTTTTTTTATAGTGGAAGTATTCCAGGTCTATCAAATTTTTTTGAAATATTACATTTATCGATTTGAAAATTATACATCCATCCGTAAATTTTCACAAGGATTCTAAATATGTAATTTTCGAATTTCTCCGATAATTAGGACAGAATTTACAATTATTTTTTTATTTAATTAGACCACTTAAAAAGATTTTATTTGGGAACACCTGATATCTCAGTTATAATTTCATTAGCACAGACATCACAGCGTTTATTCATGGAGATAAAACAATTCCTTTTTAAAGGAACTGCGGTTTCTATAAGCTTATAAATTTTTTTTAAATAATAATTTTTGGATCTGAAGAAAACGCATCCTTGCTCAGAGTAGGGTGACATTCCAGGGATTCAAACAATTTTCGATTTCGGACCATAATTTTTGATTTTAGCAAAATCCCGATTTTTGTATAGGAAAAAAAAAAAAAAAAAGAAGAAGCTAAGGAATTATCTATTTCTTTTCAAAATATCTCCTGTCGTATGGGTCCCATCGCGACGCGGTTTGGCTAATTTGACTCGACATCGATAGAGCTTACCGATTTTAGTTCCTTCTTTCACCACCAGGGGCGAGTTTTTTTTTCTCTTAAGTATGGTCCGTTTCTATAACTGAGAAAGTATGTTACGGATTTCCACCAAACTGATTCCAAACATCACAATTAAAGTAATAAGGACCCGGACCCTCTATAACATTTTTTAAAGTTTCTAAGTTTATACCACTCTTTTCGAATAATAATATCAGATTTATATATTCATTTCATAATATCTCGAGTTCTGCGAGTCCAATCGCAACGCGGTTTGGCTCATTCGACTCGATATCGCTAGCGCTTACATATTTTAGTTCCAAGCTTCACCACCAGGAAGCGCTTCCGGAAATCGGGTTGTACGGGCCAGATTACGACGGGGTTTCGCTCTTTCGACTGGATTTTGACAGCTTTACAGATTTCGGTCATGTTCGTATAGAACAGATTGCGCCCCCTGGTGGTGGAAGGTGTAATTAAAGGATTTTTCAGCCAACTCGGATTCTATGGGTCACATCACGACGCGGTTTGGCTCAATCGACTCGACGAGGGTACTAGAGCTATAGAGTCGATAGAGGGTACTAGAGCTTATCGGTTTTTGTTCGTTTTTCACCACCAGGGAGCGTTTTCTTATCTCTGTTTCTATGGCCTGGATCACGACGGGATATGGCTCATTCGACTCAACGTCGATAGATGATACTACAGCTTATCGATTTTTGCTCCGAGTCTCACCACCAGGGGGCGCTTTCCTATCTCGGTTTCTATGGGAAGGATCACAACGGGGTATGGCTTATTCGACTCGACATCGATAGAGCTTACCGATTTTAGATCGTTTTTTCACCACCAGGGGGCGCTTTACTAACTCCAGTTCTACGGGCATGAAAACGACAGGGTATGGCTCATTCGACTCGACATCGAAAGCATAAACGATTTCAGTTATGATCGTATAAATGGATTGCGCCACCTGGTGGCGGAAAGTGGAACTAACGTATACTGCAGTGCGTGCGCAGCACGACTGCTATACGGTGCCGCAGGCAGCGGGGACCAAAATCACCCACTCGTGGACAACCACCCGTGAGGTATAGGAACAATAAGTCCACGAGGGGAAAAATAAACGCTACCCGACACCGATAGCACCCATCCGTTCCAATCCCCACCGCAGGAGGCGCCTGTTTATTAGATTTGAAACAATTCGGAGGTTCGTTCGGTTAGAGGTTTGTACTATTCAATGTGCAAATTAAGGGATTATCCAGTGCGTGCGCAGCACGACCGGTATACGGCAGTGGTGTAGTCGAAGGGGGACGCGGGGGGACGGCGTCCCCTGACCTTTTTATTTTATCTCAACCGTCCCCCCACCTTTTAGGTAGATTTCGTAAGAAGTACTACCTATTACATTCTCACCTAAGTTGGAAATTTTGAAAAATTTTTGCAGATCTACGCCGATCATGACTCCCAGAACCCAAAACCACCCCCAGTTCAAAACTTTATCTATCTATCTATCTATCTATCTATGTCACTTTTTTCTGACCACGATAACTGGAAAAATTCTGCATTAATCTTTTACAAACTGATACATAAAATCAAGGGGCATAAAATCTCGGTCAAGTTCGTTAATGGGCAAAATCGAACCAAGGGGGGGAGGGTGGGGGGGGGGGGGGGGGGGCTTTTTGTGAAAACAGAAAAAACCCCATAATTTCTTAATTATGATACGTATCGAATCCGTTTAAAGTTATTATTACTTCTAGGAGAAGGGTCGAAAATGTATGTATGACAGATTTTTGATATAATTAAAAATGGCCCCAAGGGGGGGTTTTAAGAGAAAAAAAAATCATAGCTTCGTCAATTCACAAGATATCAAATTCGCGTAAATTTATTATTAATCCTCTTAATATTATCTAAAACTTTTATATTGACAAGTTTTTTATAGGACCAACCGTTATAGCAAAAAAAAATTTAAAAAAAAAATCCCTGCCGGCTCCGCCTGCAAACAAGTTATTTTTCGAAGTAGGCGGTTCCAACTCCCGCATCTTTTCGAAACTGATACATAAAATCAAGGGGCATAAAATCTCGGTCAAGTTCGTTAATGGACAAAATCGAACAAAGGGGGGGATGGGGGGGGGCTTTTTGTGAAAACAGAAAAAACCCATAATTTCTTACTTATGATACGTATCAAATCCGTTTGAAGTTATTATTACTTCTAGGAGAAGGGCCGAAAATTTATGTATGACAGATTTTTGATATAATTAAAAATTGCCTTAAGGGGGGGGGGGGGGTTAGAAGAAAAAAATTCATAACTTCGCCAATTCTCAAGATTTCAAATCCGCTTAAATTTATTATTAATCCTCTTAATTTTATTTAAAACTTTTATATTTACAAGTTTTTTATAGGACCAACCGTTATAGCAAAAAAAAAAAATTAAAAAAAAAAAAAATCCCTGCCGATTCCGCCTGCAAACAAGTTAGGTTTCGAAGTAGGCGGTTCCAACTGCCGCATCATCGTAAAAAGGTCATTACTTCCGCAATTCCAGACAAACAGGCGCCCCATGTTCTGCGTCTTCGAAATCTACCTGTGCCTGTAGGCCGAGCCGTCAGGGATTTTTTATTTTCAAGGCAACGGTAGGGACGCGGGAGAATTCAGACTTTCCAAACTTATTAATTTTTTGAAGGGATAAGCACGCTAATCAATTAATAGTTTTAAGAAATAAAGCACTAATTTTTAATACTTTTCAACGAAATTGAAATGTGTTTATCACTTCGGATCGTCGGCCACGTCTGTCTATTTGTCTGTTCTACCTCTAACTTCTGTAACTTTGTTTCAATTGTGACAAAATTTATGTATGTTTTTGAGTTTCTTTGTGTTATTATCACTACTGAAAATGACATAACTTAATTGTATAGCTTCAATCTAGAGATCTGCATAGACCGACATTTTTACTGACACGAAATAAAGTTCTGAACTTTTCAATGGGGGACAAACTATTTAAAACATTACAAGTAAAAAAAAAACTTTAATTAAATTAAACTGTTTACTTTTTCAATTACTTTTCTTTGCAATTCAGAATGAAAGACAACATTCAGTATCAAGTTTTCTATCGGTGACACAGACCCTATGTTCGGAACTATGAGCGTTCCCCCACTTTTTTTCCCAGGACTACACCAGTGGTATACGGTGCCGAAGGCAGCGGGGACCCGGGTCGGAGGTTCGTCCGGTTCGAGAATTTACAAGATTCGAGATTTTCTACAATTCGAGGCACCGATGTAAATTAGGGGCCCGCTAGCGGGCGAAGCCAGCTAGTATATATTAAAGAAAGTATATTTAAAAAAAAAAAAAAAAAAAAATCTAAGATTTCCTTTAACAGCTGAGATATACTTCTCCATCAAAACTAAAACTACATCTATAATAATATAAAAGTTTATCAGTGTGCTGAAGAGACTGTTGCATGTAGAGCTACAAGATTTGGCAGGAAGGTACCTGTATGTCTGAAGTTAGTTTTTGAATATTTTTTTTTTATTTAATTTTTACCCTTTTTTTCACATTAATAAAAAGAATTCAGTTTCAATTTTTTAACTCAGTAGTAAATTTTTTCCAATAAAGTTTATACGAAATTTGTATAGTGATTTTTACATTTTTCACGAATTTTTTATGCATATTTCAGCCTTTTTTTAGACTTGTGGTAAATTTTCGACATTCGTAAAAAAAAATTGGTTTCAAACTTTTATCCTTAATGTAATATATTTTGTCCTTCTGAAATTGTTTCTTTTGATTTTAATTTTTACCAATTTTTCCCCCTTGCATTTTGCGGTGATTTTTTGACATTTGTGAAAGAGTTCTGGTTACAAAGTTAACTATAGTAAACAAAAATTTCTGTAATTTTTTTACATTTTGCAATGATTTTTTGCAGAGTAGTAAAAGGAATCTGGTTTTAATTATTATTATTATTTTTTTTTTTAGCCCAGTATCGTAGATGCTGTCCTCTTTTTAATAAAGTTAATTTGGAATTCATGCAGCAATTTTTTAATTTTGCATAATTTTTTATGTGATTTTTAGATTTTTTTCACGTTTTGCAGTGATTTTTTGACATTCTGAAAAGGAATCAAATTTCAATCTTTTTTAGCCCAGTTTAATAAATTTTGTCCTCTTTTCAATAAAATTTATTTGGAATTTGTGCAGCAATTTTTGAATTTTTGGCTATTTTTTTATGCAATTTGAGTTTTTTTGTCTTTTGCGGTGATTTTTTTACAGTAAATTTTGCCTTGTAGATTTTTGATTTTTTAGTGATTTTTAATGAGATTTTCAATGCATTTTTAAACATTTTTCCACATTCTGCGGCGATTTTTGACATTCATGAAAGAATTCCAGTTGCAGTGTTTTAGCCCATTATAGTAAATTTTGTCCTCTATGATTTTTTGAACTTTTAGCAATATTTAAAGTTTTGTGAATTTTGCGACAATTTTTCCACATTAGGAAATTTTTTTGAAGCCTTTTCTAAAAAGGGGAAAAGGAGACCATTTGGGAGGCCTGTGCAAACATGGCTATCATGGATTTAATCCAACCAAATAATCTATTTGATTTTTAGTTTTAAGAAACAAACTTAATGTTTGCAAAATATCATTAATTTAAATATAATCTCATTAATTTGTCAGTTTCAGCACAACAAATTTGAACATTACTCTTAGAAAATATCAAAATATTGTTAGACAAGTTAAATTTTGCATAATATTTTGTTAACCAAAACAGTGTTACATTGTCCAATAATCTGCTTTGATCTTAGTTGTAGGTATTTAGTTTCTGTACCTCAGACCTAAGACATTTTAAGCAATTTCACATTCTGAAATATACCATTCATGGGGAACATTTTAGAAGTTACCATAAAATTTCACATTTCTGTACTCTACAGAGTATTTTTCAACTGATCTGTGGATAATTTCCTCAAAAACAGCATACAGATAATATATTTCTCAATGCAAAATTATTCTGCGCAGCCATTTGACCACCATGGCTATCACTGTAACTGTGCCTATTTTTCCATATTTCCAAATTTTTTCTTGTATTTCAAAAATGCATGAATTGACACATGCCAAAAAGTAACATACAAACTTGTAAAATTTTTTAACTTGTGTTTGTGTTTGCAGTGATATTTAGTTAAAATCAAAGGAACAGATGTCATATACACATTGGCACGGGCCAATTTGGCAAAATACACTGTTTATCATTACATGTTAGGCTTAACGTGGAAAGACTGCAGTTATATTTTATAACAAAACAATTTATTTTCATTTAAAACAACTAATGTATAGCATTTAATTTAAAATAACATTTAATATATTATATGGAAGTTATATATGTGATATATTGTGATCTGAATGAAAATTATATTTTATAACAAAACAATTTATTTTATTATAAAACAAACAATATTAATTTAATATAAAATAACATTTAATGTAAATAACATTTAATATAAAACAACAAATCTAGCAGAAGATTAATTAAAACGCACCATCCAATCATCCAGTCTGCCTGGTTGTCATACAAATCAAAATCATGCAAAAATTTCCGGGTTACCATGCCAGGCATTGCGATTTTTGGTGGCTAAATAAATTGCAGTGCATATATGACATCTGGATACTTTTCGGTTAGCCGGGCACCAGTGATATATATATACAAAGACACATATGTACGTATACATGTATATACATACACATATATATATACATATATGCATGTATATATATATATATGTATATTGTATATACATATGTATTTATATATGTACATATACCACTGGCACCTGGCTAACCGAAACGTACCAACATCTGTACCAAATCAAACTCTAACTAAAAAATCTTTCTGCAAGAGACATTCTCATTCTACGATGTTGTCGTTGTGTCACCATGTTTTTGCCATGGGAAGTATGTAAATCTACCCTATATATATAAAATCCTAATGAAACGAATTTGTGAAACGATTTTATGAAACGAATTTATGAAACGATTTTATGAAACGACTGATTAAACGACTGATTTTGTTTCAAGGCTATTTTTAATAAAATATTGAACGCTTGATGGTGAAATTAATACCAATTGTTCATAAAAATCCGCGGATGTCAAAACTGGTAATAGAATTTTGAAATTGGAATTAGTTTTCGAGATATTAATTTTTTTCTAATTTTAATGACATTTCTGTAATGATGGCAACTAATTACTCAGTTTTTTTGTGACAAAAAAGGGAAAAAAATTGAAAAGGATCCCGATAGGGATTATTGATTTCTTTTTATTCGTCATTTTCAAATTGAAATTGAATTTATCTTTTATTTCAATCGATAATGAAGACAAGATTGTGATTAAATTATGTTTTTCAGGAAAATTTGAAAAAAAAAATCGCATTTCTATCGTCAGGATTCAATCGTCTGTCAGCATTTAATTTAATTTATAAACTGAAAATATTTTGAATAAATTCGTCCAAATGACGTCATTTAGGTAAACGCAAAAGAAAGGGAGGAAAAGGAATTAATAGTAATTATTATTTATTGATATCATTTTGTTATTTTTTTGTAAAATTTAACTAAACGAATTTATAAAATCATTAATTCGGATATTTGAAACTAATATATAAAATAATATTTGCCCAACTGAACGGAAGAATAAAATATCCTGTTTGGTTTTCTATCCTGCTTGGTTTTTTCCGCCAAGCTTTTTAAAAAAGCGTCAAGACCCCTATAATAGAAAAACACCAAAAGTTCACTGGGTTTATTTTCATAACTTTTGGCAACAAATCTATGTATATTAACGAATCTATCCCTTTTTGAAGCTCGAATTACGCCAAACCTAAAAGCAAAGGATCCTATAATGGAAAAGTACCCGATTTTCTTATGGACAATATTCAAGTGACAGAACATGGTGTAAAATTACCGCGGATAGCAAATTTGTTTAAATATCTCATCAATTGATGCCGAATAAATGCAGGCACATGCATGCACAAAATATTTAATTAATTTTGTATGATAAATAATTATTATAAAATTCGTATATACATATTAATTAAAAAAATAATTTACATATTTAAAATAACATGAAAACATGCATGATGGTGCACTAAAATAGAGAGAAAATTAAAACCTGTTACTGAAAATGTCTATAACATAGTACTTTTCAATACCGTGGTTCTTAATGTTATTCACAAGTAGATGGAATTTTTCTCATCCTTAAACGCAAAGGAAGAATAGAATAGAGATTGTTGTTATAAAAGTCCGAGAGGTAGTCACAATTTAAACCTAACCATTTTATACAAGCTGGTTTTCAAGTAGTAATTGATTTTACTTATCAATCCCGAAAACAGTCGTCAGTTGTCGCAACAGCTGTGTATGAGGCCATGATAATCGAAAAATGTCCCATTAAAATGTTAAAAGCATGGCAACCCAATTATAGATTTACCAATATTTTTAAAATAAAGCACGCTGTCATGTTTTTAGAGGCCTCGAAGTCTGAGCGGGGGTTGGCGAGCGTAGCTCGCAGGGGGTAGGCCCCCTAGTATCTACTAAATTTAATTTCTAAAAATTAGTAATGTATGTCAGAAGAAAAAATACAAACCTATCAATTATATTTTACTTATTAATTTTACTAATAAAACTTGCTTTTGATAAATTCAAAAATTTAAAAGTATATGCACTATTTAATCATCAAAATTTTAAACTACTGACCTTTTTCTTTTTGAGCCCATGCTTGAGCTAACACTATATCAACTTGCCTTTCATTTTGCAAATCTATTTTATTTCCCAGGACAATTATAGGAACCTATAAAATGAATAAATAAATAATCAGATCTACTAGAACATTGCAACTTTGGAAGGAAAACAAATGAAAAATTTTTATTTAAAAGGTTTAAACTAAAAATTTTAGAAAAAAACAAGAAAAAGATTATATAAAGTTGGAACTAACTCTTGCACATACATTTCTAGTATATAATTGTTGAAATTAATTTTCATGCATATAATGTTTAGTTAAATTGTTAAACCTTTTAAAAATTGCACACAGGTTTTATATAATACTAGTATATAACCCCCGTCAAAAATGACAGATAGTTGATCTGCACTGCATTTTCATAAGACTTCATACAAACAAACAAGATTTTATTATTGAAAGGTATGTATTGTAGAAAAATACATTTTAAAAATGACAAATGATTTCTACAAATACAAATGATGAGGATTTTTTTTTTTTTTTTTATTCAATATTAAATTTGTGAAATAGTTCAACGATTGAACAAAACATTCAAATTAAATATTAAAAAATAATCCATGTGCGAAAGTTTTTGTAAAAAAGTGTTATCAATGAGTCTCTAAAGAGCTTGACTCACCACATAGCTCATTTTTTGATTATATAAGCAAAATTAAATGGACTCTAACTTAAAAACTCGGTACTATTTATTCTTTATATTTTAATTACGTTTCATAAGAAAAAATCATTTTATTTACCATGGAAACATAATTTTAAAATTTGTTTGTATTATTTGCCGGTAGATGACGGCAAAATATTTTTAAAAAAGCGTAATATAATACTGGATCGATCACCGAAAAGCTTCCCTATGAAAGCTGCCACTGCTATTTCTAAAAAAAGTGTTTACAGAAAAAATTGATTACAGAAATGTTGATATAGATGTTTTATAAGAAAATATGCTGAACAGACATGATTTGAGGCAGAAGAAATTATCGTTTAGTTGTCATATGTGTTTCATTAAGCCTAACATGGCGTTTCGCTACGTTCAGGTTCGCCATGGAAGTAGCATCTCGAAGTAGCAGTGTTCGCATCTCCAACTTGATCTACAATATACTTTCCTACACTTGTATTTGTCGATAGACGACTGCTAAATAGTTTTTGAAAGTTTTAAACAAAATTTTAATATTTAAAAGCTTTATTATGCTTTTACAAATATTTAAAGAGCAGAATCGAATGTGAAGCTTTCGAAGAGTCGTTCATTTGTGATTCATTTGAATTTGTGATGCTGAACGGCAACAGTGTTCATTTGTTTATATCTGGGATTCCGATGTTTAATCTGGATTTTTAATTAAGAACTTAAAACATTATAATAGAATATGATATACATGTTTTATAGGAAAATATGCCGAACAGACATGATTTCAAGTAGAAGATATTATCATTTAGCTATAATATGTTAGCATAGGTTTTTCATTAAGCCTAACATGGCATTTAACTACGGTCGATTTGCAGACCAGAGTGGTCGTGCCCGGAATGGTTAGCAACACTTTCTTGCCTTCGGATTTTATTATAAGTAGATTTTATATACAGTAGATGTCGCTTAATGTGATCACTTCGGGACCACAAGTTTCATTTGTGATTCATTTGAATTTGTGATGCTGAACGGCATCTTCATTTGATAACAATATCGGATTGATAACAATAAGCGATTTAAGAAAATAACAAATGATAACATCGAGTTGTATTTAACTAAGTTGTGTAACTAAGAAAATGATTACTCACCCTTGTTAAATGACGACTTTTTTTCTTCTTACAACAACTAGAAGCTTTTTTTTTGTCCAGCCATACTGACACAGTATAAAACAGTGATGCACTCAAAATATTGTGGCCTTTTCCACTCTCATTCTTAAATACAGTAGAACTCCAATTATCCGAATCAATTGGGACCGGACCCCATTCGGATAATCAAAAATTCGGATAATTGGATTTTTCTGAAAAAGGGTCTATTTTAATTAATTGCTGTATGTATGTTGAAAATGAAAGAAAAAACTAGGACTTCCCTCAAAGGGATTAGTCTGAGTGATATTGCTGAGAACATAGGGTTAACAATTATAATATAAAGAAAAAGAGCAAATTAAATGATAAAATTACAAAATATCATCTATAAATTCATATACACTGTTAAAAAAATAGAAAAGAAGTACCGTTCATCAGATGTGTTGTCATAATTTTTTTTAACATGTGGCAAAGAAACTCATTTTCTTAAGCGCGTATTGCGCAAAACTTAAATTAAAAAACGCCGTTTTTTTTTAAACACCAAGATTTTTAATGTTACGTCATACGATTTGCAGCCAATAGATTATTCTATCAAGAGTGGCTTAACGCAAATTTAATTTCATTGTTGCACCTTTTTTTGTGTGTGAATTTAAAATTTTTCTTCCTTGATTATATATCTACCAGAGGGCACGTGCGAGGATTTCGCACTGAAATCTAATTTTTTTTAGGTACTTCTCTATTATCCCTTCGATAACTTTTCATAACAAAAACTATCGCCAAACTGTAAGATTAAACGCCAAAAATGCAGTCTCATTTATTGGATGTCAGAAGCATTATACATGTTTGTTACGTCATCAAGTGGTTTTTAACTCGACATTTGCGTGTATTTTTCATTATGTTTTACTGATTTATTAGTTATTTCATTCATTAAAATAACAATTGTGTCTTTAAATTCTTATATTTTATTTATTTATTTATTTTGATATTCCAATGGCAACGTTCTCCCGTTTACTTGGCGATAGTTTTTTGTTATGAAAAGTGGTCGACCGCATAATAGAGAAGTACCATTTTTTATAAATATGTAATATTTCTTAGGTGCCGGTTTAAACTTCTAAAAAAAAGTAAGGGTAAAAATATCTGCAAACAACATTTAGTTTTTAGTCAAGCCAGAATATCATCTAATTTATTCCATCAATATTATAGTAAACAAGAACGAAAAATCATGCGTCAAGCATAGATTATGTAGCACTTTCCAACGCTTCTAAAATAATTTTACAAATCATTACCGTTTAATAAGCTGAAAGATGACATCTAAGTAAACAATTTGGAAAACGCATAACATATTTAAAAACGTAATTTCAGGAATTTTCAATATATACAATATACGGAAAAATATCCGAATACTTTTATGTAGCCCTGTATATGATCTATAGATTTGTATATATACATAGGATGCTAAATTTTAGTTTAGTTAGGAAACGCGTAGCACCGTTTAAATTCTCCTTCTGGAGTTTCTGTCAATAAACGGAAATGTGTTCGCGAACTTTTGTGCTGCCCTGTATAGGATCTACAGAATTTATACACACCACGTAATAGACAAAAAGCTAGTTAAGATTAAAATCGCGTTTAGTAACTTGAAACGCACTTCCAGGAATTATTGTTAACAGACAGTAGAGAATTCTTTTGTGTGTCCCTGTAAATGAACGATGACTGCTATACACACACTATTCTGTAGTAAGCCTCTTGTAATGCACCTTAGTAATATATATAAACTTCAATGCGTTTAAAATAGTGGAACATTATTTAAATAAGCCGCAGACGATTTTTCTCCATAGACGTAATGTAACAGAATTATTTTGACTGTCCCTGTAAAGTAACTCTAAGTGCTATACACCTACTATTCCATATTAAGCTTCTTCTAATGCATCTTAGTGATCTATATAAATTTCAATGCGTTTACAATAGTGAAACATTTTTAAAATAAACCGCAAATGATTTTTCCCCATAGACCGCAATGTAACGGAATTCTTTTGAGTGTCCCTGTAAGAAAACTATAAGTGCTACACACTTCAGTTGAAATAGGGAACGTGCCATAGATAACGACAATAACATATAAAAATTGCAGAGCAATCCGAGCATATTTACGGGAGTTAGAGCACGGCCATCCGGCCATACGGCCAGACAAACCGAAGTCATAAGCACTTTTCAACTAGGTTGGAAAGTGCTAAAAATGATCCAAGATTGCAAAATGCACGCGCGAGAAAAAAAAATTTACAATCGTATTTTAACTGCATTAGAGGATGACGTCATCCACTTCGGGAAAAACATGGGACATAGAAATATCAATCTAAACATTTCAATTTCAATTTCGCTTTTTAATCATAAATATAAAATAAACCCAAGCAGTGTTTTTTATAATAATTGTAGAGCATCATATAACTTGGTATTTTATTTTTGTGGCAACAATAATTTAAGGAAAACCTTTCATTTCTTTCATGAAAACTATGCCGATTTAATTTTTAATTTTCAGAGAATTTTAATAAAAAACATGTTTTAACGAAATGTTAAGTGTGCTATGTCTGAAACCTGTGCAAAATCCTTTCATATGCTATCTCATTCGTCGTTCTGCGTTTCGTATTTTCTGAAAAAAGGGATATTGACAGAAAAATAATATATATGATTATTTGTATAACTGTTTATAGAAACTCTTACACTTCAAACCACATTGATAGCATGCTTTGCTACAAACCAGATTGCAAAACTATAGTCTAAATTACTATTAAAGTATACAAAAAAATCTTTCGATGACTTCTGTAAAATAACTTTTATCTTTTTAATCTAACTTTTATCTCTCTAAAATAACTTTTATTTTTTTAATAATCTCCATATCGGCAAAATTGAAAAATGATATATATTTCAAAGTTAAGCTTAACAGATACTTCTTGATTATTCTCTAGGAGGCTCTGCCCCCTGCGCCTTTACTGCGCCAATCCGCAGACTTTTCTTTTGCCTGTCTGCCTGTCTCTCCCCAATCTGTCTGTTTCCCTATCCATTCTTCTGCCCGTCTCTCTAACCGATTGTCTATCTCTCTACACGTCTCGCTACCTGTCTCTATATTTCTCTACCGGTCTCGCTACCCACCAATCTATTTCTCTAACCGTCTGTCTATCCGTCTAACTACTTGTATGTCTAGCCGTGTCTCTATCCACTTCGCTATCCATTTGTTTATCTGTCTCACAACTTGTCTATCTGTCTCTCTACCCGTCTGGATATACGCCACTCTACCCATCTTCTTACCCATCTCTGTACCCATCTACTGTCTCTCTATTCGTCTGTATAACCGATTCGCTACCAATTTCATTACCCGTCAGTCAAGTCGTCTCTGTATTCATCTCTCTTCTCGTCTCTTTGTCCACCACGCAACGCGTCTCGCAACCTTTCTCGCTACATTCCTGTCTACCGGTGTCTCTACCCGTCTCGTGACTCATCTCGCTACCCCTCTGTCAACACTCTTTTTACCTTTCTCTCTAGCCGTCTGTCTATTCGTTTCACTACCCGTCAGCCTACCTATGTCGCTACTCGTCTCTCTACCCTCTGTCTACCCGTTTGTTTACTCGCCTTTCTACCTCTCGCCACCTCTTCCCAATATTTAAACATTTCATTTAATATACAGAAGCCGTTTATCAGTTATTAAATGCAAACAGAAGTAATTTATCTAATAAGTGTAATCAGATGCAATTTTTTTTAAATACATACATAAACCTGAATAATAATAATTCATCAGTTTTGTGTTCATAGTTGTTTATATCATTTGACAGTAAATCTCAACATCTTAAACCTGAATTGTCTCAAGCTTTTTAAAAAAACCACAAGGTCTGTATAACTGCAAAGTACCCTGAGGGCTATATTAGCTACATGTTATTAAGTTAAGTGAAAGTTTCGTTATCGCGTTTGCAGCCAATTGCTTATGTCAGAAAGCGTGGCTTAACGCTATTTTAAATTCATTACTGTAACTTTCTTTTTTTTTTGGGGGGGGGGTTTCAAATATATACATTTAAATTAAAACTTTTGCCTGCATGCCATTAGTGTTGTTTGTATTATTAACTAATACCTTGTAGACCAAGCTTCATTTGGAGAAACTTTCGTAATTGGGCCCAAAGCCAATCGGAGCATTTAATATCATTATTGTAACTCTTATAGAGTTAAAACAATATTGTTGCTAGCTTTACTCTTGTTTGAGACCAGCCTTGCCTGTGTATCTGAATGGGGAAAGTTTCGTATCCTATGACGGTTAGCGAAAATATTTAAAATGGTGCCAAAAGGTAGTTTTAACATCTTACAAAATTTTTCAAGAGAGGGGTAAAACATGTTTTTCAAATATTTACAAACATACGTTTATTAAAGCATGTTTTTGTACCATCTTAAAAATTTAAGCACGATGCTAAAATAAAATTTTATCGCCATATTCGATATTTTAATAAGTAATGAAAATACATAAACTTATTTAACAAACCTAAGAGGCATTTTTGTAATAAATAATTGTTATTGTCAGGGGGGTAAATTGTATAAACGGCTAGTAAATAATAAATAGCATTTAAAATCTAAAAATGGAGAAGTGGTCCGTATAAAAATGAAAGCCTAACATTATACGCTTGATATACGTAAATCTTTTTTTATTTTTTAATATTTCCGAAGGCACAGATAAAAAGGTAAAAATCTCTTTTCCAAATGCCAAATAGAAAATGTACAAAATAGAATGCCAAATATACAAAATAGAAAAATATCTGCAAAAATATATATTTACATAATACTACATCTGCAAAAAAATAAGATTTAGAAAAAGTAAGCCAAATCCTGCAGATCCCAACAATCACATCGAAAAACTTATCACCAAAAAAGAACTCGCCAAATCTTACCGCACAGGAGATGGATATGGATTTTTCCCTCTGAATGCAGAATATTAGTTTTTTTTTTTTCTTCTACGATGGGTGATTATAATATAATTGTTTCATTTCACATACTGCGTACCGTTGGATATATTGGTACTTTTATGTTATCCTGGCGCAGTTGATAAATCGCCAAATATTGTTCCTGTAGCATTTTCATATTGAATTCATTTCATTTAAATATAAACCTTTCACTCATTTAATTTAAAATACATGCCTTTCATTAATCCCATTTAAAATGCTAAAAAGAGAGAAAAAAAAAAGAAATAATGCCATAAATCGAAACCTTTTACTTAAACACCAAATATATATATTTTTTAATTGACACACGCGAAATAAAATAAGCTGCTATTGCTGAGATTTGCGCCAAATCTCTAATACCAAGTCTACCAAGTTATTGCAGGGTTTTACTTTCAAACAGAAAAAAATCCAGATTAATTCTCGATTTCTACTAAATTGAAATATATTTTATTGTGCTGAATATTAGTGCGTGCATATTTTTTTCTCCATGTACTCCATGAACTTTTCAATACCGATTGTCTACGAAAATCTCCCGCCTGTGAAAATGACGTACGCACAAAATTTAGTGACGTATGTACTTTAATTGTGCTATTTTATCTATTTTTTTAATATAATTTCCAAACGGTTTGACATTTATTCTTGGTAATAAATAGACGTTGTTGTCACCTTTATAGGTACCTGCTGTAAAAATTTGAACGAAATCCGTTAAATATTTTTTGAGTTATGCTTGACGAAAGGTTTTAATATCCATCGTAGCTATATATGGGGCAAAGTAATACTGCACTGTGTATGAGTCTTCGTTGCACTCAGACAACTATTTTAAAGAGAAAGATCTTTTAATTAATTAAATGGAAAGGCAACACGTTTACATGTTAAGCGTACTTAAAAGTGCTGTACAGTATGTATGTATCGTACTGTAAATGAAAGTCATATTGCTTGCTGAACATATCGATCAAAGTAAGCTGTTTGACAGTGTTCATCCGTTTTCGGGCAGCCATGTCGCGCATCCACTTAACAGTGAGAAGTTGCATGTGGTCACACTCAGGCTGACGCTCCATCTACTACAACGCAGTTTCAAGGCCGGCAAATGCTTCACTAGCTGATGGTCCTGTGTCTGCTTCAACTTCGACATTAAGGTCATCTTCTTCCTCGACACTTTCTTCTCTCACACTTTCAATAAGTTCACCGTCATTTGGAATTTGAAACCCAGGTGGCCGGGCAGGCCACCTGGCCACGGACGACAGCCAATAATCGAACCGTAACGGTAACTCATCATCCCAATAGTGTTTGCGCTGCGCCTATGCTAGATTCGCGGAGGGAAGGACTGTTAAGAAAATGGCATTTAATCAAGCCGATTTTCTTATAACACTTGATTCAAACAAGCAAATAACGCTAATGGAATTTAGCTGGAATTGATTAGCTCATGCAGCGAGGTGAAAATGTAGTTGAATGTTTGTTGAATAAGGCAAAAGAAAATCAAAGAAGTGTATAGATGTTGCTTCATTAAAAATAGGCAAGTATTTCTAATCCAGTTCAATTTATTGAAAGTAAAAGTTCAACAGAAGATGATATTAACAAAGTCCAGTTCGATATTTTAACATAATAAACAGCTGGATGGTCTTGAATACTACTATAGACAACACATTTTTGAACATGAATCACGACACATAACTAAAATATAAATCATACTTATTCATTATGAGTAAAGAGCTGCAAGGGTAAATAGCGACACTTAATTCTTTAAGACACAACACCATTCCATCACGACGGCCGGAGCTGAACTTAGGCTCGACCGCTTACGTGAAGATCTAAAACAATAAACCGAAGTGCTGGTGAACGTAAAGTACAGCGTATAAATACCTGACCAACAGCTCATCTACCAATGATAACGAAGTTCTAGAACTGTCACGGAAGTGACGCGTGGCCTACGGCATGAATAATTAATGAAACGGCGAATCAGAAAGTATCTCCTCTGTCGCCATCTATCGTAGAACCAGCGAACTCACTAATCGAATATTCGATTCTAGGATTAATCGAATATCACCGTGTGTGTTGACTGCAGCGTGACGTTCAAATGTTTGTAAAGTAAATTGAAATTAAAAACTATTGTAAAGTGAAATTTACTGTTTCTAATGAATAAAATAAAAGTACTAAACGAAGAATTAACGAAGTATGGGTAAGTTAAGCACATATTAATTACTGAAATTACGTTTTTCATGATAAATGTATACTAATGAAATGCAATGTTTATGAACTTTATACTGTGATTAGTGAATATAAATAAAGATAAAATATGGATGAAAGTTAATAAATGCATGTGTGTGAAAGTGTATATGAGGCAGTAAGACTGAACCTATTAACTGGAGGCTTGTTTTTACAACAAGGACAATATAGCGCGCGTAGACAGAATCCTTATTTTGAGAATCGCAGTAAGTTTCCGTCTTAATTTTTTTTTCTGAAATTCTGAAAGCGATTCGGATAATCAACGATTCGGATAGTCGGAGTTCGGATAATTGGAGTTCTACTGTATGTGTGTTCTGGTAATGTTCTAAAATAGAGCCGTGTTTTGCTAATGTTATAAATATTTGCTGCTGAATGTGAAAACATAAGTTTCGGTCACTCCTCTTTCATCCATTTTTCTGCAGGTAGCAGATCAGCATTTTTTTGTTCTCCATGGACTCTCTTAAAAATGATCTTTTCGCATTTTCAATAAATCCACTTTTCCCATTTTCTCCGCTAAATCAAAAGCTTTTTGTCGCATGAGTGGACCACTGACTGTTGCATATTTTTCTCAAACGTTTGAAAACCACGATTTCAGCGCCTTTTGCACTTTCTCATCTTTTCCACTTCAGTTTTTCTTACATTCTGCTTTTCTTTTTTTATTAAAACTTTACGATTTTTAAGGATTTTGCACAGAACAGGCTGAGAAATTTTTAATTGAACTGCGATGTTGCATTGGCTCGTTTAATGTAAATTATCATAATGATGTAAAATATTTATATTTTCTTTAACACTTAAATTCGTTCGTTTTTTATTCATAGTAGGTATTTTCACTGCTCTTCAAAGATAATTAAACAATATCTAACAACTGATTGTCTGCCTAGAACTTTTCAATTTTTTGATGAAATAAAAAGGCATGTGACCCTACTGTAGAAGGTTCATCGATTTTTGTTTCCATTCCGAGGTTTACTGAAAAGTTTTCCCTCTACAAATTTCTGGAACTTTTTATTGCAATTGTTACATGCAACTCATTTACATTTCTTGATTGATTACATATTCCCTTGCAGTCGCAGAAAGTAAGCAGAAAACCGAAGATGTATATAAGGATAAATTGCTAAATTATTTTTTACTTAGATTTCATGATTTGAAAGTGTTTTTTAACAGAACTTCACTTTCAATTGCAAACTTTTCAGAAACTGATCTGCTCAAAAAGCAATAACATTAAACGATGTATTGATCACATAAAGCGATGCTTTTAGCATGAAGCTGAATACAATGGGTCGGGACATGGTGATTTTGATAACATTAACCGTGATCACATTAAGTGGCATCTACTGTAATTGAACTTATTTTTAATAAGCAGTGAATTTATTTTCAATGATGAGTATATATTTTTTGATTTAATGTCTTTTTTGAAAATTTCTAAATTAAGATTAATTTAATCTATTTTTAAGAAATATTTCAGTACATTAAAGTGAATCCCAATTGTGCTTCATCACAAGATAAATATTAGGTATCTCCAGGAATTTGAAAATTGTATTTTTACAATTACTTTGTTGTTAATCTACCCTGCACTCCCTCCTCTTAAAAAAAAAAAATAAATAAAAAAAATAATAATTTGTGAAATACATTAAAAATTGTATTAAAACTTATTTAATTCATTATTATTATTTTAATAATGATTCAAAAATTTAAATTTTACTTTTTTGATGGGTCGAAGGGAGGGTTAGCACTTTAATTATAGCAAAATTAAGCTGTATTTTATAGGAACTTCTTTGTGGGTGCTGAATGAATAATATAATAATATGATTGTTGATATAAATATTTGAGTTTTGGTATTACAAGTTATTTACTATTAAAATGAACTTAAAGAGAAACTTACTTCTTTTTTCTCTTTGATTTTATCATATTCTTTTTTCACTTGATCCAGTAAAGAAAATGATTCTCTACTATTTATTGCATAAACCAAAACAACTCCCTAATTTAACAAAGAAAATAAACTAAAAATATGTACAATAATTTTAGTAGTAGCCTCCCTCTTAATCGGCCTCCTCTTAACCGGAACTCCGCTTTAACCGGACGACTTTTTTTCCCAAATCAGGCAAAATTCAGAGCGAAAGGAAAATTTTGGTTATAAATGGATACGCGTTGACCTTCACAGCATAGGAAACTGGAATGACAGGATTATCTCATTCAACGGCAGAATGTAACTGGCACTGTTTCTAAATTCCTCATACATGCTAAAATTCCTCATACGGAAGGGGTAAAAGCATTAGAGTTGGCCCTACGTTATGTTGAGCAGCAGTCAACAGCTTCCTCGGTTGAACTTTAGATAGAGATATTATGCTGCAAAATGCCGGGCATCTTGCCTTCAACAGAAGGTCACTGATTTCTTTATGGTTGATTAACTCAAATTTACATAATGTAGAATAATTTCAACTTCTTATAAAGGTATGTGACGCGATTTTCAACAATATAATTTGTGTTAAATATTTTTCAATATTTGTTATTAATGATAGTTTTTCTTTCAATTCAGTTAATTACAACTTGTATTCATTAAAAAAAATATAGAGAAAGTATACACTTTTTAAAACTACACAAATTAAAAACTAAATACATCCTACGCATTTAATTAAATAAATATGCAGCTATTTATTTAATGTTTTTTTTACTTCTCCGGTTTAACCGGTTTTTCTCTTAACCGGCTGACTCTCGGTCCCGTTTAGGCCGGTTAAGCGGGAGGCTACTGTATTTTTATAAAAATTAGTCATTATACAGTTTGTGTATTCAATAAATTGATTAATTAGCACACAAAAAATATAGCATTTCTTAAATCTGTGGATAGTTAGGAGGTCATAAACAGTATTTTCGATTATGAAGAAAATTCCTATGCATTAATTATATCAGAACATTTTAATTATGTCCAAAATGGAAATCAAGTGATTATTAGTTTTACCTAGCATTTAAAACTTCTAATTTAAATAAATAAAATAAATTGGTTAATAAATAAAAAAATTAATTAAAATCTCATACAGTATTTATACATGTATTTCTCAGTACAAAATATTAAACAGTAATTGTAACTCAGGTTTGAATTTCCTGAAATTCATCTAAACAACCTATGCTTTTTTTATACCTCTTTTTCATTTAATTATTAAAGTAATATAATTTTGTTGAAAGCAGTGATTTTCATAAACTGTGGGCTTATTTGGAAATATATATATATATAATATTTACGATTTGAATGGTTATTTTAATGTTGCAATTATTAAGAAAAGTATGATATTTCTTAAATGGAAAACACATTTTAATCACAATTTTAATTAATTGTTCACATATTAGCTTATTTTTGTAAACATTCTGATTCAATTAATTCTAAATGAACGTACATTTAAATTAAGAAATTTTCCATACTAGGATTGTATTGTAATTTTTTACAACAATACTTTTTCAAGAAATGAAAATAGCTACTCTGCTGCTAAAAAAAGTTTGGGGTGCTTTTATTATAAATGTAACATGATTTTTTCAGTAATAAAAACAATATCCACACTGCTGCAAATAAATGAACAAAAAAAAAATCTGAGTTGATTGACATTCATCAAATGTATAGTTTTTTTTTTTTTTTTTTAAATGTGAACTGTTTAGAAAGAGGTAGATATATATTTTAGCCTTAAACTAGGAAAGAGAATAAGTGTATATTGTTATTAAATTATTTTTAAATGCTAGTAGATAACAAATTGAAATCAATCATATGTAAATATATTGAGATACTGATTTAGATGACAAAAAACATTAATTATAATGTGTTGTAATTTTTGAGCATATATATTAAATAAATATCCATTAGAAAATACATAATGTTAAATGTGAATTTATTTTTACTTCAATAGAAAAATATTTGCTATTAAAAGCAAAAGAAATAAATGTCACTTTAAATACTACTACAACAAACATTTTTACAAAACAAAGATAAACCATTAAATTTTAACAAACTGTTCTTAAAATATGACATACCTATCTGCATCATGTAACTATGCATATGATGATTTACAAACTATATTCATTATTTATGTGAAGAAACTGTCACGCACAAATGTCAGATGACTGCTCAAATATTATTTAATGGTTATTTTTTTACTTACGCAATCAAACATTATAAGACATGATTCTGAGCCTGCCATGGGCTCAGGCTCTAAGTAAAAATTTTATTTATTCACAAATTGAAAATAAGCAAAAAACACTATCTATTTTGAGAAACAAGAAGTAGTATAAGTTTTTTAAAATGTTTTATAATCCTTTAAAAATCAGTTTGAAAGCAAATTGAATAGTTATTGATGGAATATAAGAAGAAATATTTTATCTGATTTTGAAGCTTTTGCACGGTCAGTGTTAGTAACATAAAGAAGTCATGGGATATCCCTTGTCAGATTGCTCAGCCTCGGTTTGAATTTGAGGTCTTTTTCCAGGATTATTAGAAAATAAAACTTGCCATGGTTGTTCACTGATATTTTAAAAACAAAAGAGTTATAACTTTTGCACTTTTCTGTCAGTAGTTAGGTATAAATAAGAAACTTGCTATTTTAAAGAGGTTTTCAGGACATGAAAATCACAAAATGTTTTCATGAGGTAGTATTCAGAATTAATACTTATTTCCATGTTAGAAGCAATTTTTATATAAGAAATTAATGTTGAAACAATTTTAAAATGCTATTACCAAATTTCTACTGTGTACTTTTGGTATCGGCTGATGCTCTGATGATACAAAATTTTTCAGGCTCAGACAGGGTCCAATTTCAAACTGCCAGGCTAAAGCTCTAGAAAAAGAGCCTGAACTCTCTATTGTAGCACACTCAGTGTACACTGCTAAAAGCGGTGAGGCCCCTTTCTCAAATTTCATTTGGATAGATTTTTGTTTAAAAATATAAAATCATACAAATTTGAGTGTATACATTGCCAAAGACATTGAACATCCCCAACATTAGGTTTGTTTGGAAAGATTTTCATTTAAAAATATAAAATCATTCATCACTGATTTTAGGTGTAATTTAAGGTTATTGTTACAGACCCAGGTTATGCTGGGCAGGTCAGCTAGTAAAGTATATAAAGTGCATTAAGTTTAAAATAGTGTAACACCATTAAAATATGTTGCAAACAGTTTTTCCCCTTATACCTTTATGTAACAGAATTATTTTGGGTGACCTTGTAAATGAATGATAAATGTTTTGCACTCCATATTCTATAGAAAACATGTTTTACTGCACCTCAGAAATACATATCAATTTCATTATGTTTGAAATAGTGTAACATCATTAAAATACAACACAAATGATTTAGACCCATAATGTAGCGGGATTCTTTTGAATGCCCCTGTAAAAGAACTATAAATGCTGCACACTATATTTTCAATAGTGAACATACCACAGTAAACCTTAATAACATATATCAATAATATGGCAATTCGTACGAGAGTTGGAGCATGGGCAGATAGCAGACAGACAAAGCAAAGTCAAACACTTTCAACTATGTTAGAAAGTATCAAACGAGTGTTCTTACAACTTATAAGTACATTTTGTGATGTGAAGATTCCAAAGTGACAATTAATATTAAAATTATTCATGAATAAAAATGAAAGCAAGAAAGATTATAATAGTCAATTTATCTAAATACAAATAATTTTATATGTATATTATTACCTCAGCATATTGCATGTATGTTTTAAGAAAATCTGTAGATTGACCAGGTACCTAAAAAAAAAAAAAAATAATAATATAATGTTATTTCACTTGCAACTACATAAGCACAAGTACAAATTAACATTTTTAAAAACAATGCATCACTAAACATTTATCAAAAAATTTATCAGCTGATCATTAATTTTACTTACCCATCATACGTAGTATAGGGTAAGTCTTGTAATCGTTTTGAAAATCGAAAATTTTTTTTTGACGGATTTACACGTTTCAGACACTGGAGATTCCGAAAAACATATTTTTAGAAAAAAAAATTTGCCGTCCGTCTGTGTGTCTGTGTGTGTGTGTGTCTGTAAACGCTCTATCTCCCGAAAAAATTGAGATAGAGACTTGCAATTTGGTATGTATTTAGTATGTAATAATGGGAAGAAGCCTATTTCATTTCAATAACCTCGATTAACCGGAACAATTTTTTTCGGACTCTCGAAATATTCGTTCTGATGAAAGGTATATAAAAATTTTCGAAATTGTTTATTTTAAGAAATGAATATAAAAGACAATAAAAAAACATAAATTTTGAATAAAGCATGAAGTCGATCGGATAATTAGTTGCCGAGATATTTGGAATCCTATTTCCCACACTCTTCGATTTTTCATGACCCTGTATTTCATCCAAATTTCACTTCAAAGATATATATTAATTGGAAATTTGACGCTTAATCAGATGCAATAAACCGCTAGTTAATAGGATTATTATTTTTGGAGTTATAAGGAAAAACCTCTTTCAAGCAATTCAGTAATCGAGCCTTTAAAGTTTGTGACGTCATCAAACCACGATTTTATTTGAATTGCAATGCATTTTATAAGTAGTTTACACATTTTTATTTTAATATTTTACATTATGCATATCCATGATGGGTAAGTATTACGGTGGCCCCCAACGACTAGTTTATAATGCTTTTCATTTATATTTATACCAATCAAATATGTCAGCCAATTAACCATATAAGTTATTAATATTCCTGAGTCAAAAATGTGTTCTAAAAATTTTCACAAAATTCAATGACATTACTATTTGAGAGCCTAAGGATCAAATGGTGTTTTTCATTTTTATCATAAACTAGTATATATAACCCCCATCAAAACTGACGGAATGATGATATGCGCTTCAATTTCATAAGACTTCATACAGACAAACAACATGAAGATTTTACTATTGAAAGGTTTGTATTGGTAGATAAGTACATTTTTAAAATGAGAAATGATTTCTATCTATTCAAATGATGAGCTTTTTTTTTTACTTAATATTCAATTTCTGAAATAATTCAAACATCCAAATTATATATTAAAAAACTAATCCATGTACAAAAGTGCTTGTAAAAAAAGTGTTATCAATGAGTTTTTAAAGAGATTGGATCACCACATAGGTCATAATGTTTTAATGACTGCACAAAACATTACAATTTTGTTAGTTTTAAATTATCTAATTTAATAGTATAATAGTGTTTTAAATCATTGCTGCATTAAATCAGTTATTACAAAATCATTGCTTTGTTTATTTACATTTTAATTTTTATATTGCTAGTTGTATTTTTTAAATTATTATAAATATTAAATGCTAATAAAAATCTCTATTTCTAATTAAAATCTATAAAAGATATCTATTTAATTGATAATTTTAACAAATTATAATTACAATTTATTATAAGGTACTTGCAATATAACCAAGGAGTCGCTCTCTTTATTTCGCCATTGCGTTTATAGATATGGCAGCACCAAACAGCCAAAGAAATGCTATCGTAAGAGCATGTATTTTCCTGAACATTTCTGTAGTCCGGTGATTTTGGGTTGCTCATAACATCTTTCAAGAATTAAAGATTCCACTATAAAAAGATACTGTAAAAATTAAAAATGATAAACCCTGAAAACAATGTTTACACACCCGTTGCCAATCAGCACAAATAATTTTGATGAATGAGTCTCAAAACTGAATGCACAGCAGTATTTATTGCAATAATAATAATATTAAAATTAAATATTCAATGTATTAAAGTTTTTTTATTTTAAAATATATTATCTCTATGAAAATGAATGAGTCTTTAAAATGAATGGCTCACCAAACTGCTTTCCGTTTGTTTACACTATTTCAGAAAAAGTGTTTACAGAAAAAATTGTTTGCAGAAATGTTGATATACACGTTTTATATTAAAATATGCTGAACCGACGTGGTAGAAAAATTATCATTTAGTTGTCATATGTTTTTCATTAAGTCTAACATGACATTTAGCTACGCTCTAACATGACATTTAGCTATGGTCACTGAGCTCCACATATATGTACACTGGCTACGGTCGATTTGCAGACCAGAGCGGTCGCACCCGACATGGTTACCAACACTTTCCTACATTGTATTTTATTATAAGTAAATGAAATATATTTTAAATTATAATCAATGGCTTTTTATTGATGACTTTTTCTGGAATGTTGCGACATGAAAATTTATGTAAAATTTTCACTTTGACAGCATTTTGTGAAAGGTTCTTATTTTTTATAGAAAAGGGGTAAACATTATTTGATTTTTTTATGTCTGAATAAGAAGAGAGGCAAATTTTATGTTTTACAGATTAAAATATCTTTGTGGATGTGTCTGAAAGTGGGATTTGAGAAGAGCCTTAATAAAATATCATTTTTAGCAACAAAGTCATATTTCTTCCACTATGGACTTTTTTGTTATCAGAAGTGTACAAGCCATTAACATCTGCCAAAAAAAACCAATTACTAATTTTATCTTTTCTATACTTTTTCAGGCTAATTTGATCCAAGTAATTTAAATATAGTGTCAAAAGTGAGTGTTACCACTTGAAAAAAAGAAAGTTGCTGCAATTTTTGATAATTCTCCATTATCCCATCGATCACTTTTCATAACAAAAAACTATCGCCAAACTATACGATTTAACACAAAAAATGCAGCCTCATTCACTTAACATCAGAAGCATTATACACGTGTTTGTTATGTCATCAAGTGATTTTTAATTCGATATTTACCTGCATTTTTCATTATGTTTTACTGATTTATTAGTTATTTCGTTAATTAAAATAACATTTGCGTCCTTAAACAGAAAAGAGAAAAAAGCATTGGAAAAATGTTGCGATGCATAGTTACTGAATTAGATCAGTTTCAACTAATGTCACAAATATTTTATTCACCAGCCGAGAGGGATAATTAAGAAAAATAATATATATATATAAATAAATATCCAAGATTATTTTTTTCTCTTTTCATTAATATATTGTAATTTGTTTTTGTTCAAACTTACTGATAGTTGACACTTTGGTGAGTGTGGTTTTTTCGAATTTTTTGTATTTTATTTATTTATTTATTTTGATATTTCAAGGGCAACATTTTTCTATTTTTTTACTTGGCATTACAATTTGGCGATAGTTTTTTGTTATGAAAAGTGGTCGACGGGATAATGGAGAAGTACCCAATTTTTAATCTATAAATGGCTCTCAAAACCTAATTCATGCATAGGTTTTAATAGTAAATATTATTACCAATTGGTTTCTACTGTTGTAATTTTTATAGGATGATTTACAATAGTACTAAAAGGAGAGAATATTTTGTTGTTGTTTTTTCTCTTGACTGTTCCTATGGAGAATTAGTTCTTTATAATTGTTAATAAAAGCATACACCATACCATACGTATTTCCAGATTCAGAAAAGCACAGAGAAAGATGTACTTGTATGCATGTACTTTTTGCTAGAGTATTCACATTTAGGATAAAAATTGTGATATTAAATAAATAAATGATAACAAAGGCTAAACGTCAATCAGGTTTTTGAATTATTTTATAATAGTCATATTCAGGATTCTACAAATTGGAAAATATCTGGTAGCCAACAAACATTTCTAGTCAACAGTAAAAATATTTACCCTACTCTCACCGTTTCAGTTTTTTGCCATTCTTTTTTTTTTTAAACTTAATCATGAATTTTCAAAAAGTATTAAGGTTTTTATAAACTGATTGAAAAAAGAAAAGAATAAACATAAGCATAGTAATAATATATCTTGAATTGCCTTAAACCTGCAACTATGTTAATATTTTAATATAGAAATATAATATAAATAAAATTGTTTAATGAAACTATATATTAAAACACTAAGAAAAGGAAATATACACTACAAAGTTAGACTGAATAATGTATGCAATCTCTCTATATTAAAAAAAAGTAACCACCGCTGTCAATTAAGATTTTGTGCCTTGAAGTCTTTCTGGACTAATATCTAGAAAACTATTGCATGTAAAATTTTAAAAATTGGTAGTTTTATAAAGAAATGTTCGATAAACACGCTGAAGCAAACAGTTTTTAAATCGAAGAATTATTTTAAGAGATATTTAAAATCAAAGTTCGTCAAAACAGTTTTTTGAAAAAAGTTTTATAGGAACGAAAACTATCCGCAGGAATTTAACCATAATTTGTAAGGATATAGTTGACAAGTTTGCGGAGTGCAGACTGCAATCACTTTTTTAATTTGAGTAATTTTTTCAGGTTATATTTCAATTTTTTATTCAAAATTTTCATTATTTTAACGAAGATTTATTTCATATTTCATAAATTCCATTATTTGAACCGTTGCCAATTTTTTATTCAAAATTTTCATTATTTTGACGAAGATTTATTTCATATTTCATAAATTCCATTATTTGAACCGTTGCCAATTTGTAAAATAGCGCACGTAATAAGATTCCCTTTCAATTAAGAAATGTATTTACACGAGACTATTAAAAACAGAAATAAAACTTTAAAATAATATTTAAATGATCACGTGTTAAAAGCAATAAATATAGAAAATGACGTAATAAAAATATACTTGCGCGTGAATATTACAAAGAGAAATACGAGTAACTAGGGAAATTCACGTCACATTTAAAATGATAAAAAAAACAATATTTCCAAACAATTTCAATTAATTATTATATTTTCATGAGAGATCAATTTATTTCGACATATCTTTTACCCATTATTGCAAATTTTAAAACAGCGTAAATAATAATATTTCCTTTCCAATGTCAAAATTCTTCTATTTGTTTATTTGGTGTTACAGTTTAACGATAGTTTTTTTTTTTTTAATGAAAATTGATTGACGGGGTAATGGAGAAGTATCAAAAGACAAATAAGCGTTGAATTAAAAATTCCCCGATGAAAAAACTAACTTGTGTAACGCATCTGATGTCAACTGAAAGTGACGCGACGCCACGATTATGCACGTTTGGCACTAAATCATATATTTTGGTGACAGTTACAGTTGTAATCTGTTTCAACAGCAGTTGATTCGACCTTAAAATCCCTCAGTCAAAGGAAAATGAATGGAAACCCTGTTACAGCAGATCGCCACTGGTTGTTTAATTATAATACAATCTTCCGTAATCGTTTTAGAGATGATCAAATCAGAGTGTTTTTAAATCATGTGGTGTCAGAACGGGGGTTGGCGAGCGCAGCTCGTAGGGGGCAGAGCCCCCTAGTACCATAAAAAAAATGTTCTTTACTAAAATCATAAATTATTTTACTCACAATAAAACAGCACTCAATAAAAGACATTACTCACAAGGGAACAACTTTTGATGCAACTCGCACCTAGTATCAAGACCTGGTGTATTTTGTAGCCCTATACATAAAAGTTAGAGAACCGATAAAATTTCTCTGTTAAAATCCTATTTATATATTTTTTTACATTTTAATTTTTCTTATTATTGGATTTTTAATTGTTAATTTCATGCCAAAGAGGAGTTAAGTTGCCAAATACGGCACTACGAATCCAAACCACTATTCACACACAGCAGACGGCTATGACATTCGGCCAGGGTTGCTGGGGAAAATTCTACAGTAATTAATAAAGCCAACTTTTCCTCTGCCAAAAATGTAAATATGATGCTCTAATTTTCCAAAAGCAAATTTGTAGGTTCTTGAAGGAATTTTTAAACTTTTTTCAATATTTTATACTGATGTTTGACTAATTTATATTTTTAACTGCTTTTTTTAAAAAAAAAATTTCTATGTTAACAGTCCGATGAGTGGTCTAAAAAATTATGTTACTGTAAAATGAAGAAAGTTATGCTACTGTACACCGGAGAAAGTTATGCTACTGTAAAATAAAAAAATATGATTTTAACAGAAAAATGTTATGTATTCTCTAACTTGGGCCTATAGGCCTATAAAATGCACCAGGTATCAATGCTAGGCGCGAACTGCACCAAAAGTGGTTCTCCTGTCAGGTAAAACGTTGACAAGTGTACTTGCAGTGTCAGCTTTAGGGCACTTTACCTTAGATCAAGGCTGCCAACGTGCTTTTGAAAGTTCTCTTGGCACCCCTTCGAATGTTTCATTTTTCAAGATTTCTTTAAAACAAAAATCCATCCCCAAAGTTACTTTGCTCCAAAATAATTAATATTTGCATGCTTTTTTTATTACAGGTGCTAAGGTTTTTGGTTCCTTTAGCTGCAATTTTAATTAAATTTACTATATGTTTTTTGCTAACTTTTTTAGACGAGCCACCTCCATCGTGGAGCACCAATGGTTACCACTGTGTGATATATGTGCATCCTGCAGACGTGTAGGTATCGCTATCACTGCTAGACAATGTTCTTGCATTTTTTCGAATCATGTGAATAATGTCACTTTTCATTGTGTGCCATAAGCTAAGATGTGTCCTTGCTTACGGAAAGGTTGGACAGACTTGCCCTACATAACAACAGTTTTACATACACTTTTTCTGACATGGCTTTTAAAAATCTGTATTTTTCTAAATTTTGCTTCTTACCTTCTGCCAAATATCCTTGTATATCTCTAAATGCCACTAATTGATGCATTCTCTGGTTCATAGTAGTCATTAAGTAAAGGGCAGTTCAAGTTTATCAGCATTGCATTATTTAATATTGATGCTTCTAATCGCCAGTTGAAGTATAAATATCAGAGTTTCCCTCAGGTTTTAAAAAAAAGGCAGGGTGCTGCTGGTGATAAAAGGGCACTTTTTTTATTCTTAGGGGCACTTTTTGGATTCTTGAGGGCACTTTTCAGATTCTTAAAGGACACTTTATTTTATTAAAGGCATAGATCAGTTTCAACCACGTGATCACCAGCCCACCAAGCGTTATCCAACCAATCATAATCGTCGATTTATAGCCTGTATTATGAGCCAACCAATCACAATCCACCATCTTTGGCGGGCAAACAAAAACAAAGCTGGTTCCTAAGGTGGTTGCTAGAGTGTGACGTCAGTTGAAACTAATATATTCGTTTGGTTTTTAAAGCCACTTTTAATATTTAAAACCAAGGCCCTTTTTTCAAGACATCATTGATTCAATTTTTACTATGAAAGCAAATTTTTTAATGCAAAAAGGAGAAAGGACAATTTTTTTTACTGAGGGGCAAGAAGGGTGCTAATTATTTCTATGCAGGGCAAGAAGGGTACTATTTTGTAAACTAAAAGGCAGGCAGGGTGCAGCACCCTTCTGAAACTGTCTAGGGGAAACTCTGTAAATATATTTAACTACAATTGACTGATGAATGGTTTTAATACCATTATTAGATAGAATTAAAATAATATATATATATATATATATATTATGTTTGAGAATATAAAACAAACAGTTTACTTACTGTACCAGCAGTATCATAAAATCTAAGTTTTTCTTTGACTCCTCTTTCAGTATTGACCATAGCACAGTATATGTCTTCAATTGTTGGATACTGAAATGCATATTTAATAACTTTAAGATTTAAAGAAAATATAAGAAAAAAATCTGTCACATCTTATTGCAATTTCTAAAAATAATATCTAAATTTTGAAAGACAAGCTTTGCAAGATATGAATTCTTTTCTTATATATAGCATTATACTGTCAAAGAGGGTTTCTACCCTATACTATTTTGAATAGGTAAAAAAAAAGTCTTTGAATGATAGCTAACTGGAATGTACTCATATTATGATAAAATCATGTCTTTCTTACATAGCGGTGGCTTTTCATTCTTTAATTTATGAATAAATTTAATTATGAACTCAGCTCTTGACATGTATATCCAGATTTAAAACTCACAATAACATTAAAGATTTTTCTTAAGCAAAAAAGCTTAAGTTTAAATTAAAATCTCTACATACTTTAGTAAGAAAACTTAATCTCCATATAAATAAGCTGGGAAAATAAAAATCAGAGATTATAGGGAAAAAATCAGTTTTTATAGTGCGTCAGAAAAACAGATTTAAAAATAATTTTATTTTGGTGAGAAACTAAGTTTGAAAAATAATTTGAAACTTTTCCCTTAATCAGTTACAAAATCACCAACACCAGTTTTTTTAAAATTATTATTATGGTGATAGTGCACTATGTACTTCTTGCATAAGGATGTTCTTTAAAAAAGAAAAAAAATCCCTGCAAACTTTCTGACATATTTATGAACTCATTTTTATATGCAAAAAATCCTTGATGGCTCGACCTACAGGCACAGGTAGATTTCAAAGACACAGACCGTGGGACGCCTGTTTATTGGGAATTGCAGAAGAAATTACCTTTTTGTCATGATGTGGCAGTTGGGACTGCCCACTTCGAAATCTTCCTGTGTCTGTAGGCAGAGGCGGCAGGGATTTTTTTGCTGTAAGGGTTAGTCCTATAAAAAACTTGAGGATTTATAATAAATTTAAGATGATTTGATATCTTGTGAATTGACAAGGTTATGAATTTTTTTCTTCTTAAACCCCTATTTTTTCTCCAAATGAGGCTATTTTTAATGATATCAAAAATCTGTCATACATAAATTTTTGGACCTTTTCCTAGAAGTAATAATAACTTTAAATGGATTTGATACGTATCATAATTAAGAAGTTATGGGTTTTTTTCTGTTTTCACAAAAAGCACTCCCTCCCCTCTACCCCTTGACCGAGATTTTATGCCCCTTGATTTTATGTATCAGTTTGAAAGAGATTTGTGCCGAATTATTGAAGTTATCATGTCCATAAAAAAGTGAAATAGATAGGTAGACAGATATACATAGGTAAATAAAGTTTTGAACTGGGGGTGGTTTTGGGTTTTGGAAGTCATGATCGGCATAGATCCGCAAACATTTTCCAGAAATTCCAACATAGGGAAGAATGTAGATAGGTAGTCAGGGGCGGCCCGTCATATAGGGCACTTGGGGCACGGCCCCACCTATACTTCTCTATTAAATTTTCTTAAATTTAACATTATTTTTTTATTAAAATATCAGCAATGACAGATAGTTTCAACTCCAGACTTTTCCAGCCCAGTCCAAAATTTTCTCTCACTCGCTCACTTCCATCGTCCAAGAAGGTTATCATTCCCTTCCACCGGATGTCGTAAATCACCCTTTTGACAACTGACTGACCGCTCACTGTTCTAGTAGTATTCAGGAGGGCCCCAGAAAGCTGTGCCCGTCTCCCGATAGAGCTCTATGGCATTTTGCACAACCGCACATCTTTGCGTCTTCCTCGTATTTATCGCCAAACAGTGTGAAGGAACAGCTTGAATAGGACACTTTTGGGACAAAATCTGTCTGGCCCCATGTAGGAAAAGACTATGTTTGTTTCGGAAGATATCAGCGTTTAAGAATTATCGACATAATTGGCAACTTTTACTAATGGGAATCAGACTTTTTTTTTCTATTCTCCGAATCTTTTTTTTTTTTTTTCAAAAGCCATAAAAAATTCTACATTTATTTATGGTGCATTTAATACTTTTTAAATAATAATAAAAATATTTTTAAATGAAATTTTTGAGTTTATATAGTTGGTATTTTTCTTCAATGATGAATGTTTTTATTTTTTAATTTAACTAGGTTTTATAGACAAGTTTCAGCCAGAAAATCTTTTGTCATCTAATTGTTAACTTGCTGTTAAAGAATATAGCAGTGTAATTTGATATATGAGTTTGAAACTACATATTTTTAATTTATATAGAATCTGTTAAGATTCTTTCATGTTCAAAATAATTATTGCCAAAATGGACAGAATAAATGGATATAAATAATTGAATTACTAAATAAATTTACATTTAATCTGTGTTTTTTTTAAATAAAATAAATAATGTTTGTGGTAATCAATAATTTTTAATTAAACAAAGATAAACTTATTTTTCGGTAATTTTCTTACGTGTGTTGAGGGATTTTTCTCCTCTAAAATTTACTTTAAACAATCGAAATTTAGTCTATACATGAAAATTTTGGAATTTGACATCTTAAGTGGTATCTGTAAAAATTATCATTGGCCTTTAAAATTCTGAACGGATCGCATTATACCCGAACTGAAACTAAAATTTCTGCTTAAAGTCATTTCGAAACACGACAAAGAAAATTTAGTCAACCCGAGACCAGTTCACTTCAACGTGAATCCGGCCAGAAAACAAATTATTCAAACCCGAACAAGAAAAAAAAAAATCATATTTTAATTTGATTATAGAAAAATAGTGTACAATTATATATCTTCTCATTTTGATATTTTTTCTCTATAAAAATGAATACATTTTTCGTTCACTCGTTAATATTCAACTGTTTAGTTTTCTTCAGTTGAAAAATATTCGGGATTTTCTTTTGAAAAATTGGGTCAACTCGAACCTGACCCGAAACCTTCGAAACCGAACCCAAAACCCAAAAGTACCCGAAACATTTAAAGACAACCCGACCCACAACAAAAAATAGCGTCAGCACTACTCAACCCCATCCGCTGGTCCTGTCGGATTCGGGTTAAATCATTTTACCCGATCTGATGGAGGATTATATTGGTCATTTCACATTTAAATTTCCGGTACAATGAAGCAATTATTTGTGACTATTCTGTAACTTTAAAAATGACTTTTACATTTTAACAGAATAAATTTTAAATGTTTTCTCTTATTTTTTCTGAAATTTTTCTCCCGAAATGTATTAAAAATTAGGGTGCACGTTTTACTCGAGAGCGCGGCAGACACAGGAAAAAATAGTAATGTTGATTTAGATTTTAAAAGCCTTTATAATAAAATAATACTTTAATTAAACATCTATTAAGAATAGTTGTTTTGTTGGAATAATAGCTTTACATTAAACATGAGTAATATACATCCTTGGTAAGTTATATAGTGGCATATTAGCAGTAATAACTCTAAGAAGTAAAAAACAAAGACTGTTTTATTAAGTGTGGCAGTGACGACTTTACTGCATGACTGAAGTTCTCATCTCAAACTTCAATTTCTTTTTCTATATTTTCAAAATCATCAAAACTTTATAAATTTTCACAGTATGAGAAATGTTGTTATCTAGATTTTTTTTCAATTATCTAATACGTAAAATAAACACCTGTAATAATTTTAATAAAAGGCAAAGCATTTTTTTTTTCTTTTTTCAAAATTTAGTTGCTTTATTGTTGTGCAAATCTTGTTTTCGGTACACACAGTACTATTCGCATTATAGTAAAAAAATATAGTATATGACTCCAGTTTACTGATATCTACTACACTGTCACACTTATCATATAGGTGCCCCACCTGTGAAATAGGGCACGAGCCGCCACTGTAGGTAGTATTTCTTACGAAATCTACCTAAAAGCATGATGCTTGCAGGTATGACTATTAAAGTGATTTAGAATCAAATGGTTTTTCATTTTGTGATAAATGAATTACATCTTGAGTTTTAAGCTATTGTAGTTTTAGGAAAACCTTTCTCAGGCTGTCTCCCATTTGGAAATGTGGTTCAAAATGCTAATTCTGACAGTCATTTTCTGAGAGATCTTTCGATTTTATCAAAAAATGGAAAAACTATTTGATTTCATAGTTTCTTAACCTGCGAGAACTCGCTAGATTTCTTGTCACACCAGAACTTAATACTTTATTCTTAGTCTTAATACTTTATTCACAAAAAGATGTAAAATGATAAAAATAAAGTTTCTAAAATTTAATTTAAAATGATAAAAAGGGTTTAAATAAGAGTCTTAAAAAGGGTTTAATAAGAGGCAACAGCTGGGACAAAAAAAAGTATGGTGGTGAGAGAAAATCTCACGCGCGAGTTCTCCCGAGTTAATAAGAGCATCTGCAAATGTCATGTGTTTACAAACAAAAATGAATTCAGGATATTTGGAAAATATGCAGATTGTATAAAATCTTACTAGTTAAAAACAACACTAAATAAATTCTTTCATGAATCCTGTTCCAAGATTTTAACAAAAAATTTGAATGATGTAACTAGTTAAAATGATTACTTAAGTACATATATATTTGACACAAATATGCTTGAAGTACCCACTAAACTGATGAAACTCAATCTTAAATTAATTTTATTAAGGACAGTCATGGATGTGGAGTTATGGTAGTAGAAATCCACCACAGTGACTGGCTAGATTCATAATTACAGGTGTATTTCTGAACTAAAGGATCACAATCAATAGTAACGTAAGCCCATCATCACACAGTCTCAGTTTCAAGTACTCTGTAGATATGAAAGCATACAGTTTCATACATAACATGAGGAAAATGAGAAATATACATTAGTTAACTTTGAAGAACGGATTATCTTTGGTGGACAAGGACAACAATTAGGCAAAAGAGACAATTGAAAGATTAATTTTACCATGTATGGCCTAATTTTACCATGTATGGCCTAATTTTACTGCTTTAAGCAATAAATAAAGTAAAAATGATCCGGCAAAGAATAATGATTTCGGCCATATTGAAATAATGGAATGAGACTCAGAGGCATTAGGTCAGTTTTGGTTAATCTGTGATAATTAAATAACTGCGTCCTTTCCTTAGAGGCTACTATATTTTTATAAACCGAGGACTGTTATTTCACTATGGGCAAAATATCTAAGCAATTAATTTAATGATAACAGTAAAAATACATTTGAAATGTAATACGGACACATGTATATTAATAAAAATAGAACATAATAATGTCATACTGCATAACATGGAAAGTTCCCATAAATAAGCTGCTCTAGAATCGAAGTTTTACCACTACTCCGATAGCCACATATCAGAACTTTACTGGTTTTCCCAGGAACTGATGACTTCAACATACTTTTTTTTTAAGCTCGTGAATATTACTTGAAGACTAAAGAAAGTCAAAACGTAAATATGTATAGAAAACTCGTTTCACTAACGGTTTAAAGAACAAATCAATAAAAATATGTAATTTCTAATTTCTATTCAAATGAAAAAATACTTTTGAGTGGAGACATTTTTGTATGAAATTCGTAAAAACTATAAGTGCTTAAATATGTCAATTTCGCCCCCTTTAACTACATACGCTGATACTGCCAACTGCCACCTCTTGTTTACATTCAACTAGAAAGGTTGATTGATTGGTTGTCAGTTCGTTGCTTCACAGACCAGAGCGTTAAAATGTTTATTCTGTTCACGAACGGTGATCAGGTCGCAAGCGGGTGAAAGAGACTAAAATATGGAGTGAGTTTTTACTGTGAATGTATGCATAGTGAACTTGAAGGTCTTGTGTTCGAAACTTTGATTTGACTAATTATAGTGAGTATTTTAATGACTAGTGTAAATTGTAAATGCCTGCCCTAGGACGGTGGGTAGAAATTGTGATTTTCACTTTAAATGTGAAATATTTGATAAATAAGATATATATAGGGAAGTTGCAATCAGCTGATCAACAGTTAAACCAACGCCTCCTAGAGATAATGCCTAAGAGCTCAATTTTGACGTCACGGCAGATCGGCTAAGGATTCAACTGATTACATCCTACCATTCCTGCAACTACAATAAAACGAAATTCTAAATGACTTTTTTTTTTTTTTTTTTTTTTTTATAAACCTGCATAATAAAATTGAAAATCAACTAACTCAAAACAGACACAATTTGCTTTTCACACCCACAACCCCTCCCCTCCCCCCCCCCCCCCCCAAAAAAAAAAAACTGTAGGATTTAGTATCAAGAAAATTTTGTTTTATGTAACAAAATTTGAAATACAAAATAGTTATTTTTATTGAAAAATAAAAGCTATCTTTTGAGGTTTCATTAACACTTTTTTTTTTTGTTGTTAATGTGCAAATGAAAGCTCATATTTGAGTTCTAGCATATTTTCATGAAAATTAATAATATTTCGATTAAAGATTGGATTACTTTCAGTTAAAGCAAGTACTTATTTACAGTATATATGTGCATTTTTATCAATATCAACAATGTTAATCATTATCTATTAAAATATGTTTACTTTGTCACTGCTGAATACTTGGGGCTGTTCAGAACAGAAGATCAGGCGGCGCGCGGGCAATGGAGATTAAAATATCGAGTGAGTCTATACTGTGAATGAAATTGAAAGGCCTGCGTTCGTTATCATTGATTTGGACATCCAAATCAATGATAATGAACACGGTCCTTCATTTGACTAATTAGCGTATTTTAATGATATTTTGTTAAATTAAGAAGTGAACTTGGTGGCCGAATGGTTAGAGCACTGCTCTTGATTCTGGAGGTTGCGGGTTCGATCCTTCGAAATTTCTGTTTTTTTCATTTAAAAATGTTTAATCGGTTGCTTTGTATTTTTCATGATTAATGGAATATATTTTATAAAAGCAAAATTTTATATTATTAACAATTACTTATTTAATTAAATTCGACAAATTCAGCTATTTTACGATTAAAATTTTACATTACAGTGTCTTTTAATATTTAAACATTAGTATTATATTTTTTTTCTTTTTAGCAAATGTAAAATAAGAAATGAAAATATAGTCAATTTGCACGAATTTCTCCATGTTTTTATAATGAGTACTTCAACAGTGAATTTTTAGTACGAATAGAATGCAAAGCATATTTTACAATGTAAAAAATATTATAAAAATAAAATGTAAAATATATACATTATTTAAACTAGAAATATCAGTACCTATTTTTGTAAAGAGGTAAAATACATGTGGTTTACTGTCTAGTTTCGTAATGAATATAAATAAAATATAGTTAGAATGTTTATAAATTTTCTACTGAATGTACAAGTATTTTAGCATTTGTTTCTCGTGTTTTATGATGTTTATTGCAATATAATAAATAATGCAATTTACATTAAAAAATGAATTTCAAGAAAAATAAATTTTTAGAAATTAATAATTATGTTTCAACAAGGTTGTTATCGAAAAATATATTTTAATAAAATGTTTAAAAGCTTTTTTATCAAATTTTAACAAAGATTTTATTTTACTATTATAAATAAAGAAATCTCTTTTAACATATGTTAAAAGATTTATCAACATTCTATTTATCCCAAAAAATATAAAACAACTGATAAATAATTTTTAAATTAATAAAAATAGGCGAAGAAAATCGGAAATAAACGGCGAGCATTCACTTTGTATCCATACTTTTCAGGTTCATCTGTGTAGGACAACCCAAACGTCAGTAAAGTACATAACAATTTTTGGTACTTTTCGGTTAGCCGGGCGCCAGTGAAAAAAAAATAAAATAACTATATATCTACATATATGTTTGTGTATATATGTATATAATATATATATATATATGTATGTGTGTGTGTGTGTATATATTTATATTTGTTTCACTGGTGCCCGGTTAACCAAAAAGTACCCAATTTTTTTTTTTTTTAGAGTTTACATTAATTTTATTGAAACCACCAATACTGTGTTTCAGGAATTCGGTGATCCGAACGTCCTCTCCCTTGTTAGTTAAAGGTGCACTGGTTATAGAAAATTAAACTTTATAATATTATATGCATTGTTTTGTACAATATATATATTTATGTAACTGCTATCAACTAAACTAATATATCAGTTTTAGTAGGTGCTGTAGTTTTATAGACATATAAGTTGACAGCAGTTATGTAACTATATGATGTATATATATATATATATATATATATATATATATATATATATATATACACACATCATACTTTCGTATTTTATTATTTTTATGTTGGATCAAAGGCTTAAAAAATCATTTTAGAATGTTAAAAATTTTAAATTTTTCAGACATCCGATCATGTTGCTACAGCTGTATCAATCAACCTATCAAACCAAGTACGACACAAAAAAGCCCAATCACGTGATCAAATCGCCCACAGAATTTTTGTGAGTCACCCGCGCGCAGCCCGCGCTAAAAAATTGCAGGTTATGAACGCTGATCGGGCTATCTGATCACGTGATGCTTTTCATGAATGTTTCAGGGGTTTATTATGATGAAATAAAAATAGATATTCCTATTATAAGATCCATTTTTTTTGGAGGATAAAGATGTGTAGTCGCTAGTTTCACCTAATCCGAGCCACAGAAGCTTAAAATAATTGAAATAATTAAATTATTTCAATATATTAAATTATTTAAATTTCCGATAAGACCTACTCCATAACCCTTCTCTCCATCGCGCGCGCGCCGCGCGATCTTCTTTCCTGAACACAACCTCTGATTGAATATTTGCATTTGATAATTATAAATTTCATTTATTTTGCCATATATGCAATTTTTTTTTATAATCACCAATAAAAATCACCAGTAGTAGTTTACTGTTATTAGAAAATTTTAAATATATATTTTAGTTATGTGCGATTGAAAATATATAATTCGTTTTGGTTTATAAATATTTTGTTTTTGTTTTGCAGAAACTTGAGAAGATAAAAACTAACTTTTAATTAGTTTTTAAAATATTTTTAACACAAAAGTAATTACACATTTTAAATGTTAGCTCTAAAAAATTTGCTAGATATCTGCATTTTATACACAACACACATATGTAATATTTAATTTTTTTTTCAAAGTGTAACCAAAGATGTTTTATTATATAGTATAATAGAATAATCATTATAAATACTTAAAAATCCATATAATGTGAATGTAATTATGTATTCCATGTATCATGGTCATCTAAATAATGTGATTATTATATTTAGACAAACTAAATATAATCCCAAAAATATAATAAATTATATAATAATAAATATAAATATAAAATAAATTGTAATCGGAATTATGATGTTGATTATATTTAGATAAACTAAATATAATCATATTTAGTTATATAATATTTAGATAAACTAAATATAATACCAAAAATATAACAAATTATATAATAATAAATATAAAATAAAATAAATTGTAATCGGAATTATGATGTTTTAGACCTTATTTGAAGAGGATGTAATCAGTGTGGTATACATGTAACATGCATTTATATTACAAATAAGTTAACAAATAAAAAACATTTTTTAGCTAACTGTAGTATATTTAAGGCAAATACAGATTTGAATACTAGCCGTAATAATTTCATTTGAACATTAGTAAAAATATATATTTAATATTTTCTAATAATAGTAAAATATCTCTGGTAATTTTATTGGTGATTATAGAAAAACTGCATATATGGCGAGATATATCAAATATGTAATTATCAAATGATAGACAGTACATATGTACTGTCTATCATCTTAATATAATATTATATTAAGTTTTTATCTTACACTTTTCACTAACTGATATAATTTTGCATATGAATTAGTGACAGGAGAATCATTTAATTAAGTTAATAAATGTATAATTTAATCTCTGTAGGAGCAAATATATCAATATTTTAGCGATAAAATACATTAAACAAGGAGGAGGGGGGGGCATTAGAATGAAACAATCGTGAATTTCTCAAAACTTTATCTTTATAAATAAAATTTACATTTTTTTTTATGAGAAACAAATATTTCTTGAAATTTTTTTTAAATTCATAGCAGTATTAAAATCATTTGCATTAATCGTGCGAAGTCTTTACAAAGAATTGCATTGAAAAAAATGAAAGCTATCATAAGCGAACAAATGTGAAATTATTTATGCACAATTTTCTATTCATATGCATGAAAAGAATGGCAGTTTTTAACTAAAAAGTATTTCATTTACAAATAAAGCAAATTCATATTGAATACAAAAATTGTTGGGCGAGATGTTAATTATCTCTATAATAAAACCGTAAGTCATGTGACTGTCATCAACAGTTCCGGAATGGCAGTTTCACTTTTTCATATGCCAGGCGGCCATTTTTATTAAAAATTATTTTTTCGATTAAAACTTCATAAATGTGACATTTTTAGAAAGATCGTTCAAAATAAATTAATATTTGAGAGATGACTTACGTTCAATTATGTATATATTCTCCAATAACTTCAGTTGAAATTAGCTTCGCAGTTCAAATTCTCTATCCATGAAAGTAAACAAAAAAAAAGATTCATTCGTCGTGAAGGTTTAAAATATTAAACCATTAAACCATGGAGATAATCGTTCGTAAAGTTAGTTTTCCATGAAAGATTTTTTGGAGCGCTGCCTGGTGTCAAAAAAATAATTCGTAGCAGCGACACAATCAAAGTTTACCAAAATTATGTGCTATACAACTCAACTTCATTCTTTATCTTTTCTTGATGTAAGCTGAATGTAAACAAATACAACTCATGTAATGATATTTAATGAATCAAATTTCGAAACAAATTGTCAGTTAATTTGGTATTTATGTATTATACGTGAAAGGAAGAGAGACCACCGAAAATGATTGTTAATCACCAATCATATTTACCATTATTAATGACCAATCGCTTTCAAAACAGTAATTTAATATACATTTACGTAATACATAACATCATTAAGTACTTTTGTGTTATTTGGGCGCAAATCTCGCCAATAGAATTTTTAAAATCGCCAATACCAGCTTTTATTTTTCGTGTGTGCAAATTAGAAACGATACTTTTATTTTGAAATCAAATGTTCTGATGGAACAGCTGTCGTAGACGCACCGGGGCACTAAATTAACTGCAATATAGAGAGAAAAAACGGGTTGCTGTAATTAGAATTATAGGCGGTAATATTGGTGTGACATATTTAAGTGATTATCAAAACTGGCTTCCAAAAGTTCAATGTTTCACCAAACCATACTCGAAAATTACGTGTTATAATATGCACTCCGATTATGTCACATTATTCAAAACGTTTTAAATGAGAATAATGATAGATTTTCTTCTTGGTTCCCCCGTAATCAAGTCTACAGCCAAAGTTAGCGAGAAACAAACAAACAAACAAAAAAATATTGGCAACAATATGGTTCAGTGTAAATGGTGGATATCATTAAAGACTTTCACAAAATAGACTTCATTGCACCAAATCGTATTAACTAAAATATGCCATTTGGCAATGGATCCAATTACGGAAAACTACTTAATATGTTTAAGAATCTCCTCATTAGCAAGCATATTGCAACTGATAAGCAAACGGATATGAAGCATAAATGCTTAAGTTGGTTAAGCGGTTTTTGTCAAGAAAGATGAAATACATAACAACAAAAAATAAGCGAAATGCTATCATGATCGAAAAAGTTTTTGATTTATCTATTAGAATCTTCCGGTTTGGCGAAGGATTACGGAAAAAAAATAAATTATGAATAAAAGTAACGTGTTACAGTGCTTAACATACATTTAAGGGAGACCAAACTGGTCGTCAGTGGCGGCTAGTTTATTAAATAAACAAATAGCACAAAAGTAATACCATATTTTTCACATCACCAGCTTTGACAAAGCTGTGGGATCAAGCCTACTCATGGAACAAGTGCAAAGTAAACATATTTTAATAAGTAGTGATTAAAATTTTTAATATTCATAAAAATGCACATATATACTGTAAATAAGTACTTACCTTAAATTGAAAGCAATCCGGTCTTTTATCAAATAAGAATTAAATCCCATTAGATGACAAGAACTTTCTGATTACGAAGCACGTTACCGCTACAACGCACGGTACATGGGTTTACTCTCCGTCTCCTTATGCTGCAGTACAAGGAAGGGAATAGGAAAGGGCGAAGAGAATGGCCGATTTGCAAATACGTCATTCAATCCAGGGTTGCCAGTCCTGAGGCATTATCTCTAGGGGGCGTTGGTTAAACCAATCAGAACTGCCTATTTGTAGTGTGTGACCTCCAACATGACGTCATTAAGGAAAGGGCAACTGACGTCACTGTTGGTTAAATTACTGTTTGTTTGGGAGAAAAACATGTTCGTTCTTTACGACTCCTACAGTACACGTGAAAGATGAAATGGAGCGATTTGATTGGTCTACGTTAAACTGGTCTGTGATATGATTGGTCTACGTTAAACTGGTCTGTGATATGATTGGCCTACGTCGCCATGACGATTCCTGCAATGATAGCTGCGACAAAAATGCAGTGGTAGATTGGTTGATGGAACTGTTTGTTTGTAAGCATGCCCTTTAATTATTGCAACTGCTCTATTGGAAGATTGTATCGTCTAACCAACGCCCCCTAGAGATAATGCCTCAGGACTGGCAACACTGGATTGAATGACGTATTTGCAAATCGGCCATTCCCTTCCTTGTACTGCAGCATAAGGAGACGGAGAGTAAACCCATGTACCGTGCGTTGTAGCGGTAACGTGCTTCGTAATCAGAAAGTTCTTGTCATCTAATGGGATTTAATTCTTATTTGATAAAAGACCGGATTGCTTTCAATTTAAGGTAAGTACTTATTTACAGTATATATGTGCATTTTTATGAATATTAACAATGTTAATCACTACTTATTAAAATATGTTTACTTTGCACTTGTTCCATGAGTAGGCTTGATCCCACAGCTTTGTCAAAGCTGGTGATGTGAAAAATATGGTATTACTTTTGTGCTATTTGTTTATTTAATAAATAATTAACATCTCGCCCAACAATTTTTGTATTCAATATGAATTTGCTTTATTTGTAAATGAAATACTTTTTAGTTAAAAACTGCCATTCTTTTCATTCATATGAATAGAAAATTGTGCATAAATAATTTCATGTATTTCATATTTGTTCGCTTATGATAGCTTTCATTTTTTTCAATGCAATTCTTTGTAAAGACTTCGCACGATTAATGCAAATATTTTTAATACTGCTATGAATTTAAAAAAATGTTTCAAGAAATATTTGTTTCTCATAAAAAAAAATGTAAATTTTATTTATAAAGATAAAGTTTTGAGAAATTCACGATTGTTTCATTCTAATTCTCCCCCCCCCCTCCTTGTTTAATGTATTTTATCGCTAAAATATTGATATATTTGCTCCTACAGGGATTAAATTATACATTTATTAACTTAATTAAATGATTCTCCTGTCACTAATTCATATGCAAAATTATATCAGTTAGTGAAAAGTGTAAGATAAAAACTTAATATAATATTATATTAAGATGATAGACAGTACATATGTATAGTCTATCATTTGATAATTACATATTTGATATATTTCGCCATATATGCAGTTTTTCTATAATCACCAATAAAATTACCAGCGATATTTTACTATTATTAGAAAATATTAAATATATATTTTTACTAATGTTCAAATGAAATTATTACGGCTAGTATTCAAATCTGTATTTGCCTTAAATATACTACAGTTAGCTAAAAAATGTTTTTTATTTGTTAACTTATTTGTAATATAAATGCATGTTACATGTATACCACACTGATTACATCCTCTTCAAATAAGGTCTAAAACATCATAATTCCGATTACAATTTATTTTATTTTTATATTTATTATTATATAATTTGTTATATTTTTGGGATTATATTTAGTTTATCTAAATATAATCATATTATTCAAATAAGGTCTAAAACATCATAATTCCGATTACAATTTATTTTATTTTTATATTTATTATTATATAATTTATTATATTTTTGGGATTATATTTAGTTTGTCTAAATATAATAATCACATTATTTAGATGACCATGATACATGGAATACATAATTACATTCACATTATATGGAGTTTTAGGTATTTATAATGATTATTCTATTATATTATATAATAAAACATCTTTGGTTACACTTTGAAAAAAAAATTAAATATTACATATGTGTGTTGTGTATAAAATGCAGATATCTAGCAAATTTTTTAGAGCTAACATTTAAAATGTGTAATTACTTTTGTGTTAAAAATATTTTAAAAACTAATTAAAAGTTAGTTTTTATCTTCTCAAGTTTTGCAAAATAAAAACAAAATATTTATAAACCAAAACGAATTATATAATTTCAATCGCACATAACTAAAATATATATTTAATATTTTCTAATAACAGTAAACTACTACTGGTGATTTTTATTGGTGATTATAAAAAAAAAATTGCATATATGGCAAAATAAATGAAATTTATAATTATCAAATGCAAATATTCAATCAAGTATTCAGCAGTGACAAAGTAAACATATTTTAATAGATAATGATTAACATTGTTGATATTGATAAAAATGCACATATATACTGTAAATAAGTACTTACTTTAACTGAAAGTAATCCAATCTTTAATCGAAATATCATTAATTTTCATGAAAATATGCTAGAACTCAAATATGAGCTTTCATTTGCACATTAACAAAAAAAAAAAAGTGTTAATGAAACCTCAAAAGATAGCTTTTATTTTTCAATAAAAATAACTATTTTGTATTTCAAATTTTGTTACATAAAACAAAATTTTCTTGATACTAAATCCTACAGTTTTTTTTTTTTTTTTTTTTTGGGGGGGGGGGGGGGGGAGGGGTTGTGGGTGTGAAAAGCAAATTGTGTCTGTTTTGAGTTAGTTGATTTTTCAATTTTATTATGCAGGTTTATTAAAAAAAAAAAAAAAAAAAAAAAGTCATTTAGAATTTTGTTTTATTGTAGTTGCAGGAATGGTAGGATGTAATCAGTTGAATCCTTAGCCGATCTGCCGTGACGTCAAAATTGAGCTCTTAGGCATTATTTCTAGGGGGCGTTGGTCTAACATGCTCCTGCTGTTCATGTTCAAACTCACAGAATTTTACCGGGTATCCTGCACCCGGACTGAACTGAAGTGGAACTGAACTGACTGAATTTTAAGTTCAATAGCTTCCAAGCGGTGACAGATATTAAAAAAATTCTTGCAGGAGAGTAATGTATGATGTCAGGAGTTTTTTACGCAAAACCCACCCAGCGTGGACCTTACCCACGAGTGGCAACAGCCACTCCTCTGGTGGTATATTCCCTCTGAAAAAGACTGTTTATTGGACGAAGGGGACGCTGTGTTAAAATGTTCTTCACGCCTATTGGTGTTTTTCTTCTCTTTACCTGCAGATGACTTGACATGGGTAAAGTCCTTGAAGGAAGGAGGTTCAATACATGGAGTGGATCTCATGCACTCGAAGAACAAGATTGTATTAGTAAATGAGTTCCACTCCATGTATTGAACCTCTTTCCTTCGCATCAATGCTGGGTGATTTTAGTTTTGGCCTGGATTGCACGCCTATTGCTCGCAGCGCCATGCTGGTAATTCGAATTAAAATCAGGAATCGCAGTAAAAAAAAAAACCCTTACATCATACCTCCTGCTCTGCATACTCTCCTGCAAAATTGTTTTAAATATGTCTATCTGTCCCCGTTTGGAAGTTATTGAATTTTAAAATTCGTCAGTCCATTTTAGGTAGGACACACGGTATATGCTTGTGTAAAAAGATTGTGTTTCATAATTTCATCTAATTACCGGTAAACAATTTTCATCGTGGTCGTTATATTCTGTACAGCTTGTGCTGTATCTTTAATTTTGATACTTTTCCGTCATACCAACACCATGCCAAAATGTATGCTAATTCGCCATTTAGAGTTGCAAAAAACCCGCAGTATTTTTGGGGAATAAACCCGGAATTTTGGGGAATATTGGAAATTTTGAAGGAAAACAAAACCAGCCATTTTTAAACTGGAAATTTTTATTTTAAGAAATTCTAGGCACTGTTCTGAGACATTTAAAATGGATTTTTCATTAGAAATTCACAAAACTTATGATTTTGCACTTTCAGTGTTTATAATTTATTAAAAACTCACTACCTTTACAACAATGGTGGCTGTGAATTAATGAGGATTTGAATTATTCTTTAAAAATTTACATTGTTTAATTTCTGTTAGCTGGCAGCTGGCATATCCACTATTCAGACATATTCTATTTTAATTTTCTTTCAAATTGTATTGATCATGTTTAGTAATGTTTATTTTCTTTTTTGTTTACATTGCTGATTCGGAGAACAGAGGTGTTGTTTACATTCATAAATAAATCTCATTTGCACTCTCACTTTTTATTTATAAGTAATACATTTAAATTTTTCTTATTTAATATTTCTGCAACTTAAGCGTGTATTTCATTAGTTTTCATATAAACTCTCCTGTTTTGTTTACATTTGTAATCGTAAATATTTTTTTGTACTCATTCATTAAGTTTCATAATATGCAAACATTTCTAAAGACTGATCTATTATAGTTGCATAATCGCATGTATTAGCAATCTTGTGACAAATAAAAACAAATAGGAAACAGAGCATTATAGAATGTTAAATTACTTTGCTATTAGACATACATTAACTTATATTTAAAGTATAAAAATGAAGACTATTGGGATCTTAGGATGTATGCATACTTAAATGAAAATATTTTGTTATTTAAATAAAACCTTTATAATTATCATAATTACAATGTGAAAACAATTATAGTGCAATTTAAACTCTGTGCTTGCATATATTGATTAATATGAAGTTTTTTTTAAATATTATGTTATCCATGATTATTATTTTTTAATATATAGATTTGTATTTTGGTCAAGCTTGATTTGAATATATAATAAATATACAAGAAGGGTTTAAACTGAAATTTTGTTTTTCTTAATTTTACAAAAATATATCAATAAGATATTAGCTAAAAAGCCACAAAAGAAAAACAAAAGATGTAGAAAAGTGAATCTCTAATTTTAGTACAAATGTTAGCAGGGTCATAAATTACGCAATATTAATTTGTAATTTTAGATTTAAGTTTTCTGAAGTTATGCAAGAATTGTCATAATACAACCCCCGCCAATAGCTAAAATATCTGTTGACCATTTTAGCTAAAATGATAAAAAAAAATTGTTTGCCAGGTTATACCCTACATACAAGATAGAAATGATATGGAAAAGGGGAAAAAAGAGAAGGTTGGCGTCTTTCATGTTTTGATCAAATTAATCATTTTAGTTTACATTTCACTGTCGAGTGTTGTGTTACTATTATGAGGCATCGCATTTTGATTGAGTTATCCAAGGAGTTTTACCACTGGATATTTCTTTTGAACATATTAATTGTATGCTTTTATAAAATAAGAAATGTTTTGCTAGTTTTAAAAACTTAAAACACAAACTTTAAGTCGATTCAACTTTTCTACCTCATCTGTCTGCCACATATCATAAAATTTTGCATGTTTATATCAATTTAATATTTCAGATACAAATTTTATGACTATTGGATTTAAAAAAAAATATATGCTCTAGACAAAATTAATGTCGAGTATATTAATAATATGTGCTTGTAACATATTAAATCAGATTTTAAATATTTCATAATTTATGCAACAACTACCTAATCCAAGATAAAAAAAAAAAAAAGGAACTTGCAAAGCAAATTAAAAAAATTAATTTATTTCCATATTGTTAAGCCCGAGAAGGGACAGATATTAAAATTATTTTATTTAGTCAATGCTACAATAATGTTGCATTTTTATATTAAATCTTGCTCAGTCTATTTAATCTTAAAAAATTTAATTTAAATTTGAAACATGATATTAAAGCAACTTTAAAACATTTCATTTAGAAATCTAAATAAATCTTCAACTTTTTAAATTATTTGAACTTCTCAAGTTTCTTGTCTGTTAGAATTTGCTACAATACAAATTTTCCGTAATGCATGTAAAACTGGAAAAAAAGTTGAAGATTTATTTAGATTTCTAAATGAAATGTTTTAAAGTTGTTTTAATATCATGTTTCAAATTTAAATTTAATTTTTTAAGATTAAATAGACTGAGCAAGATTTAATATAAAAATGCAACATTATTGTAGCATTGACTAAATAAAATAATTTTAATATCTGTCCCTTCTCGGGCTTAACAATATGGAAATAAATTAATTTTTTTAATTTGCTTTGCAAGTTCCTTTTTTTTTTAATATCTCAAGTTTTTTATTAACAATTTAATATGAAGCAGATAAGATTCAAACGAGGCAAGTATGTAAAAGACTGCACATATCAAAATCAGTATTGATAATATGAAATATACAGTTCAAACATTGATTATTCTGTAAACAATTAAAATAATAAAAGTAATTTTTAACAAAAAATGTATTTAACGGACTTTAACGGATTGTTTCTCATCTTCATAATGATAATAATAAACGAATCATGTTCATTTTTGCAAATAATTTTATTCCATCGTGTTCCATCCAAATACATTTGCAACCACTTTGGAAAGAGACACTAGTTAGCGGGTGTGAAAGCTATTAATAAAATCTTATGCTGTTTTATCACATAAGAAGCATAAAAATAATAATAAGCATATATGAAACAACTGTATTCTGATTTTGTTATAAAATGTGTAGTTATGGAGGATGAAATTTTCAGCAAAATATTTCTTTGTGTAGCTGAATAAATATTTTACCTTATATTGACAATTTCTTAATTTAACATTTCTGTAGAAGCAAAATGTAAACATCTGCAAAATTTTTTACAAAACGTGTACGATCTGTTATTTTCATATCGTCACAAACAGTCCATTTATTGATCTCGTTTTCATTTGAATGCACCATTGTTATATAATGGCCTTAATCAATGAACTTTCCTTTATGCAAAATAGCAGATTTTGTTTGAAAGGTTATATTATTTATTAAAACCTTTTGGTTTGAAAATCCTGTTATAGGACACGTAATTTTAAAAGTTCTATTCGGACCCATAGAGACATTTGTTGAAGAAAATCTGGCTAGTTGCACAAACAAATATTTTCCACAAGAATTTAATCGAGTTTGACACATTTTAGTTCTGTTTTTGCAATGAACACAGGCAATGTTTTCAGTCTGCCATCGTGTTTAGGAGATCATTGAAATCAACTGCATCTTCCCTATTATTAAAGTCATGTGGAAATCTCACAATAAATGCATTAAATGGTTCTGTACTAATACATATATCTCGATAACTTGGGCAATTACTACATTTCTCCCAAAGATCTTGCTTCAGTTGAAAAAGATCTATGGCATTGACATTTTCTTTTGACAAATTTTCCAGTAGGTAATCAAGAAATTTTAACGGGTTTTGATCAGTACCATCATGAAACTTTAAATGAAGTGTTTTTCTGAGTTCAAGTGCATCTACGGTTTCAATCTGTGGATTTTGCAAAGTAGTGAATATTTGTTTCAAAGCCTTTGTTGTAGGACCAGGATCAATAACGCTTTCCTGAATTTTTTTAACTAATTTAATTCTCTTGTAGCAGTAATCACAAAGATTTAATTCCTCAAACAGTTCTATATCAGAGCCTGGTTTTTGCAAAAGCCAAGCTGTTCTTAATATATTGAATGCAATATTTTGTGTATTTTCTAAGTCATGCTTGGAAACCAGTTTAGACACTGGTGTAAGTTTCCTTTTTTGGTACAATTTTTCACAGGAATAGCAAGGTGTGTCATGAAATTCATGTATTTCTCGAAATCAGTGTGCCAAGGGCTTTTCAAATTGTTCTAACAATTCAGCTTCTTTCCAAATAGGTCTTATGACAGATGTATTTGAATTTGTTTCACAATTGTCTTTCTTTTTTTTTCTATGAGACCTCCCAATTCTTCGACTACCACTTTTAAATCAATAAAATCGGCATTTAGAATGGCTTTATCAATTAAATTGTATGCATCAAAAAGTTTTTTTATTCCATACACATGTCTAAGAAGAGTTCTCAAGCCACTATAGTGAGGTGACCAGTCATGACTCTCAAAATGCTTTTACATTTGTAATTGTCTAAGCAATGAACTGGATGACCCAACTTAACAGCACACATTTGATCTTCTTTTATGTAATACGATTTATACTCACAACAATCTATGTTTGAAAATAATTCCTTTGTAGAACTGCCCTGAGAAGAAGCAAATATATGAAGAATATGCAATAACCTTCGAACTGAATTCTCTTGAATGTTACAGAGAGGTCCAAATTTCCACATTAGAGTTTTGGGATGATGACCATCAATGTTTTTCTCGAAATGTAAATCATCTAAAGGAATATGTTCTATTTTAGAATTGGAATGACTACTATAATTATGATCTAAATGTATGTGAACTAATGGGTGATATGCTATTTCCCAAAAATAGGGTTCTGCATTGGAGTTGTGAATTCTTTCGCCACCAATTATTTCACATAAATTTTCTGCAGTGATATTTTGAGTTGATTTTGATAACATCTGTTGACATTTGTTTGAAAATTTTTCTGAAGCCGATAAACTTTTTGCATACAAAACATTTTTAGTATGAATAGCTTTACGCGCAAGTAATTGAGCTTTTATTTGAGTTTTTACAAATTGAATATTTGTTCTTCTGCTTTGCTGAGCTATGTTTGATTTATAACTCTTTAGCAGATTTTTCACTAAAGCAAGCTGTCGATATCTTGAAGGATTAATTTTCTTAGAGGTGAGAATCCTATTATGATTTGAGTATTTTTTTGTTCCAGTATTTTAGCTTATATTTATTAGCCTTTGATTTATTTCGCAAAAAATATGAAGTATTACGCTTCTGTATCTGGCTTTTACATTTTTTATAGTATGCGGCTCTTTTATTTTTGATAATTTCACGATTTCCTCGATAATATCGTGAAATTTATTTGATGTATCACTTAACGGTTCAGACAGAGATACTCTTTGTATAGGGTTAGGATACTCTTCAGTTGGGCCATTTAAATCAATGAAATGCCGAGAGCAAACATACCAGTCTCTAGTCACCGTTTCTGTATTTGTTATACCACAAGCAGAAAGCCATTCGTTACATTTACTCAAGTTTTTCTGTGGTTTAGGAAAAGGGAAAAACAAAACTCCCAGCATATAGTCTTTGTAAAAGTATCGTGCATCACTCTTGCAACCAGAAAATTTGCATTTTTTCACCATGTTGAATTTTAGTAATCATCGATTAAGAGAGAAATTTAAAAACGCATTTCGTAACATCACAGGATCACTAGATAAGTAAATATCGAACATTCATCCAATTTTGATAAAGACAGTAACATCTAAATTAAAGTCCAAATACTGCTTAAAGTGATAAAAACATAACACGGAATATTTAAAATACCTTTTTAATGTAGATCGTTCACAACTATTGGTGACATCTTCGGATCTTTAAGATAAATACAATATTCTCGCATATTTTTGAAATAGTAAACATATACCACGAGATCGCATGTCCAAGGCTAGCAGGTGCTTAAATTGGCCAAAACTGGGAAACGTGAAAAATTATTATTTGTTTTTATTTTTATTGCTTCTTCAATCTATCGATCATCGCGTGCCAAATTTTAGCTAATTATTTTAAATATTCCGTGTTATGTTTTTATCACTTTAAGCAGTATTTGGACTTTAATTTACAGACTCCACGTTTACTACATTTAGAGTTTTTTGATTGGAGGATTTATTTTTTTACAGAATTAGGTGTTTTGAAGAAAATTTGTGGAAGCGCGTACAAAAAGTGGGAAAAACTCTAGTAAATTAACTCGTTCAATGGGATTTCCTGTGTTAAATTAACATTAGGATGTCACACTAGAAATAAATAAGCCTTGCGCTACCGCGCAAGGCTTAATTAATAACTAAAAACTATCAGTTGAACAAGACAAGTATATTAAATTTTATGTTTCTTCACAGAGGTACATGTGTATATATAATGTAATTTTTTAAAAACTAAACATGTCAAAAACTGTTTCAGTTTTTAAAATTTTTACTTTGTCATTAACATAGCTGCAAACATTCCAATTTTTTTTTTCAAGTCAAACATAATTTAACCCAAAAGAAATATTCCTTGTTCCTGTGCGATTATTAACTTGTTTCCTTTAATAAAATCTCTGGTTTTATATGATTTGAAAAAAAGGAAAATTAGCAGCTATGTATAAAGTTATTTTGGTTCAAATTTCCATTTGTTTATCAACAGCAACAAATGTACTGAATTTTGTTTGACCCACCAGTGGCTGAGAGGTTGTGCTCTCGAAGCTGGTAGACGGGAGGTGCTGGGTTCGATCCCAATCGAGCCCGTCGGCCTAATCGTTCGGAGTTTTCGTGGTTTTCTTCGAGCCGTGGATTTATCCATGCGTAAATACGGGTTAGGTTCCCTTAGAAAGACCCCCACGAAGGGCACTCCCCCCGGGCCTATATCCCTAGTGTAGATAATTGGCCGTCAATAATCAACTCAACTCAACTCAACTGAATTTTGTTTACTGACATTGGTTTATGTTTCTTCAAACTCTTGAAAAAAAATCTATGCGGCAGGAAGTATTTAAACAAAATAATATGGAAATAAAAAGACAAAATTGACAAAAGACAAAAATTGAAATCATTAAAAAAAATTAAATAATAAATTAAAAAATTTCATTTCTAAGACTTTCTGAAAACTCCCGGAATTTTTCAAAATTTCCTTCCCCAAAAACCCGGTTTTTTCCAGCCTTTGCAACTCTATCGCCATTTGAGGGGGTTAGAATGAGAGTGGAGTAAGTCAAAAATTTGAAAAATCTAGATAACCATATTTTTACTGAACGTATATTAATTTCTGTTCAGTGTGACAGTCAAATAAGTCGTAGTTCACTTAGGGAGTCGCTAGAGGTCAAAACAAGTTGGACCACTTAATGCAATGGCAATACGACAAGTTTCACAAACCCTTCATTTCTCAAATTACTAAATATTGATTTACTCCACTCCACCGTCATTCTAACTCCCTCATAACTCAATGCAACCCTGACCGAGCAAGAGTTTTTTTACTGCAAACCATGCCAAAGATGTGATTTGTTATAGACGCTTTCAGTTATAGTTGGCACAAAATGAAATTCACGTGAATCAAGACATTTGAAAAAAAAAAAAAATGTTGAAACGAAAGTGAGCATTTAAAAAATATGACGTTTGAAATTTACAGACTTTTATGTACTATTTTATTAAATCAACGCAAATATTTACTTAAAATAAGAAAACAAATATTTGTTATGGAATAAAGTAATAAAATAAAACTCTTATTAAACTGCAGGCATGAAATTACAAATGTGTTTAGCATCGTAGTAAACCTTTCATTTTTGGAATGAAGACGTCGCCATATGAATTCTATGAGATACGACTATAAATTATGACGAATAGTCCACCGATGTCTTTCATTGCGCCATTTTGCAATACTCCATAATCTTTCAACATTTTGGTTATGACATCCAGTGTTGGAGTCAACAAATTTATATTTGGAATTTACTGTGAAATGATCACATTTTTAATTACGCTACACATTTTTAATAAATTGCTATTATAAGAAAGCTCTTATTCTAAACTTTAAAATGCTATAAAATAAAAAAAATATATAATTTTTTGTTAAATAAATATTAGCACAAATATCCAAGAATTTCAAGAAATTCTGTTAAAATATAAAATAACTGGAAAAATATTCTAAGCTTAGAAACTGATTTTATATGCTAATAATAAGCATTCTTTGAAAATATTACATGCAGTTTTTGGTAGGTTTATGTGATTTTTCTTTGTGGTTCGCTATCTTCTCAAAATGAAATTTTAATATACAATAAGAAAAAAAACCCCAATATGAATTTAAAAGAAAAAAAATCCCGTACTTATTAAAACATTGTCCAACAAAGCATCATGTACAATGCTTTAATCTGTTTTAAATAAACAGTGTGCTTAGCCGAGAAAACTGATTATACCATAGCTCCCGTATAAAAAAATTAGCAGAGTAAACATGCACTGCATATCCGAAAAATAATTGGTCAGATATTGTTACTAACACTTTCCACACTAAATATAACATTTGTGCAAATAATCAAGTCCATGTGGGTACTATCGTTGTTTACCCAAATAAACTAATTATTCAAAAATTCCAAAAGATTTTTTCTTTAAAAAAATATTATTAAATGTATCAATTTTAATTATTGTAATTTGTTTTATAAATAATAAAATTCTTTAATAACATTCATAGCAAAATTCCTATTATTAGAAGATAAAAATATTAAATTAAAATTTTTTCGAAAAAGCAAATCTTTGGAAAGTATAAGAACTTATAACTTCCATGTATGCAGGGTTTACTAATTTTTTAATATGGCATATTTCATTGGATATTTTTTTTAAAATGTAAAGTTTCTACTAATATCAAAAAGCAACGTATTTTATAATAACTTTACAGTAAATTTCGAAAAGTTTCGAACAAGATAAAAGAAATATTATTTCAAGATGATCTAAATTACTCTTCTTGGCTTTTCATTCTTTTTTGTCTGTCCTTAACTTCTATATAAAACTATTCTTCCAAAAAATAAATTAAAAATTGCTCAAATTTTCAGAAGGAGAAAAAAAAAAAAACAGTTGTTTTGCGATTGATAATTTAATATCAAAGCTACATTTTTTCTGAAAATTTGAGCATTATTTAATTTATATTCTGAAAAATTTGTTTTATATAGAAACCATGAACAGGAGAAAAAGAAACGAAAACCAAGAAGACATATTTACATATATTTTTTATCTTGGAAACTTTTCGAAATTAACAGTAAAGTTATCATGAAATATGTTGCTTTTTGATGTTATTAGAAACTTTACGTTTTATTTTATATCCAATGAAATATGCCGTATCAAAAATATAGTACCTGTAATATTTTCCTAAGATTTTTTTTTTTCGAAAATTAAGTTGAATATTTTGATTTTCTACCTATCGAAAAGCTTATTGTCTGAGTGAAAACGAAGACTCATGCACAGCCCAATATTACTTTGCCCAATATACAGCTACGATATATATTAAAACCTTTCGTCAAGCATAACTCAAAAAATATTTGATGGATGTCGTTCTAATTTTCACAGAAGGTACCTCTGATGGTGACAACGATACTTATCTAATTACCAAGAATAAATTTCAAATCGTTTGGAAATGACATTAAAAAATAGATAAAAAGAGCACAATTAAAGTGCATACGTCACAAAAGTTTAATGCGTACGTCATTTTCACCGGCGGCGGTAGATTTTTGTACACAATCAGATTAGAGCAAAGCCATTAAATAATAAGCCCAGTCAGATAGTGTTAAATTTGTTAGCGGGGACACTAGCGCCATTCCTCTGCTGCGGAAGGAGGACAAAACAGAAGTGCGTCGCAGAGAAACGATACGATTTATTTATATCGATATTTTATACGATTTTTATCGTTTGTATCGATTTTTTGTTTTTGCACTTCCTTTAAAAGCTTGCTAATTATTGGGATATTTTACATTAAAGCTAAAATTATAATGAAAATAAAAAGAAAATTGGAATTTTAAATTTTTTTTTGTACACATTTTAACAAAAAACTGATAGTTTAACAAGAATATTTTATAACAATATTTCATGATGTTAAATGTTTTTGAGATTTTTTAGCAATTTAATAATAATTTAAAATCTAGTAATTGAAATATTTACTCAATAAGAATGAAGATTATTTAAAGATTTTATGCATACAGGATAACTAGAATAGAAAAAAAACTGAACATTTTTATATTTTATTGGATTTTTAAGAACTATGCAATTAAAAATTTTACAATTTATCAGAAATTTTTTCATAAAATAAATAAAATATAAAACGAAAAGAATAAATAAAATTTAACATCATGAAATATTTTTGATAAATTATTAGTTTTTTGTTAAAAATATATACAAAGAAATATTTAAAATTCCAATTTTATTTTTATTTTCATAATAGTTTTAGCTTTAATGTAAAAGGCCCCAGTAATTAGCAAGCATTTAAAGGAAGTGCAGGTTAAATTGCCCATAACATCTCACAATTTTGTATTCAGCATATCATTTTTTAACACTGTCCAACCAAGTTGAAAAGGGTTTATGACTTCAGTTTGTCTGTCCATGCTCTAACTCTTATAAATATACTCAAATTGCCCTGAAATTTTTGTAGTTTACTATAGCATGTTCCCTATTTCAACTTATAGTTTTTTTACAGGGACAGTAAAAAATATTACGTTACATTACAGTCAATGGAAAATAATCATTTCAAGTGCATTTTGATGATGCTACGTCATTTAAAACATGATGAAATTGATATATAATTATGAAGCACATCCAAACAGGCGTTTTGTTGAATATGGTATGCAAAACATTAATTATTCATTTACAGGGTCAAACAAAAGAATTCTGTTACACATTGTTCTATGGGGGAAAATCGTTTGTAGATTAATATAGTGATATTTCACTATTTCAAACATAATGAAAATTATATGCATTACTGAGGTGCACTTATTAATTTCTCTCATCAAAGTGGTGTGAATTGCGTTTATTTACAGGGAGACACAAAGATATCAGTTACAGTACAGGTGTGTTATTTAGAGTCAATGTGTGATATGTGGGTTTCAACTTTGGTTTGCGTTTTAAGTTTAACAATTTTTTCATAGTACGTGTGTTATAAACTCGGTTGTTCATATACACGGCTACACAACGGAATCCGTAAGTATTACAGTTTATGGGAGTGAATTACTTAAGGGTAGTTTTTAATTGTGTTAACCATTTTCCTGCTGAACTATGTTTAGTAGACTAATAAAAATTTGTAGTATATAAATAAATTCATATACAGAGCTACACAAAGAAAAATATACATTGTCGTTTAGGGTTGGTAATTGGTGAGAGTGACTTTTAAGTTGCCTTTTAGCTTAATTATTGGTGTGTACAAAAGCTTCAGATAATATGCAGGGCTGTGCGAAAGATTTTGAGTGCATTTTCATTGGTTAGTGAAAATTGCTGAATGTGAATATTCTAACTGAACTAAAGTTTATCATGCTATATATCCCCATCTATTGATCATATACAGGGCTGCACAAAATAATTCGACTACTTTTTTGACACTGGAAGGTAATTTTGACAACTGTATTTTTCAATATGTTATATGTTTTCTATAATGTTTACTTACATATCTCCCTTCACCTTATTTAACGGTGAAGTTTCATTACAGTTTTCTGGCTGTGTTGGAAAGTGTTTCATAATCACACATAATTTTTTGTTCTTGTTTTTAATACATTGATCTAGTTCTAGTTGCTAAAAATTATATTTACAAAGGAACCACTTTTGGTGCAGCTCGCACCTAGCATCCATACATGGTACATTTCGTAGCCCTATACATAAAAGTTAGAGAACTGACAAAATTTCTCTGTTAAAGTCATATTTTTAATTTTTTTATACTATATTATTTTTTCATTATTGGATTTTTAATTGATAATTTCATGCCAAAAGCGAGTCAAGTCGCCAAATAGGGTGCTATGAATTCAAACCACTACTGACACAGCAGAAAAGTATGATATTCGTCCAGGGTTGTCTGAAAAAAGTCTACAGTCAATGTCACGCCACCAAAAATGCAATTATAATGTTGAAATTTTTCAAAATGAAATTCGTAGGTTTTTAAAGAGTTTTTAAAACTTCTTTCAATATTTTATTCTTACTATTAACTAATTTGTATTTTAAAGTATTTAAAAAACTTCTCTGTTAATAGTCCAATAAATGGTCTCGAAAATTGCATTTTCTGAATGTTATGCTGCTGTAAAATAAAAAAATGATTTTAACACAAAATTTTCAACAATTCTCAAACTTCGTAATATAGGGCTTTAAAATGCCACCCTGTCTCAATGCTAGGTGCGAGCTGCACCAAAAGAGGTTCCCTTGTTAGTAAAAAGCTTATTTAAAGAAATCAATATAATTGACCCTTCTCTCTTAAAAAACTACGAATTTTCATTGAATAAATATTTTATGTAAAAACAGATCATCATGAAATTTTGTAAAAAAATTTCTTGCACTTGTTGGTTCAAATATCCACAGATACTTTAGAAAAGAAAAAGAAAACTTATGATTTTAATAATTTAGTAAACTGCAGCTAAAATGCTACTTTAAAAAATAATAAGACTTCAAACTTTTAATGTAACTATTGGGTTGCTCGGAAAGTTGGTTCGTACCGGAAAATTCTATTATTAGACATTAAATCAGATAGCTAATGTCTAATAATTGACGGGCAGAATTTTCTGGTACAAATTCTTAAGCAGAAGGAACTTTCTGAATAACCCAATATATGTATTTAATGACTAATTAGCAGATAGTTAACTATCAACATTTGTATAGATTTCTCTGTGGCATATGTTAAATGTAATCGAATCATTGCCTCTAGTATGTGAATTATATATTATATCAAAGATGAATTCAGCGGTTGGGGCAGGGTACACATACACCACATGATTTGCAATTTTATGCTTTTATTTTTATATTATGTTAAAATTGTTATTATAAGACATTATAAGTAAGCTGTATTTCAAAACACAGGTACAATGACAAAGATTGTGCACTTAAAAAAAATGAAAAAGTTTCCTATTGGAAATGGAATTATAGTTACCCTTATCGATAAGAAAACTTTTCCGAATCTACAAGGAAAAAAATCTGGAAAAATAGAAAGTTGTTTCTTTCTGTCAAGAAACTTTTCCTTTTTGATTGAGAAACTTATCTTTAAATACAGAATAAATTCCTGTAGATTAATGAAATCTCTCCTTATGTATAAACAAAAGCTTCCCAAATCAATAAGTAAATTCATCTTTAATAATAGAATCAATTCCTATAAATCTGTATAACTTTCAATTCACACAAAAAAATTTTGAAAGAATAGACAGAAAACATTCCTTTTTAAAAAAGAAACATTTCTGAATTATTCATTCGGGAATCTTGAAAAAGGTAAAAATACCTCTGTAAAATAGTAACTTTCTTTTCTTTATGGAAATATATATATATTTTTTTTTAATCAGAAAAAAATCCCGTATCATAAAGACTTTTTCCTTATAAGGAGTAAGAACAATGACAGATGAAAATACTCACCTCTTGGACACTATTTTTGTTTCCTTTTATCTAACTTAAATATTATTAAGAATGTTTTTTGCATGCCTATTCACACAATCACAATTACAGATAAATGGGTAATAAGAATAATTCAAGTATGTTAAGATCATAAAATAGATTACTTTGGTATGTTTTGTATTACAATGGTTCAATTTAACGTATTGTCATCTTTAAATTTTATTTATTTGTTACAAGTACACTTTTTTATGTTCATAATATACACAGCATACTTCTTGTTTATTTGTAATCTGCGTGTATACGTATCCTTAATATATTCAGTCAAGATAAAAACAAAAGCAAAATTGTCCAAAACAAACCATTTCGCCTGCTAAAATGTTCCCGCACCCTTAAAAGCCCATTTTTTTTTTTTTTTTTTTTTTTTGTGAAAAATGTAAATTGTTATATAAATGTAAAACAAATCTGGTGAAAACAATTTAGCTTTATCTTTAAATGGTTTTCTTAATTGAAATGAATTGGAAAAATTATCAACATGGAACTGAATAGACATAATTCAAAAACATTGTTTAATACTAACTATTCTCTCGTTTTAGCAGTGATGAATTCAGCAGAAGGCTTGGGATACACACAGTGGAGGATTTGTGGTTTTATGTTTATAAATATAATTTTTATGTTTAAAGTTATATCATAAGTAAGTTGTCTCTAAAAACACAGATAAAACGACAAAGTTCATGGTTCATACACTTGAGAACGATTTTATGCTTATATTTGTTGTAGAAGTGCAATGTTCACCCCTCCCCCTCCCCTTTTGAAGGAGAATTTTTGTTTTAACACTGACCTTCACAGTACCCATAACCAAAAAAAATAATAATATTAAATTTAATGCATTTCATTTTGTATGGTGTGTTTTTAAAAAGGTAAAATTCTACATATTTTTTATGTTATATAAGTTAGTTTTTTCTCAAAATACAAATATATCAAATAAAATTCAAGCACTTTTCAAGGATGTTCAAGGGTTTAGATCAAAGTGTGAAAAAAAGGGAGAAAAAAAATACTTTTCAAAAATTAAAATCAGATTTTTTAATTAAGGATTTTTTTTCTTCCTAAGTTAAGATATTGATATGCAACTTAGATTTGTAGGTGGTTTTAAAAATAATCTGTCTTCATACTTCAGGTATTCTTGTAAAAATCTTGCTAAAATAATGTGTACTAATATATATATATATATACAGAGTTGCCAAGTCTCCGGCTTTTTGGACACCAGTATTTTAGTACAGAAAATGTTGTTTTATGTAATCAGAACATTCTGCGATTTAAAAGAACAACATTTTCTGTAAGATAATACTGGTGTTCAAAAAGCCGGAGACTTGGCAAGTCTGTATATTATTATAATAAATCAAGCTGTCTTAATGAAGACAAATTCTGGAACAATGTTATTTTTTGAGTTGGCAGAAGTAATTTAGTAACATACAGATCATTTAAAAGTAAACTAAGACAATATTTAGAAAAAAAAAATACTGTATACAATTGTTTAGAAATCAGATAATCTTTAACTTCAAAAACAATTTCCCCAATTTTACTTTACAAATATACATTAAAAAGTACTTTTTATTTCAGATTGTTTTGTATCTTTTCTATTGTTATAACTCAAATAATATAAATAATTTTTTTTTTTTTTTTTTTTTTTTTGTCAGCTCATATCTAGATGTAAAGTATTTTGTACACCTGAAAAAAAATTTCTATCATTTTGTACTTTTTAGTATTATTATTCATTTGGAGGAAAGAATCTTTCTAAATATATTTGGTATTTTTTATGTTAGCCGGATGTCAATTATATAGAGATGTAATCATTGGTTCTTTAAATTTTTATTTAGTACTTTACTTAATTATTACTATTAAGTAGAAGCATTAATATGTGTCTTTGTGTAGAATATTATAGTGAACATGGTATTTTCAGGTACTTTAATAAGATGTTTTAATAAATTTACAATCAGCAGAAAAAGAAAAAAAAATCCTATCTATTTATATTATTAAAAGAATTTTCAAGTTTCTGTTCAAGAGAAAACATATAATTTTTTTTTGATTGATCATTTATAAACATATGTAGACTTCCAGCCTTTATTATCTGTATTTTGTGCTTTCAAACGCTGTAAAACAAACATAGATAAAAGTTGAAAGATATTATAGAATAAACAACAGTAGTATTAATTTATCAAGCATAGTAGAGCAAAAATTTTGGCTTATTTAATCTAAATAACGTGAAGGTCGTTTAAATTTTTCAAGAATAAAATTTCAACATTGATTTACATCAATGATAGATCTTATTTTTAATCAGCTTACCATAGTTTAGGTATACACAACATTACATAATTAAAATGGTTCTAGAATAAATATAATTTAGGTATGCACAACATTACATAAATTAAAATGGTTCTAGAATAAATATAATATATAAGAAAAAAATCACCACATTGCTTGACTATTTCAAAGAATTCTTATCAGATCTTTAGATATTACGATATATTTTTTTTTCAAGACAATATATTAAAAAAAACTTTTAAATAATAAAGTATAGTTATTTAATAAGGTACATTTATATCATCGGTAAAAATATCATACATTAAAAAGTAAAGTAATATCACTACAAGAGCAGAAGTGAATTCTCAAATGAAGTTGCTTTTCACGATATTGAATTTTTTACTTAAAGATTTGCGATTAAAGAACATTACTTCAAAATTAGAAGTAAGATAGGGATTTCCCCTTATTTCTTATTACTGACTTCTCCTATTACTTAACATTTAATCAAAGTAATTAACTTAACTGCAAAAGGATAACAATGTTATGTGGTGGATAGACAATAAAGATGATCATTTAAAAGAACAAACACATTTATTAAACATTTAAAAACAAACAATAAATAAAAATGAATGTTTCAAAATTATATTATTTTGTGATACTTTATATTTAATTGAAATAATAAAATACAGCTCACAGATGCAAAATATTTACATCTTGAGATATTAGAGTAAGATAGCTGTTTGCAGAGTGTGTGCTTCTGGTGTCATTAAAGTTCATTACCATGATGATATAGAGCGATCACCACAAAGTCTGTAATTATTATACAAACCGATTTCCGACTTACTCTTTTCCTGAATTCCAATAAGCTTTATCCATCGCTGACATCTAAGGAAGACATAAGAATTCAAATAAGAATTAATATAAATTACGAGCATACAATTTGTGGATATTTACAGGTTGAATAGGGGAGATTTACTTGATGAAATTTTATCATCTTCTTAGGAATACTAACGATTTAAAAGAAAGGATTTTTAAAACGTAAATTGTTGGCATCTGATGCCTACTTTCTGATGGTGAAAATCTTGTTTTAATAATTATATTAGGTAATGAGTAACCACGCTTCTAAATTTCCCCCGTAGACTAACATTAGATTTCATGATCGGGAGTTTCAGTGAAGCAGCCCCTTAATAATGCATGTGTTGTTACTTATATATGCCATATGTACATCGTATACACATGTCATATACGACCTGTACTTAACAAATTTAATAAAATCTAGTAACGAAGAAAACATTTCGCAGGTAAAAAAAATATATATGTAATTTGACAAAACACAAATTTTTATTTTATGAATTGAGAAAAATTTAGAATAATATATAATTAAATTCAGAAAGATAACATAAACGTCCTTTTGTAATATAATCTCTAAACAAAAAATAATGCTATAAAGGCCGAATTAACTGGCATGTCCGAGAAATGCTGATGCCTCAGCAGTTGAGTGCTATAAAATGGTTATCTGATGATTGGGGGGGGGGGGGGAGAAAAAATTCAACATTGACACCATGTCAAAAAAAAAAAAAATTAATTTAACAAATTACAATAACCATTAGGAAAATGTTCCGAAAGCTTAAAAAAAAATGCCTGCCAAGGTTGCAGTTATGATTTCGCCAACATCATCGCAAAGCTTATATATGCATCCTAGATACGCATATATATAATATATATATATATTCCAAGCACTCCTATATGTGCCATATATATCATTACGCACATATTATTAACGTCTTATGTGTCATATATACGTCATATACACATGTCATATATATATATACATCATATATGCATTATATATGACTATAACTTGGGCATATATGTCAAGAAATGTTATATATATATATATATATATCATATATTATTATAATGCCATACATGCTTTATAATTTGGCGATAAATCTTGGTTGCTTGGCGATTCATCTTTGGAACCCGTGATAACATGGAAGTACCCAAATTTTAATCATATCAGCATAAAAATAATACAGAAATAAGGATCTGTTTCATACTTTAATGTTTAAAAAACGAGAGAAAAGTATGAGCATGTCAGGAATTGGCACAGACGCACCATGTTGAATTTTTTTTTTCTCGCCAATTGGGCGAAAAATTTGTTTTGGAAAATTAGTTACAAATAGTATGCAATAATAGCACGTGATTTTTTATTTTAATATAAAAATAAAATAATATAATAAAAATAAATAAATGGTAGTTTAATGTAAATAAATATGTTACTTTGATACTTTTCTATTGATAAATATAGTAAAAATAATTTATAGAATAAAAATAAAAATAAATAAACAAAATAATCGGTTTACCATGTGAGGCTAAAAATTGCCATCTTGTTGTAATTGCGCCAACATGGTTTGTAGGTAACATTAGCATGGTTTGGTAACATGGTTTGTAGGTAGCCCAGGAATTTTAACATAGTTGAGCAGAGAAAAGTCTTTTTTATGTAAATCGCCTTAATGATAAACTGTTAATATTGATAAAATAAATGTTTGCATATTAATAATTAGTATATAATAGCTGTTCACAATATATAGACACAGAACTTCAAAAACAAATTGATTTACATAATATGGGTTGTTTAACCAATGTGGAACAGATGCTTTACACTCACGCAAACATATAAACATAAGTTTGGCGACTTTTTGGTTGGCGCGATTTTCAAGACCGCGCCAAACGAATAACTTAATTTTAATACAATGGCTAGGTTGCCGTTAAAGGAAAAAATCCCCTAAATTTGGCGACTTTTTTCCCTTTTTTAACCGATTAATTTTTTTTTCTGCGTGAGTGTAAAGCATCTTAGCCAGCAAGGTTAAATAAATAAACAGTAAAATAAAAAAATTGAATATACAATATCGTATCTTAATCTCACTTCTCTAGGACCAGATTTTGGATCTTAGCGAGTATCGCCAAAGTTGGAAAGATTTTTTCGCGCGTATATTTTGCAGACCACTGCAGCATCTATACCAAATATATATATATAGGGTAGATGTGCCAGTAATGCACATCCTTAAGGAATTTCAGTACTTTTTGGTTAGCCGGGCGCCAGTGATATATGTACATATATAAATACATATGTATATACACACACACACATACATATATATATACATACATATATGTATATATATGTGTATGTATATATATATATATGTATATGTAGATATGTATATATATGTGTTTGTGTGTATATATATATCACTGGCGCCCGGCTAACCGAAAAGTACCGAAATTTCTTTAAAAATTATTTTTTATTAATAGTTATAATTGTTATATTCCACATTTTTTAATATTATATTAATCTACCAACAATATTTAATCATGCTCATAGTCACATTTCCCAATGTGAATCGAAATTTAATTGTAAATAACAGAAATAAATCAAAACACCCTAAATTCCAGTAATGGACACCCCGCAAAATGATATTATGATTGTATTTAAAACTAGAATTTAAAGAAAGCATATTAATGAAATAAAAAAAGCTGAATTTTTATTGGTTATTTTTTTTACAAACCAAAAATGTTGAAGGTGGCCCATTACTGGAAGGCGGTCCATTACTGGCACATCTACCATATATATATATATATATATATATATAAACACAAAAATATCCGATATTTTCAAAATAAACAATGTATTGACGATTATAAATATTTTCAGATATTGCAGTTTAAACTAAAATAAATCAAACCAGAAAAGATTATTTCAAATGAAAATTTAAATAATGTATATCTAAATTTAACAGTTTATCTTTCAGTGGCTATTTCATGTAAATAATATCTCGCATAATTATTGGTTTTACATTTAAATTATCAACTTCAAACTAGGAAAATATATTTCTAGCTCTAAAAAAGGGCACAATTAATAACAGTTGAAAAATTAATTTACACTTATTTGACTGAAAATATCATACACAGTATTTAGAAAATAAATATCAAGTATATGAAAATAGCGAACATCATGATATTTTACACATAAATATTGGTTATACCTTATATATCACCGAACTCTGTTGGTTTAAACTATTTACTGGAAACAGCGTAATTTGTAAGTACCGAATCGTTAGAAAACTATTACTTTATTTTCAGCCTTCAATGGTCGAGCTCTGATATAACAACTGTGTGAATAATATATTTATAAATATTAATTACATTTATAAATCTGCGTATCAGAGACAGATTACATCAGCTCCGCAGTTTTATTTTGAAATCATTTTATGAAATATTTATAACATTTAACCAGTTTAATTTATTTCATATTTGTTTTATTAATTAGTAATTATAAAAGATGTTTAAAGAAGTTTTGAATTCTAAGGAAAAAACCAATTCCATATCGCCATTTCTTCCGTATACAAACTATTTACAAACCGAAAATAAAAACATTTAATTAATTTAAATTAATCTTACTTGAGAAAAAATTGATTTATATATGATTTATTTAACCAATGTTAAATAAAGAAACAGTAAAATAAAAATAAAAAATTTGAATATGCAAAATCGAAAATCAAAACATAGAACTTAACTTACTCCGTCATTGTGTTGCCATTCCTTCACGACAAATCCACCATCCGCGAATCGTTGCAGCACTCCCAACCGCTAGATGGCGCTATTTTCAACTTGCGAAAAGTTTCCCATTTATCTGACTGGGCTTATTATTTAATGGCTTTGGATTAGAGCATATGGAGCAAAAAAAATTATGCACGCACTTATTCAGTACAATAAAATATATTTCAGCTTTTAAAAAAATGGAAAATAAATATGGAATTTTTTCTGTTTGAAATAAAAAATCCGTAATAACTTAATAGTACAGATTTGGCGCAAATTTCACCAATAGCATTTTTACCAATAGTAGCTTTTATAATTTGAGTGTGTAAATTAGAAACAATTATTTGATGTTTAAATAAAATGTTTTGAATTACGGCGTTATGTTTTCTGATATTTTTCTTTTTCAATTTCTACTATTAGTTCACACTCTCCCTATATATATTTATATATCTTGTTCAAATTTTCAATCGTTAATAAAATACTTTTTATTCCTCCACTCAAGTTCAAATACATTTTTTTAAACTTGAAGTGGATGACACTTGATCTTAATACAGTTTTTTAAATAAAAAGTAACTGAAATAAAATTTTTCTTTGTTGACCTAAGTAGGAATTGACTTTTTTTTTTTTTTATATTACTTGTTAGTAATTCAAATAGAAATAGTGAAAGGCATGTATTTTAAATGAAACGAGTGGAAAGTTTATTTTTTATTTGAAATGATTTCAATATGAATATGGTATGGGAACAATATTTGGCAAATTATCACCTTCGCCCAGCTAATATAAAAGTATAAATATTGCAAATGATATGTGGTACGCGAAATGGAACAATCATCATCATCATATCATATATATTAATATTAATAGTAATTAATTAATTAATATATATATTATTTCTTCTGTCAACATCCCTTTTTCTAAGAAAATACGAAACGCAGAACGACGAATGAGACAGCATATGAAAGGATTTTGAATAGGCTTTTGACATAGCCCACTTAAAATTTCGTTAAAACATGTTTTTGATTAAAAAATGCTGAAAATTAAAAATTAAATCGGCATTGTTTTTATAAAAGAAATGAAAGGTTTTCCTCAAATTATTGTTGCCACAAAAACAAAATTCCACATTATATGATGCTCAGAAATTATTCTAAAAAACACCGCACGGGTTTATTTTATATTTATGATTAAAAAGCGGAATTGAAATGTTTAGATTTATATTTCTATGTCCCATGTTTTTCTCGAAGCGGATGACGTCATCCTCTAATGCAGTCAAAATGCGATTGTTAATTTTTTTTCTCGCGCGTGCCTTTTGCAAACTTGATCAGTTTTTACTCTAACTTTGATGGAATAAATTAGATGATATTCTGGCTTGACTAAAAACTAAATGTTGTTTGCAGATATTTTTATCCTTACTTTTTCTTTAGAAGTTTAAACCTGCATCTAATAAATATTACATATTGATAAAAAATGATACTTCTCTATTATCCCGCCGACCACTTTTCATAACAAAAAACTATCGCCAAATAAACGGGAGAACATTGCCATTGGAATATCAAAATAAATAAAATATAAGAATTTAAGGACACAATTGTTATTTTAATTAATAAAATAGCTAACAAATCAGTAAAACATAATGAAAAATACACGCAAATGTCGAATTAAACAAGAACGAAAAATCATGCGTCAAGCATAGATTATGTAACACTTTCCAACGCTTCCAAAATAATTTTACAAATCATATTCTTTAATAAGCTAAAAGATAACATCTAAGTAATCCGAATACTTTTATTCAGCCCCGTATAGGATCTATAGATTTGTATATATACTACATAAGATGCTAAATTTTAGTTCAGTTAGGAAACACGTAGCACAGTTTAAAATTCTCCGTCTGGAGTTAAATAATACGGAAATGTTTTCCCGAACTTTTGTGCTTCCCTGTATAGGATCTACAGAATTTATACACACCACGTAATATACAAAAAGCGATTTAAAATTGAAATCGCGTTCAGTAACTTAAAACGTACTTCCAGGAATTATTGTTAACAGACAGTAGAGAATTCTTTTGTGTGTCCCTGTAAATGAACGATGACTGCTATACACACAATATTCTGTAGTAAGTCTCTTTAATGAACCTTATATAAATTTCAATGCGTTTAAAATAGTGAAACATTATTTAAATAAACCGCAGACGATTTTTCTCCATAGACGTAATGTAACGGAATTCTTTTGAATGTCCCTGTAAAGTAAGTATAAGTGCTATGCACACTCTATTCCATATTAAGCTTCTTCTAATGCACCTTAGTGATATATATAAATTTCAATGCGTTTAAAATAGTGAAACATTATTTAAATAAACCGCAAATAATTTTTCCCCATAGACCGCAATGTAACGGAATTCTTTTGAGTGTCCCTGTAAAAAAACTATAAGTGCTACACACTTCCGTTGAAATAGGGAACATGCTATAGATAACGATTATAACATATAAAAATTGCAGGGCAATCCGAGCATATTTACGGGAGTTAGAGCACGGCCAGACGGCAGACGGCAGACGGCCAGACGGCAGACGGCCAGACAAACCGAAGTCATAAACACTTTTCAACTAGGTTGGAAAGTGTTAAAAACCACTTAATGACGTAACAAACACGTATAATGCTTCTGACATCAAGTAAATGGAACAGCATTTTTGGCGTTTAATCTTACAGTTTGGCGGTAGTTTTTTGTTATGAAAATTGGTCGACGGGATAATAGAGAAGTACCTAAAAAATATTAGATTTCAGTGCGAAATCTTCGCACGGGCCCTCTGGTTATGTTATAATCACTCTTCGTACAAGAAAAATAGATAATATTCTGCATTCAGATACACTGGCAAGTTTGTCGTGAAACAAGAATAATGCTAACAAGAACAGCATATAACTGCATGATTCATAATAATGATATTAAATTCTCCGACTGATTTTGGGCTAGTCTACGGATGTTTCTCCTAGAAAATAATCACAGAAGGAATATTTTACATTTCTTTCGACTGAAGTTAGATCAACAAGATAATAATTGTTTATACAAACTTGGTCGAGATATTGGTGAGCCTAATACACACACTTAGTTACATCCAAATCGGTTGTTCTGACATGAATGAAAACAAAAATATTAAATTTATACGTAATCAAGCAAAACTAAATGGATATCCTAATTACATGGTGAATTCATTTCATTAATTCATGGGTGTTTATTCATAACTTATTTGATGTTTATATACAAAAAAATATAAAGATTAGAGGAGGTTGGGATCGAGGATGTTGGCTTATATATACATATTAAAATTAAAAAAAATATATAAAATACACACTGTGGTCATTGCAATGTCATTTCTATATAATTTTTAAATCTATATAATATTTTTCAATGTGATTGTAACAGTTCTGATCCATCTATAATATCTAATTAATAATGAAAAAATACGCAAATATTTTTACAAATCTTTATTTCGTCTTTTCAAATTTTGCGCCCTTAGGATTCGTGCGCCTGGAGCAGTTTGCTCCAACTGCTCCACGGTAGCTACGCCCCTGGCGTCTAAATAGAAGATATGTGCAACTTGCTATTTCAGTAATGCTTTAAAAAGTGCTAGAAATTTTAATCTGAAAAATGTTCAGCGATGCTGAATGATTGATAAATGTCGATCGTAGTGACATCTGCTAGCTCTTTTCAATGCACACATTCTGTAAGAATTGTATAAGGAAAGGGCAGCTGACGTCACTGTTGGTTAAATTACTGTTGGTTAGCAAGAAAAACCTGTTTGTTCTTTATGACTCCTACTGTGCAAATGAGATAGGGAAATTTGATTGGTCTATGTTAAACTGGTCTATGGTATGATTGGCCTATGTCGCCATGACGATTCCTGCAATGACAAAAATAAAGTGGTAGATTGGTTGATGGCACTGTTTGTTTGTAAACATGCCCTTTCCTTATAAGGATTGAGCTAGAAAATGTCGCTACGATCAAAATTTATCGTTCAGCACTGTTGGACTTTTATCGATTCAGTTTTGTAGCATTGTTGGATTGGCAGGTTGCCATACTATGTCTTTAAGACGCTATAGTTGAAGGTACCGGACTTAGGCCCAATATGATAGACCTCTTGAATCACGTATTTCGACGTGAGGATCTCTGGAGAAGTCCATGGACTTCAGATCTCACTCGAAAGATGCCGTATGCATGTTTGAAAGCTCGGTTGTAAAACATGGTAACTGAAATTTTTGGTGTCTTTTTCCGAATTTCATGTAAAATTGTTTAACTGCCTCCTGATAACCTTTTAAGAGTACAATGCTTATATTTTTTTATTCACTTAAGGGATTCAACGCTTATTTCAAACATTGTCTGTTATGGAAATCTATTAGGAAAAAGCATTTTCCCAGAAACTTTCACATTCGAACGCTTGCCGAGTGTCTATACTACTATAGTAGAAAAAAGGTCTTCGCTATTGTCAGCAACTTCACTCAAAGACACTGGATCGGGTTGGTGGTCCCAAAGGAATACTGAGCTCTCTCTCGTCACTTGATCATGTGGTCTTCGAACGCAGATCTCGAAATCTTCGAATGTAAATCGGAGGTCCACTTAGCCCAGTGGTTAGCATGCTGACCATAAATTGAGGAGATGGGACGATGTTTACGAGTGTGGTCCGAGCGCAGTGAATGTGCAGGGCTTTTAGGCTTTTCCTTGAAAGTAACGATAATTCGGGTCAATTTCTCTTCAAAAGTAGTCCCTGGAAACAGTCTTTCTTTCTGCAGTGTGGTCAATACATCTTGAATGGTGGCTGCGCTGGTCTTGGCCAGTCGGTCGGGAACGACTCTTTGCACTGATGGGTTCCATCCAATTGCTTGTGCTCCTGGCGGATTTGTTGTTGCTTCGACTAGATTTCATATGGTTACTTGAAGGCGGGGGATCGCTACGCGATTCCATGTTAAACGGCATGGGATCATTAAACCCTGGACCGGTAAATATTGTATATTTATCTATGTGAGTTATTCAGAAAATTGTTTTACATAACACAGGAAATTAAAGAGCCACTCGACTTACTCGTTTTTTCTCATTTCTTTCAATACATTCTGACTTTAAAACTAAGACTGAAGAGCAATTAGGCACTCGTGTGAACATTAATCTTTGCGACCACCCTTTACTTAATCTTTGTGCGTCTATATGAAATATCCACAATCAGATTGGTGCTCCTTTTTAGAGCATTGTGCCCAGTGCGGCTGCACAGATCGCATACCCCTCGGACTCCCCCCATCTTAGGTGATTGCACAGACTCGAAGCCGGCGAGACCTGAGGCCGATTTTCTAGAATTTGACACGAGCCGGACCGGGCCAGGCTTAATTTATTTTTTTGCCAAACTGGGTCGGGTCTGGTACTCATTCTTTCCGAGTGGTGTTGGACTGGCAATTATTTTGTGAAATAAACAGTGATATTGTACATTTGTTTAACGGAATTTTTAGAAATTTACTTTCATGTAATAAATTATAAGAATTTTTTTTTAAAGATTTACGTTTTTAAAACTTTCCAACATAGTTGAAAAATATTTATGAATTCAGTTTGTATGTCCGTCTGTTCGAACTCTAACTCGCATAAATATACTCGTATTGCCATTGAATTCATATTCATATACAGGGCTTGACAAATGCGGTCGCCAGGTTGCCACTAGCTACCAAGTTATTTAATCTTTGAAAATGAGCACAAGTGACATTTTTTCACTCCCCCACCCCTATTCGTGAGCGACAAGCTGTAATCTTCCTCATCTCTCGTACTTTTAATGGAAGAACTAAATTTAAATGTCATTTTCCAACTCATGAACAGAAAACACCATTCTTTTCAGCTATAGCCAGCTAGTATATTATATCACGTGATTAGAATGTGTGTAATGAAACAGTAAGAAGTAGTGTTAATCCAGCCTCTGTGGCATCTAAAATTGAATACAATGCTAAATAGTTTCAAATCTAATTTTTGTGCTTACATAAGTTGTCAACATAATATAAGTGATTATAAGTTTTATAAGTTTCTTTAGAAAACATAGTTTATATTACCTTTCTAAATTATGTACTATTCTAAACTATGTAACTAATAATTGTAAACTATACTTGTTATTATTTTTTCTCAATTAATTCATAAAATACTCGTGTTTTTTATCAATGATGGGGAAGAGGATGGGGGTAAATATTTTTTATTGGCGACTAGTATTTATTTCTGGCTACAAGATTTTTTCAAATTTGTAAAGCCCTGCATATATGTAATTGAGGTTTATTGTGGCATGTTTGACATTGAAAATGAAGTGTGTACCATTTCTGGTTAGTTTACAGGAGCCCTCAAAAATACTCCGCTATTTTGCAGTCAATGAGGGGGAAATTCGTTTTCAGTGTATTTTAATGATGTTACACTATTTCAAGCCCAATGAAATTGATATGCGTCACGGATATGGACGACAACATATTTTCTAGAGAGTATAGAATAAGTAGCAATTAGAAGTCGTGTACAGGGGCACTTAAAAATATCCTGTTACATTATGGTCAATGGGGAAAGATCGTTTTCAGTGCAGTTTAATGATGTTACATTCTTCCAAGCATAATGAAATTGATATGTATTACTGGAGTGAATGGAAAAATGCTTTCTATAGAGTATAGAGTAAGTAGCAATTATAGTTTGCTTACAGGGACACACAAAAAATTCTATTCCATTATAATGTATGGGGGAAAATCGTTTGCAGTGTATTTTAATGATGTTACACTATTTCAATGAAAATGATATACATTACTGAGGGACACGAAAACATGTTTTCTGTAGATAATTGAGTACGTAGAATTTATCTCTTATTTATAGAGACACTCAAACTAATTCGCTTATAGGACTGACTATGAATCATAATTGCTGGATGTGCGTTTTCAGCTGTGATATGTATTTTAAAACTTAACTATTTTTTAGTGCATTCGGAGGTGTGTAGATTATATACAGATCTGCTCGGAAGAATTCACACACATTACCGGCTATGAACTGCAATTGCTGAAAATGAATTTTTACAGCGTTTTTTTTTCTTATTTCATTTGTGTTGTTGTCGTGTCAGAGAAAGTGCCATGGCACTTCTCTGAAAGAAGGGGTGCCAGAGCCTCAAGAGAGGTTGGACTTCTAGAGCTGGTCTCCTAATTTTTGAATCAATTCCAGATGAGAGACCTGCACCTGGATTGACACCCCCAGAGGTATTGTTTTCAAACTTGGAGGACATTGGAGCCACGAACAGATTTTAAGTGCACCATCTCCCGTTTGCTTACACTGTCCCACAGCAGCCGCAGTCGAGAGAGGTTGTCACCCTCCCAAGCATTGCCCATGGTTGACGCTGCTTCCCTTTCGGTGATCTAGACGGGAACCAAGCTTAATCGCTTGCGCCACTGCGGGACTCTTATTTCATTTAGCTATCTCATTTCAGTATTCATTGTATGAACAAAAATGAAATTTCTTAATAATATTTAGGTAGTGTTGGAGAGTGTTTCTCATAATCTATGCATGATTTTTCGTTCTTGTTTTCTTTATAGAGCCTTAAGTTATGGTTTATTTAAATGTATTTTTTCTTTCATTTAAAACTACCTTAAGTTGGAGTTAATTAAGTCCCCCCCCAAAAAAAAAAATATATATTTAGTCCTTGGTCTGTTTTGCGAATACTGACGCGATTCATCGACTATTGAACTTCATTTGTTGTGGATCCTAGCCGAAAGTCAGAGTAACTCCATTTTACGGTACATTTTTCTTTCTAACGAGTCCATTTGATTATATTTGTTTAAGTGTGTTGTTATTCCGTGTTCCATAACTTCCGACATAAAGCTGAAAAAAGTTGTACTCGTTGCATAAAAATGTATGAAATATTCTTTTAAAATAATTTTAATTATAGGATAATGTTATGTTAGTTAAGAAATATTGGATATTTTTTAAGAAACTTGGGTCGGGCCATGGCCATGACATACGATAAACAAAACGGGTCGAACTAGGCCTTGGCGAAACTTTTAGCGTTTACATCAGGCCAGGCCGGGACTTTGACCGGAAAATTTCATCTCGTGTAGACCTCTATATTAACTACAATCGAAACAATAAAACGGCTAAGAATAGGCCAGTATTTTTGTTGTGGAAGATGCATGCCCGCTATATTATTATGAAAAATTTCCGTTTATTGGTAGTCACTATTATCGGGTCAGATTTTTTGCATACAATGTTAGTCATTTGTAAAACTGTTTCAAAGTCTAAATTTCCGGTCAGTGAGAATCGTTTCTCAGAAGTTTTATTTCGGGTACTGTATAATTCTGTATTGCATATGTTGTTTCCGATATGATTGCTTTTTCATTTCTTGAAATCATGAGTTATCTAGCTATAGAAATATTTTCCCCCTCAATTTAATAAATATAATCATTGAAATAGTCATATTTTTCTTAATTATAACCCCGAATCAAAACAAATCAATATCACAACTCCCCAGACTGTTTTAAGAAAAAATCACAAATATTTTTGAAATTCACGATCATATACTTAAAATTTTCAACATATATCTGCATTTCATAGGGGATTCTGATACAAAATAAACAAGAAAACTTCTAAACAACTATTGGTTTTCGGTAACATCAAATTATCTTTTAGATTTACGTCGATTCTCTGGGGCCTCGGAAAAAAGAAAGGGTTGAATTATCTCCTATCTCCCTGGCTACAAAACAATGTATCCCAGGAGATCCCTACGTTCTCTTCTGTTTGAAGACGATAGACACTCAGGAGAGTCGTTTCTTCAACTCTGCGTACAGTCGAGACGACAACGAAAACTCTCTTGGGAAAAAAAAAGGAAATTCGTTGTTGGTCGTTGTGAAAAGGTTCTCTATCATCTAGGGCGATATGAGAAACAAGGGCAACAAATGAGAATCAAATTTAAGAGATGGAGAGAATCTGTAGATTATAGAAGAAGAATTAGTATGTGGAAACAATTTGTTTTGCTGATAAAATCAGACTGCTTTCGATAGAATTTTTAGTTTGTTGATGTAACATTATCAACTGATATTTCTTTTTTTTAAGGAAGTTTCTCAGCTTAACAATGTGTATTTGATATATATTTTTTTTGTCTGTGCAAGCATGGCTTTTGAGTCGATGAGCCAAGTTTGATAACTCTTTGTTTGTTTGTTTGTTTAAATTTTGTTTTCCTATCGTAGTTCAAGGAAAATTATATTAAATTTAAATAACGGCTTCCCTGTCTGTGTATCTGCTCAATTGTTTTCTCACGTTCTAACTTTCATATATACACTTGTAATCATTGTACACATCCCTAAGTAGGATACAAATAATGTAACATATAATTACTCAAACTATGCCAATATCAGAAAGCATTAAACAAATTGTAACAACACCTTGTTACTTGTGGATTTCTTGGATTTTCCCCCAATCCCCACAAAATTTCCAAATTTGTCTTTTTTTTTCCTTTGCTCAAAATTCTTGTGTTTTTTGCAACTCTATCTGTTGGCAAGCTTTGAGTACCATGTATGAAAAATATTTGGTATTTTATCTGGATGTGAGAATCCGCTATGTCACGCTTGCTATTTATGTTTGAAAAGCTAAATCAAATACATTTGCTACCCAGTTTTCACAGAAATCATCAGTTTTAAACCTTCAAAAAGTTGATATTTTGTCTTTCATATATTTTAAAACCCATACAATTCTGAATCTAACAAAACAAACCACATGAACATATTCAAATTAGAACCGGGTCAGTGTGATATTGATATGTGTACACAGACTTTCAATTGATTTTAATCTTTTCATCCATAAACTTTTGAAAAGCAAAATCAAATACATTTGCTACCCAGTTTTCACAGGAAACATCAGCTTTAAACCTTCCAAAAATTTATTTTTTGTTTTTCATATATTTTAAAACATATACAACTGAATCTAACAAAACAAACCACATAAAAATATTCAAATTAGAACTGGGTCAATGTGATACTGATATGTGTACACAGACTCCAACTGACTTTTAAACTTTTCATCCATAAACTTTTGAAAAGCTAAATCAAATACATTTGCTACCCAGTTTTCACAGAAATCATCAGTTTTAAACCTTCAAAAAGTTGATTTTTTGTCTTTCATATATTTTAAAACCCATACAATTCTGAATCTAACAAAACAAACCGCATGAACATATTCAAATTAGAACCGGGTCAGTGTGATATTGATATGTGTACGCAGACTTTCAATTGATTTTTAATCTTTTCATCCATAAACTTTTGAAAAGCAAAATCAAATACATTTGCTACCCAGTTTTCACAGGAAACATCAGTTTTAAACCTTCCAAAAATTTATTTTTTGTTTTTCATATATTTTAAAACATATACAATTCTGAATCTAACAAAACAAACCACATAAAAATATTCAAATTAGAACTGGGTCAATGTGATACTGATATGTGTACACAGACTCCAATTGACTTTTAAACTTTTCATCCATAAACTTTTGAAAAGCTAAATCAAATACATTTGCTACCCAGTTTTCACAGAAATCATCAGTTTTAAACCTTCAAAAAGTTGATTTTTTGTCTTTCATATATTTTAAAACCCAAACAATTCTGAATCTAACAAAACAAACCGCATGAACATATTCAAATTAGAACCGGGTCAGTGTGATATTGATATGTGTACACAGACTTCCAACTGATTTTTAATCTTTTCATCCATAAACTTTTGAAAAGCAAAATCAAATACATTTGCTACCCAGTTTTCACAGGAAACATCAGTTTTAAACCTTCCAAAAATTGATTTTTTGTTTTTCATATATTTTAAAACATATACAATTCTGAATCTAACAAAACAAACCACATAAAAATATTCAAGTTAGAACCGGGTCAATGTGATACTGATATGTGTACACAGACTCCAATTGACTTTTAAACTTTTCATCCATAAACTTTTGAAAAGGTAAATCAAATACATTTGCTACCCAGTTTTCACTGGAAACATCAGTTTTAAACCTTCCAAAAATTGATTTTTTGTTTTTCATATATTTTAAACAAATCGCATGAAAAAATTCAAATTATAACCTTGTCAGTGTGATATTGATATGTGTACACAGACTCCAATTGATTTTTAAACTTTTCATCCAGAAACTTTTGAAAGGCTAAATCAAATACATTTGCTACCCAGTTTTCACAGGAAACATCAGTTTTAAACATTCAAAAGATTGATTTTTTGTTTTTCTTATATTTTAAAACACGAGCAGGGAAGACCGAGCTATGCTCGGTCAAAATTAAATTTGAGTTCAAATATCATGACCCATGACCAAAATGATCCACTAATTGAATTTTCTCGAACATGCGACTTAGCCCAACAGTCTTCTCGCGCCCGAAAACCATAGGATGCAAAATTTAGTGTAAATAGTATTAGCCGTTTTTAAGATAAAATAGGTTGACCCATAATGACCCATGACCAAAATGACCCACTAATCGAAATTTCTCGAACATGTGACCTAGCCTAGTAGTCTTCTTGTTCCCTAAACCTGTAGGGTGCTAAATTTATTTCAAATCCTCTGAACCGTTTTTAAGACAATATAGCTTGACCTATAATGACCCATGACCAAAACGACCCACTAATTGAATTTTCTCGAACATGTGACCTAGCCCAACAGTCTTCTCGTGCTCGAAAACCATTGGATGCAAAATTTAGTGTAAATTGAGCCGTTTTTTAGATCTTGACCCACAATGACCCAGAAATGACCAACTAATCAAATTTTCTCGAACATGTGACATAGCCCAATGATTTTCGCGTGCCCGAAACTCGTAAGATACAAAATTTAATCAAAGTCGTTAGAGCCGTTTTTTAGATAAAATTAATTTGACCCGCTTTGACCCAAAAATGACCCACTAATCGAAAGTTCTCGAACATGTGACCCAGCCCAATAGTCTTCTCGTGCCCGAAAATAGTCGGATACAAAATTTCGTCAAAATCGTTTAAACCGTTTTTTAGATACAATTAGCTTGATCATGACCCAAAATGACCCAAAATGACCCACTAATTGAATTTTCTCGAACATGTGACCTAGCCCAACAGTCTTCTCGTGCCCGAAAACCATTGGATGCAAAATTTAGTGAAAATTGAACCGCTTTTTAGATCTTGACCCACAATGACCCAGAAATGACCAACTAATCGAATTTTCTCAGACATGTGACCTAGCCCAATGATTTTATCGTGCTCGAAACTCGTAGGACACAAAATTTAATCAAAATCGTTAGAGCCGTTTTTTAGATAAAATTATTTTGACCCGCGTTGACCCAAAAATGACCGACTAATCGAAAGTTCTCGAACAAGTGACCCAGCCCAATAGTCTTCTCGTGCCCGAAAATGGTCAAATACAAAATTTCGTCAAAATCGTTTGAACCGTTTTTTAGATACAATTAGCTAGACCATGACCCAAAATGACCCACTAATCGAATTTTCTCGAACATGTGACCTAGCCCAATGGTTTTCTGGTGCCCCAAAACGGTAGGATACGAAATTTCGTCAAAATAGTTAGAGCCGTTTTTAAGGTAAAATTTGCATATATATATATATATATATATATATATATATATATATATATATATATATATATATATATATATATAACCACACACAAGATTTGCTCGTATTTGAATATATGATATACAATTCTGAATCTAACAAAACAAAGCGATGAAAATATTCAAATTAGAACCGGGTCAGTGTGATATTGATGTGTGTACACAGACTCCAATTGATTTTTAAACTTCACATCCGCTTTTCTGAAAACAATATTTTTGCAAGTTACGCACATTGTAGAAAAAAAAATCATTTGCAGACAGATAATTTATTTTGCGTAGATATTTATAAGCTTCGAAAATACAGTTTTCAAGTTTTAATAAATCAATTGTAGTCTGTGTTAAATTGCACATATATCAATTTCAAACTGACCCGGTTCTAATTAAAATATTTTCACGCGGTTTCTTTTGTTTGATTCAGAATTGTTTAAGTTTTTAAGGTATATATCAAAATCAAAAAAAATATTTTCTGAAGTTTTAAAACTGATGATTCGGCTTAAGTCCTGCGCAATTCAAAATATCCAGAAATTAGTTAAATTAGGCCTTTTCTCTTCTGCTTCGTGTTTCAGTAGATACTCGAGTACATTAATGCACTATCATAACTTGATATATCCATTATTGTTTTCATAAATATATAAGATTTTTGGTTTCTTAACTTCGTTACGAGTTTCAGTCTGAATTTCACGCTGACTGATGTTTATGTTTTTTTGTAAGGGTTGTCTTAATGTGACTTGATTAGATTTCCGTTTTCTATGAAATTCTTTCTTTCTTCGAGCAGAGATTTACTCTTCTCAATCACATTCTTCCCATACTTTGCTAAATTCTCATAATTAGAGAGCAAAAGAAAAAGTCCTTCCGGCTTGTATCGGGAGGAAAAGGTAGCTTTCATAGTCCATGTTTTTAAAAATTAAACTCATTTTACTCAAACAACCGAAGCTAAAATGCTTGGAACCCGATTATAGAAGATTTAATCCCGGTTTCCGTTAATACTGAATTTGAATGCGAATTTCAGCATGAGAGTTACAGCATAACAAAAATCAGATTGTTTCAAAATGTCAGCCACTATAGAATTTCAAACTGACATATCTCAGTCATTTTTTAAGATAAAGCCAAAACAAAAAATGTTCCGGAATCCTTGTATCACGATCTAACACTTAATGGAAACAAATTTTTCTATTTATAATTTTTTATACATACTTTTGAAATTAATTTTTTTTTAAATTTAACTGGCCGCCATTTTGAAACTAGATGACGCATGAAGCTGGCCAACGAACTCGGTCGAGACCTTGGTATGTTCTGTACACATGATCAGTCACAGTCACATTGGTTCATAAATGCGATTTTAAATTGATTTTTCTACACAAACATTCTTAAAATCACGGACAACGCCGGGTACTTCAGCTAGTTTGTTGTAAATTAAATAAACTCTTTGAGAGTCTCTCGTTCTTTATCAATTTTTCAAATAATGCTTTTATTTTAAAAAGGGTAAACAGTTTTGAATTTTCTATATATATGTCTTTGAAACAATGCATAATTTATGGAATTCGAAATTGAAAGAATTGAAGTTATTTTTGAAAATTGGATTACATTCTCAAAATACGAGAGGTAATGCAGAACTTTTGCACCAAATATTAAATGAGAATGTATAAATTTTTCTGAACCGAAGTTACAGCTATTAGACTTCTGGGAACAAAAACCTTCATTTAATATAGCAACACACAGTTTTACCCGGGTGTATTATCTGATTAACAATGCATTTCATAACTGGGCAAATCCTTCATACAAATCTTCTCCCCCTTTTTTTTAACTGCGCCATTTCCATTCCCAATATGCCCGCAGCCGAAGCTTGATCGTTAAATACCAATTCAAACACTTTAATGTTACCCTAGAGATCTACGTTAACTTTCTGTTCATTAAAGTAGCATCCCGCAGGACTACATTTTACCTTGAGCAGGGATTTTTGCCTGTAACGAAGAAGAAGGGGAAAAAAAACTTATAATTTTCATAAAATATATTTTAAGAGAACGTGGGTGTTATATTTTGAGATTAAAGATTATTTATGCAAAGCTCTAACTTTGAAATACATAGTACAAGTTTCCCTCGCATTATGCGGTTTCAATTAGTACGATTTTCAATTAATGCGGTATTTTTTTTTTTTTTCAGTCGATCCCTCGATGAGTGCGGAAATTTCGAGTAGAGCAGCGGTCCCCAACATTTATTCTTTCACGTACCCTTGCTTAGGCTTTTTATTTAGGAGTACCCTCTTTCGGGCTTGTCTTTACAACTGAGTTACTCACGTCAGGAGTTGGGTGGTCTAGAAGTGTGTCTTCAATTTCTGTTTTAGGAAAATTCGGGTGATCTTCAACTTCAAAATTTTCAATTTTAAATGTAGCTTCTTCAGCATTTTGAGGCCGATTGGTTTTTAAGAGGAACATATCTTCTTCAAAAATGACATCTCTACTCACAAAGAATTATTTTTACTTCAAGTCATGCAGTTTGTAACCCTTGAAGCCATCTGGATAGGCCACAAAAATACATTCCACAGCCTTTGGGTCAAGTTTATTTTTACTTGAATATGAACGTACACGGCTCCAAGCTCTGCATCCGAAGACCTTCAGGTGATCTGTTTTGCTTTCTGAACCTGTCCCTAATCTCTCAAAAATGTTTCCATTAATTGAAACTGAAGGGCGCTTGTTAAGAAGATAGGATGCAGTGGCTGCTGCTTTTGCCTAAAACCTGTGGTCTGCTCCAGATTCAATAAGTAAGTATCTTGTGGTGTTTATCAGGGTTTGAATCAATCTTTCTGACAAATCATTCTGTTGTGGTGTCTCAGGCACAGTAAGTTGTCTTTGGATTGCATGTGCAGAAAGGTACTTGTCAAACCTTTTGCTTCTGAGCTTTCCACCATTGTTGCTTCTGAGTCATTTACTTTCTTGTTATGGAGATTCGCAACCATGCAACGAAACTCTTTAAAATTTTTCAATACTTCATATTTGGCCTTCATGGGATACATTTTGGTGTGGTGAGAAAAATCATCAGTAAATGTTACAAAGTAGCTTGAGCTTCCAAAGGATGTGGCAGAAATTTTACCAGCTACATCTGAATGTATAATTTCTAGGAGATCTTTTGCTTTTGTACTGTAAGCATTCGGAAAATTCTTTCACTTCATTTTCCCTTGCATGAAGACAGAGCAAGGTGCATTTACTAACATTGTTGATTTTTTATCTTTATTAATATTTTTTATTGCATTGTAGTGTGGGTGTCCAAGCCTGCGATGCAACAGTTCAACACTTTCAGTGTTAGCAATGTAAGCTATTATTGTCTGTTCTTTAAGGATGTAGCGTTTGCCCTTTTTCTCAGTCAATGGAAGGGTCTCTCCACTTTTTCCGATCATCCTGGCCTTGCCATCAGCAAACTCTATTTTTAGGCCTTTCTTTTCAATACTTCCAATTGACAACAGATTCCCTCCTAGTTTGGGGACACAAATACATTTTCAATAGTAATGTTTCTTTCTACATTATCTACATCAACAAAAATCAAATGAAATATCACAGATTCCGGTAACTTTTATCTTCTACGAGTTAGCAACTTCAACTTCAGATGCATACTATCTAAGATTTGAAAATTTGCTTCTATCAGAGGTCATGTGCTCAGTTGCTCCACTGTCTAAAATCCACATTTTTGTTCCTCTGTATTCTTCATTTGCTAGTAATGCAATATTAGTTTTAAGATTAACTGCAGTTTTGGCACTGTTTTGATACTTGGCTTCTTCACAGTACTTTGAAATATGGCCCCACTGTCCACAGCTGAAACACTTAATATTTCTTTTCCTGTTTATTTCTGCTTTTTCATTAAACTTCTTAGGCATGAAAATTTTCACAGGTCTTCCAGTTGAAGGTTTCTTCTGACTGGGGACAAAACTTCGTGTGTGGAGATTCTTTAGCAGAGTTTTCATTTCTTTCTATTCTCTTTTCTTCTATCAGTAGTCTGGACTTCACAAGCGTTGTAGCTAAGTTCGCTTAATCTTTTTCTAAGTTGAGAATAAACGATTCATAGCTTCTGGGTAATCCCAGCAACATCACAAGAGCAACTTCTCTATCGGTGAAAGCATAGTCTCCATTCGCCAATTTTCTATGCAGATCCAATAGTCTACCTATACTTTCTTTGGGCTTCATTGTTATGTTGAAAAATTCTCGCATCAGTTGTAATACATGCTGCAGGCCAAATTTATGCATGTCTTTCCGAGCATTTTAGGCATCTCAGGCTCTAACACAATCGCCGATGTCATCTAAATACATGTCTTCGAGAAATAATAGCTTCATCATTCTTTTTAACCTCTGCATCAGTCAGTTGCATTCTATACCCCGGTTCCACAGCTTTCTAGCATTTCTTCTGCACTAGAATAGCTCTTGAACGGATGCACCATGTGTGGTATAGACCGGAAGGTGGCAGCACAGACAATCACCTCATCGTGTTCACGGCTGAAATTCCAGAGTTAGTTAAAACTCGATTCGCATATTAAAACGCAATCGGTCTGCCAAGTCATATCTTGGTGGAAAACACCCAAAAACCCGATTTTAGATGTTGACTCGTAGGTTTACCATTGTATTTTCCTGCACCCAAAGGTATGAAAACATGGAGGACTGGAAGCAGGAACACAGAATGGTAAACCTACGAGCCAATCGCTAAAATCGGATTTTTGGGTGTTTTCCACCAAGATATGACTTGGCAGACCAATTGCGTTTTAATATGCGAATCGAGTTTTAACTAATTCTGAAATTTCAGCCGTGAACTCGATGAGATGATTGTCTGTGCTGCCGCCTCCCGGTCTAGTAGTTATCTCCATTGAATTTCGGCATTTTATAATCTTCCGTCATTTTCTGTGTTTAAAAATGGAGCATTGTTCACATCTTAATATTTTTTACTTTTTCAAATAAGGAACTTCAATAACTCACTTCGTATTTTCAACGTGGTTAGGCTTCGGCTTCACGCGGTAAAGATTCAAACATCATCAATCCTGGATCGTAAAGGCATTTTTTCCGAAAACGGATCGTGCTGATAACGTGTTAAAAAAAAATAAACACACACACACAGCACGATCCAGGTTAACCCTTTCAGGGGCAAAGCACTTTCATCCCTAAAATGTTGAAATGAATGAATGGTACCGGGATTTCGGTACAAATTTATTTGGAAATAAGAAAAAGCTATATTTCCCATACATAATAAGCAGAAAAATTTATACTAAAATTTTGGTGCTATTGTGGCATTTGGGAATTAAAATTAAGTGGTTTCATAAACATACCACCGCCCTTGAAAGGGTTAAATGAAAATATATTGAAAAGTAAACGCAAAGATAAGTTTTAGATGGCGGTAAACATCAACCACGCTACTCTCAGGAAAATCAACAACCACACTTGTTGCCAAACGACAGAGAGAAAAAATACAAATCAAAAAGTGGTTGCCAATCTACAAATACAAAACAATATTAAGAATAATGGTTACAGTTAAGAGATAAACCAAGGTAAGTTGTTGCAAATAGTGCAATAGGCATTTTTCTAACAGTGAGCTGCCATTTGTGCACTCCCACTTATACGACTTCCTTCACCGATTTCTTCAGGTTCCAAAACCGCCTTCCATGGAAAACAATGTAAAACTTCTCTCAGATATGGGACGTTTTTTACCAATTATACGGCGCCAAATTCAATCTGTCACTTGGAATATGGTGTTTGTAAATTTCAATTTTGAATTTTACCCTCAGATTAAATAACAGCGTCTGAGGGCATTTCTGCACTTTCATAAAAAATGCTCATAAAACAGGTTAACTTAAATTTTCTGTTGCGATTTGGTGCTAAAATACCTTTTTATATTTCTCCAAATTAAATATTTATTAGAATTAGATCTTATTATTATCTTCTATGCTTATAGCTTCACGATTAAAACAGGCATCTGTTAAAACTATTTTTATCAATAACATAAATTTGTTATTGATAATATGGGACGTATTGTTTTATCAATACAGAGGCGGATTACCCATTAGGCTGAGTAGGCTGAAGCCTGGGGACCCGGAAGAAAAGGGTCCCAGCGAGAAGATTTTCTTTCGGAACTTTTCGTTATATCGGGCTAATATTTTATGCAAAAGAGAAAGTATCTGCAATATTCTTTGTTTCACTCATATATTGAATCTTTTAGGTTTTTAACATATAGATGGTATTTCAAATGCTACTCCCCTTTTAATTTCTTTTATATTCATAAGAAGAAATATACAACCCTTTATTACTGGATTGGCTAAATTTTTCAGCCTCCAGTTTGTGAGGAATTTACACAGCCACGATGACCTGGGCGATATTTTGTCAGCACCTCTACGAATGATTATAGAAACTCGACGGAGTTTCTCGCCAAGCATATGAAACAGTAATGCATTGAACCGTAAATGAAAGGAATTTCCGCCAAAGGATGCCAAACGATTTTACAAATTTTTTTTAGCACTCTGTCTAGTTTATATTTTGCGGACGAGACAAAACGGGTTTTTGACACATCTATATCTCGCGTTCTATTTATGATAGAAACAAAATTCTTGATTCTATGGAATGGGGCGTGCCAAGTGACTAAGAAATCAAAAGTAAAGCAAAATCCGACGAATAGGTTTTCAGTAAATGCGATTTTAAAAGTGCTGTTTTTTGCACTTTTTAAATCTTGTTCAGATTAAAAACTGTTGACAGGGCTACAGCAATGTGTAATTATCGGATTTTTACGCGGTTTACGTAATTTGAATTGTTTTTATGAGTATTTTAAATCTTTGTAAATTTCATGTAAAAAACTTAATTAGTTTTTGATTTATATCAGTTTGAAGTTATCATAGAAACTCGACAGAGTTTCTCGCCAAGCATATGAAACAGTAAAGCATTGAACCGTAAATGAAAGGAATTTCCGCCAATGGATGCCAAACGATTTTACAAAAAAAATTTTAGCACTCTGTCTAGTTTATATTTTGCGGACGGGACAAAACGGGTTTTTGACACATCTATATCTCGCGTTCTATTTATGATAGAAACAAAATTCTTGATTCTATGGAATGGGGCGTGCCAAGTGACTAAGAAATCAAAAGTAAAGCAAAATCCTACGAATAGGTTTTCAGTAAATGCGATTTTAAAAGTGCTGTTTTTTGCACTTTTTAAATATTGTTCAGATTAAAAACTGTTGACAGGGCAATGGGTAATTATCGGATTTTTACGCAGTTTACGTAATTTGAATTTTTTTTATGAGTATTTCAAACCTTTGTAAATTTTATGTAAAAATATTAATTAGTTTTTGATTTATATCAGTTTAAAGTTATTGATTCCTATACTTAACATAGAGCAAAAAACTGTTGACAGGGCTACAGCAATGTGTAATTATCGGATTTTTACACGGTTTACGTCATTTGAATTGTTTTTATGAGTATTTCAAACCTTTGTAAGTTTCATGTAAAAATATTAATTAGTTTTTGATTTATATCAGTTTAAAGTTATTGATTCCTATACTTAACATAGAGCAAAAAAATAATAAATGACTCACCTCTTTTAGGAATGGTCGTACACACATGATATTAAGATATGTTATTACAGTCAACCCAAGTAAGCTTCCTATTATAAGAAAAATAGTCTTTTAAGGTTCGTTTACAGGGTCTCACAAAAGATCTTTTGATATAGGGCTAAAGAGTTGTGTAATTATCCGATTTTTACGCGGTTTGCAGCATTTGAATTGTTTTTATGAGTAGTTCAAATGTTTAATATTTCGTGTAAAAATATTAATTAGTTTTTTATGTATACCACTTTAAAGTGATTTATTCCTATACTTAAGATGAAGCAAAGAAATATTAAATGATCTAACTCTTTTCAAAAAGAACGTATGCGCATGATGTTAAAATATGTTACTACAAACGACCTAAGTTACCACAAACGATCACTTAGCCATTGTGACATACATTTACGTCTCTTTAGAATGTATTGTCTAAATCAATAATGTGTCATTTACTAAAGATTAGCGTGATATGCACGAAAAATGAAAGAGATTTTGTGTATTCTGAAAAAAAGAAATCAGTACATAAGGGTTAGTGGAGTGAGTTTTCAAAGCCCTGAAAATTGGAATATCCGGCATAAATCGGGACAGCTAGCAACACTAGACCTCATCATCTACGGAATATTCACAATAAATGCAGAATTTCAATAGAACATTCAACATCTAACGGTATTAAGGCATTTGCAAAACATTAAAAAACCTGCCCTGTTTTAAAATTCTAAAATTTTTTTTTGAAGATATTAAAATTAGTATATCGCCCCTTTTCATTATAATAGCAGATTTTAAGAATGTGATGAATAAGAAGACATATGGTTATCACATTGCAACAGTACTGCTCAAGAAACATAATTTAATCAGCAGTCAATGAAATGATGTGAACATTGTTGACACTCAACATCTAGAATTGCAGTAAAACATCTCTTTATATTAAAAAAAAAGTAACCACTGCCGCCGTAGAAGCCGCTGTCAATGAAGATGTTGTGCTTTGAGGTCCTTCTGGACTAATATTCACAAAACTATTGCATATAAAACTAGTCGTTGGGGGCCACCGTAATACTTACCCATCATGGATATGCATAATATAAAATATTAAAATAAAAATGTGTAAACTACTTATAAAATGCATTGCAATTCAAATAAAATCGTGGCTTGATGACGTCACAAACTTTAAAGGCTCGATTACTGAATTGCTTGAAAGAGGTTTTTCCTTATAACTCCAAAAATAATAATCCTATTAACTAGCGGTTTATTGCATCTGATTAAGCGTCAAATTTCCAATTAAAATATATCTTTGAAGTGAAATTTGGATGAAATACAGGGTCATGAAAAATCGAAGAGTGTGGAAAATAGGATTCCAAATATCTCGGCAACTAATTATCCGATCGACTTCATGCTTTATTCAAAATTTATGTTTTTTTATTGTCTTTTATATTCATTTCTTAAAATAAACAATTTCGAAAATTTTTATATACCTTTCATCAGAACGAATATTTCGAGAGTCCGAAAAAAATTGTTCCGGTTAATCGAGGTTATTGAAATGAAATAGGCTTCTTCCCATTATTACATACTAAGTACATACCAAATTGCAAGTCTCTATCTCAATTTTTTCGGGAGATAGAGCGTTTACAGACACACACACAGACACACAGACGGACGGCAAATTTTTTTTTTCTAAAAATATGTTTTTCGGAATCTCCAGTGTCTGAAACGTGTAAATCCGTCAATAAAATTTTTTCGATTTTCAAAACGATTACAAGACTTACCCTATACTACGTATGATGGGTAAGTAAAATCAATAACAAATTTATGTTATTTTCGGAAAACGGAAAAATATGGGACGGTCGCTTTTAAAGATAAAATATACCATACTTAGTTCATGGTTTAAAATTCCAAAATTCACATTCTGATATTTAATTAGCAATACGTCCGTTGCCACATTATTATGAGCCGGCCACAATAATAATGTGGCAACGGACGGATTGGATTGTTTTTCGCCTTTGAAACTTTAGAAGCAATATAACAAATATTTCCTGAGGCTGACCATAGAAGTTGGTCGAAACGTCGATAATTTTTATTTTAATGTATGTATAAATTTTAAATTTGACAGTTGTATACACCATTCAGTAAATTTGTGATGTTTTATACTCACGTCTTTCATGTAGTAATGTTTCATGGTGTAATCGTCCAACATTTATATTATACTTTCAAAATGTTAGACGTCAGATTAATTTTATTTTTAATTTCTCTAATGACATCATATTAAGCTGCTTTCTGCTTTTACACATACTCATACTCCTTGTATTATTGAGAAATGTTTGAAAAATTCCGTTTTATTACCAATATGACGTCATATTAATCTTTTTTTCAATTGGTGAAACTTTTTATTTCATTTTCATTTTTCACGTGGAAATCTTTCAATAGAAAATGAATAATTGTAGAAAATTTTTATTGCGGATTTTTTAATTGTTGGCAATTGCTATAACGAATAATGTTTAAATTTAATAGGAAAAGGCTGTTAGATTTTTGTTTTTTATCTCTCTATATTAAAATGATACGATTTTTTCAAATTTTATGATTTTGAGATTCATAGTAGGTATTTAGCTGTAAGTACACAAAATTTCATGACTGTAAGTTATATCAGTACAAAAACCCTTAACGGGTTAAAAGTTGTGACGCAGCACTTTCTTTTGGCTCTAAGAATTTCAAATATGGGTCTTAAAAGTAATGATATCAAATTTGAGTGACGCTATGTTAATTTTTTTTTAAATCATCATTTTCTTTTTAGTTTTATTTATATTCACAGGTGCAATTATTATCTTAACATGAAAATAATATAAAATTTATTCGCTAAAGCTTTTTCATTCAGATCTCTCAGGAATTCAAAATATGGGTTTTAAAAGAAATTATATCAAAATTTGAGTGACACCTTGACGTGAATTTAATAGGATTGTTTTAAATTTAAATTTAAATTATTTTTCGTTTGTCTTCTAAAGTATATTTACACATACAAACAATACTTTTAATTTTTCAATACACTGTTAGATATATTACTTTCACTGAGCCTATATTATGTATTGAAATGTATTTATTTCAATAGACTGATTCATGTTTTGTGCCACGGTATCCAAAATCATAAGTAAAATTTATGTAAATGATTAATTTGCGTCATAGTATCCAAACAAAGGAAAATGTATGCAAGTGGATACTATGACGCAAATTAATCATTTACATAAATTTTACTTATGATTTTGGATACCGTGGCACAAAACATGAATCAGTCTATTGAAATAAATACATTTCAATACATAATATAGGCTCAGTGAAAGTAATATATTTAACAGTGTATTGAAAAATTAAAAGTATTGTTTGTATGTGTAAATATACTTTAGAAGACAAACGAAAAATAATTTAAATTTAAATTTAAAACAATCCTATTAAATTCACGTCAAGGTGTCACTCAAATTTTGATATAATTTCTTTTAAAACCCATATTTTGAATTCCTGAGAGATCTGAATGAAAAAGCTTTAGCGAATAAATTTTATATTATTTTCATGTTAAGATAATAATTGCACCTGTGAATATAAATAAAACTAAAAAGAAAATGATGATTTAAAAAAAAATTAACATAGCGTCACTCAAATTTGATATCATTACTTTTAAGACCCATATTTGAAATTCTTAGAGCCAAAAGAAAGTGCTGCGTCACAACTTTTAACCCGTTAAGGGTTTTTGTACTGATATCATTACTTTTAAGCGGTTATTGATGAAAATTTCTTTCAGTCGCAATTAAGCATTAGGGTATAAATTTATAAGAATAAAACTTAGTGGCTTCGCCCGCTAGTGGGCCTTCAATTTACATCAGGGCCTCGAATCTAACTGAATTCTCCATTTGTATGACAATCCCTTAATTTCCACATGGAATAGTATAAACCTATAACCGAACGAACCACCAACCCAGGTCCCTGCTGCCACCGGCACCGTATACCGGTCGTGCTATGCATGCACCGGATAATACCTTAATTTGCACATCGAATAGTATAAAGCTCTAACCGCACGAACCTCCGGCTCGGGTTCCCGCTGCCTGCGGCACCGTATAGCTGCCGTGCTGAATAATAAGATTAAGTGGTCACAGACCTTTTAAACAATATATCACATGAGGGGTGTGTGCAAAATTTTAAAAAGTACCCCCTTGTGGGAGGGGCAAAGTGGGGGGGATGGATACTGGAGATGCATAATATGACTAAGTGGTCACAGACCTTTCCAACAATATATCACGAGGAGTGTCAGCAAAATTTAAAAAGTGCCCCCCTGGAGGGGGCAAAGTGGGGGGATGGACACCGGAGGTGCATAATCTAACTAAGTGGACACAGACCTTTCCAACGATATATCACATGAGGGGTTGTGCAAAATTTCAAAAAGTACCCCGTTGGGGAGGGGGACAAAGTGGGGGTAAGGACACAGGAGATGCATAATATGATTAAACAGTCACAGACCTTTCCAACAATATATCACATGAAGGGAGTGTGCAAAATTTTAAAAAGTACCCGCCTTGGGGGGCAAAGTGGGGGGATGGACACCAGAGATGCATAATATGACTAAGCAGTCACAGACCTTTCCAACGACATATCACATGAGGGGTTGTGCAAAATTTGAGAAAGTACCCCCTTGGGGGGGGCAAAGTGGGGGTGTGGACACAGAAGATGCATAATATGATTAAACAGTCTCGGACATTTCCAACAATATATCACATGAAGGGTGTGTGCAAAATTTTAAAAAGTACCCGCCTTGGGGGGGGCAAAGTGGGGGGGATGGACACCAGAGATGCATAATATGACTAAGCGGTCACAGACCTTTCCAACGATATATCACATGAAGGGTTGTGCAAAATTTCAAAAAGTACCCTCTTGGGGGGGCAAAGTGGGGGTGTGAACACAGGACATGCAGAATATGATTAAACAGTCACAGACCTTTCCAACAATATATCACATGAAGGGTGTGTGCAAAATTTTAAAAAGTACGCGCCTTGGGGGGGGGCAAAGTGGGGGGATGGACACCAGAGATGCATAATATGACTAAGCGGTCACAGACCTTTCCAACGATATATCAAACGAGGGGTTGTGCAAAATATCAGAAAGTACCCCCTTGGGGGGGCAAAGTGGGGGTATGGACACAGGAGATGCATAATATGATTAAACAGTCTCGGACATTTCCAACAGTATATCACATGAAGGGTTGTGCAAAATTTTAAAAAGTACCCCGCTTGAGAGGGGGGGGCAAAGTGGGGGGATGGACACCAGAGATGCATAATATGACTAAGCGGTCACAGACCTTTCCAACGATATATCACATGAGGGGTTGTGCAAAATTTCAAAAAGTACCCTCTTGGGGGGGGGCAAAGTGGGGGTGTGAACACAGGAGATGCAGAATATGACTAAACAGTCTCAGACCTTTCCAACAATATATCACATGAAGGGTGTGTGCAAAATTTTAAAAAGTACCCGCCTTGGTGGGGCAAAGTGGGGGGATGGACACCAGAGATGCATAATATGACTAAGCGGTCACAGACCTTTCCAACGATATATCACATGAGGGGTTGTGCAAAATATCAGAAAGTACCCCCTTGGGGGGGCAAAGTGGGGGTGTGGACACAGGAGATGCATAACATGACTAAGCAGTCACAGACCTTTCCAACGATATATCACATGACGGGTTGTGCAAAATTTCAAAAAGTACCCTCTTGGGGGGGCAAAGTGGGGGTGTGAACACAGGAGATGCAGAATATGATTAAACAGTCTCAGACCTTTCCAACAATATATCACATGAAGGGTGTGTGCAAAATTTTAAAAAGTACCCGCCTTGGGGGGGCAAAGTGGGGGGATGGACACAAGAGATGCATAATATGACTAAGCGGTCACAGACCTTTCCAACGATATATCACATGAGGGGTTGTGCAAAATATCAGAAAGTACCCCCTTGGGGGGGCAAAGTGGGGGTGTGGACACAGAAGATGCATAATATGATTAAACAGTCTCGGACATTTCCAACAGTATATCACATGAAGGGTTGTGCAAAATTTCAAAAAGTACCCTCTTGGGGGGGCAAAGTGGGGGGATGGACACCAGAGATGCATAATATGACTAAGCAGTCGCAGACCTTTCCAACGATATATCACATGAGGGGTTGTGCAAAATTTCAAAAAGTACCCTCTTGGGGGGGCAAAGTGGGGGTGTGAACACAGGAGATGCAGAATATGATTAAACAGTCTCAGACCTTTCCAACAATATATCACATGAAGGGTGTGTGCAAAATTTTAAAAAGTACCCGCCTTGGGGGGGCAAAGTGGGGGGATGGACACCAGAGATGCATAATATGACTAAGCGGTCACAGACCTTTCCAACGATATATATCACATGAGGGGTTGTGCAAAATATCAGAAAGTACCCCCTTGGGGGGGCAAAGTGGGGGTGTGGACACAGGAGATGCATAATATGATTAAACAGTCTCGGACATTTCCAACAATATATCACATGAAGGGTGTGTGCAAAATTTTAAAAAGTACCCGCCTTGGGGGGGTCAAATTGGGGCATGGACATTATCATTAATTTCGTCAATCGGGCATGAAAAAATCATGAATTTCGTTGATAGTGTATTTAAAAATCCTGATTTCGTTGATCGGGTATGTAAAAATCTGTGAATTTCATCAATCGAGCACAGAAAAAACATGACTTTTGTCGATCGGGGGAGGGGGGATCATATATTTTGTCAATTGGGCACGTAAAAATCTTGAATTTTGTTTATCGATCGCATAAAAATCACGTATTTCAGCAAATAGATACATAAAAACGAAGAAATTCCATGATCGGCACATGAAAATCATTAATTTCATCAAACGGACGCATAAAAATCAAGAAATTTATGAATCAGGCACATAAAAATCATCAATCGGTGCATAAAAATTATGAATTTCATCGATTTGATACGAAAAAATCATGAATTTTGTAGAACGGACGCATAAAAATTACCAATTCGTAGAGTAGTCGCATAGAAATCACGAATTCATCAAGTGGGTGGTTAAAAATCACAAGTTCATCAAGTAGGTGCATAAAATTCACAAATTTCATCAAACGTTTGTATAAAAATCAATAATTTCATCGATCAGGTTCAGAAAAATGAAATTTCGTCGATTGAACATGAAAAAAATCATGAATTTCGGTGATCAAGTGCATAAAAATCTTGAACTTCGTTGATCGGTGTGTAAAAATCATGAATTTTGTCGATCGGGTGTGTAAAAATGATGAGTTTCAATAATCAGGCACAGCAAAAACATGAATTTTGTGGATCAGGGAGGGGGAGATCATAAATTTTGTCAATCGGGAACGTAAAAATCTTGAATTTTGTTTATCGATCGCATAAAAATCACGTATTTCATCAAATAGATACATAAAAACCAAGAAATTCCTTGATCGGCACATGAAAATCATTAATTTCATCATACGGATGCATAAAAATCAAGAAATTTATGAATCAGGCACATAAAAATCATCAATCAGTGCGTAAAAATTATGAATTTCATCGATTAGGCACGAAAAAATCATGAATTTTGTAGAACGGACGCATAAAAATTACCAATTCGTAGAGTAGTCGCATAGAAATCACGAATTCATCAAGTGGGTGGTTAAAAATCACAAGTTCATCAAGTAGGTGCATAAAATTCACAAATTTCATCAAACGTTTGCATAAAAATCAATAATTTCATCGATCAGGTTCAGAAAAATGAAATTTCATCGATCGAGCATGAAAAAAATCATGAATTTCGGCGATCAAGTGCATAAAAATCTTGAACTTCGTTGATCGGTGTGTAAAAATCGTGAATTTTGTCAATCGGGTGTGTAAAAATGATGAGTTTCAATAATCAGGCACAGCAAAAACATGAATTTTGTGGATCAGGGAGGGGGAGATCATAAATTTTGTCGAACACAGATGTAAAAATCATGAATTTTGTTTATCGGTGCATGAAAATCATGAATTTTGTCAAACAGGCACATAAAGATCAAGAAATTCATTGATCGGCATGTAAAAATCATTAATTTCATCCATCGGGCATATAAAAATGATGAATTTAGTCGATCAGGCATGTAAAAATCACAAATTTTGTCAACGGGGCACATAAAGATAAAAAAATTTGTTGAACGGCATGTAAAAATCAGAAATTTTGCTGAACGGGCACATAAAAATCACGAATTTCTTTAATCGGCGCATAAAAATCATAAATTTCGCCAATCTAGTGCAGTAAAATCATTAATTTCATCGATCTGGTGCAGAAAAATCACTATTTTCGTCGATCTGGCGAAGAAAATCATGAATTTTGTCAAACGAACATGGGAAAAAAAGAAAATCAGAAAATCCTGCATTTGGTCGGTTTTCTCCATATTTTTCAAGTCAGTTTTTCAAGTTTTATTGCCGAGTGGTGATTGGCGAGTGCCTATTTTCACCTTTACCCAAAAACGAATAACATCGAATTAAAAGGAGAAAGTTATTAACTATTTACAGGAAAAAAACTTTAACGGCCATGTACTTAGCTGTACAAGGTCTTAACTCGAGCGTAAAAATGAGGAAACGTGTTTCCTTACGGATGCTCAACTACTGTATAAAGCGTCGACAAAAAGGGGTGACAATCCCATGCAAATGAACTACGAAAACTTCCAAAAATGAGTGTTGGAAAAACTTCTTCCAAATTTGCAATCGAATAGTGCCCTATATATGGCCAATGCTCAACATCACATGCATGTTGAAAACCGCACTCCGGCAAAGAATTCTATAGACTGGCTGAAAAACAACAAAATATACTGTGGCGAACAAATACAAAAAGTAGAACTTTCCTCTCATAGAGAGTAATCGTCCAAAGAAAATCATCTATAAAATTGATAATAAAATTCTAGTTTAGAAGGTATTATTTTTTTTAATATTTTAAATGATAAAATTTTATCCGCCCTTCCAAATTATTTGAAAATACAAGCTGCAATTTATAATAGATAAAATACTCCCCCCCCCCTTCCCCCAGGTATTTTGTTTATTTATTTATTGTTTTTTATTTATTTTGAATTGATGGTTCTCCATTTCAAAATTTTCATTTTATTTGATACTTTGATGGTCTATAGCTGTTTGTGAAGCTTCATGCATGTTTTGCTGTTACTGTATATTAATTTTTCAAATTCATTTTTAATAAACTTATGCAAGTAAATAGTTTTAGAGCCCTATGTTGTTTTCAACATATTCAGACAATTTCAAACTTTGCACTCACCAACACTTAATTTATAAGATCTGACTATTAAAAATCATTGCGAAAAAATTAACAGCGGTTTTCTCTAAAAAAAAATTTTTCTTTCTTCTATATGTTTTCAAAATACACCTCTGCACAAGAAACCCTATGTAAAATATGGATATTTATGTAAGTTGTAATCAAAAAATTAAATGTATTAGCAGCAGTTGAAATTTAATAATTTTTCAGAATTTACTTTGAAGAACAAACACTTATTACAGTCAACAGTAAACAGTATTTTATACAAAAATTGGGAAATGTTTAAGATGATTAAATTTGTGAAGAGTTAATTTTTGGTAGGAAAAAGTTTTGTGAAGTGTCCTGTTTTAATATGAAAAGAAATGTGAAATAACCTGTTTTAAAATGAAAAAAAAAATGTGAAGGATACTGTTTTAAGATTTAAAAAAAATTGTGAAGGATCCTTTAAAGGTGTTCTTAATTCTTCTTAAACAGAGCCCTGCAATATACTTACTAAAGTTGTATTTTTTCTGTGATTTAAGCACATATAAGGTATTTCATACCTCTAAATTAGTAATTTTAAATGATTTTTAAAGTCACAGGTAAATGATAGAAAAATTGAAAGATAAAATAGCTATTTGTTTACTTTTTAAACTCTGAATTTAAAGTAAATAAGAACTTATTTATTCATTGTATAGTAATATTTTAGAGCTAAAAAAATCTATGTGGGTTAAAATGATTATATTCTTAAGTTTCGCGAGCAAATAGCCATTTTGGCTTAGATGCTTTACACTCACGCTAAAAAAAAAAAAAAAAAATTTAATCGGTTAAAAAAAAGAAAAAAGTCGCCAAATTTAGGGGATTTTTTCCTTTAATGGCAACCTAGCCATTGTATTAAGTTATTCATTTGGCGCAGTCTTGGAAATCACGCCAACCAAACAGTCGCCAATCTTTTGTTTACATTTTAGCGTGAGTGTAACACATCTGTTCCGCAATTTTTTTACTGTATTTTTTAACAATTTTTAATGTAACATTTGACATTGAAACAATATAGTGCTTGAAAACTATTTAACAAGCTTATTAAAAAATGAATGTGAAAAATTAATATAAAGTAAATGCAAAACATTCATGAAGATAGAAGTTTGTCACACAACTGTTTGGAAATGTAATGAGAAAAAAAAAATGATAACAATGTAATAATACTGGCAATATGAATGCAATAAGGTAATGCCAGGGGTCGATCCAGGAAAAATTTGGGGCCTATTTAGGGTCCCTTCACAAAAATCTATTTAATAAAATGGGCTCCTTCACAAAAATCAATTTGATAAAATGGGCCACTTCACAAAATTCTATTCCATAAAAACTTACTATTTATTATTTTGTGATGTTTTAAAATGTGTAATTTGTAAACAAACAAGTTTGTCAGAGAGGAAAACTTCCGCAAAAGGATTTAAAACAGGTTTTGTTTATAAATGCTTGGTTCGAATTTGATTAAATCGATTTCAACTTTCGTTACAAAATGTTATTTTTCACAAAAATATAATAAATTTCACAAAAACAACCTTTACTTTTCACAAAATGGGCCCCAAGAAAAAAAACCTGCATCGACCCCTGAATGCAATAAGAAAAAGAAAAAAAAAACTATTTGTTTACTTTTCAAACTCTGGATTTAAAGTAATTAAGAACTTATTTATCCATTGTATAACATAAAACACTTAATTCAGAACTAACTTTCTGCATTTTCTTTTACAAAATAACATAAAAGTAATATTTTAAAGCCATAAAAACATGTAATTGGCAGTTGCTCTGACAAAGACAAACTAAGCACCTTACCAAAACGAAAAATTTAAAAAGAACCATCAAGTCATATAAAATAAAAAACAATGAATAAATAAACAAAATACCTAATAGTAAGTATAATATCTTTGATTTTCTGTGCCTATCTTTTCCCCAAATGCCTCTCGCTAATTTGTGCATATTCTTTGTTTGTGCTTCGCGCATTGATACGATAATAGTTGGTTGGTTGTCTTCGTTGCGAAAGAAACAAACAAATGAAAAATATTTTATCATTAGAAAATGAAAGATTTATTATATTTAGCAGTAAAATTGAATACCTGTAATTAAAAAATATTTCCTCATTTTGAAAAAGGAATCTAAATAATTTTTCGAATATATGCATGTTTAAAATCTGAAATTATTTCTTTGTAACAAAAAGAGAAAACATATAAACCCCAATTGAATTTAATACATATGTTTTACATGTTTAGAGTATATAATTCATTGTTTTTGCATTTAAAAAAATATAAATAATTAGCCCGGTCACAAGCTTTATTGATAACGGCAACCGTACATCAAATTTTAACTGTAATTCCCGGCGGAAGAAGGTAGTGAATACTCTATTGCATTTGTACAGCTTGGCTTAAGAAAATAGTCCCATTTTTTTTTAAATCGGATTATATAAAAAACTAGAGTTTTCCTATTTAAGCGGATAGGTGGATTCACTTCATATAAAACCGATTAGTATCATATATTAATTTTAAAAAAATCCTTCGGGCGGTTTTCGAGATACGCTGTCTTACACCATGACACCATTACATGCAGAGCGAAAAACTTCCCATTTTACTTAAAAATGGATTTCCAGATCTTAAAATCTACTGCATGTAGAAATCTATAAATTTCAGGATAGAGTTAGACCGGAAATATAAGACAGCTGTCAAAAAATCAAAACGATGTACCTCATATTTGCTGAGATATTAAATGTCGGCTTTTCGCTTTTCCTTTGAACTCAAACTAGCTGTATATATGGAGTGACGGAAATCTTCGGTATTAAGCATTCGGTTTTCGTTTTTTTGCTGCGTCACTCGAGAAACTACCGTCTCTCATGATTGTTAAAGAGAAAAAACAAAACAAAAAAAAAACGTCTTATTTGTTCTTTTGATACAGCTGGGGACAAAGTGGTAAAGTGATGCCAGTTGCGCGCAAAAATTTTACGATAGCTAAGTGATAATTAACAAAAAAAAAAAGAAAGAAAGAAAAATCATGCGTCAAGCATAGATCATGAAATATTTTCCAACAATTACAGAATATTGTAGCGGAACTTCACCGTTTAATAAGGTGAAAGAAGTTATCTTAAGTAAACAGTTTAGAAAATGCATAACAACTGAATATATACTTTCAAATATTACCATCAATACACGGCAATGTGGCCAGTTCTTTGCGTAGCCCTGTGTCTGAATTTAAATTTATTTACATTCTACAAACATATCTTAGTATACTAGATATAGCCCAGAAATCAATTAAAAAACACCATTAATCAATCCACGCCCATAAACAGTAATACTTACGACTTCTTTTGTGTAGCCCTGTATATGATCTCTAAAATTTATACACACCACGTAGTACGCAAAAAATTAGTTAAACTTAAAAACGCATACCAAAACGGAAAACGCACTTCTAGCATTTTTCGCCCATAGACTGTACTGTAACCGAAATTTTTTGTGTGTCCCTGTAAATGAAGGATAAATGTTATGCACGTCATATTCTGCAGAAAGCATTTTCTAGTGCACCTCAGTAATGTATAAAATTTCATTACGTTTGAAATAGAGTAACATTATTAAAATATACTGCCAACAATTTTTCTCATAGACCATATGTAACCGAATTCTTTTGCGTGACTTTATAATTGGAGGGTAAAGGCTTTGCCCTCCATATTCTATAGAATTTTTTTATGCACCTCAGAAATGCATATAAATTTCATTATGCTTGAAATAGTGTAACATCATTAAAATACACTGCAAAGGATTTTTCCCATAGACAATAATGTAACGGGATTCTTTTGAGTGTCTCTGTAAACGAATTATAAATGTTACTCACGCCATTTTCAATAGCGAACATGCAATTGTAAACCTCAACAACATATATGAATTGCATGACAATCCGAAATTATTTACCAGAGTTAGATCACGGACAGACGGCAGACAGACGAACCGAAGTCATAAACACATTTCAACTGTGTTGGACAGTGTTAAAAATTACTAGAAATAGTTTGTACTATACACTATTTAGAATTAATGCTAGCAACAGATCCATATGCCAGAAATATCGATAAATAATTTATGGTTATCGGTGAAACAAATTTGTTAAATTTACCTTTTTGCATTAGGATTTTAAATTGATTCTTTCACTGAAGAAATTGAAATGAACGAAATTGAAGTGACTTTTATCACGCATCTTTTTAATAAATTTTATTCAATGATATTATTTTTCTGCCTATATTTATACATTAAAGACATTTATAGGCCCATAGTTATTCAGTACACGGTTCAGAGTCAGACTGTTTGTTAATAAAGTTCGTTCTAACCTCCCCCCCCCCCCTTGTTTTCTCTTTCTCGTGCGAGCTAGCGGTTCAACGTTGTTGTAAAGTTTTTGGGTAATCCCTAGAGAATACAGCACTTTACCATGCTGTTTCTTTTTATTATATTAATATGATTTTTGATAAACACTAATTTAACATTGCATTTTCATAACGTATTTTAAGAATAAGAGATAAATTTCCATTCATTTAAGGGGTCTCCCAAGTCCTGAAAGGCTCCACCGCCAAAGAAAAATGATGTGGTTTTGAGTACTCATAAATTTTTAAATAGTTATTGGAATTACATAAACCTCTGTAATATATTTAAGCCATATTTCAGGCTATATAAAATGTAAAAATAAATACTTAGTAATATAATATAATAAAAAATACAGTTCAGTTAAAATTGCAAAACTCTTTCACGTGGTATGTCAGGATCCGTCAAGTAACTTAATTTATAATGGATATACAGACATAAAATTTATGTTAAAATGACCTCTAAACTATATTTTATAGAATGAATTAATCATACGTAAATTACTTGACAAAAACTATTTAAAAAATTCAATTAAATTTCAAAAATAGCAAAAAATTTGATAAAATAATTAATTAGTCATTAAAAAATAATGAAAATGTTTAAACTATCTCAATTAAATTACTCGACAGAAACTATTTAAAAAGTTTAATTAAATTCTGAAAATAGAAAAAAAGTTGAAAAAATAATTAATTAGTCATTAAAAAATAATGAAAATGTTTGACTATCTCAATTATATTAAATCATTCTATAAAATATATACTTTAGAGGTCATTTTAACATAAATTTTATGTTCACATAAATTTTATGACACATATATTCATTCTAAGTTATCTTACGGATCCTGACAAACCACATGAAAAAATTTTGCAATATTAAGTGAACTGTATCTTTTATTACATTATAATATAAATGTTTATTTTAAAATTTTATAAAGCCTAAAATATGGATTAAATATATTACAGAAGTTTATGTAATTTCAATAAGTATTTAAAAAATTATGAGAACTCAAAACCACATCACTTTTCACTGGCGGTGGAGCTTTTCAGGACTTTTAAAGAGACTTTTAAACTCTTTGAGACTTTTAAAATAAGATTCAAATTATTTTCAAAATCAGTCGAGTATAAATGTACACCAACTTTATTTCCAAAGAAAATTATTGTCTATTCATTTCAGACTTTACATTACTGCAAAGGCAAAAGGGGAAAAAAAGACATACACACTTCCTCACCTTTCTCCAAAAGAAAGAGGGAGTCAATTTACATTCTTGTTTAATAAGGCAATAATGGGGTTCGCGATGGAAAATGAGGCGGAAAATATGGCCTCAGAGGCTCAGCTGTAATGAGCCGAGGGAAAGAGTCAACATCCAGCATGAGATTTCAGCTCCTTCCTATGAATTAGTTCAGAATTATGGAATGAAACTGTGAAAAAAAAAATAATTAAGGGTGTCAATAATAATGTTGAATTCAAAATGTCCGAAAATAAAAATGTTGCACGTATTATGACTCCTTCTGAGGATGTGCGATTCCTTAACCCTTTGTGACTCAACAACTGCGATTTGAAAAATATTTACTCAGATGTTAGAATACATCAATTTAAGCATGTAAAAAAAATAATTAAAAAAATTTAGAGAATGAAAACAAAAAAAAATATTGATTAAAAGGTACTTTTTCACATAATCATCTGTTATAAACAGAAAATTACATACTTCTCATAAATATTGTCAATTTTCTAATACAAAATTGTAAAGTATATGAACTTACCTTTGCAAAAAATATATTTTTGGACGCCTCCAGCCGATTTAATTTGACAAAATTTAGCAATAACTATGCAAAACTGCTCAAATGTTAAACAAAACTTTGGCATGAAAAATTAACTCAGTATCACCTTCTGTTGAGAATTCTATGAATAATTTATATTAACTGCTATGTTGGGAGATAGCAGCAATAAATAAAATAATTTTTTAAAGCCCACCGTATATGTGACATTGACTTTGGGTATGTTGCAGATATGCAACGCGGTGATACAAAAGGTTAAAGCAGTTTTCTACATATGAGTGCCAGTGCCAAAAGTGATGAACACAAGTAAAGCTTTTTTATGTGCGCGCTTTTCCATTGATTGCGGAGCCAACAAATGGGTGGTTGCTTGATTGCTTCCAGCAAATAGTTTAATGCTTAAGATATTGGTAAACCCATCTACAATATTGCCAGATAAGCGGCTCACCTTTTTTGCATGTAAGGTTACACCATGGCTACACTTTTTTGAATAAAAATGGTAAAGCTGTGGAAAATATAGGCCATGCTACCAATACTGCACTACAAGTAGGTTGTATATAAGCAAAAGAAAATATACCCGCCAACATGGTACAAAATGTAGACAAAAATGATGAAATGATAATCCTCACGAGTTGACTGATGCTATTTGTCAAATCGTTGACACGTTTTAAAAAATCACATGAAAAAGGCTCTGTAAAAAACTGGTATAAATGACCCTGCAAATACCACATAATCCAGATGCACATTTTTGCCTTAAAATTAGGAGTAGTTTTGATTTTCAAACAGTCATATAGCCCAATAAAACCTCTTTAAGCACGATTATACCCAATAAAGCGATCAACCGACTGCCGAGTTTTATTGAGGGTCCGAGGGGAAACATTCCTACCAAGATCCTCACATCCTCCTCACCCAGAAAAATTTGACATTTTGTGCTTTTTAATGGTCTATAAGTGCCTCTTCCCCTCGGAATTTCATAATGTGCCTCCACCTCCCTGGAGAAACTGTCTGTATTCAACACTGATTGCCATATTTGATTGTATATTTAGATAAAATCTGTATTCTGTCTACATTGGCATGGTCAGAATGCTTTCAGGAAGGACATTTGAGAGGAAATAGATCCAAATTCAATATTTTTTGCAAGATAATCCAAAAAATCTAGCGCAGTCAGCCTTCTATAGCCTAGCAGAGTCCAACTTGCAAAGTCCAACATGCTCGTTTTAGCATTCGATGATTCGTTGATTAATTATTTTGGTGCGATACGTTTTACAAAAATATGAGTAAATTTTGTTTAAATTTGGACAATTAAAACATCTTTAGAGGATTACTCAATGTAATGGTTAGTGTAATAACCACGAATATGATGAGACCAGAGCCAAAGCTCGTGGATTCGATTTCATATATCATATGATTAGAATGGTGTGTGGAATTTTCAGAATTTCCCTATGACGGAGAGGAAGATTCAGTTTCCTTTCCCTTCAGAAGAAATCGCTCTCCATGAAGGCATTATTTCTTCAATGACAGTATATGATTACTTCAATTTTGTGATTGTGTGTGTGTGAGGCATATTTATTTTTTACACATTTAAGACCTGTACAGATTTCTTATAATGTTTATCTTCGGAAGAAAAAACCCTGGCAGCACAACAAAAATCCAAAACGGTATCATACAATCAAAAAATAGTACTGCGGGATGAAAAAGTGTACAGTGGACTGAAAAAATAGCATCGTTGGCATTCCCAAAATTTCAAGAGTTTGATAATTTTTTGGAAACATCAGTAAAACTAGAAATTCAAACTAAATTTTTCATAAATGTAAGAACTGGCCTAAATCACGAAAATTCAATAAAGGTCCAGAGGCGGATCCAGTTCTCCATTTACATGAAGGAAGTGGTGGTGGGTCATTTTTGTATTTATTCTATGATTATTTCATTTGTCTTTATCGTATTTATTAATTGTTTATCGTTCAATAAGTGAGCTATTAGTATTGTTTTGCATTTATTGTCTTCTCTCAACTTTAATAATTATCTTGTAAGGCTTTGCCGCATAGCAAACAAATCTTCCAGGCGGGGCTAGTTGAGCTTAAGCCGAAAGATAGGCCTCCCCGCCCAGTTTGACTTTGGGAGAGCCCATGTGTTCATGAGCAATTTTTATATTTTAATCTGGTTCTTAAATACAAAGTGGCTATTTTCAAACATATTTCTGAATTCAGCTTCATTCCTATATGCATGTAATTTGCAGGTATGTTAGTAAATGTATAAAACTGGCAGGCTATATAAAGAAATCGAGCACAGTTTCCGATTTCGTTACAAAACAAAGAATCTTACACAAAATGTTCTCAAAATTGGTATTTTAAGGCGATATTAGAAAATCGACAGCCATGGAGGAAAGCAATCGGATATAATTTCAAGAGAGAACTATTGGATATAATTTTAGATATACTACATTTTTAGGAAAAGTTAGCGTCGTTAAACGGGGAAAAAATAAAAATAAATGAAAACACTTTTAATGAATATTTACATTTAACAAATGTAGTGTTATATAGAAATTTTCTTCGTTTATATGAAGTCAGATCTCCCGTGATCTCCCTCTTGAATCCTTGTGTTAAATATGTCTAGAGCGATTCTGTTGACGACACAAAGTTGCGATGTTTGTGAGATGTCCATAAAAGATGTCTATATTTGAAGGAAATGCATGTAAAATTTGATGGTGTACAATTTTATGTTTCACAAAATTTTAAAATTTTGTAATGTATTAGAAACATTGGGCAAACTTGCATTTCAAGCTAAATTTATCATACAGTCTTTATCAAACCTACAAATTCGTTTAAATCACGCAAACCTCCCATAGTAAAACTGGACTTATTTTGTTGTGTATATTGCATTGAATGCAAAGGCCATTTAGAGGGGGGGTGGGGGGGCATGACTTTTTTCTTTGGAGGGGGGGGAGGTCACATGTCTTCATTAGCAGTTTTATATCTTAGATTCAAATTGTCTATTTTCTGACATGTACCCGAATTAATTATTTTTCATAAGTGCATGAAATTTTCATGTATATTAGTAGGTATACAAGTTTTATCCAGATACCAAGAAATCACAGTTGTCCATTTTCTTATAAATACAAAGAATCTTGCAGAAAAATTTCTCAAAGTTCATATTTTAAGAAAATTTTTCGAGGTATTCTAAATCATGGAAATATTGTCTTGAGGAAGCAATCAGATACAATTCAAAATGTACCACATTTATACGAAAATTAAAAATGATTTTGATTATTTAGTGCTTAAACAATAATGCCTGCCTACAATTTTCACGCATTTCTATTTAAAAATAACTCCATGAGTGTATCAGAAAGATTAAAATCTTTAAGCAGTAAAAAAAAAAGAAAATAAATGAAAACACCTTTAATATATATTCATATTTAAAAAGAGTATTGTTCTACAGAAATGTTTTCCATTTAGAGGGGGTTCATGACCCCCATGATCTCCCCCTTGGGTCCGCGCTTGATTGAATGTCAATGTGTCTATACAATTTCTGTTGACGGTATAAAGTCAAGAAGTTTGTCAGGTACCCATAAAAATATGACTGTCTTTCAAGGAAATCCCATTCGCATAAAAATTGGTGTTGAAGTATTTTATGATTTCTCTCCAAATTTGAAAAGATATAATTTTGTTAATGTATAAAAATTTCAAATAAACTATAAATTTTTCATACAGTCTTTATGAAACCTAAGAATTCATGCAATAAATGCCTCAAAGTGTGACTGGACATTTACCTGCCTATCAAAAGTTTAACAGACTGCTTATGGTGATGAATTCTCGGAACAGCCTTCGAGAATTTCCGCGCCTGCAGTCCAAAGGACTTGGAGTGTTGGAGATAAGCGACCGGCACACGTCAACCCCCAAAGTCTTTCCAGGAAGACAAGCTGCGAACGACTTTAATAATCATCAGAAAACAGATAACGAGAGGAAGATTTAATCCTCGGAGCTTTTATCGAAGCAGAATTAATTCTCTGTTGCGTGCTGCTTGTCCCTTTTCTGCAAGTGATGATGCGGTAATAAGGGGGATTATGAAGGGTGAAGTCGACACGACAGGAAATGAGAAGGGTCAGGAAACGCTTTCATTTATCGAAAAGGGAGATGTTCTGAAATATGAATAATACTATCCATATCAAAGATATCAAAAGAGATATCTGAAAATCGAAAAATATTCGGGAATATTTATAATTGATATTTTACCAATGGACATTACACAATGTCTGTACAGCCCAGGAATGTTATTTTCGCATGCTAAAATTTTAAATTAACACACATAAAATAGCATGGGTTTTAAAAGAGAGTAATTTGGATGCAAAGCATATATATATGTTCATAAACATAAGAGACGAAAATTTAATGACAAGTCACTGAATGGATCTTTGTTGGTTATAATTTAAGAGCCTACATCAGTCACGCGAAAAAACGCTCCAGCTAATGTTAAGTCTATGGGAAGGTTATCGCGCGATTTCTCGCTCGCATTTTAATATTTTTAAATGATTTTTTTTGCATAGGATAGCTGAGGTCGATCTCTAACGTTGTTAGTTTTTACTTTTTCGATTTTGGTTCTAGTATTTTTATATAAGGGTACTTTCTCTTTCAGAACCGGTTCTAACCGGCTCCAAAATTGAAAATGTCCGCTTATAAAAAAACCGTAACCAAAATCGAAAAAGTAAAAACTAACAACGTTAGAGATCGACCTCAGCTATCCTATGCAAAAAAAAATCATTTAAAAATATTAAAATGCGAGCGAGAAATCGCGCGATAACTTTCCCATAGACTTAACAGTAGCTGGAGCGTTTCTTCGCGTGACTAGCGTAGGCTCTTAAGAAACACTGGATACCGAATTTATACAAGTGGAAGAAAAAAAGTAGTAAGCAGAATAGTAAAATGTTTTGAAAATATGATCTGTGAGAATATTTCTCAAGAAAATTTTGAAGAAGGAACACCAGATTTAATACATTTCAATTTTTCAGAAGAAAATCTTGAAAATGATTGTGAAGATATCCCAATAGATGAAAATGCTACAGAAAAGATAAAAACCGGTGAAAAATCAGAAGTAGCAGGCAGCAATAGAAACTGAAGATAATTCTGAAAGAAGTTCAAACAGAGAAACAAAAGGAATTCCCCCAGACAGATTTTCTTACACCAGCTGAAGACTGTAATACCAAAAACAAAGATCCTGAAACATTTAAAGATTTTTAAAATTACCAACAAAAGACCGAAAGAAAGGATTTTAAGCTATGAAGGATGAAAATAACTTATTAAAAAAATAAAGTGTATGAACTTGTTGATTTATACAATGGTAAGCACTCAATTGGATGTAAATGGGTTTACAAAATAAAGTATATGATAAAAAGGGAGAAGAAATTAAATGCAAAGCACGATTAGTTGCTAAAGGTTTCAAATAAAGCACTGATTATGGTCATGATGAAACTTTTTCTCCTATCGTCAAACATACTACTATAGGAAGTGTGCCTAATATCGCGGCCTTCCTAATATCACCCCATGATTTCTAAATGAAGTACCTGCTGCATTCTGGTGGTCGTTTTCTAAACTTGATCCTCCATTAGTAATTCAGAATATGATTAAAGCAATTCAGACAGTGCGGTCCAAGGAAATGGGGTTTGGGACGAGCTTCAAAACTGTATGAAGTTCCAAAATCGACACTGATAAATCGACACTTAATTGTCTATACATTGTCAATTAATTTCTTGGCTGGGCAAAAAGGTTCTTCGTTAGTAAAGTTACAACTCATATTTCTTACAAAATTTTTTGAAAAGAGTAAATTTTATTGTGTTCTAATATCCCACGGGGGGTGCGATATTAGAAATACTTTTTGAAAGTTGATATTAAGGCGTTTTGCAGATTTATTTGCAAAAAGAATATGTTTCTTTTATTTCAAACCATTATAAGCGTAAAATGTTTTATTAGAATGCTTTATGAACCCATACCGTCAATCAGTTTCAATTTGTTGTGCAGTCAAGCCGAATTAGATAAAAATTTCAAAATGGGTGCGATATTAAACCCACTTTTCGTATTACAACTTTTCTTACATGGGCTGTATTTCTTACCTGAGCTAATAGTTTTTGATTGAAATCTTCGTCAACTAATCGTGCTTTGCATTTAATTTTTTCTTCATTTTCATCATACTTTGTTTATATAATAAAAATGACTTATCATAAAGTCAAGGTATTTAAAGTAGATGTTAAAACAGCCGCTCTGCATGGTAAACTAAATAATGAAGCATGCATCAACCGGAAGGTTTCTATGATGAAGAAAATAAAAGCAAAATGTACAAATTGAAAAAGGCTATATATGGTCTGAAACAAACCGCCAATTGCTGGTTTGAAGAAATTGAAAATACTTTAAAGACATATGGATTTAAACAAAGTGAAGCTGACACGTGCATGTTCATAAAAGAATAATCAAAGAAGACAATTAATCTCATATTATGCGTAGGTGATATGCTGATAACATTAGATGGTGAAAATAAAGCTAATGGAGTGATAAATTATTTTAAAGATTTTTGTCTTATAACGTCACTAGGAGAAGCCAAATACTTCTTAGGTATAAAAACTTGCAGAAAAGAAGATGGGAGTTATCTAATTTCACAAAGAAGTAAAATAAATCAATTAGTTAAAGATTTCCAATTTGACGAAAGAAAACCAACTTTTACCCCAATAGAAACTAATTATTATATTCTAGAAAAAGAAAAAATATTTTATCATCAATGATAATTATATCAAGCTATAGGAAGTCTTTTATACATTTCATCATGCACAAGACCTGAGATTATTGCTTCTACACGCATACTAAATAGAATATGCAATAATCCAAGGCAGAAAGATTAGAATGATGTTAAGCGAGTAATAATTGAAGTACTTAAAACCACGAACGATCTCAATCTCTGCATTTTTTCAAAAGAATATCCTAACTTAGTCGCATATTTAGATGCAGACTGGTATCAAGTATCAAGATGCTGCATACAAAAAATCCACCTCCGGAAATATAATCTTCTTGGGCAATAGCTGCATTTCTTGGTTCTCAAGAAAACACACTTGTGTTCCGTTATCGTCAGCAGTAGCTAAATATGTAGCACTGTTACAAGGTAATCAGGGTGTTATGGATCTTCAAATTTTGTAAAGATCTCAACTTAGAACAAAAGTTTCCAATTAAAATATTCGAAGACAACCAATCAACAGGTAAATTAATCGAATAAAATAAAAAAATTAAATCACGAACTAAACGCATCGATACAAAGTGTCATTACATAAGATATTTGAAAATAAAAAAAATATGACTGATGTGAAATATCTATCAACTAATGAAATGATAGCAGACATAATGACGAAACCGCTGTCAAAGGCTAAGTTTGGGCTTTCCCGAAACATTTTCCATCGAGTGTCAGATTCAACCACATAACGGGGAAGATGATAGAAAAAGTGTTTTTGTTTGTTGAAACCGCCACCAGCTGACGCCAATAAACAATGTATTTAACTGTTCTGCTACGGAACTTCTCATCAGAGTTGGTAAAATGGCTTCCTATGCGTAACAATAAAAAATGATATTGGTATTAAATATCCTATAAAAATATCTTTTTAGGGTTTAGTTCATCTTACGAAACCCTATTCGCCCCGCTTCTCTGTCTGTCCGTTACAGAGCCGGCTCTCAGAAACTGTATAACTTACAGACTTGAAATTTCGTGTACTTACAGATGAATACCTACTGTCACGCTGAAAATAATAAAATTTTGAAAAAATCGTATTATTTTAATATCAAGAGATAAAAAACTAAAAATCTAACAGCCTTTTCCTATTAAATTTAAACATTTTTCGTTATAGCAGTTGCCAACAATTAAAAATCCACAATAAAATTCTTTCTACAATAATTAATTTTCTATTGAAAGATTTCCCCGTGAAAAATAAAAATTAAATAAAAAGTTTCATCAATTGAAAAAATTATTAATATGACATGATACTGGTAATAAAACGGAAAATTTCAAACATTTCTCAATAATGTAAGGCGTATGAGTATGTGTAAGTACAGAAAGCAGGTTAATATGACGTCGTCAGAGAATTAAAAAGAAAATTAATATGACGTCATATTGGAAGTTTAACGGACTTTTTCAAATGTTTGAGAATAATACAAAGAGAGTATCAATATGAGTAATAGAGAAAGCAAGTAGATATGACGTCAGCAAGTGATTATAACATCATATGAGTTTGAGGAACGTATTGAATCATGATAAAAACCCGATTATGGAAATGTGGGCCTATTTTAACATTTTGAAGGTCTCTATACAGCATTTTAAATTTTGAAATTGATTTTTTTTTTAAATATCACATTTAGTCCACTTGACAGATATTATTATGACAGAGTATAATAGCTGGTTTCGTCCGCTATCGGGCCGGTTTAGATTTTCGAAAAAACGAGAAAAATAAACCGGTAAATTTTTACTTTATAAAAAACATGACCTTTTTTTTTTTTTTTTTTTTTTTTTTAAATGAAATTTATTTGGATTTATTAAAGAAAGAATAAAGTGTTTTGAAAGGAATATTAAACGAAAAATCTTTGTGCGATCTTCGATCACACTCACCCACTTGTTTATATAAGATGTCAGTATTCCAAAGGAATAACTTAACACCGTTAGCAAGCAATGTTAAACTAAATGTTTCAGATTTTTGTAAATATATTCAAGTATTTCTTTTTTTTATATATTGTGAGTGATGCTACAAGTATTCTGTGTCCAGTATTTGTTCTGTGTATATTCTTCCATTTAATACATTTGTTTTTTCATCTTAAGAAGAATTCATTTTAAATTGGATAACCCAAAGAACTAAAAGGTCAAGTTTTTTATTATTTCATTGACTATTAAGGAAACACCTACTTACGTCTTCATATAGAATAACACTCTTACAAGTAATCTATCTTAATTTCGTGTATATGTCATTTTAAACAAGAGTTATGCTATTTAGCATTTTTTCAGTATTTTTTAAGCATAGGAATCAAATTGTGTAAACTGATATAAATAAAAAACTAATGAATATTTTTAGATGAAATTTTCAATGTTTGAAGTGCTCATAAAAATAAAAATAAAATGCAACAAGCCCCGTAAAAATCCAATAATTACGTATCTCGGTAGTCCTTTAAAAAAATTTGGGCTGCACAAAAATTTAAAAATGGTGAAAAAATGCACTTTTTAAATTCGAATTTACTAAAAACCTATTCGTAGGATACCAACTTACATTTGGTTATTTAGTCATTTGGCATGCCCCATTCCACAGAAACAAGAAGTTTGTTTCTATGACAAATAAAACGTAATCTATAGAGGTGACAAAAACCTCATTTTGTTAGCCTGCAAAATGTAAACTAGACAGAATACTAAGTCATTGTATTCAAGCCAAGCCCAGGTCCATAGAAAAAGAATAACATCAATTAGCAGCAAAACAAAAATGGGAACAAAACAAAGACCCCCACATAGCCGTCCTAACAGCAATGGCCAGCCGCTACACGGCATCCCTTCAGTGGCACTACGCTCCCCGGTGCCAGGCACTAAACCCGTTTAATCTAGGCAAACCTGGCAGGTAGGTGGCCTGGTCGCCGGTCTCAAACAGAAAAGTCATTGTATTCAAATGTGAAAAGTCACTGTATTCAAATATTTTAAATACAATTTGTTGCTAGAAAAATACTGTTACTCGTTTCTCCATGTACCTCCAATGCCTATCACCCAATTATTATTATTATTATTACTACTACTATTATTATTATTATCATTATCATTGATTCTGCTTTAATAATAATATTATTATTTATTATTTTTCTGCTTTAATAGTATTATTATTTTACGACTCTCATTTTTTCGTTACTGTGCTTTGAACAAGGATAATTTGATTCTAACCATTCTGCATTTATTATTAGCAGTATTTATTAATTACAATCACTTTGGCGCGTAGATGAAATAATGCCAAAACAGAATTACAAAAAATATTTATTTTAAGTCAATGAGACGTAAAAATTAAGTGTCCTTCATTTAAATCAAATGCTAGCTAAAAATTGTATTTATTTATTTTTTAAGAATGAAAATTCCGAAAGTTTTTCATTATTATGTTTTCACTTTATATTCATATACACAGTTCACTATCCAGTACAGTGTGTATGTATAGGTGTCAAAATTACAATTCTAGTTATTTTGTCGCCACGTCCTTTATGGGATCAACACTGGAATTTTCGCCAAAAGTTTAGCCATCGTTCCAAACCATTCGAGAATCGTTTACATCTCGTCTCTTCGCATTTCAGCTGAGAAGTGGGCACAGCAGAATGTTCCCAAGACTTTCGAAGAATGGGTTCACCATGGAAGCTCGTCTTTACAGCCCACTGTATTATTACGAGTGGTGGCTCTCAGAGGAGCCCATTCCTGAAATTTACATATAGAGACACTTTAGTAGGGATGACATTATTTTCGTGGGACTTTGAGTATTTGCATACACTCAAAGTTTCGTTTTTAAAATTTTTCAACAAGGTTCAAAAGTCTTTATGAATTCGGTTTGTCTGTCCGTCTGTCTGTCCAAGCTACAACTCGTGTAAATATAATGAGATTGCCATATAATCTATATATGTTATTCATATTTACGATGACATGTTCGGTATTGAAAATGAAGTGTGTAGGATTCATAGTTCGCTTACAGGGACACTCAAAAGAATTCCGTTTCAATATGGTCTATAGGAAAAATCGGTCACAATGTATTTTACTTTTGTTACACTATTCTAAACATATTGAAATCGATATACACCACTGAGGTGTACTACAAGATGCTTATGACGTGCATAGTATTTATTGTTTATTTACAGGGGTACACAAACAAAAGAGTTCGGTTACAGCACTGTCTATGAACAATAATTTCTGGAAGTGCATTTTCAATTGTTGTATGTGTTTATATAACTAATTTTTGGCATATTACTTGTTGTGTATAAATTACATAAATCATATACAGAGCTGTACAAAGGAATTCCGATAGATTTTTTTTTCATTGACGGAAATTGCTGAAATTGAATTTTCTACTGTTTCCTAACTGAACTAATTTTAGCATACTATGTAGTATATATCAAATCGATAGATCATATATAGGGAATCACAAAGAATTTGAATTCTTTTCCGACTACAGATGGTAAATTCCAAAATTTCAAATATTTTATGCGTTTTTCCAAATTGTTTACATAGATATCATCTTTTACTTTATTAAACGGTGAAATTTTGCTACAATATTCTGAATGCGTTGGAAAATGTTTCATAATCTATGCTTAACGCATAATTTTTCTTTCTTGTTTTACCTTTTTATTAAGGTTGTTTCTTTCTTTTTGTTTTTTAAAAATCTGCATTATAAATGAGGAGTATCGAATTCGAAATCACGTGCATTACCAGGGAGGTGCAGGGTGGAGAATCCTCCTGGATTTTCATATTTTATGTAATTATTTTTATCTTTCATGATAAAAATAGTAATAATCATACTTATTTTTTCTTTCAGGTGACATAAATTTTCTAAAAATTATCGAGATAAAGGTTAGAATTGAGTTTTAAAATCTTTGTATTTATTTTAATAAGACTTTGGCTTATCACAGAACTTCACACAAAAAGTCTAGTCGTAAGTCATAAAAGCATCCCTCTCAAGGAAAGAAGCGATTGCTGTGCCACTGCTGTATTGCGGAGTAGAATCTATCACTGATTCATTTCTTTATCACTATTTATTTCAAAGAAAAAATAAACAATGTCAAATTTTGCACCAACCTAACAGCTTTATTAAGTTCAGTCAGGATTATGGAAGATTTCTCATTAGTCGTTATTATTTCCCTGTGTTCTAAAAAAAGTACGATATTGTAAGTATTGAAAATTGTGTCTTCTAAATATGTGTGTTTGTTGCAATATACAAGGAAGTAATGGATATAAGCGTGTAAAATTGTTATAAGTATGTAAGATATATGTGCATCAAAACATAAGGGAAGCATATATCAAAGTAAAGAGGTAATGTATTAAACATGCAGTTTGAAATAAAACGTATTTACTAGTCTTTGCAACTCTGGCGCGTAAATGAAATCTGTCAGAAAAGCAGTTTTTTAAAATTGTTTAACTTAAATGAAAGAGACTTAAATTTTATGTAAAAAAGTCTGTTATATTATGCTAGTAAATTTATTTATTTATTTATTAATTTATTTATTAATAAATATTTATTTAAATATGAATGTTCTGAAAGGCATTCACTACACTGTAAAAAAAAATCCTGAGGTTACTAAAATTTTTTTAATAGTATATTTGTACTCCACAGATTTTTTTTAGTAACCGGTACTATAAACCGGAATCGTTGCTAGCTGTTTTCTAGTAATGTTGCTAGCTGTTTTCTAGTAATTCTTACAGATTTTCTTGTAATTGAGTAAGAATACAAAAAAATGTTTAGTAATTGCAAATATCAATGAGAAAAACTATTTTTTTTTTTTTTAATTTGACGGACCCATTTATTTTATTTTTTATTTTTTTTACAGAGTATGTTTAAGCTTTATATTCATGTATTAACTCTTACATGGTCTGGGTGTCAAAAATATAATTCCTGTTATTTCTTTGTCAAGTTTTTAAGGGATGAACGTTAGAATTTTCGCCAAAAGTGTAGTGATTGTTTCAAACTATTTGAGCACCGTTTGCATGTCGTCTCTTCACGTCTTTGGACACAGCAGAAAGATCCCAAGGCATCAGAAAAGGGATCCGCGATTCAAAGCATGTCCCTCAGTCCTGTTTATTATTACGAAAGCCATATCAGAAGAGTCATTGCTGAAATTTACATATATAGACCCTTCAGAAATGGAGGACATTGTTTTCATGGGATTTCGAATATTTACATGCACGAAAGATTGTAATTTTTTTCAGCTTCTTACTTTTTAATAAGATAAAAAAAAAAAAAAAAAAAAAAAAAAAAAAAAAAACAAGTGATTAATTGGATTGGACATTCTGGGCGAAGGCAGGGGCTTGCAGGGGGAATATCTCCTCCTTGACTTTAAAATTTTATCTATTTCTTTTTATATTTAAAAAAAAAGTAAAATTTATTCTTTTTAAGTGATTTAAAATAATTAACATTAAGGAAAAAAAATAGAACTAAGAATTTTTTTTCTTCAGGAGTGCTCTGCCCCTCCCCCGTGAAAACCCATAGAAATCTGTTTTGAATAGTAGGTAGTTTTTCTTTTATGTTGATGTGTTTAAAATTTATTTTAAACGGGGGTTCAGTGGGGCCCTGACAAAAAAATATATATATATATTGTCTGAATTCTTCATTTCTTCAAGAAAAATGATGGTAGAAATTTATTTTTGAATATTAAATATGTCTAATTGTTCATTTTCTTTATTGTTTTCTATGTCGATATGTTTTAAAAACTGTCTTGCATGGGGGGGGGGGGGGGGGCGGTTCTGATAAAAGAAATCTCAGTTTAGCTTGCTTCATGTTTATATTATTTTTTTTAAAAAATGCGGTTAAGGCAGTGGACTACATGCATATCTGTTCCAAAATCTTGCCCTTCCCTGGATTCCATTTTGACGGCGCTCATGATGCTAACAAAAAAGTTAATTTATTTTTATTTCTACATGTGAAATTCCCGAAATTTTTCATCATGTTTTTCGCTTTATATTCATGCACTTCCTGTTACAGTGCATTGGTGTCTGAATTATAATCCTTGTTATTTCTTCGCCAAGTCCTTTATGGGATCAACACTGGAATTTTCACGAAAAGTGTCGTCGTCATTCCAAACGATTCGAGAACCGTTTGCATGGCGTCTCTTCGCATCTCAGCCGAGAAGTGGGCACAACAGAATAATCCCAAAGCTTCAGAAGAATGGGTCCGTGGGGAAAGCTCGTCTCTCAGTCCTCTGTATTATTACGAGTGGTGGCTCTCCGAGGAGCCGTTTCTGAAATTTACATACAGAGGCCCTATAGAATGGAGGACATTGTTTCCATGGGACTTTGAGTATTTGCATACACAAAAGATTGCGATTTTTTTTTCTGGCTCTTACATTTTAATAAGGTTTCTTAAGAAAAAAAAAAAGGAATCTGCATTATATGAAGAGGAGTTATCGAATTTGACTATTTGGACGATGACAGTGTAGAGCAGGAGGGGAGGGGAGGGGGGAATGGGTGGGGGAGAGAATCTTCCTTGAACTTTTAAATTTTATCAATACTTTTCTTTCATGATGCAAAAAAATCTTCCAAGTAACATTAAATAGCTAAACGTTAAAGACTTACAAAATTAGCTTGAGTTTAAAAGTCTTTGTGTTTATTTTAATATAGATAACGGCTTATTACAGAGTTTCCCCCCAAAGTTATCCCTGGCCTTCACCCGAAATTTTAAGGCATTAGTATGATCTCGTATACTGGGTAATTCCTAATAGTTGTAATTACGATTACCTCTTGAATCGCCAATGATACAAACATGCTTCCAATTAAACAAAGTATACATAATACATCAGCCCTCAATTCCCTTTCACTCTGCATGTTCCTGGTTACGACAGCGATCAGAAAGACACGAAGACAGAGGGTGCTAAGAATCACCGGCATAGCTCGGTCTTCCCTGCTCGTAAACATTTATCACATTATCGTAAACATTTAAACACTGGATGAAACATGGCTTTATTTAAGTGAGTGTATCAAAAGAAGAGCAATTTTTATCAATTAATGGAATAAAAAGAGAAAGAAATGGGTTTGTGAATGTAAAGAAAAATTTCCAAAATAATTCATAATTGCTGCTGGATTTTGTTATGAAATTAAATTAAAGGTAAAAAAATGCAGTAAAGCTAAGGTGATTTCACTTTATTGTCAGTAAAATATTTTAGAATTCATTTTTGAAGAAGAAATTCCAACTTTATATGAAAAAGACATTAATTGAGCTTCATATGAACAAAATCTCCCAGATGTTCTTCCATAACTCAACTGACGCATATGTAGCAAATAAAGAATCTCAAACGGAAATAAATTGTGTATCAATTAAATAAATGCATGTAAAATCATCTGACGCACCCCCACCCCCACTCCCGTCATCAATGGCCTTTTTCTGCATTTGGATTGTTTAAATGAATTCACGAACATTGAGAAGAATTTAGAAAGTTTTTACAAGAGGTATCGGGAAAAACTGACATGATTGTCACAAGGAAATTCTATTATCATAGAAATTTCGAGTCAGAGCTATAGCCAAAAGTCAAGGCTATCCAATAAAGTGAAATACTTTCAAAGAATATGTCACTTATACGTAGAAATTAACTTTCAAAATCGTTTCCATAAAGTGCGAACGACCTTCTGTATTTAAATAAAATAAAATAATATATTTTTTTCTCATATGAAGTAAGAGAGGAGGAATGCAGTGTACTTCTCAAATGCAACTTAGTAATATATTTTACCTTTTTTGTAAGACGGTATCATCTGTTAATAAAAGGGTATTAAAAAAAATGTGTATTAAAATGTTAATTTCACAAATATATAATTTTACAATTAAATAAAAGTATAATGTCACGATCTAATGTTATGTTACAGATTTTTAATAATCTGTGTATTTTTAAACAAGAAATATCCTTTGTATATGTAAAAATATTTCTTCATATTTGTTTTCCAACTCCGTTAGTAAAGTAAAATAAAATGTTTCTTTTAAATTATTAGATTTTTAAAATTTGTAGTTCCTATATAACAAAAGCGTATAATTTTCTTATTTGCATTTTTTTCAATTAAAATTTTGTTTGGATAGAATTTTTATTGCGTGAGCTTTTTACTCCTATTCATCCGAGAGTTGATCTTTTATGCACAATAGACAGACTTCACTTCAGCCGCCTCCATTCAGCAGGTCATAGTCCTGTATGTAAATTGGGAGAATGGCTCTCCACGGACAGGCGTATCCTATAAGGAGCGAAAGAGTTGAAGGGGCCCTAGGGAGCCATCGACGGAAAGCTGGGGGGTGATTCTAGTGCGCCACATTCGAGTCTACGATGCCCCAGAGGCTTGAAGTAAAGGAGGTTTTGACGCTCTGCAAAATAGTGGTGAATTCTTTGGTGCCAAGTCCGGTGCAAATCCCATAAATGATGCCGAGAGAGGCTCAGGTAATGCAAGGAGTTGGGGCTCTTGCGAAACGAATTTGAATGCGTTATTGAAAGATGGGCACCTTTTGCTGGTACGCCACCTGGTGGAAGGTTCATATGTTTTGAGGAAAGAGATGGAGTATGTTTTCAGAGAAAAATATTAAGTTATTCAAAAATAGCATTTTATAATTGTGTATTAATTTATTGGGTGTTACTGTTAGCGACAAGATACTACTCTCGTTTGTTAGAATAGCACCAAAGACGATAGGGAACTTTTAATTATAAAAGATACCTCAATTTAAATGTAGTTATTAAATTTTATTTGAATCAAAATTTTGTTTGTATATCTTTTATTCAGAACCAATTTATGAGCAGTAAATTATTTTTTCATTTCAAATGCATCTTTTATTTAAGATAATTCAACTTTTCTCGTGATTATATCATATATGTATCTTGTTTAACATTTTTTTAAAAGTTATATTTTGTATGTTACTTCACAGACGGAAGAAATGGGACAGGATTTCGATTATGGAAAGTGGACAAAGAAAACTGGTGAAAGATATTACCTGCTGAAATGATTAAAAATCTGTCTCATGCGAAAATTTTATTGACGCACCACCGTGAGCGAGGGGCAAAAAATATCTGTTAAAATAAAAATTTAAAGTATTTATTAACATCAACCCATTCTGGCACGTAAATAAAATATACCAATAATTAGAAACTTTTCTTATATTATTTTATTAAGGTGGTTCTCAAATGACCTGTTCGGCAACGCAAAACTTTCTGAAACATTTTCTGACTCGTTTTTAAACGCAAAAGCATAAAATTGGCAGGCCCGACTATCGAAGTGATTTGGAATTTTCCATTTTTTGATAAATAAATTACTTGTTGAGTTATAAGCGATTCGTGTAATGTGAGACATGATATCCCCCTTTCTCGCCCTCCTTCCTTGGGAATTCGGTTCAAAACGCCGACTTTGACAGTATTTTCTAAAAAATCTTCTGCCTTTACCAAAAAATGGAAAATTCATTTCGATCACATAGTTTTTGAATAACAACGCCTGCCAATTCCATCCGTTTCCGAACAAAAATGAATCCAAAATTGTGTCAGAAAATAGCTACTTTGGATCTGAGACAGCCTTAAGAATACACCAGAACTTTAATTAATCGTTCTGTGTTAGGTCGACAGAAAGAAAGCGAAAAATGCTTGATATGGCTTGATAACAATTTTATCATTATTACATTTTTCTTTCTCCCTAGGTATTTTTTGTACAATATCAATCAGTTCGATATCTTTTGCTGTTTAAAAAAGTACTAAAAGTAACACGAAATACACCGAATAAGCAAGCCATTCTGAAACAGGACAATGCAGCCAAAACTAGGACGATTAGCAACCTTGGTCAAAATTAATACGAACTGAATAATTTTTACATCTCACTAATATATTTATTACATTGTAAAGCTTTATTAATACATTTATTACACGTATATGTTTGTTCGTTATGCATATTAATGCAAATCTTAGACACCCTACGAGAAACACACTACAAGAACTACTTAAAGAAATAACTTCACATGACCTTTCTGTAAATGATGACCGTATCGCATTATCTATAAATTCTAAAAGCGCATTCATACAGGAATGTTTAAATCCTTAATTTAATGTTATAGCTGTAACGAAAATAATTGTCCCATATCTTCGTGTATACACTTGCAGGTAAAAGGCAGCTGTTTTATGGGCTATAAAACTGATGTCGATACTAATTCTCGATTACAGGGATAAATGCTTCAGATATGTTTAATTAGACGGATAAATGTCGTCATTTCCATAAAGCAATATTTCAAGTCGTCTTTTGCAGCACAGAGGCGAATTAATGCCTCTGAAATTATTGACCACTAATAAAACTAATCAGTAACTGCCGAAGAAAAATTATTTGCGGTTGAAAAGATCAAATGTAAAAGATGTAGAATGCGTTCAGGTGAAATTATCGATAGTCATTCAAAAGAATTAAGAGATTAAAGATTCTTTGAATTGCTGTTAATATAAGTGAAAGTGATTTGATTTAAATTTTGTTTCAGCTGAAATGGTTTCTTCTGTCAGTTTTAAATCTCATTATACTCTAAAAAAAGACAAATGTTTCTTAATATAGAAAAATATAATACGACGAACGATATAACGAACGAATATATCGTTATAACGAATTATTGCTGTAATTCGTTATAACGAATATGTTATAACGAACGAAAATATACAGTAACCTCTTCCGAGTTACCCATGATTCCGAAGCGTTCTTTATTATTAGAAATTAGAAACCAATATATTTTCGAGATTTAAAGAGGCATTTATAAAAACGAAGTTTTGTTTGCTCGCATTGATTTTTGAAAACGTTTTCAAGTGGTTTTTATTGTGTATTAATCAGTTTTCTCAAACTGGAATGTCGGTTTTTAGGATGGCATTAATCCTCAATTCAACATTTTCAGATGCATAGTTGAAATTATACATGCAAGAGTAACAAAATAATATTAATTTTAATATTAATACCGTTAATTTATCATTTATGTCTGTAAAACATGATTGTTGAACGTGAAAATGTTTATTTGATAATTGGTAGAATACGAAACACTTATATTTCGTATTGAGAAAACTTATTAATACACTATAAAAACCGCTGCGAAACTTCTCCGAAAATCAGTGGCTGCAAAAGAAGCATTTTTTTGTTGTTATAAATGCTTCCTTAAATCTCGAAAATATATTAGTTTCTAGGTTTTGTAATAATAAAGAAAGCTTTTCGGTACCGTTAATAGTAACTCGGAAGAGTTATTGTACATTTTCGTGCTTGGTTATATATTTTCCTTGATTAAACATGTGTGTTTTTTTTACCGTGTATAGAAAATCAGTAATTAAAAGTATATTAACACATTCGCAACCACATGTTTTCGTTTGTTTAACAGTTAGCCCCGCCTATGGGCGTTATTTAACAAATGTTGCATTATTTAACAAAAATATTTTCTGTATTCGTTTTTATATTGCAAATGGATATATATATATATAATGATAATGTTTCTAATCGATGTATTTGCATGAATGGTACACTTATTGTATAAATACGAATATTGTGTATATTTTAAAGAAATAATGCAACATATAACATGCTAAATGATCGTAGGTGAAATTTGAGATATCTAAAAGACGTGATTTCATGTAACGGGTGCGAACGTGTTAACCCTTTTGCTTTCGTTGAAGATTATTGTTTGAAAATAGTGATCACCATTTTGGCTACTAGTATTTCTATGCAAAAATATTTGTCATAGATTTCTATTGCAAATGTTCTAGAAATATACTATAAAGATTTTATTCTGAAAGACTGGTAACCAAAGCTTAATTCAAAAATATTGTTAGCGGTTAGTTTTCTGGGGTTTTCACCCGACAAAGGAGTTCAAAGGGTCATATAATTTACTGTAAACTGTGTCTAAGGCGGAACCGAGAAAGTTTTCCGTCGCCTTAGACAGAGTTTAGTGTATTGAAATTTGTACTGCGGGATTTAAAATCTTTCCCTGTTAAACAGATTTCCGCTGTTCACGCAATCCGCCTGAGACAGAGTTTACTGTATTAACAAGTATAGGTGTTCGAAAAAGGACTCCTGAACTTTATAATACAATATATCATTCATTAAATATAAAAATGAATTAAGTGACATATTTATAAGATTCTTTAAAAAAAAAAAATTACACAGAGTAATTAAAAAAAAATTAAAATTTAAGGCAATATAGATGGAACTGCGTTGCTTCAACCCTTAAGAATGGTCAAGCTGACATGTAAAGCTGGATTAGAATTCACGGAGATTTTATTCTATTAAGCTGTTCAAATGCGAGAAATAAAGGGGCTGTGTTATGAACAAAAAATCTAATTCGGCTAATATTGATTGAACAATTTCGATTGCGATTGCGAGTATGGTTTTCTATGCAATTTTTTTTTCTGTTTTGACGTATATCGTCACCGTTCCTGTTTTAATAGCAGAGCAAAAGAATATCCTGTAATATCAGAAAAACCCAGACTTGCACAACTTGAGGCTCAGGGCTCATTTTGAACATCATTGTAATTGCTATACGCATTTATAGCTGTATTCACAGATTGCCAACATTTACAAGTAGTTTAATGGCTTATTAAGTATTATGAATAGGGCACTATAAATTATGCGGAAATGCTTAAAATGCGGAATTCCAAATTTTCTATATAAATCTCCACATAATTCTAAAAATTCAGCATATTTTTATTGTCAAGAGTATTTACCGCATGTTTTTACTCCGGTGATTTCTTCCGTCATCTTTCCTTTGTCTTTAATTATGAAAGCTAAATTTGGCCTGCATTTCTTTGAATGATGGAAGCGATTAATAAAGGAGGAATTCTTTCTTAGGAATTTCTATTAAGTAGTGAGTTTCCTTGGACCTCCCCCTCCCCCCCTAAAAAAAAAAGAAATTTTTTAGCGTTCTTTTTCATTTTTTCCTGTCTAGGGTAATGCCATCCCTTAATTTGTAATACTTCAATGACTTTTCAATCGTATTCCTTCAATTCCTCCTTGGTCTGTCCCTCCTTCGCTTATCTGTCGTAATCTAGTCTATAAAAACTTTCGGTAGGCGCTCATTATTCTATATGGAAACATGCCAATAATATTTAAGAGTGTATTAAGTTTGATCGTCTGTAAGACATCACTAGTTGACTTTTATTATTTCACGTATTCTTGAATTTTAAACATTTTCTAGCCTTGATGTTCTTGCTAATCTTCATCAAAAGTCGGTAAAGATGAGTTTTTGTTCTTTTAAGAATGGGATGGAGCACACGCTAGCATAAATAGTTAACTAGGATTTAAAAAGCTTCAGCAGCCTGGAAGATTTTAAAATGAATGGGAACTAATGATAAAGACAATGATGATTTGCATCTTACTTCAATTTCACAACTTACAGATTTAGCAAAGATGTGTTCTTACCAACTAACAGTGTTCATCTTGAAAGTGTTTAATCGACAGAAGTTTCTGAGGCCATCATGCAATGCCTTGCAAATGTGGAGATTGATTTGAACAAAGTATCACCAATCTTAACGTGTAATCCGACCCATATGACTGGAGCTTAAAACGAAATACTATCTACTATGCTGCCTAATTCAGCGCACATAACTTGCTATACTCATATTATGAACCTAGATTCTGATCAGTGGCGTATGCATTTTTCTGATGTGAATAGGGTTATCGGATGCTTTAAGAAGTTATTCAAGCATTATCCAGCCAGGAAGCATCGTTTTATAGATTTTCTATTCATTGGAATACCCAGAGGAAAGGGGTATGGATACCACTATTTTCTTATGGAAATCTCTAACTTCTTTAATCGCAGAATTCTGAGATTAAGTAAGAAGAAGTGCTGCCCATACTCCCTAATAGAAAGAAGCAAACAAAGTAAACTATGTCTGGTATCCGTGAAAACATGCAACGCAATGAGAGCAAAATTCTGATGGAAAGTTAAAGCATCTTCAAAGACTTTCAGTTCATTGCGTAACACGCACAGACCCTGAAGAACACACTACTCTTTTTTAAACATGTAGCCTATCAATTCACATTTAATAAGGTACTCGATCTACCATCTAAATGGCAGTTAAAATCGGAGGAATGCTATTCTAGTAAAAAAGCACCTAATTCATAACCAGCTAGGATAATTTCATAAAACGGTAGTGAAATTCATTACTTATTGCCTAGAATTGGATATCGAAAGCTGTTCGAGTGTTTGACCCAAACTAAAGTCCTGCACGAGTAGGGTTGTACCCGACCCGAACCCGCATTAAAAGAACAATAAATCATGTTTTAATGCTATTATGAATAATAATGCACAATTATATCTCTAATACCAATTTTATATTTTATATAGGAAAAGGGACAAATCTATATTCTTTTATATTCAAATATAGTGAAACCTCTGAATAGCTGATACCTCGTGATCGTTAAATAGAGTTCTGCATCGGGTCGTTTTATTTCTCTCTCTCTCTCTCTGATTTTTTTTTTTTTTTGGGGGGGGGATGACTCTAATTTTCTTTCTGCGGGTCGCGTTTATCCTAGAATAATTCTTCCGGGTCATACTTAGGTTTTTTATGTCATATTATTGTGATTTTCAATAAAAGTTTGGACAGAAGTATGTTGCAGATGAAAATAAATACGTATTGGAATATGAATGAGTATATGTTCAATTTACTACATGATAAAAAAGTTAAAATTATACAAAAAATGTAATCATACATTATTCTTTCTTTACGGTGCAGTTAAGAACCTTGTCCCCCACCCCTAACCCCCTCAGAATATAAAAAAACATTACGAACATTTTGTTTTTGATACACACAAAAACACATGTATCGTATTTGTGATACTTTATGCACACATACACATGCTATGTGTGTGTAGATTCGGAGGTGACCACTATTCCAAGGTACAAGCGTACAAATATATAAGTGTCAGGAATTGAAAAAGTGTTCGCTAAATAGAAGTGTCCGCTTTTCGGAAGTGTTCATTATGAAGGTCTTATTGCATATATATTTTTAATCTGAAGAAATATTGTGGAGATTCCTTTGAAAAAGCAAGTCAACCTGAACCCAAACCGCAACGAAAAAATATAGCGCCACCCGACCCGACCCAAACCGCGGGTAGGATCAGGTGCGGGTAAAAGCGGGTAACCCGACTCGATACAGGACTCTAACCCAAACCAAATGAACGAACTGAATGTTGATGTCTTTGCAGTTCACAAAATGATTCCAGAAATGGATAATCTATTCACGAGACTTGAGTATACTGTATACAAAAAATTTGCAGAAGAAATGTTTTGGATTTGGTGTTGCAAAATTCTGGAATTCAGTGGCAGTTTCAGAGAGATTTTCAGAATTAATCCAAAAATCCATGCAAATGTTCTCGGTATTACCTAATTCTGTAGACTGCGAGAGAGCGGTATCATATGTTATGGCCAAATATAGCAGACTTTCGACCGTCCGTTCTCCGTATTATATGGCCTAGTTCACAAAAAAAAAAAAAAAAAAAAAAAATATTCTCCGTATTAAAATTAGGAGTTACTTAGACAACCCGTTGCGTTGGTGGCGAAAGTCTGATATGATTTATGTTCATCCTACTTCAGATACTATGGTACTTGGGCCAAAACGAAGAAGCAATAATCTATTAAGGACTTTTTCAAATATTAAAACTGTAAGTTTTAATTATTTTATCTTAAATCTAACTTTTCACAGTTGTGTAATTATTTATCATTGCATATTAAAATAAGTTTTAATAACTTTTTTTTTTTTTTTTTTTTTTTTTTTTTTAAAGAATTAAGTTTATATTTTAAGTTATTTATTTTAAAGGTACACACTGTATTCATACTATACAGGGTACACGATTTTATGTTTCCTGTAACTAAGCTAAACAATATAAAATTCATCTTAATTTGTGTACAATATTGTATTTCATTATTTTGTTTTAAGTTTTTAATACGTACAATATAGTACATTACCAAAATTTATAAAGTGAAGACCTGTACTAAGAAGTCAAAAATGTGAATAAGAGCAAGTTTTGGTATAAGAAGTGTATATTTAAATGAATGGGGGGGTAGGGGGGGTAGGGAGTGAGTATTTATAGAATTCAGGTCTATCCGGCTTTATGGTCATCCGGTCTGTCCTTCCGCCCTATTTGGCCGGATAGTTAGGAGTCTAATTTATTTATAAAACAATGGCAGAATTTAAAAGAATTTTTAACTGTGGGATTTTTAATATCAGAAATTTTAATAGTGCTATATTTTAATAAACTGTTAGTAATCATGTCTTTCGTAATAATTAAGAAAATATTTTTACAAATATATTCTGTTAGTAATAAATTTGTGATTGTTTGTTTCTAGACAAAACAAATAAGCAAATAAAGAATTTCTGAAATATATTTGTATGAAGTTGTTCTCTTAGTCTTCCGCATATTTCGCGCTTAATTTTAATGAATGACCACATCAGTAACGCATAATCCGAAAACATTTCCGCCTAATTTATAGGGCCCTATTTATAAGTAATTTTAATGCTTATTAAAATCAATCAGTTAGCAAATAAAAACTGTATTATATTGTAATAATGGCATTTTAAAAATGACCTTAGTAAGTTGGAGGCCAAAAAATTTCTTAGCCCAAAGCCCGGACCTTGTAAGAAAAGGCGAAAATCAGGCCCTGGTCTGACTTTGTACTCCATAACATATATTTCTTTGACAAAATCAATCCGTAATCCAGATTCATTTATAAAAGAAAATGTATCCTTAAACACACATAAATTTACTTTATTGTCGATATCTTCATATTGCAGTTGTACCCATTTATCGCATTAACCGTATCATTTACTCTCTTTTACCAAGAAGATAGTGACATTAATAAGCACAAGGGAATCCTTTCTTTCCATTTTGGGGTGATTTTCAAAGGTGCCTGCGCCCTGTATCTATGAATTTGTGTCTCAGGGGTGCCGTAAACGAATGCTGAAATTTCCCCACGAGTACTCTCTTTTATAAGCGATGAGTCACGTGATATGCTTTAAGTCTTTTCTCGATAGTCTGCGAGGGTAAATATCTCTTGAGTTTTTACGGGTACTTAAAAATACGTACTGCTTTTATGAGATATTTATTGCTAATATACTAAATACCGCAGATTGCATCTCAAACTTTTCCCTGAAATCAGTCCGATTCAGATAGGAAATAAATAGAGGAGGAAAAGTTATAAGATAATTGATTAAGAAATTACAGTTTTGCATATTTGCGTGTTAATGAGTAAAATTTATACAAACTAGGGAGCTCTACCTCCTACGATCTATGCTCGCCAATCCCTCTCCAAATCCTTCAGACTCTAAAAACACGCTATTTTTTTTTCTGTTTTAAAATACTACCCGATTATGGAAGATCGGGTAACAATAATTATTACAAACAGTAGTGATCTTTTGTAGTCAGGTTGCCTTTCATTTGCGTTAGACTGGGAGGTTTTTTGGTTCCAAGGCTGCATCCACTGCTGTCGCGACAGCTGACGGCTGTTTTCGTGATTGATTAAGTAAGGCGAATTACGCATTTGAAAATCAGCTTGCATGAAATGATTAAATAAAAAATATAGCTGCCTTCTGGATTTTTATGAAGTCTGTCTAGATGAAAAGTTTTCCCTTTGACGCCACAAAAAAATCGTTTAAATATGACGTTTTAAATATATCATTTTAAATATGATGTAATTTTCATCATTAAATGCTTTTCGCACATAATAATTTACTTATTTAAAAGCTTACTTCTTTTTTAATTTTCACGTGTAAATATATTTTTCGATTGAAAAGTGTTTAGAAATATTATTATTTAGGCTTTTTTATGATCTAGCAACAGTGCATAGCGGCTATTTCAAGATATGAATTAAATCTTTAATCAGATAAAAAAATTTGCATAGAAAATTAAAAAAAAAAAACTTAAAAAAATGGATAAATTAATAAAACAATTGGTCACTGTACAACACAATCTAGTCAAATGTATACCTGCAAAAAAAAAAAAAAAAAAAAAAGGTTAAATTGTTATACATAGCTTTTAATCGCATAAAACTTATGTAACTAAACTATCCTCACTGGTTTCCACATTAAATAGCGCTTAAAATAAATGTTCGATTTAAAATCTGTCTGCTTCAACGTGTTTATCCTACATTTCTCTATAAAACTACCAGTTTTCATGTTTTTATATGCAACAATTTTTTTCAGGATAAACCTAGAAAAGGGAAATTTCACAAAAAATTCAATTACGGTAGTTATTTTTTTTTCCTTTAAAAAAAAAAAAAAAAAAAAATATATATATATATATATACAGGGTGTTCCGTTAAAGGGGTCCAATATTAATAGGGGTAATAGAGGAGATCACATGGAGCATAAATCAGTATATAAAGCCTGGTCGGATCTCAATAGTTTTCAAGTTACAGCAAATAGAATGAAAATTCGGAAAATTGTAAAAGAACCCTCATTGCTAAACTATCGATAATGCTACATAAAAACGAAGCACATATTTAGAAAGAACAGAAAAAACCCTACAAAATGACATCAATTGTATTAAAATAGCAATATTTATTGACGAGTTACAAGCCCTGAAACAGTGAAAAAAGTACGAAATCCAATATACATCAAAATAGTTAATCGTTAATTCCAAAAAGACAACTCTAGCTACAACAAGGAAAATGTAGTAAAATTTGGTCCATTCCGAAAACTTTCGAAAAAGCTTACAATGAACCATATCGGTTTAATTGTGTGAGAGAAATTAATCAGTTTCTTAGTTACAACTCCGCTTTCTTTGACACTAGCAAAGGTTAAACTCCGCCCATCACGATTGGAAACACCGCCTTTTTAATTACTCTCAACTATACATTTTCGATCATGCTTCTTCTGAGATGCAACATTTTTAATTATTCAAGAGTTGAATGAACCAAAATAACTTTACAATAATAGTCTACATTTTAAAGTGGTCTTTTATTGATATAAAGCTTAAGTTAAATTCCTTAAAATTAAACTGGTGGTGAAAATTCGGAAATAATTAAAAATATTGCGATTTGTAACTATGCAAGAAGTTTCAGTACATGTTTTACATGGACAATTATTGTATGTATATGTGCATCATAATTTATGATAGGAAATAATAATAACAAATAGCATAATAATTTTATTAATTATAAATTTAAAAAAGACACTAAAATTTAAATTAATTCATACAAACTTTGTAATTTACAATTTGAGTACACCACAGTCTGTGACTTACAAAATACTGTGCCAAAAAGTGTTGAAAATAAAAGAAAAATGACAAATAAAGAATTACATTCCACGTACTTTATGACATATGTGAAGCATAGTCTTCTGGCCTGCGCTGCACAGTTCAATGTCGGAAGGCAGACGAACGGACATTATTATAATAGGTGTTCGAAGTTGCGCCCATTAACAGAATCGCACAGCCGACAGCGACGTCGTAAAGATTGGCGAACACGCCGAAAAACAGTTGGGAATGTCGCCTGCAGCGACAACGATTCGCGCTAGTAAATCCTCCGGTGTATCCACAGGCGTTTCATACACCAGCGATTTAAGGTGTCCCCGAACAAAAAAGTCTAACGGATTGAGGTCTGGAGAGCGTGCAGGCCAAGCAACAGGTCCACTGCGTCCAATCCATTTCCCAGGATATGTTGAATTGAGGTGATTGCGAACACCTATGAAAAAATGTGCCGGTGCGCCATCGTGCATAAACCACATATTGTGGCGCAATGTTGCTGGCACATTTTGCAGTAACTGCGGTAAGATATCCCGTAGGAAAACCAAGTACGTACTGCCATTGAGTACATCTGGGAGTAAATATGGTCCTATGAGATAATCGCCGAGGACACCTGCCCATATGTTCACACTGAACTTTTGTTGTGCGTTCGACGGGAAAACAGTGTGCGGATTTGTATATGACCATGTGTGCATATTGTGCGTGTTTACCACGCCCTCTCTCGTAAATGTTGCTTCATCAGTAAATAAAATATTTTCCAGAAATTGTGGATTATTTTCTGTTACATTAAGCAACCAGCGTACGAATTCTGTCCGCTGAGCACAATCTGTTACTGATAACAGTTGTACCCGCTGCACATGAAAGGGGTGCATGTTTTCTGCACGCAGAACACGCCACACACTTTGGTGAGAAACACCGACTTCAGACGCAGCAGCTCGTGTACTCGTGGAGGGGTTATCTTTAAAAATATTCAGTACATCTTCTTCCATTGCAGGTGTTCGTACATGTCGAGGTTTCCCTGCATCAATGCTTGCTGTATTAAACGATCCAGTCTCCCGTAATCGTCTATCGATTTTTATGAAGAGTTTCGAACTTGGGCAACGTCTCCTTGGAAATTGCTCACGGTACATGCGCTGTGCTAGACATGCATTTCCATGAGCTTGCCCGTACATCAGATGCATGTCCGCATATTCTTCGTTAGAGTATTCCGGCATAATTATTATACATCAACTTACTACAATCCCACTTACAACAGCCTCCCTTTAACATAACGCCCACTGATGACTGCTGTTTTATTACACTTTTCTTCCTATACACATAGAAAATTTGCATAAAAAGTACTTCTTCTTCATCATCCTGAAAGTTCATGGAGGAAACGCAGCAGTCACGGAGTTTGCTTTAAGACAAGGCGAGAGCTGCACAATATGTCATTCACTTGACCAGACTGAATAATGAAAGGGTATTGATAGAGGTTGATCAGAAATGTATAATTGAAAGATATTAAAACGGGGTGTTTACAATCGTCATGGGTGGAGTTTCGCTCTTTCCGAGCGTGCAACAGTACAGAGTTGTAACTAGGGAACTGCTTGATTTCTCCCATACAATTAAACTGATATGGTTTATTGTCAGCTTCTTCGAAAGCTTTCGGAATGGACCAAATTTTATAACATTTTCCTTGATGTAGGTAGAGTTGCATTTTTGGAATTAACGATTAACTATTTTGCTAAATATTTGATTTTGTATTTTTTCACTGTTTCAGAGCTTGTAACTCGCCATTAATTCTCAATATTCTAAAACAACTTATGTCATTTCGTAGGATTTTTTCTGCTCTTTCTAAATATGTGCTTCGTTTTTATGTAGCATTATCGATAGTTTAGCAATGAGGGTTTTTTTACAAATTTCCGATTTTTCATTCTATTTGCTGTAACTTGAAAATTATTGAGATCCGGCCAGGCATTATATACTGATTTATGCTCCGTGTGATCTCCTCTATTACCCCTATTAATATTGGACCCCTTTAACGGAACACCCTATATATATATATATATATATATATATATATATATATATATATATATATATATATAGGGAGATGCATTTTATTTTGTTAGAACTTTTAAGATATGTGGCTTTGTACTTATTCGATTTCTACTGACACATTAGTTAGATTCGTTTGTTGAAAAAGCCTTGACACAAAAAATCTTAGAAGACTCCGTTTATGTAAGATTCTCAATTTGAACGTATGTTAGTTGAATGAGGATTTTTTTTTAAATCCCTACCATCAGCGAGTAGAATTTAAAATTTTTACGAAACATATTTTCATTTACTATGTATTTCTTGTAATCCAATCATTATATTTTCCTTTTTAAACTTTTATTTCAAAAAATGTATTTTGCATGCCAAATCATAAGATGAAGAGCAATCTTGATCATGGAAAAGAAACAGGCCTATCGATTATGAATCAAAGAAGAAAAAAAATGGAAAACACTTGTCTATTGAAAACCCTAAAAAATCTACTTCATCTGCAGATTTATTTGGTTCACTGGCAGAAGAGACAAAATCTATCTTTTAAAACAAAATTTAAACAGTATTTATTAGTCTTAGCCACTCTGCAGCGGTAACGAAATCTGGCCAATAAGTCATTTATTTATACATTAATCCCCTTCCCGCCTCATTACATCATGTATGCTGCGAAATAAGAAGGAAAAAAAAAACACAATTTAATCGACAGTATAAAAAAGTTTTTAAAATACTAATCAGAAAGCATTTTATATTTGTCTCGAAAACGTCATTAGGTTATGAATATCACAATTTTCAATGTAAAATTAACGGGAAACAGTTACACTAACTTAATCCTGGATGGAAAAAGGTGTCATTTTGATTTCTTGTCGAGTTAAAAAAAAGCGCCAAGATGTGGAAGAAACGCTTTCTTCTTCCACTTATGCTTTTTTACTAATACCTAAATCCTTACCATCTGGAGGTATAGTATTCAAAATCATACATAATTCGATCATAATAAGGGGGGGAAATTACATTGAAGCGGTGCATTCTATCTTTAAAACACCTGGGATTTGTTGAAAAAATATTCAGTTGCATCTATAAACAAGCTAGAATGTGGATAAATGCTATTTTCAAGGAGGATCCAAATCCAATGAAGGGGTTAAGGTGATTCTCCCATTCTAGGGTTAATGCACACAAAAAGTTATTTAAAAAGAGCAGTTAAGTTAGAAATTTTTTTTTCGGAATATGCGAATAAAACCACAATATATCCGAATGCGCCTTGGTATTACGGTTGGCTAAAGTCAGTCGAAATAAAATCCTGGAATTTTAAAAAAGCTCGCCATCACTATCAATATAATATCATTATCAAAGAATGAAATACCATATACACTATTGAAAAAAAAAATAGAAATAGAAAACATAAAGTTGAACGATTGGTTGGTTGATTTATGACGGCCGATTATCTACTCTTGGGATATAGGCCCTATGGGGGGTCCCTTCCATGGGGGGGGGGGTTTCTAAGGGATCCTAACCCGTATTTACGGCAAGGTACGTAGAAAACCACGGAAAACTCCGAACGGTTAGATCGACGAGCGCGACAGGGGGTTTAAACCCAGCACCTCTCGTCTACCAGATTTGAGAGCAGAACCTCTCAGCACTGGTGGGGCGTTGAACGATTTGAGCCACGCAGCTTAAATCTTGTTTTACCTGTTTAAGGGGACTTGGTGTTCAATTTTCACTTTTTCAATTTTTGTTTAAAATGTAGTTAGACATTGCTAAGCATATTCTGGCAAAGTTACGTAAAGAATACGTATATTTTTCAACTGAATCGCTATTTTTTTAGACTAATTTTAAGATTCATTTCATAAAATTAGGAATAGGATTTTCAGTAATATAAATAGTTTATTTAAAAAGTAAATAGTCCTTTTTACTGTATTTTTATATATGACATGACATTTTATTTACTTTTCTTACACGGAGAGAGCCAAGCTTGGTAATCATAGATTTTGATTATTTTTATATATGTTGTAGGGTAGAAGCCACTTAGTCTCAGGTTCAACGGATTTTATACAACGCTCCTTAGTTCTTGAAAAATAGGGGCTCTAATATTGTAATAACAGAACTTAAATACGTACTTTGTAACGCGATTAATTCGTTGGTCGTATCTCAGTCACTCGATATGGCATCTGCTCTTTGTTCCGCGAGCCCACATTCAAGACCGGAATGCGCTACGTTTGTTTTTCTCATTTTTTGCTTTATAAATATACTTGTAATTATAATTTAATAATCGAAATTAAAAATCAAAATTTTGTACATTAATTCTAATGTTAACCTATTTATTTTTTAATTGGTAACTAAATCGTTTTATAAAACATCCTTAAACGGTTAATTTTTTTAAAAATCACTTTTAAAATGCATTAATGAAATGATATTGAACAATTGTGTCAATTCGTGATTTTCATTTATATATTGCCTTAACAAGGGAATTAAATGTGATGATAATACTACTCTGTTTTCAAAATAAGAATTTCAAAAACATAATTATCTTAAAAATTAGCATAATAATTAAATTGCAACATACTATTTTTGCATTTATTTTTATTGCGACTGTAGTTTATATTATGTTATTAATAAAATAAGGTATGATTTTGGAACGATTTTGGAATTTTCACTAGTCAATAATAGATCCAATTAAAAAAAAAAATCTTTAAATGATGAGGAATGTTTAATAATGGTTTAAACTAAATTAAAATTTAAATATATTAACATTATAATTAATGTACGATATTAAATTGTGAGATTATCAAATTATAATTACAAGTATATTTATAAAACATAAAATGAGAAAAACAAACGTAGCGCATTCTGGTCTCGAAAGCGGGACCGCCCGTGGGTCAATGAATAGACGTCATAACAACTGAGCTACGACCAACGCTACAATTGCGTTACAAAGTAAGTATTTAAGTTGTATTATAATATTAGACCCCCTATTTCTCGAGAACCAAGGAGTGTTATTTAAAATCCGTTGAACCTGAATCTAAGGGGCTTCTGCCCTACAACATATATAAAAATAATCAAAATCTTTGATGACCAAGCTTGGCCCTCTCCTTGTCAAACTAATTAACTTTTTGGAAATCTGATCTCTACTATTATTGAACACATTTGTAAAAAAAGTATGCAATTCCTTTAACGTTCAAAATTGTAGGAGAAGAAAAGTTTTAACGTTTTCTTACAATTTTCAAATAAATAAATGAATAAATAAATAAAGTTACCACAAGAATTTAATTTTTTTCTTGTTTATTTTCCTTCATAAAATATTATTTTATGTGTGTCTGGTTCCCCTCGTCTCTAGTCTCATTGTGGAAAAACTTGTTTTACAGGCACAGAAATGGTTCAATTCTCACATGGATCTTAGTCGGAAACTTTGTGGCTTTCATGGCAACTCTATCAACTGATTTGGTTTTAGTAACTTAAGGGGACTTAAGTTACTAAAAGTTACTTAAGTTACTTAAAGGGACGAGGGGAAACAATTTCCAACACTTCGCAGCAATATTTTCGAAAAGAATTCTGAAATTAGCGATGAAAATGGGACTGAAATAAAATTAATCCCTTATATAATTAAAACACCCCTTATAAAACCCTTTAATAATGTCAAAAAGGTATTGTAAAATATTTAAATACAAATATTAGTTAAAAGGGTATATTAAGGCCCCTTAAGTTACTAAAACCAAATCAGCTGATAGAGTTGCCATGAAAGCCACAAAGTTTCCGACTAAGATCCATGTGAGAATTGAACCATTTCTGTGCCTGTAAAACAAGTTTTTCCACAATGAGACTAGAGACGAGGGGAAACAATTTTCAACACTTCGCAGCAATATTTTCGAAAAGAATTCTGAAATTAGCGATGAAAATGGGACTGAAAATTTATCTCTTACATAATCGAACCTTTTTGAACTCCTGAAATGTTTCTTATTTTATTTTTATATTTTTTAATTTACGCTCGAAAAATCTGTATTTACTGAAATCAGGCTTTTTTGGGATTAAAAAGAATTCGAAGTGTTTAATAAATACATTTGCACCAAATTATTATACATTTATTAAATTAGAAAACTATTTTTTATTTAGTTAATATATTAAACAAGAACGAAACATCATGCGTCAAGCATAGATTATGAAACACTTTCCAACGCATCCAGAAAACTAAAGAACCTTCACCGTTAAATAAAGAGAAAGAAGATATATAAGTAAACAGTTTAGAAAACATATAACGCATTTAAAAATCCAGTATTAGAAATTTTTTCATCTAGTCAAAAAAGTAGTCAAATTATTTTGTTCAGCTCTGTATAGGATCTATTCTACATACTACATATATTATATATACTACATAGCATGCTAAAATTTACTTCAGTTAGAAAATTCGATTTTAGCAATTTTTGCCACTAGATGGAAATACACTCGCATTCTTTTGTACAGCCCTGTATATTATATAAAGACTTTTATACACACCACATATTAAACTAAAATTTAATTCAGGATAAAAACGAATAATACAAATTAAAACGCACTTCCAATAATTACCAACCATAAACGACAATATATCTTGTAATTTGCGTAGCCCTGTATATGAATATATTTATATTCAACAAACTTCTATTAGTATACTAAATATAGTTCAGCAGGAAAATGCATAACAAAATTAAAAACAACTCTTAAGCAATTCACTCCCATAGTCAGTTATGCTTACGAATTTATCTGTATAGCCTGCATATGATCATCAGAATTTATACAGGCCACGTACCATGCAAAAATTTAGTTAAACTTAAAAGCGCTAACCAAAATTGAAAATACACTTCCAGCAGTTATCGCACTTAGACAGTACTGTAACCAAATTATTTTCTGTGTCCCTGTAAATGAACGAAAAAAGCAATGTACACCATACTTTTCAGTAAGCAACTTATAGTACACCTCAGTAATGCATGTAAATATCATTGTGTTTTAAATAGTGTAGTTTAAAATACGCTGCAAACGATTTTTCTCCGTTGACCATTATGTAACGGAATACTTTTGTGTGGCCCTGTAAATGAATAATGAATGTTTTGAGTCCATATTCTACAGAATGCATGTTTTAGTGCACTTCATAAATGCATATAAATTTGATTATGTTTGAAATGGTATAATATCATGAAAATGAACTTGAAACGACCTTTTGACCGTGATGTAACGGAATACTTTTGGCTGTCCCTGTAAATTAACTATAAATGCTACACACTTCATTTTCAATAACGATCGTGCTGTATTAAACGTCAATAACATATAAATATTACAGGGCAATCCGAGCATACTTACGAGAGTTAGAACACGGATAGACGGGCAGATGGCCATACGACCAGACAAACCGAAGTCATAAACACTTTTTAACAATGTTGGGAAGTGTTAAAAATGGCGGCTTCACAGAAATGAGAGCGGGAACGCTTCGAAAAAAAGAGGTTCAAACGGCGGACATGATGGCTCTTTATAATCTCTCTCTATATACAGGGTGGTCCTAAAATATATGTCAAAAATGTAAAGGTAGGTAGAGGGGACTTAAATAAGCAGATTTCGTACAGGAATGTGGGTGCGAAAATCCAGCGTTGAGGCAGTAGAGTGCGCTGTTGAGTTCGGTGGGTGAAAGCGCTTCGGTGGCTTGAATCGTCATTCCCCGCAAGGAGTTCGAGCAACATCCATCGTTACACCAATGCGGAGCTTGTTCCATGCATTTCATGTATGAGGCTGTGCAAGGAAATGGAGCGGCTGCTCAAAGGATGCACATGGAATTATTCCCGGGTAGGAATCTGCGGGATCGCCGAAAATTTGATCATCTTCATCGGGTGTTGTGCGCGAGTGGATCGTTTTATGCTTCCAGGCGTAATATTGGCTTTGGGAGATATCGCAGAATTCCTGCAGTAGAAGAAGTATTACGCACAGTAGAGGATAGTCATTCGACAGGCTCGAACGATGTTGTTCGCGCGCGTCCTTTGAGTAGTCGCTTCATTTCCTTGTGTAGCCCCATACATGAAATGCATGTCGGCAAGCTTCGCATTGGTGTAACGATGCATGTTGCTCAAAAATCATGCAGAAAATGACGATTCAAGCCAGAGAAATGCTTTCATCCACCGAACTCATCAGCGCCCTCTACTGCCTCAACGCTGGATTTCGGCACCCACATTCCTACACGAAATCTTCGATTAATTTCGATTAAGTTCAATATTTAGGTCCCATCTACCTACCTTTACATTTTTGACATATATTTTAGGACCACCCTGTATATATATATATATAATGCATAATATAATAAATGTATAATAAAATGTATATATATATATATATATATATATACATATATATATATATATATATATATATATATATATATATATATATATATGCATTTTTACTACAATGGGATCAATTCAAAGTAAAATGAAAATTTTCATCTAGAAATGTTGTTGCACATTGAAAAGCGAGATATCAATGTCTCGAAAAAAAGACTTACGTATTTTACTACAAAAGTATGTAATGATTACTTTACAAAAATATTAAGTTGATGATTGAAAATTGTCGGAGCAGGAATGTCCACTGATTTTAAAAATACTGTTCTGAGAAAAAAAAGAAAAAAAAATACGCACCTAAAGGTTTTGTTATTGTTTACTCGCTGTAGCGTGTTCTAATTTCTATAGCTCCAAAATTGTCTTTCCGCTTTCGTTGTTGATTTCCAACTAATAAAATATGATCTCTGTGAGCATAAAGAATACTTTAATCGACAAAGAAAAAAAAGCCTAAATTTGAACCGGTCAAAGTGGTGTTATCCCTTTAGGTACTAAAATAAACTTCAGCCGATAAAATGACTATGAAAGCCAACAAGATTTTGATGAGATCCATGTGAGAATTGAAAATCATCCGTGCCTGTAAATCTAGTTTTTCCACAAAGAGACTAGAAACGAGAGGAAAAAATTTTCAACACTTCGCAGCAATATTTAAAAAAAGAATTCATAATTAGCAATATAAGTTGGAAGGAAAATTTATCTATTAGAAAATCAAGATCTTTCAAACTCCTGTAACGGTTTTTATTTTAATTAATTTATATATATTTTTTAAAACATGTGAAAATTGTGTATTTACTGAAATCAGACTTAAGGGTTAAACATCACTTCGACGCCCTGAAATTTAAGGCATTTTGGAGAATTAAAAAAAAAAAAAAAAAAAAAAAAAAAAATGCGGAGTGTTTGATAAATGCATTTGCACTAAATTTATTATGGGTGGAGCTAAAGTATTTATTGATTTTAAAACGCTTTTCTGAAAAAAAAAAAAAAAAAAGAAAAAGAAAAGAAAAGAAAAAGAAAACGATTTTAAAGTTTTCGCTACTGTTTATTCGCTGTGACGCGATCTAATTCTAAATATCCAAAACTGTCCTTCCAATTTCGATATCAATTTATAGCTAATAAAATATGGTTTTAATGTGTATAAAGTACTTAAAGTAATATAAAGTAATTAAAGTAATTACTTTAAGCGACAAAGAAATTTTTCTCGAAATTTTGAACTGGTTAAAGTTGTTTTAAATTTGAGCTTAATATTAAGAGAAAAGAAAACAAAAAGGTGATATTGAAAATCACAAAATAATAAGGATTAGGAATTAAATATCTGGAGTGCTTGCATAAAAATACAATATTTCATGGGTCTACTAGAAGAAATCACACTTGATATTAATAGAAATCACACTTGATATTAAGGTGTGGGGGAACTTTGGAGGGCAAAAGAATCGAGAGCCAGATATAGAATTACTAATGCCGACCAATGTGTGTGTAACAATGTTTTAAACACTTCAAACACAAATAAAACTTTCATCGATGATAACTGGCAAAAAGGAATTTTCAATTGTGTTATGCATTTTTCAGTTTTAGTATGTGAGATGCATAAAAATCTATAGAACATATACAGAGCTGCACAAAAGAATGCGAACAGATTACCGTTTATCGGCGGTAATTACTGAAAATGGGTGTGAAACTGCGTTATGTGTTTTCGAAATTGTTTACATAGATATATCCTTTTATTGCATGGAAAAAATGAAATTTCATAACTATATTCTGATAGAGTTTGAAAGTGTTTCATAATCTAATTTTTCTTTCTTGTTTTAATTGAAATTTAATTTGTGTCTTAAAGTGCATTTGGAATAGTATCAGTTGAGCATCTCTAAACTGAATTAACAATATTTCGAACAGTGAGAAAATAATGTTTCAGTTATTTTTCCTAGTTCGAAATATTTTGTTTTTGCACTAAAGCTTCAAGATATCAAAATTTAATTTCGATTAAGTTCAATCTGACGAAAGTAGAAATTCGGCACTGGTAAAAAAAGGCTTTATTTTGTCTTTTTTATATTGTCAGCATTATATTATTTCTAAAGGAGAAAAAATAAACATTCGATATCATGAAGATTTTTCAGTCTCGTAAAAAATTCAGCGAAGGTAATGAAAAACGAATATTGAAATTCAAATAGGTCTATCTACATGGTTTGTAAAATTTACATAGATGATGTCTGTCAAATGTTAAATCTGATAATCCGTATTTGTCTTATTTTGCAAATTTCACTTCCACATCGAGAAAACAACAAAGAAATCCATCGCAAACCCTGTCATTCTTAGCTTATTTCCCTCTCTTTTTTTTCCCCTTCCACTATCCGGCAACGTAACGAATTCACAACGAAATCTCATTTTCTAGGAAAATTCTTGCCTAATAGATGCTTTACTGATTTCACCACAACGCAGCATCTAAATTATTAAATATTTATGAGACCAAAACAAATTCTCTCAATACAAGTTTCCATTACAAAAGACAATATGAGGAATGTGTTCTATATGGCGGTCTCCAGGGGAATGGTGTAGCAAAAGGAGACTTCGCCATTTTTGTGAAGAAGACGGCAAAATGCCGTCTCCAGCGATCCGAGGGCTGTGCTTTAATCACAAACAAAACTACCTCGACGCCGAAAGATTTTATTTCTTCTGGGAAATCTAACTCATTTAAAATGCAAAAATTTGTTTTTCGTCTCCCATGAAAAGGGAGCGAGCCCGCCCTTCTTTGTTTCACCCTCCCCCTCTCTTGCTGTGGCGTCGACAGAAAACCAGGCGAAAAATATGGCCGCAAAGGCCTTTCTTTAATGAGACATGGGACCAGCAGAGGGGGCATCAGTTTGCATGAATTATTCTCAGGCAAATGAGGGGCGCATGTAAGAAGCATCGTTCTTCTTCTAAAAAGGAGATTATAAAATGGGTCACCTATGTATTGCTGGCAGAATAGATGAAGATCTGGTAGTTTTTTCGTTAAGGCAGGCGCAGATCGTTCGGAGAGTTATTTTTTATCACAAGATATAATATAGTTATAGTATCTCCGTATAGATATATTATTTTAAAAAATAATTTTAATTATTTAATTAAAATAATTTTAAAATTTATTTTAAAAATTAATTTATTTTAAAAATTTAATAAAAAGAACATTTAGCTATATATATTAATAGCGATAATTTTGTAAATAAAATAATCTGATTCCACTATGTTGTCATCTGTTTGAAAAAGTTGCTTAGTTTAACTAATTAACATTTTTTAATTCCATCATTTCTATTTAATCTATTTTTCTGTTTATTTAAATTATTTTAGTTTTCTTCTAACTATTTACCTTTTCTTCATTTTTAGCTCTTTTAGTGTCATTAATTAACCATTGAAATTGTTACATTTATTTTTATTTTAGCATTAAAAATCTGCCCCATCTACAGATTTGATTGATGCCCCAGAGTATGCAAAATGTATGTTTTGAAATGAAAATTAAATAGCACTTATTAATTGTAATTTTTTCTGGCGCATAAATAAATCTTCCAAAATGCAAGTTTTTTCCTTTTCTGTTTATTTTTTGCTTTTGTTTCATCCCCCCCCCCTTTTTCAGTATCATTTAAATGTTCATCTACTTCTTATTATCTTTTCAACTATTTTCTGATTAGTTGCTTTTCCTTTTCACTTATATTTTATTGGTTGTTTTTACACATCTGTTCCTCTCTCTTCTATTTCCTGTATATCTTGTTTCTGTTCTTGTATTGGTAGCACGGTCCTATATCTAAAGATTGAAGAATAAATTTCCAAAGATTTATTTTCTAAAACGCGTTAGCAATTTCTACATTTTTATAGTGCATTTTAACCCTTAATTGCATAGTGATGTAAATTTCCATCACTTTTTATTTAACTTTTAATAAATAAATCAACTTCTTCGCCACCACTATATTTATATAAAAATATTAATGCAGTAAATTTCCCGTGAACTATGTTGCTGAACAAACTTAAAAATCTATCTTAAAATTTCTGGTGTCTAATATTTAATATATGTACAAAAAAACACAATTGTAAAAGAAAAACTCATACAAAGAAGGGTTAAGAAGTTATTTCAGTTGTGTTTTGTACCCATATTTTAAAGATTTGATTTTTTGAACTAACAACTTTCAGTATTTGATACAAACTTTATTATTTTTTATTAATTTTGAAAATATATACGTAATTTTATTCAAAGAAGACCTGTTTTGATTTAATGTAGTCACTTTTTTTCTTTTTTTAGAACACTTTTGGCATCGTTCCATTAAGTTCTGCATTTGACGATTCTTTGCGTATTTTAGACTTTCTTTTTAGGTGCGTTCGTAATTATATAAATACGTAGCACCTATACTCGTCGTCTGGTCTGTCCGTCCGTCCGCATATAACATCGAAAAAACTACCCAACCGAATGGTTTGAAATTTAATACATATTATCGTTCAGAATTTTGTCGAGTCATTTAAAACTTTATGAAAATCGAATCAAAACTTGAAATGATATTAATACAAGTTTTATTTATTCTGTTAAACTCTATCGTACGTAATCTATATAATAAAAGCGCAATCATGTGACTGAGGAAAACAAATACGGGCTTGACCATTTCTATTTTCATATGCCAGGAGGCCATTTTTGTTAAAAATATTTTTTCGAATAAAATTGCATAAACGTTACATTTTTAGAAAGATCGTTCAAAAAAATTGTTTGCTTGAGAGATGAGTTGAATTAAAAAATGTATAGATTGTGAGATAATTTCAGCGAAATTATTTTGAAAGCCGAATATCTCAATTCATTAAAGTAACTTAACACAGGAGATTCGTTCATTATGAGTAAAAAAATATTAAACCATGGAGGTCATCATTCGCAAAGCAAGATCTCCATGGTGAATTTTGCAGCGCTGTCTAGTGTAGTAAAAATAATTCGCATTTGTAAACGTGGCATACGTAATAAGAATAAAAAATGCAGGCTCATTTCGCTCATAGCAGACGATATAATTCATTTCACTGAAATAATAAGGATGATTTTTTTCGTGTACGTTATAAAGGATCAGTCAAATTTAACTGCGGAATCCCAGTAGAAAATCTGAAAAAAAAAAAAAAAAAAAAAAAACTTTCGAGTATTTGGAGCGAAAAAGACGCGATTTGGCTAGCAACACTTATTCCTCGCCAAATGCAAGCGATTTTAATGCATTTATGGAAACGGCTTTTTTAAGTAAGTGTTTAAATGCGTAGTACTTTATGAATTTAAACTTAAACGATTAAACAGCTTATTATTTTTCTATAATCTTATATAATATATATACAAGTTGCGCATTGCTGAAGTTATTTATCGTTATACGGTTTCACCAGCAGGATAAGTTTGAAGTGAATTTTAACAATAACTGCCCGATTAAGAACGCTCTCGTGATACATTTCGTATTGAATAAGTCGTTGCTTCCATGGCAACAATACTTTTCTCTTGTTGCCTCCGACTCTAACAATACCGAAGTCAAATTGACTGTGCTCAGAATAGGACATTAACTTTAGTTTGAAGCATTTTTAATCAATTTATTCTAAACCATAAAATACGATTGTTAATTTTCTTTATATATACATATATGTATATGAAAAAACTGTAGTTATAAAAGTGTATTCATTTAAGTTAAAACTTACTTAAACTAGTTCAGTATGAAGAGTAGAAAAAGTTATTCCTAAAAGAGCATTTATCACAAAAGCTTATTTTTTTTTATTTAATTCTGCCGCCAACTAGCGATAAATCGCCAAAAACACGAAAATTTCCTAATTTTTTATGGTCGTTATATCGAGGTTCCGCAGTAATTTTTTCTATAAACGTATATATCCCCATGAGAAGAATATTCTCCAAATTTTTCAAAATTTTCTGAGTATGCGCTTATGGAGATCTTCCTTGTTAGTACAGCTGTATGACAGAGATTATTTTTAAAAAAATTGCACAAACAGGATAAAAAAAACAGTCACTGGTACGTACGTTGTCCCAACTTCGTAATCAAAAGGTTAAGAATCAAAACCTTAGCTTTCGAGGATATTCAGAATCGAATATTTTTTCCATTGCACTCTAGTGTGATTAGCACTGAAAACTATTTCGGATATTAAACCGTATGAACGGTAACATTTCCCCTATTTCACTCATGTTTATTCTACGTATGCTTAAATAAAAACTTACACAATTATATTTTTTGCAATCATTTTCTTAAATATGTAATTTAGATACATATACTCTAAGAAACGTACATAAGAAACGTGAAAAAAAAATAAAACTAATTAAAAAAACAAAAACAGAGCCGATTATCCTAGTAGCCACGGATTTATAAAGAAAAGCACCTTGAACAGCGCCAAATAGTCTATTATATGAATACCAGCATTCACTGAAGCTTCTTACAAGACCATATATTAGTTTCAGTTTAATTATTTAGAACTATTTCTTTATGTTAAATTTAATTTTTATACATTATAAAATAGCACAGTAGCAGAAACAGTGCAGCACGGCAGCAGCGCTGCAGATTATTTTAGACTTTGCAGATCAATATAACAGCTTAAAATAAATTTCTGGGCTATAAAAAATTGCTAAAATTTATTTTTTGTCTCTAGATTATTTTATTTTCTTCCTATGCTTTCTTTGTAAATGCAAATTTTGCTGTAATTTCTTATGATAGTAAGCTTGGCCCAGCATTCTTGGGTCGCAGATAATTTTGGTTTGCTGCAGATTAACACAGAAAATTCTGCTACTGGGTAAAATAGTACCCTTTTTTATTCAAAGGTAGGAGTATCATAGCTGAGATTTATTCCAACAAAGCAAAAAATACCGGAACCAGGACTCGAACCTGGGTACTTTGGCTTGCCGTGCCAACGCTCTTCCTACTAAACTATCCCATCGATATCCTGATTGGCATAATTCACTCTTATTTGTTGGACATTGCTGCAAACTGCAGTGCGAATTTCATTCATCCAAGCTGTAACTATAGCTTTTTACATGATGAATGTGACACAACACGGAAACTCATGTATACCATGTAATTAGGTCATAATGAACAGACCCAGGTTCAAGCCCTGGTCCCAGCATTTTTCGCTCTGTTGGAATAAATCTCAACTATGATACTCCAATATTTGAATATGATTTAACTAGTTGAAAAAACATTCCTCTGTTCATTAGAACCTTTTTTGGGGGACAAACATTAAAACTATATAAAAATAAGTATATTATTTATATGAAATTTTAAACATTAAATTATACAAGTACCAGAATTTCCCCCAGGTTTAAAAAAAAGGCAGGGTGCTGCTGGTGAGAAAAAGGCACTTTTCAGATTCTTAAGGGCACTTATTGTTAAAGGCATACTTTTGGTTATTAACCCCTTCGGCCCTGATTTTTTTTTCAATTTTGGGGAAAAATTACTGTTATGCTAACAAAATTAAAAATAGCTATCGGAATCACAGAAGTTAAGGTTTAATGAAAGTTAACGAATGCGTTCTTTACCAAAACCTCACAAATGTAGTTATTTTGCGTGTTTTTCATATAACAATTGTCTAAGGAAGAATTTTTGAAGACGTTTGGAAAATGTCGTATTACAACTAAATTAAACAAGCATAAAAATTTAGTAATATTTTTTTTTATCTTTTATCACAAATTACCAATTCGGAAAAGGATTCTCAAATTTTAATTTAAAGAGTGAAACGTATGTTTTAATTAAAAGAAATGCCAACGGCTTGCTAATAATTATGAAAATTATTATTATTATTATTATTATTATTATTACTAAATGCTAAACATAAGTGAAGTCATAATAGGAAATGTAGAGATTCATACTATCACTATTAGGTGCTGGAATTAATAAAAATAATGTTTAAGACAAAATAATACTCAATAAAAGATATGTCCTATTAGTAGGACATCAGGGCCGAAGGGGTTAAAATCAGGGTACTCTTTTTAAGACAACATTGAGTAATTTTTTACTATGAAAGCAAATTTTTTTTAATACAAAAAGGAGAAAAGACACTTTTTTTACTGAGGGGCAAGAAGGATGTTATTTTGTAAATCAAAGGGCAAGCAGGGTTTCAGCATTCTTCTGAAACTGCTTGGGGAAAATCTGAAAGTGCTATTTAATAATTTGATTAGTTTATATTTTTAATGTAATGATACTTTTATTTATTTTTTATTATATATTTATAGCTTACAATTATTTTCTAAGACAGGCCTTAACTTTTTCCCTAGATCGACTCCCGATTTTATACAGGATATATGGTTCTTAATGTCTAAAACTGTCAAAAAGTTAACTCATGTATCTAACACTAAAAATTATAAAAAATGGTTAATTTAATGTTCTGAAAATAATTTTAAGCAGTTTTTGGACTCAATTTTAGGTTTTTGACAGTCATTGTCAAAAACTATGTCAAAAAGGGGTTTTTGACATGACGGTTAAAACCATGGTTTAAACCGGATAAAACCGTCACACTGTCAAAAACTTGCCAACCCTGTGGAAAAGCAATGAGATTATGGTGGAAAAAAAAAACGAATGATTTTAAAATCCGGCACTGAATAATTTAAAAAAAAGTCCTTCCGGCCTGTACCGGGAGAAAAAGAGGTAGCTTTCAAGGTCCATGTTTTTAAAAATTCAACTATTTTTACTGAAACACCCGAAGATGAAATGCTTGGAACCCGATTATAGAAGATTCAATCCCGGTTTTCATTAATACTGAATTTGAATGCGATTTTCAGCATGATAATTACAGTGTAACAAAAATCAGATTGTTTCAAAATGTCAGGTACCCTACAATTTCAAACTGGAATATCTCAGCCATTTTTTAAGATAAAGCCAAAACAAAAAACTTTTCCAATTTATAATTTTTTATATATCTTTTTGAATTTTTAAAAAAAAAAATTAAAAAAATTAACTGGCTGCCATTTTGAAACAAGATGGAGCATGAAGCTGGCCAACGAGCTCGGTTGAGAGTACTCGGTTGAATCTTTCTTTTTCGATCATCTCCAAATCCTCTCTCAATCTGACAAATTTCTGAACCCATATTGAGCTGGATTGGAAGTCGATAAGTTCCATTTCAATTTCTGAAATTCCCAACCGATCGAATACAATCAATTTCGGTTTATCAATTTGACGGACATCTGGATAGATAATAAATTGAAATGTTTCCGATACTTTTGAGTTCACAAAATCTTGATGCAAACTTTTCGATTAATGCATTTATTGGCGAAATAATATCTTCAGTGAGACTTGATCAGTCTATTTTTTCATGTAAATTAAAATCCCCAGCTTTTTTTTTTTTTTTTTTTTTTTTTTTTTAAAGTTTCGGAAATACTTACAGTTTTTGAACACAATATCTTTTCTAAATATTTGCAGTTTCGCTTCAAAACCTCGAATCATATCTATCATGATAAAAACGGTGTTATTTGTTCCTTGGAGCTTTAAATTTAAGTCTTTTAAATGTTGGTACAAATCGGTAAATTATATTAATTTTGCAAGCCATTTAACATGCACCCATTGCGTATATTTCTCAATTTTACTTTCTTTATGTAAGATAAGCCGGATTTCTTCCAAACAATCAACGACTCTTTGTAGCACTTTGCCGCGATTTAACCAGCGAACATTGTTACACATCAGTAATCCACTGTACACAGAGTTAGTTGACTTCATCTAACACAGCATAAAACTTTCGTTTATTTAAAGCCTGTGACGATATGAGACTAACTGTTTTTGTGACTACGACCATAATATCACCAAGAGATTCGAAGCCAGCCTTTGCACACAGGAGATTGTTGATATATGATGAAGTGAAATCCAAGAATAATATGTCTAATGCGAGTATGAAATAAAATGAAAAAAAAAAACATTTATTTTATCCACCTTACTAGGGCCTCAGTCAGTTGTAACATAAACTATTTTAGACAAATATATTTCATTTTCAATAAGTGAATTTATAACTGCTGTACAAATATCTGCACCATAGGTTGTAGTTGATAATAATAATAATAACGAGAATAATTCCTCCTTAATGTCATTTTCAACAAAATATCATACAAACACAGCTAAACGAGCAAATTTGGATACATCTGCTCATTTGTCAAGACATAATGAGAGGAAAGGAGAATATATTAGATTTTTGTTGCTCTTGGTATCAGATTTTTGTTGATCTCCTGCATTTTGTGCTATTTTTAGGATTCTATCTTTGACTGTATTGCTTGATAAAAGAATATAATTTGTTGAATTAATTTATCGTTATTTTCAAAATGATGGAGAACAATTTAACCAGGCTTCCTACAAAAACTCTCCATCGCAGAAAAGTTTACCATTCAGGGCAATGACATTCGCAGCCGAGAAGCTTGCGACAGTAGTTTGAGAATGCTTGCTGATATATTTAATCATATATGTTGACAGTTTACTTTTCTCTTTAATTGCACTTGCACTGCCAACGAAGTTTGACTGATTTTGATTTAGAAATTAAATCAATGGCGTGCCAAAAATATCCTCTCGCTTGCCAGCTACGGCACGCGTGCCATAGGTTCGCCGACCCTGAGTCCTAGGGCATTTTCATATAGACGTGTATGTCCCTATATTTCACTTTTCAGCCACAACTCCGAACGCAGACCACTGATGTTTGTGCGTGGTAGTAACCTCGAGTCTCCGATCGCGCACTATGGTGGGTGCATGTCGGTAGCTGGGGGGGTATGTGAGATAGGGTGGTTGAAAGTGGTCGACCTAGGGCATTTTCATATTTCGACCAAAGTGTTCTAAAACATGTTTGGAATCTTCTTCAACGGGAATTGGTTCATTTAACTTAACATGGACTAAATACGATATAGACAAGTAAGTAAGATGATTTCGCGCCCCCTAACGGTGAAAACGGAAACTAAACGATATTGCAGCGCGTGCGTAGCACGCCTACTATACAATGCCGTAGGAAGCGGGGACAAGTGACGAAGTTTCGTTCGGAAAGAGATTTGCTTAGAACAAAATGCGCGCCGAAAATGACTATTTTTATCGAAACAGCAAAAGAAAGTTACTGATTTCCGGGCAACGCCGGACGGATCAGCTGCTTAGATAATAAAATTTTGCGTTCTGCATTCCCATTAAAATAAATCGTTTTATTTATCTTTTGTTTAATATTATATTGTTATAATATTTAAATTTTTGATGCTCAAGATATACACAACATGCTTTAACAAATTATGCAACAGTCTAAAAGTAAAATTTGCTCATTCGGTAACCTTTATGCTAACCCAGAAAAGAAAATGCTTTTTCACTTGAACATATATCAAGTTCACAAAAAGGGTTTTAACACTCTTCATAATTTACCGCAATAACTCTAGACACTTCTGTAACTTGTAACTCTTGAACCTACTCATTGTGTCGATCCACAAATCTACGTAATTTAGTGTTTTAAAGCATCATTCACTGAAGCAATTTACCTACCTGTGGGAGAATTATGTAGAAAAGAGCATTTGTTGTGAGAGGTCATCGGCAGGTTGCGAATTCGAGTAGAAATTCCCTTCTTCTGACGACAACTTGTTGATGGGTCACGATCAGAAAAACCGACCACCATTAGGGACACTAAACACTTTACCACATGCGAGGAATGCAACGCGCACAGTGCCTACAATTGCAGCATAGAAGCCCAAAAATGTCGAGTTTTTCCGAGTGCCTTTGATAGTTGAAAGAACGCGCAGTCGCTATCGTGACAGCCGTAATTGGTAAATTATTTTGCGGCTTGTTTAAGAGCCACTTCCCTAAAAAGTGTTACCAGCACCCTGGGAAGAAAAAGAAATGGAAGGAATGATTTTAAAAATCAAGAAATAAAGAAATAAAGGTTCCTGGAATCCGCCTTTGTTGGAATACATTAGTGAAGGGAACGCCAAGAATACTATGAGAGTCATGCATATTTATATCGCTTTGAATTTATCTCCGTAAATGAGTCACGGCGCGGTTTTCCGTGTTCTCGACTTTGTTTTCAGCGGGATCCTCTCGTATTTTTTTTTTGCTCTTGCTGAACAGAAAGATACCGTAAAAATTGTCGGTCGTGCAGTCCTTTTGACAGAAATCTGCAACTTTTCGTGAGCTTTGCAAGGGAGGCGTGGCGTCTATTTTGTCCAGTTTTGTAAACAGAGGCCGCATTTTTGCATTTATTAGGGAGAAATTACCATAAAACTCTCGAAGGTTAACAGCGGGTTAAACTGCGTATGCTCTTTTTTGGTTCAAACACCTTGTCTTTAATAAAGAATACCCTTTTTTTTATGTAAGATCCACACAAATTGTTTGAGCTAAAATCATACAAGTAACCTCCGAACTGTCTGAAGAAAAGGTGCTAAACATTATAATTAAGAACCCGGAAATACTATTTTATTAAGCAGTAAAGATAGTTAGGGGATATGTATGGGGATTTATGGGGATGAAATGTGGGACTACTAAACAAGACAATAATTTCTATTTCGTTTGTCTTTCCTAAAATTATTGACCATAAATGTCATGATAAGAAGATTTATCAGTTTTGGTTTAGGTTTTAGAAGGCTAACTTGCCTGGATGGTTCACTGAAATAGGGGCCTTATTTTTATTTCACAAACTGAACTTCTTAAATAAGCGTGAGTGGGAAGAAAAGCACTGGCTGGGTGGAAAAAAGGTCAATTTTTCTTTTCATTTTAAAATTACTCTATTACTTTCTTCTCGGTATTATTCGATAAGAGAAAATTGTGATTTCTGTTTGCTTTTAAGCTGTTTACCAGCTCTTTTCTTGGTAATGTACAGACTATGCTATTTTATCTTTTTAATTTCTAGAATCACGGCTATACTGATTTAGGAGAGTTTACTGAATGCCGGATTACCAAGTAGTTAGAGTAAGAAATTGCCTTTCAGCCAAGCACTTTTTAGAAACCCCGTTGCATGAGAAATTCAAATATATCCGATTTTTCGCTTAGGTTATGTTTACTTGAACTTCATGAACGGATGTATCGTTTTAATTGAATATTTTGAGTAATTTTTAATAGCATTTTATCCGATAATTTTTTTCCTTGTAATTTTTTTTATTCGCATTACTGAAATAAACTCTTCAAAATGACTTGGTATGCTGTTTTAGGTAGTTTTCAATACAAAAAAGTATAAAGCTACCTATTGCAGCCGTTCGGAGGAAAGCAGTTCCGGAAAATTTCGATATATTTTCACCGATCATGACCCCCAGACCCCAAAACCACCCTCTGTTCAAATGTTGATTTATATATATATATACATATCTCCATATATATATATATATATATATATATCTGACCTATGTCATACGATAACGCTCGTATTTATAAATCAATTTTGATGAAACTGATTGTGTGTATTAAACTTACCAATGTCTCGACCGAGTTCGTTGGCCAGCTTAATCCGCCATTTTGTTTCAAGATGGCGGCCACTTAAAAATTTAAAACTAAAATAAATATACAAAAAAGTTAAAAATTCAAATTTATTTTTTAATTAAGTGTTAGGCCTTGATACGAGGATTCCAGAGCATTTTTTGGTTTACCTCTATCTTAAAAAATGGCTGAGATACAGCAGTTTGAAATTCTAGGTTGGCTGACATTTTGAAACAAAACAGCACATTAACGCGATTACTCGCAAATTATTTTCTTTCATTGTTGTAATAATTTTCCCAATCATACGCATAAAACTATATATTCATATCCGTTAGCGCCAAATTCTCGCCAAAATTGCGACGTTTGGCGAAATATCGCCAAATTTGGCGACCAAAATAAGTCTTCATAAATGAAGCCAATTTGGCTATTGCTCAATAATTTGGCGAATTTCTTATTCAAATTCAGTATTAAGGAATCTTTTGTAACCGTTTCTTTGCCTTTTAACTTGCTGTTTTCGTGTAACATTAGCTAAAATTTTAAAACGAAGATATAGGAAAGCTACCTTTTCCTCCCGATACAGGCCGGAAGGACTTTTTGTATTCTATTTTGTCCTAATATGAGTTACATGAGAACTTGACACGGTAAAATTCACGTAACACATAAAATGTCTCATTCCGAACCGGATTTTTATTCATCATTTTAACAATAATAGAATGTACAGTATAACGAAATTTCAAACGGACTTTTTGAGAATCATAAATTTTCTCTGGAAGTGGCTACAATTCGTATTCAAGCAACTCTGAGATGTACTTCGATATTTTGAATGAGGCTAAAAGTATGTCTATGGTATCACTTGGCACTTTCAGCATGTTTCGTGATGCAGTCATATTTCACACAAAGCAAGGTCTATTGAAAATATCGATATATTTTAATCCTTATTGATTAAAGTCATAAATGGCTAAATATGTATGCTTTGGAGTGAGACACTCTGTATTTTTGACTGGATAAATTGATTGTGATAATAGGTTTAATAGAAATAGTTTTGCTTTACCACTACTATGTTTTTGCTGCATAACTTCGCGACACCCTATATATTACCATACCTATCTTTATTAATTTCAAATACATTGTTACATGCTATCGAAATTTCTGCTTACTCCAAATAACTCCAAAATGTTCAGATTTTAAATCTGAAAGTAATAGAGAAAAAAACATAATCAAAAGTTATTAATTTTTAAAATAATATAATAACTTTTATATATCCCTCTAGTTACCATTATTTCTTAAAAATTGTCAGAATGTTGCATAACAATATTGTGCTATGTAAAAATTAAATTTCACTTAATGGCTACTTCATATGCCTAATTTACTTGTATTGTTGTTATTGTCAGATTTATTTCTAATTTTGTTAAGTATGTGTGCGAGGCTTTACCTAATAAAGGAATTAATTGATAAATAATAATAAAAAGAGATATATATTTGTTGCGTTAAACTTATATTTTAATAATATGTTATGATAACATTTAAAAAGTACATATGTTATAGAAAATTATTATTCTTTTTGAAAAATAATGGCAGTTACTTTAGATTTTTTTTTAAATTAAAGAATTAATAATCTTGATAATATAATTGAGAACTATGTATACTTCTGATTTATTTCCTTTGTATTTGTGGAATATAAACAAAAATATATCACTATAAAACTCATTCTATATGATTACACATTCGAATGCTTAGAAAATAAAGCCAAAATTTTCCGAAAGAAACAGTTTTATAACTTTTATTTTTTTCCGAGGAAGTTTACTTCCTATTAGTTTATTTCGTTTTTACTCCTTAATTTCACAATAACTTTATTCTGACACTTTTTACTTCATATTTTTTTCGTGTTCAACGACTCTTATCTGAAGCAAAAATATATTTTCTCACATACACATATAAATATAAATTATATTATAAATTCGTCAATTTGAACAAATTAACTTCGATTATACAATCAGTTAAGATAAGTAAGTGGTACTTTTGCCATTAAATATGAAAATCCATATATTCAAAACCATATCAATAATGCGAGTTTGTGATACATTATAATATAGTATCAGTTGAAAATCTTATTAATTTGATTTATATTGTCACTTGTTTCTTTTGAACACTTTCCAATATAGTTGAAAAGTATTTATGACATACTCCGAATGTCATGTAATTGAAATATACATTATTGAGGTTTATTATGTCATGTTCGCTATTAAAAATGGTGTGTAGCATTTATAGTTCGTTTACAGAGACACTCAAAAGAATCCTGTTACTTTATGGCCTACGGAAAAAATAGTTTGCGGCGTATTTTAATGATGGTATACTATTTCAAGCATAATGAAATTGGTATTCATTTCTGAAGTACACTAAAACATGTTTTCTATAGAAAATAGAGTGCACAGCATTTATCATTAATTTACAAGTTCACACAAAAGAATTTGGCTTCATAATTGTCCATGGTGAAAAAGATGTTTGCAGCGTATTTTAATAATGTTATACTATTTCAAACATAATGGCATTTATATACATTATTGAGGAGGTGCACTAGAAGATGCTTACTGCAGAATATGGCGAACATAACAGTTAATCTTCATGTTAACAATCAACAGTTAATCTTCATTAACAATTAATTTTCGCTTTATAACACACAAAATATTTTTTATATTACTGTCTATGAGCCACAAATGCTGGAAATGCGTTTTTTGTTTTGGTATGCGTTTCAAAGTTTAAGTAATTTTTTGCGCACTACTTGGTGTATATGAACTCTATAGATTATATATACAGGACTACACAAAACAATTCGTAAGCTTTACTATGTATGAGATTAAATTGCTTAAGGTTGTTTTTAAGTGATTTATGCATTTTTCAGCTGAACTGCATTTAGTATATTTAGACATGTTTCTAGAATATAAATAACTTCATATAGAGGGCTACACAAAGAACATTGCTGTATATATGAATGATTATTTCTGAAATTACGTTTTCTGTTGTTATGCGTTTTCTAAATTGTTTGCTTAAGATAACGTCCTTCACCTTACTAAACGGTGTAAGTTTCATTATAGTACTCGGGAAGTGTTTAATAAACTATGCTTTACGTATGCTATTTCTTTCTTGTTTCATATAATTAATAAATAACGATCATCAGATGTATTAACTATTATTAGAAAAAATTGAATACTTCTTTTCTTTCCTTATTTTTCTATTCTCTCTCTCTCTCTCTTTAATAAGTAAAAAGCATTGGAAATTATTTCTAGTTTTCAAATCTTATTTTGCCTTATTCATTGATCATAAAATTATCTAATTGTAATTGTATATTTTTTTCATATGAATGCATATAATAAAAATTTGTGAACGAAATGTAGGCTCTTTTCTATGAATATATACATAATATATTATATATAACCTACTAGCCGGTCGCTTCTGAGTGGGGCCCAAATACATTCTGCAGCGTACTGTCTGGACTTTCCTTGGGGCCCAGAAATTGCATTTTACATGCAAACAGAGAAATTGAAATAAAATACATTCATTTTAAACTATACAAAAATAACTAAATAATATATATATATACGTATATATATAATCACGTAAACAAATATTTAATGACATTAATAATATTTTTTCCATAATCCCTCTGACAAAATACTACTGGCCCTGTGCGTATTTATCTAAGATGAGCAGCGGAGAGCTTTCAGAAGAAATAAATACAAATGGGATTGCCTAAGATAAATGGCGATCATTGTAAATCGGTACTATCACGCCCATAAATTATTAATGAGGTGATCAAAATAACGGGGTCCTGTGTATTTCTCAGCCATAGATCGTTAATGTAGCGATCACTATAACGTGGTTCAGTTATATTTTGCGTGCATAAATCATTAAAATGAAATAATTTTAACAGGACCCATTCGGTTGCAAGTTTGTAATCTGACTATACCGTAATCACCATAAGGCATCCTTGTGCATACCCTAGCTCTTAAATATGGCAATCAGTATTTAAATTGCCTTTTTTTACTTTCAAAAAATGCATTTTGGAAAAAGGTGGAAATGTAATATTTTGTTTAAAATTTTAAATCCGATTGCTCAAAGACAAAAATCGAAAAAAAAAAATTATAAAATGGGAAATTAAAAAATATATTCCTTGGAAAAAATGTCACACAAAATATATAATAAAAAATCAGCGATAGTTATCTTTTTCGTCTAATGTTCCGCAATCGGGTTCACAGTCAATGTTACCCACAAAGTTGCTAGCTTTAAAATCGCTGAAATACATTATTAACTACTTTTCTTTGTAGATTTGTAAAGCGGAGTTTCACATTCTTACTTAAAACTGCTGCTGTATGGCACAATTACCTAAAACTTTTGACACACAGTGTGACCCCCTTGATGGATTATTATCTAAAATTGCTGAAATACAAATTTAACTATTTTTTAGTACATTTGTTATCCTAAATTTCACGCTTCTACCTATTACTGAGATATGGCAAAACGACATAAAACATTCGACCCTCATTTAACCCCCTTTAGTGGCTGAATTTCAAAAATCGTGGAAGTACATGTTTAACTATTTTTCAGTAGATTTTGTTATCCTGAATCTGTGATTTCAAGCTCCTAGCTAAAAATGCTGCAGAGATATGGCGAACATTCGAAATGACCTAAAATGTTCGACCTCTATTTAGCCCCCTTAATGGGTGAATTTCTAAAATCGCTGAAATATGTGTTTAATTATTTTTATAGCAGATTTGTTATACTGAATTTCACGCTCTTATTCAAAACTACTGATGAGACATGGTGAAAAGGTGAAATCATCGAAAATTATCGACCCCCCCTCATTTAACCCCCTTAGTAGTTGAAGTTCTAAAATCGCCTAAAATACATGTTTAACTATTCTTTAGTAGATTTGTTATCCCGAAATTCACGCTCCTACCTATAATTTCTATTGAGAAATGGCAAAATGACATAAAATATTCGACCCACTATTTAACCCCCCTTAGTAGCCGAATTTCTAAAATCACTGAAATACTTGTTTAACTATTTTTTAAGGAGATTTGTTATCCTGAATTTCCCGCTTTTTTCTAAAACTGCTGATAAAATATGGTGAAAATGTGAAACCACAGAAAATTTTCGACCCTTCATTTAACCCCCTTTGTAGTTGAATTTCTAAAATCGCCTGAAATGCATGCTGAACTATTCTTTAGTAGATTTGTTATACCGAATTTCACGCTCCTAACTCCTACTTCTACCGAGAGGGCGTAAAACATTCGACCCCAATTTAACCCCATAGTGTCTGAATTTTTAAAATCGCTGAAATACTTGTTTAACGTTTTTTAATAGATTTGTTATCCTGAGTTTCATGATTCTACCTATAATTTCTACTGATATATGGCAAAATGACCTAAAATATTTGACCTCCTATTTAACCCCCTTTGTTGCTGAATTTCTAAAATAGCTGAAATACATGTTTATCTAATTTTTTTGTAGATTTGTTATCCCGAATTCCGAGCTCCTAAATAAAAATGCTGCTGGGATATGGCGAACAGGCAAAATGACCTAAAACTTTCGACCCCCCCATTTAACCCTCTTAATGGATGAATTCTTAAAATCGCTGATATATATGTTTAATTATTTTTTTGTAGATTTGTTATCCTGAATTTCACGTTCCTACTTAAAACTGCTGGTGAGATATGGCGAATACGCGAAATGACTAAAAACCTTCTACCCCTCATTTAGCCCCCTTAGTGCTTTAATTTTTAAAATCGCTGAAATATGTGTTTAACTAACTTTAGTACATTCGTTATTCTGAATTTTGCGCTTTTAACTAAAATTGTTGTTGAGATATGGTGAAAAGGCAAAATGACCTATAACTTTAGACCCCCATTTAACCCTTTTAGTGGTTGAATTTCTAAAATCACTGAAATACGTGTTTAATTATTTTTTTAGTAGATTTGTTATCTTGAATTTCCCGTTCTTACCTAAAACTGTTGATAAGATATGGTGAAAATGGGAAATCACCGAAAATTTTCGACCCCCATTTAACCTACTTAGTGGTTGAATTTCTAAAATCGCCTGAAATACATGTTTAACTATTCTTTAGTAGAACTGTTATCCCGAATTTCACGTTCCTACTTAAAACTCCTTCTGAGATATGCCGAAAAAACGAAATTATCTAAAACTTTCTACCCCTGATTTAACCCCCTTAGGGTATGAATTTTCAAAAATCCTTTCTTAGTGGGTGCCTACATTGTGTAAAGAACATGTCTTCCAAATTTTATTATTCTAGGACAAACTGTTGAGGCTCGGCGTTGATTATGAGAAAATTAAGCTACACTTTTATAAGTATAGATATATAGCCTATGTATAACCTTATAACTTATATATATATATATAAAACCTATATATAACCTTATAAGTTATATATATAACCTATATACCTAATTCTAATGTAACGATTTTATGAAACAAATTTGTGAAACGTTTTTTGAAACGAATTGCAGCGTGCTGACGGTAATATCATTTTAGTATGTTGTTATACTCACAGAAAAATCGAAATTTGATATAAAAATTAGATTTTCGTATTGAAAACTTCAGTTTGGTACAATATTTTAAAACATACATTGTAAGAAGATACAATTTCCAATCGAATGACTTTTCTGTGACAACTTGGTAATTAAAATGTATAAGGTGCTCTTTTTTTTTTCAGATTGTACATTATTTTGTATAACACACCGAATAATTCCACACAGTAAAATAATAATATAAGATACTTTTCATTATAATATAATTTTAAATATTGTTTTAATAAACGAAAAAACGGAAACAATTCATGCGCCTGACACATATCAGAGCCCTGGGTAGTACCTGCACTTTTCCACCCTTTATCAAGATGCTACATTATTCATAAATATTTTTTTTCTTTCAATAAATGTTTTATTGTGTTTTCAACTGCATTGTCGATTTAAAATTGACGACACGAATAAATACTTCTCTAAAAATAAGAATCGATGCCATTTTCCAAATTATTTCAGTTTTGAAGCTTTTCAAATGAACCCTATTTCTATATACATCCGAAGGGCAACATTTAGTTGTGCACGTGTTGATCCCTATCTCATGAATGGCCTGCGTAGCGCTAATGATGAAAACGTTACCGGTATTGTAATAGATTCATTACATTTGTAAGGTTATACGGGAAAAATGAACGTGACGTAAGCATAAAAAGGTTAAATCCCCCCCCCCCCCCACTGTAAATAAAGAAATATTTCCGTTTAGACAGCCGGTTTTGAGGTATAACAGTTAACCGAAATGTTATGGAAAGTTTCCTGTATATTTTTGCTAATACATACAGCGGGATATACAGAGTGCAAAATAAAAACCGGGTACACAATAACTCTCGAATAGATGAAGCTAGAATTCTGGAACGAGTGTTTACCGCGAGTAGTGTTACTCTGGCAATGCCACAGCGCCTCTTGTCGCGAGAGAGGATGTTTCTGGCGCGCAACCCTCTAGTTCAACTGCTGTCTGATAACCGGGTGCTGTGCGGCACACCATTCTCAAGTCAATTTCAAAAACCTTGGCACCTCGCTGCTCCGTGTCGCGAGGGAGATCTGTTCTCCTGCAGCGAGGAATTTGTTCTGTGAATTTCGGGCAATTCTGGCCCAAGGCAATTCCTTCCGCCCCCTGTCGCGTTTTCCGGCGGGCTCAGCTACAGCTGAAAGTGTATTTTTTTAAAAACTTTAATAAAGGTACCGGGAAGGACATCTGTGCTCTACAGACTTCTCTCCTCGTCTGAGCAGTCCCTCTTAGGCTGTGAATTGTACAACTACTAGGCGCTATCATATGAGAGAAACTGCCGCGCTCCCATTTGTAAAACTTGGAAGTTATCGATCCTATTTTGAAACTTTCGAGAGAAAGCGAAATAAAGTCAGTTACAAAAAAGTACAACGTCATTGATTTGGTACGAAATAACGTCTTAAACATAAGCAACTTCATTAAAAAAATCTGAAATGTTACATTTTCGATAACCAAGCATCGGCTTAAATACATCATTAATCTGTTGTAGAAGTGTGGCATTATAAGACTTATGGACATCTACAAATAAAACTAATACATGCAACCAAGGTACAGTCGTGCAAAAAAAAAAAAAAAAAAAAAAAAAAAAAAAAAAGATACCCCGCTATTATTTCTGCCTCAAATCACCGTATAAAATTTGACTGATACTAATCGATTAGTAATAACATCTACTAATTAATGTTATACTTAAATTTTGCTTAGGAAAGCATCTACATACAGAAATTTTAAGAAACTTTAAAAATTTCAACACTTAATTTTGACATCATATTAGGATTTTTCGGTAAATTTTACCAACGGATACCAAACGAGCAGTCATTCAGTCAAAATATATATTATTTGAAATTAATATTCGAAAAAAAATATGAATTATATAACACATGTATTTTTTTTCTAGAAGCTTCAAACATGTGAATTCAAAAATACAGTCCATTCCATCAAGCTGTTTTGGAGTTATGCTTAAAAAATTATTCGCATTGTAATCTGTTTTGCAACGATTAAAAATGAATTTAACACGAAGAGTTCCAAACTTTACACCCGCATAATTCCTAAACTACTTGAGGGATTGATTTCCCGTTTGGTATTTGAAAATAAAATTTGGTCGAAGTCTAAATAATATGGTGTCAAAATTAGGTGTTAGTACTGAAAATTTTAAGTTTGTTACAATTGCTATATGTAGATGACAAGTACGCAAAATTTATGTATATATAGCACTAATTAATAGACATTGTTACTAATCGATTGGTATCAGTGATATTTTTATACGATGATTTGCGACAGAATTAGTAGGATGGGTATACTTTTTTTCTGACGACTGTACAATTTAGTTGAATAAGAAAATCAAGTTTAGTATGCTTAATTTAGTTCCGCCCTCTGCAGCAATGCATGTCTATGCATACGAGTACTTGTATGTTGCTGCCGATTCTGGACACATTGAGAATACTTAATGATTAAAAACTTATTTTTTATTATTGGGATCAAAATTGGATTTCGAAAGTTAAGTTGAAAAAATAGCACAAATTTTGAGAAAAGTCTTGCAGCTGGGATTTCTAGTACTTAGAAATATCGAGGAAAACTATAGATACTACGCATAACGAAATCATTAATGAAATACAGTAGACCCTCTTTGTATCAATTCAAATACACTCTCTTTTGTGTCACCCTCTCCCATCTAGAGAAAAAGTAGTAAAATGTTCAACATTCACCGCACTTAAAAAAAAAAAAAAAAAAAAAAAAACTATAGTCGGATGTGCCAATCCCAAAACTTTCTTCTACCTCATACATGTTAATACTTCAAAATTAGCTAACACAACGCCAATAAAATCAATATTTTTCGTTATTTTGTTGTACGTCAGCTGCTTGCGAATCGTCAGGTTACATGGATGCGGAGCATCCTTTGCTGCACGAGCATCCAATGTACAACACAACTACGAAAAACCTAGAAACTCGGACAAAAATCGCTATCACAACGCCTTTTTCCGAAAGAATAGCCCCAAATTAAAGTGGGACCGGACTTACTGGCCATAGCCAAAAAACATATATATGAAATTTGGTTCAATTCTCTGCATAACTTCATACATCTTTCGATGTTAGAATAATGATAATGGAACAAAAATCGCTATCACAGCACCCCTTGCGGCGGAATGTCCCCAAATTCAATTAAGATCTGCAGGCCGTAGTCAAAAACATATATATAAAATTTGGTTCAATTCTATGCATAATTTCATAAACTTTTCGATGATACAATAATGAAAATAAAACAAAAATCGCTATCACAGCGCCCCTTCCGGCGGAATATCTCCAAATTCAACTGGAACCTGCACCGCCATAGTCAAAAACATATATATATATAAAATTTGGTCCAATTCTATGCATAACTTCATACACGTTTCGATGATATAATAATGAAAATAAAACAAAAATCGCTTCACAGCGCCCCTTTCGGTGGAATATCTCCAAATTCAACTGGGACCTGCTGGCTATAGCCAAACATATATAAGTGAAATTTATTTCATTTCTATGCATAACTTCATACACTTTTCGATGATACAAAGAGGACACACGGACCTACAGACATTTTGAAAAAAAAACGTTTTTCGGAATCTCTCCCCCCTAAAACGTGTAAATCTGATTCCACCATGCTCTCTGTAGCTTTTTAAAACTTGTTCAGTTCAACCATCTAGTTTTTTTTAAAATCAATTTTTAATCTCTATTTTACTGTCATTGATTTTGCATTTTTTAAATTTTTATATTGATTTTATCTAATTTGTTACTTTCTTTAAATGTTACGTGAACAAAGTCACGGGTAACAGCTATTATAAAATAAACCCGTGCGGAGAAGTCCCACTTTATTTAATTTGTACTATTTATTTTTTTATAATAATTGTTGGGCATGACATAATGCGGTATTTTATTTTTGTGGCATCATTGATTTGAGAAAAACCTTTCACTTCATTTATGAAAACAATGCTCATTTAATTTTTTACTAACTGCAATTTTTAGTCAAAAAGCATATTTTAACGAAATGTGAGTGTACTGCGTCAAAAGCCGGTACCAAAACCTTCCGAATGATACTTCAATCATTGTTGTGCGTTTTGTAAATGCATCGAAAAAGGAATGTTGACAACAGAAATAATATATATGATTATGGAAAAACTACAATAAATCCACAGCCAACTTTCTCCAAAAACCAATATACATAAATAGGCAAAGTAATAATGTACTATAATATTGTTTTTGCTGAATTATTGTTAAAAAGTACACATTGCATCTTGATTTGAAACTTCGAAAAAATTATCTAATTTTCATAAATTTCCACTAACATAAATATATGAGCTGATTTAATAAGTAACAATCGGAAAACATTGAAAAATCCATTTTAATTTTAATTTGCATTACTACAATTGTTTAGGTTACTTAGGTTAGCTTACTTACCATTTTGTTAATTTGTAAAAAATTAAACAATTTGATTTAAAACATGTTGTGATACAATTTGATTGCTTTAAACTTACTTATATTTTAATTTATTTAAGAGAAAACATACCAATTGTCAAATGTGCATTTTTTTTCTATTTTGATTACATCTTGCGGTAACACAAAATTTAATTTTCTAATTCTCGGCGGACTTGCATAATTTAACTGCTCTCTGGGTCTATATTTATCAAATGTTGTCCCAGGAATTGTAATTTTTGAAAGGTTTTTTTGGAGTTCTTTAGTGTTATTTGTTTTTTTGTCATTCTCTACAATTTCATTTTCAAACATTCGACAACATCTTGCTGAAAAAACTATTTTGTACTTTGTGCACTAATTAAAATTTTGCCAGTACTACACTAAAAAAAATAAATTAAAAAAAAAATGTTGATTTTACGGTATAATACTACACTGCAAAAAATAATTGTTGATTTTACAGTATAAAACTGGCACCCAGCTGCCAGTATTATACCGTAAAATTAACAGTATTAAACAGTAAAATAAGCAGTAATTACGCTGCCGTGCAAGCAGTAATACGCTACCGCGCAGCGCGGTAGCGTATTACTGCTTGCACGGCAGCGTATTACTGCTTATTTTACTGTTTAATACTGTTAATTTTACGGTATAATACTGGCAGCTGGGTGCCAGTTTTATACTGTAAAATCAACAATTATTTTTTGCAGTGTAGCAGCTTGATGGCAGTATTATACCGTATGTATAGTAGTATACATACTATAGTATGTATACTACTGTATACATACTATATATGGTATAGTAATGTATGGTATGGCAGTATTATACCTATGGTTATGACAGTATTATACTGTAAAATCAACAATTTGTTTTTGCAGTGTAATCGACGGAGAATCTGAAAAAATGTTTACCGCACTAACTGAAAATCGCACTATGCGAGGGATACACGTATTTTATTTGTGATACGATCATCTTCATCTTCACACGAAATGATCTATGCCTAACAGCAAGAATTCTTTCTCGATTCTCATCAAAAACACTTTAGTCCACTTCGGTAAAGCACCATATTTACGAAGCACTTAACGCCAAAACACTAGCACCAACACGGAATGCTAATTAGGCGCAGCCGAACTATGTCGGCAACGAACAAAAGGGGGGGAGAACTGGTTTCAGGTAATTAATGAAACCGCGTGATTAAATTTCTTTGTTGTCAGTAGCGTGATTACAGGACACTAATTAACGATGTACGATTGCTTATGATGGGTATTTTGTAGTCTTTCCTTGTAGCCGTCGGCTGCAGGAGAACTTTCGAAGAATCCGAAGATGAACACAATGGAAGTGTAAACAAAGATAGCGGGAATTATTTACTATCCTGAATGGACACCTAAGGGCGATTTTAAAACTGCAATAAATAGCGTTTCAGACAAAAGGTGCGCAATAATTTATGAAATTAAACTTAATTGCACGTTAGAGTTGAAGAAAAAGAATATCTGTGATAGCAGTTTTTAGTATTTATTGTTATTCTTATTTCTTTTGGGAAAGAACTGTTCTAAGATCTGTGGGATGTTTTTTAAGTGACTTTTACAAAACTCACCCCCCAGTTTGCTTGAAAATATATATACAGGGTGTTTGAAAACTAATGGAAAATCAATTTCTTCATGTTTGACTTTAAAAAAAGACACTTTGAGAAATAATCATTATGATTTAACATTTTAGTTAATTGTATATACTATGAAGCCTATATAACTGAAACTCCCGAACTGCGGACACCTCTATTTACTGACCACTTTTCATTCCCTAACGTTGCATCGCATCCATAAATTCGGTTCAAAATGTCAATTTTGACAACATTTTCTGGAAGATCATTAGCCTTTATCGAAAAATGAAAAAAAAAAAAAACTAATCGATTTCGTAGTTTCTGAATAAAGATGTTAGCCAATTCCATGCGTTTAAGAACAAAAATGAATTCACACCTGTGTCAGAAAGTGGTCAATTTGGATATTAAAACAGCCATAATTTTACAAAAATAAAATATATATAAATACATTTTTTTTTGTTAAAAAGGTGAGAAAACCTCTTAAAAAAGCCTTTATTTTTCTAATCCAATAATACCTGCTAATGAAACAAAGGTTGTGAAAGAAGAAGGTGTATTTCAAGATACATATCTCATGGGAACACGTAGGCCAGGAACTTTGGGTGTGTCGTCCGGCAAACGTTTGAGTTTATAGTCAGAACTTCAGTAATGATGATATAGTGGCATGAATTTCATTAAAAATCATGATAGAAAAAGCAAGAACTGTATTGAAAATGCCTCGTTATTAAATAGGTTATAGATAGAATGTATCGTGCTCTTGTTTTTAAGACATTTATGAAACGAATGAGACAAGGTTAATTGTAAATCATGACATTTATATTATTTTTAACCATAACTATTAACGATTACACCTTTTCAATATTTGATACATGCATTTAATTTTTTTTTTTTTTAGTTAGTCATGTATGAGTGATATTTTTGTCATCTGAAACAACTTTGAGGTACGGAATTTCTGAATTCCTATCCTACAATTATATCATTCATCTTTTATTTTGTTCTTTCGAAATTACAGTTTATCTCGTATGGTACGTTCTTCTGCATATTTTTCCCAAGCTACTATCAAATATTATTATTAAGCTTATTTTCAATACTGTGCTTCTTTCCCCCCTAAATCTGGGATTTTTATTGATAAAATTTTAGACATTGATTTTAAAATATTTTCTTTACACAATCGAATAAAATTACTTTTAGTAAGCTTAAAGATCCCATTTGTTCTTTTGTTTCTTGATGTATTTACAATATTAATTATTAGGGTGCCATTTGTTTTATTGGTCATACTAAAAGTGAATAAAAATTTAGAATTAATGAATACTTTGCATTTGTACACAAGGTGGAAATCAGTAAATTGGCCATTGATCTGGAGGCATGGCAGTGCCTCCGCCAAGTCGAGAAAGCATAGTCGTAAGCATACCTTTCTGGAAGCAACTCAGGGAATTTTTGAACCCCCCCCCCCCCCCCCATATATTTGCGCTGGTGTATCCCAAAAACCTGAAAGTTCGTTTATATAGAGTATGTGGCGAATAGGACCAAAATTTAAAATTTCACGTTTCTGTCTTTTCTAGTGCAGACGATATGTGAACTCAAAGTTTCGATTTTTTGTCACTCACTCACTCACGCGTCATAAAAAAGATTAGGTAGATCCCGTACCCCTAGAAACTTGAAATTTGGAATGAAGGTAGTTTTTAGGATACAAAGAAAGAAAAAATTATAAAATCCAGAAAATTCGAAAAAAAAAAAACATTCGAAAATTTAACAAATTCCAACAAAATTTAAAATTTAAAATAATACGATCTTGTAGTCTTGGAAACTTAAAATTTGGTGTGAAGGTAGTGTTAATTTGCTAATAATCTTCGCCTCCACACTGAAAAAAAAAAGTGTTGATTTTACAATTTATACTGTAAAATCAACAATTTTTTTTTTTTTTTTTTTTTTTTTTTTCAGCGCATAAGTAGTTTTTTTTTTAAAGATTTCTTTCAGACTATTGCAAATCTTTCATAAAAGATTCATTTTTAATACTTTCCAACATAGTTGAAAAATGTTTATGACTTCGGTTTGTCCGTCTGCTGTCTGTCTTCCGTCATCCAACTATCCGTACTCTAATTCTCGTAAATATACTCGGGATGTCATGTAACTGATAAATGTTATTGAAGATAAATATGGAATGTTCGCTATTGAAAATGGAGTGTGTAGAATTTATAATTCGTTTACAGGAATACATAAAGAATCTCGTTATAACATGGTCTATGGGGAAAAATCGCTTGCGGTGTATGTCAACGATGTTACACTATTTCCAACATAAAGAAATTGATATGCATTTCTGAAGTGCACCAAAGCAGGTTTTCTGTAGAATATGTAGTGCAAAGTATTTGTCATTAATTTACAGGGTCACACAATATAATTCGGTGATATAATGGTCTACGAGGAAAAATTGTTTACAACGTATTGAAGTCCTTATCCAGAATTACTGTACTGGAAAACAGAACTCGTGATTCACTACCATAGTTTTACAATAATAAATATTTTAAAAATGTAAGAATTGTGACTTTTGTCTATTTCTGCCTGTGGTTGGGTATAAATAAGAAATTTGTTATTTTAAACAGATTTTAAGGAACATGAAAATTCCGAAACGTTGTCACGAGAGAGTATTTAGAATTAAATGCTTATTTCTATGTAAGAAGATATTTTTAAATGAAAAATTAATCTTTAATTATTATTGGAGGGTGGGGGGGGGATATAAATAAAAATAGTTTATCTGATTATGAAGCGTTGAAGCGGTCAGTGTTAAGAACATGAAGAAGTCATGGGATATCCCTCGTCCATCGTATCTTTCTGTTTGAAGTCGGTTTCAGAATTCTGGAAGACAAAACTGATGTCTTTCTGCCGTAATTGTACAATGATACATTTTGAAGGGATAAAAGTTGTGACTTTGGCAGATTTCCGCCAGTGGTTGGATATAAATATTAAATTTCCGTTTTAAACGGATTTTCAGGGATATGAAAATCATGAAACTTCGTCATGGGAGAGTATTTATGTTAAATAGTTATTTCTATGTAAAAAGAGATTTTTAAATGAGAAAATTAATCTTGAAACAATTTTAAAATGCTACTAACAATTTTCAATTGCGTACTTTCGGTATCGAGATCGGGTTCTGATGACGCAAAATATTTCACGCTCGGGATCCAAAAAAGGGCCCAAACGCATCACTAGTAGAAATACAGGGTGATTTTTTTTTAAGTTGTGAAAGTAAAACCCATTAACAAAAGAACCACTGATCCAAATGACTTGAAATTTCACCAATATGCTCCGAAAGCAATGGGTATTTTTTAGGCGTGATTAAAAAAAAATCTTAAAATTGCACCCACAGATGGCGCTGTAACAAAAACAAAGAATATCGTCAGTGGGAGGAAAACAATGGGCGGTACTTTGAGAAAAAGAAAACTTTATTACGCATATCAAAAACAAACAGAATGCAGTAATTGGGAAAAGGAACTGCAAACATCTGCAGACACAGAATGAAATAAAAATATGGAGTAAAACATTCGTACAGAACTGCGCAACTAACGCATAAGATTTTCAATGTGCTGTCCAATGTTTTCAGCTACGAGTTGGAAACGTGAAACCGCATGTTCCACAACAGAGTGAAGAGTATCCACTGTGCGTGTGTCTTGCACAAGCTCCTCTCCCGACTTTACTGCATATACAGTGCCATCTGTCGGTGAAATTTTAAGTCTTTTTTAAACCATGCCAAAAAAAATCCCATTGCTTTGGGAGCATACTGGTGAAGTTTCCGGTCATTTGGATCAATGGTTCTTTCGTTATAGGGTTTTACTTTCACAACTTTAAAAAAAATCACCCTGTACTTAAATAAATACCAAATTGTGAAACACCTTTTCGTTCAAGTTGCTTAAAATGTCATGCAAAAAGTAGTATTTAGAGCTACGATTAGAAAAGAAAAAACAAAACTTCATACTTCGCAAATGCGATAATCGGCACATGGTTACAAGTTACAAGTGATCTCTAGCTGAAACAAACAAATTTTTCAGCAGAAATGCTTGCATAGATAGCGTCCATAAATGGCTACGAGGATCGAAATCGTTCGACACGCCTTAAAAGAGGAAGCAAATATATCAATTTCGATATCGCGTTTCTTTTGCGTAGGGTTTTAAACACTGGGTGTGCCTTCGAGTCAATGATTCAACAGTTTATCGCATGCTAATTGTTAGCTAATGATTTATAAGTGCCCTTAAATGCGATCCTCGTATTTCTCACTTTTAGAATCGCTCGAAGGTAATTCATAACATCTAGGTTCAAGATTCAATTAATTGCCACACGGTGTCTTAACAAAACGTTCTTTGGTTGTTAAGAGCTTTTGAGTTTATTCTCTTTAATTGAAAATGGAAAAAATTTGAAAGTTTCGTAAATACATATTAATCTTGCGAAGTAGTTTTAAATTTTGCACACTTTAAAAGTCGACAAAGATTTTTGCGCCGAGAGATTTATTTTAAGAACATAGGATATAGTTGCAGAACCTTTTCTTACTTCCTATAATGTAGATATCGACGACTTCCGGATCTCGGATCATGTAAATCCATTTTTAACACTTTTCAACAAAGTTAAAAATTTTATGACCTCAGTTTGTCTTCCGTCTGTTCATGCTCTAACTGTTGTAAATATACCGGGTGAACCAAAAGTTCGTTAAAACTTTAAAAATTCATAAAAAAGGAAGAAATTATGATAAAGAACTGCGGTTTGCAAGAAAGGGTTCACAAGGTAGTCGGATTTATTTTAGCAGCAAAAAAAAAAAAAAAAAAAAAATTAGTTAAAAATGTCGCTGGTAGAGGTCGCTGACGACCCGAAACACAATGGACAGGACAACAGCACGCTCCATCCAATTATTCTTGAAGTAACAATTGTTCAACATGATCTCCAGACTGCAGTCTTCGTCTTCAGTCCTTTCGCCGTGCGAAATTTTCGCAACGCAACAGATGCTGACACTCCGTTCAAACAGAACAACATCACTAACAACGCTCGATCGGGTAATGATAGCATTCTGAAAGCGAATGAGAAATCCTTGTGTACCCGGTCTATTATTGCAGGATTAACTTCTGAATCTCTAGCATGTTAGCGCCATCTACAGGTTACTTTTTTAACTTTTTTTTTTTTTTTTTTTTTTTTTTTTTTTGCTGCTGCTAAAAAAAATCCGACTACTTTGTGAGTCCTTTTTTGCAAACCGCACTTCTTTATCATAATTTTTTCCTTTTTTATGATCTATTAAAGTTTTGACGAACTTTTGGTTCACCCAGTACTTGGATTTTCACGTAAATGCAATATATTATTGAAGTATACTATTGGACATTCCATTAAAAAAAAATTAGTGTGTCGCAGTTATAGTTTGTTTACAGAGATACACAAACAAGTTCCGTTACATTGTCATCTATAGCACAAAAATTGTCCGTGGTGCATTTTAATGATGTTACAATACTTCAAACATAATGAAATTCATATTTATCACTGAGGTGGACTACAACATGCTTTCTGTAGAGCATGGAGTTAGTAGCATTTATTGTTCGTTTACAGCAGGCATGTCAAACACGTGGCCCGAGGGCCACATTTGGCCCGCCTATAACTTATCTGTGGCCCGCCAAGCCTTTGGCATTTCTCCCGTGTTCATTTCGATTCCTGTTTGATGCAAAAATACATTTTGCACAAACACACTTGCACAAACCGTGGCTGCAGTATTGCCAAGACGGAGAAATTTTTTTAATTTAAAATATCTATCACTCTTTCAGAATACTAATAGTCACCTTATTTAATGTCAGACATTCCGTGATTAAATAAAGAAAAGTTTTAAAATAATACTAGTAAAAAATCTCTTGTTTTGACAATCTGGCAAAATTACCGTGGCGTTACACATCGCAAACATTATACTCAAATCTAATTCATTTTAAAATTCTCTCTCTTACAGATTGTGAATGCAAAAATAACCAATCGGAAAGCTACAAAGAGTAGATCTTGAATCTGAAAATTTAAAGATTTGTAAATGTTTTAGAGTATTTATTTTTATAAATTGTTCTATGTTTTATGTTGAGACTAATACTTTATTTTACTTCTTTCTTCTATTTGCCTCACATTTCAAAACAATGTGCAGCATTTATTAAGTACTAAAAATGTACCGAAAAAGTAATAAAATGTGGCCTTAATTAACAATAATTAATAGTTAAAAAATAAAATACATAAATAGCTTTTAAATGAGTAGCTTTGAAAGTGACACGAATTCTTGTCTGGCTTTTGCGAAAGGCTAAAACTATTACCATGTCTCACTTGGGGCGTTCATAGTCGAACACGAGGATTTTGGATTTAAATTCATTAATTATTTTCATTATATTTATTAGTAAACGTGTCATTATTAATGAGCTCTACGTGATCTGTATCTTCTTTTTTGTTTGTTTTCTATACACATATTCATACTCACATACATTTTAGCATTTAAGAAAAATAGGCAGCTGGGATGCCAGTATTATACTGTAAAATCAACACTTTTTTTTTTTTTTTTTTTTTTCAGTGTACCAATGTGAATAAATATGATTAATAAGATAAATATCACAGAATGATGAAAGTCAATTTACAATACTTTTATGTTTAAATAAAAACTGAAATTTTATGTTTGATATGTAGAAACTGTGCGTCTGCAAAGAATATACTCACAAATAACTAGAATACTTCATTAAAAAAAGGAATATTCCTGAATATTATTAAAAGTCATGTCTCTGCTTTTAAAAAGAAAAAAAAATATTCAATTGCAAGCAAGTTTGACTCCTTCACTGCGAATTAAAAGAAATGATGTCTAATGAATAATATGAAATGTCTAGAGCAGTTAAGGGAAAATTAAAATAATATAAGCTAAACTATAGAAATATCATTGCTAGAAAGTTTCATGATATAGCCAGCAATTTCAATAATCCAATAAAATCTATACAATTTTAGTATTTGTTGCCTTTTACATTGAAATTCATCAAAATATAGATGCACGAAATTCCACCCACACTGCAAAAAATAATTGTTGATTTTACAGTATAAAACTGGCATCCCAGTTGCCAGTATTATACCGTAAAATTAACAGTATTAAACAGTAAAAAAAGCAGTAATACGCTGCCGTGCAAGCAGTAATACGCTACCGCGCATGCGCGGTAGCGTATTACTGCTTGCGCGGCAGCGTATTACTGCTTTTTTTACTGTTTAATACTGTTAATTTTACGGTATAATACTGGCAACTGGGATGCCAGTTTTATACTGTAAAATCAACAATTATTTTTTGCAGTGCAGTTGGCTGTTTATATTCGCAGATATGATTGTGCGTACTTGAAAATAAAAGTGAGGAGCTTCTAGAAATTATTCCTATGCTTGATACAACCACAATAACGGATATGTTTGACTCAATTATGCACATTTCGACTTAATAATAAATATTTGACTCTGAATATTTGATTTTGAACATTTTGACTTAATAATTGTCCTTTAAACAGTAAGTTTATTATATTGTAAATAATAGTGCTCTTACAACGATTTGTTTTATAAGGAGGGTCAATTTCAAAATTGAACCAAATCAAAAGAAATTTAACAATTTAACCGTAGAAATAGGTGGTGAACGGAATTCAAAAATAAGCTACATTTTATCCGTTTTGCACAAGGATGTGGCTGCAAATGGGCTAGAATATCTCTTTTAATTAATAAAATTTTTATTTTCAGTAATAGCCAGTAGGAGCCAATGAACATCTAATTGATGACTCTGCTAACAGAAGAAATAGCTACTTTTATCACAATAATACATGAAAGTGTAACATAAGTAATGCATTTCTTATGCTTATCTTTAACGTAGAGTTTAAAGACTACATAATCAAAAATAGATGAACCAAAGTTTGCTTATTAAATATTTTGAAGAAATTTTAGATAGTGTGATTTGATAAGACTTCTTTCTATCTATACTATTATATAAAGAGAGAACGCCTGACTGACTGGCTGACTCATCAACGCTCAGCTAAAACGACTAAAGTCAGGATCACGAAAGGAAGACAGTAGATTGCTGTTATGACCTAGGCAAGCAATAAGGAAGGATATTTGAAAATCCCCCCTTCCTCCCCCGAAGGGCGTTAAAGTGAGGGTCAAACGTTTTAGGTCATTTTGCATATCTCAGCAGTATTTTTAGGTAGGAGCATGAAATTCAGGTTAACAAATTTACTAAAAAAATGATTAAATACGTATTTCAGCGATTTTAGAAATTCTCCTCCGAAAGTGGTTAAAGGGTCGAGCGTTTTAGGTATTTTCGCCATATATCAGCAGCAGTTTTAGGTAGGAGCTTGAAATTCAGTATAACAAATCTACTAAAAAAATAAGTAAACACGTATTTCAGCGATTTTAGAAATTCACCCACTAAGAGTTTAAACACAGGATATGAACACAATTATAGAAGATTAGACGAATAAGACAACTATTGCTGATTTTTGATTAGATATTTTCCGTAAAACATTTTCAAAAGGATTTTTTTTAAAAATCATTTATAAAGCTGAGGGATTTAGTATGATTGCGCGTCAAAATCACATAAGTTTTTTTCTTATTGTCATTTTGATGGTTTATGGACGCGAATGTGTTATTGTGATCGGCGTATTTTTAGGATATTACATTTTTAATTATGTTACCCGGAAGGCCAAGGTTAACTCGGACGAAGCCGGGTGGTTATGCTATATTAAAATAAATCTAATAGGTTCAATATGTACATAAACAGTAAAAAAATGTTTATCACATTTTTACAAAATTTGTAAGTACTGCAATTTTGTCTCACTCCCACTTTTATCCGATTTAGAACATTTTAAAAAGAATTACCTTACCCATCCCTACCCTACACTGTATCGACACATTGTCCATTCGCGCGAAGCCGGAACGGGCCGCTAGTCATTTATAAAACGATTGTATTTTTATTAGTTACATAGCTAGTTAGTGTCACATTTCATTTGACCCCACCTCCCCACCTCACCTTTTCCGAAACACTCCGGTGTTTTCTCAGGAAAATATCTTTGTTACGTAATGGTACCGGTGAATCGAAATGCGTGCATTTTTGGGGTACGTTTCATTCTCTTTATTTTTTAAATAAATTCTTCTTATCCTTCCGTATATATTAAGATAATATGCTATGAATATAATTATTTTTTAAGCGGAAAAATCACTCCCAATCAAACATCCTTTCCTATACTATCTTTCAACAAATCATTTTTTTAAAAAACCTGATCGTGTTCAATCAGACGGGCAATCCGTAATAAATTATTGGCAATAAACAATAACCGAAAACACGCTTTCAAGTATCCCAAACACGCCTCTTTTTTCACGATGGTTGCTACAGATTAGCCGACTTTCATTATAAAAACACTCTTTCATTAAGAAATATTTTTGGGAATTAGCGATTAGGGGGGGGGGGGAAGCCTGGATTACCCAGACCTCATTTTGAGAAGACAACAAATACTGATAACAATAACAGGTGGACGGGCAAAAGTAAAAAAAAATAAAAATAGAAGTAACGAGAGTGTGGCTTCCAGCGTTAAGCTGAAAGCCTTAACAATAGACTTGACAAGATGATGCTAATAAATGTGGTTTAATTGGAGGCCACAATGAATGCTGTGAAAATATGGGAATGACTTTGTTTTGATGTTTTTATTTTATTTTATTTTGTGTTCGGAAAAGAAAATCTAAGATGTTGAATCGTGTAAACATTCTTTAGGTGGTCTGTTGTGTGGGAAGGTGAAGGAACGCAGTTCTACAAAAAGCTTCTTCTTCCGTGATGGATAGGTATTTGAACTGTTTGCAAAAGTATTTGATGGGATTTGAAAGATTGTCTTTGGAGAAACAAATTGTCACATCTGAAGCCTTTCATTAGAAAGGTTATGTGCTGGATGAAAGACGTCATAGTTACATTCTTCTAGCACCAGTAGTTTGTGTTTTTAGATGTAGAGCGATATAGCGCCAGATTTATTAATAAAGTATTGAATACTTTATACATTAAATGTCTATATATACCTTTAAAACATTGAAAACATTGTTACCTTTTTATTATTAAGTTCCGATTCAAGAATCGAAGTTTTTTAAAATTCTTTGTATGCATTTTATCCCGAGTTCAAATGTACAAGGCTTCCCTAATTTACTTAATAAACTTCCCTAATTCAGAGGGCTGTTTAGGTCGTTGTATGGGTCATAAATGACATGGTATTTTGCAACAGACACTTCAGATTGAATGCTCGAGTTTAAAAGTACAAAAGTGTTCCGCATAAATTCTTTTGAAGGCGGAATGCTCTAATCGCAGAAACCATGTTCTTGTTATTGTAAGAAAAAATAAATTTATTAAGAAATGTGTTTCTAGAATTGACATTATGAATCAGCGAGCCTCAAACTTTTGCTGTGTGGTGCCTCTGTTTCTATTTTATCGATTTTTTTTGACAGCCTGCGCAAATCTTTTTATATGTGTGCGCAGAGCTTCGTTTATGTGTCTTTTGAATTGGAGTTCCAATCATCTCATTTTTGGCTTATATAAAAAAATTCCTTTACAGTTAATTGTCTCTTTGCTTTTTGGAACACGTTCACAAATGAAGAATATATGCTTTTCATGTGCGAATATTATACGTTCTTCATACTCAGTAATGAAGAAGCATTTCATATATAGGAGAAAGTGGGGTAATATGATGAGCTTAAGTTTCCAATTTTTTTCCTGAACTCAGTAAAAGGATTAAAAACTGTAATTTATATGAGACACTTCTTTCAACCTTTTTATCCAATCCTAATCATAATAATGTTACAAATGTGATTGTGTGTGTGAATGTTTGGCTGAAGTAAACGTCAAAACGGAGGATTTAATGGCCCTATATCTTTGCATATAGATGGATTATAACTCAAAAATGAACATAGGCTATATATTGTTTATTTTATTCAAAAGTTTTCTTAATAATTAAAAATTTCATTATTTTCATAAAGAATCAATAAACACTTTTTCCATAAAATTTAATCATTTTTCTTTCTTGTTGCCAATAAATAAAAATCCGGAATAATGTTTTCCTCTTACGCTAACAAATTTCTATATAATGGCATGTAATGCTGTACTACAACATGTAATGTTGATCTTTATTCATAGATGAAAATTCTAAAGTCATATTCGTTCCATTCGTGAATTTTATATATTCTTCATGCTCGGTTAATGCATGAGCATTTTATATGTCCTTTTAAATAAGGTGTTATAGTTATTTAACACGATTTTTTTTTTTTTTTTTAAGAAATGTCACGCATATAAATTTCTATATAATGGCATGTAATGTTGTACTGCAACTTGTAATGTTGATCTTAATTCACTTTTCTAAGGGGAAAAAAACGAAGCAGAAATATGATTCATTAATCAAAACATATTTTTTTTAGATATTTCAGTTCATATTTTAAATCACGGACAATTTTGTTTTTCCCTAAAAACTGCAAAACAAACTATGGTATGCTATGGTCTTTACAAAATTTTCTTCTATACCATTCCAATATATTAATTAATGACAGCATCAACGATTTTGACGATAAAGCTTCCAATTTAACATAGAGTTACAGTGATCGATAAATTAAGAGAAGAACAGAATGACAACGCCACTTATTGAGTATTAAAATTTAAAACTAGATCCACATATACATTTTTAATCATTAAACTCAAATATAAAATATAGAGCATTTCTACACAATAGACTATAAGATACAGCAATAAAGTTCATTGCAAAAATCATAGAGCTAATATTCTGATTCCGTAATCGGCTTTACAGCCGAAAGACGGTGTCAAAAATGAGCGTTTCTGGCAACAATGTAGTTGCAAGAAGTAGCTGCAAAATGTATAAGAGTTAAAAGAATGGAGTTTATAACTACGCTGGCTAAATTGCATCTCTTGATACTGGACCCGATTAGGAATCTTCCACCAAACTTAGTATAGTAGCGCCAGCTGTTGAGTGATCAGAGTCAAAATTGAATCGACATCTATTTATGCGAAGGTCTAGCAGAATATATACCTACAGTTTGATGAAATTCTGCGCATTACTTCTAGAGATATAGCTATCACAAAAATCGTGAAAAAACACAGATTAACAGCGCCACTTGTTAGGCTATATACAGCCACAGCTAATAAGCATCTATTTATGTCAAAGTCTAACTTAATATGAAGTTTGATGAAATTCTGTGCATTTGTTCTTGAGATAGAGCTATCACGAAAATTGTGAAAAATGCTGCATAGCAGTGCCACCTGTTTGGTGATATGCACCAAAAACTAATCAGCACCAATTTATGTCAAAGTAAGTTTTATTAAATTCCGTACATTGGTTCTTGAGATGAAGCTGCCACAAATTCTGTGTCACATGCAGACAGACTAAGAGACAGACAGACAGACAGACATACTAAAAGACAGCCAGGCAGACAGACATTTTCCAAAAGAAGTCAAATCGTGTTCAGGCGCTCCCAAAACATATTTATTCTTCAAAAAACGGAAGTCGAAAATTTTCATGATTGCAGTGCTTTCTTCTTATGTATATAGGGTAACTCTAGGATAGATGACCATAGAGGAGAGATTGCCACTCTAAATATTTCCAAAACTTCAAAGCGTTAAAACAAAGACGTACAATATCGGAGTGACGCATTAAATTGGGTGGCCATCTGTCTTTCAATTTCAGGATAGATGTACACATCAAATCGAGGGGAGATGACCACCTTTAATGAATATCTAAAAATTAGACGAAATGAGGATTTTAACTAAATATAATTACATTTAAAATAATCATATAACTTTTATGTTTATAATTATATTAATTGATATAATTGTTTAAATTTTAACTGATATAAATATTTCAATAATAATAATATAATAGAGCCTAACGATGCATTTTTTTTTCAGTTTTCAAGATGCTGAATAAATACATCAGAAAGACTCATTCAAACCGAGGGACCTGGAGTCAAAATTATTTGTCTTCTAAAGGCAATGGAGGCTGTGCAAACGGGATCATGTTCGTGTTGGCTGTGGAGAAGAATACAATGCTACAACCAAAAAAGATGACTGGATACAATGCATAAGGTGCCTGAAGTGGTTCCATGAAACGTGTACAAACTATAAAGCCTCTGCCAAAAATGTGTTAAAACTTTACGAAAAGTAAAGGATTGAAATTATACTTTAAAGTTTGATTATTCTAAATTTATTCATTGATTTTCCGTTATATACTTCCATCTTTACAAATTGCTATATATTTTTCATGATTAACTATATGAAATGTGTTATTTTTACTCTTTCAACTTCTTGTATTGGATGGCCATCTCTCCTCGGCTTGAAGGAGAGATGGCCATCTGCCATTCTAATTTCAATTTTGTTTCCCACTTTTTGTTCTCAATATTTAATTAATTTTTGCCTCAAATATGATGAGTATATGTATTAGAATTTTAAATATGCATAAATATTTCTTGTATTTGCCTTCTAAGAATTTTTATATCAATCTTTAAAAACTATGGCCATCTAGCCTAGAGTTACCCTAAAAGAAAGTAAGAAGGTCACAAAGTTAGATCTATGTATCTAACTAAAAATTATAAACTATACATAAGTATTATAATATATACAAATAATAGAATAATAAATTTATATAAATGCATATGCATTTTATTATAAAATTGAAAAATATATTAATTATAATTTTTTTAGACCCTATATTAATAAGACATGAGACATCACTAAAATGTGATACTAATAAATAAAACCATATGAAACCATACCAATGAATACACCATATGTGAATCATATGAAATTAGCCCTTTAAAAATTTCACTTATTTTTGAAAAGTATCAATATTTAAGTTCGTCCAGGTTAAGATCAGATCAGATTCGACAGACTAATATTAGCAACTATTAAAAATAAAGAAATAATGAAACCTTCTATCTTCATACCTTTAACCACATTCCTTTGATGAAAAAGTTGTTTCTTTAAGTTTATAATAACTTTTCCTCTTTGCTTTCTTCTTCACTTTTTCTTATAAATATGACAATTTTTATTTTTATTTATTTATTATTATTATTATTTTATAACAGAAGTCGTAAATGTCAACGCACACTGACAAAAAGTGTTTTATTTATTTACTTTTTTCTCCATCTGCAATTAACGCCTATTATACAATACCAATATTTACTTCCTTTCTCATGTACAACATTCATTAATAAAACCGGATTAAACCAGAAAATCCTTGGTCAAAACTGAATAGATTCGCTTCAGTGTATCCATATCTGCTCGCAATATGTGAATTCTATTATTTATTTATTTATTTGCCTGTTTTATGACCGCATTTGATTAATGTTCCACCGTTTGACACAACTCTGTGAGAATAGTCAATAGCGGTATTGAAAAAAGAAACATTCTGTGCGAAAAGTGTAAGACATTTTATTAATTGTGGAACATCATCTGACGTTAGAATACTTTCACAGGTGTAACAAGAAATAACAACGAAGGAATAAAAAAGAGAAAAGATTTCGACGTAACTTGTCTTATTCTGGGTGAAATGATTTAAGACTTGGTATCACGCAAACTGGATAAAGGGTTTTATAATATGTATAAGACTGAATGAACACTGTCGATATTTTCCCAAGGATTCAAAACATATGGATTTACGAAAGTCTTTTGTAAAATATTTTTCCCACACGATTTTTTTAACTGTGTTCATGCAGTTTTTATGATTAGGAATAATTTTAATCCACGTTTGCACACGTTTTCAGGGGTCAAAAGTGTCAGACCTTCGTCGCAATTAGACACAATGGTTATTAGCAGCATTGTAGCCGCAATAAAACACCGGAGGGTATGCAGTATAGGCAGAGGATATAGATAGAAAGTATATCGCTGCAGCTTTACATGAGAAAAGAGGGTATACGGAATTTCTTTTAAAAATAGAGAGAGTATACGGCGTATACTACCCACCGGTATATCACCGTATACCCTACCCTCCACTACATACCTGGTTATTAGATGAGTTATTCTTATAACCAGGAAATAATAACGAAGAAATAAAAAATACTTTGAAACTATTTTAGAGTTACTATGATAACAGAAATATTGAGATAAAATTCATTGTGAAACAGTGCCATTGACTCTTTAGTTCAACAGCGAACAATGCAATATAAATGTATAATCGGGGATAAAATAAAATAAAAGAGAAAGAGGGAAAAAACTATCACACTTTCTAATTGTTGAATTACCATACAGAAGTGCAAAAGCTTGGAAAATATGCCTTCTACAATTATGTCTAGGAAGCATAACTTCATACACTTTTCGATGATACATGGAGGAAGGACAGACGGACAGACAAACATTTTATAAAAACATGTTTTTTGAAATCTCTGACCTCTAAAACGTGTATATCCGTCAAAAACCGGAAGTCGAAAAAAATTCGCTTACAATAATTTCTTCTAAGATAGAAGAAAGTAAAAATAACAAGTTAATTACAAAAATTTGTATTTTTGATCAATTTTTCCTCTTTTTGAAGTCCGTATAGTCCCTTTAAACGCCGCGTGAAAGAGAAATCTATACTAATATTATAAAGAAGTAACGTTTGTCTTTTTGTTTGTTTGTAGGGGGAACTACCAAACAGATTTCAAAAGTGATGGTGGCAAATTGATGGTGACAATCCTTGTTCCAACATAGTTTATTTTATACCCCATAGGCTACCCTAGGGGGTGCAGGAGAGAAAAAAGGTTCTAAAATTGCGATTTTTGTGATACTGAAGGAGCTAGAAACTTGAAATTTGGCCTAGTAGTTACTTATAAGATATAAAATTCTCTCTAAGAACAGATTCTAAAAAAAAATCGAAATTGAAAAGGGTAAAATGAAGAAAAAGCGTATTAAATTACGATTTATATGTAACTGTTAGGATAGAAATTTGAAATTTGACTGTCTGCTACTTTTAACACTCAAATGCACACACAGCATTATCATTATTATTATTATTTTAATCGAAATTTAAAAGGGTGCAGGAGAAAAAAAGTTCTAAATTACGGTTTTTGTGAATATGAAAGGTCTAGAAACTTGAAATCTCGCATGACGGTTATTTTCAGATAAAAAGGCTCACAAAGAACAGTTTCTAAAAAATTCGAAATTTAAAAGGGTGAAATGAGTGGAAAACGGACTATGATTCGTATGGAATTTTTAAGGATAGAAACTTGAAATTTGACATGACTGCTACTTTTAAGACGCAAATGTACACACAACACTGTTTATTTTAAAAATTTAAATATAAAAGGGCGCAGGAAAAAAAAAAGTTCCAAATTACGGTTTTGTGATTTTGGATAATGAAATTTGGCATGTCGGTCACATATAAGATATAAATACTCGCTAAGAACAGCTTCTAAGAAAATCGAAATTTGAAAGGTTTAAATGAGAGAAAGGCGTTCTAAAAACGTTCTAAATTATGAAATCGTTGGAATTGTTAAGGATAGAAACTTGAAATTTGACATGACTGCTATTTTTAAGACGCAAATGCACGCACAATACTGTTTTTTTTTTATTTTTTAAAATCGAAATTTAACAGGGTGTAGGAGTAAAAAACATTCTAAATTACGATTTTTGTGATACTTGAAAGGACTAGAAAAATGAAATTTGGCATGGTAGTTACTTATAAAATGTAAATGCTCTCCAGAACAGTTTCTAAAAAAATTCGAAATTTAAAAATTTGAAATGAGCGGAAAGTGTTCTAAAAATGTTCTAAGTTATGCTTTCTTTGTATGGATTTGTTAAGGGGAGAAACTGGAAGTTTGACATTGGCTGCCAGTTTTAAGACGCAAATGCTCGCTTAGAATAATTTCCTAAATATTCGAAATTTAAAAGGGTGAAGGAGCAAAAAGTATTCTAAAATTATATCATACAGTTGGCATAAAAGCCTGGAATTTGGCATGGTGGTTACTTTTAAGATGCAAATGCTCGCTAAGAATGATTTTAAAAAAATCGAAATTTCAAAGAGTGAAAGCGCGAAAAATTACCATTTCTATTGAATCGTTAAGGATAAAGACTTCAAATTTGACATGTGACGGAGAAACCTTTTTTATGCAGTGAATAATCTCCACGTGCAGCGAACGATTGAAATAAGAACATGTTAAAAACCAGACCCCAATTACCAATAAGTACTTCAAGTGCCGCAGCTGAAAAACATAGTGAACAAAACCAGAGACTGTCGAAACTAACTAATTGGAGAAACTCTGCAGACCTCCCTCCTTCAAACTACAGCTGTCTTATCCCGCGCGTGTGCACAGAACTTAAAAACATTCCCTTCAGTTTCCAAAATGTTTCTGAGCAGTTAAGACGCTCTTGTACATATATGATGTAAATATATTTAATATAATGTAAAATTGGAGCACTTATACGCAGCCTCCAAACGCGACTTAAAACATGTACATCTAGCCAAGAATTATATTATATTCAAAGGAAAATGAATCTTCTGTTTATTTTACACAATTGTCATTTTCTACTAATACTATTTATTATTCTTCCAATATAAGTGAATCAATGGATCAGATAAATATCGCTACAACACTTTGGATTACTACTGTGGGTATATTCAGCGCAAAAAGGAAAATCTCAGGTAAGCTGAACAAACTTCTTTAACATATCAAAAGATGAAAATGTATATTAAATTTGAAGACTGATTTAACTATTTATAAAAATAAGAAAATTTATTACGCTACCGACGGTTCCCCTAACAAAGATTATGAAAGACTGATTCTGAAAAAAGAATATTATCCCAGTATCAAAAACGATAATTTAACAAATTTCTAAAAATATAATAATAAATAAAAGAACACTAAAAAAGAAAAAAATGAATGCGATAAAAGAAAATACTCAATTTATTGAAAAACTCAATTCTACAAATTATAGTACATGGAAGTTCAAGATGCAGATGTTCCTGATTAAAGAGGAACTCGACGATATTATAGTACAAGATCCACCAGCTCCACCCGATCCCGCATGGCACAAAAAAGATCGCAAGACTTGAGCTTTAATTAACCTAAGCATCGATGATTCTCAAATCGTAAATGTAAAAAACTTAGATACTGCCAAATTAACATGGGAAGCTCTGAAAAATATACATGAGAGAAGCAATTTATCTAGTAAGCTTTACCTGTTACGAAAATTATACAGTACTAAATTAGCTGAGGGTGCAAACATGACTTCACATATCACTAATATCTTGCAAATTATAGATAAACTTAATGCCATTGGAGAAAATATTAGCGATTCACATATTTCCGCGCTATTTCTGTGTTCTCTTCCCCCCATTTACAATACTTTGATAACTGCGTTGGAGGCGAGACCGGAAAATGAGCTCACCCCTGATTTTATCAAAAACAAATTAACTGATGAATATAATCGTAGACATGAAATGTCAGAACAATCACATAGCGGATATAACAACAATGAGAGAGCATTTAAAACAAATAGGAGATATACACACACTGAAAATAGAAGAGAACAAAAATATTGTAACAACTGCAAAATGAAAAATCATTCGACTTACGAATGCTGGCACTACAAGAGCAGAAACACGGTACAATCCGGAAATCCTCGTAACAATCAATTCAAAAATAAAAAGAATTTCTCATCTTCATTATGTTATGAAAAAAACGAAACTCATAGGGAAAACAAAGTTCCAAACGAAAGAAAATACGCAAATGATCAGACGCAAAATAAAGCATTAATCACTCAAAAAGTAGGAAAAAATAACTGGATTCTCGATTCAGGATCTACCTCGCACATTTGTAATGATAAAAGCCTATTTAGTAAATTTATTGATTATAATAAAACTTCAGTAACGATCGCGAATGGTAATAAACTGACAGCGTTAGGTTCAGGAGAAGTTTTTATAAAAACATTAACCCCCGAAGGAAAAGAAAAACTAACGAAATTACGCGAAGTGCTTTATGTCCCAGACTTAGAGTCGAACCTAATTTCGGTTAGTAAAGCCGCTAAAAACGGGTGTAAACTAATCTTCGACGATAATAAATGCGATTTGATCTTTGATGAAGAAATATATATTAGGGCGAAAAATGAGAAAAACTTATACATTATTGAGGAAATAGACGATGTGGAAGAACCACAAAATTATGTAAACATAACGTATAACTGTGACAGCAAACAATGCATAGATCTCTGGCATCGCAGACTAGGTCACAGAGATTATGACGCGATTAAATCAATGATAACAAATCAAATTGCGGACGGAATAAAGATAGGAAAATGTAAACATCAAAATAAAACATGCATAACTTGTATCGAAACTAAATTAACTAACATGCCGTATCCTAAATCAGCAACAAATCGAGCTACTAATATTGCGGATTTGATCCACAGTGACGTGTGTGGACCTCTAGATACACCGACTTTAGGCGGAAAAATTTATTTTATGACTCTTATTGATGACTATTCCCGATATACTACGATATATTTATTATCTAAAAAGAGCGAAGTTGCTGAAAAGATAAAAGAGTACGTAACGATGATATACAATCAGTTCGGTAAAAAACCTAAGGAAATTAGATCGGATAACGGTCGTGAGTATGTAAATCAAGAGATCGATGAATACCTAAAACAGAACGGAATTTTACACCAATTGACTGTCCCGCATAATCCGAGCCAGAATGGAGTTGCGGAGAGAAAAAATAAAAGTTTATTAGATATGACTAGAAGTATGCTATCACAAGCAAAATTAAGCAAACATTTTTGGGGTGAAGCCATAAACACCGCAACATACTTACAAAACCGACTCCCAACTAAAGCAAACAACAACAGAACACCTTACGAATTATGGAAAGGAATTAAACCGAATTTAAAACACTTAAGAACATTCGGTTGTAAAGCGCTATTTTACGTCGATAAAGTAAATAGAGGAAAACTCGATAACAGGGCTCAAACCGGAACGTTTGTAGGTTATGACACACGATCGACTGGTTATAGAATTCACACACAAGGAAAACAAATTATAATAGCGAGAACGGTGAAATTTCTTGAGAATGAAAATGTACACTCAGATAACATTGAGGAGATACAAATCACCACAAAAACATCCGATGACAATACACAATTACCGGATAGACATGAAAATCACTTAGAAATAAAACTTGACAGCGAAGAGACACCATCCGTGCCCAAACAGCAACCAATTGAACCAAGAAGGTCTAATAGGACAAATAGAGGCGTTCCTCCTGACAGATATGTTTGCCTCATAAATAGTTCATATGAAAACATTCCCGAAAATTGGGAAGATATCGAAAAAATGAAAAATCCTAATGATAAACAAAATTGGATAAAAGCAACACAAAATGAAATCCAATGCCTAAGAAAAAATAACACTTGGACTTTAACAGATCCACCACCCGGAACAAAAATTATCGGCTCAAAATGGACTTTTAAACTAAAAAAGGACAATTCAGGAAATATTCAAAGCTATAAAGCGCGTCTAGTAGCACAAGGATATAGTCAAAGATTCGGGATTGACTATGATCAAACCTTCGCACCTGTAGTTTCGCACGCTACAATACGTGCATTTCTCATCTCTGCATTGCACAAAAGTTTGAACGTTAAACATGTTGACATAACCACAGCATTTTTGCACGGTGAATTAACTGAAACTGTTTATATGAGTCAACCAGACGGGTATATTAAACCCGGCGATGAAAGAAAAGTTTGTAAACTTCAAAAAGCCATCTACGGTCTTAAGCAAGCCGCAAAGGCCTGGTACACCAAAATATCGGAAACACTCACAAACAATAATTTCATACAGAGCAAAAATTATCCATGTCTGTACTTTAAATCAAATCAAGAAAATCCGATATACATCATCATTTATGTAGATGATATCCTGATAGCAGGAAAGGACAGTGACATCGAAGAAACAATAAACCAACTTAAGAAAGAATATGAACTAAAAAACTTAGGAGAAGTGAATAATTACCTAGGAATAAACATTAATAAAATCAATGATACATATTACCTAAATCAAAACAATAAAATACAGGAACTAGTGAAAAAACTGAATTTAAACGACATGAAACCTCATTACACACCAATGATTGCTGGATTCAACAGACTTGAAGACGATGATAATCTTTTACCTAATAACACGAAATATCGACAAGCCACAGGCACATTACTTTACATATCAACAATCACGCGTCCTGACATATCCGCAGCAGTCAACATATTATGTCGTAGAAATGAAACACCACGCCAAAAGGACTGGACAGCAGTGAAAAGAATCATTTCATACCTTAAAACTACAGAAAATTTGAACTTAACTCTTAGCGCAAACAGCAAGCCCATCCTAACAGCATACGCCGATGCAGACTGGGCAGATGACTTGAAAACACGTAAATCAACATCAGGAAATCTATTCATGCTAGGAAAATCGCCGATTTACTGGATTACAAAAAGGCAAAATTGTATTGCACTTTCGTCAGCCGAAGCTGAATACGTTTCAGCTAGCAACGCAGCACAAGAATTAACTTGGATAACAAACTTGCTTAACGATCTCAACATTCCACAAAAATTACCCATCACGATTTTTGAGGATAATATGTCCTGTATAAAAATGACTGAAAACGATAAAGATACTAAGCGATCCAAGCATATCGACATACGTTTCCACAACATCAAACTTATGAAAGAAGAAGGAAAAATTGATTTACAATACTGTCCCACTGAAGAAATGACAGCCGACACTCTCACGAAGCCCACTCCCAAACCTGTGTACGAGAAACACCGTAAGAAACTGAATCTTCAACCATTCCCCACACAGGAGATTACGGGGGAGTGACGGAGAAACCTTTTTTATGCAGTGAATAATCTCCACGTGCAGCGAACGATTGAAATAAGAACATGTTAAAAACCAGACCCCAATTACCAATAAGTACTTCAAGTGCCGCAGCTGAAAAACATAGTGAACAAAACCAGAGACTGTCGAAACTAACTAATTGGAGAAACTCTGCAGACCTCCCTCCTTCAAACTACAGCTGTCTTATCCCGCGCGTGTGCACAGAACTTAAAAACATTCCCTTCAGTTTCCAAAATGTTTCTGAGCAGTTAAGACGCTCTTGTACATATATGATGTAAATATATTTAATATAATGTAAAATTGGAGCACTTATACGCAGCCTCCAAACGCGACTTAAAACATGTACATCTAGCCAAGAATTATATTATATTCAAAGGAAAATGAATCTTCTGTTTATTTTACACAATTGTCATTTTCTACTAATACTATTTATTATTCTTCCAATATAAGTGAATCAATGGATCAGATAAATATCGCTACAACACTTTGGATTACTACTGTGGGTATATTCAGCGCAAAAAGGAAAATCTCAGGTAAGCTGAACAAACTTCTTTAACATATCAAAAGATGAAAATGTATATTAAATTTGAAGACTGATTTAACTATTTATAAAAATAAGAAAATTTATTACGCTACCGACGGTTCCCCTAACAACATGAATGATACTTTTAAGATGCAAATGCTGGCTTAAAACAGTTTTCTAAAATTCGAAATATAAAGAGTGCATGAGCAAAATAGGATTTTAAAATGTGATTTATCTGATACAGTTGGTACAAGCCTGGAATTCGGCATGGTGGTTACATTTAAGATGTAAAAATGCTCACTAAGACTTCTTTTAAAAATTCGAAATTTAAAATAGTGAAATGAGCGAAAAATGTTCTAAGAACGTTCTAAATTACGATTTATTTGGAATTGTTAAGCCTAGACTATTGAAATTTCGCGGGACTGTTACTCTAGAGATGTAAATGTTGGCTCAGAACACTTTTCTAAAAATACGAAATTAAAAAATATGCAGGAGCAAAAAATGTTCTATAATTGTGATTTATGCGATACAATTGGTAGAGAATTGGTACAGAAGCTGGGAAATTGACATGATGATTAGATTTAAAATGCAAATGCTCGCTAGAACGGTTTTCTGAAAAATTCGAAATTTTAAGAATGAATGAGTGGAAAACGGTCTAAACTACGATTTATCTGGATTTATTCGGGTTAGAAACTTGAAATTTTGTATACTGGTTACTTTTAAACAATTGATTAAACATTCGAAATTTTAAGGTGTGAAATGAGCTGAAGACATTCTTAATTGCGGTTTATTCAGAATTGTTAGGGTTAGAAACTTAAAATTTGACATGTCTGTTATGTTTAAGACGTAAATGCTCTCACATAACAGTTTTTACAAAATTCAAATTTAAAAACGTTCTTTCTAAAATTACAATTTTGTGATGCTACTGAGCTAGAAACTTAAAATTTAGCATGATGGTTATTTTTAAGAAGTAAGTGCAGGATAAAACCGACTTAAAAAAAATTCGAAATTTAAAAGGGTGAAATGAGCTGGAAGCATTCTAAAAACCTTCTAAACTAGGATTTATCTGAAATTTTTAGGGATAGAAACTTGAAAATTTCCATGGCTCTTACTTCAGAGACATAAATTCATCCACAGAACAGTTTAAAAAAAATAGAATTTTAAAAGTGTGCAGGAACAAAATACGTTCTAAAATTTCGATTTATGTGATATAGTTGTTATAAAAGCTTGGAATTTGGTATGGCAATTAACTTTAAGATGTAAATTCTCGCTAGAACGGTTTTTAAAAATTATTAAATTTCAAATGAAGACTGAAATGAGCGAAAAACCTTCAAAATACATTCTAAATTACCATTTATTTGGAATTAATTTAAGCTCTTCTCATTCATTTAAGTCCCATATTCGCCTAATGCAGTATAAGAATAAAGTTTACTCAAAAATGTGGCTTAATTAGTAATTTTGGAATTATCTGTGGCAGTAAAATTTCTTCTAATGAAAATAATCACACAAGTATACCACTTAGCATATTCCAACAATTAAGCGAGCAAAGCCGCGTGTTTTGCTAGTTAAAGATAAAAATAAAATAAATCAATCAGAGCTTGACTTATAAAAAAATTTGCATGCAAAGGAATTAATAAATTGATTCAAGTTTCTTAATAATATACGGAATAACATTAAAAAGCTATGAAACATTTATTCGAAGTCGGTGTCAGCTGAGCTGCTAGTGAATGGCGCGGAGGTATTTATTATACTCTGAATATTCGCTTCTGCGTTTTCAAAGTCGATGAAGGAGTGATTAATTGATTAAAATCACGCAACGTGTGAAGAAGATTTTCAAATCAGATATACTGGAGATAATTGGCAGCGATATATCAAACAGTTTGCAGGCTTGATTCAAAACTTATTCATGATAACATAATTGAAATAACGCGCCTAACATGTCTTTGACGTCATATTGCCGTGTGACAAGTTTATATTTTATTAAAATAGCTTAAATTTGTCTATGGTATAAAAAGGTAGTTTTCATGCAGATCCAAAAGTTTTATCTGCAGGCAATACAATTTGGCACTGTAAGTTACCTGTAATACCATATAAGGCAACGTTAAGGTTTCAGATCACAATAAATTGTGTTATATCAGAATTATCATTTTAAATGTTGTTGAATGTAATATTTATACGTATTTTTACAATATTAAATCATGCATGCTGAGGGCCTGATCAATATCTCGCCTGGCCATAGTAAAGCAGTAAATAGGGTCCAATGCATGCTGCAATAATGGACTAATAATTATTTTTAATTTCACAAAATCTATCCTTTATAATATTTTAAATATTTATTTTTTGCGTTCGCGGTTTCTTTCAGGATCATAAAATCTATACATTCCCCGACAATTATATTAACTTCGACTTTAAGAAATAAAGTTAATACTAACTTTTTCTCACGAATAAACATTTAAAATGAGATCTAGAGCAAAAATACTGTTATTTTACATAGAGAAAATGATATTTGGAATTGCATAGAGAGACTCGGGGCTCCTAACAAGAGCAATTGGCGCGGGGCCACGTTTGCCCGAGGGCTGCTCTGACCCTGTGCATACTCTTCTCGTTGTTTAATTGTGGCCAGGAGAGTTGAAGGTACTTTAAAGTGGTTTTATTATGAGTATGTGTTTTAAATAAGGCCATGATTTTCTAAATACATGATCTAACTTTAAGTACAGATATCTTACAAGTAATACACCAAAATAGAACAAAATAAAGAATTCATCTTGTAATACAATATTCTGCGGTTGCTCTATTCAGGGCATGACGTTTTGAACAGCCAAAACTGCTGATTCCATTTTCCCTGTACTATATTGAGCTCTTTTTTACCACCGCTTTGATAGATTCCATAGTTTTCTACAAATACTGACGCAGAGAATGTTTAATACCGTGAAAATAAAGTGTCCCTTAATAAGACCAGGTCTTATACTTTCTGGCCTTATTAGGAGCTATCTGTTTTTCACATATTTTACATTCCAACACAAACAGAATTTTAAATACCGAATATTTCCATATACATTCTAAAAAATTGTTAAGTTAACTCAAACATCATATAAAGATTGTAAAATTCAATCAATAATTTACGCTCATTTCATATGAAAGTTTACTTATTGTTTTTAACAAAGACGTGTCGAAAGATTCAGTGGTTCAAAAATGACGACGAAGCCGGTATTGGTTGTGGTTGAAAGCATTCACACATGTAAAGGACAAATAAACTGTCAGGTTATATGCTGCGATACGTCGGATCGAGACCATTCCCATAGGTGCCAACTTCTACACTTATTTTGAGTCAAATATTTCTTTTAGAACCGAAATTTCACTTAACAAACGTAATAAAGTGTAAAGTACTGCAGTGTGAAATACATATCATTAAATAAATTCAGTATACATTTTATTAAATATATTTCTGGTTCAAAACATGAATATTTGATTTAAAAAGGCGTAGAAGTTTCCAGCCCTGCATTCCCTACCAGATACAGGCTGATGGCCCTATTCAAAGCATGGCTTTATTTGGTAGAAGTACCTTACAAATTATTATAGTTTGTTGTAACAGGTAATTACAGTTTAAGTTTTGTCATAAAAATTCCTCAGAAATAGAACTCCAATCAATCCTGGATTCACGAGAATTGATTTTGTTGACTACAATACGCAGCTAATAATCTAAAGCTGATATTCTTAATTTTATCAAATTACACATAGCTGAAATGTATATTAATGGTCAATACAGTAGCACTTCGCTATTTCGTTCCTCAATGTATCATCCATTGGCATATATTGTTCTTTTTCCGGGTCTCACACAAAAAAAAAAGAAAACTACTTTAATTCTTTTGGGACGAGCGTCACGTATACGTGCCGTATATTATGCAAACAGTGTAGTTCCTTCCACTATTTTTGAATGGTAATTTTCACCTTACTTAATCACAGAATATCTGTGATTAAACAAGAAAACGATTACTATTTAAAAAAACAGTGGTTCGCAAAAAAACAAAAATTGCATACATGCGGGACGCTTTGCGCGAAGTTGTTAATCTTATTGCGCCTTTTCAGTTGCTACCTATATGTAGATTACAGTAAGTATTGTTATTTCTTGTTAATGATATTAAGATGAAGTATTTACTACTTTTGGCAGAAAAAAAAGAGAATGAAAAATTGAGCATCAGGAAAAGATTAAGGAACATTTTGTAACACTAATTGAATATTGTTAAGAAATTTAATTTTTTTATATAACGAAATGAAGTATCTAAATAAATAATTTACAAAACACATAATGCAGTGAAACATCCATTTTCAGAAATTTGAGCCCATACCGGTAATGTGCAGGAATTCTTTCTTGCAACTCTGTATAAGATCTACACTATTTATATACACCACGTAATACACTAAACATGAGTTAAGTGTCAATATGCATACCACAGTTGAAAACGCACTTCTAACAATTATCGTTCATATTCAGGTCTATAATCGAATTCTTTTGCGTATAATCTATAGAAAGAATGTTGTAGCTTACCTCAGTGATACATATCCATTCCATTATGCGTGAAGCATCAAGCATCATAACATGCTTGAAATGCACCGCAAACCATTCTTCTCCCCATAGACCATAATGTAAGGAAATTCTTTTGTGCGCCCCTGTAAACGAAGTATAAATGCTACTTGCTCTATTCTCTATAAAATTTAGTATGTTGCAGTCTCCTTAAGAGCCTACACTAGTCATCCGAAGAAACTCGAACGCTAATGTTAAGTCTATGGGAAGGTTCTTTACAGATTTCTCGCTCGCATTTTCATATTTTTAAATGATTTTTTTTGCATGGGATAGCTGAGGTTGATCTCTAACGTTGTTAGTTTTTGCTTTTTCGATTTTGGTTCCCGGTTTTTTATATAAGGGACTTATATAAAAAAAGGGACTTTTTATATAATAGACTTTCAGAACCTGTTCTAAAATTGAAAATATCAGCTTATAAAACCCCCCAACTCAAAAAAGTAAAAATTAACAACATTAGAGATCGACCCCAGCTATCCTATGCAAAAAAATCATTTAAAAATATAAAAATGCGAGAGAGAAATCTGTAAAGAACCTTCCCATTGGCTTAACATTAACTTGAGTGTTTCTTCTCTTGACTAGTCTAGGCTCTTAAGTGATGCATATCAAATTAATTATGTTTGAAATAGCGCAACATCACTAAAATATACTAGAAACAATTTTCCTTCATAGACCGTAATGTAACGGAATTTTTTGCAATGATTATGTAAACGAACTGTAAATGCTACACCCTTCATTTTCCATATCGAACATGCTATGGTAAACGTCAAGTACATGACAATCTGAGTATATTTACGAGACTTAGAGCACAGACAGACTACCGGACCGACCGACAGACACACAGCCAACAGACGGACAGACAAAACGAGTTCATAAACACGTTTTATTTATGCTGGAAAGTGTTAAGTAGTATGTTTCTAAAATTTGTTTCTTAAACTAGGATAAATATATAAACCCAGAGATTTTTGCACAATATTTACTGAAGTTTGGACAAGCTACTTGTTTTTTTCTAATCGGAAATATTTGAAACTTTGCTTTTAGCGATGAAGAGTTTGTGCTGTGTCCTTCCAGTCGGGCGATCATTTTTCTCACGACTCAATCACCTGAAACCAGTCTTTGAGTTAGATTCTGGAAGATTATAATATTTTCTGGAGCAGGGCTTGACAAATATTGTCCAATTATTTTTTATTATCTGGTGACCCAAGTTATTTAATCTAGCGTGATGTTTGTGTACAAAAATTTACTTAATGAGCTTAAACGACATTCCCTCCGCTCCCCAGTACTAAAACATAGCTTAAAAAACTACATTGATTTAAAAAAAAAATTGTCAAATGTAAATTTTAAAATAATATAAGCAGAATTTTTGAGACTTCCACAGAAATATCGGCAAAAAATGTGTTTTCCTTCTCCACTATTTCATCGATTGCTCTCATCAAAAAACAAAGGTTTTGGTTTTGTAGCATTCAGCTATCCGGACATTTGAAGAATTCTGTAATCAACATTTTCCAAACATGCCGGTACACTGCAAAAAATAATTGTTGATTTTACAGTATAAAACTGGCATCCCAGCTGCCAGTATTATACCGTAAAATTAACAGTATTAAACAGTAAAATAAACAGTAATACGCTGCCGCGCAAGCAGTAATACGCTACCGCGCATGCGCGGTAGCGTATTACTGCTTGCGCGGCAGGGTATTACTGTTTATTTTACTGTTTAATACTGTTAATTTTACGGTATAATACTGGCAGCTGGGATGCCAGTTTTATACTGTAAAATCAACAATTATTTTTTGCAGTGTAATTTAGCTTTTACAGTATTTCTATATTTTTAGAAATGTATAATCTTGACAAGTTTTAATATCGAACTTTGTTTATATTATCTCTTTAAATTATGTACTAATTCTAAACTATGTAACTAATAATTTTAAACTACGGTTGTTATTATTTTTTCTCTATTAATTCATAAAAAACGTGTGCGTTTTAGAAAATCAATGACGGGGAAAAGAGGGTGGGTAAATATTTTTTGCTGCCTACCAGATTTTATCAAATTTGTAAAGCCCTGCTCTGGAGTTTATATCAACGTATAGTTTAAAGAACTCATAATTTACACAAAAGCGGTCATTTGAAAAGAAAACAAGAATAAAATATCAAGCATCGGATATAGATTATGAAACATTTTTCAACATTAATGGACTATTATTAAGAAAATTTATTTTTTTTCATACAATGAAATGATATAGCTAAATAATCAATTTAAAATACATGAAACAGTAATAAATTCCAACTCTGCGATTGCTGTTCATATCTTCTAATGTCGGCGAATTCTTTCGCACAGCCCTGTATAGGATTTATGGAATTTATACACACTACGTAATGCACTAAAATTTAGTTCAGTTTTAAAATGTATGTTACAGCTGAAAATGCACTTATACAGTCAGTCCTGTAACCAAATTATTTTGTATGTCTATGTAAATGAACGATAAATGCTATGCATTCCATAATCTATAGAAAACATGTTGTAAGTGCACCTCAGTAATGTGTACCAATTTCATTATGTTTGAAGTAGTGTAACATTATTGGGAAAACTGTGCAAATAATTTTTCTCAATTGATATTAATGTAAAAGTATTCCTTTGTGCATTTCTGTAAACGAACTGTAATTGCTACTAACTTTAATACTCTATATAAAGCATATTGTAGTCCACCTCAATGACACTTATGAATTTCGTTATGCTTGAAGTATTATACACTGCTAAAAAAAAGCGTTGATTTTACAGTATAATACTGGCATTCAAGCTGCTAGTATTATACCGTAAAATCAACAGTAATAAACAGTAAAATAAGCAGTAATACGCTGCTGCGCATGCGCGGTAGCGTATTACTCTAAAAAAATTCTTCTAAAAAATTGGAAATTTAAAAAGGTGAAATGAGCGGGAAACGTTCTAAAGACATTCTAAACTATGACGTATATGAAATTGTAAGTGATATAAACTTGAAATTTGACATGGATGTTACTTTATAGACGTAAATGAACAAACAGAACAGTTTTTAAAATTTTCGAAAATTAGAGTGTGTAGGAACTAAAAACTTTCTAAAATTGCAATTTCTATCATATGGTTATTATAGAAGCTTGGAAATTGGCGGTTACCTTTAAGATGTAAATGTCGCTGAGAACGGTTTCTAATAAAATTCCAAATTTCAAATGAAATATTAAATGAGCTGAAAACCTTCAAAATACATTCTAAATTACCATTTATTTGGAATTAATATTAGTTATTTTCTTAATTTAACATTAATGTTCGCCTAATGCAGCATAAAAAAGATTTTTACTCAAAATGTGACTTAATTAGTAATTTTTGAATTATCCATAGCAAGATAATTTCCTCTAATAAAAATAGGCATCTAATATCACTTGGCATATTTCGACAACTACGCCTGTAAAGCCGTGGATTTTGCAAGTGTATGATATTTTACTAAATATTATACACTAAACGCAAAAATACTTTGTGTTGCACGTTACGGACACTCGCGGAATGAAATAGTAAGAGATTGGTGTAAGTTTCTTGTACAATTAAAAATACCGTGCGTTGTGGATAGCGGTAACTCCAAATATTAATGATTTTAAACCGTCTGATAATTTTTCTCACATTCAATGTTCACGATTCACCTCTTAAAATTAAACTTTTTAAATGCAATTGTTACAAATCAATTTTATTGCTCAATTGCATCAGATAACTTGGTTACCAACATATGGCAGAATGATAACAAATATATACGAAATTTATAATCTCCGAGAGACCAATTGATTCCGGGTCGAGATTAACACAGTAGGCATATCGCGTTTGAAATTATGAGAAATGTGTATAAATTTTGTTATTAGACCAGAGTCTCGCTGTTTTACCGCAAACGTATGTTGTCATACCATATGTATGTCATACCAAGTACTTAAGCATATTTCTCAAAATTCTAGTTTTCGAACTGGATAACCTCATTCGGCTATAAGAATATAATACACAAAAGTAAAACATTTGTAAAACTTTTGCTCTCAGATGAAACTATTTGGTGGTTCTCCTCCCCCAATATACATATATATATATATATATATATATTATATATATATATATATAGGGAATTACATATTACACACTTATATACTTATACATAATATATTATCATAAAAGAATGCAAATCAGGACCGTGACCGGTGACATACATCTCTAAACATCCGTAATTGAGTTCCCATTCATATAGCTTTATCTGTGAAATGTTGAGATCCTCGAGGCCGCATCTACTGCGGTCGCGACAGCTGATGGCTATTTTCGTAATTGATTAATATCAATAATATATTTTAAGATCAGGTTGAATGGAACTGTTAACTAAAAATTTGTCTCTGCCTCCCGGAGTATTTTACTCGAACTGTACAGTATAATTAAGCTATCAAAGATATACAAACACTAGCTGACATTCCCGGCGTTGCCCGGGCCCGTTACAATAACCTTAAAAATACCTAAAATCAATGTTGAACAATTTTATATTTTTAAATGCAAATCTATTCAAACCAACTGAAGGACAGTCGTTACACTTATTGCCGATTTAATGTCGATTTAATTTCTGGCGTTTTGATATATTAAACTTTCAATTCTGACCAAAAGTTCCTGAGGAAACCTAAATAATATAAAGTGGTTCCCCCACCTTTCCTCTTTTAAACTCAAAATAATATACAGTATTGGCCAATTTATTAATCTCCTTCGAAAATTTCTCCCAAAACCTTGTTTCTAAGATTATTATATTAAAATTAAATAAAAATCACGCACTCGTGGCATCATAATTCACTTTTGTTTTTTAACAGAATAGTAAGGCTACTATACTTTGTGACTCGTGCTATTATAGCCAGTATACGTCAGGACACATGGCCAATCATTATCTTTTTACGCGTGAAGATTTTGCTATGGTACTCCATTGTGAAATTTGGTAATTTTTGAAATTCAATATTTGAAAAATGGTATAATCATTAGATTTGAAATTTATATCAAGGAAAATACAATTTTTTACCTTTCTAACACAATTTGTCTAACAATTTTCTGATAAATACTTTTCGAGCTGTTAATTTTTTCAGCAACTTCAAATATTTCATTTTCCGAGATTAATCTGTGGCAACGATTATCGAAAATCCCAGTCGTCAGCAACGCATAGCTTTTTATTAAAGAGGATGGGAAATCTGTATAAATCTCTATGTCAGATAAAGCATTTCTGCATTTCCCCGCAAAACCTTTAATGTCATCCAGTATCATCATAACTTTAAGGCAAATTTAAATTTCGTTCCCATTTCAAGAAAATTTACATCTATACCAGACAATTCAGTTCCGCACCTTCTGCCCAGCTTCCTACGCTTTCGTGCCTACGAAGTCGCGGCAAATCTTTTGAGATTTCACCCATTCGGAGTAAAAGAACCTCAAGGCGCTCGGAAAATAGTCACAAAGAGCTCATTTATAACAATTAATTGCGGCTCTACTAATCAAAAGCCACCGACGGGCATGATAACAAAGATACCAAATTTATAATCTACGAGAGACCAATTGATTCCGGTTCGAGATTAACACAGTAGGCATGTCGCGATTAGCCAACTTTGACAAGATGGTTATCTTTGATTTCGCCCGCTGTGTGATGAATAAAATAAGAGCTTCTGATTGTAGAGAAAACAATGGGTTTTCAAAAGGCTCGTGGAATGATTGCCAAATATGAATTTTGAGTCCAGCTTTTCGTTCAACTGGAAATAATACGTAATTTAAAGGAGATCAAGATTAGTAAGTTCGTAAAAAATCCGTAACTATTTAAAAGTTTTTTTTCTTTCTAAACACTGTTACAGTCCCATATTAACCTTAAAGTTGTCACTATTATTGTTTCCTCCAGAGACGAAGTTCTAATACCAGGATTTTGGCATTGCTCTGACTCGATTCCTGAATCTCGAGAATTTCTCTAATATTACTACATTTTATTTCAATAGCCAAGTATTGTAACAAGTGGGTAAAACAAGTGGGTAAGTGTGATCGGAGATCTCACAAAAGGTTTCGTTTAATATTCCTTTCAAAATCCTTTCTTTACTATATCCTTTACTTTATCCTTTCTTTAATAAATCCAAATAAATTTCATTTTTCAAAAACAAACAAAAAAAAAGTCTTGTTTTTTATAAAGTAAAAATTTACCGGTCTATTTTTCTCGGTTTTTCGAATTTCTGAACTAGAATGATAGCGGGCGAAGCCCGCTACTATACTCTGTCATAATAATATCTGTCATGTGGACTAAATGCAATATAAAAAAATCAATTTCAAAATTAAACATATTGTATACCTTCAAAATGTTAAATTATGCCATATTTCCATAATCGGGTATTTATCATGATTCAATACGTTGCTCAAACTCATATATTTACTATTCGCTATTACTCATAATGATACTCGCTTTGTATTAATTATTCTCAAACATTTGAAAAATCCGTTATGACGTCAGATTAATTTTTTCTTTTTAATTCTCCAATGATGTCATATTAAGCTGATTTCTGTACATACACATACTCATACTCCTTGCATTATTGAGAAATTTTTGAAAATTTCCGCTTCAATATGACGTCATATTAATCTTTTTTTAAATTGGTGAAACTTTTTATTTCATTTTCATTTTTCACGTGGAAATCTTTCAATAGAAAATTAGTTATCGTAGAAAGAATTTTATTGTGGATTTTTAATTGTTGGCAACTGCTATGACGAAAAATGTTTAAATTTAATAGGAAAAGGCTGTTAGAATTTTGGTTTTTTATCTCTCTATATTAAACTAATACGATTTTTTCAAATTTTAATATTTTGAGCTTCATCGTAGGTAGTTAGCTATAAGTTCACAAATTTTCATGCCTGTAAGTTATATAGGTTCTGAGAACGGCTCTGTGACGGACAGACAACGGAGCGGGAGTAATAGGGTTTCGTGAGATGAACGAAACCCTAAAAACGCAATTTAATTATCGAACGAAAATATTATTATGTTTAAAATGTATTTATGTTTGACAACACCTATCTTACACCTACAAATGATATTAATTTTGACACCATAACAACATGATTTTGACTTACGGAAAGTATGTAATAAATTACAACGTTTAAAGTTAATTAACTATGCCTCTTGTTTCTAAGAATGTGATATTTAGAATCCACGTTATAAGTATCATAAAAATCGCTAAATATGTATCAAATTTTTAAAAAATACAAAATCAATATCACTTAATTTTTATTTTTCTCTCATTTTTGTACTGCGACATATTTTTAGTATTGTATAATAAAAATAAATGTTAACATATAACGCATGCATTTTATCATGAATAATTTCTATTTTCGAATTTTACATGAATTTCAAATTTTCGAATATTACAAGTCATATTTTTCGAAATAACATATAATAAATTTTTTTAATGGCAATTAGCATTAATGTTTTTATATAGAAACTCTTGCAACAAGAAGTCTTGAAACACTGCAATATTTACAGAATTTTGTATATTTCTCTATACGGTGTTAAAAATCTGCAGCAAACGATCCAGTCAATTCAACGTTTGTATAGAAAACGGTTACATAACCGTAATTTATCTCTCAAGGGCGGATCTAGAGAGTCTTCAAGGGGGGGGGGGGGGCGATATCAGAAATTTGGAAGTTAATATACGACCCGCAATCTTGGTCGTGTCGGGCCTAATTTTTTTTAATTGAGGGGTCAGATTTACTTCTACGTTTTTGCTACTGGTCGGGTTTGGGTCGGGTTGACTCCTACTTGTTTACTGCGGGTCGGGTTTGGGTCAGGTTAATTTGTTTTTTGGTACGAGATGGGTTCGGGTTGGGTTAATGTTTACTTTTGTTGCTGCGAGTCGGGTTGACGTCTACATTTTTCCTGCGGGTCGGGTTGACTTAAATTATCGGGTTGGATTTTTTCACTCTTGCGTGCCGTGTTCGGGTTAACCCGATTTTTTAAAAGAATGTGTAAAATATTTTTTCCGATAAAATCTATATGCAGTAAAAATTTTATAACGAACACTCCCAAATAACGGAAAACTTTTTTGTAGGGAATACTTTTTAAATATTTTATTTAGTAAAACATCCGAATTACAGACACCTTGGAGCCGTCGAGTTTATCCGCAAATTCACAAGTAATAGCATGTACAGTAAGACCTCCGTACGGTCACTCCTGAAGGGCGGAGACAGTCACCAATACAAATATTTGCATATTTTTGCGCACTGCTCCGGGTAAGAGATAAATTCGATGGCACCGAGGTGTCCATTATTTAAATGTTTTACAGTATTTAAATATTAATGAGTATATATATACTATATGTTTATATTTCTATATAAAAGAAAATTGAAATTAGAGATATAATAGCATACTACATTTTATAATTATATTAAAACTAGGGGGCCTACCCCCTGCGAGTTACGCTCGCCAACCCCCGCTCAGACTTCGAGGAATTTAAAAACATGACAACGTGCTTTATTTTAAAAATATTGGTAAATCTGTAATTGGGTTGCCATGCTTTTAACGTTTTAATGGGGCATTTTTTGATTATCATGGCCTCATACACAGCTGTTGCGACAACGGACGACTGTTTTCGGGATTGATAAGTAAAATCAATTACACCTTGAAAACCAGCTTGTATAAAATGATTAGGTTTAAATTGTGGCTGCCTCTCGGACTTTTATAACAACGATCTGTATTCTATTCTTCCTTTGCGTTTAAGGATGAGAAAAATTCCATCTGCTTGTGAATAACATTAAGAACCACGGTATTGAAAAGTACTATGTTTTAGACATTTTCAGTTACATGTTTTAATTTTCTCTCTATTTTAGTGCACCATCATGCATATTTTCATGTTATTTTAAATATGTAAATTATTTATTTTAATTAATATGTATATACGAATTTTCTAATAATTATTTATCATACAAAATTAATTAAATATTTTGTGCATGCATGCCTGCATTTATTCGGTATCAATTGATGAGATATTTAAACAAATTTGCTATCCACGATAATTTTACACCATGTTATGTAGTTACACCATGTTATCAGTAAAATAAGTTTCTTTATTATTTAAAAAGGGGTGCGTATGAAACAGCCTTTCAAATATTTTATTTTTAAAGTTTTTTTTCCCCCAGTCAAATACAGTACTATTTCCGATGCAAACTCCCAACAAACAATCCGTAAACAACTGTGTAATGCAAATCAGTGTTACATTGTCGCCATACTTCCCACGGCAAGAAAAAAATTTCATGGACTTATGAAGTATATACAAATAGTATATCCCTACGGTCATATCACATTCAGTAAATAAAAGAACATAGTAAATAAAGAACACATCTCCCCCCCCCCACACACACACACCTGTGATAATGCAACAGAATGAGCTCCTATGCGCATGTGCATTGCATCTGCCCAAAAGCACCGTCGAAATTTGACATTAAAAAGTTTTAAAATGTTTAAATTAAAAGTTTTAAAATGTCCTCTTTAATCATTGTTCGTTTCAAATCCATATCTTCTAAAACGCATCCATTGTCTTAAGCTAATCAGTTTTTATGTAAAGATGAAGAATTTTTTTACAGTAATAAATCAATCGGCCGATGGGGGAGATTTTTAATGTTTTCAAGTGTAATTTATTTGTATTTTTTCTTCGGTTCCTTTACATAATCAGGATGATTATCCCTTTTCCATCACAGTCGAGGATATTTTTCCTCTTACACAGTTGGCAAATGTAATAAAATATAATAAATACAATACCTAGCATATTCTGATATCTGATGGAACATATACATCAACGAATTCAACATATCAATTTTATGTTCATAAACAAAAAATAGTTTTTTTTGACAGATTTTTGTTTAGCGCTAAAATGCTCTATCTTATGGATAATCTGATCATATGATTGATCACTGTTATTATTATTATTATTATTCACTTTTTATGATGGTTTGGAAATTCTATTTTCAATTGTGGCAACTTTCCCAGGGGCTATTTTACATTACTGAAGCAAACTGATGGTCATTGATAAGATAGAATTTAAAAACTTTTCATGCTTGAAAATTATTTAAAAAATCGTTAAATTAAGCGGTTATTTTTCAAATAAATTTCAATCGAAATCTAATTTTTTTTCTAATTGATGTTGTAAGAATTGAAATTGTAAAATGCTGTAAAATGTAGTAAAAAATAGAAATTTGGAGTATTTAGAAGTGATGTAGCCGCGTTAAAAGCTAAAGCGATAGCGCCGTTTGTTGTCACAACCGTTGTACATTTCTAAAAATTGTCACTGTATTTTGGCTGGCGTCCAAAAGTTGAAAACCGTTTTTTTGACATCGAAAGAGAAATTCACAGGGAAAGAAATATGCGCTAATAAGGAACTGTTAAATGAACTTATAATAAAATTACCAAAATAATTCCTATGAAATATTAGTCTTACATTGTTTATTCTAGCTAAAAATATAATCATTATTTCAAGATTTTTTTTCTACCATAACACTATTTTTAATCATTTTAAATTTCCTGAAATCCTTTACTTTTGTGATTTTGTTTATTAAAAAAAGAAATTTTCTAACCTATCATTAAAAAAAAAAGTAATTGGTAACATGTAATCAAGGCATGCAATCAAGATGAAGAAATCAATGATGGCTCCAATTCTAATCTGTATAATTATGAGTGGAAAAGTCAGTTAAAATTAAGTCATGTTGACACAATCATAACCAATACATTTTTCTATTCAGTTTTATCAATGTTAAAATGCATTTCGAGGTAAGCATAACGTGATTTTCACCGGCGCAAACTTTTCATACGTACTTTATATCCGTTACTTTAACGCTTAAACACCATGCATACAAATAAAAATATATTTTGCATTTATTTGGAATGAAAAAATAGCATCAACAAAGTTATAATGCATAATGATAAAATAAACCCAATGGACAATATTCCCGTGACGTCATAATAAATATGAAGTTTTATTCGCTTTGAAAACACGCAGATAAATATTTTTAGGGAAATTTAACTTGCAAATTAAAAAATTCGGCCTAAAAGCCGCGAGCTTTTAATATTCATTATTTTTCTTCACGGTGAAAGAACCTCTCCGTGAAACTCTCTATCTTCCTCCGTGTTTCTCTTAATATCCTCGCAACCACTGAGTTCAGAGAGTAAACGCTATGCCTTGCAACAGTGGGCGTTTTCCGATAATGACGTCATTAGCAGAAGTAAAAGTTTAATTGAAAATTACGGCTAATTAATTAAGTTTTTGAACAAACGAATGCACGATAACAAATCTGTGTCCTAATATCTTTCATTTAAAAAAAGAATGGTGTAATTTGATGCAGTAGTTTGTTCTAACGAATTGTCGAAAGAAATCGCTTAGCGTTTTAAATATATAGATTCTTTGCCATTAAAATATTTTTCATATAATTTAAAACTTTTATGTCTAGGTTTATATCTAATGTATTTACATTAATAAAAACTGAAAACTGAAACTAATAATTAGTTTTAGTGGCTGTAAATTTGCGCGCAACAATTATATTATTATTTTTTTTAAGTAATTGGTGAATATTTTCCATGTCATAAATAAAGTTTTTATTCATTGATATTAAAATGGATCTTGGAATATAATAATTAGACTGTAAAGAATAATTTCTAAAAAATTGGTTTAAGTCAAATAAATCTGAAGAAAACTATGACACATGAAAAAAAAAAAAGTTAGAAAAATCTTGCAATTAAAAGTACTGTAAAACTCATGAACCTCCTTAAGGTTGCAACAGAAGCAGCTGTATTAAAACTGCTGCAACTTTATTAATTCTAATAAGTATAAGGCTACAATAATATGATAATATTACTGTTGATAATAATATTGCATCATTAAGTATACCTGCAAAAATAAATAAAATTACACATTGATATAAAATTATTGAATATGCACTTAATCTCAGTACTAGCGGAGTGAAAATTAATGAATAAAACGACATCTTGACTAAAAGTTACCCCGTTTGCACCTGAAATATTTTGCCTTCTGACATAAAGGAGATAAAAAAAAAATTATACTTGTTTAATATGTAGCAAAATGATTTGCTACTTGCGAACAGGGAAATTACGTCAATTCACCGTTATCATAATAAGTTTTATTAATTTGAATCCCATTTCGTTTTAATATTAAAAAAAATCGTTTGTGAAGCTTAAATTCATATACTATATTAATTAAAAAAATTAGCATAAAAAACCTTATCACGTGAAATTTTTTATCAAAACGTAAAATTGACCATGAGAAAAGCTCTCAGTTAACGATACGCAAAAGAAGTTTATATGAATTCATGTAAGCCGTAGCAAACTTGTTTTAAAATCGTTATAATCACATCTATTTTTGTCACACTTTTTTCAAAATTACACGATTTTTATTTTATTTTTTTACAGTAACAGGACAACGCACTTCAACTGCAATATAATTTTAATGTAGAGATATTAATAAATTATTATCATGTAATTTGTATTACTTCGCCTTGCTATTTAAGAAACATCTTCACATAATTTTATTTCTTCAAAAAAGTCTTAGTTACGGTTAATTTATAATAACTCACCTCTACGGCAGATTTATTTTTCAATCCTTTAAGATGTCATAACTTTAATTTACAACGATGATCTGTTACCCAAATTCTTTCACCGATAATAGTCTTCTTTACTTGATAAACATGATTTAGAGGTTATAAAAAAGAGAATAGCTACAAGTCATTCATACCATCCTGGGTTACAGAGTTGGGTATTAAAAACGGACAAACCATTCGTCATTATTATAAGCCGTAGATATAATTACAATTTTACGCTTGCGCAAATAAAACATTATTCATCTGGGATAATCAGATAGAGAAAGCTCCTCGATTTGATTTCTAGTAAAAGAAATTTTACCCCCTGAGACGGTGTGATAAATGAGAGGAATTAAAACTGCGTCCCGTTACACCTTGAACGTCAAGGTGGCCTGTAATTTGCCAGCCATTTTCGTGTAATTATACGAAATCGAATTAGAAGAAAAAAATTACAGGACAAGCGTTTAGTTGCTATCGTCTGCTACATTATCTTTCCCTACTGGGAGACACCGTAACCAGACACAGCGGTCAGTCTTCAATGTGCTTGTTTCCACTCTTTGATTTTGCTTAATTGTGCATTTTTGTAAATAAATGGATGAAAAAATTGCGAGAAAGCTGAGTTGGATTAATTTAATAACTTGCTTGTAATGACATGTGATTTATTACGTAATTTGCAAAAGAATTTGATAAACGCGGCGTACTTAATGGCAGACGTTTTTCACTCATTGTGCATATCAATCAGTTGCTTCCTCAAGTGATGACAACCGAAATAAATGAAACTTATTCTGAAGGTAATAAACTGATAAAATCGAACAAGGAAGACTCTAGGCATTAATGGCGAAGACCCAGATGAAAATGTACCCACATTTAACTATCCGACTTGTAAATTTTTAGACATTGTGTTTTTATGCGCCACATATTCATTCTTTAAAACTGCAGTTAATCCCGTACATTGTTACACGTGTGAAATCAATTAAATGCGTTGCATTTATAAGTCGAAACTGGGAACTACGCATCAGATACGTGATAAATTTTGCTGCTCGTACTCATTGCTTAAGTGTGAGTTACCTTAAATATTATTAGAAGTATGTGAGACGGGATATACTTTCTAGACAAAAAATGAGAATGATACCACGCTTTTCCCAAAAATGATAACTTAATATCAGTCAAATAGATGATTTATTTGAAAGGAAAGACTATGGATAAAACAACGAATAAGATACATGTATTGGGTGTTACAAATGCATTTTATATGTAAAAAAAAATAATAATAATAGCTCGCGTACCAGATGAATAATAATATATATATCCACATACATTAAATTTTGTGTTTACGTTAATTTTGAATGCAATACTAGCATTAACATGCACAGAATCGCCACAAAATTGAACCCAAGATCGAGTTCCTACGAATGATAACGTTATAATAAATGTCCCATTAAATGTGACGAATTTCGCCATTATTTGAAATATAGTCCAACAATTTGATTTTTCAGTAGAGTAGATTACTATACTCTAAGTACTCTCTCTACTCTACTTAATTTACTAAGTACTTACTATACTCTAAAATTTTGAAAGCATGTAATTTTAACAGTAACCGTAATATCCGTCTTAACAGTTATTTAAAATAAAAAATATTACATGTAATAATATTAATAAATAAAAAATATTCACCAAAACAAAATTTTTGGAGTCAAGTATATAGCATTTTTCTTTTCATCATCACACAAAACCTCTATCAAAATTAATTTTACATTAGTTATTTCTTTAAACTTGCTGCGTACCAAACAATATTGGCCATTTACATCTTTATTGAATTAGATTGGACATTAGTTACAATGTGATATGCATATTACGAAAACATTGCGTTACCGCAAGGATTTACAGTACAACACAGAATTGCAGAAGTTTCAACATTTTATCGAAAGTATTTATTGTCGGTAATATAGTTGCTTTACTTGTTCTAATGTTATGCCAATGTTTCATAAATATTGAGTAAAAAATAGTTGGTAATCTTAACTATATGTTTAAAGTCTATAAAAAAACTGCATATTAGCATATTGTTAACCAAAATTTACACTATAATTTTGTAGAAAACTAATCCATTCATTTCAATCAACTTAATATTTTCCACTCAAAGTAAAATAAAGAAAGAAGGAAAATGATAAAGCACACAAAAAACCCAACGATAATTTTTCTCTCATCTCTTCAAAACAAGTGACCTAATTTATGACTCTTAAGTTTCAAGTTTATCAAGCAATAGATATTTATTACCTCGTTATAATCGTTACTCTTCTAATAATGTTAAGTATGTTTATAATTCGTGATTTGTGATTATGCTATTATAAACTTATTACAGAACTAAAACATTTAAAAAGACAATTATTCATCATTAAATATAACTTGTGAACTTACAGTTGTGCAACAAAATTCTTCAGAAAAAACCCTTAATTATTTGTGAAATATATATGTTAGTGACGTCAATTTGTTTCAAAGAACTGATGCAACATTAGTTGTAACTTTCCAAACTTTGTGAAAATGAGTCAGTGTATTACAATATCCCATTCTGTAAAGTAACAGGAAAAAATGTTTCCTGATGTTAAAATTAATTTAAATGTAAACCTTTTAAAATTTTAAGTAATGTAGAATATAATTTTTAAAATCAATCCAAACGTGAACCTATTTATTCAGTGTGAATTGTGCATTAATATCATTGTTTACAAGGTTTATTTCAGCGATGGTGCATCTACAGGATTATTCAAGAAGTGATTATAATAAATTCTCATTTATTGGAAATACATAAATCAGTGGATACTACTAAAATTGGATAAACGATAGAAAAGGTAAGCAATTCCTTTTCTTTCTGTATATTAAAGACCAGAGTTAATTTTAATTCGAAGATTTTAATATTTTGATGTTTAGCGCTTACCTAGTTGGCCTCGCCCCTTCAACAAATTTGTCAATATTTGGGATTTTTCAGCTGGGATTTTTAACAATATTAAAGAATGTTAATGGCAGATTTCTTTTTCCGGAATGATTATATTTAGAATGATTCGTCACACTATCAGTAAATAACAACTTTCCCCTCAAAATATGTAATATATTTTCTCATATAATCAAAGTATGTGTTGTGATGCTGAGATGCAACTAAATATATATATAGGGTGGTCATACAGTATTTCACTGATTACAATTATTTATTGCAGAAAACTAATATAATTTCGCATATATGCTTGTTTCAATATATTGTAAGACATTTATGAAGTTTTTAATACAAATACTTACGTCAGTAAATTTCAATCTCATGACCCTTGGCAGCTCGAAGAATGTCAAGGCGGTGTTCCGTTTCGCACCACGTATTGTCAAACATTTGGTCACACTAGACACAGCATCTGTGATCCTAAACTTGAGTGTTTCAATAACGTTTACTGGTGTTGCAAACACTATGTCCTTTATGTATCTCAAAAGAAAAAAAAATCTAGAGGAGTTGGTCCATCCTGTCCGATTCATCTTCCAGGAAATTTCTCATCAAGGAACTCACGAACGACGATGGAGACTGGACTAAAAAAACTTAAGAACATGACTTTTCCATAATAAAAATTTTACAGTATTACATTCAATGGTTATTTCGACATAATGTTTTGTAATAAGGGAAAGATTTTATGACCACCCTGTATAATACTATATTGCCACTACCGAGATCAGCAGAATATCAAGTTTGAAGTTAAGCTTTCAAATATTATTTTTTTTTTTCCGCTGCAAATATTTTTTCTCTTTGCTTTCATCCATATGAATTACTTTTTTTTATGGTCAAGATTTATAGGTAATTGTCTTTTATTCTTTCCTCTTTACTCTATTTTTGGAGGCATTTCAATTTTTTTCCCCTACAAAAGACTTTCTGGTCCAGTGATTATGATAACTGATTGATCTGATTTATATTTTATTCATTTTTCATTTAATTATGGAGATTTTGCCTGTTTATTTATAACATTTAACCTTAGTTTTACAGAAATTTTCTGAAGTATAAAAATATGATCTCACAAAAGACAATCATTTCAACTTTAGTTTTGCACTCAGTTTTTCCAAGCAAAACGCTTTAGTACAATCAAGTTTTTTTTTCTTTTTTTTTTTTTTTTGCAAAGTGAAAGGTGCCGAGTCCCCTTAAGAATTATGGGTTATTGAATTGATGACTGTTATAAGCTATAATTTCTTCAAGGAAAATAGCGCGAAATATTTTTTAATGTTTTTTTTGTCCCATCTTCTTTTTTAGTCTGGACAATTTTAACTTTTAAAAATTGTTACTTAATTTTCAAAAACGTTTTACACAGCACTGCAAAGGATGTGAATTTTATTTTCACTTTGCTCAACAGCGTACAACCAATTTGAGGGAAAAATGTTTCCAGACCGGGGATCGAACCCAGATACCTTGGTACAGCACCAAGTGCTTTACCAATTAAGCCATTTGGAGGACATCCAGTCTGCCACCTCTTTCCCTCAAGACTCTGGCAACTTTATCTCACATTTTTCACTCAAGTTGGTTGTATGCTGTTAAGCAAAGTGAAAAGAAAATTCACATCCTTTGCAGTGCTATTTAAAGATTTAAGGTGTAGTTTCAGTCCTGCTGAAAAATTAATTGGAAATTTAAAAAAAACATTTTGCACAGTTTTATAACAAGCAGACTAAATGCTTGGAAAATTTCGTGAAATAAATATTTTGCTTTTAATCTCTTACAAGATTCTATTATTGCAAAATCATAATTTTTTCATGATTTTTAGGAGCAACGATATATGATCGAAAATCTCCTCAAAAGTGTGATTTCTCAGTCACCAGTATACCTCTCGGCATTTCTTTGCAATATAAATTCTCATTTAATGTGAAAATGTTTCTCTGTGATTGTCCTACAGCATAATGTTACTTCTACTATGAAATACTTTTTTTTTTTAATCTTTAAAATGTAATTAACCCCTTAAGCGTCGTGCCCGAGACATTCACGGGCAGTGTAGGCTACTTTTTTAAAATTCAAAATGTTTGATTCAGACCAGTTTTTTTAAATAGTGTAATTGGCTTTATTCTCGCACTATTTTATCTGTGCCTTTATCAAACCACCCAGCAACCCATCCAACTACCGCCCTATCTCCCTTCTTAACTCCATTAGCAAGTTAACCGAAGCATTTAATGCTAGGGAACTTAAGACACACATCCAAGAAAATAATTTGTTGACCCCGGATCAGTATGGTTTCAGAGAGGGGCTTTCCGCCCCTCACCAAGTTTACAGGCTAATGGAGCATATCACTACGGCTAAATTAAACAAAAAATTCACTGCGGCGGTCTTCCTTGATATCGAGAAAGCATATGACAAAGTTTGGATTTTCGAACTCATTTTTAAATTAATAAATTATAATTTCCCACCCTACCTAATCAAATTAATTTATCACTATCTTTTGGATAGAAATTTTGAAGTTAAAGTTAAAAATAAATTATCCAGAAAACTTTTTGCTCGTTTCGGCTTACCGCAAGGTTAAAAAATGTCGGGTATCCTTTTCAATCTTTTTATTAATGATATGCCCCCATATCCTCATACTTCTTTGGCCATATACGCGGATGATACCTGTGTATTCGCGACCCATAGTAACAGGCGCTATGCAATCGCTGCAATTACTCACCACTTAAAAATACTTTCGGCCTGGTTCCTGAAGTGGAGAATTGCAATTAATACGAGCAAGACACAGGCCATCATCTTCTGTCATCTCAAGCCTGAAAATCGGGACAGACTCAAAATTAAATTCAATAACATTGACTTGCCATGGTCCTATACATGTAATTATCTTGGTATTATTCTTGACCAAAGACTCACTTTTAGTCAACACATCCACACCGCGAGAAATAAATTTCGAGCTGCTAAAAAACTATTATTACCCCTATTAGCTCGAAATAGTGATTTATCTATTAAAAACAAAGTGCTCCTTTATAATTCTTATCTTCGACCAATATTAACCTACGGGTGTCAAAGTTGGAGTTTTTCTGCCCTCTCTAATATTAAACTTCTTTTTACTGCTCAAAATGCAACTATCAGGCAAATTTATAATATTCCCTTTTATGTCAGAAACTTTCATCTCTATAAAGAAATTAAATTCCCCTTACTCAGCACTTATATTCAACACCTTAATATTAATTTTCATATTTCTCTTCAATCCTCAGATAATTTAACTCTTAATTCCCTCCCTAAGTATGATATTTTTGACACCCGTAACCGGAAAAGGCCCCAAGTGGGCTTGATTCTAGATGCTGTTATTTAAGATAATTTTTTCTTTCCTTTTCTTTTCTTATTTTTGTATTTCTCGACTGCTGACAAAATTTTAAAGTTTACTCAAATTTCATTGGTTCACTCTTGCCCCGCCCAGCCGGGCAGCAAGTATAAATAAGCCGGAGCGGCATAAAATATTTATCGCTTGCTCCTGAAGATGACGGAAATTATTACCATTCACGTTTTGTTACTGCTCTTCAAGATTATATTGCGTGTGCGGTGGAGCATGGACCGGATCTGGTGGACATTCCTACTGTTACTAATGCTCTAAATTTTTATTGCAAGGGCCCTTCCCCAACTAAAATTGAAATGGTTATTACGCATATTCTACGTATTTCGGAAATTGTTAGAGAATCTGAGACCCGTAAACTTAGTAAAGCTGCTGGAAAAAAGCAGAAGATTAGTACGAATTCCTCATCCGTCTCAGTCCCTAATGACGCAGACATCAGCGATGGCATCACTAAACGTAAAATTGCTGTTAAACCCATTGACGATGAGCAACCGTCCTCTTCCAAATTTATTACTCCCAATCCTTTTGCGCCACTGTCAGATACTGAAATGGAAGCTTCTGGCGATGAGTCAGAAGTCCATACTGAACCCCCCAAAATTAAACCAAAAAATGACAAACCTGTCCCTATAACTCTAAAACTTACCGAAAATTGGAAAGAAATAGTTAAAGAAATTGAAAAGGTTACCACTGAAAGAGATGAAAAAAGAATGTTTAAGGACTTTATCAAATTTTATCCAAGCTCTGTAGATGACTACAGAGCTATTCAAAAGTACTTATGTAACTCTAAAATTGAATATTTTGGCCTCCCCCTCAAATCAGAGAGACCCCTTAAAATTGTTATCAAAGGAATCCCCCGTGACTCAACTATCGAAGAAATTAAATCTGAATTGACCACCCTTGGACTTAGCGTGCACACCGTGGCACAGCTGAAAAACTTTAAGACTAAAGAGCCATTACCCATCTTTCTTGTTAACATTTTTCGAAATGAACACTCCAGCGCTATTTTTGAAGTTGACAACTTCCTGGGATTTCGTGTCCGTATTGAACCATACCGATTCCACGGCACGAAACAGTGTTACAACTGTCAGCAGTTTAACCTCAGTTCTTTTAATTGTACCTTTAATCCCGTCTGCCTTAAATGTGGCGGACCCCACAAACCTTCTGATTGTCCCATAACGGACAGGGATAAACTCCATTGCGCAAATTGCGCCGGCAACCACACTGCTAATTTTTCAGGGTGCCCTAAGCGCCCCAAAAATCGCAGAATTAATACTATTGGCGGTAGTCAAAAAAACTCCAAAAAATCTGTCAGGTGGTGCAAAAGAAGAAACCCGTTTTATATTTGATGCTTTAAATTTTCCCTCCCTTCCAACTAAAACTAACGATAATTCAACTAGCAATGAAAATTCCACTAGCAGCGTCAATGGGCTTGCTAAACTTAACTTCCCAGACCTTTTCAATAATCTTGATCCTGTTATCGAAAAACTTAAATTAATTACTGAAATGCTCGAAAGAATTTATTATTTAACAACTAAACTTAATATTCCGCTTCAAAATCTATCTCCAAACTTCAGTTCTGCACTTAAAAATGTGGCAGAACAACCATAGCTCCTCCCCTTTTCCTGACGTAAGCGCTTAGTCATCCAGCGATGAATTTCAAAAATTTCCTATTGGCTCTCACGGAATCGTCCGTGGGTTCCCACCGCTTTGCTTACTTGCAAGTTCTAAATTTTATTTTTAATTAATTTTAATACTTTATATGGTTCCTGAATTGGTCCTTTTTTTTTGTGTATAGGTATTTCCGGCCTTTTCGTTTGCTTTTCCTTTTATTCTGCTCAGTAAGCCTGCGGCATGTTCTGATCAAAAACTTTATACGTGCCAGAGTGCGTTTTTTATTCTGCAGGTTTAGGCGCTTCCCGCCCCAGGTACTGCCCAAATTGCGCCGTCCTATGTCCTATGTCAGTTTTTTTTCTCCAGGCATTCATCGGTCCACACGCTCGCGTCAGGAGACCCAAGTAGCGAAGTGCATTTTTCAATGCGAGAGTCTAAGCTACTTCGGGTACCCGCTGAGCGTTAGGGACCATCGGAAGCAATCCCAGCCATCAAATTTTTACAATATCACGAGCTCATCTTTGTTCATCAGTTCTTTTCATTTAATTATAGTTTTTATTTATTAATTTTATTTTTTGGGCCACTAGCAAGGTATACTAACCACTTAGTACCCGTATGATATTATGTGTCGGGGATGTGTGGCAGAGGCCACAGGCACCTCGAGAAACATCCTAGAAGCAAGCTGTGCCTTTAAATAAGGCGAATATTTCTACTTCAGAAAACTGGTGGCAATCAAGCAATCTGAATTTAAAAAAAGTAATTTCGTCACTTCTGTCTCCTTACACAATTTGTGTTTTGTCTAATAAAAACTGCCATATCACATTTATTTTTCAATAAAGTTCGTGTCCATCTACTAATTATTATTCTGAAATCAGTACTTTTATGTTAACCGGGCGTCAGTGGTATATATATATATATATATATATATATAATTATAATATCTATGAATTTCAAAAAACATATCAAGTTCTATTATCATTCTACTTAAATCTCCAAAGAGATAATTAATGATATTGTGTATACAGAATACCACATAGCTAATAATTAACATGTGCAAACATAATATTACCATAGCTTGTGCTTCAATGGTAATTGGCTAAATTTTACTCATACCTAAAGAATATTGAAAAAAGAAAAAAGAAATAGAGAGAAAGGGAAAAAAAAAATTATAAATTGGAGTTGCAATTAAGTAAATACAAATGGATTAATAAATTAAATATGAACCATATACAATGGAAAATTGGACCACATGAGAATTAAATATGAATTGGATATGAAAAAACACATGCACATGTACTCATCAGCCTGGATGCACCCACATGTGTTTTAAATAATAATTCAGTGTTTCATAATTCTACTGGCATAATGCTAAGATCAGTAGAATCATCCAGGTACACTGAATTATTACCAGACAACAATTGGAAATATTAAAATTTGGAAATATTTAAATAGGAAATAAAAAACCATTAAGAATATACAATATATTTCACTCACATCGATTATCCCAAAAACTGTATTTAACACCTCAGGAAATTACCACGAGATAACAGTTTTGAAATAATAAAATTGGAAATATGAACGCGTAAAGTGTAGATAAAATATTTTACTCACAATAATTATACAGAATCCTTAAAATGTCACAACTTCTGCATAATATTCACATCCACATGGCAATGCATCATACATGTTGACTAAGTCGAGTTGAGAGAAATGATTTGAAAGACAAGTTGAGAGCACACTTTTTTTAAAACACAACAACATCATCGATGACACCCAAACACAAAATGATTCAAAAACACACAAAATAATTCTGGTTTTAATACACTTATAACAAAATTATATCCGTGAATATATATTACTCCATCCAATTTTAATTCCTGAAAGTAAAATTAATATACAATCAATAGCTCCCTCTATAGTTAAATTAAATATAATATTAACAATATTATCAACAACTACCTGAAAGGTAAAGTGTCGCCATCTATTGGTATTATAATAATTCATAATTAATATTTAGTTAGATATCCACTTTATTAGTTACATACTCACTTCATTAGATTTAATTATATAAATAAACTTAAAACAATACTAACTTGTAGTTTTATTTTAAATTCAAATAAAATATAATACTACTATATGAATAAATCTACACAGAATTAATTCAACTTGCACAGCATTTCAGATATTCTTAACAAGAATATATTATGTAAAAGAGATATTATTTTAATTCAAATTGTTTTTGCTGCCAGCTGTGTTAATCCACTGATATTATAGACATATTATTAAATAATTAATGTTTTATTTTTACTACTACTTAAATATATATTAGACTTGTTATTAAATAATTAATGTTTAATTTATACTACATTGTAAATATATTTTATATTTCATAGATTAATTTAAATATCTAATTAAATAATTCATAAACAATTCAAAATATCTCAAAATTTATAAAATTGATAATTAATAGTATTACTACTGTTTTTCAATCAAATTAATGCAATGCAGTAATTAAAATACTTGTTAAATTTAATTATTCATAGACAAAAATAAAAACTATATATATTTATATTTATATATATTGCAAATAGATATGTTTATGAGTTATAATCACCAATGTTATCCATGTATAATTTAATTTGTTATTGTATAAGTTAATTTATAAATGTATGAAAACTGCACATCAATAACACCTTAAACAGAGGTGATCGGCAACGCACAATCACAACTATACAAAGTGTATATAATGTTCAATCAAATATTAAATTTCCTAATATGTTATAATTGTAATTATGTATGTTATAATTGTAATTTTCTATATAAAGTGTATATAATGTTCAAACAAATATTAAATATTAAATTTCCTAATATGTTATAATTATAATAATGTATGTTATAATTATTATTTTCTATATCTTTTGTTATATGTTATCGCACACTAAAACAATAATTTATTACATACCTTGTTTATATTTAAATTATATAATAAATGTTATTTAAAAGAGTTGATGATTGAATTTATCATAAAAATTGGATAACCATATATTTTTGCTTGATCTCGAATATATCTAATATTTTTGTTTTTATTTATATCTGAGCATAAGTATTTTATACGATGTAGATAATTGATAATTATATTTTTATAAACAGATTTATGTAAACATGAAGCAAAATTGGTAAAAATATTTACTTTAAATGGGAAATCAAATCTCTTATCATAAATATCAAAAATTAATTTATAATTATTAGTAATATTAATTTTTAAGTCAAGAAAGTTTATATTATTATTAATTAAATCATTTTCGCTTAATTTAAGCTGAGTAGGATAAAAATTGAGTGGTGATGTGCAATTTTTTTCATTGAAATAAAATATGATAATGTCATCAATATAGCGATAAAATACATAATCGTTGTTCGGACTTATATTTCTTTCATAATAATATAAGTAAAGGTCAGAGAGAATACTAGATGCGGTTCCGCCCTGCGGAATTCCCTGGCATTGTTTATAGATAATATTGTCATATATAATGTAATTATTATGCAATGTAAAATTTAGTAAAGTTTTAAAAAAAATTACTGAAATATGTTCTTTTAATTTTAATTGAGATTTAAATTCTTTAAATAATATACACATTGTTTTATGTAAGTCTTTTATATCAATGTTATTAAATAAATCATTAAAATCCAATGTTTTTATGAATTTAACCGGATTGATATTATGTATTTTATTAATGAGTTGAAAACTATTTTTTAGGCAATGTTGGTTATTATGTTTTAACGTTATATCATATATCTGCTTTAAAATATTAAGTAGTAAATTGCTTGCATTTTTATTATATGTGTTACAACCGATGGTAACAGTGCGAAATTTAATAGGATTTTTATGAAATTTTGGAATTATAACAAGATAAGGATAATTAAAATTATTACATTTGATTTTTAGTAATTTGTGATAATTTTATAATTTTATATATATATTAGGGTGGGCCGAAAAAAACTTTTTCTTTATTCGCTATACCGCGAAAAACTTTGCTTTAGGGTTGCTTAGTAAAATAAAATGAAAAAAAAAATTAAATTTTAATTTTAGCGGCAGAGCTGCTCAAACAAATTTTTTTGGAAAGCAATAGTTTTCTTTATTTTTTAAAAGCTATAAAAGAAAAAAAACCGCTATAGTGAAAAATCTTTAAAAGAAAGATATAAAAACACATTTTAATAATAATAAAAAAAAAAGCAAAATTACTTCATTTGAGGTAGCGCAAAGCATTTAAAAAATCCTTAAGTTAACGCAATCAAGTTGTATTCACTCAGTGAATGTGGGCCGGGTCTTTTTTTCTGTTTTGATTCGCTATACCGAAAATAACTTGTGTCTAGGGTAGCTAAGTAAAATGCAAAAACAAAATAAATAAAATTTTACTTCTGGTGGTAGCGCAAAAAGCCTAAAATTTGGCCTAAAACGCGTTTTTTTCTCAAATTTTAGGCCTTTTGCGCCACCACCAGAAGTAAAATTTTATTTATTTTGTTTTTGCATTTTACTTAGCTACCCTAGACACAAGTTTTTTTTCGGTATAGCGAATCAAAACAGAAAAAAAGACCCGGATAACATTCACTGAGTGAATACAACTTGATTGCGTTAACTTAAGGATTTTTTAAATGCTTTGCGCTACCTCAAATGAAGTAATTTTGCTTCTTTTTTTATTAAAATGTGTTTTTATATATTTCTTTTAAAGATTTTTCACTATAGCGTTTTTTTTTCTTTTATAGTTTTTAAAAAATAAAGAAAACTATTGCTTTCCAAAAAAATTGTTTGAGCAGCTCTGCCGCTAAAATTAAAATTTAATATATTTTTTTCATTTTATTTTTCTAAGCAACCCTAAAGCAAAGTTTTCCGCGGTATAGCGAATAATAAAAAAAAAGTTTTTTTTCGGCCCACCCTAATATATATATATATACACATACACATATATATACATGTTACATTATTAGATCTACTTTCACGATTTTCCCTGTTTTACTCTAAATTACTACTCTATATTCACTAAATCCTTATTCTTAAATTAGCTCTACCGTTAACTCTGTTAAATTCCCTTTTATTTAATATCTAGTTTGTAGAAAAAATTAAATATAAAGCTTTAATTATTCTTAATTTTTATCATGATCTCCGATCATGTCTGGGTTTTTAGAATGTCCTTTGAGAGCCATTTTGATTTTTATTCCGAATTTCATTTCCCGCTCAAAGTTACTTTTTACTATAAAATCCGTCCACTGCATCTTTGTCCGAACTCTTTACTAATTATCTTTCATTCGTCGTGACGTAGTATGACGCGTCTTCTTTAATTCCTCATTGGTTCAGTACGCGTTCTACGTCATAAATTGTATTATTGCGCTAGGTAACAAAAAGCAGCTACCTGCGATTTTTCCTCAGAAATAAGCCGAATTTTTACTTGTCAACAATTCCCTGGCTGTTCGTATGTCTAATTTTAATATGTTCCAATACTTAACCAAATAATTTGATGACGTAGCGATGGTACGGCTACTCCCGTTAGGTGGAAACTGCACAATAGAAATAACTTGAATGAAGCATTGGATTTGAAGAGACCTTGTTCGTTTAATTAATGGAGAATCGCCTCTTGTTTACTCATTCCATTGCCTATTCCGCCACTTCGAGACTGCAACGAGATTATTATGCCTTTTACGACTGCTGATCACTTAAAACTAATTATATCATCAAATAACGCAACTGCCGTTTTTATTTTCATTGTAGGACCATGTGTGCTCTTGCTTCTATTTATCAGCTTTGCTCCAACTACAACATATAACGTAATTATCGTTATATACATATACTATATAGATATAGATACATATACAGGGTAATTCATAATTCCCTCCGGGGTTTCGAAACGTTATAGTAAAAAAACGAAGACGAATATGAAAAAAAGAAACATATGAAATTATTCCGAAACTATTCAAGTTTTACTTACATACATTACAGGTGTTCTAGTGTGAACCCTTGGTCACACGGCATACATCCATGCGATAGTCCAGTTCCTGCCATACTCCGTTTCTTTAAATTTCCGGTACCACACATGAATTGTTTTGTCAGTTGGTCCCTGTTTTCGATATTTATTACGAAAGGCCCGTTGAACTGACACCACTGATTCAGATTTAAAGAAACGGAGTATGGCAGGAACTGGACTATCGCATGGATGTATGCCGTGTGACCAAGGGTTCACACATAGAACACCTGTAATGTATGTAAGTAAAACTTGAATAGTTTCGGAATAATTTCATATGTTTCTTTTTTTCATATTCGTCTTCGTTTTTTTACTATAACGTTTCGAAACACCGGAGGGAATTATGAATGACCCTGTATATACATATATATATATATGTATATATATATATCTGACAAAACAATATTCTTTCTCAAAATTATGAAAGCTAACTTCAGTCTCAATGTAAAATCTTAGCTTGGCATCTTGCCCATTCTCGGTAAAACCTACGTATTTTTTTTCTTCTTATTTATTCGAAGGAATTAGATTGTTCGGTAATGTTCTAGAAAATATTTTTCCCGCATTTTTTCAGCCTACGGTCGGATAACGTCAAATTCATAACGCCAGAGAATTTAGTCCCGTAGCGCTGATTGGTCGAAAGACTGTTTAAGGAAACTGTATTCTGGGGCGTTAGATAATAGTTATACGCGGAGTTTTCCCGCGTAGAGTCAGTTTTATTCCTGGAGCCGGTTGTACATGTAACCCCGACACGTACTTCACGACGATGGAATAACTCTCCTTGGCTGCCGATAGAAAAAACGACTGCCTGTAAGAACAAAATATCTTCTTAAAATATTAAATTAATTCACCAAGTTTCTCCACGGTATTAAAATCATCATGTACGGAATTAGCATCGTAATTAGTAAAACATGACCATTTTCTTTTGAATTCTAATAAAAAGTAAACTGGAACCGACTGCTCTTATTTGCATTCTGTACGCACATTATAAATTGGATTCTCGGCGTCCGACTTCAAATTCCTCGGTGGAAACCCTTGCCCGGAGAATGTGATCTACAAAAAAAATATGGTGATACGAGTGAAAACGTGACATATATATGTGTATATATATATATATATATAGGGTGTCCCAGGATTATTGGGACAAACTTTAAGGGGAGGTAGGGGACATCACAAGGATTCAGATTTGCATAGCAACCCATGGTCGGAAACGGCTTCGTTCGCCGTTAGGTGGTGTTGTTTACGAGAGCACTGGAGGAAAACTTACTTACTGCCAGCACCTCTAACATCTCCAGATTATCTAATTTTTTTGCAAGAGGTGCTACCAAGCTTACTTAACACTGTGTCAAACATGTCAGACGCCATATGTGGTTTCAACATAATGGGGCATCTCTTCATTATGGCAGATGTGTTCGTGAACATTTGAATCAGGTGTTTGGTCACCGATGGATTGGTCCACGCTCTCCTGATTTAAGCAGCATTGATTTCTTTCTTTGGGGTGTACTGAAAAGCGTTGTGTACGCAACGCCTGTGGATTCCGATATGGATCTGGTTGCAAGACTCATCTGTGCTGCTGCGGTTATCTAACAAAATCCAGGTGTATTGGAGAGAGTCCGCAAATCCATGGTCCGACAGTGTAATGCATGCATCACTAGCAATGGTGGAAAGTTAGAACATTTTTTGTGACATTTTCACATATCATCTACCACAGCACATGTAATATCTTTGACCAATAAATTATTTCAGATGATCTCAGCCTTGTGTCTCTTCGTTTCTTGTACCAGCCATACTACTTTCTCATGACGTTTCCGACCATGGGTTGCTATGCAAATCTGAATCCTTGTGATGTCCCCTACCTACCCTTAAAGTTTGTCCCAATAATCCTGGGGTACCCTGTATATGTGTGTGTGTATTTATCACTGGCGCCCGGCTAACATAAAAGTACCCTGAAATCTTCACTGGTTATTAAAAATTCAAATAGAGCAAAATATGAAATACTTAACAATCAGATTCAATAAAAAGTTAAACTTTCAGCGCAAAATTCACCTTGATTAATAATTAAAATATATCTTTATATTTGTATCTTTATATTTGTATCTTTATATTTGTATCTTTATAGTTGTATCTTTTTATTTGTATCTTTATGAATTTTAATTAAAAATCAGATATCAGCAGAAATTGAGCAACCGAAAATCACACTTATGAGATTTTCGCTCATATACTGATTAAACTTTTTTATCAACTTTGTTCTAAAAAAAAGCAATCTGCTTTACATAATATTTATTATCTAAAAAGTAACAAAAATAATTTATCCCATTGAATAAACGAAAGAAAAAATTGCTATCACCTAAGCTTCAGAACTGACCTTGATAGTAACAATCTGCGGTGAAATGGAACATGTTCCTGTCAAACGATAATTTACTTTTCGGCAGATGGTGACAAAAATTGAAGTAAGATTTATGATAATTTCATTTAATTTACACAAATACATCGCGAAAATAATCTAATGGGGATAGATATCAAAGATTTAATATGCATAAGCACATATTCGTCCTTCAACTTTATTTTATTATTTTTTTCAGATTCAATTCTTGATCAATTTACATGTGATTAGTAATTTATCCACTGAACTGACCATGTAAAACATGATGGGTGGCAAAAGCAATTAATTCTGTGATAAATCACAGCTGCTTTCGCGTGTTTTCAAGCACCATATTAAAGAAATATGTCACCGTTAAATTAGCAAAGTGATTTGTAACGAATCACGAATTTCATTTTCCAGCGATAAGTTTGAAAATAGCTTTTGTGGAATTTAAAGTAACAACAAAGATACATTAATTTCCGTTATTGTCATTGACATATTTCGAAATAATTATATTTCATAATATAATCCTGTATGTTAAATTTTTTATGCGTCTTCAAAAAAGGTTTTGCAACAGATAGTTGATGGCTTAAAAGCGTTTTCTCGTATTTCATGCAGAGTTTTAATTCAATTTGGATTTTATTAATTCTCTAAAAAATAGATCTGATTACTGTCGATTGTCTGTACTCTGGATTGTGAAGTTTTGTACATTATTAGCCTTATACATTGACAAGAAAAAGTGAATATTGCATGGGTTCTTTATGCAATATGCTAATCACATGAATACTTATGCAATATTGGCTTTATTTTATCACATACACTGCAAAAAATAATTGTTGATTTTACAGTATAAAACTGGCACCCAGCTGCCAGTATTATACCGTAAAATTAACAGTATTAAACAGTAAAAAAAGCAGTAATACGCTGCCGTGCAAGCAGTAATACGCTACCGCGCAACCCAGCTGCCAGTATTATACCGTAAAATTAACAGTATTAAACAGTAAAAAAAGCAGTAATACGCTGCCGTGCAAGCAGTAATACGCTACCGCGCAATTTTACGGTATAATACTGGCAGCTGGGGTGCCAGTTTTATACTGTAAAATCAACAATTATTTTTTGCAGTGTATTGAAGCTAATATTGCGCTACCTTTCTTAATATAGAGTCAATAATGCTATATGATATTAACTAAGAATTGATGCATTATTGTAAAAAAACATCTGAAATATCTCCAATGGAAAAAAAATAGTGAAATATTTGTATTAAACTAAAATTAAATAAATATATAACTAAATCCTTCGACTTTTTATATTTTTGGTTTTGCATTATATGTAAGTCGCATGAAATGCAATATTTTCGTAACTGTGACAGTTAAAAATAAATATTCTTAATGCAAAACCAATGAAAGAAACGCTCCCTTATTGTTAGGCGAATATTTCTCCCCTATTAGTGATATATATATATATATATATATATATTTAATCAATAAATTCTTCTTCAAGAAAACCATGTTTTAACCTGTTGGACCATATGTTGCATATCCCTATTGATATTCCTATTGATTCCTGTTGCATGTTCCTATTATTTATTATGGCAGATACAAAAAAAAAAAAAAAAAAAAAAAAAAAATAGCAGTTGAGTGAGGTTAATTGCAAAACATAGACGATATATATGTATTAATAGAAAACCAGTTTTGCAGCAAACGTAATTAATGCTAATTTCATTACAAATTCATTAATGAATAATATTATGCAGAAGTCGGGTCGTTCACGTTTTGGCTACCCCTATTTAGAAACAGTAATCTTTCTGGTGGACTTCTACAACATTTTCAAGAAAAACAATTTTCGTAGCAAGTTTCTACAATATTTACAACATAAATACATTACGAAGATTATACTTTGGGAAAAATGGTGACCCCAAAAAGTGACCGCGCCGACCCCTGATATTGTTGTTAAATGTACTGTGGTCCACGTCCAACTTGCTGTCTGAAACAAAAAAAGCGACTTTAGGCTTAAGATTTATTTTTCAAAGAATATGTTTTAAAAACTTACTCCAGAAAATGTTTTTTCTCACTTCCTTTACCCAAATGTTTTTTATTCAGCATAAATATACAGAATCGCAAATGGTAAAATCAATGCAATAAAGGCACTCATAATTATGATTTAGAAAATTTATGGCACTTTTGCTATCCTTATTATTATCTCAAAACACGATAAAAAAAATATAATAATAGATAAAATTTAAATCTTTTAATTTTGGCCAAAGCAACAGCAGCATTTCATCCTCATACTATCAGATTTCTACCAGTGGAACTCTAAACATCATGGAGAAAATTTACTTACAGTTCTTTATCACACCAGAAAGAATAAATATAATTAGAATCTTTTTCCACTTGGTCAGATCCATGTTTCGACAATGCTATCCTACTATTATCTAATAATTATACTGCCAGTGACACTTGTGGAATGATGACGAATGATTTGATATCTCATTTATAACAATCCACCGGCGCGTTTATTCTTAACATCGAAATAAATGAGCTGGAATATTTGGGGTCTTTTTGCCTAATCAAAACTGGTATTATGAACATCCAAGAAAAAAGTGTTCGCAATTATGCATTTTCAAGTGAAAGGTGTTATAGTTTTTTTTTTTGTTACTTGTTTATATGCTATTAGATTGAAAAAAATATCTGAGCTCTGAAAAACAAGTTCAATGGTTTGTATTGCTACATCACTTGGAGTATGAAGCACAGACGTAACCAACCATTGTCGAATAAAGACATTGAACATTAAAAAATTTGAATGCATAACATTTGCCTTTTCTCATCTATTATAATAAAACGTACGTTAAAAAAAATCTGTTAATTACAGCTTAATGGATGATAGAAAGGGCAACAAATTGCTTTTAATTACTATTCTAGGAGATAATTATATGCCTTTTCTTTACATATTTTATTTTCATACCTTGATAAAGAAATAAATCATGGCACTTTGCATTAGAAGAATGTTTCTCTGAAGTGTTACAATAGAATTGCTGAAAATCATTCAGGAAAGGAAATGATAATCTTCATTTATTAGTAGTGTATCGGACATTTCGATTTTTATCACAACTAGAAATGAAATTGTAATTTATTATTTTGTTTCCCAGATTGGCAACAAATAGAATAGTTCAACGATTAGATTTTGCTTTTGTATATGTAATATCCTGCAGAAAGATAACAGCGAAGAATTAAATCAGCCTCAACCATTAATTATAAACATAAAACTTTAAATGAAACTGTTCTGTTATGAGTCGTTTCGCAAATTTTGTAATTGTAGCATTTATATTCATCTAATTTGTATTTAAATTAACAAAAAGAAACACTGTGTTAATTAACTTAAATGTCGGGTTCTCAACCTTTGTACGTGCTTTTCTATTTTGCGCCACGGCTTCTTATGTTAGTGCGGCCTCTTATGTGGTCAAGTACCGTCGGAATGCATACCAGATATGTATATATATATAGATATAGATATATATTATATACAGCAGACGCTTCTTAATGGAATTACCTCGGGACAAGGAGTTTTTTATAATAATATCCAAATGATAACGATAAACGATTTAGGAAAATACTTAATTAAACTTAATTAATACTTAATGGACTTTACATATAGTATTACTAAGAAAATGATAATTACTCTTGATGAAATAATGACTAAAAGAAATGTAGAAAACGTTTATTAAATTAATTCGGTAATTTTTGTTTGTTTACAAGTCTTTCTTAAAAGATCATTAATAAATTGTTCATGCTCATATGGTTTTGTAAAATTGCCCGAGCGATGTTATACACCTCGTTTTAAAATTTTCAACATGTTCCTTATTTCAGTATTTGTAGCTGGCTTTCAATAAATATTCTCTCGTCGTCTTCTTGATTTGCATTTCGGAAACTTTATGGAAAATTTCAGTTTCTGTGAGCTTTGCAGCTATAGGAATATAGTTGTCGATCGCCACCTAGGCTTTCACGAGTTTTTAAAGTTTCCACACTAACAAAGCAATTTTTTATTATAGCAGGTGATATTCGATTCCATGACATCACTATAAGATGCAATGCGTCTGGCAGTTTAATTTATTACGCCACTAGCGTTGTTTGTGGGGCTATTTGCTTGCATTACTTGATAGCTTATACATGTCCCCTTGCATCTGCAAAGTAAGCACAAAACAGCACAGAAACATGTGATAGGCTGCTGTAATCTTTCTTTCTTGGAAATCATGCTTTAATTGGACTTTATACGTGAACTTCGCTTATAATAGCACACTTTTCAGGAACTGGTCTGCTGAAAAAGCGATAATATTAACAGAAAACTTGATGACACAAAGCAATTGATTTTTGGTAATTGAAAGTATCTTTCGATCATCAACGGTTTAAGAGATAATTGCCATAACCTCCGATTTGAATCACCCGGTTTATTGAATCTTTTAAATTTTTTCTCTATGTTTATTTTTTAAATATTTTAATTCTCAAAAAATACAAGCGTATTTTTTCTCTTAGTTCTATTTGCTTTTGTATATATATTTGCTTTTGTTATATATTTATGACAAAACTCTGCATGGAATTAATTCATTTCATCCAATTATTTTAATATTTCATATGGTAAGATAATATTTGAATAAGAGGGACGATCTTTTGAAGAGATAGATATAGGAGCATAACTCTATATTGTTTTTATGTTTATAGCAGGAACAGTAACGATATGCAAGATGTTATCTGGTGGAATTAAGAAAACTTAAAAACTCCTGCACTGTAGCCATTACCACGGAAAAATTAGATAAAAAGTTGAGTATTTTTTATATTTTTTAAAGTCTAAAAACAGAATATTTTGTTTGCATAATGCCCGTAATATATTTAAATCTTATTTTTAGTTTTACCAATCTTCAGGCATTATATATTTTTGGAAAGCAGTAGTAATATAAATGTGTTTTTTTACAGTACTATTATCGTTAATTAACATTATATTTCTAATAAATATATTTATTTGTATTGTCATATACATTAACAGTTATCATTACAAACATAGTTAGTTATTTTCTTAAAAAGACATATGATATAGTTCGACGTTTTAAAAAGTATAATCCATACCTAATTCTCCTGCACACATTTCTTTTAACATTTCTTTATTTTTTTATCTGTGTGCAGGAGAACTTGGTATGAATTATACTTTGTAAAACGTTGAAGTATATCATGTGTTTTTAAGAAAATAACTAATTATGTCTTTAATGATAGCTGTTAATGTATATAATTTATTGACAATATAAATAAATTTATTGAAGAGAAATATAATATTAATTAACGATAATAGTACTGTAAAGAAACACATTTATACTACTACTGTTCTCCAAAACTACATACTAATGCCTGAAGATTGGTAAAACTAAAAATAAGATTTAAATATTTTTATTCGTTCAATAATATTTGGTACAAGAAATTAAAAAAGACAGTACCTAGTTAGACGAGTAATATTTGTCATAGAACATAAAGTCTCAATCTATCTATCCAGTCAAAAATACAGGGTGTCTCACGCTAAGCTGAAAATGAGTGTTTTTCATAACTTTAAGAATGATGATGTTATTGTAATAATAGTTTTCTCAGTTTTAAATTGTTTCTTAAGAAATGTGATAATATCTTAACTTCTTTAGGTAACATTCAGCTTGAAACTAGCCACTTCATTCGGAATGTGGCCTGAAGCATATACGAGATCATTTACCAAAATTACTGTGCTCCTCTAGCACTTCTGGATGTCATCACAGTGCACACAAAGCAAAATAACTCTGTTGAAAATTTCATTACAATGTTTTCTGTGTTGTTAAAGTTATGGACAAAAATTGGAGTTTCATCTTTTGTAGCGAGACACCTTGTAATTTTTTCGAATAAATGATCTGCGACCCAAATATTATTTATTATCTTTGCAGCGTACTATTAGCTATCCGTTTTTATTGTAAGAGTTCACGGACATCCGTATATTTAAAAAAAAAAAACTACTCAATTTTTCTTATTACTTAAAAGTTCTTGTTAAGTTTACTATCTCGAAATTAGGGAAGATAGTTTCTGTTTGATAAATGTAAATCTAAAAAATTAAATTTTGTTCTCTTAACTGAGGAAGTAGTATACAAGTATTCTTAAAGCAGGCTAATTAATATAATCAAGATAATTTTAATCCTTTATTTTCACAATGCAGTAAAAATTTCGGAAAATAAGAAAAAAGAATCAAATGCTAGTCGTTTTTTATCTAATTACTGAATTTTGTTTTTCTGAGATTTAATGGGTTTTCACGAGAAAGATTATAAATCTCCCGCCTTTAATATCATCATTATCTAAAAATGCAATATAATACCAGCAATTAAAGTGCATTAATAATAATCTAAACTTCGGATCAGACATCAATCATAGGATGGCCGATCGATCTTTAACACGAGATGGCTCACTACGATAGCCGTACAGGATTCAAAGAGACTAATGTTCCTCTATAGTCGTTGAATTCCAACAGTTCTATTGAATAATTAATGACTCAATACACGCGTTGCTTCTTTTAGAGCTGATGCAATGTACAAAAAATAAAGGATAGGCTGTATAAAGCCTTTAAGCCTCTTGAAGTGTTTAGCATTTTTATATGAGTCCCTTTGCTACAAAGTTATTTTTCAGTTTTATATGATGACTGTATGATTAACATTTCGAGAATAATGGTTAAAAATGTTATTAATCATGTATTTAGCTTTTGCAATGATTCATAAGATGATATTACTGCAATAAAATGTAGTGATTGTAATATTAGTATGAATAAAAAGGAGGTAAAAATAAACTAAAGAGGAAGCATCTAAACGTTGAATTTAAATTTACAAAAATACATGCGCGTTACTTCTTTTGGGACTAATGCAATGTATATAAATAAAGGATAATCTCAAGCCTTTATGCCTTGCAGTGATTAGTATTTTCATCGTAAACTTTGCAATAATACTCTTTGCAATTGATGACTGTCTAATTAATACTTTGAGAATAATTTTAGGAAATGTTACTAATCATATGTTTGGATTCTTACACTATTTCCAAGAAGTTATTACCGAAATAAAATATAGTGGTTGCAATATTAGTAAGAATAAAAAGAAGGAAAAGAAGAAATAAAAGAAGAAGTTTCAAAATAAACATTTTAGTTTACTGAAATGTCTTAAAGTTTTAAGCCTTTTCACCTTAGACCTATTGCAACAAAGTTATCACTCAATTTTATATGATGGCTGTCTAATTTACGTTGTGAGAATAACGGTTGCAAATGTTATTAATCATATGTTTAAATTTTTACACTATTTCCAAGATTTTATTACCTTAATAAAATATAAGAATTGAAATATTAGTAAAAATAAAAAGGAGGAAAAGAAGAAATAAAAGAAGCAGCATCTAAACAAAAGCTTCAATTTATATAAAAACCTTAAAGTGTTTAGCATTTTCATATTGGACCCTTTGCAAAAATGCTTCGATTTTAGATGATGATTGTCTAATTAAAATTTGAGAATAACGGTTAAAATATTATTAATCCTGGCTTTAAATACGCACATTTCCAAGATGTTAATAGCGCAATTAATTGTAGTTATAGTAATATCAGTAAGAATAAAAGAAATAAAAGAGATAGCATCTAAATGGAAGATTGTAATTTCCATAAAAGCCTTGAAATTGTCAGCATTTTCATATTAATTTATTTGCAGCAACGTTACTATTTGGTTTTAGATGACGAATGTCTAATTAACGTTTTGAGAATAATTGTTGGAATTATTATTAATCCTATATTTATACTGTTACAAGAATTCCACAGAAATCGTCCATAATAAAAGACCATAATAAAATGTAACTAGGACTTCCTCAAAGGGATTAGTCTGAGTGATATTGCTGAGAACATAGGGTTAACAATTACAATATAAAGAAAAAGAGCAAATTAAATGATAGAATTACAAAATATCATATATAAATTCATATAAACTGTTAAAAAATAGAAAAGAAGTACCGTTCATCAGATGTGTTGTCATAATTTTTTTTAACATGTGGCAAAGAATCTTATTTTCTTAAGCGCGTATTGCGCAAAACTTGAAAACAACAAAACAAAAACAACGCCGGAACTTTTAAAACGCCAAGCTTTTTAAAGTTACGTAATTGGATTTGCAGCCAATAGATTATTCTATCAAGCGTGGCTTAACGCAAATTTAATTTCATTGTTGCACCTTTTTTGTGTGTGAATTTAAAATTTTTCTTTCTTGATTATATATCTATTATTTGTATAACTGTTTATAGAAACTCTTACACTTCAAACCACATTGATAGCATGCTTTGCTACAAACCAGATTGCAAAACTATAGTCTAAATTACTATTGAAGTATACAAAAAATTTTTCGATGACTTCTGGTTAATAACTTTTACATTAAATCTGCATATCGGCAAAATTGAAAAATTATATATATTTCAAAGTTAAGCTTAACAGATACTTCTTGATTATTCTCTAGGAGGCTCTGCCCCTGCGCCTTTACTGCGCCAATCCGCAGACTTTTCTTTTGCCTGTCTGTCTGTCTCTCCACAATCTGTCTGTTTCCCTATCCGTTCTTCTGCCCGTCTCTCTAACTGATTGTCTATCTCTCTACACGTCTCGCTACCTGTCTCTATATTTCTCTACCGGTCTCTCTACCCGCCAATCTGTTTCTCTAATCGTCTGTCTATCCGTCTAACTACTTGTTTGTCTAGCCGTGTCTCTATCCACTTCGCTACCCATTTGTCTATCTGTCTCTCTACCCGTCTGGCTATACGCCTCTCTACCCATCTTCTTACCCATCTAATGTCTCTCTACTCGTCTGTATACCCGTCTCACTATCCGTCTGTTTTTGTACCCGATTCGCTACCAATCTCATTACCCGTCAGTCAACTCGTCTCTGTACTCATCTCTCTACTCGTCTCTTTATCTACCACGCTACGCGTCTCGCAACCTTTCTTGCTACATTCCTGTCTACCGGTGTCGCTACCCGTCTCGTGACCCATCTCGCTACCCTCTGTCAACCATCTTTTTACTTTTCTCTCTAGCCGTCTGTCTATTCGTTTCGCTACCCGTCAGCCTACCTATTTCGCTACTCGTCTCTCTACCCGTCTGTCTACCCGTTTGTTTACTCGTCTTTCTACCTCTCTCCACATCTTCCCAACATTTAAACAATTCATTTAATATACGGAAGCCGTTTATCAGTTATTAAATGCAAACAGAAGTAATTTATCTAATGTGTAAATTATGTGTAAGATGCAATTTTTTTTTAAATACACACATAAACCTGAATAATAATTCATCACTTTTGTGTTCATAGTTGTTTATATCATTTGACAGTAAATCTCAACTTCTTAAACCTGAATTGTCTCAAGCTTTTTAAAAAAATCACAAGGTCTGTGTAACGGCAAAGTACTCTGAGTCTGAGGGCTATATTAGCTACATGTTATTAAGTTAAGGGAAAGTTTCGTTATCGCGTTTGCAGCCAATTGCTTATGTCAAAAAGCGTGGCTTAACGCCATTTTTAATTCATTACTGTAACTTTCTTTTCATTTCTTTTTTTGGGGGGTGGGGGGTGGTAGGGGGGGAAGGGTTTCAAATATATACATTTAAATTAAAACTTTTGCCTCCATGCCATTAGTGTTGTTTGTATTATTAACTAATACCTTGTAGAGCGAGCTTCATTTGAAACAAATGTAAAAGACTTCTTCTACAGTTTTTTTCAGGAGAAACTTTCGTAATTGGGCCCAAAGCCAATCGGAGCATTTAATATCATTATTGTAACTCTTATAGCGTTAAAACAATATTGTTGCTATCTTTACAAACCAGCCTTGCCTGTGTATCTGAATGGGGAAAAGTTTCGTATCCTATGTCGGTTGGCGAAAAAAAAATTAAAGTGGTGCCAAAAGGTAGTTTTAGCATCTTACAAAATTTTTCAAGAGAGCGGTAAAACATGTTTTTCAAATATTTACAAACATACGTTTATTAAAGCATGTTTTTGCACCACCTTAAAAATTTAAGCACGATGCTAAAATAAAATTTTGTCGCCATATTCGATATTTTAATACGTAATGAAAATACATAAACAAACTTATTTAACAAACCTAAGAGGCATTTTTGTGATAAATAATTGTTATTGTCAGGTGGGTAAATTGTAAACAATTAATAAACGGCTAGTAAATAATAAATAGCATTTAAAATCTAAAAATGGAGAAGTGGTCCGTATAAAAATGCAAAACATAACATTATACGCTTGATATATGTAAATCTTTTTTTATTTTTTAATATTTCCGAAGGCACAGATAAAAAGGTAAAAATCTCTTTTCCAATTGCCAAATAGAAAATATACAAAATAGAATGCCAAATATACAAAATAGAAAAATATCTGCAAAAAAATATATTTACATAATACTACATCTGCAAAAAAAATAAGATTTAGAAAAAGTAAGCCAAATCCTGCAGATCCTAACAATCACATCGAAAAACTTATCACCAAAAAAGAACTCGCCAAATGTTACGGCACAGGAGATGGATTTTTCCCTCTGAATGCAGAATATTAGTTTTTTTTTCTTGTACGATGGGTGATTATAATATAATTGTTTCACTTCACATACTACATACCGTTTGATATATTGGTACTTTTATGTTATCCTGGCGCAGTTGATAAATCGCCAAATATTGTTCCTATAACATTTTCATATTGAATTCGTTTCATTTAAATATAAATCTTTCACTCATTTAATTTAAAATACATGTCTTTCATTAATCCCATTTAAAATGCTAAAAAAAGAAAAAAAAGAAATAATGTCATAAATCGAAACCTTTTATTTAAACACCAAAGAATTTTTTTTTTAAATTTACATACGCGAAATAAAAAAAGCTGCTATTGATGAGATTTGCGCCAAATCTCTAGTACTAGGTCTACCAAGTTATTGCGGGGTTTTTCTTTCAAACAGAAAAAAAATCCAGAATAATTTTCGATTTCTACTAAATTGAAATATATTTTATTGTGCTGAATATTAGTGTGTGCATATTTTTTTGCTCCATGTACTCCATGAACTTTTCAATTCCGATTGTCTACGAAAATCTCCCGCCGGTGAAAATGACGTACGCACAAAATTTTCGTGACGTATGTACTTTAATTGTGCTTTTTTATCTATTTTTTAATATAATTTCCAAACGGTTTGACATTTATTCTTGGTAATAAATAGACGTCGTCGTCACCTTTATAGGTACCTGCTGTAAAAATTTGAACGAAATCCGTTAAATATTTTTTGAGTTATGCTTGACGAAAGGTTTTAATATCCATCGTAGCTATATATGGGGCAAAGTAATACTGCGCTGTGTATGAGTCTTCGTTGCACTCAGACAATTATTTCAATATCAGTAAGAAAGTTTAAAAAGAAACAAAAAAGGCAACTTCTAAACGTCCGAGTTTAATTTACATAAATATTTTCTTTAAGTTAAGGAAATGTCAGAAATACATCGTGTACAAACTTGTAAGTTTAAAAATATATATATATATATATATATATATATTTAAATAGACTAGAAAATAAAATGTATTTTTTGAAAATTTCGTTTAAGTTTCAATCTACTAAAGGAAAATGGTAGATAAGCCGTATATTTTCGCACAGTGATTTCATAAAAAATAAATGTTCTGCTTAAATTGAGCAAAGGTTATTGTTTTATAGTTCAAGATGTAATCTTACGGTCTGAATAAATTTCAAATCTGAGAAACGGTGTAAATTGTAAAAAAACTTTTCAAAAGTAGACATATTTGCCTCTTATTTGCACATTTCGACGTCTTTTTTGCACTTTTTATTACGTATTTCAGCTAGACGAACTCCATGAACCAAAGTAAAGCTGCGATCAGTAAGACAAAGTAAAGCTTCGATGAGCATCTGCCAAAGAAAAGCTGCGATCAGTGCGCTACATGTAGCGAAACTACAATAGTCACTACTTTCTCCAGTAGTTTGTGCGCTACATTTGGAATAATGCAATGTAGCAAGTAGCGCGATACAAAAAATCAGTAGTTTATAACGAGCACTGATGCTATTTTAACGTTACTTCAGTAAAAAAAATGTGCTAATCTTGAAATCACGTGATCGTAATTTTCCACTTATGTTAAAAATGTGTTCGGCTATACAATTTTCGAATCTCAGCTGCAGTGTTTTGCAACGCATCTCTTTAAGTCACAGATTTTTCCATTGACACTTGTTGAGAAAATATGTGCTGATCCATCAAATAAATTTATTTTCTTGCTGAAAAGATTTGTTTACTTACTCGTTATTAGGTCTTCGTATTTTAATGCTGAGATCTTTAATTTGGAATTGCTTTATGTACAAATTTATTTATTGTTTGCATTTAGAGTTGTTTTTCGGTAATTTTCTAGATTATAAATTTGTACAATGTGTATAAAGTAACATTTAAATGTGTATAAACTAACATTTTTGTGACAAACACAAAACCTTTTCTTGTATGTTATCTTTCCTAATTTCTTAATGCTCTCGGTTATACCGCACGTATTATTTAATCCGTGTCCTCAGTTTTGAGTGTGGATTGAATCCTTTGACAAAATCTGAAAATAGGTAGTAGTGACTACTTTTGAAAAGTAGTTTGTAGTCACTACCTTTTTTAAAAAAGGTAGTAGTTGTAGTTAACTACATTTTCGTTAAAGTTATTGTGCTTGTAGTTCGCTACAATAAAAATGTGGTTTTTCCGGCCCCTGGCTGCGATCACACTTATACAGTATCAGATAGTTTCTCATAAGCAGGTTTTTCAAGAGAGAAAAGGTCGAAAACACACCGTGTGATAGTTCACCTCACGTATTGTTTGTATCTCCTACGATAGATATCAGCTCGAACTGCACCAATCATAAATAGTTGAAATAAATAGCTGTTCTCTAGGAATAGTTGTTTTCAGATCTCGGCGTTTCACTAATTTTTAAAACATTTAGAAGCGATTACTTGCCAAATGTTCCGCGTTTCTTACATTTGTGGATTCCTTCAGTCTTGAAAATAGCCCTACTTGCAGCTCGAAGAAAGCGAGAAGCAATAGTATATATTTTAGATCGTAAGATCGTATGCGTGATTGAAACTTTACATATACCTCATTCGATAGCAAATTGTTTAAGCTTTTAAATAATGGTAAATACATTTTGGTTCACCGAGTCCTTCAATGAGAAATAAAACGAAATCTTTCCGGGACTCACATTAATGTTCATACCTGTTTATCTTCGAATATAGTACTTTTAATTATTAGATACATACGGTCTGTAAAATCTGATTGGAGAACACCAGACTTGGAGAACTTGTCAATATCGCCAAGCTGTAATGTTTGTTTATTGATCTAAAACTCGCCCAAGTGTATATCACTAAAGTCGTTAATATGTGTTCTATAGTTTGGGAAGAAACTGCAAACATGAACATGGTCGTGGACACATGTCTCTACTCTGATATATAAAGGTACTCTAGCTGTCAAGAGGAGGGAGGAAGCAAAAGAGTCCATGCATGTGTTGTAGGGTATCACGCGCATATCACCTCCGTGATGTGTGGTATATGGGTTATTGCAGGGCTACACTAGATACCGGGATTGCTCATTCATTATCATTATGTCACAAATGGTGGCTGGCCATAACCAAAGACATACAGCGATTGGCACAAAACAATCGGCGCACCCCTTTGTACCAATCGCTGGTCGCGGCCAGCCACTATTTGTGACGTTATGAGAATGAATGAGCAAGCCCGGTATTTAGTGTTGTCTTGGTTATTGCTGACATTTTTCAAATAAAAGTAAAACCTAAGTGTGGAATATACACAAGCATTTCAAAATGCTGCAACAAAATAGTCTAATGACGATTCTTTAGATGAAAGTTACGCAAATGCTTAGTTAAAAGTTAATTCCTACTAATAGAAATGCACTTTCAAATTATTTATTTTTCTATAAAAATAAAATGTTTTTCGTAATAACTATCTTTTAATTACTTTGTCAATGTGTATGATTCTTATAAAAAACAGTCATGTGGAATACCCGACGGGCGAAAAAAAGCCCTTATATAAACTTTGCTTTTTGCTCAATTATCATGAAAGATAAACGTACTTTTCAGTTATAATTTAGGGAAAAGAGACGTGTAATTTGTAGCTTGAATAAGAAACAATTAATTCTGTCGTAGATGAGATATTTTACCATCAACCAAATCTTGTATAATCATTATACCTAATGTTAAAAAGTGTTAATGTATTAACAAAAGAAAATAAAAATTACGAACTTCGAAAGAATAAATGCTAGACTTTTTTTTAAAGATAAAGAATGCATCAAACTACTACTGCAAAAGCAGAAGAAGATCCGAGGAAAAATAAAGAAGAACAGCGAAATATGATGTTAACCAATAATAAAATGCAAAAAGGATCACTAAAAATTACATGCAACATAAGAAAGAAGAATACGATAAGACCGTAACATGACAAAAGTAAGAAAAGAAGAAACCATAAAAATGTAATTAATAATAGATATATCAAGAGAAATATATAAACAGGTGTCAATCAGCTATTCTTTGCACACGTTCCTTACCTCATTAAAATATTTAACTAATCTATTTTAAGTCTATTAATTGTAGTTTTATTTATCGAACGAGTAGCTAGACAATTATCTTATGCTTAGTAGTGCAAAATTGTGAAATAATTGTTAATAGCTTTTTTTTTTTCCACTGGTAACCCAAGAGACAAAATAAAGATTTCTGAGCGTCGGTATCGTAAGAGAAAAGACCTGTTGTATACGTATAAAGACAGGCTTCAATTAAACGGACAATAGCCTTAGAAACAAAAAAGGTTACTGCTGCTTAGCTTATGTAAAACTTCATTTATTAATTTAATAAACATGCCAAACAAAATTTTGAATTCATTATGTATATAGGGTGTCCGAAAAGTCTGGTAATGGTCGAATAACTCGAGAAATATACAGTGGATTGAAAAACGGAAAAATGCATGTTCAATATTTTTAAAAAATCTATTTAGGGATGTCAAAGTTCCCCCCCCCTCGTAACTCTGCACCTTGGGGGTAAAGGGGGGCAATTTTGAAATCTTAAGTGATAACCCCCCTTTTTTATTGCAGATTCGGATTCTACGGGAAAAAATACGTAACTTTTGTACTGAACATTTTCTTCGGAAAATCGTAGATGGCACTGTAATCGGGTAAAATGCAGCGAGAATAGCTTCCATCAAGAAAGTCTGGAAATGGTCAAATAACTCGAGAAATGTGCATCGGATTGAAAAACGAGAAAATGCATGTTTAATAGTTTTGAAAAATCTATTTAGGGATATAAAATGTGACATTCTAAAATATTGAACACTTATTTTTCCGTTTTTCAATCCGATGTATATTTCTCGAGTTATTCGGCCGCGTTTCCAGACATTTCAATGGAAACAATTCTCACTACATTTTACTCGGTTACAGCGCCATCAACGACTTTTTGAAGAAAATTTTAAATATAAAAGTTTGGTATTTTTCCCAGTAGAATCCAAATCTGCAATAAAAAAGGGGGTTATTATTTAAGTTTTCAAAGTTGCCCCCCATTTCCCACAGGGGGGAAGAAACTATTCTAACCGCATTTTACTCGATTACAGCGCCATCTACGATTTTCCGAAGAAAATGTTCAATACAAAAGTTACGTATTTCTTCCCGTATAATCCGAATCTGCAATAAAAAAGAAGATTATTATTCAAGATTTTAACCGTCGTATAACTGGAGAAAAATACATCGGATTGAAAAACGGAAAAATGCATGTTCAATATTTTTGAAAAAACTATTTAGGATATCAAAGTTTTTTTCAAAACTGTTGAACTTTCATTTCTTCGTTTTTCAATCTGATGTATATTTCTCGAGTTGTTGGAGCGTTTCTTGACTTTTCAATGGAAACGATTCTCACCGCATTTTACTCGATTACAGCGGCATCTACGATTTTCCGAAGAAAATGTTCAATACAACAGTTTCTTTTTTTTTTTGTCGTAGAATCCGAATCTGCAATAAAAAGGGGAGTTATCATTGAAAATTTCAACGGTCGAATAACTCGAGAAAAGTACCTTGGATTAAAAAAACGGGAAAATGCATGTTCAATATTTTTGAAAAATCTATTTAGGGATATCAGAGTTGCCCTTTCCCCTCCATGGGAAGAGTTGGGGAGTGCAACTTTAATATCCCTAAATAGATTTTTCAAAAATATTGAACATGCATTTTTCTGTTTTTTAATCCGATGTATTTTTCTCGAATTATTCGACCGTTTGCAGACTTTTCGGACACACTGTATATTTAAAAAAACTTAACTGGTCTTTGGTGAAAATTTATTGACACTTATATAAAGTAGTAATAGAAGAAACGCACATAATTATAAAGATTATAATGATGAAGCATGCAATTATAAATAGATAATAAAGTTAAATTCATTAAAGTCAATTTTCTCAAAACGGTGATTTGACTGTTGCACGCATGATTTCTATGAAATGGCTTAATAGAATTTCGTTAAACCTGATAGATTCACAAAATGACCTACTATTATGTTCATCAAGGAAGAAATATAGAAATTATGACTATTTATATTAAAACAAATTTCACTATTTGGAGGGGGAGGGTTTCAATAAAAATAAAATGCAACATTAAAATAAAAAGGAAGGTTAAAATACCAAAAGTTTCAGAAAATCTAATTTAAAAAGAGTTATTTACATCTTCTTTGCATTTTATTGTTTTAAAATTGTGCATTTTATCTTATTTAACTTTTGTTGAAATCTTCTTCTGGCAATGTTTCCATATTGAAATAGATTTTTCTTTTAAAATGTCTACACGCTTTGTTTTTAAAATGTCTCTGAATCGTTTTATCCAAGTAAAACATGAATTTAAATGAGAGGAATGACAGACTTGCGTGTGAACTTTTCAAACATGCACAGAAGTCATACTCGATATGAATAAGTCATTCAAGCTATTTCATGTTTTTAAAATGCATGGTATTTTTCAAAATGCGCACAAAGTGGAAGACTTCGAAAATCTATGAATCCAAAAAGTCAAAAGAAGTACTGCTGCGATTCTCGAAATAACATAAAAAAATCGACCAGACAAGTTGTTGTTGGAATCACAAAATTAAAAGTCTTTATCATAATTTAGAATTTTACAAGCCACATTAGAAGATTACTAAAATTTGAGAATAATCATAATCATTTATTTTTATTAAAAAAAAAAGTACATTGCTGATCTTTTGAAGCATGCAGTATTTTTCCGAATACGGGATTCATGTAGTCAATTAAAAGCAGTCCTTGGATGACATACTATTTCATTTCGAGAATATTCTAAATATATATAAAAAAACTATAATATATATAATATATATATAAATATATATAAAATATACTATAAAAGTAATACTAGGGTTACCTGATTGTTTGTTTTCAGCGTAAGTTGTACGTTAAAACTTTTCGCGTGCTTAAAAAAAAATAATTTGAATTTTAATTAACGAATTTTTCCCGGGTTACATTTTCAATTAGGTTAAAAATTTTCACTTTTAGCATTCATAATCAGGATTTGAGAATTTATGCGCAAAATCTTTGAGTAACCGCCACAGAATCCTTGCTTAATTTCTAATTCTTGTAATCGTTTTAAAAATCGAAAAAAAAAATTGACGGATTTACACGTTTCAGACACTGGAGATTCCGAAAAACATATTTTTACTTTCTTCTATCTATAATAGAAGAAAGTATTTCTTCTATCTACAGGGTGTCCATAATTAAACGACCCTACTTTAAAGTTGTCTACAGACGAAACTATTGGTCAGAAAGTTGTGATATTTTATGAAGGACACAATGAAAGAATGGGAATTTGTTTAAGCGAAAAAAAATTTAGTTCAAAATTTTGCCACCAGATGGCGTTTTTATTGAATTTCCTATTTAGCATATATTTACGATAGTTTACATATTTTATTGCAATAAAACATGTTCCACAAAACGGCCATCATTTTCAGCTACCATCTGGAATCGTAAGATAGCATATGTTCCACAGTTGACCGCACTGTTTTCTGGGAAATGCTAAAAACATGTCGCGAAAAAAGTTTTGCTCAACATGTTTTGTTGTAATAAAATTTGTAACCTATCGTAAAGGTATGTTAAATGGGTATTTCAATAAAAAATCGCCCTCTGGCGGCGAAATTTTGAACTATTTTTTTTCGCCTAAACAAATTCCCATTCCTTCATGATGTCTTTCACAAAATTTCTCAACTTTCTGACCAATAGTTTCGTCTGTAGACAACTTTAAAGTAGGGTCGTTTAATTATGGACACCCTGTATAATAGAAGAAAGTATTGTAATCGAAATTTTTTTTGACTTCCGGTTTTCGACGGATTTACACGTTTTAGGGGTCAGAGATTCCGAAAAACACGTTTTTACAAAATGTCCGTCTGTCCGTCTTCATTGTATCATCAAAAAGTGTATGAAGTTATGCTTCAAATTGAACCTAATTTTTTTTCAATGTTTTTGGCTATGGCAAGCAGGTTCTATTAGAATTTGAGGATATTTCGACGAAAGGGGGCGCTGTGATCGATATTTTTGTTCCATTTTCATTATTGTACCATCTAAAAGTGTATGAAGTTATGCTTCAAATTGAATCAAAATTTTTTTCTATGTTTTTGGCTATGGCAAGCAGATTCTATCAGAATTTGGGGATATTTCGACGAAAGGGGGCGCTGTGATCAATATTTTTGTTCCATTTTCACTATTGTACCATCTAAAAGTGTATGAAGTTATGCTTCAAATTGAACCTAATTTTTTTTCTATGTTTTTGGCTATGACAAGCAGATTCTATCAGAATTTGGGGATATTTCGACGAAAGGGGGCGCTGTGATCGATATTTTTGTTTCATTTTCACTATTGTACCATCTAAAACTGTATGAAGTTATGCTTCAAATTGAACCTAATATTTTTTCAAAGTTTTTGGCTATGGCAAGCAGGTTCTATTAGAATTTGGGGATATTTCAACGAAAGGGGGCGCTGTGATCGATATTTTTGTTCCATTTTCACTATTGTATCATCGAAAAGTGTATGAAGTTATGCAGATAATTGAACCAATTTTTTTGTCTGTGTTTTTGACCATAGCCTGCAGGTCCAGGTTGAATTCGGAGATATTTCGACGAAAGGGGGCGCTGCCATCGCGATTTTTGTTCGATTTTCACTATTGTATCATCAAAAAGTGTATGATATTATGCAGATAATTAAACCGAAATTTTTTAATATGCTTTTGGCTGTAGCCAGCAGATCCTACTAGAATGTGGGGATATTCAGCCGGAAGGGGGCGCTGTGATCGCCATTTAAAGATTTCAAATTCAAAAAAATGTATAAAAAAATTAGAAATCCTAAAAGTTTTTTCCGTTAAATGTTTGGCCTTGATCCGGAGAATCCGGAGCAGTTTTTGTTTTGTCTCTATATTAAAAAATGGCGGAGATATAGCGGTTTGAAATTTTAGGGTGGTTGACATTTTCAAATAAGACAGCAGAATTCATCCATAAACGGGTTTAATTTATGAGTTTTAGTTAACAGGGTTTCAGCAAATTTTCTTTCATTGTTGTAACCATTGTTCCTATTTTTAAATGCTTAACACTATATATTTATATTCGCCAACATCAAATTCTCGCCAAGCTTGGCGGCAATTGACGAAATATCGCCAAATTTGGCGACAAAAATAGGTTACCACAAATGAAGCCAACTTGGCTGTAGAAGACTAATTTGGCGATATTCTCATTCAAATTCAATGTTGACGAGAACTGGGAATGAATCTTCTTTAATTCGGTTCCACGCATTTTAGCTTCGTGTTTTCCAGTAAAATTAGCTAAAATCGTAAAACCAAGGCATAGGGAGGCTATCTGTTCCGGTCGGTACAGGCCAAAAGAACTTTTCGTAGTTTAGTATACATCAGTTGATTGCATCCCGGTAACCCGATGATTCCCAAGCAGCTGACGTACAACAGAATGACGAAAAATATTGATTTTATTGGCGATGTGAGGACGAAATTAGAAGTATTAACATGATTGAGATAGAAGAAAGTTTTGGGATTGGCACATCCGACTAGTTAGAAAAAAAAATTGCCGTCCGTCTGTGTGTCTGTATGTCTGTGTGTTTGTAAACGCTCTATCTCCCGAAAAAATTGAGATAGAGACTTGAAATTTGGTATGTACATTTTATGTAATAATGGGAAGAAGCTTATTGAATTTCAATAACCTTGATTATACGGAACTGTTTTTTTCGGACTCTCGAAATATTCATTCTGATAAAAGGTACATAAAAATTTTCGAAATTGTTTATTTTAAGGAATAAATATAAAAGACAATAAAAAAACATAAATTTTGCATAAAGCATGAAGTCGATCGGATAATGAGTTGCCGAGATATTTGTAATCCTATTTATTATACATTACACTCTTCGAGTTTTCATGACCCTGTATTTCTTTCAAATTTCAATTCCAAGATATATTTTAATTGGAAATGAGACGCTTAATCAGATGCAATAAACCGCTAGTTAATAGGATAATTGTTTTTGGAGTTATAAGGATGTTTCTTTTAAGCAATTCAGTAATCGAGCCTTTAAAGTTTATGACGTCATCAAGCCACGATTTTATTTGAATTGCAATGCATTTTATAAGTAGTTTATACATTTTTTTATTTTAATATTTTACATTATGCATATCCATGATGAATAAGTATTACGGTGGCCCCCAACGACTAATTTTTATATTGTTGATTAATAATGGAAAATAGGACTGCAAAATTAGTTAAATAGTGTTGATAAAATAATGTAATACAAGTACATTTGAAAGCAACACTTATAAACTATTAATTTATGAGCTGTTTTTAGAAAAAATTCCTCAAAGATTACTGGAAAATTCGACTTTTTTAGAAGGATATGAAAAATGAAGATAGTGTATACACAAGTGTAAATAAAAATCTTCCATTTTTTTGAGAGACAAAAATATGGCAGCCCCAAGGAATGTACAGGAGCAGATAACCACTACTTTTATGCAATTAATAACAGCGTAATGAAAAATAACTTCTGGAATAATTATGACAAAACAGAGATCTCAATTGCCTCAAACGAACAGCTTCGTAGCTACAGTCAAAATTAACTTCAAACTCAGCTGTTGCTGGAAATCAATTAAATTCTGTCTCGCCATATACAATCAAATGTCAGTCCGGAGATTTCGGAAAGTTTTTTGTTTCAAAAAGTTCTCACACCCACATAATCATAGAGGGGTAAACCAACTTTTAGTTGCATCCATTGAATGTGGTCGTATGTATTTGGTAACGTCCAATAAGGCATCATTTTCCCCAAAGCTGAGAGAGTCGGGTCTTACAATACTACTTGCTCCAAACACCAGTGTGATTAATAAGCTAAAAATCTGCAACATGAAAATTTTAACAGTACGAGTGAAATAAAATGGAATACAAGTATTTTTTATAAACTATTTTATTTTTTCCTTTTAGTTACATTAGAACATCATTTATCCATTTCACTTGGACCCAACCACTTTTAATGAGGTGAGACTCAACTTGTTCAGACACGATAAAATTCTCTAAGCAACACATGAACAAACTATGCAAAATAATAACAAAATAATAAAGCCACCGGTAAAATTAAGTACACATAAAGTAACCAAATAACAATAATCACCGTTTGACGCATGCCGTCACCACAGAGTGATATACAGTGGTTTTATTCTGCTTATGTTTCAATAAATATATTTCATTTCAGACGTAAGAATTCAGTTATTTATGGCCATAGATTAGTATACATTTTCTTGAAACAGAAATCCATGCAACTTATCAATTTAGTAAATGTTTGCAAGCGGGATGATAGTTCTGTTATTTAAATCAAGTTAACTTCGCCGACATGCAGAAAAATTATATTTTGTATTGAAAATTGATTTTAGTGGTTATTGACATCATAAATGTTGCATAATAAGTAATTTTCGGAGCTCCGTGTTTTTTTTTCTTTTTCAGGGTACTTTAATAATGTTTATCATGAATATAAATGTGAAAAAAAAAAGTTGATTCCTTTATTGCAAAATTAGGTTACATTTATAAAATTAAATATTTTAACAAACGAATCTGGAAATTGTATGGATTTTATTTAAAGGGATATATATATATATATATATATATATATATATATATATTATATTTTTCGTATCCCTATAGTGTGTAGAATAAGTCCCTGGAATGGTTATGTGAAATTCGAAATATTTAAGAAGTTACAGTCAATTGAAAGCGAGCGCGGGCGGGCTGGAAAACGTATATACGGCACACGGCGGGACACAGCTGCACGGTGTTAATTTTTTTGCTTCGTAGGTATAAATCCAGGAATTGTGGATTAACTGTACGTTGCAAAATATTACAATTAACTAAAGATTTTTATACTTTTTTTCTTTAGTAAAGTCTTCAACGCGTTCTTATTGAAACAACATTTTTCAACGTGTAAAGTAACGTTTAATTGAATCGACCAATCGAATTTTCTTTTGTTTTCTTTTTTTTCCCTTTCTGTTTTCTTTTTTTTTTTTCTTTATTTTCTTTTTCTTTTTTAAATTAAAGATTATTTATGTTATTTATTTTGTAAGGCCATCATGAACCTCCCATATGTAAAAATGAATAAATAAATAACCACTTTTAAGCCACATTGAAGTTAGAGAAAAAAAGGCGAAAAAAAAAACTACACTTTTTTAAAACGACTAGCATTTTAATAACGATTAAATATTGTGAAGATTACAATTAGCAAATAGCGGTACTCAAATTCAAGGATCACACGGATATTGATTTGTGTTTATAACAGAGTAATCAAGGTGCATACACACTCATTAGAATTTCGGAGGAGTATGGAACCACCTTTTCTTAGAAATTTTAGTCTAATATTTTTTGTTCAAATTTTTGTTCAAATACTCGTTCTGTAATCATTTTCAGAATTTATAACATTTTACTGCAATTAAAATGAGGCGGAAAAATCTATTCGAAAATTGTGATAAAACTGTCCGCAAACCGAGAGCAATATAATATGTATAAATTAATTCCCCCTGTTTTCAGTTCAATAGACTACGTTTCAAAAAGATACCAGTTTATAAATTATTCAAAATTTCTTTTGTCTTCTGTATTTCATAATATTGGTGAAACTAAATTAATATTTACCAGGGATTTCTGTTTATTTTTAGTTAATTTACGTCATTGGCACAAAAATGTATTGCAATTCACAGTTTTCATAAATCTACATTTCATTTAGAAGTAAACATATTATAGTTTTTGGCACAAGTTCACAAAGCATTACATTTGGCAGATTCTGTTTTTCACACAGGGTCATTAAATAAATCTTATTAATAACACAAATTAATACAAATAGGAATATTTTTTCTTGCTTATTCATTAGTCGGGTTGTTACTTGGATAATTTTTAATTTTTAATAATTTTTTTTTAAATATACATGAAAAAATACGAAATGTTTTCATTATATATCAGTGGAAAATTCATATTCTTTACACTAGTTATAAAAAAAAAAAAATTAAAAAATATGATTCAAAGTAAAATGTTAATTTTTAAGGATTCCATTGAGATTCAAACTCAACTTTTCGGCTGTTATGAATTAGGTCAGCTCATTTAGCAGGGTTCGCACGATCCTTAAGTACCATTATTTCCAAATTTGGAACAGATGTGTTGCACTTACTTACCGATGTTTGGCGACTTTTTGGTTGGCGCGATTTTCAAGTCCGTACCAAACCAATAACTTAATACAATAGCTAGGTTGCCATTAAAGGAAAAAATCCCCTAAATTTGGCAACTTTTTTACTTTTTATAACAGATTAAAAAAAAAAGAAAAACTGTGCGTGAGTGTATGACATCATAGCCCCAAATTTTTGTCTTATTTAATTACAGATAATTAATACAAATTTTAGATTTAAATATGCGAAGATTAATGCTCAAAAATAGTGGTATTCAAAAATAAGGATCGAATGAACCCTAAGTGACAGGCAAAGGATTAAAAGCAGCGATTCTCAACCTGTGGGGTACAGCCTATAAGGAAGACTGTAAATGTTTGTAGAAGGGGGTGGAAGAGGTAAAACTGAAATTGAAATCATACGTAAAGAATAAAACTATAACAAATTATATTGATGATATATTAATTTATTATATTGCTTATGCGATTTCAATTCTAATAAAACGGCAATATAATCATATAGGGGCATCCTAAGGGCCGATTTCATGTAAAGTACAGTAAAACTTGTGAAAACGGAATTATTAGGGTACAGAAAAAGCCGTTTAAGACAGGTTTTCGTTTTATCAGGTACAATTTTATAGTAGTTGTTCTGCCGAAACCGTGATTTTTTTTTCGTTTAAGACAGGATTTAGCTAGACAGGTTACCTTTTCAGAGGTTTTACTGTATATGCACATGCAGGCTATGTAAGGGCCCCATGAACATATCTGTACCGGGCAGCACAATTTATGTGAACTCCCTTGGAGACTGAGCAAGAATACACTAGGCTGAGTATCGCTGCTTTAAAGAAAGTTTTTTAGAAATAGAGATTTTCAAAATGATGTCTTCCACGTGAAATTTGACTATATTTAAATTAAATTGCTCAGAAAGTCATATAGAATCATTTCAAAACAGGCTTTAATACATTAAAATTTTCTTCAAAATGATTTTTCTTTCGTAAAAAACATGACATGAACACGTCTTGGATGATTAATTTATATAAGAACTCTGTGCTCTCTGATGATGTTGCAAATAAACGCCTTATTTTTACCGAAAAAATAAGACTTCTTTTCAAATAAATAATAATTTGACATTTAATAAATACAGAATGCTAAAATCAATGAAAATGAATAGCTGCCTTTTTACATGGCAATCAAATGTAAAACCTTATGTAACAAATATATATTATATACTACTAAACACCATAATAAATTAGAAACCTCCGCAGTATCAACAGTTGAAGCAATATTTAAAAAGTAAACCATTTTAAATAATTTAAAAATTGCTCAGGAACATGCATACTTTACAAATATTTACAGTACCTTTGATATGATTCATAATACTTCTTTCTTAGTGCGACAAAATTTTTCAAGGACACTTGAGGACAAAATTAATTAAACATTTTCGTAGCACCGGATAAACGTACAGTAGCATAATAAAATGTGCATTCACACGTTAGTTGCCGAATGACCGCTGGCGCTCAAATGTACTGTATATGTTATACTGATACGCCGACACTTTTCCCAGAGTAATAGCTTATAATCCAAACTAACCCCAGGGCTTATAAACTAATCAATGTAAATGACAGACGACAGTACAACTACATTATGGGTAAAAACACGTGACAGCCAGCGGGTCATGTGACAGCCAAAATGTTTAGTTAGATTCACAGTGCTTGTGTTATTTTCTTGTACAGATTGCATAAGTTGGATGGCAAAGCAATAATATTACTGTAGTAACAAAACAATTATATCCTTTGTAATTATGGGATAAATCTGTGATCAGACAAACAAATTAAACACTATGACGGCAGTAATATTAAGTTGCATTAATACAAAATTTGATTAACTTAAAATCTTATGTTTGAAACCATCGTAAAAATTATATATATATTTTTAAACAATAAATGAATTCAGTAAATAAATTGATGATACATTATAGTGCTATGCTTCAAACAATGTTTACAACAATTATAGCTTAGAATATGGATTTAAAAATATAATATGTATAATATATTTTTTTCATTTTATTTTTTAAAGCACTTTTTTCTTTTCGTCTAACTTTTATTAATAAGACAAATTAGAAAGAATTCCCGTAACAGAATATTCTAAGGTGAATAGCAATCATGGGTCGGCGGAGTCACTTTTTTGGATACCACTATATCCAAACAATAATCTCCATGGTAGATTTATGCTACATTTTCAAGAGAAACCTGCCACAAAGATTATTGTTTGGAAATAGTGATAGCCAAAAACATACCGCACTGACGTCTAATAGAAACAGAACTAATATTTTACCAATAATTCACTTCACCGTTCATTTTATTTTACTCACATGTTTGGTGCATTATTTTTTATGTTTTAAAATTTTTGTTAAAAAAAAGCCGATTTATAGCCTGTTTTCATACTATGGGTATTCGATAGGGCATTCTTGCTAAGATTAGATGTGAGCAAAATTGTTTCATTCTGTGATTGATTACTATATGGCTACTGCAAATAATGTCGCATAAAATTTGTCGAAAAATAGGACAAAGATATTGATAGAATGTATGAAATCATTGAATAAAAAATATCATTACTTCCAGTAAAAAGAGAAATCATTTAAAGAAATGCGATTAATCGTTGTAACTATTAGAGTTGTATCTTGGGCACTTGAAGTAAAAAGATTATAAAATTACAAAGTTCCCGTGAATTTAAGGGGGCTCTGTATCCTTCGCTTTGCGAAAAATGAATAAAATATACTTTTTCAAATTTTTTGCTTCAAATACATTTAAACATCCATAGTATTCTGGTCAAGTTACATAAAGATCCGATTATTATAAATATGTGAAAAAGTCTTTTTACTGCATCAATTTTCCTTTAAATGTATCAGAATTGCAATCTTTAAATTCATGTTTCTTAGTTTGTGTTTTTTCAATATATCAGTCTGATTGAAATACTAATTTTTCAGCGCATATGATCAGCGCAATGAGCTATTTTTTAAAAACTATCCTTAAGGTGCATGTCGCATGTCATAAAATTAGGGATCGGATTTTTAGTTATATAAATATTTTATTTTTTTTTAAATAAAAATGTTAAGTAAATAGTCATTTTTATTGTATTTTTACATATGCCATGACATTTTATTTATTTATTTTTAAACTAATTAACTTTTTGGAAATGCGATCTTAAGTGTTACAGAACACACTTGCAACAAAAGCATGCAAAGAAAAAAAGTTTCAAAAAGTTCAGAATTTTAGGTAAGTAGAATTTTATAAATGTACTTAAATTTTTCGACAAATAAACAAATAAATACAAACTTTTCATATTTTACCGCAAAAATTGTATTTTTTCTTGATAAAATATTTTTTTTCATAAAAACATTTAATAATATGTCAAAAAGGTATTATAAAACACTGAAATGAAAAAAAGTTCAAAGGGTACCGAGACCCCTTAAAACTGTGAAATTTCAGATTATGATGTAATAGTCAATCACAAGTACCGTGAATTACGAATCTAGCAATCTTTTTCGATTTCAAGTAGCTGGGTGTAAAAAGTATACTTTACTATTATCAGAACTATTCAAATAATCGACACATATATATATCAGAAATTAAGAATCAAAGTGGATCGTCCATTTTTTCCTTCAACGGAGTTTGAGATGAATTCTTCTTTTATAGACAATATATTCCCCAGCCCCATAACTTACCAGATCTTAGATTGAATAATGTGACAAACGAAATAGTGCAAGTTTGGTATGATTCTCAATGAAAGGCCAATGAGAGTCCTCTACCTTTATCTCCAAATATCTATGGATAATGTTTTATGGACTTGATTCATTTGCATTCTGAACAACTTCATATAACACATATCTTCCATATGTAGCATTATGGTTTTAAGTTAAATTTCTTCTTCATGTAAACGTATAATACATAGCACTATAAAAATTCATCTAACAATAGTTTGAATTCAATTAAAAATAAATTGCACTAAACCTGTTTCAATAATAACTTTAAATTAACAAATAAATTAACATTTTTGTCAAAGTCGAATGCAGGACGGTTAGACCGTGACAATAAAGGAATTGAATAAACTTTTAATCAAATACAGATAAAATATGTAAGCTTGGAAGAAATATATGAATTTTTTTATGTTCTTCCTATAACTAATGAAACATGAACAATATTTTTCACTGAAGCAAGTGTTTTTGCAAGGAAAATATACTGTACATTCGATCACAAATGCTTTATCAGTTTATGAATCGAGTTTTCAAATCGGTCAGCTCAAAATTTTCCTTTTATTCTGATTAACCCAAAAGTCATTCAATTAGGCTAGGGAAAAAATTACATTAGCTTACTCGCTATAAGTTCATGGAAGATTGAAAACCAAATTCAGAAAAAATTTAATGAAGAAAGTGGAAAAAAATCATGCTGCAACTTCCGCTGGCAGATTAGTTCTTTCGTCCTGATCTTTAAAATCAGTAGTTTCTGACTTTATATCAGTCTCTATTACTGTATCACTACTTTCAGCATCGTTTGAACTCGATCGGCGATGTCGAAGTTCCGTTGAAGTGGAAGGTTCGGGAGAGGGAATGGGGGATGATTGTTTTTCAGATTTCGGTTGTATTTCGTAAAACACTTCTTCAATTCTGACTTGGTGGTGTTCGTCTTGGTGTTCGCGGAGGCTCTTTTCGTCGTCGAACAGCTCATCACAGACGATGCACGTGTGTTCGTATCTTCTGTTGTGTATGTCTTTCAAATGTCGCCTGAGGACAGACGTGGACGGAAAAGATTCCTCGCAAATTTCACAGGGCTGTATCGTTGAAGTTATGTGTGTCCTCATGTGTTCCTGGAAAATAAATTACATGTTTAATTATTCAATTTCCATTAAGCATTTTTTATTTATTAAAGCTTTAAATCACTCAAGATTATCCGTCTTAATATAAATTAGAGTAGCGTTATTTAACAGAGTAGTAACATATGTGCAGTTAAATTCGATTGGTCGAAAAGATTTTTACAAAAACAAACTTGGTGAGTCTGCCATTATTATTTACTCTTCTAACTCATTTAAGCGAACTCATCTAAAAGAGTATCGCCAAGTTTAGTTATGTGAGCTACCATAGTTAGGACAAATATTTCGAATTTCATTATGCGCCTTATGCGTATCTTGCTTTCCTCTTATAAAAGCACTCTAATGTGAATGAATAAGAAAATTTGTTATTGAAGTATGAAGAAGAAAATTTGTTATTCATAGGGCTAGTGCTAAATACGAAGCGGCGAATATTCTTGGCGTCGTTATTAGATAATAGATGGTAACTTACTGTTAAAATATGAAAATAAAGGGGTTGCGAAATGATATTTGCCACTAGAGAAAAAATATTTAGCACCAACTCTGTTTAGTCATTTTCGTGACTTAACAGTAAATATGATGCATACGATTCGAAAGGCCTAATTCTCAATCCTTTCGATAAGTTTGGGTATAGAAGAAAAGCTTATATCATAGCTGCCAACTTTTACGCTTTTTTCCTGCCACTAAAATTTCATAGTAAATTTTACCTTATTAAATCTCCAAAATCACGTGATTCAATAAGGCAAAAATTTCTATTAATTTTTAGTAGTAACAAAAAAGCGTAAAAGTTGGCAGCTATGTTATATGACAATAATGTTTTACTTTATTTTTGTTTTTAATGCTGTAATGTAGTTTTTTCATATCCAAATTTCTTTGATACGGCCTAGAACTTAACTTTAAACAATCCGCAAACAATTTCAATAAGTAAAATATGATAGAAAAGTATGTATTTTATCACTAATTACAGATAAATTAAAACATTCCAAAAATAGTCTATAAGGTTGTATTCTAATTTAAAAGTGAATATAATTTTTAAAGTTTTCCCAATTAATGGATCAGTTTCCATATAAATTAATAGTTTCAAATTAAACTTCTTGTTTCTCTTTACATAAAATTCTTATCGTCTGTGTTGATAAGTGAAAATGGTCTACAAAAGAACATAACTCGTCTTATCGAGAATATTCTCTGTAGAAATACAGCATTTTTTAATTAGATGTGAAGAGGGGGGGGGGTTAATGTTGCTAATATAAATTTTACCTTTAATTGCGAGCGTTTCAGGAACATTTTGTCACAGTGATTGCAAGTATAACCTTTCATTCCAGAATTCGAGTGGTGCGATTTCATGTGAAGTTTTCTAGCTTCTTTCCTAGGAAACCGTTTCAGGCAGAAAGGACACTCATAACTCCTCTTTTCACGGCCCGATTTTCCTGGATCGTGATTGGATGTGCCAGTTCCATTTTCTTGTGAATCTTCATCAAACTGATAGAGGTCTTGTGGAGAACCGGCTATAAATGTAAAAAGAATCATTATGTTTCATAATAAACACTTTATCTCTTGATTAGCACTAGCTTTTAATCCATTAAATTTGGCGATTTGTCATCTGTGGAGGGTAAAAAGGAAAATGACTTAACATTAATGTATTCATTTGTAATTAAGTTCTAAAAATATTAAAATACTGTATTGTAAAATGCAGTATACATATTAAAATACTGTCACATATTAAAATACTGTATCGGAAACACAACTGCGAATACATATTTGTCAATTCTAGCATATGAATGAGTTAGTGAAAAATCGATTACAAAATTCCATCTTTAAGAACCATATCGAGGTAAATAAAAGAGTGTAAAAATAAGCTAACTTTGCATCTATTTTGTAAAACTTACCTTTGTCTAGCAGTAGACCTTCCGGCATAGAACCAGCTGGATGCACGAGAATCATGTGTCCCATTAAATCTTCCTTTGAATGGAACTCCATCCCACATATGGCACAGCTGTTGTTACTTCTGCTGTAAGACGACTCCTGTTTAAAGCCGAGATCATGGTTATGGGATCTTTGATGCTTCGTCAGGTCAACGCTGTTTCCAAAGACACCCGGACATTTTCTACATTCGTACAACATGGAAGAAGATTCCGTTGCACCAGCTAAAAAAAAATACCATTGATAAACAACAACGATACCAAATTTGCCAAATATCAATTTTGATAGCTATAATCTGATAGCAGAAAATTCTTCCTGAGCCAGCACCCCTCCTCCAAAAAAGGGGAGGGAGAAAGGTGGGGAGGCGTTGAATTACCGAAATTATAAGATTAGTGAAAAGTTGTTAAAAAAAGACAATATGTAAAGTAAGAAATTGAACTGGTCTTTAAATATAAACATATAATTTTATATTTTTCAAAATTTTACTGAAATAAATTGTACCAAGGCATTTAGCATTCATCTGGTACGCCTCAAAGATATGACAAATATTAAAAAGATATTGTTTCACAGATTGGGTATAAAAAATATATTTATAAAAGAAATACCTTTTGGAGTAGCACTGTTTGTCGTCTGAAACCTTTTCATGTTTTCCCAGATATGCACAAAAGAGTGATTGTCTAACTCAGCTCTGAAGAAAAACTTTTGGCTACAGTCAGTGCAGTCATATGGTCTCGCGTCTAAGCCATGCTCCAACATGTGCCGCTGCAGTAAATGGGACCCTGTAAAGACAGCTGCGCAAAGGTAGCAGGTGAAATGGGAACTTCCTTCGTAGGTGTGCTCAATCAAGTGGCACTGTAACTTTGACGGAGAATCTAATACCTGAAAATAGAATGAAAGTATAGTACAAGTTAAAACAATGGATGGAAATTTTCACATCTAGAAAAATTCAAATAGTTTAGTGAACGACTTAACAAAGTACTCTAAGATTTTCAAATGTTTGGATGTCATTTCTGTAACTCACTCTCTTCCCCTCCCATGCTCTATTTTGCGTTCATGCATTTACTACTTCATACTGAATGGGTTTGGCACCGCCTTCTCATTGGGCTTCTACAACTACACCATACATGCCGAGGTTACTTAGCCCCACTGATTCTTCTACAGTTCGCCCTTTCGCCTTCGATCATAAGCTACTCTGCTTAGCCCTCCTCTTTTTAATATTTTCATGCATTTGTCTTTAATGCTTCTGAATTTGCACCACTGAAGGAGTTTTAGAAATACCAAAAAAGCTGTCTGCTATAAACTTTAAAATAGTTTTTGCTTTTTGTCACGTTGTTTATTTGTATTTTAATGTAGTACGAGTTGTTTCACATATGAGCAAAGAATAAATTGAGACTCTCAAAATAAGAATATTTGAAGCCTGAAGGTAAACGAAACCATCATTTTTTTTTTTTAAATAGTGAGTATTTTACGTTTGCAAACATCTGTCTAAAATATGTAGTTTTGGAGACAGAATTTTCAGATTCATGCGAGAAATCTGCAATTTGGAAATCTTTATCTTTGTAATGTGACTAAGCATTTTTTAAATAATATTGTTATTGATGCTGCAATGAATTCACTCTGAAGGAAAAACAGTTAGTGTTTCCAATGCGTTTCTTACTGTTTGAAACTTCTAGCTAATTTTGTCTTCTTAGACCCATTTTAGGTAGATTTCGTAAGAAATACTACCTATTACATTCTCACCTAAGTTGGAAATTTTGAAAATTTTTTGCAGATCTACGCCGATCATGACTCCCAGAACCCAAAACCACCCCCAGTTCAAAACTTTATCTATCTATCTATCTATCTATCTATCTATCTATGTCACTTTTTTCTGACCACGATAACTGGAAAAATTCTGCATAAATCTCTTCCAAACTGATACATAAAATCAAGGGTCATAAAATCTCGGTCAAGTTCGTTAATGGGCAAAATCGAACCAAGGGGGGGGAATGGGGGGGCTTTTTGTGAAAACAGAAAAACCCTCATAATTTCTTTATTTTTATACGTATCGAATACGTTTAAAGTTATTATTACTTCTAGGAAAAGGGCCGAAAATTTATGTATGACAGATTTTTGATATAATTAAAAATGGCACCAAGGGGGGGGAAGGGGGGGTTTTAGAAGAATAAAAATCATAGCTTCGTCAATTCACAAGATATCAAATCCGCGTAAATTTATTATTAATCCTCTTAGTATTATCTAAAACTTTTATATTGACAAGTTTTTTATAGGACCAACCGTTATAGCAAAAAAAAATTAAAAACAAAAAAATTCCTGCCGGCTCCGCCTGCAAACAAGTTATTTTTCGAAGTAGGCGGTTCCAACTCCCGCTTCTTTTCGAAACTGATACATAAAATCAAGGGGCATAAAATCTCGGTCAAGTTCGTTAATGGGCAAAATCGAACCAAGGGGGGGGGGGGACTTTTTGTGAAAACAGAAAAAAACCCATAATTTCTTAATTATGATACGTATCGAATCCGTTTGAAGTTATTATTACTTCTAGGAGAAGGGCCGAAAATTTATGCATGACAGATTTTTGATATAATTAAGAATTGCCTTAAGGGGGGGGGGGGGGAGGGAGGTTTTTGAAGAAAAAAATTCATAACTTCGTCAATTCCCAAGATTTCAAATCCGCTTAAATTTATTATAAATCCTCTTAATATTATCTAAAACTTTTATATTGGCATGTTTTTTATAGGACCAACTCTTATAGAAAAAAAAAATCCTTGCTGGCTCCGCCGGCAAACAAGTTTGGTTTCGAAGTAGGTGGTTCCAACTGCAGCATCATCGCAAAAAGGTCATTTCTTCCGCAATTCCCGACAAACAGGCGCCCCACGGTCTGCGTCTTCGAAATCTACCTGTGCCTGTAGGCCGAGCCGTCAGGGATTTTTTTTCCCTGCTGCCGTCTATAGCAGACGTTATTCATGCGTTGCGTTGATCTGTGAAAATAACTACCAACTACCGGTGGTTTCATACAAAGATCTATAGGGACTGTACTATCAGCATCATCTATGCCAAAATCTGCGAGACAAACTCAGGCTATGGATCTGATTCTGATTATCGTCTATCATCGTCTGATCATCACTATACAAGAAAGGTGTTTTCGATAAAATATTATCAATGATAGCAATGCATATTTATTGCATATAAATTACTAATGATAAAGATAACTTCAAATGTATTTGCGATTTTGCTGATTGTATTCCGATATTCATTCAATATCTTGCCTTGCTGATAACTACTAGTTTCTATTGTGATGACATAACTCCATTCTCTTAAAACTGGAGGGAAATTGAAGTATGAACTTTCCAAGTTCCTACGGAAACAGCCAAATAGCGGCGTGCTAAAGGATGGGGCTCACCAAAGAAGTGACAAACTGGCTATGCCCTTGACGACTGCAGAGGTATCAGTCGGACTGCCGAACCCGCCGCAGATGTGAGAACGAAATCTTGGCGCTGACCGAAAACCAATCAGTAAACCAATTTAAAAGGAGCCAACGCCAGACTACTGAAAATAATAGGATTGGACAGGGAGGATTTTATCCCCCCAAAACAAGCTAAAAAGTCAGAAAAAAATTAGAAAATTTAATCAGTGATTTTTATGTAGATCAAGAGTTGACTTAATCACCTCCTGGAGATAGATTTCGCAGCGGTCTTGACCAACTCTATTTTTTTACAGTCCAGTACCGATCTTCAGGAGGTGCTGGACACTAATTTGTCAAATAGTGCTAGGCTCCCTCATTATCGTTGATTATTCGTTTAATCTTCTTATGATTATTTGTCGAAATGACTATATAAACCTTTAGTTTTTATCCGATGGAACTTTCTTATTAACAGTGGATTGTATAAAATTTCGTTTTGTAACCTAAATCTCTGAAGAAATGTTAATTAATTAAGACAAAAACTTTACTTATTTTCAATAAATTGTTTTGTTATTGTTTCTAAGTTAGCTGTAAATTTATTGACTCACCAATAACACTTAGTTTTATCCTAAGTCGTTACACCGTATTAAAGAGCAAACATGGACTTGGGATTTCTCTATCAGATTTTTTTTTTACATAAAATACAGTGGATCTATGGTAACGGTCAAATTGCGCCGTAAAGAAAAGTTAATTTATTTTTTCTTTTTTTTTGAATTAGCGTCATCTTCTACGGAGTGCGTTTACTATATATATATATATATACATAAAAAAAACGGCAAAATTACCTGTTTTCCAAAAGATTTTTTTTCTCAATGATTATACTTACTTCATGGCACAGTTTACATTCCAGATGAGTTCCTTCCTGCATTACATGACACGTCACATGGCTCTGAATTTCAGCTTCCGTTTCGAAAGACATTTGGCACTTAATACACTGGTAGGTCTTTTTTTGATTATGAACAGTTTTACGATGCGCTTCCAAATCACTGAAAGATTCAAACTTCACGCCACAATCCGTGCACCTCGAAATGTCTTCTTCCGCTTTTGAGTGGAAGCACCCTTTGCACATGTATGTGTGTGAAGACAGCGGGTTACTGGGAGATTTCACAGAACCACGGATGATCAGATTAGAAGGGTCAAACATTCGAGAGCAAACGCAACAAGGAGCTGACGTCATTAATGGTGGTTCTAGCGTTGCATTTTTCAGGTGGAACTTGGCATGCATTCGGACTTCGACATCTACGACGAGTGTTTGTCTGCAGACTACACAAGGCACAGGCAGGCCGTTACTGTTTCCACTGGGTGTATTATGCTGTTGTAAATGACTCATAAACTGGTCTTCGCTCTGAAGCTGCACACGGCACACAATGCATGTGCTGCCGGAAACAACCTGAAAATAGATATTTTACATTGAATTTAGTATTTTAACTTACTGATGAAGCGATTGCATTGGTGGAATATATTTTTTTGGTACTGAATCACGAAATCTTTCGCTACCAGTGTGGTGTTCTATTGGGCCTAGCGCTGCTGAGTGCTGTGGAAAGTGAAACGCTCTGTGCCCAAGCAATTTAAACATCTGCGGAAAAATAATTCATATAAAATAGATTTTCAAATGAAATATTTTAATTTTGCCAAATGTCATATTTTATTACTTTTTATAAGTGCCAAAAAATGGGATAGCGGACTCACTCTTATGCTCAGAAGCATTGCTGAGCACAGGAGAATAATCTGAAGCGTTGTGCATAGGAAACAAACACTCGAAGCGAAAGGGTTAATATGAATATATAGAACAAGAAACATTTACCTAAAGAATAATGTTTGAATGATAAATAAAAATGATAATAAACAAGCACTTAAAAGCAACCGTACTATGCTTACCTGCGCAATATTGACTACATCCTGACTAAATATTGGACCAATAGAGTGCGTTATTGATTAAATATTGTAGTGAAATTACTTTTAAAATGTAAAAACAATACTTGTTATTATTTACACAGTATTGTGAAGTCTTAACTTTGCAGTTGGAACTACTTTCAGGAACTCATAATTTGAAATAAATGAAAAATATATTCAGAATAATGGCAATATTTTAGTAATAATGATAGTATATTGTAAATAATTCGAATTAAATCAGAATGCTCCTACAATGCTATTGTTAATGAAACGCAAATATTTATAATATGAAATCAATAAATGATCCACGAATTCTTTGTCGAAAAAATGGGGACAGTACATAAGAGAGACATAAGAGACATAAGAGACACTAACAATAATTAAATACTTGTCACATAAAACTTAGGGTTGCATTTTATTTATTCAATAAAAAATACAGGATGTCCTCTTTCAAGCAGAAACTATATATTCTTTCATAACTCTAACAAAAATGAACATATTTTAAAGCTGTATTAAGCAGGCTTACCTTGGTTTGAGTTAAATACGATAACAGCACGAAAAATCCTGAAATTGGCCAACAACCAAACAAGACTGCGTTAGAATCTTCCTATGCCATAATGAAGCTGGCACTGTTAAAAATTTGGTTCAACAGTTCACGAAAACCTGGAGCCAAAAAAAAAGTTGGCCTTCATAAATTGGTAAAACCTTGTTCCAATATTAGTTACTCTGGTTGAACTATCAACTGGTAAAAAGTGGAACCACGATCAAGCAAAATGAAGAACCATGTTGAACCTGGTTTAGTAGGGTAAAATGTTGAACCTGGTTCCATACGGTAAAATTCTGAACCCGGTTTAATATGGTAAAATGTTGAATCGAGGGCTGCTAAAATGCTGAACCATAAAGGAGCTACAGTTATGCTTCGAAAGAAAGGGCTAACTTAACAGAAATATCTCTTTAAACTTGAACCCAATATCCAAGCCTGAACCGGGTTTCAAACCTGACAACTTTTTACCTGTAGCCAATGTGTTAACAACGAGACAAGACAGTGGATATCATCCTGCGTTAGAGCAGGATATTAAGAGTGCATGGATTATTTTGATTGACAGTTACATATTTCCATAATATGAAAAAAAGCTCTACCATTATTGAAGTTTCATAATAACGAATTTAGAAAAATTAAGTGAACCCTGTTTTGGTGCTTCTGCTGTTTTCTGCACCATCAAATGATTCAATGGTAAACCAAAAGCGTTTAATGCAAATTATGCTTATTGAAAATATCGTAACAGTACTGTTAAAGTTATGAACTTCTTGGATTGAAATACCATGTACTTTTGATTGAGTAAGTAGATTATTACTTAAGTTTATAGAATATATTATTTACTTTTCTCATGCTTATTTCTTTGTTTGTTGCAAAAGTACATCTGTATATTGAATATTACTATAGAAATAATGGTTTGCCACTAAGGTTCGTGCCTGTGGTATCTTCTATGGCTGGGATATAAAGCATTTTTTACAAAAATATTAAAATTTGTTTGTACCTTGCAGTGTGTTAACTTGTGCTCAGCTAGGGTTGTTGCAGATGGACACATTTCATCACAGATATTGCATTTATGCTTGCTGGGAGAAGCATGGGACTTCATGTGGTTCTCCAACTCTCGTCGAGACTTGCAAGACTCATTGCAATAAGCGCAAAACAAACTGACCACAGAGGCTCCGGTCGAATTTGCGCTGCTTGATTTGTGCTCTTTGTGACGTCCGGATGACGGACTTGTTGCGACAGTCGATGATACAGGGGAAGACACAGGTGGTAATGTGGGTGGACTATCAGATGACTGTTGATCTGCAAAAATAAATGAATCTCATTTCCAATTAATACCGTATTTATTCGCCTGATTTACACCCCTGTATTTTTTAGCACACTCTAAATTCGAAAGAAAATTCCTATTAAACAAAGATTCCCGTAATTTTTGCATGAAGAATACCATATAACTTGGATTTCTAAAAGAGCATGCTTTAAGAATCTAATCAAATATATTAATCAGACGATGTTCTTTTCACAATCTGTTTAAAGCCATGTTTCAGTTTCGCTATGTGTATCAAAAAGAGCCAATTCGCTATTTTGTTTCCCCCAATTTTTCCTTTCATTTGCTATAATAGTGCAGGGAATTTTCTTACGAATAATGTGACATCACAAAACGTGTGATATACGGGATGTTTATAAAATAAAAAAAAATCTATTTGGAGCTATCAATAGCTTGAATTAATAATTCAAATAAAACCAGAATTAGTATATATATTATTTAAGAAAGGGAGGGACAGATTAAAACAAGAAAATATTAGTTAAAAATTTACCGACAGAGGGCGCTGTAAGGTTTGAATGTTATGTATGACATAAAAAGATAAGAGAAACAATTAAGGGACAAAACTTGATAGCATATTTATTGGAAATTTTTTAGATTGTCCCTGCTTTAAATTTAAAATGTTATAAATAAAAACAACAGTCTCTACCCTCTGCTGCAGATTTTAAATTTACAGCAGTTTGTTTTGATGGGAAAAAAAGTAACCTCAAACAGTAAATTCGGAACAAATTAAGCATTTATGCGATAATGGCGCTAAAATATGAAGTGAGCAAAGCAAATAGTGATACAGGTAAAATTTACAAGGAATAAAAAGCATCTAAAAGATAAAATCGAAATTATGAGGTATTCATCATCTGAAAATTCTCAATTTAGGAGCACGCAAGATAGATCTTTATTTGAAACATCTTTATTTTTAATTATTCATTAAAATAAAATGTTATTAGTCATTTTAAAAGTAGGCATGTCCTTAGATGCTCTAAGTTTTTTTCTGAGAAAATTAATATTAATAGACACTTAAAGAAAATACCTCGCGTAATTGTCGCACACCCTACTTTTTACATTGAAAAATTGGCAAAAAAAATGGTAAAAATTCACGTGTAAACACGGTATTCTTGGGGAGAAAAAACCCCCTGCATTCCTCTTCTTATAATAATGCTCTCCTTGTTAATATATATATATATATATATATATACCCTAACAGAAAAAACATCCATTTATTTTGCTGTTATATTTTATTTTATTCAATCAGATAATTTGGAATAATCATTTTCTATGTTAAAGTCACTAAAAAAGTCAGTTTTCTAAATAAAGAAACTATGAAAAATTCTTGTTATAAAATAGCAAAAAAAAAAAAAAAAAAAAAAAAAGTTGATATATAGGGAAAAATTAACGTTTTCAATATACCAATAGATAAGATATATTGTACGATAATGTTATAAAGTCTCCTGGTATTTTAAAGAACAATAGTAAATGTAAAATTGCACATAAAGATGTAAACAAAATTTTACAAATATGGGCCCGTTTAATCCATTTGTTCGAGGAATTATTCCTTGTTTATTATTATTATTATTATTATTATTATTATTATTATTCAGTTTGTTCGATTACTACTACATTTTGGAAGTAGTAATGTTTGATTTATTTAATCTGTCATTGAATAAGGCGACTATAACTATATCAAAAAAGTGGTAGCAACTCTGGAAAAAAAAAAAAAAAAAAAAAAAAAAAAAAAAACACCAAACTTAAGACGCTGCTTGGCAGGAGATCCTGCTATTAGGATAATGAGGGCTAATAAGTATTACTCAGTAACTTGTATCGATTGCATAGTAATATTGTAGGGTTTTGTTTAATAATTAAAATTTTACAATTTTAAAGGCAACGATAACAGTGTTCCGAACGGGACTACTTAGCGACCGCTGTTTCCAATCAATAATCATTATGGTAGATTTATTGAACATGCGCAATAGAAATCTAACACGAAGATTATAGTTTGGAAATACGGGTAGAAAATCGTCTCGCTGGTAACCCCGCTATGACAAATGAACTAGGGCTGGGATTACGGTGCCTCGCTCTACCGTATCTTACGCTCGATCGTAGGATAGGCGTTCCTGCGATCAGTCGTAACTTCGTATTACGGTGCCTCAGCGTAAGTCCTCGTGCTTCGGTGTAAGTCCTCCTGCAGTCAGCCAATCAGAGGCCGCAGTTACATTTGTTTTGGTTGCGCGCGCATCCACTTGCGTCTTAACTTACGACTGCTTCGAAGCTGTCGTAAGATCGCGAGGCACTGTAATGCCGTTTACGTTTTGTTTATATCGTAAGTCTCTAAGTTGATCTTAAGCGAGGCACCGCAATCCCAGCCTAGAACTAATATATCCGTACCTCGGACTGGTTGCCCGTTGGATGGTTTCTTCGTGCATAAGTTTTGCGCTTCTTCACTTATTTGTGAATTTTGAGATGCTCCAGAGGGAGGTTGCTGTGGTGCAGGGCTGCTCTTTTGCAATCCCATGAAAGGATGCAAGGGAGGAGAGTTCGAGCTCGTGTCTTGGTGCACTGTTTGCATGTGTCTGTCGAGCAAAAACTCGACATGAAATGCTTCTCCACAGATGTTGCAAGAGAATTGCTTTTTGTGTGTAGCAGCATGATACTGAAGCTGAACTTCGTTTGGAAATGATTGATCACAAAGTAAGCACCTGTAGTTGGAATTGTTGTTGAAGTTCTTGGCTGATAGATGAGCTAACTTTACGTGAACCTGAAATAGAAATTTGTAGGAATTACAGACAAACAACAAATTACAGGTTTCTCTAGCATTGTGCGGTTTCAGTTAACGCGATTTTTAGTTAGTGCTGTGATTTTATTTCACACGATCATTCGATTAACGCGGCGAATCTTTCGTTTAGTGTGCAAAGCCCAGTATGAGTTATCCCATTTTGCCATAATCACCGAATTATTATGAAAATGAAATAAGAATCCGATAAAAAATGTGACCAATGGCACGACAATTGGAGAAAGATTTTTAATATGTCTAATTGAACTTAAAACAGACACTTTAATGGTTCTTGATTGTCACCTTTTAAATTAGGTCGCACGTTAATGTTAATGAAAGTTCACGTAACTTAGACAAATTTTATTTAAAAAGTTTCAAGTCAAGCTGTAATATGTAGTTTCTAACAATAATAACACATCAAAAAGAACACAGTAGTACATTATTATGTTGTTTATCTATAAAACATCTGTATATAAAACAGTATACATACGGTTGATTTTATGTGAAATTTCTCTCTTAAACGGACCTTTTTTATTTTGAGTAAAATTTTCCCGAAATAAATGGAAAAATGTCTTTTTATCTTTACTCCTTGAATGTTAAAAATGGAAATGTTCCTTCCAAGACACACAAATGGAAAAGATCCTTTTCAATTGAGAGAAAACGGAAAAATTCCAGTTAAATTCTCGTAATTAATGGTTTTGTCCTATAACAAAGTCGCTGTATATGTGACAAATCACTTATCCTCTAATGGCAAGTACCAAGGTTTGAATTCGGAAGAAGGCTAAACGAGTGTGATATTATTCAACAAAACACCTGTTCCGTGTAAATATGCATCAGTATACACACCTATTATTTAGATTTTCTTTAATACAATTGCTCACATTTATTTCTGAAAACAAAAATTTTTCGTCTTGAATTGCGGAAAAGTTCCATTCAAGTTTAATTTTACGGTATAATACTGGCAGCTGGAATGCCAGTATTGATCAAATTCATGCCCTTTGTTATATAAGTAGTAATCTCCAGCGTAATTCCAGCTCTGTTGGAAAATTTAATTAGCATGTATATAAAAAAGTAATAGTTTTTTTTTTTCAGAAAGCGATTAAACTATTCCATATTTTTGTTTTATGTGTGTACAAAAAAAATGTATTTTTTCGAATTTTAGTTAATTTTTTTTTATCTTTAAATAAAAATCAATAAAAAAATATTAAAAGAATTTATATTTCCATTAAGTTATGGTCATTATATAATATGTTTAAATTTTCAATTAGCATTTTTTTTTTTTTATTATGGAAGCATTAATAATTTAATTATATACATTGCAATGAAAAAAGAAAAACATCTTATTTCTGTTAGCAAAAATGTAAAAAATTATTACAAATATAAGTATAATAAAACAAATATAGAAGATTTTTTTTTTTAAAGTTTTAAAAAGAATTTATTTTTAATGAATTTTATTATTAAAATCGGAAATGTACGATGTTTGCCGAATGAAAAAGAAAAGTTTTTCAAAGTGTCAGCAAAAAATAGTAAAACTTGGACATTTATTTTAATCATATATTTTTTTCGTTTATGTAAGATTGAAAAACCCTATTACGCGATACAATTACACGCACACATACAAAAAATTCACGAAATTTCATTTTACATTGATGCTAAATTGCGTGCTAACATATACTTTACTATATGCATATAACACATGTGCTGTATGAATATACGAACTGTCTTACGAATTTTATCAATACCAAATGACTGAAAAGCAATGGGCTTAGTTACGAGTTAAATCATTTAAGTTTATGTTTCATTTTTTGTGGAAAATATTTAGTACCTGAAATTCTAATTCAGTTCTGAAGTAAGCACTACAGGACGTGCACTTGAGCGACCTGCATTCATTGCTGTGCTTCACTGCAAAGTGTACCTGGATGCTGACCTGTAACAGATGAAAGAAAAGAACATACATTAAAAAATAATTTTAAAAGAGCTGTCAAAATCAGCCAAGAAAAATATAAACTAAAAAAGGGTGATCCGATGGATATTTTACAGGTCTATTTATTTTGCCCCGATTTTGTGTACATATATAAAAAATAAATAAATACAAGGTGTGTGTTTGAATTAACTGATTAAAATTTCTTCTAAATAACTTTTGAACTGATGGTTTTATAGTTACAAAATGTTTATCCAACAGGGTTTGCGCTGATCACTTAAAATATGGTACTCCTCAAATCCGATGAGCTGGAAAAATATGGGTCAAACTATTGAAAAGTTAAGTCATTAAAAATATTTATTTGAAAAAAAAAAAAAAAAAGCTAGAACGTTAATCTGAAATTTGTTGCTTTCAAATATTCTCTCGAGATCTGGCGTCCATTGAAATTAGTATATTGGTTTCCCTCAGGTCTTCGAATTTATAAAAAGGGATTTAATAACACATTTAATTAACTTATTTAATAACATAAATTTTCATATTAAAAAAAAAGGTTCAGATTTCCATTAGAAAATGCTCAACGCAAATTCAAGGTCTTATGAAAACCCTGGTTTTTTCTCATTTTGCTCTGATCTCAGGAGGATAAAATTTTAATTGAGGCAACCCAGCAACACATTGAATGAGGTCAGTGATGAATTTTACTATTTATAAATATGACGACAAATATGCCTATAAAAATCAAAATCAAAATATATATCCAAGAAATATGTAGAGGTTTTATTTCTTTTTAGGTTTTAGATTTTAATAAAAAATTCTGACATTCATATTGTGAATGGAGGATGATCAAACCCTAAGACTCATTGAGACTTTTGCTGGCAGAAAATCTTAATGAAATTTTTCTTATGCCCATAGAGCAAAAAAATTAGAAAATTTCGTAACCAATTGAAGAGATTCGCGATCGATTACCGAATTTCGTGATTTTTCCCGCTATCATTTGACGAATTTAGCGATTTTTTCAAGATTGTTTGAGGAAAATCGTGATTTCCTTTCGTGATCATTTAACAAAAAGCGTGAATTTTTTTACCCGCGAGAGTATGACGAAATTCCCGAATTATTCGTCGATTGATTAATAAAATTCCTTTGACAAATTTTTTTTCGAGACCGATTAACAAAATTCGCCATTTTTTTTCCATGACCGACTAACGAAATTTGCGATTTTTTTCCACGAGCAATTGCGAAATTCGTGATTTTTTTTGCGACAGATTGACGATATTTGCGAATTTATTCGTGACCGATTGATAAATTAATTTTGTGGAATTCTTCGATAATTAAAAAAATATATATATATTCGCGGAAGAATCAAGAATGAGTTTGCGTGTGCCTACATGTTGCGTAATGCCCATGTTTACCGCTAATTGAGCTGGGTTCATCTATGCAGAGTTCATCGTGATGTTGATGTTGATCTGGATGAGTTCTCGCAGCGAGCTGCGGTGGAGAATGCAGGTGCATCTTGTGGTTGCTTCTTGATCAGTGATTTGAAGGTGAGCATAGGGGAGAGGGGAAGGGGGGAAGCCCCAACAGAGCCATATAATTTTTTTTAAACTTTTTTTTTTCTAAAATTAATGCCAAAATAGAAAATGAAAAGAGGATGTAATTCAAATACATAATAAATAAAGTGTAATTACAAACTATGATGCCAAAAGATAAATAAACACAAGTACAATATAATTAAATTAAAATAAAATTAAAATATAAATATACATATTTTTTTTCTTTTCCTAAGAATAGAGAAGAATTTTAAATAGGAAAGTTGATGTTTACCGTTGCCAAATGTTAGGCAGGAAGACGTCAAAAGAGTAAATTAATGTATTTATGCCAAAGAAAAAATAAAAGCAAGTTAGCAAAAATTTTGAATTTTGAAAGGACAACGAAGTGTTTAAGGTAGTTTTCACCTCCTTCTTTTGGAAGGTGGAGCAAAACCGTCATCTCTACTCAAGATGGCGATCGGTCTCTTCTTCCCTCTACTGCTAAGTACACTATAAGGTTGAATGGACCGCAGTGCTTCGTTGGAGATTAAAGGGCGATCACTGTGGAATTTTTGAGCAAGTTTTTTAATTACTTGCGAGATAGACCTAATTTTGAGATCGGCATGAATGACGTCATTCCGGACAAACGTTGTCGCCTTACAGATCCTACGTAATAAGCGGTTTTGGAAAATTTGAATTCTTTGCATCTGAGTCTCACAGACCGAACCCCGGACAACAGAACCGTATGTCATGGTTGATCGAATGAAGGACTTATATAGTAATAATTTATTTTTGAGTGACAGACAGCTATGATAAGCTAGTAAAGATTTAAGGGATCCTTGAGGTCATATGCCTGGAATCATATACCTATTTTATTGTTTTGTCTTTCCTTTTTGGGGTACTTTACATATACATGTTAATCATGTTGAAAACATTTGTAAACAATCTGCACATTTTACAATTTATCTTGGACCAGGACTCACGATGATGCCTGATAGCCCAAAATTTAATAAGTGGGACCCAATATTTTGCTCATCTTGGGTCTTGCGGATATGATTTTTTCTTTCAAAATAAATTTATAAATGTAATCTAATATTGCAGAGTTAAATTAACGTTCTTAAATTATGAAAATCAGTCGAAACGATGTGGGCCACGATTGACGTTGGTGACGGCAGCGGCGTGCCCAATTGCTGGCGGCGCAGAAAAACTCAGATCTGTGAGACCCGAGATGAGCAAAATTTGTGCGAGAATTTAGTATATCCAGAGCCAGATTATTCCTTATTATAGGCTAGTTAGACCTTTGTAACTTTAATGGTCTGTAAAGTTGTTTTTATTTATAGATTTATAGTTAGTATAATATTAAGGGACTTGTAGTTATACTCTGGTCCTTAAATCCTGTTAATTTATTGCTTTTTATTTTCTTTTTCTGCATTGGTGTATGCAGTAGCTCTGTGAACTTGGTTCAATAATTTTTCGTTGCTTCCTGGCCCGTTCCGGGGGGAGGTTTTGCTGTATGTAGGTAGGGGTTTTCTGCAGGAGATTTTATCACCTCTGCCTCACGGTTGGTGCTCCTGCAGGTGATTTAGTCCTTTAGTCAGATTATTCCTGTTTTCCAGTTCCAATTAAAAAAAAAATCTCCTTTACAGAACTCCATTATAGTTACCATTAGAAAAATGAAAGTTGGTGAAATATTTATTATCTAGAAGACCCCTTATGACAAAATAAACCACATGTAATTTTAGAAATAAATTTATAGGAATTCAAACGATACTTTTTACTTACCCATCATACGTAGTATAGGGTAAGTCTTGTAATCGTTTTGAAAATCGGAAAATTTTTTTTGACGGATTTACACGTTTCAGACACTGGAGATTCCGAAAAACATATTAAAAAAAAAAAAATTTGCCGTCCGTCTGTGTGTCTGTGTGTGTGTCTGTGTGTGTGTCTGTGTGTCTGTAAACGCTCTATCTCCCGAAAAAATTGAGATAGAGGCTTGCAATTTGGTATGTACTTAGTATGTAATAATGGGAAGAAGCCTATTTCATTTCAATAACCTCGATTAACCGGAACTATTTTTTTCGGACTTTCGAAATATTCGTTCTGATAAAAGGTATATAAAAATTTTCGAAATTGTTTATTTTAAGAAATAAATATAAAAGACAATAAAAAAACATAAATTTTGCATAAAGCATGAAGTCGATCGGATAATTAGTTGCCGAAATATTTGGAATTCTATTTTCCACACTCTTCGATTTTTCATCACCCTGTATTTCATCCAAATTTCACTTTAAAGATATATTTTAACTGGAAATTTGACGCTTAATCAGATGCAATAAACCGCTAGTTAATAGGATGATTATTTTTAGAGTTATAAGGAAAAACCTCTTTGAAGCAATTCAGTAATCAAGCCTTTAAAGTTTATGACGTCATCAAGCCACGATTTTATTTGAATTGCAATACATTTTATAAGTAGTTTACACATTTTTATTTTAATATTTTACATTATGCATATCCATGATGGGTAAGTATTACGGTGGCCCCCAACGACTAGTTTTTTTTTGCATTATTAGAAATTAAGTTACAGCCATTGTTTGAATTTTTTGTCGTACGGTACAGCTATGTAAAGCCTTGGCTTAAAGTAAACCATTGAAAATGATTTTTTCCTCGACAAGCGCAATTCAGACATTGATTACTCCGATTCGCCTTGTTGCTTTTTGAATATTGCGTAAAACACTCTATTTTATAAATAAACTAACTATACATGTGCTAAAATTCTTGAAACTTTCAAAATACCGGATTCCATCATTGCGTACTCATTTCATACCAGACTCCTAGCCCGCACTTTTTTTTGCCTTTCATTGTAATTAACAAATTTTTGAAAAATTATGGGAAATTTTTTCTTTATTTGGCATCCCATAAATATAAAACGAGCGTTTGCAGCTGTGGGTCTTGCCGGCTAATTATACTTATTAAGAACGGATTTGAATTTCGTGGAATAATTATTCATTTTTATGTATTCAAATTGCTTCACGTTCGGTTGAACGAGTGCTGTTCGAAAGACTCCTACATCCTGACGCTTAGCACGCCTAATTCGAAAATACAGCAAGATATTCCTCCTCTTACCCTCCGAATAAATCCCAGGGTCATGAAGCCAGAGTGCAAGTAACACGGAAAAGTTGTTATTATTGAGTGAATATTTATAAGAAGAGCTTCTGCCACGGTAGTGACAGAAGACCCTGCTGAAGAAATTATCATAAAACCAAGATATATCAAGTTTGTGCCACCTGATACGTTTTTAGTAGGAAACGTAATTTGCTATAATACCGGGGAAGTAGCTCTTTCTTTAGGAAACTATTTCTATCTTTTTTTCTTAGGTACAGAATTGTTGTTACTTTCAATCACCCTAAAACGTAGCGTTGTTTCTTATTAAAAGCACCCCGAACATGGAAAGAAACATCGTTGAACCCGTGCTGTATTACCGAGAAGAAAATCTTTATGATTCGTGTCTGCATTCTACTCATCTCATATAAGGATTAAATGCTGCCACCAACTTATGCATCAAAATAATAAATTTAATAAGTTTTAATTTAACGTGGACTGTGGAAGATTTCCCATTTGTTACTATCGATTTCACTTTTTAATAAGTATAAAAATAAAAATAGTTAAAAAAAAAAAACCGAAATATCTAAATATGATGCCAATTTTAGGTGTTAGCATTGAAATTTTTAAAGATTGGCACAATTTCTATTTGTATTTGTAGACAATCCCCTAAGCAAAATTTAAGTATTGATTTAACTCTTGTTTAGATTGATGTCTGAGTTAAAGGTATTTTGAGGAAATTAAAGTTGAAGACCACGTTTTTTGCTTTATAAGACGATTTCTCATCCGACGTCAATTTTTGAATTCGTTTTTTTTTTCATATCTGATAGTTTGCATCTATTCTTTTTGTAACTTTAACATTTTTGTAACGATTTTATGCATTTCTATTGCCTATTCAAAGAAAAATTCTTCTAAAGTTACATAATTTCGTTAAAAACGCTTAAAAATTCTTCTAAAGTTACAGAAGTTCGTTAAAAACTGTTAAAAGAGTAAAGTGCGTACATCATTTGGTTCATTCTCGACCGAGAGCAACAACCAGGAAAATGGTTGTTGCTCTCCGTTTAAAATGGTTTAAAAAAAAAACTTTATTATTATCTTGATTAAACTTTTATAATTATCTTGAAAATTACGCCTATTTTTTTAAAAATGCAATTCATGTTTTTCCCCCCAAAACATGTTAGAATACATTAATTTGTGTGATCACCGAACTCGATTAGGAAAAATTCACTGTTTTTTTTATGCTTGGTAGAAAGCGCAAGCAAGTTAATCTATTAAAAAATATATAATTTTCACCCTTATTCTTTTTTAAGATAGGAAAACAGGAAATAAACACTGAAACATTATTTAAACTATCCTGTTAGACTGCTTGAATTTAATTCTAAACGTATAATCGCAAATTAATTAATATTGAACTATTAATTGACAAAAACGTAATTAAAAAATATATATGTTACACTCTTCATTTACTTTCTACTTAGTCTTTAAAATGTTTCATTGTTGCAGATTCACAGACATTTGACATATTTTGGCGAGCGTTTATTGGCGCATATTTGAATCCATTGTTGTTTAAATTCGCATACAATTGTACGAGTTACAGCGAATATTTGGCAATGTATCACAAGTGGCGGGTTAACGGGAAAATACCTTAAAATTAATGTATTAGTTTATAATTGAATTCTAAAAATATTAAAATGTTGTTTTGTCATCGGAAACAAACCTGTGAACGTAATTTTTATAATTTTACCATATAAGGAAGTTGGTTAAAAATCCATTACAAAATTCCATCTTTTCGTATAAAAAACCACATTGAGTTAAATAAAATAGTTTAAAAAAGAGCTGCTGTAGTTATAGTAATACTTATTGAAAGCTTTTGTTTGTAAGTGCATTGATCTCTCACTAATACGCGATTTGCGTATTTTTTTAGCACCAGTATTTCTAAAAAGAAATTTTTGCTTGATTTATTCGCAGAATTTATAACCCAAATTATACTATTTTAACACAAAACCTACCAAGGCGGGGTCATTTGACCTGTGTAATGTGCATAGCAGCAAAATTCTATGATTCTGTTTGTTACCACTTTTTTAGATTAGTAATCTTTGTTTTATTTAATCACGGGTATGATGGCAGATTTCTGTGATTGAATATAGTGAAAATAGTGATAAAAATTTCCTCGGAATTAGTGAGGTCAAAGACTCGTGGAGATTTGCAGCTATGCATACAAGGTCGCTGGTAATTGCAATTTGTTAAAATAATGGCACTTAAAAAGTAATTACCGAACATTGCGTATGAAAGAGAGGTCACCGTATTTAAAATTTAGATATGTAATCATATGGGTAAGGAGAAGAGATATCTATGATAAGTATGATAAGTATGAAGGAGTAATTTTAAAAGTAAAACGTATTTTTTAATGGTAAACACTCTGGTGCTTAAATATAATCTGCCAGTAAAAATGTTTTTGCTTTATTCTTGTTTTATTTCTTTTACACTTAAACCTAATAAGCAACAACTTATGTCAACGTCTAACTCAATCTGAAATTTGACGAAAGTCCGTGAATTAATTCTTCAGATATAGTTATCTCAAAAATCGTGAATAATGCTACATGGTAGCGCCACATGCACGGCGATTTACACCAAAATTCAATCAACACACATTTATATCAAGGTTTAACGGAATCTAAAGTTTTGTAAAATTCCGGGCATTAGTTCTTAAGATAGAGCGCGCAGGAAAGTTTTGTCACACACACAGCGACAGACATTGTCTAAAACCACCCAAATCGAGTTCAAAACCTTCTAAAACGTATAAATCTATCGAAAACCGGAAGTCAAAAATGATTATGAATACACTGCTTTCTTCTTGTAAAGATATAAGAAAGTAAAAAAAATTAAAGAGAGGAATGTGTAATACTTCTTATATTTTATTTTCAATTTTTATTTACTTTGACATCTCATGCAATGCCAAGATGATTTTAAAATACACCAGTCGGGGTTTCCTTTATGAGTTCTTATTTAAAATTATTATACAACTGATGTCATGATTTGGTGCGTTGCAACACAAGTCATGACCTGCATTTGTAAGCTGTCTAACCTGTCAAAATTAATCTTTTAGACAACATTGATACGTCTATATGAAATAATTTTGAATTAAGAAAATAGGATATTTTTTTAGCAATCCAAAATAATGTTATTTATGCACAGAATATATTATTAAATCATATTTCGGCCATTTTCTTCACATAAAAATGGATGATAATGTCTATTTAGGAAGTGGAAAAGTACCGAGAAACTGACGCCAAATAATTTAAGTTTTAAGAAATTTTCATAAGAGCATCATAAAATGTATTTAGTTTATCATATTTTATGATGTTCGCATATTAAGTTCTTAGAGCTCATTTTTTAAATTTATCGTTCTATAAGCTTATAGATTTATATATGAAAACCTTTTCTCTTTTAATGGAAAATTATTATTATTATTATTATTTTGGCGTAATGCTTATTATTATTATTATTATTTTGGTTAATGCAATGATGCGATGAATAGTCGATTTTCCCCTAATTCGATGAATTGAGTTTTTCACTGCTGAGGCAGTTCTAAAAAATAAACATAATAGTAATAATAAATGAAAATAAATAAATAATTCCCCGCTGTCGCGTCCGGAAATTTTGTTCAAAACGTCAACTTTGACAACATTTTCTGCTTTTATTGAAAAACTTAAAAAAAAACTGTTCGATTGCATAGTTTCTGAATAAGAGTATCTGCGAATTTCATGAGTTTGAGAACAAAAATGAATTTAAAAATGTGTCAGAAAGTAGCCAGTTAGAATTTCAGAACAGCCTTAATACATTGTGGACCGGTCAAGAATACACTCGTCCCTAATTTAGCCATTTTTAAAATTCAATTTTGTTTCAACGAGATATTTTGAGGCGTAATCGTTGCAATATTAAATCACGGAATGTCTGTCATTAAGTAAAGCGAAAATTAGAATTGAAAAAATTCGTATAGATATCTACATTAAATAAAGCGAAAATTAGAATTGGAAAATTCATTCGGATAGATATCTACTATATATATATAATGCAAACGCTAATTTCGTTCCGGCTACTTATAGCGAGTTCTGCTGAATGAATTTCGATGGGACTTGCACTGTTAGTTAGATCATTTTTTGAGGAAAGGTTTTAGTATGTAGCATATCGTTCTACGTTACTTAGTTATAGAATTATGGAGAAAAATTCTAAAATCAGGTGAACTCGATTATGAAAGATAAGCCTTTTTTAAAAGTTCTACTGGTCGGATTTTGATGAGACTTGCACTGTTAGTTAGATACTTTTCAGGGATGTTTAAGAATATTGCATATGGTTCTATTGTTCTTTACCAAATCCTACTATAAATGATCCACTAAAATAATTGAGATTCAACAGCTCAAATTTTGTCTACCACGTGAGAAATTATAACAGCTCAATGGCGTTCGTGGAGGTTTCAGCAATGCGGAAGGACGTTCCAGGTAAAAGTCCATCTTGCTTTAAAACACAAGGTCAAATTCACCGCTATATTTCGTTTGATTCAAGATTCAAGGTTCGTTTGGAAAAATCGATCAGCGTAGCGGGTGAGTCCTGCTAGTTTATAATACAAAAAAAAAGCATACTAAATTGACAACACCGTCGGATAACAATGCGTTAAAAATGCGTACTTAGAAATTAGCAATATGAACTAATTTTTGAAAAAAATTTCTTGGCCTATTCTTATTATTTACTCGGATCCAAAAAAAAAAAAAAAAAAAAAAATTAAGTCTCCGGGTATTTTTCAAATTAAAATAATCTACTGTTAAATTAATTTTAGGTGTTTTTTTTTTCATATATTGCCTAAAATTATATATATATATATATCAGCCTAACAATAACAACAAAAAATCAGCCTAATATGTATATATATATATATATATATATATATATATTAGGCTGATTTTTTGTATGGACATACTACTTATTCCCAACATAAATACCATAGTCTTGTAATTTCTATAATTTTATGCTTTTGAAACTAATCTTTGAAACACTTATGAATTTATAACCTGTAAGTACTTTAACAGAAATCAATTTCTAGAGTCTTCTATTAAGCGTATACAAATTTTCAGTTCATTTAATTTTTGAGGTACGCTTAAGAGACTGCAGTTTGATGGACCGTGTATGAATTGAAAAAATTATTAACACTATTAAAAAAAACAACAAAAAAAAAATTATGAATGTAAGAGCGGTCTTAGTTATTTCATGGAATATTTAATTTATTAGGGTTTTATGACACTATTGATAATTTATTTTGAACAGCATTAATAAAATATGTATTGAATGTGAACTTTACTGTAACGGATTTTATTTTTGAGACTGCCCCTAAATTTAGCTACATTTAAGCTTTTGGATGTCTTCGGAACTAATTATAAAAACTTCTTCAAAAGCTGTATTTAAGAAAAATGAAGGGCGTAGAATTATTTTTGTGTGTGTCAAATTTGCGGGTTACTATTAAAAGAAAAAAATGAAAAATAAAATTTATGTTCATTATTTTAATATGGAGATAGCCACCTAAAATTTTTTTTAAGTATGAAATAAAAAAAGTAGATGTTTTACTATTATCAGTTTCCTCAATTGTTGATGTTTTATCAGTTTTATTTGAGTATTTTATTTGTAAGAGATTTGGCGATGATTACTCCCCCGCCCCTCCCCATGACTCTGGCGCATGGTTATTTATATTTCATATATTTGGCTCCTTTATCATAAAATCGTGTTTTAAAAAACAGTAGGTTCAGGATCTGCTCCTTTATTTATTTATTTATTTCGATAATGTGGCTATATTTATATTTGATTATACAAAAATCTGCTTTCTCATTTTTTAAATTTTTGTTCAATTAGTTTGAATTTTTTGTTGAACCTGTTTCACTTTTATGGTCACGGTTAAACGTGATCATTTTATAACAGATGTAATTTTCGATCTTCGAAAATAATTTGAATATTTAGGCGAAAATATACTTATTGACTACCGCTTTCCCATGATATTACAATTTTTTTTTCAGTTTTATGTGATATTAATATCTTATTAAATCACGGAACACTGCGTAATTTCCTGACTATTACTTAGCTAGATATAAGCACTGTTTAATTTCCGGTGATAAATTCTTTAGTAGAATATTTAGAAACATGACTCCAACCACCGTAATTCTCGGAAAGCGTGTTCATGAATTTTTAAACTTAGCAGATACCATATTTAAAGGAGGAATAAATAATCTTATAATTTTTGCTTTTTATTACTAAATGTTTTGACTTAGCTCAGCTTGTCCGTCGTACTCAGTAGTTGCAAATACAGTAATGTAACCCACTCAATTGATCATTATGAGAAGATAAATAAACTTGCCATTTGAGATTTTTTTTCTTTCCAATTTGTTAAGGGGTATACTATATCTACTTGCAAACTTTCAAAAAATGCATTTTTATTGCATTTTTTTAAAAGTAAAATTACTAAAAAATATGCAGTTACATTTTCTAATCGATCTGATAAAAATGAAGAAAGTTACGTCGCTTTAATATACTTTGTTCTATCATGCATAATTCATAACTTGAATCTTTAAACGTCATTATCTCAAAACTATGTTTTTAAAGTCGGTGATCACGATGACTCGATCAAATCTCAACCAATCTTCTTCAAATTTTGACCAAGTTTTAACAACAATATTATCTAGAGAGTAATCGTTCATTTTGGTAATCTGATTATTTTGCCTATTCTGTTTTTCATAAGCAATCAACGTTAAAAAAATTTTGTGAAAATCGGTACCTCAACTTTGAACGGCCACTATTTTGTTCAAAATGAATTTTTCCAAAAACCGAACGATTACATTCTAGTTTTAATTGTTCGAATTAAAGACATTATGCCTTTAATAAGAAACAAAAAATAAAATTTTGTGATAAACTTAAATATATATATTTAAGTAGAACTACGCAAAAAGAGAAATAGTAGTGTTTTCTTGGATCAGACTTGCTTTTATGGTAATGCCTCTAGCATATTACACAGCTTATTAAATACAGTAATGAAATTTCTTTGAATCTGAATGTTGATGGAATCAAAGTAAATAACTGAACATTAATGAAATAAAATTGTAATGTTTATATAAGTATATTTCAACAATGATTTATTTTTGTTTATTTTTTTTAAATGTAAGGAAAATAATTTTTTTGATGCAGTGGGATTTTATTATTCACACAATTTTCCGGAACCAGATAATAAATTGAAATCTAGAAAGGGTGCTTATTTTTAAAGCTATAAGCAATTATTTCTTTTTTTCCTTGTTTACTTTTATTCTTTTCTACTTTATAAAAATACTCAAACAAATCATTTGGAACTAAAATGCGAATTTTGAATTAAAATGATTATTAACATATAATTTTTCGGTTCAGATGATAAAATCGGATTAAATTAAACATCTGTATATGTATGCATTCTTCAATAATTTAAGCAATTTGAAGCAACTAAATGTAATCACATATACGTAACTTTATAGTCTAGATATAATGAGACCAGAAAAAAGGCCAGATTACACCATTAAATAGAAAACAATTTATTTATACAACAAACAATTTATTTATGTTTGCATGTGTTTATCTTAAGAGAACGTTCTTAATTTAATTATAGTTTATATTAATATACCAATTCTCCATCAGACATTATCATACAATGAGGAGAGAACAACATTTGTATATCAGCATCTGTTCATATTATTTTTATTTTAAAATATACTACTTTTCTTTTTCTAAAACCTTTAATTCTGTCTTTAAAAAAATACGTTTATCAGCACTATTTTAAAAAAACATAATTTAATTACTTTTTTAAAAACATAGATTTAGTCTGGCGTCTAATAAGATACAATTACATACATAGTAACTTGTAAAAAGTTATTAAAATCCTTCCACTTACCCCTTCTATTTTCATTCGCAATTCCTGTACCTTTATTCTTTAGAAAAAATCACAAAAACTCCATTGCAGGTATATAGATACTTCCATGTCACGTTGCTGTCTTCGAAAAGAAGTTATATTTTTCTAAAGAATAAGAGCACAGGAATTGCAATAGAAAATAGAAGAGGTTAGTGGAAGGATTTTAATAACTTTTTACAAGTTAATATGTATGTAATTGTATCTTATTAGACGTCAGACTAAATCTATGTTTTTTAAAAGAGTGCTGATAAATGTATGTTTTTAAAGACAGAATTAAAGTTTTAAGAAAAAGAAAAATAGTATATTTTAAAGTAAAAACAAAATAAGAGCAGATGCTGATATACAAATGTTGTTCTCTCCTCATTATATGATAATGTCTGATGGAGAATTGGTATATTAATATAAATTATGATTATAATACAGACATTAATAAAACAATTGTTTTGTTTATTAATTATCTTAAATTCTTAATTTTGTTTATTACTTACTTTTTACGTTAGATCTCAAGCCGCAGCATTATAGGAAACAGAAATAATAAGGAAACTAACTATACTAATTGTCTACTTCAGTAGAAGTTACGTTATCTCCTTTTTATCACTTTTCGTTTGGTGCTGAACTTTAGTCAGCTTTATCTTTTGTCTTGTGGCAAAACGAAACTATAGATAACTTATGTCACTTTAAAAATGAAGCTATTTCGTACGGGTAGGGAGTTAGAGCATAACAGACATGGCTAGCAGCGGGAGCAATGCAGACATTTCGAATTTTGTTACTACGTGGACAGTGGATAACCCACCATATGCCATTCTAAAGTGGACTATAGAAAACCTTTGCCATGCCGAGACTTTACTGAAAAGTCCAAGTTTCGATATCAGCAAAACTTCTAAATGGAATCTACTTCTTGATCCTAATATTGTTGTTGAAGAAGATCAGTTTATCGGAATTTATTTGAAAAAGAGTGACAGTTCCGAGGCAGGAAGATTTACGCTGAGAGGGGAACTATCCGTGCATGGACCTAGAAATGAATTGATATATGATAAGTTATTTGATGAAATCTATGACGAGAAAAGCAGCATAGAATTTCGGTTGGCTAAGGTAGTTTTTCCTGTCCAACCATGTATCGAAGATTCTTACCTTGTTAGGTGCGAAATGGTTATTGCGCGTGAAATAGAAACTTTTGACGCATCGAGATCCCACCTACAGAAGCTTTCTTTGGATTTCAAGAAATTGTATCACGACAATAAATTCACTGATATTTCTATATGGGCCACCGACGACATCATTTATTCTCATAAAGCTTTCCTACACGCAAGATCCTCACATTTTGCGAATAAATTGGCAGAAAATGTGACTTACCTAACTGAAAACAACGAGAAAAACCCTCACCTGTCAGTTGTACTACTATTTTTGTACACTGGCGATCCAGATTTAGTGCTGAGTTCTGTGCCTTTCGAGATGTTTGGGGAAATTTATAAATTAGCAAAGAAGTGGCAGTTAAACGAACTGGTGAATCTTCTGACACCTTTGAAAATAAACTGCAGAACACACATTAGATGTGAATGTTTCCAGTATACTTGGGAAATTAAAAATTTCACAAATCTCAGCACAGAATTGTCTGGTGTTCTGCATAGTTCCGAATTTTTCACAAAAGAAAAATTTAGTGCCAAATGGAGATTGACTCTTGAAAAACATTTACGAGACGGTGTAGAAATCTATGGCCTCTATTTAGAAAAAGTAAACTCTGATAGTTCATCTTACAAAACTAATGCAGAATTTCGAATCTACAACAACAGAGGAGATCCTGTTTTCAGGAGGCGTGAATACAGATTTGGTCCTAGGGCTAATCAAAAGTGTGGGTTTTCTTCGATATTTGACAAAAGTTTTGTGCAAGGCGATTCCGCTCAAGAAGACACCTTAAAAGTAATTTGTATTTTGAAAATTCGCTTAGATTCAGACTCTTGGATCGATTTCAAATCAACGTCAGTAGATGTTTCTGACAAAGACACGTGCTTCTTGAAGTACTTAAAAATCTTGTCTAGTAATTTCAGGCAATTGTACGAATCGCAGAAATATGCTGATCTGAAACTCTTCGCAGGCAAAGAGATGATTATGGTACATAAAGCTGTCCTATGGGCACGTTCGCCTTATTTTTCACGCATTTTATCCGAGTATTCAGCAGAATATGTAGCAGTTGATGTTCAACACGATATCTTGAAAGAAATATTGTTATACATGTATACAGCTGAAATACCCACTCTTACACCCTTAAACATACAGAAAATGTATCAGGCGAGCTTTTTGTTGGAATTACAAGAACTGTGGTCGATATGCAAATCACGCATATTGCTGCAAATAACTGTTGTCAATGTATTAGAACTTATGGTTTTGGCTCATAAATACGACGACAAAGAACTTAAAGAAGCCACTGAAAAATTTGCATCTTTGCCAGGCAACGCTAAAATGTTTTTAAACACTCATAGATGGAAAAGTTTCCGAGAAAAGCATATCACTTTAGCTATTATCATCTATCATAACTTATCTTGGTCCTTTTGTAATTATTTTTAATCTGATATTAATTTGGAAGATTTTAAAAGGATACCAAATGAATTAAATAGGAGGTGAAACCATTTATTATCTTCTTGGAAATTAAACTACTTACATTACTGCATTGAAAACCAGGTTACACGGAATCAGTTTTATTGAATTTTATTAGTCACTTTCTAAAACGCAGCTTGTAAAAGATATATTTATTTTTATTTCCTGAATGTTGTAGGTAAGTATTTGTATGTTAAATATAAAATTGAATCATTTCCAACAGAACTGTAATTTATAATTTAAATTTTGACCGTCTGCGATAGACACATTTGTAACAGAACTCTGCATACTAAAATATATTTATATTGGATGATTTTTATATTTTTTAAATTTCATGGTTTCAAGTTTTAAAATCAATTGAATTTTACTTGCTTAATGCATTAATTTCACTCAAATCAAATTAATTATTACACTAAAGGTAAAAATTATAACATTGTTATATTAATTACTAATAAATGCACTCTGCCGTATGATTCTAAAACTTTTGCTATGAAGAATTAATTATTCAGTTAATAATTTTAAGAAGATCAATAGAAATATTATATTTCTATATCAATAAATATAATTATACTACTGGCTTAACAGCTATGTTATGCTATAACGAGAAAGTTTTGATTTCTAGCAACTGCCACTGAACGTCGCCATGTGCACACCGTGTATACGTACATAATATATATATATATATATATTATCCTTGGCACAATGTTTTTCGTAGAGGGAAAATATGTTATAAAATAAGTATACACGTAAAAACGATTTTTTAAAATACACTCTTTTATAAGTATCCAATGTTTATCTTGAAAATGATGCCTAATTTCATTACTGCAATTCATGATTTTTCTAAAAAATTTCATTACAATACATTAATTGGGCGTGGGAATCGAACCCGATTATGAAAAAAATACAGCTTTTTTTACGCTTGGTAGAAAGAGCTAGTGAATTTATTTTAAAAAACATAATTTTTGCTCTGTTTCTTTGTTAATATATGTCAACAGGAAAGGAAAAAAAGCATTGATTAGACTACCTTTTTAGGATTTCTAAATTGAATTCTCAACGTATAATCCTAATTTAATTAATACGAAATTATTAATTGATTAAAGCGTATTTCTTTTACATTTATTTCATTCTTTATTTTTTTATGTATATTTTCTAAATAAAAAACATGAAAACATTTAAAATGAATCACAATTTATTACTCATTACTAAAAGAGGTCTAACATGAAATAAAGGTTTTAAAACATTAAAACCTTTCTATAGATGTTAAAATTTTCGTCGGAGTCTCGAGCGCTTTCGACCAGAACCTGGTCATCATCAAGAGTCGAAAATGAGTCATTTTCTGGAAGCCGGTTAAAACTAATAAAAGTCACCGGCGTGGCTTTTTAAAATTTTTAGTCAGATTTTTTCCAACCCTGCAACATAATAAATTTTGTCTTCTGCAATTTTTTTTTATCTTATGCCCAGACAACGTCGGGCGAGTCAGCTTGTATTTTATAAAATGTGGACATACTATTTTTTTTACAAGTACATATATACCGTTTTAATTTTGATTATTCTGTTAATAGTTGTTTGTTCTAAGTGTAAATTTTATATGAGGAAATATTTTTTCATGAATCTTTTTGAACAGCAAATTATTTTTTTCTGAAATTCCATGAGAGGAAGGAATTTCTGTTTCTTCTTGTTATACTAAGCAATCTTTAATTCTCAAAGTTTTTGACTCTCGGCATTTTAAATAATCTTGTAAAATTGTTGTACTTTATCTAATTTTATCTCTTACTGTACACTGCAAAAAAAAAAAAAAGTGTTGATTTTACAGTATAAGACTGGCATCCCAGCTGCCAGTATTATACTGTAAAATCAACACTTTTTTTTGCAGTGTAGCTCTATATCTAGATTATCTATTTGGATGTGTCTGATGTAATATGCTAATGCAATTCAAAAGGATAAAAATTTAAACAATATGAAAATCAGAAGTACAAAGTTTAAATTAAAAAAACTCAAGGAATTGTTTTCATTTTTATCATTCATATTCGGTATTCATTCTAATCGTAGAAGTTATTTCAATACTTATCTCAGTACTGAAAATATGCAAAAAACATCCAGATAAAAAAGTTTTATTGATAATAAAGCATTTGAATGCATCAAAACGTTTTGTTAAAATTAGGTAACTGTTGAGTTCTTCCAACTATTTTCATAACATAATTATACCGGGTGATTCAAAATGGAGATTATGGCGATTATCTCTTAAACCGCTAGCGATAGAAAAATACTTCCGATTACAAAAAGTAGACAAATAAAGTAAAACTTTTAGATATGGCATTTATTTTGCTAGGTGATGTATACATATTAAAATATACATACTAAAAGGGCTGTATATACACAAAAACGGAAAGGCGCGCTGCTGTTACTGCCATTAAACACTGAAATTTCATAAAAATCAAAGTATCATAGTACAGTAAATTTTAAAAGAATTAATAGAGAAGTAATTCGTAAAAGAGTAGAATATTTTAAATGTCCTTCTTAGACGTAGGACAACATTTTTTTAAAAACAAAATTTACAGGAACTTTCACTGTATGATAGCCATACTAAGGTTGAAAATAGGTAGGACAAATGCAAGAGAATTTTTTAGCTTTAATAGCGCCCCTTGAGAGAAATAGGGTAACAAAATTTAAATAAAATTGATTTTTTTTTATGTTTTACTGTATGAGCCGAACTCGAGTTCAAAATTGGTTGGACAGATTCAACACAATTTTATTTTTGCATATAGCACCACCTGGTTGTAAATAGAATAACTAAATTTAAATAAAACTGATTTTATATATTTTTTAATAAATCTTCAGAGTAAGCTTCTGCCACGGTCAAATGTATGTTTTGAGAAAATATTTCATATGTTTATTACTCTGGTAGCAGACCATGGTGGGAAATTGCATAACTAAAATTATAAAACGGACCTTATAAAAAATTAAATTTCAGCTTTTAATATCCTCCTCCTAAGAAGCACCTTGTGTGATAAATGTTGTATCTAATAGTTGTACTTGACTTCTGTGCTATTGTATAATGGTAGTATGTAATTGGTAGTATGTTTCTATCATTAGCGGTTAAGAGATATCTGTTTTGAATCACCCGTTATATCTTCCCTGTAGATATAAAATGCTAAAGTAAAGAATTTATGAAACGTTTTTTGAAAAGCTTAAATTCTGGGTTTGTGGAAAGCTGACCTTAAGGCTGTTCTCAAATCCAAAAGAGCTACTTTTTGACACATATCTGAATTCATATTTGTTCGGAAACGCGTGAAATTGTCAGGAGTTCTTATTCAGAAAGTATGCCATCGAAATACGTTTTCTAATTTTTGGTAAAGTCAGAAGATCTTTCAGAAAATACTGTCAAAGTCGGTGTTTTGAACCGAATTCCCGAAGCTGCATCGTCAGAAAGGGAAAAACGTGTCGTTTCGTGACACGTATCGCTTATAACTAGATAAGTAATTTATTGATCAAAAAATGGAAAACTCATTGTAATTCGAAATCACTTTCATAGTCAGATCTGCCAATTTTATGCCTTTGCGTTTAAAAATGAGTCAGAAATTTTGCGTTTTTGAACAGGTGATATGAGACCTGTTCACCACCTTAATATATTTTTAGTATGTTTTAATTGTCCCCTGTAGCTATGATTTTTCTTGAAAATGGTGTGTGACACTGACACTTATTTTACAACTGTGCACAAAAAATTCAGTTGTACTACTGTCTCTAGCCAGAAATTACATAAAATGCTTTATATTTTAATATGCCAACGTATTATTTGAAACTCTGCGAAATTTGTATGTGTTACTGAGGCTTATTATGACATTTTCTCTATTGAAAGTATGGGATATAACATTCGTTGTTCTTTTATGCTTAAATTATGCATTTTAGAATAAAAAATGCAGCATATAGAAGCGCCACCTGTTATATGATTTACACGAATACCTAATCAGCACTAACTTATATCAAGGTCTAACAAAATATTAAGTTAGATGAAATTCCGGGCATCAATTCTTGAGATATGACTATCGCTAAAATTGTGTAAATCCTGAAAATTGCAGCCTAGAAGCGCTACCTGGTGGTCTATTTACACCAAAACCTAATCAGCAATAACTTATGTCAAATCTAACTGAATCTGAAGTTTACTGAAAATCCGCGCATTAGTTCTTTAGATAGAGCTATTGCGGAAATCGTGAAAAATGCAACATAGCAGTGCCACCTGTTGGGCGATTTGCACCAAAAACGTATCAGTACCAATTTATATCAAGGTCTAACTGAATCTAAAGTTATATTATATTCCGTATATTAGTTCTTGAGATAGAGCACCTACAAAATTTGTGTCGCATACAGATATACAGACTTACAGACAGACATTTTCTAAAAACAGCCAAATCGTATTCAGAGCCTTCTAAAACCTATAAATCCTTCAGAAATTGGATGTCGAAAATTTTCTTGAAACCAATACTTTCTTCTTGTAAAGATAGAAGAATGTAGAAATAGAAAATAATATAATTAAAAAAAAATTAAACACGCTGACTTTTAATATAATAGTTACTATAACTTGTTAACTTTAAATTAAAGTCTAATAATGCTTAAAGTGATAAAAAACATATCACGAAATATTTTAAAATACCTTTTTAATGTAGATTACATATGTTTCGTTCTCTCTATCGGCGACATCTTCAAATCTAAATGATAAATACCATATTATCGCATAGTTATTTGAAAATGGTAAACATAAACCACGAGATCGCAAGTCCAAGGCAAGCAGGTGCTTAATTTGGTCAAACTGGGAAACGTGAAAAAATTATTATTTATTTTATTTTTACTGTTTTTTCAATCTGTAGATCATCGCGTGTCAAATTTTAGGTGATTCAAAAGATGCGGCTTCGTTGCAAGAAGAAAAAAACATAGTATGTAGCAAAAAGATCCAATAGAACCTGATCAACTTTCCGGTGTTTATGAAATCCCATTCACCAAGGCAGATGGAACAGTGCAATACTACATAGGAATGACAAACAGAAAATTTAAAACAAGAATAAAAGAACATATGGCAGATATCAAACATGACAGAAGAACTACTGCCTTAGCCAGACAATACAGAAAGGAGCCGTTGCAGATTGATTTCAAGAATAATAAAATAATTTTTCAATCAAGAGCTTATTTCCCATCCATTATCCGTGAATCAATAGAAATATATTTGCAAAAAAGAAAACATTTGCAAAAAGAAAACATTTGCAACGAAGCCGCATCTTTTGAATTACCTAAAATTTGGCACGCGATGATCTACAGATTGAAAAAGCAATAAAAATAAAATAAATAATAATTTTTTCACGTTTCCAAGTTTGACCAATTTAAGCACCTGCTTGCCTTGGACTTGCGATCTCGTGGTTTATGTTTACCATTTTCAAATAACTATGCGATAATATTGTATTTACCATTTAGATCTGAAGATGTCGCCGATAGAGCGAACGAAAATATGTATTCTACATTTAAAAGGCATTTTTAAATATTTCGTGTTATGTTTTTCATCACTTTAAGCATTATTAGACTTTACTCTGACTTTTATTGAATTATTAAAACGCACAAAAAAGTCGAAAATATATTTTGTGTTTCAGTGAGTTGGCAAAATAAAAATTGTTCAATCATTAAGAACTTCCATATATTTAATTTTTATCAGACTTGCTAATAATTCTAATTATCTTGCTAAAAAGTTTTCGTTATCCTTTTGTGGAAGGAAAAACTTCTATATTTTCTGTGACACAACAATGCACAAATTGAAATTGCCTCTCTTTCATTCATTAGTGTGTATGTCTGATAAAAAGTAGATATGTGTATTAATGATATAGAAAAATTTTCATTTTACTCACGGATTGGAATTTTTTTATCTACTCTTTAATGCAATTTAATTTAAAAAAAAAGTCAGAGTTTCCAAAATTTTGTAATTAATATTAATTATGATATTGTACACTTTTAAACACCCAGAATTTTTAGTTTATTACTTGAAAGATTATTTCACTTCAGTTTGTCTACCTGTCTGTAACGTTCATACGACTATACTATCCACACCCCTCAAAAAAAAAAAAGGGGGGGGGGGAACTTAGTTCAAAAGACACCAAATCACCACATGATGCGACAATTGTCAAAGTATTTCTAAATTTGGCGCAAAAAATAAATCGCAAAAAACAGTGGCAACTTGGAGAAAATCCTGTTTAACACCTGTATTACAGTTGAGCCCTTTTATTCACTGCTTTTGGAACTTTGATTGTTTTTATATTTCGCTGTGGGAAAGAAATAGCAAAAATGTTTTAAACTCACTGGTAATGTCCCAACTCATCACAGTATCAAATTGGTTAACAGAGTGCCCATTTTAAAAACATATTATTATATATTTGTCCAAATGTAAACTGTACAATTTTTCAAAAAATAAATGAAATTGAGAAATGCGCAGTTCAATTAACTCCAAATATGGAATGTAGTAAATGACTATGGGCTTACCTTGGAGTCAAACATTTGTTTGCACAAAGCACATCTGTAAAGATGGTATGCGTGGACGTCCATCAGATGCTTCTGCAGTTCGTCTGGCTTCGAGAAGAGTTTCAGACATGACTGGCACCCGTATTCCGTACTTGCGGACAGATAATGTCCTGCCACGTGGCTGTCCAACAGAGATTCGTTGGCCATTTCAGCACCGCATTCTGGACAAGTGAAATTTCGTTGTTGTGAAGGTGTAGATGTTGGTGCTGCAGCTGCATCGAGATGACTTTTTAGGTGATTTCGGAATGATTCGAAGTCTGAGAATCCAGCATTGCACTGGCTACAAAGAAGAGTGGCCGTGCTATTACTGGATGGACTTTGACCTGAAAAAAGACATTATTATAAGGACAATTCAATAAGACTTTATACCATAATTATAGTAACTACAGGTTTAGGTTATATCGCGCCACTTACATAGCTCATTCGGATTATCTTTCTTTGTTCGTCTCTCTCTCTCTCTCTCGAAAATACTCTGTATAGTTTTAGCTTAAACAAACTTTTTAAGTGACTGTAAATATACTTTGATTACAAAAGTGTCTCTATTGTTTTCTTAATAAAACGGAAATGTGCGTGCAAACAAATGTTTTGGATACAAATATATAGTTTTTTTTCAAGGTTATCTCTTTTTTAACTTTTTAATTCCCTCAGTTTAATCGCGATTTTTCTTGCTTCTGAGCATGTGCAATGCCACGAGGATCTTGTATACTAATATGCGTATTTTATATTATGATAGAGAGACTGTACAAATAGATAGTCATAGAATGAGAAATTCTGTATGAATAAGTGATGTTATTTTTCTAACGTAAATTTTGAATTAAAATATCTAGCATCAGTCTAGTTTTCAGTTGCGTAATTGAATTTATACCATGCAAGAATAACAAAATAATATTAATTTTAATGTTAACAGTTTGCCGTCCGGCGGCACCACAGTGGTGTCGTGCGTAAAGTAACTTAATTTTAATCCTTAAATGCTACATTGGCACCAGAATTTTGGAATGAAAAATTCCTTTTTTTCAAGTACATGAAAAAAAGATTTTACTTATTTTCGAATAAATTTGTTTCTAAATTCTGGTGTCAATCAATCAACATTTTACGAATAGACGTATTTTTACTAGATATGCGGACCGGAAAGTGTTACTGTTAACACTCTATCGGCGGGAAGGGTATTAATACCTTTTCCACAGACTGGCGCTTATCGACGAGTCGTGTATTAATACCTTTTATGCAGAACATTGTCAGTAATTTTTGGGCAGGAATGATGTTTTTGGTTGTTTTTCGTAAAGCCTGACCAGTGTTTAGTCCTAAATTTATTAATATGTTTTCGTTACATCTGTACTCCGCCCTCACTGTTTTTTGAATTTAAACTCCGCCCATTGTCATTATGATATGTATTAGCTCAGAATAAATCATCAGTGCAAAATCTAGCTTTATAAAGTAGGCGGAGCATCATCTACGCGGTACAATTTGAATATAGATGTAAATTGTATTAATGTTTTAGAAAAACTAATAATTTTATGAAATGTGCTATTTTGACACTGCACGTCTCGCGCTTACAAAGTAGCATAAATTCAGTTGATTGATTTTGATAGCATTGAGTTTAAGTTTTCTGTAAGTATCAAGTGCATATGTGTCGTTTTACGGAAATGACAAAAGTTTCAGGACGTAATAATAAGAAATTTGTCTGTACTATCAGAGTGCGTATAGATAATGGACAAAAGAAAACAATTGACAACACCGATCTTGTAACAATACAAAAAAAAAGAACTTTGTGCAGATATGCTGTTCTTTTGATCACTTTTTCCAAGAATTTCGTTCGGAGAAAGAGACTAAAGGACTCTTGTTCATTTGTGCTTTTTTTCTTTATACCAAAGTGAGAAAACCTTCGCTCAACTTTATATAAGTCGTTTTAACGAAATCTGATAAATTTTTCTTTGAAGGTGTGCTGTTTTGACCGAAATTTTCTCAGAAAATAACGGTAAATTATAAAAAAGTAATGAAGCAGTTTTGTGCAGAACTTATAATTATGGCAAGTGGTGTAACGATTTCCCTTTAATAGTTTATCCTCCTGGGCGATTGCCATTAAGACTTGCGGAAATATGAAACTACAAAAATTATTACTAAAAATAATTCCACAAAGACAATGTCGTGTTTGTGCAGTGCATAAAAAGAAAAATAAATTAACTTCTTATATGTGTAAGTTTTGTCAGATTCCCCTTCATAGGGGTGAGTGCTTTCAAAAATACCATACATTACAAAAATATATTCAATAAAATATTCAATAAAATATTCCTAAACGTTATTACGCTTTTCTCTTACTACATAAACTTTTAAAACTTTCAAAAATTAACATTTATTGTTTGGTCCCTGTTATACATTAAATAAAGAACTAGAAAACTACATTAGAAATTGAATTTTTTTAAAATTTCATCTACATCTTCGAAATACTATGTGATACCAATTTTCCAAATTTCATTGAAATCCTACTATTAGATGTGAAGGTATTACCGTAATTTCCGGCGTATAATCTGCGGATCAAACAATTCGGTTTCAACCCAGAAATTTTATTCAATAATTGAAGTGAAATATTTACAGCGATCTGGGAAGTAACACTTTGTAGAATAAGATGGGCCAAACATGATTTTTTCATCTGCGGATTAAACGCGGAAATTACGGTACATGTTTTCTAAAAAGTGCACCTTTTTCATACTTCACTAATTTTCGCCGGCTATACGTGTGAGTCAAGCTCATGATGTTACCCGCCGATAGTGTGTTAATGCTGTGAATTTATCATGTTTGTTTGTAAAACATTTATATTAAACATGAAAATGTTTCTTTGAGAGTTGATAGCATCTGAAAAACCTATATTTTGGGTTCAGGAAACTGATTAATGCATTATAAAAACTACTCGGAAACGTTTCTGAAAATCAGAGGCAGCAAAAGAAATTTTGTTTTTAGCAATGCTTCTTTAAATATCAAAATATATTTGGGAGGTTTCTAAAGAACGGTTATAGAAATCGTGGGTAACTGGGAAGAGGTTATGGTATATTTTCATTTGTGGTTATATTTTATTTTTCTAGATTAATAAACTTTAGTCTTTTTTTTTTACAGCGTGGTACGTGTCTTTTTTTACAGAGTGGTCGATAAATTTATGTCGGAGGGAAAATATGTTATTCGAAATTATGCAAATGTTACTGCAATGCAATTGATCAAAGTTGTTTACGAACGCTTTGGAGTCTGAAGTATTTATTTGAATTCGCCTTGATGTCTGTACTGCGTCTGAATTGCATTTCGAGTCTGTGCTGTTCTGATAAGTATGAACATTATACTTTGCACGTCTGTGAATTAATTAAGACGAGATTAAGAAATAGTGAAGATTTAATTGAACAACTTGGTTAGATAAGAAGGATTAAACAATTTAAATTATTTACATTTTTTGCTAGCTGAGTTATTTTTTATTTTTAACTCTTTAACCCCTTGAAGGGCGCCGGTATATTATATATACCACTTAATTTTAATCCCAAAATGCCACAATGACACCAGAATTTTATAATCATATTTTGAATTTATAAGGTTATTTAAAAATCTTTTACTTATTTTAAAATAAATTCGTTCGTGAAACCTGGTGTCAATCAATCATTTCAATACTTTAGTTACAAGAGTACTTTGCTCCTGAAGGGGTTAGGTGAAAAAGGTAGTTTTAACAAACTAAACTACAACCTAGCACTCAATTCCTTATAATAAACACATTTTTAACTTAATATCTATGTAACCATGAAAGATTCTACGTTATGTACACTGAAGGAGGAGATGCTTCAAAACGTCTGATGAAAATAATGCGGATCAAAAAGTTTATATTAGTAAAAAACTGCAAAACAGTCTGATTTGTTTCGAAATATTTTTAAAGTAATGAATCAATAGAAAAATGGCCTGAAGTTTTTATGCATGTGATATAATTTCAGAGTAAATGTACATGCTGCTGAATATCGTGCCATTGGAAAATGGATAATGTTACAGCCATAAAAAAATCACATAGTAAAAATTTAAAAACAAAAATGAGAATTTAGTTCAGATTCATATGACGGAAAATCCTATTGATTAATGTTTTAAGAGTAAGTTTAGTGCATTTTTAAAATATAACATTATTCAAACACAGGCCAAAAATGCAAAAACCCATACAAGAAACCTGACAGAATAAAAAATAGAGAGCTAGAAGAAAAAAAAATTGTCACATCCTTTTGATCCTTTTGATCCTTTTGATGTGTCAACAGTCAATTAACTCTTCTTTAAGTATATTTTGTACACAACATGTATCTAGTGTTAACAAGTTAATAGTGAGGAATAGAGGTAGTTAGTAGTGAGGAATAGTGGGCACAAATTTCAGAGACATAATCTATGCAGTTATTCGTGAAAGATTTTGTGTTTCAGGATACAAAATCAAAAGCATGTGGTGACATGATTTCCAATGACTTTAGTTAGGAGGGTGTTGGGGGAAATCTAGAAAGGAATGTTGAAGTTTTTTTTTTTTTAATATTAAAAAAAAATCTCATTAAAGCATAACATAAAAATTTGGTAACCGATAACGATTTGCATAATTAATGTGTTTAAAGATTTCTCCTTAGAAAATGTTAATATATTATGATTTCTCTAATATAATTTACAATTTATTCTTTCTTTTCTTTGTCTTTGTTGTGTAAAATCATTGAGTTCTGAAGTCAATATGAATTTATTCTATTCACATAAAGAGAGTTTAAACTCTATAATAATGCGAATTAAGCTGAAAGTGCAAATTTACGCTTGCAATTCACAGTTAGCAAATTATCTACATTGTCGTCATTGAACGACAATGTTTTAAACGAAAGAAAATTACTTCTTTACACAAAGACTAAATAATAGCGTAATTTTTTACGGACGATGATAATGAGTATACGAACCTGAGTTTAAAGGGGTCTGACCTCCTCCCGGATCTTGTCGTCTGAAGTGTGAACTTGCAGTTCCATTGAAAAAAGTGGAATGTGCACCTAAGATACCGGAAGACTTCAAATGTTTAGCTCCGTTTGGCCTCAGTCGGGAACTTGATAAGGACCTAGAAAAAAGAAATTTCGCAGGACGTTAAACTAAATAATTTATTCTAATTTGATAATAATTTTACCGTAATATTTTATATGAGTTGTAATTTTCCAACTGGGCGAAAAATTACAACTCATATGATTTATTTACCAATTCGAATAATTCTGTTAAAATGAATCTAGCGTAATTACGTATTTACAAGCGTTTACTGGAGTTCCATTACCTGCTGTTGAGCTGATTCAGATATCAGACCAGATGCTGTGATCAATAAGGTTAGCGGGGCGAATTAGGTCTTCCACATTCATCCGGGATAGCTCAGTTAGCAGAGCATTGGTAGCTTCAGCCAAGAGATCCCTGGTTCGAATTTTGCCCGGACATTTTTTGCCCAGTTGGAAAATTACAACTTATATGATTTATTTAACAATTCGAATAATTGTGTTAAAATTAATCTAAGTATAATTACGTATCAAGCGTTTACTGGAGTTCCATTACCTGCTATTGAGCTGATTCAGATATCAGACCAGATGCTATGATCAATAAGGTTAACGGGGTGAATTAGGTCTTCCACATTCGATCGGGATAGCTCAGTTAGCAGAGCATTGGCAGCTTCAGTCAAGAGATCCCTCGTTCGAAGCCTGGCCCAGACATTTTCCGAACAAGTTGGAAAATTACAACTCATATGATTTATTTATCAATTAGAATAATTGTGTTAAAATTAATCTAATATAACATTTTAGATATTGTCTTTAAAGTTGTTTTTTCTGACAAAATCATGAATTAATTTTAATCCATAGAAGCATAACAGGGGATCGCAGCGTCCTACATTGTTACTACCTCTATTTCCAAACTATTAATCTTCGCAGTAAATTTCTTTATATTTTGCAATAGAAATCTCATACGGAGATTATAATTTAGAAATAGGATGCTGCAATCGAAAAGTTCAGTAATTTTAAATCAAACTGAAACTAATTGAGTTGGAAACAAATGAATTGATGGAGATACTATTACAGATACTGTCTTTAAATTGCATTGTCTTATGAAATATACAGGGTGTTAACGTTGTTCACTAGCTAATTTATAAACCGTTAACATTAGGGTATATTTCCAATTGGAAAAAATGTTTTAAATGTTTTTCTTCGTCATATAAAAAGTCATTTACTTGAAAAGATATTTTAATTTTTATTAAGTTGCTAAATTTAAATGCTTTATAAGGCCACTGCGTCTTGTAAGTTATATATAGAAAACCTACCGAGTTATAATACTCTGAATGTTATGGATTTTCAGCATTGTCTGGAACTAAAAACGAGATTTTCTATTTTAATTCCAGAAAACGCTGAAAATTCCTAAAATTCGAAGCATTATAACTTGGTAAGTTTTGGTTGTATAAAAGCGAAATATTGATTTACTTTTTACAGCATGGAGAAAGTCTTTCCAAATACAACTTATAGGACGCAAGGAACGTATAAAAATTTAAATACAGTAACTTTTACAAAAAATAATTATTTTAGGCTTTTCGACATGAGGAAGAACAACATTTCAAACATTTATGAAATTGAACTGCATCGCTAAAGCTAACGATTTATGAATTAGCTATTGGACAATGATAAAAGGAGACACCCTGTATAATTGTAAAGCATATTTAAAAACAAACCATAAAAACCTGGCTATTAAATTTTAATAAGTTGCGATGAGTGCACTGCCCACTGGCCTACCCATCAAAACTACCCTTTTTTTTGGTATTATATTTCATATATATATATATATATATATTTACTATAATGGAAAAAATATTTTCGAGAAGAATTTTCATGAAAAATGAGTTATAGGATGAACGAAAATGAATGATTTTAAGAACAGCCTTTAATAATAATAAAAAAACGATAATCATGCGAAATTTTCTGCCAATTTCCAGGTCCCGCATGGATCATTCGTTAAATAAATCATGTATAACAGCTAATTTATTTAACAAGTTATTTTTTTAAAGATTTATTTTTTACTTTATTATTTTTTTCTTGTTCGTGCGTGTTTATGCACAAAGTTTCGTCTTTTAACGCAAAAAAAGCTGCTGTTTTTATAGAACTTTGTTCTAAGAGAGCATATTCTACTACAGTTCACTCATATATAAAATAAATCGAAAACATCAACCAGTGCTACCATGATCCAAGGAACTCAAATATAGTGTCCACTTTTTTTTTTTCAAGTTATTATTTAAATATTCTGTAAGCTCTGTTGCTAAATTACTAATTTATCGTTATTTTTTTTACAAATTCATAATGTTATGTTTGGCTAGGTTAAGCAGGAGTTCTCTTTAAACACCGCATTTTTCTTTGGAAATTTGTTATTTCTCTCGAACGAAAAATTGCGATTCTGCAGTTACTAAACAAATTTACGTACAAATTTACTAAATGATAGCAAACGTTATTGATTATGTATGTGACGACATACTAAAAAAACATATATACTCGCACACAAAAATATTTCGATGAAGTTATATATATATATATATAAATAATGTTATTAATTTTATACCTTTTACTATTATGATTGGGAGATGACGGTGGCCTTTGGACATGCACATTTTCATGCACCATTTGAACGTGATCTAATAGTGCGGCTGAAGATGTAAAACCAATATTGCACTGAGAACAGTAAGTATCATTCGGCCTCTTCAACATAAAATTATCACCGAGGGCAGCTTGTTTCTGCAAGAAGTGAATGGCTGAGAAACTGGAATCACAGTCAAATGCTGGATAATTCAGAAAAGGATCTGAAATGAAAAATAAATGAAGAAATGGATAGTAAATATAAAATAAATAAAAGAAGTTAATTTAAATTTATTTTCACAGTTTACTCTTAACACATTGATTACCGGTCACGAGTTAACTGGTGTTTGTTTCACCAAGTCTCATTGACTAAGGGCGTGGCTTTTACCTTACAGAAAGTGAATTTACATTTTATTGTCCATATTTTTTTAGATTGTAAGATTTTTATATTGAATCTGTACATTGAATAATATTTGCTGATGCATAAACTTCAAAAACCCATCTAGAAAACCATTTAATGAAAGATTTTCAAAAGAGGGCGGAGCTTCTACTTTATAAAATCAAGATTTCATACAAAATAGTCGGTCAACAAAGTTTTAATTAATTTACTATTCATTACACTTAATTAATTTTCATTTAGATATTCAAGGTCATCCACAATGTTAAGCTCATCATACATTCAAGGTCATAGATTCATTTAAATTTCTCTTAGTAACACTTTGACGAAGATGTGTACTACAAGTGGTACACAGGTAATTTACAACATCGGACTATATGTTACACCAAAAGTCCATTTTATAAATTTAATTCCGACTTTTTGTGCAGGAGCTGTATCTTCTTTTTCTAATTTTTAAGGTAGTGTGTGAAAAATGGCTTTGTTAGATTGAATGGTTGCAGATAACAATGCTTCTTTTTCCAAAAAATCCTAAGTAAAGCGTACGGGCATGAACAACAACAACAACAACAAAACGAGAGATTGCAAATATTTCTTTATTTAACATTTGTTTCTTTTTAACGAATTTAAAAATTTCAACGAACGTCTGGCACACCCGGTATAAACATCCTTGAATATTTCTATACAATGGTTATTTAAACAGCTGTTTGAAATTAAGTATGCTAAAGCTGCAGTTTACAAAAAGATTTTTTTTTAAATTTTTTACAACTTTATAATGTTTGTAAGTTTTTTAAAAGTGTTTAATGTATCGCTAAAGGTCCTTGATACTTTCCTTATTTGAAAAAAATATATAAACATTCTTGAAAATATCTTTTGTAAAAGATAAAAATACACATAAGATAGTAGGTTTTAATAATAATTACGAGTTATAATTGATGCACGACATTATTTTCATAAAATATTTCTTAAGATATATACAATAACTTTTAAAAATGTTTGATTTACATATTCATTTCAATCTAATTTCTTTCTCTCTCTCTCTCTCTTTTTTTTTCCTTTTTTTGACGTTTCTAATTGTGTTATTCTTATTATAATCATCGTTTACTTAAGTTTATTCAAGACATAATTTTAATTTGTCAGCAGGGTAACAATATCTTAGTTTAGAAAAATGTACATTTTCTGAAATTTGTTTACTATGGCATTAGGTTTATCTATTTCATATGTGGTATCAGAATATTGCTTTAAAATATTATAAGGACTAGGAAAAGGAGTTGAGAACTAGCGGATGTTTAGGATAGTGAAACACTTAATAGATTACCAAATTACCTGTTTGAAATATTTCTTCCACAAACCTTGAATCATAAATTAATTTACTCTTATGATAGTCTACTACATTTTTTTTAGAACTTCCGACTCTCTTCAATATATTCCGCAAATTTAAATTTGATCGAAATTTTCCATGTGCTAAATTTAGTAAATTTAATCTTAAGGAGAATGGAACAACAATTTTAGTATATCCTTTTCATTTAAAGCACAAAATTTCTTGAATTTCATGAAATTTACCAGTTAAGTTATCTTGGTTTTGTTTTTCTTTAATTTATTTTATATCTTGTAAATGCACAGTACATTCTAATATTGTTTCATTATTTACATTTCTTTTAAATTTTTCGTTTTCGTTTATAACATTTTTCCAAACATATCTGCTTCTATGTTTATGGAAAACTTTATATATTTTTCTTCATACTTATATATACTTAAATTCAGTAATCATCAGAATACCAGGAAGTTTTTTAATTTTTTTTGAGCCATACTAATGATGCATGATCAATAGCAGGGTTGCCTTTCATTTGTTCAGAAATTCGGAATCCATACCAGAAATTCCAAAAGAAGAATTCTTAAGTTATGTAATCACAAAATCTCTGTCATTAAAGCAAACATTAGTAGTTGAATATGAATTCATAATTTCAAAGAAAAAGTAGACGAAACTGACAACCCTGCTCGATATGTATGATGAAGTTTTGACCAAATAAATAGTCATTAAATTTATCAAGTCTATCCACAATGGCAAGGCTTTCTAGTTTCGTAATATAGTATACCTTTTCTCATATTGTTTCAAGGCCTACTGGGCGCAGAATTCTAGAGGCCTCTTTTTTTAAGAAAACAGAACCAATACATTAATTAGAAGCAGCATCAAATACGTGAATTTCTCTTTTTGGATCACATAGGAACATAACTGTGTTTCAATTAATGCCTTTTTAAATTCTTGAAATGAATTTTGACATCAGTCATATATACTTAAATTCAACGACCATCGAAATACCAGACAGTTTTTAAACATTTTTGAGCCATATTAATGATGCATGATCGGTATAAGGGTTGCCAGTTTGGACTCCTTTTATTTATTCAAAAATTCCGGATTCATACCAGAAATTCCAAAAGAAGAATTTTTAAGTTATGTAATCCGGAAATCTCTGTCATCAAAGCAAACATTAGTATTTGAATTTTCTAATATGAATTCATAATTCAAAAAAAAAAAAAATAGACGAAACTGACAACCCTGGTCGATATGTACGATGAAGTTTTGACCAAATAAATAGCCATTAAATTTATCAAGTCTATCCACAATGGCAGGCTTTCTAGTTTCGTAATGTAGTATACATTTTCTCATATTGTTTCCAGGGCTACTGGACGCAGAATTCCAGAGGCCTCTTTTTTAAGAAAACAGAACCAATACATTAATTAAAAGCATTATTAAATACGTGAATTTCTCTTTTTGGATCACATATGAACAAAACTGCGTTTCAATTATTGCCTCTTTACATTCTTGAAATGAATTTTGACATCAGTCATATATACTTAAATTCAACGACCATCGAAATACCAGACAGTTTTTAAACATTTTCGAGCCATACTAAGGATGCATGATCGGTATAAGGGTTGACAGTTTGGACTCCTTTTATTTATTCAAAAATTCCGGATTCATACCAGAAATTCCAAAAGAATTTTTAAGTTATGTAATCAGGAAATCTCTGTCATCAAAGCAAACATTAGTATTTGAATTTTCTAATATGAATTCATAATTAAAAAAAAAAAAAGTAGACGAAACTGACAACCCTGGTCGATATGTATGATGAAGTTTTGACCAAGTCATTAAATTTATCAAGTCTATCCATAATGGCAAGGCTTTCTAGTTTCGTAATATAGTATACCTTTTCTCATATTGTTTCAAGGGCTACTGGACGCAGAATTCCAGAGACCTCTTTTTTAAGAAAACAGAATCAATACATTAATTAGAAGCATCATCAAATACGTGAATTTCTCTTTTTGGATCACATATGAACAAAACTGCGTTTCAATTAATGCCTCTTTTAATTCTTGAAATGAATTTTGACATCAGTCATATATACTTAAATTCAACGACCATCGAAATACCAGACAGTTTTTAAACATTTTTGAGCCATATTAATGATGCATGATCGGTATAAGGGTTGCCAGTTTGGACTCCTTTTATTTATTCAAAAATTCCGGATTCATACCAGAAATTCCAAAAGAAGAATTTTTAAGTTATGTAATCCGGAAATCTCTGTCATCAAAGCAAACATTAGTATTTGAATTTTCTAATATGAATTCATAATTCAAAAAAAAAAAAAAATAGACGAAACTGACAACCCTGGTCGATATGTACGATGAAGTTTTGACCAAATAAATAGCCATTAAATTTATCAAGTCTATCCACAATGGCAGGCTTTCTAGTTTCGTAATGTAGTATACATTTTCTCATATTGTTTCCAGGGCTACTGGACGCAGAATTCCAGAGGCCTCTTTTTTAAGAAAACAGAACCAATACATTAATTAAAAGCATTATTAAATACGTGAATTTCTCTTTTTGGATCACATATGAACAAAACTGCGTTTCAATTATTGCCTCTTTACATTCTTGAAATGAATTTTGACATCAGTCATATATACTTAAATTCAACGACCATCGAAATACCAGACAGTTTTTAAACATTTTCGAGCCATACTAAGGATGCATGATCGGTATAAGGGTTGACAGTTTGGACTCCTTTTATTTATTCAAAAATTCCGGATTCATACCAGAAATTCCAAAAGAATTTTTAAGTTATGTAATCAGGAAATCTCTGTCATCAAAGCAAACATTAGTATTTGAATTTTCTAATATGAATTCATAATTAAAAAAAAAAAAAGTAGACGAAACTGACAACCCTGGTCGATATGTATGATGAAGTTTTGACCAAGTCATTAAATTTATCAAGTCTATCCATAATGGCAAGGCTTTCTAGTTTCGTAATATAGTATACCTTTTCTCATATTGTTTCAAGGGCTACTGGACGCAGAATTCCAGAGACCTCTTTTTTAAGAAAACAGAATCAATACATTAATTAGAAGCATCATCAAATACGTGAATTTCTCTTTTTGGATCACATATGAACAAAACTGCGTTTCAATTAATGCCTCTTTTAATTCTTGAAATGAATTTTGACATTATAGTCATATATACTTAAATTCAACGACCATCGAAATACCAGACAGTTTTTAAACATTTTTGAGCATACTAATGATGCATGATCGGTATAAGGGTTGCCAGTTTGGACTCCTTTTATTTATTTAAAAATTCCGAATTCATACCAGAAATTCCAAAAGAAGAATTTTTAAGTTATGTAATCACGAAATCTCTGTCATTAAAGCAAATATTAGTATTTGAATTATCTGATATGAATTCATAATTTCTGAATAAAAAAGTAGACGAAACTGACAACCCTGGTCGATATGTATGATGAAGCTTTTACCAAATAAATAGTCATTAAATTTATCATGTCTATCCACAATGGCAAGGCATTAAGGCATCCTAGTTTAGTAATATAGTATAATTTTTTCTCATATTGTTTCAAGGGCCACTGAACGCAGATTTCCAGAAGCCTCTTTTTTAAGAAAACAGAACCAATACATTTTCTCTTTTTGGAACATATATGCACAAAACGGGCGTTTCAATTAATGTCCCTTTAAATTCTTGAAATGAATTTTGACGTCCACTTCCAATGTACAGTCAGTATATACATATAAATGATTCACCAGCCTTTATTAGCAGGCCGTTTATAACTAAAATCACGCAAAGGTGTCATTAGACTGGCAAATGAATGCAATTTTTGAAATAGGGGTCCTCTACATATAAAAAATTGCACCAATTTTAATTTTTCAAATGGCAACATCCACTCGACACCATATTTGAGTCCCTTGCATTAATGCAGCCTGGGAAAAGGCGTAATTTGTGAACTTTTATTAAATATTCAAATAGTATAAAAAATATATTAAAGGTAAATCCACAAATTTAGGAAAATTAAATTAATATATGAAAGGAAATTTTGCTGATTCATACCAGTAAAACTGCAAAGGCAATTGATGTATAAAACAAACAAAACTAACCTTTATGTCAGAAAATTTTTTAAAGAATTTTTCTCATACAATTCCTGGTTTTCGGTTATAGCATGTGTGATTCAGTGATAGCATGGTCCCTGTAGAGATCTTCGAAAATTAACATTTCTCTATATGTCGAAAAAATAATGATTGAAATGAATGGTAAACTTACACACCCATGTTTTTAACGATGCCGATTCTTTTTATAAAAACTGATATAAGTCAATTTTCATAAGTTTTTTTAATATGAATTTATTAATAATTTTCATAATTAAAATTATGCTTTTGAGTTAAAAAAAATAAAATGCCTAGAATATGTTTCGGACCAGTCAATGTATCTGACTAAAAACAGAAATTTTAATTCATTCTGAAATTTAGATTAATTCTAAGGCAATTTCTTCATTTCACTTTAAAGTAATTAAAAATGTCCTTAAAATTAATGAAATTAAATCAATTAATTCATATTTATTTAATATAATTCTGGGTCATTCTTCTAAAAACGTAAAAGTCAATGCCATGAAGTATTTATAAAAGTAATTATTACAACCCAAAATATACAATAATGGAAATGTGGTGTAATGTAATCATAAAATATATGCAATTAATCAAACATATTATTATTTCCTAAAAATAAAGTGTCCACAGAGTATGACAAATCACATCCCTGAACTACCGCAGATTTAGTGTTTTAGTCTACAAAATTGATTTGATTTTATTTTTTCACGATAAATATATACTTTTTTATTTCGTTGCTTTTTAAAACTAATCTTAAATTACAAAAGTTAATATTATGTACAGGGTAAGTCAAAATGATTGCGCTGATTACAAATGGCAATAACTTAATTGTAAAAAAGAATTGGAAGAAACACCTTAAGTATATACAGAAAAGGGACAACGTTTTGTTTGCGCATATCATAGCTGTTCTATGTGGCATTTTTTAGTCCCACAGAAAATATCAAAGTGATAGTCTGTTTTTCACCAGACATTATGAATGCATTGCGCATGACTCTTGTTTATGGAGATATTCCTTCTTTGCCTATAAAAGGGATCCAACTGAAAGTGCCTTAGAAAATACACTGAATTGAGTGTCTATACAGACATTATTTACAATATCTGGCGCAAAATGGATTGATTGATTGATTGGTCGATTTCATGGATGTTTTGTGTATGATTTAAAGGAGCCACGTGGAACAGTTATGAAGAATGCAAACAAAACTTTGAGCTTCTTTCTATGACTTGCTTAGAGTGTTTCTACCGATCATTGTTTACAACGAAGTTATTGTCATTTGTAATCAGGGCAATCATTTTGACTTACCCTGTATTTAGAGTTTTATTCGATAACTAATTAATGCCACATTAAACTGAATCATGTCTATAACAAATAAAAACAAACACCAAATGTATACCAGCATGCGAATTCAGCGGCCTTTTGTGCATCAGAGAGCGTATAGAGGCTGCCAGATTTGCATCCGCTCCACCAGTGGGAAGATGAAGCACCTGGACATGTAGCTGTAATGATTCGAAAGTCGGAAAATCAGATTTCGAACAGAAGCCACAGGTCAGCTTAGAGCTTGGGGAGTATCGATCAGACAGAATTTTGTTACCTTCTTGATTTGATTTCTCACAGTCAGTTTCAGAATAATTCTGCAAAAATAAAAAAAGAGACAATCAGTTACCAAGTTCAGTAGATGACAGTACAACCGACAACTGCTTCGTGGAAATTTATGTGTAGGTTAATTTTTGGGTTTAGATTCGTAGTAGTATTCTGTGTCAAAATTGGATGTCTGCATTGGGAGTTCTAAGCTTTGATTATTACTTTCTTCTATCTATAATAGAAGAAAGTATTGTAATCGAAATTTTTTTCGACTTCCAGTTTTCGACGGATTTACACGTTTTAGGGGTCAAAGATTCGGAAAAACATGTTTTTACAAAATGTCTGTCTGTCCGTCTGTCCGTCTTCATTGTACCATCTAAAAGTGTGTGAAGTTATGCTTCAAATTGAACCAATTTTTTTTCTAAGTTTTTGGCTATGGCAAGCAGGTTCTATCAGAATTTGGGGATATTTCGACGAAAGGGGGCACTGTGATCGATATTTTTGTTCCATTTTCACTATTGTATCAGCGAAAAGTGTATGAAGTTATGCTTCAAATTGAACCACATTTTTTTTCTATGTTTTTGGCTATGGCAAGCAGGTTCAATTAGAATTTGGGGATATTTCGACGAAAGGGGGCGCTGTGATAGCCATTTAAAGATTTCAAATTCAAAAAGATGTGCAAATTCAAAAAAATTAGAAATCCTAAAACTTTTTTTCGTTAAATGTTCGGCCTTGATCGGGGGATTCCGGAGCAATTTCTTTTTGCCTATCTTAGAAAATGGCTGAGATATAGCGGTTTGAAATTTTAGGGTGACTGACATTTTCAAACAAGACAGCAGAATTCATCCATAAAACGGTTTAATTTATGAGTTTTAGTTAACATGGTTTCGGCAAATTTTCTTTCATTGTTGCAACCATTGTTCCTATTCTTATATGCTTAACACTATATATTTATATTCGCCAACGTCAAATTCTCGCCAAACTTAGCGACAGTTGGCGGAATATCGCCAAATTTGGCGACCAAAATAAGTTGCCACAAATGAAGCCAACTTGGCTGTAGAGGACTAATTTGGCGATATTCTCATTCAAATTCAATGTTGACGAGAATTGGGATTGAATCTTCTTTATTTAGGTTCCACACATTTTACCTTCGTGTTTTCCAGTAAAATTAGCAAAAATCGTAAAACCAAGGAATAGGGAGGCTATCTGTTCCTGTCGGTACAGGCCAGAAGGACTTTTCGTAGTTTAGTATACATCGGTTGTTCGCATCCCTGTAACCCGACGATTCGTAAGCAGCTGACGTACAACATGACGAAACAGAATGACGAAATATATTGATTTTTTTGGCGATGTGATAGCGAATTTTGAAGTATTAACATGACTGAGATAGAAGAAAGTTTTGGGATTGGCACATCCGACTAGTTTTTCCATCTGGAGACACCGCCCGATGTAATTTTTTAAAAATGAATAATCCAAATTGAATAGCTATTGAGTGGCTTTGAAAATAGGGATTCTAGTCTTTTTACAATCTTTTCCAGTATTTGACAATCAAATGACACTAATTTCATGTTTTTGTTTTACGTTTTTTATAATAATTGCAGTAACAAAAAGGTATATATCAGGCCTCGGAGCGGTCTCTTTTAAAAGAGACCAATCAAAAATTTGACCACCACTTTATGAAAATTTTCCTTTTAAATTTATTCTTCAAATGCCGTAGAAACCCGCGTCGCGATGAGCTTTTTCTTGCAATTGTTGCAGTAATCTACAACGAAAATAATTTTAAAAATATTAATTCTGGCTAAAAAAGAGATCACTCCAAGTCGTGATGTATATATTTATTTATATAAGGACGATTTCATAAAGTAATGCACACTAGAGTTATTTGCGCATTAGTGTAGTTCAAAGAACTGTTGAAAAAATCTGACTGATTAAGAATTTTGAATGCTATTAACAAAATATTAGATCACAATAAATCTTTGACTATAAACCAAAAACTAAGAAGTGTAATTGAAGTGCGAACTGTTAATATTTCTTATACATTTATTACTCTTGCAATTGTTGCAGTAATCTACAACGAAAATAATTTTAAAAATATTAATTGTGGCCAAAAAAGAGATCACTCCAAGTCGTGATGTATATATTTATTTATATAAGGACGATTTCATAAAGTAATGCACACTAGAGTTATTTGCGCATTAGTGTAGTTCAAAGAACTGTTGAAAAAATCTGACTGATTAAGAATTTTGAATGCTATTAACAAAATATTAGATCACAATAAATCTTTGACTATAAACCAAAAACTAAGAAGTGTAATTGAAGTGCGAACTGTTAATATTCCTTATACATTTATTACTCTTGCAATTGTTGCAGTAATCTACAACGAAAATAATTTTAAAAATATTAATTGTGGCCAAAAAAGAGATCACTCCAAGTCGTGATGTATATATTTATTTATATAAGGACGATTTCATAAAGTAATGCACACTAGAGTTATTTGCGCATTAGTGTAGTTCAAAGAACTGTTGAAAAAATCTGACTGATTAAGAATTTTGAATGCTATTAACAAAATATTAGATCACAATAAATCTTTGACTATAAACCAAAAACTAAGAAGTGTAATTGAAGTGCGAACTGTTAATATTTCTTATACATTTATTTGTGCTTATAATTGTATCTAAATTACTGCTAATTTCGGAACTATGACAATATTAAAATATTTTGCCCAGAAAAATGCAACATGCCACTGACAACATTTGTGGAGAACTGCCAAAAGCATATAAAATTATTTTACATCTATCCATCTCATATAAAATTATTTTACATCTAATGTACTACATGTAGACATACACATAAATTGCTTCTCTCCTTCTAAACGATGCAAAAGTGCTTCAGTGATTTCTGGTACAAATAAATTATGAATGCGACATAAAGATTTTACCAAGAAAAGTAAATGCAGAACAATGAATTTCTTGAAACACAGACCTTCCTGTGAGGACAAACTGCATTTGGAGAAGCTAATTCTTCTGTGCATTTTGAGCAAGACTTTCTGCTGGGCGGCCGTGGAGATTCACAGAGGGGCGAAGACAAAGATCTGTGAGCTTGCAGAACGTGTTCTCCCAACGCTGTGGGCGAGGAACAGATCTGAGGACATAACGTACATAGAAGGGGTTTCGGTGGATCAGGTGTGTCAGCATCATCCCTACTCTCTTTCTCAACCTGCAAGAATATACACATACAATAACAAAGAGGAAGGATAGATATGCAGGGTGCACCTTCTTATTGTTGACCAACAATTAATCCCTAAACCATTAATTTTAGAGGTATAGCTACAGTAAAAAAGTAAAATAAAAAATCATAATATAAAAATCCATTTATGTAAAAACAGTTATTCTTTTTTTTTTTTTTTTTTTTTTTTTTTTTTTTAAGTTACGGGTAATTTATTTTTATATCATCTCTGAGATAACATATATATTTAAAAAAAGTTCCTCCATACCCTAAAAAGTAAAACAGGGTTCGTACGCTTTTACCACAACTTTTTAATCGAATTTTTCGCCTTATTAAAATGCAGAAAAGTATTACAATCCGGCAATTAAACGAGGCGTTTACAATTTCTGCTATTTAAATATTAAATAGAAAAATATCTATTAAAAAATTGTGGCAAAAGAGTACGAACCCTGTAAAACGGTACAAAATTACATGCTTCTCCGACCAAAACCTACCAAGTTATGATACATTGAATTTTATAAATTTTCAGTGTCTTCTGAAAATAAAAAAGATCTTCTAGGACCCAATCTTACACTGTTATGATACTTTGAATTTTATAAATTTTCAGCGTTTCCTGACAATAAAAATGGTCTTCTACGATCAAAATTTACCTTGTTATGATACTTTGAATTTTATGAGCATTTCCCGTAACTAAAAATGCGATTTTCCATTTTTAGCGTCAGAAAACACTGAAAATTCTTAAAATTCAAAGTATCATAACTCGATAAATTTTAGTCGTAGAAGAATAGAATTTTTAGTGTTTTTAAAGCATAGTTTCTAAAGCAAAACTTGTTAAAGCATAGAGAAAGTTTTCTAAATATAGCCTATAGAGAACCCAGGGATCGCATAAAATTTAAACTTTTTAAAAAATGACTATATTGATATAAATGATGAAGAACAACATTTAAAACATTCTTGCATTAGAACTATAATTTTGAAATTAACATTTTAGAAATTAGCTATTGGTCAATGATAAGAGGAAACACCTTGTATATATATAATATTAACACATTCGCATCGGGAAATGAGAATTCTCTTTTTTGTTCAAAAAACACCATTGAAGAAGGTCGTAGTTTCTAAAAAACGCATTTATATCATGTTACCCATATTTTTTTAGATTGTAAGACATTTTATAATAAATTTGTCTATTGAATGATATTCACTGATGCATAAAATTGAGAAACAATTTACAAAAGACTTTCAGAAGAGGTAGGAGCTCCTATTTTTTAAACCCAAATTTCACACAAAAAACAACAACAACAACAAAAAAAACATATTGGTGCGAATGTGTTAATTAATATTCATAATACGATATGCGATGTCCGCGAAGTATTATTACCAAAAAAAAATATATGGGCGAAAATTCTTATCAAAAAGAACAAAGTATCACAATCGACTTATTCTGTGCTAAATAAAGAGAGTCCGACTCTAATCTGAACCCGTATTTTTCGCTAATTAGTTAAGTGATAATGAAGGTGTTGTAAAAATTGGAGAAATAATAACCACAAACAAATAAAAAAATACATTTAGGAACAAGAAACATTTTTATTGAATAAATTTTTCTGTGTTTAATTAGAAAAAAATATTTATTTAATTCACTATAATTTTAACTAACTAATTGTAGAAAATGTATTTAATAAAATGTTTCTTATTTCTGTATACCTGAGGTTGGTTGTCGTATCTTATTTTTCCAATTTTAACAAATTTCCGATCGGGAACGAGAATTCACTTTTTTATTTAACCAAACATTATTGCTAAGGGAGCACCTTACAGAAAATGCATTTATATCATTTTGTCCATATTCTTTTAGATTGTAAAATATTTTACATTAAATCCGTACATTGAAAGATATTTACTGATGCATAGACTTGAAAAATCTATCTAGGAAACCAATTTATGAAAGGCTTTCAAAAGAGGGAGAGTTTCTACTGTTTTAAAACCCAGATTTAATAAAAATTGCCGGTCAGTAATCTGTTAATATCCCGTGTCTCATATACCAGATGAAAAAACAGAAAATGCTTTAAACAGTATATAGAGAGGGCCTTTCTTGCCATATCACATATAAATACGCAACCCCCATATCACATATAAAAATGCGCCCCCCCCCCTTTTTTTGAGCTACAAACTACACAAAAACGCCGATTTTTGAAAATTTTCAACATTTAAATTGTTATAATTTTGGAAGGGAAAGAGATAACAGCCTGCTTTTTATTCTGGACTTGTTTGGAGGTAATAATAACTCGTATAAAAAATGCATACTGTTATTTATTTCACTTCCTGAGATATAATTTTTCAAAAACTGGTACTTTGACTAACATTTGAGTCGATTTTAAAGAACTCAATTAAAAATATGCATATAAATCCACGGCAGTTACGTGATCTAATAGTAAAAAGCGTGTATATTTCAGATCTATTTAAATTTATTATTTATCTCTATTAATTGAGAAAATATGTAAAATTTTATAAAACTTCGAATTTCGTAAAATCGCAGTTTTCAATCTCTCTTAAAAAAAAAAAAAAGATAGAATTTTTTTGCAAATGGATTTTAACCTTTTTCCCCTTTAAGGTATGCGTATGCAAAGTATGCGGAAAATCAAATATGGTGCGGACACCAAATAAATAAATAAATACATTTTTTGTCGAAAATTTGTGGAATTCCCCGAAAGAGTTGCCGCAAAAACGCTCCCTCTCACTGAAACACATGCATCAAGTAAGCCAGCATCCAATCCGGGATACCCGTGTTAAATATACCCAATACTCTGTACTACTCAGTGTACGGAACATAGTAGATGAAAACCGTTTTTAATTTAATAAGAGTTATTTTTCTTCTTTTTTTTACATTTAATATATTTTCTTAGATTGTCCACCAAACGCACACACACACACACACAAACAAAAAAACAAAAAAAAAAAAACAGTTTTTGGTATTTTCGTATTAGTTGCATACCAGCGTCCAATCACGAAACATTTCACTATTTATAGCAACTTTTGCGATTCAGTTTATTTCAGTATTTAAGAGCGTAGTTCGATTACATATCTATTAAATTCGTGTTTTTTCTTTATTTATTTATTTGTGAAATTTTAACTTGTTTGGCAATTTAATTGCGACATAATTCCCGAAAAAAAAAAATGAAGAATTGACATTTTTTTAAGTATACAAATAGGTTAATCTTTTAATTGCGAGACCCGCAGATTTCAAAATATTCATGCTTGAAAAATATTTTTAAAATAATTAAAAATCAGTAAACTGAGATACAGTTTTCAAACAAATTGCATTTAAAAGTACGTTTTAAAAAAAATTTGACGGTGTAAAAATAAAATTGTGCTATGTTTAGAAGTTTTAAAAATTTCAGTAAAAGAGAAATTTACAGGTCAATGTTTCTCGCAGACATGTTTTTACTTTATAGTATAGATAAAAGTACAATAAGATAAAAAAAAACGCAATCCCTTGAAGTTTTTTTTTTTTTTTAAATATAAAAGTACTTATTTAGATACTCAGAAAAGTTTTATGTTCTAGTTTTCGTCAAAACAATAATGGCATTTAGTGGCGAATTTTTTTTTATGCCATACTTGTTTAAGGAGTAGAATAAATTCATTTACAATAAATAAATAAACAAACAAAAAGAAAAGAAGCAGAAGGACGTTGAAGAAAGGGGTTCAAACATTATTTTTAAAGATTTTTAAATTCCCTCTGAACACGTTTACGTATTTTGATCACATTTTTTATTATTTTCAGGTTATTGATCCTTTCCGATTCTAGTGCTTTAAAAAAAAAAAGTTGAAAATGTTTTATGAAAGTTATATTATATTTACTGGTACATAAAAAATTCAAATTAGTTATTTTCGTTATAAATTACAATATCTGCTATAAATTACAATTTATGCTTGCACAAAAATTATTGCTGCTAAATGTAACGTACTTATGATTTAAGCATAACCTTATAAGCCTTTTAATACACGCGTCTTTTAAACAATCCAAACCGCGTATGGCAAAAAATATTTATTTTAAAGGCAATATAAAACATCGAGAAATATCGTATATTTTTCATCTTAAAATCTACTTAACAGCAATTCAGACCGTGGTCTTTTGACACTTTTAACGCTGGGGTCAATTTTAACAAGAACAAAACAATGCGCTTGCGTTGTTCGCTAAACAGAACATTGACGCGTACGTGATCTGACTTTTATAAAGCTTAAAGGCGGGATTTTCCGTTGTTGAGAAAGCTTGTGAAATCATGAAACGTTAATGTAACATTCAGACGTGAGCTGACTTACGCGGGATGATAGCTGTTACTTTTAGTAATAAAGACTTCAAGTTGTGTAATGTATTACACTTCCTAGATGAAAGCATTATTGGTGTTTATAAAAATACTAAAATAAATTGAAAATACTAAATGACACGACTAAGATCGAATGACATAATTCAAGATGAATAAAAACATAAAATTATTTCTAAAATATCGTTTTAAGGAAAATCAGTTGTTAATCAGTTGGCATACTATTAATTTCACATGTGCAATACAATGCAGAGCATTCTATCAAACTCGCACAGCTAGGTACTAGATATAAATTTTAGTGGATTTTAAATCACCTTTTAAAAATATCTTTAATCCATAAAAAATGATATGTATTTAAATATTGAGATTTACACTTTTTTATACAGAGAAATTTAATAGTTTATAAAAAGTTATAAATTATGCATGAAAATATAAACAGTTTTATTTTAACCCCTACTTAAAAAATCTTCTCCTGCTTCGATGTATCCAAACTTTGCCTGTAAATAATTCAACTTGAAAACCATCTTAAAAACTTCCACTTGGCTAAATAAAAATGTTCTCTTAAATAACTTCAGAAGTGTGGTTTTACCCAAAAAACTAAATATTTTGCTGTATAAATATAGCAATTGTATGTTTTATTATTACTATTATTTTTGGGATGAGATATTCATTATCAATATCTTGTGCAGTTTTCCGAAATGTGCTGTTTCAAAGCTATAATATTCATCATGGCACAATCCTGGAAAAAAAGTGATTACTCCTTATTATTTCTGCTGTAAAAATTATACCATAAAAAAATTAAAATATCACATAAAAATTATACAGGTATTAATTGATTGAGATTAATGCTGTGCATAAATTATGATTCGGGAACCGTCTATATGTTAAAAACTGAACCAACTTTGCACTTTCAAATAGTAACAACCAATTTTAACATTTCATTTGAGTTCCTTGGATCGGAGCAATCCGAAACATTTATAGTTTATATACTTTTTCTTAAATATTCATAGAGTTATAAAAGAAAATGAGATAGGAGTTTATTCTTAAAATTCTAAAAATAAAATTAAGATAATATTGATATTAAATATAATAGAAAAACTACAGCCCTGGCAAGATTATATCAAGAAGAAACCCTCCAAATAAATTTCAATGAAAGTAAAATAATATTTCCTTCCCGTCTATACTATCCATCCATAATAAGAGAAACCATAGAGATACTAACACGCAAAAATACAATATGTAACGATGCGGCATCTTTTAATTTACCGAAACTGTGGCTCAAGTTACTCCATTGTCACAGATATGAAAATAAACAACCAAGTAAAATTAAAAGATAACGTGCGTAATTTTTTTAAAAAGTACATGAAATAATAACTTCAAAGCCCGTGCAATTATGGAATATTCTCATTTGTTTTTGAAAATGACTCGGAGTGAGTCAAAACATGTAAAACAACCTAATAAAAGTTATTTTAATTTGTATTATGTTGCTATTATATCTTTTAGAACTTAAAAGAACTGTAAAATTAAGATGTTAAAATGAAAAGTACATGAAACACACAATTAGTCACCAGAAAAATTATACAGAATTTTTAAATAGCGAAAATACTCACTTTATATTAAAGAAAAACATTATAAAAGTTTTATTGTCTATGATTATCTTTTTTGTGGTTGTTTTCATAACTTTAGACAAAGTATCAAAAAGTAAAATTTATCTTTATCTCGAAAACTAATGACTGAAATGAGCTGTAAACTTTACAGTTACACACACGTTTAAGTACACGTTTTAGTTAAGTACACGTTTTGAGTTTACAGTTACACACACGTTTTTGACGACTATGATTCATTTTATTTAGAAATCAATGTAGGTCACAATTCATAATTTTTTAAATATGAATTTATAAGTAATTTTCATAATTAAAAATATGATTTTGAATCGAAAAATGTCTAGAGTATATTTGTGTCTATTCAACGTATTTCCTTTTCAAAAAAAAAAAAAAGAAGAAAAAAAGAAAAGGAAAAAAAAAAGAAAATCAATAGGATGTTTTCTTTTTTTGAAAAGTTTGTCACATTTATTTAATGTTATCATCCTCAAACCATTCTAATCATCTCCACGTTTTCTAATCCTATGAAGATTTAAGAAATAATGCATAAAGTATACTTTTTTCCCATGCTACCTTGATCCAAGGAACTCAAATATCGTGTCAAAAGTAAGTGTTACCATTTGAAAATTAAAAGTTAATTCAATTTTTAATAAGTAGAAGGCCCCCGAAGAAAAATATTTGCATAACATTAAATAGTAGACATTATTCTCAGTTCATTGGTACCTATATATTTTGTAAGTAATTATTTAAAGCAAAATTAGTAGGGGTGATCATTTTTCCCCACAGGAAAGTACATATCTAATCCTTGACAAACTGCACTTTATTTCAAAAAAGGAAAAAGAAGAACTTGGGGTAGCAGCTCCATGAATTAAATTGAGCATTTTAAAACGCTCCGTAGAAACAAAAGATAAGATTAAAATCATTAAAAAAGTTTCGTTATTAGAAAATTGTTTTCAAAATATGAAATATCTTTTAATAAATTTTAATAATGCGTCTGCTAAGATATTTTTAAATTCTAAATAATGTTTAAACAAGAACGAAAAATCATGCGTCAAGCATAGATTATGTAGCACTTTCCAACGCTTCCAAAATAATTTTACAAAACATACCGTTTAATAAGCTAAAAGATAACATCTAAGTAAACAATTTGGAAAACGCATAACATATTTAAAAACATAATTTCAGGAATTTCCAACAGATACAATATTCGGAAAAATATCCGAATACTTTTATTCAGCCCTGTATATGATCTATAGATTTGTATATGCTAGGATGCTAAATTTTAGTTTAGTTAGGAAACGCGTAGCACAGTTTAAAATTATCTTTCTGGAGTTTCTGTCAATAAACGGAAATGTGTTCGCGAACTTTTGTGCTGCCCTGTATAGGATCTACAGAATTTATACACACCACGTAATAGACAAAAAGCGAGTTAAAATTAAACTCGCGTTTAGTAACTTAAAACGCACTTCCAGGAATTAGTGTTAACAGACAGTAGAGAATTCTTTTGTGTGTCCCTGTAAATGAACGATGACTGCTATACACACACTATTCTGTAGTAAGCCTCTTGTAATGCACCTTATATATATATATATATAAATTTCAATGCGTTTAAAATTGTGAAACATTATTTAAATAAACCGCAGACGATTTTTCTCCATAGACGTCATATAACGGAATTCTTTTGACTGTCCCTGTAAAGTAACTATAAGTGCTATGCACACCCTATTCCATATTAAGCTTCTTCGAATGCACCTTAGTGATATATATAAATTTCAATGCGTTTAAAATAGTGAAACATTATTTAAATAAACCGCAAATGATTTTTCCCCATAGACCGCAATGTAACGGAATTCTTTTGAGTGTCCCTGTAATAAAACTATAAGTGCTACACACTTCCGTTGAAATAGGGAACATGCTATAGATAACGACAATAACATATAAAAATTGCAGAGCAATCCGAGCATATTTACGGGAGTTAGAGCACGGCCAGACGGCAGACGGCCAGACGGCAGACGGCCAGACAAACCGAAGTCATAAGCACTTTTCAACTAGGTTGGAAAGTGCTAAAAATGTTGTGCAAAAATCTATAAAAATAATAATATATGCGGATTTTTTAGTTTGATGTACTTTGCTGCCAATGTATATTTTAACCCTATCACTATGTCCTATCGAAACATGTCCTGTTGTTGCACAGGACAAATATGCTATCTATTTTTCAAAAAAAAACAAAAAAACAAAACAAGTCCCACTTATATTTGTACAGTTTAATTTTTACCATGTGTTACAAACATTATGATATGAGATGTCACCGGCTGAAACTACTCAGTGAGTGATAGATTTTTTTGACAACTTGTTGAAAGTGCTTGGGGTCCGCGTGGACCCCAGGACATAGTGATAGGGTTAACATGATAAACTTTTATCCTCGATGATGTAATCATGTTTTATTTTCATTTATTAATTATTTTAAGCAGTCTTCTTAAATATATTTTCTATGTGGAATTACTTAACTAGATGAAACATTTTTTTTTATAAATTGATATTGCTAAAATACATAAATATTAAATAGATAACATTATGGGAATGAGGCTGTCTTTGGTAGAAGAAATAGCAAGACAACCGAATTAAGATGCTTCAAAATGTTATGTTTCAATTACCATTAAATAAAATATATGTATACTTTTCAGTTATTTGCTTTAAACCAAATAGAAAAACAATTTTTATTCCTCAGTGTTTTGTTACATATACAGTATCATATTTACGAAGTCTATAATCTTTAAATTCGTATATCGTATATTTTTTATATCGTCTTCAAAAACTGCTAACTTCTAACCTCCCATATTACTTCATAAAATACAAATGGAGATTGATTTAAGAGACATACATGTTTCTAGTGCACCTGTCAAAATAAACTTTTAAGTCTCGAATGGCTTTTTTGGCAGCACCATTGTGACAAAAATGAATATATGGTTAGCTGTAAACCGCTGCTAATTACGTATGTTTTCATCTACCATGACGGTACATCATGCAAAAGTAACTGAAAAGTACAACATCAGTCATGTCTTATTGAAAAGAAATGGGTCGGGAACAATTTCAGAAAAACTTTGTAAAGAAATCAGCTGTAGGACAAACGTAACACGAAAAAAAAAAAAAAAAAAAAAAAAAAAAAGACCCAGGGGCTGATTAAGCTTCGGAACTTTTTCACAATCCTTTGCGAACAATGATGTCTGCCAATGAAAGTTTTTATTTACGACTGAATATAACTTTTCAGAAGATGTGAGACATCATAAAAGAAGCTAGAAAATGAGAGACAGCCTCAAATGTTGGACATTAACAAACACAAAACAGATGCGAGAGATTCTTCATTTGGTGGAGCCCCATTTGGGTGCTAATGGTCAGGAACCTGTTGGTGGTCGAACGCTGCGGTAGACTGCCAATGTGCAATAGCAGAGAGTTAAAAAGTCTCTTCATTTTTCTCATATTCACGAAACAGAGATTTGTAGAACGTGTGAGTAAGCAGCTGTCATTGTAGAGAAAATGAAGAATTTGAAAGTGGCGTGAGCTTTTTAGGGGTTATTTCAACTTCATTTTTTTATGTCTTGTTGATGGGAAAATGTGAAACAATAAATATACTATTCATGAGTTTAAAGCTGGCCCGCTGAGTGATTGGTTAGTACAGAACAATGATACATCATTTTAAATAATTGCTATTATTACATTAGTTATAAACTGCAAAAAAAAAACAAAAATAAAAAAAGTGTAGATTTTACAGTATAATACTGGCTGCTAGTATTATACTGTAAAATCAACACTTTTTTTACAGTGTATAACTAATGTAATAATAGCAATTTATAATAACAGTAACCTGTAATAATAGCAATCTGTTTATAACTGCAAATTTTAGTGTCTAATGATAATTTTACATTTTACCTATTTAGAACCGTCCAAACTATTCTAACTATGTAAAATTAAAAAGCTATAAAACTTTAAAAATCCTGAAACGGATCTGTTATGCGTAACTATGCGTAGCAACATTTTTTCAACGCTTTTTCTTTTTTTATATCAGAGCGCGCCGTTTAAAGTCGTTATTATTTTTTTAATTAATGAAATAACTAATAAATGTGTAAAATAATATTAAAAATACAGATAAATGTCGAATAAAAATCTCTGGATGACAGAACAAACACGTGTAACGCATTTGATGTCAATTGGATGTGACGCCACGGTAACGCACTTTTTTCCCTATATTTTTGCTATAGTTTTTATTAACACTTTCCAACCTAGTTGAAAAGTGTTTATGACTTCGGTTTGTCTGCCGTCTGTCCGTGCTCTAACTCCCGTAAATATGCTTCCATTGTCCGGAAATTTTTATATGTTATTATCGTTTGCTATAGCATGTTCCCTATTTCAACAGAAGTGTGTAGCACTTATAGTTTTTTTACAGGGGCAGTCAAAAGTATTCCGTTACATTACAGTCAATAGGGAATAATCGGTTCAAGCGCATTTTGATGACGCTACGTCATTTAAAATATAATGAAATTGATATATAATGATGAAGCGCATTAAAAAATGCTTTTTGTAAAATATGGGGTGCAAAGCGTTTATTATTCATTTACAGGGTCAAACAAAAGAATTCTTTTACACATCGTTCTATGGGGAAAAATCGTTTGCAGTGTAATTTAGTGATATTTCACTATTTCAAACATAATGAAAATTATATGCATTACTGTGGTGCACAATAAATTGCTCTTATGTGTTTATTGCGTTTATTTACAGGGACACACAAAAGATATTGGTTACAGTACATGTGCGATATTTACAGTCTATGTGTGATAAGTGCGTTTTCAACTTTGTTTTGCATTATTAACTTTTTTTTTTTCATAGTAACGTGTGTGTTTATAAACTCGGTTGACCATATACAGGGCTACACAAGGAAATTCGTAAGTACTACAAACAATGGGAGTGAATTGATTAAGGGTAGTTTTTAATTGTGTTTACGCATTTTCCTGCTGAACTATATTTATTAGACTAATAGAAGTTTGTGGAATATAAATAAAATCATATACAGGACTACGAAAAAAAAAAAGATACATTGTCGTTTAAGTTTGGTAATTGCTGCAAGTGAGTTTTAAGTTGCCTTTTAGCTTAATAGGTGGTGTGTACAAAAGTCTTCAGATAATATACAGGGCTGTACAAAAGATTTCGAGTACATTTCCATCGGTTGGCAAAATTGCTACATGTGAATATTCTAACTGAGCTAAATTTTATCATACTACATATCCACATCTATTGATCATATACAGAGCTGCACAAAATAATTCAACTACTTTTTTGACACTGGAAGGTAATTTCGAAAACTATTTTTCAATGTGTTATATGTTTTTTAAACAGTTTACTTACATAACTTCTTTCACCTTATTTAACGGTGAAGTTTCGTTACAGTTTTCTGGCTGTGTTGGAAAATGTTTCATAATCTATGCTTGACGCATAATTTTTCGTTCTTGTTTAATTTTGTCTTTATTGCATGCCTCAAGCGTTTAGATTTTTGCCGTAAAGTGGTTTCGTGATATTCCAATTCCTTACAGACTTTTTTGCTCGCTGAACGTAACGCCGCGACGGTCGTTGAACGTAACGCTATTGTAAAACTTAATTTTCATTGATTAATTGTTTTTTCAAGCTCGCAAAAAGTAAAGAACAAGAACGAAAAATCATGCGTCAAGCATAGATTATGTAACACTTTCCAACGCTTCCAAAATAATTTTACAAATCATACCGTTTAATAAGCTGAGAGATAACATCTAAGTAAACAATTTGAAAAATGCATAACATATTTAAAAACATAATTTCAGGAATTTCCAACGTATACAATATTCGGAAAAATATCCGAATACTTTTATTCAGCCCTGTATATGATCTATAGATTTGTATATATACTACATAGGATGCTAAATTTTAGTTCAGTTAAGAAACGCGTAGCACAGTTTAAAATTCTCCTTCTGGAGTTTCTGTCAATAAACGGAAATGTGTTCGCGAACTTTTGTATTTCCCTGTATAGGATCTACAGAATTTATACACACCACGTAATAAACAAAAAGTGAGTTAAATTTAAAATCGCGTTCAGTAACTTAAAACGCACTTCCAGGAATTATTGTTAACAGACAGTAGAGAATTCTTTTGTGTGTCTCTGTAAATGAACGATGACTGCTATACACACAATATTCTGTAGTAAGCCTCTTGTAATGCACCTTAGTGATATATATAAATTTCAATGCGTTTAAAATAGTGAAGCATTATTTACATAAACCGCAGACGATTTTTCTCCATAGACGTAATGTAACGGAATTTTTTGACTGTCCCTGTAAATTAACTATAAGTGCTATCCACACCCTATTCAATATTAAGCTTCTTGTAATACACCTTAGTGATATATATCAATTACAATGTGTTTGCAATTGTGTAACATCATTAAAATAAACCGAAAATGATTTTTCCCCCATAGATCGTAATGTAACGGAATTCTTCTGAGTGTTCCTGTAAAAAAACTACAAGTGCTGCACACTTCAGTTGAAATAGGGAACGTGCTATCGATAACGACAATAACATATAAAAATTATAAGGCAATCCGAGCATATTTACGGGAGTTAGAGCACGGCCAGACGGCTGACGACCAGACGGCAGAAGGCTGACGGCCAGACAAACTGAAGTCATAAACACTTTTCAACTAGGTTGGAAAGTGTTAAAAAGGCGAAAAAATTGCCTTTTTCGTTCAAAAATCAACTTTTTAAACTAAATGTTGATATAAGCGCGGCGCGAACCTGCAGGTTACTACCCGTCGCACAAAGCGTATTCGTCATAATATATATATATATATACTAGCTAACCCGCCCGACGTTGCCCGGGCCCAAGATAATTACAATCTCAGAGAAAGGCGTTAACCCCCTCCCTCCCCATACCCGCAAATATAATGAATAATTTGTTCAAGAGAACCACCGTCACGTACATTAACGCGATCATTAAAAAAAGAATTACATTTTTCTGATAATTAGAACATAACGAAGACGCTACGCTAAAATAGCCGGCAGATGACACCCCTTTCCAACCTCAATTTCAAATCTATATCTTAATTAGTTACCTAAATATTTATTCATTAGTAAAATTTGGCAATTATTTCCTTTCATTTTCGCAAACTAAATGAGAGGGATCGGCCAGAGAAACAGATCTCTTTGTAGTTCAGTTTTTCATGAAAGCCGATCCCTGTCTGAAAATTTCTGGGATCGTTGCAGTTTTTTGCATAAATTAAGAAAAATTACCGGCCGAATTTTTCAAAAATTGCATAGACGGATGCAGAATATTTTTTTACATATGCTCAGACATTTTCAAATTGATATCTCAATTAGTTTTTTTAAAATTTGCTAATTAGTAAAATAATTTCGAATTCGTTCATTTCGGCTTGGAAATCCACAACAACAGTTCTTTTCTTTAGCCATTTTGATTTAAAAGACGGCATTTTAGAAGCGATGTTTAATGATATTCTAATTAATATCTAGAGTAATTATCAAAATATTAAAATTCTGAGACTCAGGTGCACATGGTCAGACCTTGGACTATCCACACCTAAATTTCCAGACTTCTAGGTGGTCTAGATTTTGCTAGCCGTCGCAGACAGAGACACACACAGACACACAGAGCGAAACTTTCTTTTATTAGTATATATATATATATATATATATTTAATTATTATTATTATTTTTTTATTTTTTTATTTATTTTTTTTTTTGCTTAAGAACCTACACTAGTCACGGGAAGAAACGTTCAAGCTAATGTTAAGTCTATGGGAAGGTTCTTGCGCGATTTCTCGCTTGCATTTTAATATTTTCCAATGATTTTTTTTGCATAGAATAGCTGAAGTCGATCTCTAACGTTGTTAGTTTTTACTTTTTTGATTTTGGTTCCAGTTTTTTTTTTATATATAAGGGTACTTTCACTTTCAGAACCGGTTCCAACCGCTTCCAAAATTGAAAATGTCCGCTTATAAAAAAAACTGTAACCAAAATCAAAAAAGTAAAAACTAATAACGTTAAAGATCGACCTCAGCTATCCTATGCAAAAAAAATTATTTATAAATATTAAAATGCGAGCGAGAAATCGCGCAAGAACCTTCCCATAGACTTAACATTGCTTGAGCGTTTCTTCGCGTGACTAGCGTAGGCTCTTAAAAGCTTATATAGGTGAATTGTCAATAAATATAATGCAAAAAGTCCGAAGGTGATATGTCTTTTCTTTGTAACCGAAAAAACAAATCTTAAAGAATCGTAAAAATCACGTGAATTTTAAGCCAAAGAAGTAGAAACTCCCTAGATAATGCTCACCTATGATTTGACACTATATATTTAGGTACATTTGTCGCATTACGCGCACCCCTTTCATTAAAAAAAAAAAAAAAAACTTTTATGAGATTTATAGCATGAAAACACGATAAACAAGTTGGAAATTGTACGTCAAACATTACAAACGAGGTGCGTTCGTACTATTGCTAGTTATATAAATATTCAGATCTTGATGATTTTTAATTCTGTGAAATGAATTATATCGTCTGCGGATTAATTTCTGTCATAAAATAAGTATCTCGGTTGCTTGTGACGATTAAACTTCGAAAGTTCCTATAAAAGAAAAGCACCGATTTAAAAAAAAAAAAAATTCAAATTTCTTAATAAATGTTTTTATTAATATTTTCTAAAGTTTTGATTCAATTTTTAAAAAAATTGAAATGTCTCGACAAAATTCTGCAAAGATAATATATCTTAAATTTGAAACCATTCGGTTGGGTAGTTTTTGCGTTGTTATATGCGGACGGACGGACAGACAGACGGGACAGACAGACAGACAGACAGACGGACGGACAGACGGACGGTCCAGACGACGACAATAGGTGCTACGTATTTATATAATTACGAACGCACCTAAAAACATTAACAGGTATAATTATAAGAATGAAGATAAAGAAAAAAATATGAGCAAAAGGGCGAAGTGAGGACACACGATACTGCCAAGCCTGAATCCCCCTCAAAGCAATTGGAATCATTATAGGATTCCCTCAATTAATCATTTCTTCTCTTTTTTTAACCCTTTGATTATGGATTAGGACATATATTACGTCCCAGTCGACTGTTTTTTATTCTATTCGTACTAATTTTTGAAAAAAATATTGTATGGAATAGTATTTGATAAAATAGTCGCCGAGCCTTGGAATAATACAAAATTTAAACAAGCATAAGGTTATAGATCAAAAAGGTTAACTGGGTGAGGTAGGTCATCCCGATTCGTTCGGGATGGCTCAGTTGGTAGAGCACTGGCAGCTTCAGCCAAGAGATCCCTGGTTCGAATCCTGACCTGGATATTTTTCGCCCAGTTGAGAAATTACAACTTATATATGTAGATAATAACACAGATGTACACTGTTTCACAGATAAAACAAACCCACGTGAAACGTATACGGGTAAAAGATTTATTATGTCGAATATACTTTCGATTAATTGAATAGTTGTGTGTGTAGGAATAATAATGGAAAGTTATTTAACCCTTTCAGGAACAATTAATTGTGTTGCTGTAATTCAGAGATGGCGATGCAAACTGTTACAAATAATGCAATAATCTTTTCATGAATTATCACAGAAGGTCATTTTCTTTTTCAATGAGGCTATCTATGTAGCGTTTTTGGCATGTTACTATTTTACATTTCTATAAATTTCTATGTTACATTTCTATAAATTTCTATGTTACATTTCTATGAATTTAAAAAGGGTTATTTCTTCAATTGAATTTCATACAATAGTCGCTGCAAATAGTCGAAATAAAATGGAAAGTGTACAAAATTTTGTTATATAATCTCTCTATTTTTTAAAAAAAAGTAACTAATAATGTCACTGCTGTAAATTTTTTGTGACCGGAGGTCTTTCTAAGCTAATACTAAGAAAACTACTGCATACAAAAATATAAAAATTGGTAGTTTTATAGAGAAAATTTCAATAAACACGCTGAAGTAGGCAGTTTTTAAATCGAAGAATTATTTTAAGAGCTATTTAAAATTGAAGTTGGTCGAAATAGTTTCGATAAAAAGTTTTATAATAACAAAAATTATGCGCAATAATTTAACTGTATTTTGTTAGGACATAGTTGACAAGCTTGCGGTGTGCAGTGTGCAATTATCTAAAAAGACAGATAGAGACAGACAGACGACATAGAGACAAAGAGGTAGAGAGAGATAGAGATATAGACGGAGATAGAGAAATAGAGGGAGATAGAGTGTGAGGCAATTAGATATAGAGAAAGAGGGATAGAGGTTAATAGAGAGAGACAGGTGGAGAGATAGATAGATATAGCAGGAGACAGAGAGATAAAAAGATACATAGAGGGAGATAGAGAGACCGATAGACAGTCAGATAGAGACAGACAGACACAGAGGGAGGGAGATAGAGGGTGAAAGAGCGAGATGGAGATAGATATATAGGAAGACAGAGACATAGAGGGAGACAAAGAGATAGAAGGAGACAGAGAGATAAAGGGAGAGCGCTAGATGGATAGAGGGAAATAGAGTGATAGATGGAATTAGAGAGATAGAGATATAGTGATTTTGGGGGGAGATAGAGAGGTAGAGGGAATTAGAGAATTAGATAGATAGATGGAGATAGGGAGATAAAAGGATCGGAAACATACAGATATGTAGAGAGAGAGAAAGAGAGGGGGAGACAGATAGAAAGATAGTGAGTTAGGGGAGATGGAAAGATAGAGAGTAGGGAGCGATAGAGAGATAAAAGGAGATAGACAGAGGGCGATAAGGAGAGAGAGAGAGAGAAACAGGCAGACAAAGTGATATAATGGAGGATGGAGGGAGGTAGAGGGGTATGCAGGGAGACAGATTGATGGAGGAAGATATGGATATAGATGTAGATACAGATATATATATATATATATATAAAGAGAGGGATATAGTGAGATAGAGATATAGAGGGAGATAGAGAGATAAGAGATAGAGAGGGAGATAGAGAGGGAGATAGAGAAAAAGAGGAATAGATGGAGATGGAGAGATACAGGGGTGGATTTAAAGAGATACACAGATAGAGGAAGATATACAGGTACAGGGACAGAGAGCATCAGAGAATTAGAGAGATAGAGAGAGGGGGGGGGGGCAAAAATAGACATATAGAGGGAGATAGAAAGGTAGAGGGATAGAGAGAATCAGATAATTAGAGAGATGGGGGAGATAAAAAAGAGGGATGAATAGAAATATAGAGGGAGATAGAGCGATAGAGGGAGCTAGAGACATAGAGGGATATAGAGGGATTTGGAGAGATATAGAGAAATATGGTGAGAGAGGGGAAATAGAGAAAAAGAGAGATAGAGGGATATAGAGCAATAAATGGAATTAGAGAGATATACAGATAGAGGGATTCAGAGAATTAGAGAGAGAGAGAGATAAAGGTTAAGAAAGAGAGAGAGGGTGATAGGAATTGAAATATACAGAAACATATACAGATAAAGGGAGGTAGACAGACAGAAGGATAGAGGAGATAGTGAGATAGAGGGGTAAAGGGAGATAGTGAGGTAGAGGGAGCTAGGATGATAGATAGAGATATATAGGAAAATAGAGAGATAGAAAGATAGGGGAGATATAGATATAGAGATATATACAGACAGAGATAGGGGAGATAGAGATAATGAAAGAGACAGGCCGGCAGACAGACAAACAAAAATGTCTGGGAGTTGGCGCCCGAAGCGCGCAGGAGGCAGAGCCCTATATTTTTATTATATTAGTACCGTATGTTGCGGCTCACCTAACGCAGAAAACATATGTTTACGGCCGCAAGAAAAAAATGTTGAGTATGGCTGTTTAAGACTTACCTGCGTATCATTATTAGCAGTCGTTGCCGTCGCGCCTTGTTGACTGAGTGATGCTTCAGCTTTCTTATGATTCTGCATATGTGAGGAAAGAGCTGCCGCAGTGTTATATCCACGGTTGCAGACGGCACACTGGTACGGTTTCCCATTGTCGTGTGTTTTCATGTGAATCTTCAAGTGGTCACTGCGACTGAAGGCAGATTCACACTGCGTGCACCGGTACTTCCGGTCACCCGTGTGTAGCTTGACGTGACGGTCACGACTGCGCTTGTGCTTAAAAAGCCTTTGGCAATAGTCACATCGGAACGGCATTTGATCGCTATGAATCTAAAAAGAAACAAAAACCACAACAGTAAGGTCTGCAGGCTTTTTTTTAAATTGCATCTAAAAAATCAGTGTGCACTGTATAACATGAAAAACAAATAAAAAAAGCATCTTTATGTCAGATAAATTGTATAAATATTGAAAAAATTGCTTGGGAATATGAAACAGTGAATAGGTTGCCAGAAAATAGGTTGCCACTCTTCCTTTTCTCGCCAAGATCATTTTCCCTATTCCGCCAAGGTATACTGTAAAAGTACCAAATATCGCTAACTAGCTACTCAGGTATAGCGTGTTTAAATGATTATCACAGTGTTCGTGTTTTTGTGGCATCTATACTATTTCAGAGTGTAGAAAAGCATAAAATTATCTAGACAGAATAGAAGTGATATGCTTATTAAATAAAAATAAATAAATAAACTGATTAATTTTCCTTGTTATTTCGTATTAGATGGATATATAATTATTGTTTAAAATAATAGGGAAGATAGAAAAACAATCGCTACTATAACATTATAAAAATTATCATTTACGCTTTTCTCTGTATATTCTCTCTTAAATGATTTTTTTTAAATATTAAAATCCTCTTAAAATATTAACCCTTTCCGGCACAGTGGTCCCCCTCCGGGCACACCTAATTTTAATTCCAAACTTGCATTCGGCTCCAGGAATATTTTAATCAAATTTTGCTTCTATAATGAAAGCTTAAAATAAGGAGTTCTTATTTTCTAAAAAAGTCGTTTGTAAATTCCGGTGTCAGTCAGTAATTTCGCATTTTACGAGCAGAATTTGTCTGTACCGGAAAGGGTTAAACAGTTTTAAACGACTCTCAAGTGAATAAAACTAGATTTCAAACCAGAATTTCTTTTTTCGTTTTGATTTTATACGACATTACGCACAGTTACCTTCAAAAGGTACCAATTCCGATTTCCTTTCCTCAGTGTATCTTAAAAGAGTGCTTGTTTAAGTACAGTCAGTGAAAAAAAAAATAACAACGATAAACCTGCCTTTATTCTTAGATATTTTTCGATAAAATAAGAACAAAAGTCAATAAGCCTTTAGATTCCGAATAATGTCTTCTTTCAAAATATGAATGCAATTGTTGAAATAGGGGTCGTCTAACAACTATCTAAAATTGCACCAAATTTGTTTTTTAAATGTAACACTCACATTTGAAACTATATTTGAGTTCCTTGGATCAAGGCAGCCCGGAAAAATGTATAGTTTATACATTTTTTTTATTAAAACTTCATAGAGTTATAAAAGAAAGTATACTAGGGCATTATCACAAAATTAGAAAAATTAAATAAAAAATTTCCAGAACATCACCAGTAAAATTGTAAAAGTAATCTATAAATTTAAAAAAAAAAAAAAAAAAAAGTCGAATATTTTGGAAGTATATAAATTGAAATTTTACTTTTGACTTTTTAACATTAGCATGTTCAAACTTTAGCTCGTCTAACTCCATAAACTATACATTTTTCTAGGCTGATTTGATCCATGGAATTCAAGTAAAGTTCGATAGTATTTCGAGTCAAACGACATTTTTGATGTAATTTTATAGTAAACAATCTGCGAATAAAGGCCGGTGTACCTTTTTTAGGGTTTCGTTCATCTGACGAAACCTTATCCATCTCATTCCTCTGTCTGTCTGTCACAGAGTTCGTACTCGGAAACTGTATAAGTTAGATACTTGAAATTTTGCGTACTTATAGCTAAATGCCCCCTGTCACACGACAAATTAAAAAAAATAAGTTTTACGTTATTTTAATTAAATGTATTAATTTAATGACAGCCGACCATTTCTGCGAGTTTTTTAGATCTTAAAACTGAACCTTAATTTGAGTCTTTTTTGCGTAGGCTAAATGGTTCAGTGGTAGCGCTTTTTTCTCCTAACCCATAGGTTAAGGGTTCTATTCTTGACAACGGAAGTCGAAATTTTCGATTTTTTCATTACATTGTCCGATAGATTTAATTTTAAAAAGTTTTATTTTTATTTGTTTATATATATATATATATATAATATATATATATTGCCTTTTTAAGAGTTTCATTTAATTTTTTATTTAATTTAATTCAATATAATTTTTCAGTTAAAATTAAATTATGCAACTAAATATGCTTTTCAGATATGCAAACATATGTTTTTACAATTGTCTGAAAAGCAGTTCTTGAATATTTTTAATTTAATTTAAAAAATAGCTCCATCTTATTATCATTTTATTATTAAGTTTAATGGTGCTGCCATCTTATTGATTGCATTCTTATTAATGAAGTGTATTGATACATTATAAGGATAATTATAAATTAATGATTTGGATTTATTAATTAAAGGATAAAGTGTTTTGAAAGGAATATTAAACGAAACCCTTTGTGTTATCTTCGATCACACTTACCCACCTGTTTTTCTTTTTCTTCACACTGACTGTACATATTAACTGGAAGTAAATTCTTCTGTACCTTATTGAAAAGGTTGTTTAAAAAATTAAAAAATAATCAGTTTTTTGAATCTGTTGCTGATGTTTTAATTTTGGCTATTTCGTCGAGTAGATAAATTAAAGTTAACTGCTGCCCAAAGCAGTACAATGTTAAGCATGATGAAGTAGTTCGTGTTAAACACTTAATGAATCATTCCACTAATTAATATTCAAAAGGGAGATACAGATCAATATTAAAGGGGCGGGTTAATTTCTGGAAAAGACCATAAAATGTAGCTTGAAACCCGCGATTCTTGAAATAATTTATAACGGAATTCAAATACATTCACTCTTTCTCTGATGCTTAAAGATACTGACGAGGCTTCTGTGTTGACCACCTGCTCTCATTTTCTTGTTACCTGTATTATTTAATTGGTAGATGTGGAAGACCTTTTATACTTTGATCACCGTGATGTTAAAACAAAGACAATTCTGTTCCCCGAGCCAATGCCAAGCGGCGCGACAATTTTCAAGGCTTCAGCATAAGAAACTAATTTTAACCAGAAATTTTATTTAACAGAATGTATCTTAACTTTAACCCCTTGGAGGGCGAGCACGTGGTCTAAGAATGCTAAATTTTTCGATGTTTTGACACCAGTAAATTTTAATAATGAATTTTTACCTTCTCAATCTTCAAAAAACAATACTAAATATTTTTAATTAATAATACTGGTGGCAAAGTTATATATTAGAAAGTGGTATATATTATATACCGGTGCCCCTCAAGGGGTTAAGTAGTGTTACTTTTACATATTTTACCATACCTGTCAACCTTCCAGTATTCTTCTGTAAAATGTGGGTTAATTTTATCCAGGCTAAACACAATTCGAATCAGAAATTTTGCAAAAAAAATAAAATCAAATAAGCTATATGTAGGATCATCAAGTTAAATAAATACTAAGAGTGTTAAAAAAAAAAAAAAAAGAGAATATTAACTAAATTGAGGGGGTCGGGGCAAAATAGTGCTAAGCCACATTTTTGAACTTTTGAGATATTTCAATTTGAAAATTTGATCCAATACTCAAATCAAGATGTATTACATAAAGATTTCTTGGCAATGTCTTAGTAACATTTGACATATTCTGAGTAACAATATGGCATTACTTTAATGATATTACTATTATGTTTTTAGTAAATAGCTATCTTCATTGGGGGCATAAACATCTGGGCAAAAACGAAACCTGTCACATATGCTGCCACCAAGTGACATTAGAAACAAATTATATGTTGGATATTATAATTTAAAATATTAAGCAACAGATTACAGTGTTAGATTTATATCACCAAAAATGTATCTTGGCACTTTCTTGCACCGGCCTATTAACTAAATTATTATTAACTAAATTTTATGATTCGAAATGTGTTTAACCTGGGTCAAGTTAAAATATATTTTACTGAAGAACAGTTAGAGGTTGGAAGTATGCTTTTACTAATTTAAATTTCTGCTATGAACATATTTATGGAACGATCTTCAACGAGAAAGTCAAATTCAAGCAGAAATTTTATTTTGTAACATATATGTAATCTAAGACGTATCTATTTGACATAGTTTAATTTAAATACTAAATGTAATTTAAATTTGGTGTCTGATGCAGAGAACAACATATTTACAGTACGAGCTTCCTTGTGCGAAGCAAATATGATTCACGCGCGTAGTGGACAAATCTGGTGTAAATTATATGTCATTCATAATGACGGTAAAAGGATTAGGTTTCATCTGAAAAATATATTAAAGTATATATTAAACGTTTAAAACCAAAACGTATATATGTTGCCACAAATATTTCATTAATTCATATTTTTTTTCTTTTCCTTTTTTACCATCCAATTTGTTTTATATTATTATGGTTATATATTCTAATTTTATTTTTCTTCGATTTTCTTCTAGATGTTTTTCAAACCGGTATGTTTTCATTTTTCATATTTATTTTTATTCCCTGATTGTTGTATGATGTTTCTGTGTTGGCTTTTAACGGTTATATATATATATATATATATATATATTTCCAAAGGAAACTTAGTGCGTCAAGGCTTTTAAATAATTTTTCAAAATTGCAAAATATGCAATCCCAAATCCCATTTGTTTCCATGAAAATTAAATGATTAACAACCTTACACTTTAAAAAGTTATATTGAGATACATTACATCTAAGAGATTTTCCTTTGCATTATTTTGTTTTGTTTGCTGTAATAGAGAAGAAATTTACAACAGTTAGACCAATTAGTTTTTCTCTATAATAGACTAGTAAGTAGTAATTACACAGTTTGAAGTCCATTTTTTCCGCGTTTTATTAAATTTACATGAAAAAAAAAAGAACAAGTTAAAGAATTTCTGTATCTAAAGCTATATAAAATTTACAAAATGTTTTAAAAAGCAGCATCCTTTTGTCTAAGCATTTCACAGCTTAACCCTTTCAGGGGAAAAATACTTTCAGTATTAAAATGTTGAAATAAATGACTGGCACCGGAATTTACAAAAACATTTATTTGTAAATATGAAAAAGACTATATTTCACATACTTATTAAATGGAAAAGATTTTAGCAAAATTCTGGTGCCATTGTGGCGTTTGGGAATTAAAATTAAGTGGTTTCATAAACATACCACTGCCCCTGAAATTGTAAGCAATTTCTAATCAAAATTGTTCTGACATTGCGAAAAGAAATGATTGAATAAGAATGCTTTTTATTGAATTTTGGGGATAGGGTGAAATAACGTATCTTTTTAACTAGGCTTATCTGTAAGACAATATAGGCATAGGAATCCTGCGTTTAACTTTTTTTTTAGCTTGGCAAAATTCAAAAATTGGTATTGCAATGATTTTACTTGTCGTGCCTATTACTTGCCTAATTTTGCCATCTTGGGACCAGGACCATGTGACCCATGCGTAGATACGCCTCTGGCTATGTCATTTAATTAATTCTAAAAAAAAAAGTACTGCTATAAGAAGACAAAAGTTCCAATTTCTCTTCCAATTCTTTTTTTTTTTTTTTTTTTTTTTTGCATCCGAATAAAAGATCGAGAGAAGTAACAATATATTGAAGAGTTATTAAGGCTTTGTCCTTTACAAATTCCTCATTAATCACTCCTTGACTAACAAACCTACTTAACACGAAGTAAATATTCTTAAAAGGTCGCAGTTTCCTCAGATCGCACTTTCGTCGAATTACGTTTTTTATTGTTTCAAAGAGTCCTTCTTGAGGCCATTTGACACATTTCAACACCTCGAAGTCTGAAAGAGTGAAGTGATTAATTCGCTTTCGATATCGGCAAACAGATGTTGGTGATAGATACAGCAATAATTAAATCAGGAGAAAAAGCTTTTTAAATGGTGATCAACACTTGTCGAACTTCGGGAGGGCGTGGAACCCAGTTCGGCCCTCTGTCTAAGCTGTGGGGAGGCGTTTGGTAACCTACTAAAAAACCTTGCTACCTTATCGATATCTGATAGATTTATGGCCAAGCGGTTCTTTGTCTAATTGATCCCTTTAATGGGCAAAATATTAAGATAGACGGCAACTTTTTCTTTAAGTGTTGTTTAAAGGTTTACCTTTTTAATGCAAAGCCTGGAGGGTTTTTTTTTTTTTTTTTTTTTTTTTTTTGAGAAAAATAAATAATTGTAAACAAAATAATAAATAAATAATAAAAATGGTGTATGAGAGCAGAAATCAGGGCAGTAGGCGGTCTGAGTAAAGACAATCCTTGTTAAACACACATTTCAACAAGAGTTATAAAGTAGCGGGAAAACCCACTACTGCTACAATTTACATTTTACAGAAAAACATTTTCTCGTGAAACCTTCGGTGTTGTCAGTTTCTTAAAATTTATCGAAGAACAACGTTTTTATGCTTAAAGTTTATATGATGCTACATTTTTTTTTAAAGCAGGCATTGGTACATTTTATAGCGTAGTAACACATTTTGAATGTTTAAAATTTATCTCACGTACAGAACTTGCTTTACTTAAAAAAAATACCATTTTAAAGTAGCCTTTGAACATGTTAAATGAGCTACAAAAATAATTTATATCTCAAAACACCGATGTAAATGAGGATTAAAAACACATATTTATTTTTAAAGTAATTTGTAGTATTAGCTTGCATAATTTATCTTTAAACATTAAATGTATTATACAATGGAACAGTTGTAAAATTTATAATATTATGAAAACCTAATTCCGAAAAGGACTCAGCAAAACGTTCGAATATATGACTAGGAAATAGAGTGACCATAGAGATTTTATAAGATTTTAAAAATGTGTTTTTTTTCTTTTTCTTTCTCTCAGTATTTCGGAGAAAATTTTCTTTGTATGCATCTTTTTCTTAGCCATAACGGCCAAAATTGAACAATGCCTAATCCTAATATATGATAATATCATTATTAACAAATGATTGTTTATACTATGATGAAACTTTTGAATTTGCTTATACTTTCGTTTTTCAAATTCTTAGACTATATAATAGTACATACATATGTCGCAAAAACAGCTTTTTACTGCTTTATGTGATTAACACTAACAAAAACTCCTACTTCAATTTGTATTAAGTTTCTCACTCTTATTGTTATTACTTCCAAACTGAAGGTTTCCATTTTCCATAAGCAAGTGGCAAAGTGCAGTGCACATTTGTTTAATTATTACGTCATACAACCAAGTGGTATGCGTATGATTTACTGCTTTTAGTCCGTTATTTGTTTAATTTAGTACCAAAATATTATATTTTTATGTACCATTGATATAAATAATTTATAAGTAGAAAATTGCTTACCACTTCTCACATCCTCCCTCCTTTCTATTTGATGCTTAACCCAATAACCACCAAAATTATAAGGTAGGAGTCAACTTTTTTGCTGAAAGTTATATGCCACCACAAATTGCGAAAGATAATCTTCGTTTCATTTATTTGAAAAGCTTCTGTCGCCATTTTTTTTTCTATTCTAAACTAGTGGTAGGTCGGTAGTTAATTTATGGGTGTTGGTCAGTGCGATCGCTAATGTTAAACCTATGGGCGTCTTCTTATTTTTTTAAAGGGGAAATTAGGAAATTAATATTTTTAATTTTTTTTCTGTGTATTGTTCTTAAAGGATGTTTCACCTTTTTTTAGTTTATAAAATATTTCTAAAATATATGCTTAATTTTATTTGTAAGTGTCGAAATCTTACTCACAGCTCGACAGCTTTTAACATATAAAATGTTAAATTAAGTATACATTTTAGAGATATTTTGTATCTGTTATTGTAAACACATAAAAACTTAAATGACCAGAATTTGGTGATAAAATGTAGACTTTTGAGTGATGTTTTTCAATATATATTTTCTTTTCATGGGACACTTGAACCTATAATTCAACGTCCACGAGAATAAGGCTTAAATTATGAAAATGAAATCAAAGGCAGAAAAAAAAGGAGAGCATACTACAGTATTTTAGTAACGTGATTAATTAAATAAAACATAACTTCCAGTACATAATGAACTGTGGTAAGTAACATATAAACATTTCTTTCATAGACAATCACACATATTGTATACTCAAACAATTACATTCTAAACTGGTTTACATCCGTAGAGTAAAAAGTTCTTCGAACGCGCGTAGGGATATATCCTAAAATGATCTACCTGGATTTTTAGTGCTGTCATCTACATGCTTTTATTTTAAACAAAAACACTCCACATACACTTTTTGATTTATTTATTTACACAAACAAAATATTATATCATGACTAAACATTGAAAACTACACAATTTATTAGAATTTTTCATAAAAAAAAACTAACAACCAAAATCTTTTAAAACTTATTTATATTTATTCATTCTTTTTGTTAACTGCAATTTAACATTTAATAGAGTTTTTAAGTTTGGCGTTTCTGTAAGATCTTTGTTAAATTGAGTTTTGGGGGTAAATATACTCTTAAATCTTCTTCTAAAAAACCATAATCCAAGCGAGTTTATTATTATTATTATTATTATTATTATTATTATTATTATTATTATTAATTATTAATATTCTTTACTGCAGAAATGCTCTTTTCTCCCAAGTATGACGAAATAAACTGGTATTTCTATTACTTTTTTGTAGTATTTAAAAACTTATGCTTGAGAAACAATTACAAAAAAGAAAAAAAATAACTATTGATGTTTAAAATTTTTCGAAGTGCACATAAAATCTTGTCACGACACTCCAGCATGTCGCAACCTTGCGATTGAAAAATCACTATTCTAGAGTGATGTTTTAAAACCCCGAAACAGTCTCTTGCAAACGTTTTCATTTTAGACCTTTATCACGCTATTTCCATAAATGCTGATAGCTACTGATGTCTATTGGTTTCTGTTTTACTATTTTACTGAAAAAATGAAACTAAACATTTATCAAAATTTTGATTTAATATTATCGAATCAAAATTAATCTATATATGTTACTAATTGTGATTGATGATGTAAGAAAAAGTTGCGATAAATAGATTCATTTTGCTATTATTCAACTCTGATTAATAATTCCATTTTATATCTTTCCCAGCAAATAGAATTGACTCTTAACAATAAATGTTTCGTTGTTGTTGCTGTTGTTAATATTAAACTGGAAAATGTCCCATTTTCCCAAATGGTTTGACTAAAGCTTAAAGTAAAAGCTTTTGCAAGTGTATTTTTTAAGTCAGAGAGCTTTTTATAATTTCTCTCTAATAAAAGTTTGTTTTTACCACATAGCTCCAGTATAGATAGCAACTATTTAATTGAAGAAGTTATCAATCTTCAGATTTTCACAATAATAAGCGAATGAATTTATTTATGGGTGTTGGGAATTAACAATATAAAAAACATAACTTGCAAGACTGTCCATTTTTTTTTTTTTTTGCGTTTTCAAAGTACTTTGGGTATAGGCTCTGAATTAATGGGGTTGAAGGGGCCCATCAGGAAAACCTCCACCACTAATTTTAAAATGTTATTTTTGTATTAATTAATCACAGAATTCTGTGATTAAATAAGGCAAAAAAAATCTTTTCAAAATTAGTGGTGGTAGTAGGCCCGATTGCCTCCTTTGCTTTCGTGAAGTCTTCGGGTTGAAATACAGTTCAATATGGGGATGGAACAACGGGATTATCCCATTGGCGCACAGTGGGGCACAGGCGGAAAAATACCCAAAAGTGATTTTTTTATTTATGCACTTTTTGTTTTTTTTGATAGTTTAAAAATGAAAGTTCCTGAATTTTTCCGAAAAAAACACTTTTGCGCCTGTACAGAGTGGACTTTTTATATATATATATATAAACTTTTGGAAACTGGTCAATTTTAGCCGAATTTTGTTCCTTTCCGTGTATCTTTATTTTCAAAGATAAAATTTTAAAATTTTGGGAGTATTTACCTACTGTATGGAGGGCGAGGAACCACAGTTAACCCGTTCAAAAATTGCATTACTATATGGAAAATCAAGATATACATTATTCGCATTTTAAAATAGCGAGTAAAATTGATTGTCGAAGCTTTAAAAGTAAGTCCCATTAGCCTCCGACATGGCAATTTTTCTCATCTATGTACATTCATTATATTTATTTCAGCTGCAATTATCTGGAATTGTGGCAATATTTTCAGGCGCATAAATTAAATTATTTCAATAAAGGCCGATAATTATCCCGAGAATGATTAAACGTACCAATTTGGAACTGGTCGATTCCTCAAACGAAAATACGTAAGAAGCATCTCAAATAACCCTAAACAATAACTTTTTTTTGTCTTTTTTAAACTTTATAATTCATTTCCCATTTATTTAATTGCTTTATTCAACATATTCTTTCCTTTTTAATTAAGTACTTTTTTAAAATCGGTTTTAGCCAATTTTTGTGATATAATGGGACTAATATTATTGATTATACAAGTTTTGAGGCGAAATTCAGGTTTTTCGGACAAATATATGCTTAGAGTTCGAATTTCAGCTTTTCATCCTGTTCAAAATCTACTGACTAGTTACCTGAAGTTGTCAAATATGCGAAGAAAGATAATTATAACTCAATAGCTATGGTTCGTATTGCCCAGCGAATTGACACTGAAGTATTTCATAAGGAAATATATTTTAGTACTTTGAAGTAATCAATAATTTAAGCGATCAAATATCGATGATAAATTGGTTATAACTCATAAAATATAGGTATCGGCTTGCGAATGGTCTCATTCAATTCTTTTAAAAAAATACACTGGAAACAGTAGTCAGAAACGAATTTCCTGAAAGATGGGTTGATGCAGAATTTTTGATGGAAAACAGCTATTTCACCCTACACTATGTGGCGTAGTGTGGGTTTAAAATGGCTGGGGCAATTCAAAATATTGCACCTCCTCCTTAGTACGCTTCTTTTAATTTTTCCGTACCACTTATTTAATAAAAATGTTTTTAATTTATTTAATCACTGAAATGCTCAACTTTTTTTTAATTGGAATAGATTTACGCGCTTTTATGAATTTTCCTTGCCTTTTTTGCGAACGATTCTCCTTTGGAAACAGTTTAACATCTTATCTCTTCATCTATTTACTTATTTTTCTATGAAATTATTCCATTTGCATGCTTTTCTACTCATTTTGCTACTCCCCCCCCCCCTCCTTCAACTCTTAAACTGCAAGTTAAATTTGATTGGCTGCTTTACGCAAGCTAAATTTGATTGGCTGTCTTACTTATCTCTGAGTGGCTGATGAAGTTGTCGGTCAAATCCTCTGCTTTTCTTTCGTTTTATAGTGTATTTTTCTACTATTATACGCTTTTTTTTCATGGCTCCTTTAGGATATTATACACAGTTACTCATATACAGGGAGTGGAGTTCTTAACAACTGGCAATCCCATCGAAACATTCAACTGTTTCGCTGTTTTTTTCATTTGTGGAGTTGTTTTAGAGCTGGGAATCCCATTGAAACAATAAACCGTTTCTGTTTTTCAGATTAAATATCGCTCTGAAAAGTTTGTTTATATCCTTTGTTTATATCACGTGGCTTTTCGCCACCTCCTTTTGCGCCCTGGCCCTGGTTGTTTGAACTGAATGAGTGTGAAAAAATTTTCTTCAACTTTAACTATCATCAATTTTCTTTATATTTTTCTTCAGTAGTTTAGATAACTACAGCTATACTTTCTTAACGCTAACGTATTGTGTACAAATTCAAGGATTTTATGCAGCCTAATGTCATGCTTACCTGTCGCTCGTGGGGAAGAGATTAATGGCTATAAGCCATTATAAATATATTATAAAATTATTTTAGCGCCTCTAAAAGTATTTAGTATCTATGACAATTGTTCTTCTACCCCCCTCCCCCTGCACTTCGCCACTGAGTTATTATTGTATCTAGCAGATAACCAACAGTACTCCAAGAACAAAGAAGACTACTGTCAAAACAAAGCACTTATATGAAGAACTATATGCTCTGCTCATATATGGATGAATAAATGTACATAATATTTCACATTACTTAGAGCTTAAATGTATAAACCTCTATTTTATAATTATTCACACGAAATTGGTTTTTCTCACAAATTGTCATGAAATTTCTCTTACACATTTGAACATGTGTGACGTGAAAATATGCTACGGACCTCTCATTATTAAAAACCATAAAAATAATACACTTTGAGGAAATATATTCATATATTTATCTGTGATATATAAATAAAGTATTAGTTAATTATTATATTTAGATATTCACCAAAAAAATTCTCATTTAGCCTCCAGATAATTCGCTTTTCAATTATTTAGTGTATAACGATGTATGGCAAGTATGGAATACATGTTATATCTTGAACATGTATGGGATGAGAGTCGAGTGTCGATCGATGATCTCTCAAAAATATAATGATGAAAACCACGAAAATTACACACAAGGATCCATATTCTTCAATGATCACTAACTGAAATATCAGCTAATAGTACCTAACCTCAGATATTCGCGTCAAAGCGTCAATCATTCTCTCTTCATCTTCAGATAATTTGCTTCTGAACTCGAAAGTTACACATGAGGAAATAGATCCATATTCCTCAGTGAATCTCTAAATGCTGTATTAGTAGATTGTACTCTTATTCAGATATATATCTGAGACATTCTTTTTCAGTTTCCAGGTAATTCGTTTCAAATTCTTAAGTATATAATGATAAAAACTAGGATTCGCACGAGGAAATAGATCCATATTCTCTTGTGATCGATAAAGGAAGTATTAGCTAATTCTCCTATTCAGGTATTCAGCTCCAACATCTTCACTTCATTTTCAGATGATTCAACAAGTCGATTCATTACCCTCTCACTGACACTTGGTAAAGAATGATACGGATCTTTGTTCAAACACACGCACCGGGACATCTGAATTTACATCCACCATTCCTTTGTTGGCATATGCAAGAAAAAAGGGGCCCTAAACGTTTATCGAACTTCATCTCCATGGGTGCTAAAAATCTCGAATATTCCACTGTTCAAATACTCTTCCAACTTGATGGATAGTGTCGAGGTCATTCGAGGGCCGGCGAGGGTGGAGGTAAAGAAGTAACAGGTTTCCGAAACCACCCTGTTGAGTGCATACTCGAGTAGGACGATTGTGTAAGTGAAGTAAGTTCGAAGAAGATTGGGTTTCGAGGAGTTTGCATTGGCTGAAGAGTATTTGATCGATTGCATTGAGAGCGTGGGCGAGGAATTGATCTCTGTGGTCCAGTTTTTGTGAAGTGATTAGAAAGTCTTGGACCTTATAAGGAATACGAGCTCCGAAGCCGTAACACAAGAAGCTGATTTAAATGAGATATGTGGAATATGTTTTGCCGTATCAAATTCGAAATCGGAGATAGGCTAGTTTAATATGCTTTTGTTTCTTGTTATATCTTCTTGGGGCGTTTTCTTCTTATTCAAATGAAAAACAACTAAATTCTTTCGAGATTTCAATTTGTATTTGGAGGGAGGGTGCATATGTTCTGTAACACTTCAAGAAAGCATGGATTCTTTTTCTTTTCATCTAATTGTTTTCTAAAAATTAATTTAAATCTAAAAACAACAAACGTTAATGCATCAATGTGAAGGCATTATATATATATAAATATATATATATATATATTTAATTAAGATTTAAAGTACCATTACCGTACAGAAATAAAAATGAAAGTATATTCTGAGTAAAAGCTAATATAAGCATTTTTTTTTTTATAATTCTTGTAAACTGCAAATAGTTTTTAAATTCAAAAGAAAATAATAAGGTAACATTACCAAATATTTTATATAAACCAATGAATTTTATATAAAAAAAACCTCCCAGCTTTAATTGTTTATCGGATATTCATAATTTTATGTCATTTTTGTTTCTTTTAATTTTCCAAATAATGTTGTTACTTTAAAATGGAAAAAGGTTTTGATTTTTATATAAAATTTCTTTAAAATGATGCATAATTTATTTATTAAATTTGTAGTTAAAGATTAAATTATGATTATGCACCCAAAATAAATGTTTCAGAAGATAATACAGAACTTTTGCTCCAAACTGTAGATGACACACTAGGGCAAGGACGGTGAACCTATGGCATGCGATAAAATATTTTCGACACTTCGTGGATTGAGGTTCTAAACAAAATAGAATGAAACTAAACAAACTACATGAATTTAAACACGAACTTTTTACACTTCCTTCATTTTTTTCTGAAATTTAAGAAAGTGAAATGCAACTTTTTGAATTCTGGTCTCTTTCAATATGGGCTCAATAATTAATCAAAATAACATAAGACTTGGAGTATATCGAAAAGAAGGATCATCAGTCAATAAAAGCAAAAATGCCCTGATAAAATTGTAACTGTTTGAAAATTCCCAGCCAGAGGGGGAAATTTGCCATTTAATTTTTCCTCTCTACCTATAACTGCGAGTCACTATTTTCGGAAATGAATGATATGAAAAACCCAATTAGAAATCACTTGTCAGATGACACTTGCATTCCGTTAAAAGTAACTAGGTATGCACCCGGTATTAATTATTTGGTATTCAAGATGCAATAACACTTACTTTTTTGTTACTTTCTAAAATATAACTATTACTATAATTATTACAGGGCATTAGCACCTACGCTGAAAAAAAAATGTTGATTTTACAGTATAATACTAGCAGCCGCGGCAGTGTATTACTACTTATTTTACTGTTTATTGCTGTTAATTTTACGGTATAATACTGGCAGCTGGGATGCCAGTATTATACTGTAAAATCAACTTTTTTTTTTTTTTTTTTTGCAGTACATGTTTGTGTTATCACCATACTTTTTTTCCCCCTAATAAATAAAATTTATAGTAATTTTGATTCAATAATTTTTTTTTAATTGTTGGTACATCATGCTCACGTAAAACCTTTTTGAAAAAAATTGGCACGCGAATGTGAAAAGGTTCGCCATCCTTGCACTGGTACTTTTGAAGATATTTGAAGATTTGTCATGGGACATTGTTGACACATCAAACTATATTTACTCTTTTACTTATCTATAAAGTATTTATTTCTGAAAATGTATATTATTATTTGATAATAGAATAGAATATGTATGTATAGTAATGCATTCTTAATAAATTTGTACACTAAATGTATAGCAAAATATCCATTGAATACATCAGGCTCTTATTTATTATTATTATTATTATTATTTTTTTTTTTTGATACACGGAGTCCTTTGTCTATCAAAATAATGCCTGAGATCTTCCACTCAGAACCACGAATCCCATACATCAATTAATAAATTTTATTTGGATTTAAACCTGCTTGTAAGTAATTTTTAACCTCATTTATAAATATAATTTTAAGCAACATTTGCTGGCAATAAGACTCTAAAGATGAAATTTGATCTACAATAAGCATACCCAACAAGTAAAATTACAACATCGAAGTCGGTCTGGACGATGTAGTAGATGCGATTTTTTAAATACGGCAGAACTTAAATGTATTAAAATACTATGTGACATTTCTATAATTGATAAAATATATATTTAATTACATTCTCATTTATACCATTCATTGAAAAATAAAATAAAATAAGTTAAATATACAGTTTAACTAACTAGGGAACATACTCAACCATTAGTTCTGTAATTTGTTAAACTTTATCGTTAGGAAAATCTTGACATGAGGATGAAAAGCAAGAAAAATAAGGATTATAAGTGGGCATTGTTGTCAAGCAAACAAGTCGGATAAAACGACATCAAGAAAATATAAAAACTACCCGCCCGAATCCAACCATTCACGAGATACGGGCCAATTTCTTTCAAGACGTAAATACGTAAAGAAAAATAAAAACTAAATCTGGTTTTATCCATATAAGTATCGTTGGAAAGGAATAAGAAAAATACAGAAAATACATACCGGCATCCAGCCTTTCATGAGACATGGATACATTTCTTCGTTGATGTCATGTACAAAGAAGCAAAAAAAGCAAAACTATCATAAGCAAAAGGTAAAGTCTTGTTTTAATCTTGTTAGTTAGTCAATAGTTAGTTAATCCTATTGACAAGAGCTTTCGAACGATCCAACTTTTAAGAAAATCGGATTTATTTTTTACTTTTCATTATGTATGACATCACGGAAAAAATTGGCCCATATCTAGTGAACGATTAAATTTCGATGGGTAGTTCATACATTTTTCTTGACCCTCATGGCAAGACCTTTCCAACAAAAGAGGGGGTCGTGGCAAGAAAGTGCCAAGCCACATTTTTGGTGAAGTAAATTTAACACTGTAATCTGTTGCTTATTATTGTTAATTATAATATCCTATACATTATTTGTTTCTAATGTCACTTGGTGTCAGCATATGTCCTAGGTTTCTTTTTTACCCCAGACGTTTATGCCCCCAATGAAGATAGCTAATTTACAAATAACGTAATAGTAGTATCATTAAAGTAATGCCATATCGATATTCAGACTATCCCAAATGTTACTCAGACATTGGCAAAAAACAAAACAAAACAATGGCACTCCGGGAGTGCCGACAGAAGTGAAAACTTGAACAATTACGTGTGTATTTTTTTAATCGTCAGGAAATGCTTTTAATTGAAGTGTTTTTTATTCATTATTATAAACTACTACTACAAAAATTATATTACAATTTTCATTTAATGCGCTATAGTACATGAAAAATAATGCATATTATTTTACATACAAGAATTTCGGGAACCAGACTTCAGTCGCACTATACCGCTTAATATACCGCTTACATTTTACTGCGTTATTATACCGCTTACATTTTTCTTAGTTACTATACCGATTACATTTTTCTGCGTTTACTATACCCCTTACTATACCGCTTACATTTTTGTGCGCTTACTAGACCGCTTACTATACCGCTTACATTTTTCTGGGTTTACTGTACCGCTTACTATACCGCTTACATTTTTCTGCGCTTACTATACCGCTTACATTTTTCTGCGTTACTATACCGCTTACATTTTTCTGCACTTACTGTACCGCTTACATTTTTCTGCGTTACTATACTGCTTACTATGCCTCGTACTATACCGCTTACATTTTTCTGCTTTTACTATACCGCTTACTATACGGCTTAATTTTTCTGCGTTACTATACCGCTTACATTTTTCTGCGTTACTATACCGCTTACTATACCACGTACTATACCGTTTACATTTTCTGCTCTTACTATACCGCTTAAATTTTTCTGTGTTACTATACTGCTTACTGTATCGCTTACATTTTTCTGCGTTTACTATACCGCTTACTATACCGCTTACATTTTTTCTGTGTTACTATACCGCTTACTATGCCGCGTACTATACCGCTTACATTTTTCTGCGCTTACTATACCGCGTACTATACCGCTTACATTTTTCTGCGCTTACTATACCACTTACATTTTCTTACCGTTTACTATACCGCTTACTATACCGCTCCCATTTTTTCTGTGTTACTATACCGCTTACATTTTTCCGCGTTACTATACCGCTTACTATACCGCGTACTATACCGCTTAAATTTTTTTGCGCTTACTATACCGCTTACATTTTTCTTACCGTTTACTATTCCACTTACTATACCGCTTACATTTTTTCTGTGTTACTATACCGCTTACATTTTTCCGCGTTACTATACCGCTTACTATACCGAATACTATACCGCTTAAATTTTTCTGCGCTTACTATATCGCTTACATTTTTCTGCGCTTACTATACCGCTTAAATTTTTCTGCGCTTACTATACCGCTTACATTTTTCTGCGCTTACTATACCGCTTACATTTTTCTGCGTTACTATATCGCTTACTATACCGCTTACATTTTTCTGCGCTTACTATACCGCTTACTATACCGCGTACTATACCGCTTACATTTTTCTGTGCTTACTATAGCGTTTACTACACCGCTTACAGTTTTTCTGTGTTACTATACCGCTTACTATACTGCTTGCTATACAGCTTACTATACCGCTTACATTTTTCTGCGCTTACTATACCGCGTACTATACCGCTTAAATTTTTCTGCGCTTACTATACCGCTTACATTTTTCTGCGCTTACTATACCGCGGTGCAATAGCGCACAGGCAAGCATGCGGCACGCAACGCGCCAGCCCCGCCCTACCTAACTATACACAATACATGTACATACTTATATACAGAGGTGTCGGTTACAGTAACAGTGTCGCGAGTTCACTGGTTTTTTTCCCATCTCAAAAAGTGCCCAACGCGCCTGAAGAAGTTTTCACTTCAAAAATCGAAATTATAGAACGTTTTTCGCTCCTGCACACCCCTGGGGGTAGTGGCATCGACATAAAATATAGCCTATGTTGGAGGAGGGACTGTTACCATCAATTTGCCACCATCATTTTTGAAAACGGTTCTGTAGTTCCAGAAATTCCATAGAAATTGCAATTTAGAACACTTTTCGCTCATTTCACCCTTTTAAATTTCGAATTTTTTTAAGAAATTGTTCTTAGAGAGCATTTACATCTTATAAGTAGCTACAATGCCAAATTTCAAATTTCTAGCTCCTTCAATATAAAAAAAAATCGAAATTTTAGAACGTTTTTCGCTACTGCACCTCCCTGGGTTAGTGGCACTGACATAAAATATAGCCTATGTTGGAGCAGGGATAGTCACCATCAATTTGCCACCATCACTTTTGAAATCGCTTCAGTAGTTCCAGAGATTACCCCCTACAAACAAACAAACAAACAAAACAATCACTTCAAATATACAGAGGTGTCGGTAAGAGTAACGGTAACAGTGTCGCGAATTCAATGGTTTTTTTCCATCTCAAAAAATGCCCAACGCACCTAAAGAAGTTTTCACTTCAAAAACTGCATGTTATATATCTGGATTGGAGTATATGATCTAATTTTCAAATTTAAATATCACAGAAGTTCAAAAATGTGGCTTAGAACTCTCTTGCCCCGATACCCCCAAAAGCACTCTTGACGAAATCCACAGCTATCAGTTGATTATGTTCTTTAGCAGGTCATTCTTAAAAGAGGCATCATGAGCCTCTTTTCTCTCATTGAAGTCCACAGACCATTAAGGAATCCGTGGATTCCAGTTTAAGTTCTTGAAATATATAACTTTTTTACTAATATGCAGGTATGACACTTGCGAAAATTTTTTATCTTAAAAATAGCAAATAAAACCTTTGTGCAATAATATTAAAAGGACGAATACCAACGTTATAAATACAAAAAAAAAAAAAAAAAAAAAAAGAAAGAAAAGCGGCCGCCCTTTTGTTATTTTGCCCAGTCTTGCATTTTTATAGTATACGCTGTGCTTTGCTCTTTGTCGCACTGAAGAAGAATCTCGCTTGTAGATTCGAAATAGCTATTTGCTACTTTTTTGTGTATTATTTGTGCATTTATAACGTTGGTATTCTTCCTTTTAATATTTTTTATCTTATTCGTATCACCATTTCTAAAGAATAACTTTCATCAGGAATTTCTGCAACATTAGAAATCGACCACGAAGATTACTGTTAAAAAATAGGGGTAAAAGTTAAATCTAAAATTTGTCACCATTGTAACAAGTATTAAATATGTAACGATACAGCGTCATTTAACTTACCAAAACTATGGGTTGGATTAACAATTGTTACGAGTATGGAAATAAACATCAAATTAAAAATAAAATAAAATAACGTAAGTAATCTGAGAGGAAATGTAAAGAATGTGAACGAGTGTTTCAAATCATTGAATTATAGATCGTACAACTGTAGAATATTCTTATTTGCCCTGATAAAGGCTTCGGTGAAGCTGAAACATATAGGCAGTTTATTAAAACCTTTACCGGTTTTATGGTTTTGTTTAACAGCGTTTAGCAATTAATGAAGCCTATTATCTCTGGGGGTACAGAATTATATATATAAAGTTTTCTTTTTTATTGCAGCGAGAAAATGACATCAATAAAATTATAAAAAATAAAGCTAACATAATTTTTCCTTTTCTCTGCAACAATGGAAGTAACTCGATTACCACCATTTTGAAGAAATTTTATTAGAAACTTTTTAAGTGAAAACTAAAATATAAAAATGTAAATATTTAAAAGAATAACTAGTGCGAGCTCATCTACAAATGAATAACTTTCAGTTTAAAAAATAATTATTAAAATTGTTTCCTTACTAGTCGAAAGCTCAGGGTAAATGATGAAAGAAAAAACAAGCTTGTGTTTTAAATGTATAATTTCTGTTTCTAATTTAGTTTTTCCCACTTGTGGCTGAATTCAGTAAGATCGAATGCGTACGGTCTTTACTTATAAGCACTAATATTTTCGAATAGTAACGGTCACCTTATTTAACAGCATAATTTATACGATTTCTTCGCCATTTTTGCGCTTAAATAAGGCGAAGATTTCTGTTCGGATAAAAAATAAAGACCGTATGCATCCTGTAAGACACTTAAGTTTTTTTTTCTTTTTTGAAACAACACTGTAATTTTAATTGTGTATGTATTTAAATGGGAGCATAAAAAATCAGAAGATTGAGATTGAAAAACAAACATTAGAAATTCATACAAAAGTAATATTTAGAACACAGATAAGAAATTCAAATGAAAAAACGACTCCATTTAATAGAGATTAATCTTCAACAAGGATGATATATCACATGACCCATGACCTAATACTGCCGCTTGAACACCTCGTATTCTTGATTGTTGCACGTAGAGTGATAGCAAAAAAAAGTGGGAAAAGAAAATTCAAGATTTCTTTCAATCTACATAACAAAACTTAAACGTGATTTTAATGCAGCTTTTAAGGACTCTGATACTTGGTAAAAGTTACGGAAACTTTTAAAGCTTGTTATTTTTAAAATGTCAAACCTACTTGTTCAAAACTTGAAGGAAATTTTTACATAACCTTACTCTTTTAAATTTTGCTTTAAAAAAATAAGCATGTTTATTTTTATTAGTTTTAAGTCATAAGCAAATACATATTCCATACACTCGGATAATTCGCACATAAATTAGTCATATTGATTAATTAATTTTTAATATTTAGATAAATAGTGTCTAATTAAAATAAACTACTACCTAAACAAAACTTGTATTTTTCCAATAATGAAATGGAAATATTTCATAAAAATCGAAAATTCAGAAACATTTAAAAAGCATAAATAAGGTTATTTTAAGAAATATTAATTGAAATATCAAAATATTAAGTCATTTTATGCACATTTATTTACTGCTAATTATGTTAAAACTTCAGGAAAATCTGTTAGTCACTTTTATGAAATCCAGTCGGCAAACATAAAATAACCTTTTTGAATAAATTGAACATTTTCTATGATGTGGCGATAGCTGAAGTTCTGTCTGCTATAACTTTTTTTCCAAAGGGAAATTTCGAATGCAGTTTTGTTAAAAATAAAACTGCAATTAAACTAAATTTTAATCTGCGTAAAATGAAAAAAAAAAAAGCTTTTCTGGATTAAAAGATACAATTAAGTAAGTACTTCGTTGACACAAACAGTTGTTTTAAAAATATTTTCCGTCATTCGACCATCATAATATTCGTTCGATTTCATATTCTTGATAGATAAAATAGCTGAAATTTATTTGTTTCTGGAAAAAAAATCTTTGAAAAGTATAAAAATACATCGTGGAAAAGGTTTTCCGAGAAAATTGGCCTATTGGTATGCAAAATATTAGTTTTAAAATATTTAGGAAATATATTACATGTTTTGAATTATGACTATTAATATATGAAACTTGAAATGAATATGATACATAATATGAATACATAATGAATTGAAATTCGTTATTATTTTTCATTGCATTGGAGATGAAAAAGTGAAATTCTTGGTTAAGCCATATAACAATTAAATGAAGCATCAGTTACTGTTTGCAACACTTGCAAGAGTTAAATATATAAGCATGTGTTTAATGTATTAAAAATAGAACTTAGACATCACAGAATGTCGAAACTATTGTACATTCAATTTATTCTATTTGTAATAGCATAATAAAGAGAACTATATTTTCACATAAAGAAGAGGAATTGTATTAAAAACATGTCTTCAGTACTCCAGGCACTGCATATAAGAGAATATAAGTTCTAGATCTCTTGGACGAGAAGGAAAATACTAAAATTTTATTTTGAATACCACTATTTTCATATATATCACAGTATCATTCGCCTGATTTAATCGCAAAAATTTAGCAATTAAATAAGGCTACTATTTCTCAGCGAAAATACTGGTATGCAAAACAGAATTTTAGCATTTTCCTGGCGACTGTGCTTGGACGATTCATAGAAAGTTGACTTCAAAAATTTGAACCACGAAGCCGCTTTGAACTGAAAATAAGCCCTAGAAAATCTTGATATCGTTAACCAATTAAACTTATAATTTCTTGTACGAAGAATTTAATTAACACGTTGATTTTGCTTATGAATTAAATAGGGCTGAAATGAAGCACGATTCTTGACTTAGTATAGAAAATGCCTCAGTTCATTTTGAAAAAGAACAATGATATGGTTTCAATTCGAAACAAATAGCTATTTCACCTTAAAAATAAAATTAGAATAAATAATGGATTTTCTTATACATACGCATATACAGAATAAAGGTTCGTGTACAAATATTATACATATAAGCAATTAAAATAACGTTTTCAGCGCCAGAACATTTTACTCTATTGCAAACTAGTTTCTGTAGCATTTAAGTAGTAGCATTTTAACGTACCTTCATCAGTGCAAAGAATGATGGATTTTTGCTCAAATATACGGAAAAGAAGCGGAGCAAAACATTTGAGCGAAAAATCCATCATTCTTTGCGCTGATGAAGGTACGCTAAATGCTACTGAAACTAGTTTGCGATTGAATAAAATGTTCTGGTGCTAAAAACGTTGTTTTAACTGATTATATTGTATTGCACCAAGTATCATCTAAATTGTTAAATACTATATATATTATTTCTGATGCTAACATCCCTTTTCCTATGCATATACAAAACGCACAACGATGATTGCCGCATGCTACGCATGATTTCTGAGCAGGCTTTTGACATAGCACACTCACTTTTCATTAAAACACGTTATTTGATTATAAATTGCAGTTAATTAAAAACTAATGAAAAATGTATCAGCAAATAATCTCAAAGATTGCAGTGTGAAAGCCTCGCACGGTATATGTATAAAATGCGGAAAATCCACCTACTTATGATAAGATAAATATTAATCTTCCAAAGAGACAAAAATAACAGCGAAAATTCCAAGAACTGTATTATCTTTGACAGGTAGCATTGAAATTTACGCTACCTTGCCTCTCAAACCAAATGTGTACATCTTCATTGTTGGCAATCGGGTCGGGACCTTTTGAGTAATCTTGGACGCTTGTAGAGAAACGTCAGAGGGTCAGGATCTTAAATAACTTTAAAAACTTGAATAGCCTTCCTTTGCTTTGAACTCTTCAGGATGAATGTCAGCAGATTAGAAGGAATAATGAAGGCGGCTTCCGCATAGAATGTTGTCAGATTTTGTGAGTAATTTATAAGAACCCAGCAGTCGTTCACTGGACGCAAACTCAAAAAGTATAGGGCAGGGATAGCGAACCTTTTTTAAGTGTGTTTGTGCCGAAAAATCACGATCAATATATATCAACAATGTAACGTGCCAAACTTTTACATAAACAAATAATGTAATATATATTGCCTATACGACACACTGGTTAATAGAATCAGTTGCTTTGATGCATTAAACTACTAAGAAATCTTAAATGTCAAAATGCTCTCTGCAGTTGGAATCAGCCATTAAATTAATAAAATTTTCATGCATGAACATGATTCATTAAAGTGGCACTTACTCTAATAAGGGATCAATTGCGAATTTTTATTATAGTAAATTTTAACTCATCATTAATGCAATATCTAAGTTATAACTATCCAATATGCATTTAAAAAAAATAATAATGTATTAATGAAATTTCTGCTATTTTACGTTCGACGAAGAACACTTTATACCTAGTTCATATTTTGTTTTATCTTTAGTAATAACAATATTACAAAATTGGGTCCATTTGTTATTTTATTGAAGTGACTATCTTACGAAATTCATTTGAAAAAATGTGTTTTTAAATCGATATAGAAAGGCGAAATACATGTCAAAAACGCTGCATAGCATCACGAAGGAAAAAAGTGTAATCAACATAAAAAGGTGTTGTAATGTTGTTTTTATGCAAGAATAATTTCATTATTTAGAACAGTCTGTACCTGTTAGGATTTTATTGATTATAACAAAAAGAAATATGCTTTTTTTTATATATAATGATTATCAAATTAAAATTCTTCGCGTGCCCGAGAAATTGTGTACAAGTTGAGCACGCGTGCCAAAGGTTCGCCAACCCTGGTATAGGATATCCTGAAAACGTTTATGCACAGATTGCTTGTTTAAAACTGCTGATGGGAAATTAATTTTCTTAAATTAAATTAGAAACATTTAGTCCTTATGGGTAACTTTTTAACGTTAAAATAGTGTTTATGATTTTGTTTAATGCGATGAGGAGATGAATTTGTAATTATTATATTATAAATAGCTTCTCGGATAGATTAGCTTAGGCTTCATTGCAGTACCTCTCCTAATTTCGTGGGAATCATGAAGCAGTCAAGAAGAGTACATAAGCCACGCCCTCTCCATAGATTTTGAAATTTTGCCCCTCTCTCTCTATATATATATATATATTATCTTTGACGATTTAGAAAAAAATATATATATATAATTTATTTTCTCTACGTGACATAAACTAATTAGCTATTTAACAGAAACAAAATTATGATTCAAGGTAAAAGTATTTTTATATATCATAATCAAGTTTCACCGTATCACAAAAATCTCCCACTCCCATCGGATTGTATTCTGCTGCCGCCAATGTACATTTTTTGAGGTCTTAAAAACACTGTCATTTTTTAAAAGTTTATCTAAAATATTAAAACAGGTAATCATTTGTTAATGCCTGTGTATTTACTATTTATTCTCCATATTACCAATTTACACTCAGACATTATCTAAAAACATAGTTAAAAGTTCCATTAAAAACGTCCTTCATTATGATGGACGTTTCATTATAAGGTCTTATGAATGAAGGACCTTTTTAATGGAACTTTTAACCATGTTTTTAGATAATGTAGAGTGTAAATTTTTAATATGGAGAATAAATAGTTATCTAAAATAATTGCAATCCGTATTGGCATTTCTGTTTAAAATTCATTTCAAAAACATTTTTGGATTTCTTTGGTTTTTAAACATTCACTACGATTTTCATACAGATTTCCATTGTTAAATTTACCAATTACCATATTTAAGACTAAAAGAAAGACCTTGAAAAAGAAAAGACGTTATGTAAGTGCTGCCGAATAAAGTGCGTGGACTAGGGCGGGTAATTTCTTGTACTTATAGAAAAAATTTGTTTCATCCAATTTTAGGAAAATCAAGATTTAAATAAATAGCAGAGAGATTCTGTCGTTTATAAGCAATATACGGCTAAACATTTTGAATTGTGTGAATTTGAAGGAATGATCTGTAACACTGATTTATTTTAAGACAGTATTTAAAAACATTTAAAAGTAAAAGCGACTTAGAAACGTCAGAATGGATTTCTATAATTAACTATTTGTTTTACATTAAGTGATGAATAGTTGCATACTGTTTTATTATAACAGGATATTTCAGAATATATTATGTATATTTTATCAAAGCTTCGGCTTCAAAATTTGTTTTGGAAAGTAATGGCTTATAAACTAATTGTAAATTTTATGAAATTCTAAAGTTGTGGGAGGGACCATACCACGATAGGATAGCCAATCCTTCTTTGGACACGTCCTTATTTATATGTACATCATAATATGCAGTTTTAAATTAGTCGATTGAGGATTGAAAAGATGATGGGACAGCTTATTAAAAATAAAAAATTATCATCATATGCATTTATCATCATTCATAACTATATGTCTCATTTTAAACATCTCTTTTGATTATATAACTATGCTGTAAAACAAACCCCAATTATTTTGAGTTTAAACGGAATAGAATAATGAGTTTATGTCTGTCATGTAAAACAGCCAGTAAACCTTTTTTATGACAACTTTAAATGCTTCTGAATCAGAAAACAAAAGCGAACTTTAATTATGATATGTGGGAGTGGCATAAAACTATAGCCTTAACGCTGTACCTTAACCTTTCTTTTGTATGACCTGTTGATTTAGAAGATTCCAAGGATTCCGTCAATGATATATTTGTTAAAATATATCATTGAAGGTTTTGGCCTGCTTTGATCTGTGGGATGATCATAAGTTCACTTCTATATTCATTTATGCAAAAAAGAATTATGAATTTACTAATCATTTTGTGGGTTACAAAATGTATATCATTGTTTAAAACTTGACAAATTGATGTTTGTCCTTCATTATTAATTTCAAAATGTTAAAACTTATTTAAAATTCGTTAAAAAATTTCATTTACACATATATATAAAGTTTTTGTAGACCTTCTTTTTCAATTATTCCATTCTTTTTTGCATTACATAGGTGCCAACCTCTCATTAATATTCCGTAATATGCGGGTTAATTTGACCCAGTTTAACAACGCTTCAAACCAGAAAAATTAGTGAATGAATCTTTATTTATTCAATTTCAGGTTTCTACGTGGAATTTATTTAATTTTATTTCTTAAAAAACTCTGGTGTGAAACGTGTTAAACCTGGGTCAAATTAACCCGCATATTAAGGAATATTATTGAGAGGTTGGCATCTATGGCCATTATATACTATATATACACACACAAATAAAAATATGAAACAACTTATTTATGTAAAAAACTTAACATTTCAACATGGTTTCTAGAAAAATTCATATATTATTTGTTATATTAGTTAGTCTATGATCCAATCTACAGAACGGATGGATGGGTAGATGTTAGAGTATGGAGGAGGGAGGTGTTGTCTGAAAAAAAAAATAATTAGCTCATTTCAAAATAAAAATTATAAAAAAAAAATCGGACGGAGGGGAGGGTAGATGCTAGAATATGGAGGCGTGGTGGTGTTGTATGGCTAATAAAACTGCAATAAAAAAATACAAAACAATGAGAAAAAAGTGAGAGAGTGGGTTATCTGTTTATTTTGCATCCTTTTATTTCATGTTATTCTTTTGTTGATTTTGTTGATTTGATCACCAGCTGGTATATCCATAAATGAATCTAAATATATATATATTTAACTCAATTTAATACTCTTTGAACAGCCAATAGGTGGCAGCATTGTTCCATAATGTTGATTGATTCTGGTATGCGCTTGTGTGAGGTTCAATTTACATTCTTTGTTATTCCTCTAATGAATTAGTAGCTGTTGTATGGCAACAGGTAAAGTTTTGTTGTGTCATCATTCGCGGCGTTTTTCGTTTAGCCACGTCTCTTCTAGTTTAAGTGTGGGGAGGTTGTCCTCACTTATATTTATATATTTTTCATTTAATTTTCATTTTATCTTATATATATATATATATATATATATATATATTTAATGTATGATTGCCGAAATTTTGTACAATTTTAACTTCATAGTTTGAACAAAGATGAAATTATACTCTTTTTAACACTTTCCAACTTAGTTGAAAAGTGTTTATGACTTCGGTTTGTCTGGCCGTCTGTCCGTGCTCTAACTCCCGTAAATATGCTCGGATTGCCTTGCAATTTTTATATGTTATTGTAGTTATTTATAGTTATTTATAGTTATTTATAGTTAGTTTAGCACGTTCCCTATTTCAACTGAAGTGTGTAGCACTAATAGTTTTTTACAGGGACACTCAAAACAATTCCGTCACATTACGGTCTATGGGGAAAAATTATTTGCGGCTTATTTTAATGATGTTACACAATTGCAAACACATTGTAATTGATATATATTACTAAGGTGTATTACAAGAAGCTTAATATGGAATAGGGTGTGCATAGCACTTATAGTTAATTTACAGGGACAGTCAAAAGAATTCCGTTACATTACGTCTATGGAGAAAAATCATCTGCGGTTTATTTAAATAATGTTTCACTATTTTAAACGCATTGAAATTTATATATATCACTAAGGTGCATTACAAGAGGCTTGCTACAGAATAGTGTGTGTATAGCAGTCATCGTTCATGTACAGGGACACACAAAAGAATTCTCTACTGTCTGTTAACAATAATTCCTGGAAGTGCGTTTTAAGTTACTGAAAGCGATTTTAAATTTAACTCACTTTTTGTTTATTATGTGTTGTGTATAAATTCTGTAGATCCTATACAGGGAAGCACAAAAGATCGCGAACACATTTCCGTTTATGGACGGAAACTCCAGAAGGAGAATTTTAAACTGTGCTACGCGTTTCTTAACTGAACTAAAATTTAGCATCCTATGTAGTATATATACAAATCTATAGATCCTTTACAGGGTTGAATAAAAGTATTCGGATATTTTTCCGAATATTGCATATGTTGGAAATACTTGAAATTACGTTTTTAAATATGTTATGTGTTTTCCAAATTGTTTACTTAGATGTGATCTTTCAGCTTATTAAACGGTATGATTTGTAACATTATTTTGGAAGCGTTGGAAAGTGTTACATAATCTATGATTGACGCATGATTTTTCGTTCTTGTTTTTATTTTGTGGAATTTATGGTAATTTGGGTTTGACAATTCTGCCCTGGTTCCACAATAATTTCATTTTCATTTACTTCAAAATTAACTTATTTCTATATTTTTACGATCACGGTAAAATTGACTACTATGACCGCTCTAGTGTTAATGAAAAGTCCTTGTTGGGTTGTTTCTTTCTTGTCATTCATCTTGTGTTTTGGCTCTCCAAGATGGACAATAAACTGATATGTGTACACATTTCTTTACTCTTGGAAGAAAAAAAAATAATTGTGACTCATGAGACGATTTAAAACTTTATTAACACCATATATACACATCAATATGGAGGAAAAAGTTTTAGCATAGTATGATTGACCCTATTGCATAGCTCCCACCCTCCCGTTTTCTGAACACCACTATTTTTAAACAGTATTTTTGTTGTATTTTATCACAGATTTTCTGGCATTATATAAAGCATTTTTTCACTTTGGAAATAGTAGTATACAAATATGGGAGGGTAGGCAACTATGTTATTGCATTCTTGCCAACTTCTAACTACTCTTCAGTAAAATGTTGTTTAACTTGGCCCATTTTAAACAGGTTTCAAATCAAAAAATTTATTTGCTACACATTTCTTTATTTAATTTCACGTTTCTATGTTGAACATATTTCATTTTATTTCAAAAAAGTTTTTCTGGTTTAAAACGCGTTTAACCTGGATCAAATTAACCCTCTGGCCGCTTATCCTGCGATTTCCACGGGCAAGACATTTGTAGAAAAATTTATATAATACATAATTTTTGAAGCAATTTTGCTTTAAAAATTCTACAGCCAAAGGGTGAAAATTCAAATGATAAATTTACTACTTATTTCAAATACTTGATGATTTGAAATATGTAAGAATAGAGGAGATACTGGTCGATACATATTGGTCCAAAGGATTTTGAAAAAAAAAAAAAAGCGGTCAGAGGGTTAACCCATATTTTACAGAAGAATACTGGCAGGTATGCTATTATATTTAACACTGATGTCTGTATTTCACATCAAAATGATACTGATGATTTAATAAAAACCATGCAGTAAACGAAGAAATGAGCAAAATGATATTGATTAATAACACATCAATTACTTTTCGATATATATTAGTTTAGCATTATTTTTCTTTGAAAACGCATGAAATATCATGCATGATCGTGAGCTAGCTAAAAGTATATACTAACACTAAATATACCGACAACCGAGCATTTGACCGGTACCAAATGAAAATATTTCAATTCAAACCAGAAATTTGTTCATAAAATAAATAAAATATAAATCATACAAACGAGATCAATGAAAAATTATAATATGTAGTTATTATAGTTTAAATAATTTGCTTGGTTCTATACTAATCCCAACGCTTCGGAATTTGTTTTTGCAAAATCCAATCTGTTTAACATCTACGCACCAAGATAAATTGACCGATTACCTTCGACGGAAGGTAAAAAGATCATCGTTCCTAATTTATCCATGTACTTCTAATTTATCTTCATTAGTTCAAGAGGTTAAACAGTTTTAAATAAAATTCTGGTGTGAAATATATTTTTTTTTTTTTTTTTTTTTTTTTTTATAAAACTTGAGTAAATTTCCCGATATATTTAGTGCTAAGGTCCACAGGATTTGAAACACTAATATAAACTAGAATGTTTGAATCACTCCCTAGAAAAAAAAAAAAAAGTTATTTATGAAGCTTAAGAATTTTGGTCTATAGACGAAAATTAGTCTAGTGATACATCTTTAAACATAGCAGTTACAACTGCAATTTGTTGAAGTCCGCAAGTAATAATGAACTTTTTATTCCGATTTTATTACTATTATTTGGTTTTGTGGAGCTACGGTCTCTCGTCGGACATTAACTCCAGACAAAAGTAAAGTTCCTTCTATGTGCTTTTTCAACTAAGAACATTTAACTTAAAATCGGAACTCGATTCGAACACCCTCTAAACTAATTACCAAAATCATAATGGTTTGCAATTTTAAATTCTTTACTTCGAAGAATTTAGATTAAACGAAGGTATTTTCTGATAAACTAGAATTACAAAAAAATATTTACAAAGGTGTGTTTTCGATGTTAATACAACATTATAATATTTTTAGAACTTATTTTATGACATTTTTTTCCGTTAGCCATGCAAGGTGATAAATCGCCAAATATACTTTATGGTTACAATTGAATATCGCGTGATATATCTGTAATAATAACACTGGTTATTTCAAATGAAAGCATTTTCTTATTCTCCACTGATTAATATTATTCAACTCTCCTGCACAGATCTTCACACATTTAACTTGATGGTTCAGTGTCAATTCACTTTAATGTAATCTAAGCATAAATGAATAAATCATATTCATGAATGGGTGGCCTCAAACCTTGAAGTGACATGAGAGAACATTCACAAAGTTTGGGACCTCTAGGATAATCTCACGAAGTCCTTAAGACATTATCATGCTCTTTATCATACAAATGCTAATAGCTGGTTTGTAGCAATAAAGTTATGTGCTCAAATCTGAGCAAAGAAAATAATCTCCAGAAAAAAAACTTTTCATGAGGAAGTCGTGAAAATCTTTTGTAAATTTAATAATAGCTGGTAATTAACCCTTTATACCTCATGGGTCATTGTCAGTGTCTGTGTAAGAATATTTTAATAAAACCATTAAAGAAGTATATATTGTATTCGTAGATATTTTATTAAAAAGTAACCTTTGTTTTTTTGAATAAAGAGTTTTGAAGATATGTTAGTGTTAAAATAAATTGTGACTGTGAGTTGAAGCGAATAAATAATAATAGTTTGTATTAATCAGACATTATCATATAATGAGGGGAGAGCAACAAATGTGAATTTTTGTGAATTTTTTTAAAATAATAAGAGAACAGGATTTGAAAATGCAAATAGAGGAGGTCAGTGAAAGGATTTTAATAACTTTTTACAGCATAATATGTATGTAATATATGTTATAAGACGTTAGACTAAGTCTATGTTTTTTAAAAAGTAACTAAACTATGTTTTTTTAAAAAAAGAGTACTGATAATGTATGTTTTTAAAAGCAGTAGTAACGGTTTTAGAAAAAGAAAAATAGTATGTTTTAAAGTAAAAATAATATGAAAAGATACTGATATACAAATGTTGTTCTCCCCTCATTATATGAAAATGTCTGATGGATTGGTATACCAATAAATATGCAACTGAAATAGAAATTAGATATATATATTCGTTCTATGTAAATCTAAGCAAAATCCAGTTTTAGAAATTCAATTAATATTTATTCTTTTAGATAGTCAATAAACAAAATAAAAGTTTTATTAATGCCTGTATTATAATTATAGTTTATATTATAGAACGAATATATATATCTAATTTCTATTTCAGTTGCATATTTATTTATTTATTTTGCTATTTGAACCTCATGTCGGGTTTTAATTTTCTTGTTTCATTTTACTTTGTTATTTGAACCTCATGTCGGTTCATAATTTTCTTGTTTCATTTATAAATGTTATTAGGGGCTTAATATTGCCGATTTTAGGCATAATGCTGACAATATTTGTTGAAATAACATACACTTACTATGAATATTCTTATAAAGCCTTTCTGAAGATTCTATAAGATATTCATAGTTTTCCAATTTTGCTTTTTAAATTTTTGCTTTTTCATCCTTTTAAGTATAATTCCTTGAGTGTCCATTCCATTGCTTCATATGGTGTTTTATCCTTCGTTATTCACATGTGTATTCATTTTTAATATATATATATATATATATATATATATATATATATATATATATATATATATATATATATATACTCATTTAGTTTTAATTTAACAAAGCAAAAGATATGGGTTAATATCTGGGGAATGTGTTCAATTTATTAACGATTTTTTTCCCTTACCCTGTGCTTTACACATGTACGCTGATACTTAGTTTCATAAAATAATTTATTGATATTAGACAATATATGACATGCTGGGAAAAATAGACTACTGCCCTCTCTCATAGAAGTTTTATTAAATTATACGTTTGTAGGTAGAATGCCATGTTAGTAATATTTTTTCCCTCGTTAGTCACTCCTAAATATTACCACTGTGATGTGATAGAAGGCGTATCTTTGAAAGACGATTTCTTCTAAATTTAATCTCAAATCATATAATGTACATTTCAACCATTAGCCTTTCAGTCATTAGTAAGATGTTTTCTAAATCGATTCGTAAATAATGAAGCAAAAACTAGACTGATTTTAAACCACCGTTCATCAATGTTAAACAACATTTCCAAATCTTAAAAAGTATGAGGATAATTTCTATAATATTTTATGTTAATACAATATTTACAGCTGTAATACTGGATGTTAAAAGAAATGCAGTCAGGATCTGATTTTGACAAAGGCACAATAGGCCAGTGTTGCCAATTAAATGGATTTTTGAATGCCACAATTTCCTATTAGTATTCTTCCTCTTGTTTACTGGTGGAATTTTTCAATTAAAGATTGTTATTCGAAAATTGTGGTATTGAAAATCCATTTAATATGCAACACTGACCTAGTACCTTGGTTAAAACCAGGCCCTAAATGTACTGATATACTTTACACATGTATGCTGATACCAAATTAAAAAAAAAAAAAAAAAAAAAAAAAAAAAAAAACGATGATAGGCAGTATGGTTAACATGTTAGAAAAGAAATACAGAAGCCTACCTGCGCAGAGGTTTTATGAAATTATATGTTTGTAAGTAGAATGGCGTGCTAGTGATTTTTTTTCTTGTTAGTCACTCCTAAATCATATTATTAGTATGTTTCAAGGAACATCTCTGAAAGACGCTTTCTTCTGAATTCAATCTCAAATTATATCATGTATTTTTCAACCATTAACCTTTCGACCATTAGTAAACTACTTCTAAACCGATTCATAAATAATGCAGTTGAAACTGGACCGATTTTAAACCACCGTCCCTCATTGTTAAGCAAGACTTCCAAAGAAAAAACCTCATCAAAAATCCATCAGTTCGAATATCAGTTCAACAACACGTCTTTTCTGAAGCCTTGCAGCTGGAAAAATATAGTTTGGCAATCACGTTCTTATTTGAGAAAAAGAAGTAGAAGAGGGGGGGGGGGGTTGCTGATCAATTAATTTCATTCGTTTGGTGTGGGTTCGCGGATATGGTGGCACTGCGTTAGAATTCGCACCTCGTAGCTACTGCTAGCTGCAGAAAAGGGTGAAAAATCGAGTCTGGCGGGGCAAAAGAGTTGATCGCTATTCAGAACGTTACTGCTGCTTACAACGCCCTGCCCATAGCGGCGGTGATATATAGATGTTTGGGTGGGATGATTAGCTCTGATTTCATGAAATGTTTCCTAAGCAGCAGCCGCAAACTTTCTTTTTTTCAGCAGCTGTAGCCCTATCACATGAAGAAAGATCAAAGTAGCCCACTAGTCTAAGAATTTAAAGTCTCTATTCAAATACTTTAACGAACTGTAGAAGTTTTTATACAGATTTCATGACATGAATCTCAATATCTACCCATTTTCCATCACTATAGCTATCTGGCTAAAATTACAATATGGAATATTACATAAATATGCACTGTTACATAAATGCGTCCGTCGAACTTTTCCCTTACAAACCAACCCATTGGTGAACAGTTGAAATAAAATATTGACCATTTCAACCATTCCTACTGTAACAACGCTAATCTAAAAAAAGAAAAACTTACTTAACCTGGGAATACACGTGCAGGATATGACATAACCAGGGTGTGTACAATTTTTACATTTGTCACCACTATTTTTCGAAAAGAAATCTTTAATTTTTTTATTGCAAAATTACAATAAATATCTACGATCTAATAAGGGGACGATTTTTATTTGAATTTATTAGTGACAATATATAAGACGTACACATTTTGAATATGCGCAAGCATTCCCGGATTAAATATCAGAATCCGTGAATTTGAAGCACATAAACTATAAATAAATATGGTATTAAGAATGCAGAAATAAAATTAACAGTAAAATTGTTACCACTATTATTTAACAGAATTTCTATTAAATCATCCTCAACAACAAATGCTTACAAAATGTGTGTTCATTTGTATAAGATTAGCGTATATATTCATGGAGATATAAATGTTTCTTTAAAACATTCAAAACATTTCTGCCTTTTTAGGTGCGTTCGTAATTATATAAATACGTAGCACCTATAGTTGTCGTTTGGTCCGTCCGTCCGTCTATCCATCTGTCTGCATATAACAGCGCAAAAACTACCCAACCGAATGGTTTGAAATTCAATATATATAATTATTGAAGAATTTTGTCGAGTCATTTCAAATTTTATGAAAATCAAATCAAAACTGAAAAATATATTAATAAAAGTTTTCTTCATTCTATTAAATCCTATCATACGTAATCTATATAATACTAAAAACGCAAATCATGTGACACTGTGATCACTGAGGTGTGCAATGGGCACTGAGGGCATATACGGGCTGACCATTTCTTTTTTCATATGCCAGGAAGACGTTTTTATTAAAAATTATTTTTTTTTAAATGAGTTACATTAAAAAATGTATAGGTTCTGAGATAACTTCAGTGGAAATTAGGTTGAAAGCCGAATATCTCAATCCATTAAAGAAAATAAACACAAGAGATTCGTTCATTATGAGTCATAAAAATATTAAACCATGGAGGTAATCATTCACAAAGCAAGATCTCCATGGTGAATTTTGCAGTGCTGTCTGGAGTCGAAAAACATTTTTGCATCTGTAAACGTGGCATACGTAATAAGAAAAAAAAAGGGGGCATGTTCATTTCGCTCATAGCAGACGATATAATTCATTTCACTGGGATAATAAGGATGATTTTTTTACATTGTAAAACTAGTTATAATACGAACGCAACTCATTTCTCACGTTTAACGTGTATTTTTCAACTTGTTTTGTTTATAGCATACAAGGTTTTCATCCAAATTCAACGCCACTCTCAGGAAACTTGATAAATATAGTAAAAACAATATACAATAATTAGACCATAAATATGATAATTATTTGATGAAGTATGAGCGTATGCATGAGATAATTTTTAACTGCGCATTCTCGAAAGATAATACACACACACACATATATATATATTTGTATATATGTATTGCATAATTTTGTAGTCAACTATATAGAGCAACATCAACACACATAAAAAGGACAGCTGCATATCGTGAAAATTCAGAAAGATGTCGACAATATAATAGGCTGAACAATATAAGTTGCTTTCTAAAAGTAGCTTGATCATAAGGGATTTTCCACAAATTGTCATTTTTTATTAACTGACTCCCAACAAAGGAGTTAGTATATTTAACGTAAATCCATGAGTAGCTTTGGAACGGAAACTCCGATTTTAATTACTCTCTCTTTTTTTTTTTTTTGTTGAATGGGCTGGTTGTGATTATTCTTCCAAGTAGAACTAACGCGTCAATATAAAACGAAAAATGACAATTTGTGTAAAACCCCTTATCATTCAGCTACTTTTTGAAAGCAACTTAAATTCAGTTTAGTATATCGCCGATATCTTTCTGAATTTTGATGATATTCAGTTGGCTTTTTTACATGAGTTGCCGTATATATATTTGACTACTAAATTATGCTCTTTTGTTTCAACTGTACTTTATCAAGTTTCCTGCAAGTGGCGTTACATTTGATTGAAAACCTTGCTTGCTATAAACAAAAAACATGCTGAAATGTCTTGATTATTTTAAAAGAAACCTTGCATATACGTGCTAATCTTACACAAATAAACACAAATGTTGTACAAAATCCACATAGTCCTCTGCTATAGCTACAGGTAATTTTTGAGCATTTTATTTTACAGGGTGATCGCAAATATTATTTTTTATATTCAATTTGTTGTTGGTCGCCCTCATGATCAAACATTTGCTGTAAAATATGAGTTTAAACCTGTGTTTTATATTTCCGACGTTCCAGAAGAATTTATCAAGTATTTCTCTGGACTGAATAATTAGCACAATGGTAGCACAGGACTATGTGAATCTTGGACTAAACGTTTAAAATCGAAAATGCCTGATGACTTTTGTCTATATAGTATATTTTGATAGTTTTTACTTTAGGAACTATAATGTGTCATTTAAAGTGTATCTAAAGTATGCTAATCAAATGAACTTGGGCAACACTGTTCATGTATCTACATATTTTGTCTAAAGTTTGTTGAACATTGTTTCATAATATAAATAAATAAATATATAATAACATTTCGAATAATTCTGCTTGCATTGACCTTCGTTAAAAACACGATTCAAAACTGGACTTAAAACTAAATATGAAACATGCATTTTCTGTCTTCCAGTCCCGACTATTACTCGAATATATCATTGTAACATGAGATATAACGCTTTACAAATATTTTTCTTACTTTGGAGTCATTATACGTCCTTGCAGCCATTAGCAGTAAAGTACTTCCAGCTGATTCATAAATAATGCAAAAGGTCTTTAAACCTTTGTTCTTGATTCTTCCGCAACGTTTTTGAAAAGGTCTCATCATCTAAATAGAAGCTAACATGTAATGTGTTTTTATGCATAAATGAAAAGAGAATGATCACGATTTACTGGAGAGAAATGTAGCCGCACTTAAACTGCACTCTTCTAGAAATTATCTCACTTGCTACGTAAGACGGGATTACATACATTTTCAGTTTTAATTTTTTAACCTTTTCGGGCTATTGCGTTTTAATAATAGTTCCCCTTTTGAAGTTAACATCATTTAATAACAAAATAAATAATATTACCCTTCAAGTCTTGTGTTCTGTAATTGAAACTTCAAACACGGGTTTAATTTTTTTTAATTGAATGCTACCTCTTCGATATATTAATTTAAAATAAAAGAGCCAAAGAAACGCTTGAATATGGAAAATTATGCTATTGCAAATAACACAGCCTTTCTGGAAACAGCAAATTTTCTTTCAAAGCTCTCTGTACTAATAACACGCTGGATAAATCCCACTAAGCATTGGCTGTATTCAGCGGTGGTGGGAATAATTAGTCTTTTCAAGATCCTTGAAATTCTAACAAGTAAAGATACCAGTGTCCTTGGCGGTGAATTCAGATTTTTATAGCTAATTCGAATCGTCTTGTTGAGCTTAGTAATTTGATACCTCGCATATTTGCTATTGAGTTTTAATAATGACAGGGGGCCGGGTCAAAGTTAAAATTTTCTTTTATTGAAAAACAATTGTCATCAAAGAATAAGCATGATATAAGGTTAATTAAGGTATTTGCATTGACATACTTTGATGATAATCAATTTTTGACACATTGTACTTTCCGAAGAAGTGAGTAAAGTAAAAATATTTCTCGCATTGAGCACAACAAGCAAAGGCTTCTTCTTCAGCTGACTCGACGACGCACTCAAAACAAGTCTGCATCCTTTCTTCAATTTTAAAACAGTAGTCTGTAGGGGTGACGTAATTTTCATAATTTATTTCATTTTAATTTCATTATTCATTTATTTCATGTTTTATTTCATTAATTCATTTCATGTTTTATTTCACTAATTCATTTATTTCATGTTTTATTTCATTAATTCATTTATTTCATGTTTTATTTCATTAATTAATTTATTTCATTTTCATTTTCATAATTTTTAATTTGTCTGTATCAATGTATCCTCCTTTAGCAAATCCATACTTGAACATAGGAATGAACTTAACTGATACAAACTGATAATGTGTCAATGATTGAAGCTTTATGACGTTGTTCCTAGTCATGAGGGATATATTTAATTCGTTGACTGAAATGTAGTCTTGAATGAATTTCACAAAGACTTTCCAAGCACGGAAGCACATTAAATCCAACGTTTGAATGATATTAGTTGATTGTTTTAAGTGCGTCATTGAGTCAGCTGAAGAAGAAGCCTTTGCTCGTTGTGTTTACTATGAGAAATATTTTTGCTTTACTCACTTCTGTGGAAAGCACAATGTGTCAAAAATTAATTATCATCAATGTATGGCAATTCAAATACCTTAATTAACCTTATATCATGCTTATTATTTCAATGCAAATGTTTTACAATAAACAAAATTTTGAACACTGGCCCGGTCCCCTGTTATTATTAAAACTCAATAGCAGATAAGTGATGTATCAAATTACTAAGCTTAATGAGGCGAATTCAATGAGCTATAAAAATTTTAATTCGCCGCCAAGGACTCTGGTACATTTACTTGTAAGTATTTTTTCTCATTTTGTAAAGAAAGATGTTTCCCGTCATCGTAGTATTTTAGTCATTTTACTTTTCTCTCAGACTAACTCTTTTCATCGCTCGAGCATAAATAGATTTTCTTCGATAAGTAACTGAAGGGGATCTCTCGAAGTACTTTAACAAGTCTGAATTGAAACAAAAATAATATTAATACCATACTTTACCAAGTGAAGTCAAATTTGTACATGTTTCTTAGAAATCCCTTTAAATTACCGTAACAATTTTTATTTTGTAGCAAACAACAGTAAAAATAAAACAGAATAAACTCTAAAAATTTTATCAGTAAAATAATCGAGATGCGGAAAAATAAAAACAACAAAATTATTTATAATTGAAAATAAATAAGACGGGTCAAATAAATAATACGGGTTGGTTTGAATTATGCCTAACATCATATTTGTATTATAAATTTTCTTTTTAGGAAGTAAAATGGATGTACAAGTGCTGAAATAATCATATATGTTATTTCTGTTGTAAACAACCCTTTTCTATGAATTTCCGAAATTTAGAGAGCAATCGTTCTTTTTGGCGATCTGATGATTTTTTTCGACTTTTTATAAACAATCAAAGTTTTTTTTTTTTTTTTTTTTTGTGAAAATCAGTACCTTAACTTTGAACGGCCGCCATTTTGGTCAAAACCAATTTTTCCGAAAACCAAACAATTAGTCCTTATTTTTCAGTATTCGGAATAAAGACATTATCCTTTTTATAATTTCAGATAACATTTGACAGAGTCGCTTTGATAACCGTGGACGGTTACCAGACAGACACCATCTCCGGGAAGCGGATCTGCTGGGGACACCCAACTTTATTTTGTCATTACAAAAATGAATTTATTTTCGTTAAAGTGTAATAAACGAAAAACAAAAAAGAGTTTTTTCAGTATCTTGTTTCATTTTCCTGAAAATAATTCCGAAAAATACATGTTTTTTTTTACCTTCCAGGTAGGTTTGAACAATTTTGAACAAAGGTTTGAACTCTTTGAACAATTTTCTATGAAAATCAGAAAAAAATCATAAATGTCTGTTATCATGTTTCCCACACAAACACTTCAATTACTATTAAATTTCTTTCATTTCAGTGTCGTGTCAAATTCGGCTTAACCTTTTGAAGGGCGGTGGTATCTTATTTATATTACTTAATCCTAAATCACCAAATGATAAAACGGCTACAGAATTCCTGATTTTTTCCCCTTTTATAATGTACGTGAAGAAAAGCATTTGTTTACTTTCAAATCTGTTAGTTCGTAAATTCTGATGGCAGTCAATCATTTCATCATTGTAGCAACAGAATTACTTTGTCCTGTTAACCTTTCTTTATACCTCTTAAAAGCCAATCTGTTTGATTTTTTTTTTTTTTTTTTTTTTTTTTTTAACATTTTGGCTGCACTTCTATATAACTGAATGTTTTTGCTTTAAAACCAAACCAATAAATTTCAGCATCGATGCTGATTTCCTCATAAAATAAATGTTATTTTCATCTGAGTTTGCAAAATGCTTTCAAGACAGTGTAGCCTAGAAAGTAAGTAATTTTCATAATTTCATAACTTAAATACTTAAACGATAAAATGTTTTGAGAATTTGCAGATCATTTACTTGTTTAACGCTCTTAAATTTGTCAATGTGTGAATTTAGGGTTATTGGTAATTAAACTGATATTTTAGGAGACTAGTAATTTTACATCAATATATGTGAACCTAAAGTATCAATTTCAGAAAAATGGCTTTTTTCTGTCGTGTATGGTGTCATTTTGTTTGTTTAAAAGCAATGAGTGTTGATTGTAGTACTATTTTAGTTTCAGGTTTCAAGAGGCATTTCGGGTTCTATTGGGCTCCACTTTGGTTCTGGTTAAGAATTGACCAAAAACGCTTTGCAGGCTCTAATCAATCGAAATTAAGTTTTCAGATTCTGGTCGGACATAAACCAACCTGGGAAGAACTTTACCACAAAGACACTATTCTTTTTTAATTTAATATTATTTTACTTAACAAGGAACCAATCAATTTAAATAAATTAAATATTAAAACTAGTTAAAAAATCAAGATTTTCACCGAAGCATTTTTTAATTTATTTATTTTAAATTTGGAAATTTTTTCTGCAGGGCTAATTGCTGCAGGTGACTGAATGTTAGATGAACTAGATTAGCTTTGTCTGCTATAAATTTACAAGATCTGCGATAACGGAAGCAGTGTAAACTGCCAGGCATACTTTTAATGTTTCGTTATTTTTTGAAGAGAAAAAACTTCCTTCCTTTTGGGAGCATGGATTATTATCAGCTTGTAATGACAGACGAGGATATCTCACAAAAATTAACATACTAGTAAAGCAAGTGATCCAGCGAAAGATAAGTATTGTTTATGGCCAGGATAAATGCTGCCCGGCGATGTATCTCTCCTATCAGAATATTTAGTACGAACACTTGCTTAATTTTCTGTACTTAGTGAAACGTTCCTTCGTGTTTATACTTTTTGTAATGCTTATATCAATTCTGTTATAAAATTCATATTTAGAGGGGAACAAATAACCTCATAATATTGTGAAGTAAAAATACAGAAGAAAAATAATTAATTGATACCAGAGAAATTGATTTTGCGATGTCTGGAATTTATTTATTTATTTCTAACAACCGCAACATAATAAAAATATTTGTCTAATATAAATATTTACTCGCACAAGTTTCGATCCCTTTATTCTTTGACTTTCTCTATTGGTCTGACAGAAAATTTCAGAAAAAAAATCGTGTAATTTTCGTATAAAGTAGGAGTGAATATGTTCTAGTATTTTGAATATCACTATTTCCGTATAGCAATTGCCGCCTTCTGTGATTAAATTACGCGAAAATACTACACGACAGAAATAGAGGTATTTAAAATACTGGAACAAAAATCACAATCACAAATGATAAAGATTATGATATGAATAAATAATTCAAAATCCAATTTAAGTTTGGCCGCGTGAATCGAAAGCAACGATTCGTTATTTTTTACAACGTGTTTTATCTTTTCTTTCAGCAACATGTGCGTATAACAGTATTTTTTGCAAACCTACCCGCAGCTCCTTCTCGTTACCAGTTCAAAAGTTTAGTTAGATGTCGATGTCTGGCACTGCCCAGGTAATAACAAACAAGAACTATCTTCTGTATAATAAAACAGTAAGGTACGTAGCGACGAAAGAGAATCAAACCTACTAAATCTAACTTTAGCTGTCTTCGTTATTTGTTGTATTAAGAAAACTATTGAATGTATCGATTCGAAACTCACAGTATATACGTAGTTTATTTTTCTGATTCTGAAAATGCAAATAAACATTTGCAATGGCAACGTGGACAACAACTTTTCTTAATTTTAGCCAAAAACTGACCCGCTCTGAATCAAATGACCCAGACATTTGAGGGGGTCGTATTGAATTTACTACCGCTTCGGGATCCGTCTCTCCATTTTTTATTTATTTATTTATACCGCTAACCAAGCCCCTACCTGCCCGGCATTAGTGCCTAGCTTGTGATCCACATGTCTATAGTTTTGTTGGCATCGCTGCAGTGCTTGTGCTCTAGTGGTTTGCTGCAGATCTCTTTGTTTGCTGGTTCAAGGTTTCTATTTATCTTTGTTGAATTGGCAGATTTAAAAAAACACAAATTAAGTAAGTGATAGTAATTGGTCTCGTAATTTAGAACCTTGATCAGGTGACGAGACGTTCGCCTGACTAGGCACCCCCAGAAGTATAATTCACAGGGAACTTCAATTTACTTTCCAACAGACGAAAGTGTTACCAGAGGAAGGGTTTCGTGCAGCGAGTTTTAGAGTGTTTTCGCCTTTCGTACTTTTTTTTCACGGGGCCTGGTCACGTCGGGCGGTTCAGCTACTTAGATTAGTATATTAGAAATTTTCTCATTTAAAACCCTGTTAGGAAATTGAATTTTAGAACTTTAACGCAACTTTAAGTTCAAAAATTCAATTCTTTTTTTTTTAATTGTAAGTAAGTGGTCCTGTAATTGTGATGGTTAGTGAAATATTAATGTTTGTCAAATTCTTGTATTTGAAGCACCCATGCTTATATGATATGCTTAATAGAAGAATTTGTTATTAACAACTTTGAGCTTTCTTTAATAGCTCTATCAATTTGTTCTTCACTGAATTAATTATCAAGAGCGACACCGACCTGCCAACGAACCATCCCATCTTTGAAGATACAAGTAAGAAATATTTTATCTTTACCTATTTTGAAATGTTAATAAATAAATAAATAAGAAGGGTAAAGTACATTTTGAATTATAACATTATATTTAAGATTTTTTAGAACAGAACATTGAAGTCGATATGTTTTACGATCCTTTGAAGGACGTATTTAGCTTTTAATGTTGAAAATAAATCAATTTTAATTAAATTCGAGAAACTTTGAAAAAAAAACATCAAAATTATTTTCTTAAAGTGCTTTACGCTAAGTTTGATAGTTAAAATTTCCCACTTTACAGGGAAAAACACATTTGGGGATAAACAATGAAAACAAAGGTATGTAGATAAAAATGTCTTACTGCATAGTAAAATTACACAAATATAGGTAACTGTTTCTTGGAAGCAAAAGTTTTTATTGTAATTTAAGATACTTAAAATTCTAATTTGTGTGTACTTTAAATTTTTACTTTATTATTTTTAATCCATTTCTCCTCAATCACTCAATCAGTAGTACTTTTTATTTAATATATTTACTAATTAATTAAAATATTAATTATATTTCTAAATTAATTATATATTAGCATATTAATAAATATAACCCAGCCGACACAATACACTCAGACGACCTTTTTGCAATGACAGCTGGTCTGCCATTAGAGACACCTCAACAGAAGAAAACGCATGTAAAGTAACTCCAATAAATAACCTATGCGTAATTACACTTAATTATTTTTAACACAATCAGAGTGATTGGCAACGATATCATACGAGTAGAAATTTTTTCAATTGAGTACTGTGTCCAGGCTGAGGGTCGAACCTAGAACCACTGGCATAAATTGTGAATGATCTACCGCTTGAGCTACCTCGTTGACAAAGTTTCTAGGATTGACTCCCAGCCTGGATACATTTTCACTCAGTTGAAAATATTTCATCTCGTATGATATGTTTGCCAATCAGTATGGTTCTATTAATAATAATTAAGAGTAATATTAAACTCTTAACTGATAATAACGTATATTTAAAAAAAAAATTATACTCTTTATTTTTTGTTTATATTGTATTTTCTACTTTTTAGTGTTTAAAATATTTCACTGTCTCAGTTTCACTGCCAGTAGGCATACTTTAGCCAGCGTGGTTTGGCGCATAATTAAAGTCATTGTTGTTGAAACTCATATGAAGTTGTAACCATAAGGAATATTTGGCGATTTATCACCTGCGCTTGGCTAATGAAAAAAAAAATGCATTAAAATTAATTTATTATTTTATACCTAAGTTCTAAAAATATTAAAATGTTGTGTTGTCATCGGAAACTATCCCGTGTACATATTTTTTATAATTCTAGCTATCAGGAAGTGAGTGCAAAATTTATTACAAAATGTGGAACTGATGCTTTACACTCACGCAAATATGTAAACAAAAGTTTGGCGACTTTTTTGTTGGCGCGATTTTCAAGACTGCGCCAAACGAATAACTTAATACAATGGCTAAGTTGCCATTAAAGGAAAAAATCCCCTAAATTTGGCGACTTTTTTGCTTTTTTTAACCGATTAATTTTTTTTTCTGCGTGAGTGTAAAGCATCTTAGCCCAAAATATCATTTTTACATACATGAATTTGTTAAATAAAACAGTGTAAACATTTACGCTGTATATGCCAGTAACATTACTATTGAATATTGCCTTTCATCTTTTTTTGAGAAAAACATGGTGGTTTAAATATGATTCAACTATTATCGATATAGTCCAAATTATATCAATTGTGTAGGTACATATGCATGTGGATATTCTGGTTATGTTTTCGATAAATGCATATAAATAAATAAAATTTTAGAAAATTCATTAAATCTCCATTATTTTTGTTTAAATATGCATATTTAAATTTACGTTAGTATATAAAAAAGCTAGATTAAAAAAAAAAAGTTGCGGAAGTCAATTTCTGTTTAATAGAATATTCTGTATTATTTTTATAATGCCTAAGACTGTGGCTCGGCTCCCAACGTGGGGCGTACTCACCACAAGGGTGCAATTTTGTTTTTAGGGGGGGGGGGGGGAACTCAAGATTTGTTAATCTATTCTTTCTCATTTATTTCTGTAGTAATGTTGTAGACTAAAAACAAAAGTTGTTCATGGAAATTAAAAATTAACTGGAAAAAATAACTTTTTATTTAATTAAAAAAAATTAAAAACTCAAATTAAAACAACTACCTGAAAAATTACATGAAAATCTTTTAAATATTTAGACTCTCCTCCACTTTTCTTTTTCTATACTTTTTTTGAAGTTTTTAGAATTTCCCTAGTGATTATTGTATTTTTTTTAGTATTTTATACATTTTTTTCCACTACTTTTTGAATGAACCTCTTCGCTGTACAATATCATTTGAAGAAACTTTTACATACATACACATTGAACTTCAAAAACATTTGAAATACTTAAACGAATTGCTATCAATTTTATAAAATTAATAAATTCCCAAAAGGGCAGTACAGAAAGAAATGGGTTAATAGTGCATACCAGCCAACTTTCCGGTTTATTTTTAGGCAAAAACACCTACTTTGAACTCTAAACTTTACTTAATAAGATATGTCTGGTTTCTAAGAGGTAGTCATTGTATTTCAATTTGAATTGAATTCAGTTGAATCAGTGATTTCAAAAACTACACAAGTCTGTGATTTAAGATTTTTCAGGAATCAATAAAAAATGTGCTGCACAAGAATGCTAGGTGTTTTAAGAACTTTTCTGCGCTTTCTATATTTCTTAAATACGTTTGACACTTATCAGTTACTTGTTTTATAAGAGTTAGCGGTGTCTTTTGTACACCGTATATTTCCAGAAAAATAAATTAATCTTTTATAAGACGAGTTTTAAGTCAAATACAGTTACCATGTAGTACAATATTATAAAAAACCCTTAAGAGGCTACTTCATTCACGCGAAAACACCCGCTCGCTAATGCTAATCCTATGGGAGTTGTTTTTTAAAAATATCTCATTTACATTTCAGTATTTTTAAATGATTTTTTTTTTCATTGGATAATTGAGGTCGATCTCTACAAAGGCCATTTTTTACTTTTTCGATTTTGTTTGCAAATTTTCTTTTATGAGGATGCTTTCACTTTCGAAACCAGTTCCGAAAGTGAAAGTATCCTCATAAAGAAAAAAAAATACTAACCAAAATCGAAAAAGTAAAAAAAAAAAAAAAAAACGTCCTGCGTACAGATCGACCTCACCAATCTAATGCAAAATTTAAATTAAAATTAAAATTAAATTACATTAAATTAAATAAAACATAAAATAAAAATAAATACATAAAGTAAATAAATAAAATAAAAATAAAAATAAAAATATTGAAATGCAAACGAGATATTAAAAAAATATATTTTCCCCGCAGGAATAACATTAGAGAGCGGGTGTTTTCGCGTGAGTGAAGTAGCTCCTTAACACAGGCATATGCGACAATATTTTTGATCAATGTACACGATAACATGCATATTTAAATTTGTAACATTCAATGAAATGATGTGTAAAAGACATCAGCGCGAATAATTATTACGGGTTAAAAATTAAGTGCATAAGTGCGAAAAATTACCGATTTTGAATACCACTATTTACGAATATTAATATTGAACTTAATAAATCGCAGATTTCTGCGATTAAATAATGCAAATATTACTATTTGAAAATACTGGTACTTAAAATCCGTAATCCTTGGCACTTATTCATTAAAGCACATCATCATGTTTACCATCGAGTTCGGTCACTTTTTCTTCGTGTTCTGTTATTGGCCATCGGAATATATCTTGGTGCTGGCATGTAATTTTTATATGTTATTGTGGTTTAGTATAGAATGTTCAGTGTTGAAAATAAAGTGCGTAGCATTTATAGTTCGTTTACAGATAAACAGAAAAGAATACCATTACATTATGGTCGATGGGGAAGAATCGTTTACGGTGCATTTTATTGATGTTATGTATGATATTTTAAACATACTGAGATTGATATTCATCACTGAAGTGAGTACAACATGACTTCCCAGAAGTATAGAATAAGTATCAATTCGTTTACAGGGACGCATAAAATAATTCCATGACATTATGATCTATGGCGAAAAATCGTTTGCGGTGAATTTTAAGGACGTTATGGTATTGCAAATATAATGAAATTTAAAAGGATCACTGAGGCACTACAACATGTTTTCTATAGATTGTTGAGTGCGTATCATTTATCTTTCATTTACAGAGTGTTATAAAATTATAATTATTTTTTAATAATATCCTGCTAGTGTTAGAAAGTGTTTCTAACACTAAGTGTAATAGTCTGTGTCTGATGCATGATTTTTCGTTCTTGTTCATATTAGGAGCGTAAGTTAATATTTGAAAGAATTTCTATTTGATAGTGAAAATTTTCAGGGTGATAAACTGATTAAATAACTAACATTTTAACTGGTAAAAATTACATAATGTTAAAAAAAAAGAAAAAAAAAAGAAAAAAAAAAAAAAGCTATTTCTGTTATAGCTTTAGAATTTTATAAAACACAGGGTGAACCAAAAGTCTTGCCCTGAATTATAATAATTCATTACAAAATAACCGTTTATATAATAATGTAAATTGTTGTATCATTGAATAGGTCAGTTTTAGTAGTTTTTTGTGCAATAGATGGCGCGACTTGGATTGAAAGGGATGGACCAACACCCTGGCCTCTGCACTCTCCAGATATTTCTCCTCTGGATTTTTTCTTTTTCGGCTATATCAAGGACAGAGTGTTTGCTTCTCTAATTGCTGACGTCGAAGAACTGAAGACTAGGATACAAGCTGCTGTATGTACTGTAACAGAAGACTTGTTAAAGAACACTTAACTAGAATACCGCTTAGACTTTCTCCGATCTACCAAGGGGGGACACGTTGAAATTTACTGAGGTACGTGGTCTTATAAAAACATTTTATAACAGTACTTATAATGTATCCAAACAAACATATGTCTAATAATAATAGTTTGAGCACAATAAATATTTATAATCTAGACAAGTCTTTTGATTCACACTATATAGTAAAATGATTTCGCCAGTATTTGAAGAGAAAGTGGTCGAAAAAATAAAGTTATTTTAATTTCCACATTATAGTTAAGAATTCTGAGACTTAAGCGAAAATGACGCAGTCATAAGTAAAACGCTACAAATTGATGTGAGTGAAAATCTCACAAGTGTGATGTCTCAGTCCCCAGTATACCTCTCGGCATTTCTTCGCAATATAAATTCTCATTTAATGTTAAAACGTTTTTCTCTGACTGTTCTACAATATTATGTTACTTCTGCTGTTAAAATCTGTTTTTTTTTTTTAATCTTTAAAATGGAATGTGAATATCTCAAAAGTCACTACTGTCCCCTGTCCTCAGCCCATAACTAGATCATTAAAACCATCAATAAACAATAATTATTAAAAATTTTGAAAAAAGATGGATTTATTATAAATATGAATATCAAGAAGTATAATAATATAATTTCTATAGGAGTGAAATGTACGATATATATATAAATAAATAAATAAATATATATATATATATATATATATATATATATATATATATATATATATTTTTTTTTTTTTCTGCTGGGTTTAAAGTTGTGTCCCTCACTTTTTTTTTATTCCTAATGTCCCGGTGAATGAATTTCCTCATATTTACACCAGATGACAGTATTCAGTCATTTTTAGTATTGTTTTCAATAGGGGAGCAAATGTTGTTCTTAAAAAGTCGCCATTGCTTACTGTTTGTTCATAAAGAAGTTCTTCTAAATTGAAAAAATAATAATAAAAATGGGGAAAAGGTAAGCGTATCTTTATTAACCATCACTATTGTCCCCATAATTAATTTAAATTTTGATATTTCCAAGAATGTTCTTTTTTAAGTAAAGTAGCAAAATTAAAAAAAATATCACTTCTGTCCCCTCACAATTTGTGTTTTGTCTAATAAAAACAGCCATATCATAGTTATTATTCAATAAAGTTTGGGACCATCTAATAATTATTATTCTGGAAAATATTAGTGGTTATTAAAAATTCAAATTGAGCATAATATGAACACTTAAAAATCAGATATCAGCAGAAAATGAGCAGCCGAAAATCACACTTATGAGATTTTTGCTTATGTATAAATATACCCCCCCCCCCCTTTTTTTTTGTAATGACTTAATTTCAACGACGCGTTTGACATTCAGTCCGTTAAATTGTTTCACAGCTTGATTTATTCGTAGAAATTAAATCACTTTCTCTTGGTGATGTGCGATTTTAATCTTAGTCTAAATTGAAAATAAAAGTGAAAAGTGCATCTCTTTTAAATAATCATTCTGTTTTACTTTTATGGATGAAACTGCCGATATAATTTTACATACGTCATATTGATCGATGGAAGTGTAGCGTCTTTCTATATGTTTAGGGTTGATGAGAAACGGGCTTGGTGAGACTTAATAATAAATAGAAAAAAAAAAAAAAAGCCTACTTTTTTATAATGACGAGTTAAGTTTGACAGATCTCCCACATTTTGACGAACCTTCATTGCTAAAATCATTAAATTGGCACATGACAGTATCAGGGGAGACCACAAGAACTGACAGCATATCTTTACGTGGGTTAGGATATTTAGCACAGACCAGAAGTTTATGTTGAGAAGTAAAATAAAGTAATAGACAAATGTTGATTTTTGGGTGTGACATTGTTAAAGATTATATTTCTGTGGTGTCAAAAAAGGCAATTTATTTATAATTAAAGGATATACTGCCTTACTAAATATTAAAAACAAAATATTTGGTTGATTTAAAAATAACAGAAGGGATTAGAATTAAATAAAAAATAATTGCTGCACTTTATGCTTTAGAATACATATTAGATTTCTGTATCTGTGATTGCATATGAATATTTCAATACAATTTTTAATTAAATTTCCTTTAATATCTTTCTAATTATTCTAATAAATTAATTAACATAGTGGAATTACACACTAACATTTACGAAATACTGTGCCTTTTTAACATTTTCCAATATAGTTAAAAAATGTTTATGACTTCGGTGTTTGTCTGGCAGCCTGTATGTCTATGCTATTTTTAGTAGCTCCTTAAGTAACTCAATATAATGAAAAAATATCCTTTTCTGGCTAATTTTTAAATGTCTTTTTCACCCAGTTTTATGTATTCTGTTGCTTTAATTGTCCCCTAAAAGTTTTCATTATCTATTAGATTTTTTTCATTCTTTTCTTTTTTCAATTTTAGTCTTCGTATATTTTTAGTAGTTTGTTAGGTAACTCAATATAATGGAAAATTATCCTTTTCTAACTTATTTTTAATTTTCCCCCTCTCCCCGTTTTATATATTCTGCTGCATTAATTGTCCGCTAATATTTCTTCATTATCTCTTAGATTTTTAAATTTTCTCTTCAGGATATATTTTGTTTTTTATTTTTTCATTTTTAGTGCTTTGTATATTTTAAATTGATGCTTTTGGTAGTTTCTTAAGAAACTCAATGTAACGGAAAAAAACCTTTCCTGACTTAATTTTAAAAACTTTACACCATGTTTTATACATTCTTCTGCTTTTATTGTCCCCTAATAGTTTCTCATTATCTCTTAGATTTTATTTTTTCATTTTCGCCTCAGGGCTAATATTTCGGTTTTTTTTTTGTATATTTTTAGTAGTTTCTTAAGTAACTCAATATAATAGAAAAATATCCTTTTCATTTATTTTTTTAAATATAATGGAAAACTGTCCTTTTCTGACTTATTTTTATATATTTTCCCCTAGTTTTATATATTCTGCTGCATTAATTGTTCTCTAATATTTTTTCATTACCTCTTAGACTTTTTATATTTCTCCTCAGGATGGATTTTTATTTTTTTTATTTATTTTTTTTTTATTTTCATTTTTAGGACTTTGTATATTTTTATTAATTCTTTTACTAGTTTATTAAGTAACTCAATATAATGGAAAAATATCCTTTTCTGAATTATTTTTTTAAATTTTCACCCACTTTTATACATTCTTTTGCTTTTATTGTCCCCTAATATTTTTTTATTATATTTTACTTTTTTTTTCATTTTCGCCTCAGGATTGGTATTTCTTTTTTTTTCTGTTTTCATTTTTAGTTCTTTGTATATTTTTAGTAGTTTCTTATAGTTTCTTAGTTTAGACTTCTAACTCAATATAATAGAAAAATATCATTTTCATTTATTTTTAAATATAACGGAAAACTATCTTTTTCTAACTTATTTTTAAATATTTTTCACCCAGTTTTATATATTCTGTTGCTTTACTTGTCCTTTAATATTTTTTTCATTCTCTCTTAGAATTTTTTTTTCATTTTCTCCTCAGGATTGATCTTTTATTTTTTTTTTTTTTTTCCATTTTTAGTTGTTTGTATATTTTTAGTTGTATCTTAGGTTCAACATAATGTAAAGATAACCTTTTCTAACTTATTTTAAAATATTTTCCTTTGGTTTTATACGTTCTGCTGCATTAATTGTCCCTTAATATTTTTTCATTATCTCTTAGAGTTTTATATTTCGTCCTCAGGATTGATATTTCTTTTTTTCTTTTTTCATTTTTAGGACTTCGTATATTTTTAGTGATGCTTTTAGTAGTTTCTTAAGTAATTAAATATAACAGAAAAATATACTTCTCAGACTTATTAAAAAAAAGTTCACCTCATTTTATGCAATTTCTGTTTTTATTGTCCCCTAATATATTTTTTTTAATTATTTTCTAGATTTTTTTTCATTTGTGCCTCAGGATTGATATATATATATTTTCTGTTTTCATTTTTAGTTCTTTGTTTATTTAATATTTTCATAAGTAACTCAATATAATAGAAAAATATCTTTTTCGATTTATTTTTAAATATTTTCCTTTCAGTTCTATATATTCTGCTGCTCTAATTGTCCCCTAATATTTTTTCACTTTCTCCTTTAAAATCAGAAACATTACATTGTCAGGCTACAATAGCAGATGAACATTGGTTACATATCAGGTCTTTCTGACAAGCAACAAGTAAAGTAATGATATCAGGATTAACAATTAAAAAAAAAAAGAAAGAAAAATCTTAGGAGAAAATAAAACGTTTATTAAATACAGATAAATGCAGTGATATAAAGCAGTATCACATAAAAAGTGAGATAACACAATAAAGATAACGATTCTTGTTTTTGTTGCCATAGAAACAGAAAATAAGATAAAAGAAATAGGTGAGAATCTCCACTAAGAGCAATAGGGATTGAAATGTTCTTCAGTGCCGTAATTCTCATCACGTTCCGAAATTGAAGATGCAATTCTCCTTTTCATTTTTCACTTTTCTTTTTCATTTTCTTTTTCTATTCTGTTCTTTTTTTTTCTCTCTTCATCTTCCTGTGAGAGTATCGGGACAAAGAAAATGTTGTTGACAAGCAATGGATACGGTTTTCTTTGTTGGATGTGTTTTCGAAACTGCTAGGCGCAGCAGTATTTATGCGTCTATCATAAAAGGAAATACTATTTTTAGATATATTTTTGAATATATTCCTTCATGTGCGGTTTTAGGAGACACTTTTTTTTTTTACTTCGAATTAAGTCTTCGCCTCAGTGTGTGGTCTCAGAATTTGCATGAAAACAATGTGAAGCGCTTCTCTAACTTTTTTTTCAGAATTTATTGTTATTTAAAGAGAAATTTTTCAGTTTGTATTATAACAAGTTGTTACATTAAAAGTAATATATTCTTTAAGCCAACTCCTAAAATAAAAACTAATTTTTAAATAAACAAAGTAAATTATTGAACAGTAGGAAAACCTAACATTTTTAGGTTAAAATAATTTATCGTATGTACATATTCACGTAATTTTAGACGTTTCGAAAATTGCTTTTGAAAGGTAATTGGAAGAAAGGGAAAAAATATCATAGTTTTTTTTAACATCAGATTTAATTTTTTTTTCTCTGTAAAATAATTTTAATAGTTATAAAACCATGCGAATTTTCTTTTTTCTCTCTTTTTTCAGTCACAATTTTCTATTATTAATGTTGTGATGTAATAGGATTTTTTGTAATAGAAAAAAATCAATAGCATCTCGGAAGGTTACAACTTTAAAATAGTAATAAACTCTTTGCAGATAATGTGGGCAGTTTGCCAAACTTAGTAGATAGTAAAACTCTAATTAAATGTAATCATAAAGAAATTACACTAAACTTTCTCTATTCTTAAATTACAGACAATCGCTAACTCAACCATTTATTATAAATTTACATGTTAATCAGCGATCTGAAAACCAATGTCTGTACAGACACAAAGTCCAAAATTTTAGTCTGTAATATAAGCTCCGCTAGAGCTATGAACTTAGTGTACTACATCTCCTATTTTACCTTTATATATATATATATTTATAGCCAAATCAGTAAACGTCGCTCGAAAACATTGAACATTTTTCAACCAATTACCTATGGGATATATTTCAGAAAAATATGTCAAAAATTGAAAAAGAAAAATTCCTATTTAATTTTGTGCATTATAAAATAAACAGGTTATAAATAAATCATCTTGTAAAAGAAAAAAAAAAACAACAACAGCAATATTTTAAACGAAATATTTAATATTTTCACATATATCAGAAAAAGGAATGGATTATAGTCATATTTAATTGCACCATTACTATCTATTGTAAAAATAGTAATTAAATTGCATTACACATTTTCAAAAGGAAAACGAACTCATGGAATAGACAGTTTTTTTTTTTTCTATAGTTCAAATATGGTGCGCTTGAATTGCTCGAGCTGAATTCGAGCGACAGAGTCGATCTCTTTCCCTACATGGAGAACAGGACAGTTTTGCGAAGTGAAGAATAATGTCAGAATAAACAGCGTAAGAATAATAAAGTTGTAAAGCTAATATGTTAGTTAAAAAAGCGAAGTTGAAGCAAACCCGCACTGTTAAAAATTTGCACCAAACTGTCCAGTCATTTGACCGTTTTTGTAGAAAACTGTTACATAACCATAATTTAACTATGTTCTGACCGTATTATTGCTCATTTTATGGTCAGAATATAGTTAAATTACTGTTATGCAACCGTTTTCGACAAAAACGGTCAAATGACTGGACAGTTTGCTGCAAATTTTTAACAGTGCGGCAAAGAGAACATTATATTTTATATTTCATTCCTCATAAAATTCTTATTAATCAATAGTTTTTACATTTGTAGTATTAGTGCCTAGTTACAACTTTTATAAAGATACTCTGTAGTCGAATGAATTTTGAAATTTTTCGCGCGATCACGGACTAATTTGTAACATTTGCGTGTGAATGAACTCCTTATTCTGTCATTTCTTTAGGTTTCGCAAAGTATGTCTGAATTTCCGAGAATCTGATTGTCTCGATCATTTATTGCAATGATATGGTAATTAGGTTTCTGTGGTTGTATAGTTGCTATATATACTGCGGTAAGAGTTAAAAGTTGGTTTCGATGGATTTAGACGCATCTCACCCTTAGTGGTAAATTAGTCTGGATTTTCACAGTATCCTACTTTTGAACGTCGAGTTATACGTGCTGATTCCAAACGACTATTTTTTATTATTATTTAGCTGTTTTTGGACAGAATCTACGGGTGTGAGTTTCCCAGTAAGGTAAGAGTTAAAGTTTGCATTAGAAATAAAGGCTTATTAGAATCCACGGGGTCTCCTTTTGTAGTGATATTGCAGAGTTTAAAGTGGCATTTTATAGTAAATGGAAGTGGCCTTTTCCTTAGGTTACTGCATATTGATCAGCGTGTCTATTTGTTTTCTAGTTAAGGGATTGAATTTTACAAGTATTTTTGGAAAGGATTGCCCCTCTCAGTTTTTTTTATTATTATTATTGAGCTTTATTTTGATCATCTTAAGTTAAATCTACCCGCTCCACTGCCGAAGCCTTTATTATTGCTTTTAATAAATTGTTGTTTATTGTTAAATTTGTATGGCTTCCTTTCAAATGAACTGTCCGAAAGGGTATGTCCCAAAATCTTGATGCAGTTCCCTCGTTGACCTACACATTTTTTTTTCTCCAAGAACACCTAAAAATGATATATTTTATACATAATGTATATTTTTATTAGTATGCAATGTATTTTATTCTATATTAATATTTTGTTCATTACAATAATCTACATCCATATTAAAATTTGGTTTATCCCAATTCTCATCTGATGAAAAAATAAATTAATATGATAAATGTTCTTCAAAATATTTGTGTATTTTTCGCATTTGTAGTTTTGAGGTATGAAAAATAGAAAAAATAATAAGAAATATTTTCGCGTAATCTATCTTGCATCATTACTTCAAAAGAAAAATATTATTTTAATCAAACTACTTTTTCTTTAATTTAAATAAAATTTCAATGTTCTATTTTCTTTAATCTTAAATTTCGTCGTAATTTGGCTCAATTATTGCAAAATTAACTTTTGTTATTTTCATGTTTTCTAAAAGAATTTTAGAAGTTTTCCAAGTATTGGAGTTATTTTATTTATGAATGTATTCATATTACAACAGCACTATTGCTGATTTTTGTACTTAGTTATTCTACAAACCGTTTTATTTAATGAGATGAGAAATGTATAATTTTAGATGAGAAATGTATAATTTTTTTTAATTTAAAGAGGGGGGAGAATTTCCACCTGTGGAATTAAAATGCACACTAGACCAGTGTTGGTGACTTCTCGGGAAAATATTTTGACTTGGAATCAATTGCTGATACACAAAGCGGTTTCCAGCTGATTAAATGGTACTTCTCTATTATAGGGCTCTTGGCGCTTTTAAAATAGTTTGGGTCAATTTGGGATTAAGAAATGAGATTTGTTTCCAACGGATATAAGCAGCTAAGAAAACAAGACTGATAAATTACCATGCTTGTTTATGTATCTATTAAAATTATTGCTTCTGATTACACATATTAAACAAATTATTTTTGTTTATATGTAGTTGCGGATAAATGGCTTCTGTATATTAAATAAATCGTATAAATATTTAACAAATTGCTTGTGTACATGAAGCAGTGAATAAATTGCCAGAAAATACGTGTGAAAAACTCCTTTCTCTTGCCTAGGCCTTTTCCTCTATCTCACTAATGATCCTATAAAGAGGGAAGTACTGATTAAATTAATTAAAAATAGTATTTCATAAAAATAAAAATGGCTTGGCTCGTAAACAAGATGGATTGGCGATATTTGATTTTAGGGAAATTAAAAATACATAAGATGGAGGGATTTAAAGATGACGCTTGATCATTTAAAATATAAGCAGAACAACAACAACAAAAAAAAAAAATAATCATCTAAATAAAGAAGGAAGTATAAAAAATTTGTTATAATAACGGAAGTCTATCTAATTTTCTCTATTAAACATGATCATCCTGTGACCTTGTACGATATCCATCGTTATCCGATTTACTAGACCGATACTCGTCTTCCAAGAAAACTATGATGATCCAGAGCATTAAAATAAACGACGCAGACTCTCTTCAGCTATGCACGGGGCAGTACCAGATCGACATCGGCACGTCCTATCCAAATATTTGCCGATGCTTATCTCGTGGAGGTAAGTAGCAATTTGCCATCCAGTTATTGATTTATTAGCCCCATATTAGTCGCACTTAATGAGCGGAAACGCGACGGAACCGGTCGCGACATCTCATATATTTATATTTTTTCGGGTTCACTTGGTTCATTATTGAGTCATACCCAGGTGGCGCGAGCATTTCTGTTTGAATATATTACTCTGCTTAATGAAGGGTAAAAAAAGTGAAATAAAGTTTTGATCAATGCCTCCAGGGCAGGAAGTATCGCATGCGCTGATCTTAAATTCCTGATAAACATCCGATCCGCGATTTAATCCCTGGCCTGTGGAAGTGCTTAATCATTTATCTTAATAGCTATCAAAAGAAGATGGCACTGCCGGAATGAGTCATATTAGATAGTTAACACCTGAAACCGTTCGTGTCCATGGATGGGGTATTTGTGATTGTCAAGGTCATTCCGGATGAGCCCGGAGGAAGAGACAGGTTGAGTTGAAATGCCACTGCGCCACAGATAAATAAAAACGAAAATACAAATCGTCTTTGACTCACTCCTTGCTTAAAAAGAGACCTGCATGTAATTTTGATGTATTTATCATAAATGTTGGAGAGGGTTCATGTGAACCAATTAACGTCTTAAAAGGTTGAAAAACCTTCATTGGAGCACTATGATGAATTACCTGCCAGTACCGGGCTTTTTTGGAAAGCCGATGTTGCAAAGATTCATTAGACGAATCCATTTCATCGAGATGATCTAATTCATGCAAGTGATCGAATTCGCAGATGATCTAATCTAATAAATGATATGTCTATTAATCAAACCCCAAATGTAATGCAATTCTATTACGGAAAAATAAAATAAAATTCATCACACATCCAGTAGTGACACATTCCAAAATAATCTAAACATTTTACTGCACTTGCACACATTCATTTTACAGAAGTTCAGTAATAATGTGTTTTATACTTTGCAACAAGTCATTGTTGTATAATAACCCAAAGAAATGGCAATGTTCATTTAACGTTTACACTCAGATCCAGGATCCAGATACATTTAAATTATTGTTTCCCATATTTTGACATCTAATACTTAGGTTTAAAGATTTATAAATAATAATGTAATCAACTAATAATTCAATAATTTAAAAAACAATTAACATGAAATTTAATTTTTAATTCATTTTTCAATTTAATGTTCCCAATTGCAAACATTAGCCTATGGTCTGTAAAACGTTAATACATTCAGGGTCCGTCATTAAGGATGTTGTGGCGAAACAAGGCCTCCGAAGCTCGCACTATTATAGACGAACCCCGTGAAAGTGAAACAAGTTTTTTTTTAACATTGATAAAAAAAAAAAAAAAAGAAAGAAAGAAAAAGTCGCCAAATTTTGCACTCAGACCACACATGATTTCTCGTGCTTATAAGAACCTCTATTAAGGCTTATAAACTTTTAAAAAAAATAAAAATAGTGCCCCGTTAAAGAAAACGCTAGATACATGCACGCATTTTTATGCCAATAACTCTTGATATCTTTCTTTTCTGTTAACTTTAATCTTACATATGGTTGATAACAAGCTCCAGTTTTAATAACAAATTTGTATAAAAATCTATATTTTCTGCTGCATAGGAGAAAAAAAAAGAGCGATATTAAACTGAGGTGCAGCTAGGATTTTTATTTAGGAGGGGTTTTGAATGATTAAAATTTCTTTGTTTCATTATGTATATGGAACTTTTTTTTTCTCCTTTTGCTAAATAAATATGTGATTCGTAATAATCAACATAAAGTAAAACACACAATCAAAAGAAACGTTGCTTGCAGCTGAATACTAAGCTTAAGCTATTTCAAGTCTTCATAAAGGAGCCTCCTTCCTATAATGCAAAATGAAAAAAAAAAAAAAAAAAAAAGAGAGAGAGAGAGAGAGAGAGAGAGAGAGAGAGAGAGAGAGAGAGAGAGAGAGAGAGAGAGAGAGAGAGAGAGAGAGAGAGAGAGAGAGAGAGAGAGAGAGAGAGAGAGAGAGAATGAGAAATGGCAGCTTAAAATAGGTTTGCTGCTGCTGTCCTGCATTTTTTTTTGTTTCATTTTTCACTGAAAATGCTCCTTTTTATGAGGGGCTGGCTCTCAAGAGATTCTTTCAAGTCTCTCCTGAAACCTTGAAACAATTTGTTGCTAATTGTATAGTTATTTTTTGCTTCTTTTACGTTGTTTATTTATGCAACAACGCCAAGAGTTTTTGTATTTATCTTATCTGTTTTAAATTGGCTTAGAGGTCGATTTCTACAACGGTCGCTTTTACTTTTTTAAAAATAACTCTTAAGAGGCTACTTCACTAATGCGAAAACTCCCGCCCGTTAATGTTAACCCTATGATTTTTTTTTTTTTTTTTTTTTTTTTTTTTTTTTGCATTGGATAGTTGAGATTGATTTCTACAAAGGCCGTTTTTTACTTTTTCGATTTTGCTTACAAGATTTTTTATGACAATACTTTCACTTTCGGAACCATTTTCGAAAATAAAAATATCCTCCTAAAAAAAAATAAAAATAAAAATAAAAAACAATAAAAACATGTAGACAAGTTCGAAAAAAGTTTCTCTTTCGCTGCGCCAGATATTTAGTGAAGAAATTAGACAATGGAGAAATGAATTTTAAACAGAATCTCCGATGCACATCACATCTTCGTTTTTCGGGATAAATTAAAGAAATGATGGAACTTCTCGAAATAGGGAACCAGTAAAGATTTAAAAAATAAGAGCTAAAAAATCTAGAAACATCAGAAAAGTCATAGACGTATTGCAACGACTAACAAAGCAATTTTGTTTGTGAAATAAAAACAGTTAAACAAAACCTTCAACGCATTTTCAAATGTTGTAACTCCTATTGTTACATTCAAACGTAATGCAGAATCCATAATTAAAATCTTAATAATAATAATAATAATAATAATAATAATAATATTAGTAATTGAAATAATAAACTTAATAATAATAATAATAATAATAACAATGGAAATAATAAACTTAATAATAATAATAATAATAATAGTAATTGAAATAATAAACTTAATAATAATAATAATAATAATAACAATGGAAATAATAAACTTAATAATAATAATAATAATAATAATAATAATAATAATAATAATAATAATGGAAATAATAAACTTAATAATAATAATAATAATAATAATAATAACAATAATAATGGAAATAATAAACTTAATAATAATAATAATAATAATAATAATAATAATAATAATAATAATAATAATAATGGAAATAATAAACTTAATAATAATAATAATAATAATAAATTTAATAAATTTAATAATAAGAATAATAAAACTAATAATAATAATAAATTTAATAAATTTAATAATAAGAATAATAAAACTAATAATAATAATAATAATAATAATAATAATAATAATAATAATAATAATACTTGGAAGCTTTTGACAAGTGTGTGCATATGTTTTTGGAATATTCTGTATGTGCCAAATGCATAATATTTACATTTGAGTGTATGTGTGTATGAGAGTAAAGTAAAATATAAGAAGAAGAAAAATCAATTAAAATAGCAAATTATATTTTCATCATAGGCTATTTATTATAGTAACATGCCTAAAAGGAGGAAAGCAATTATTTTGTAAATCCAAGAAAATTTATTTAAGAATTTCTTTACAATCTTAAGACCGGTATTACTACTTACTTATATGTACAAGAAAATAAATAATTAGACATATGTACAAAACCTTGTCAAATTATCTTATGTATGCTCTTGTTGTATTATGTTGAATTTTCTCACAATATTCTGCATGCTTTAAGAAAAATAGCAAAATTAATTAATTAATTGATTTAGAAAAAAAACACTTATTTTATAAATCAATTTTACTAATTTTGGCAATTAAATGAATAACCTTAATTAAAAATAAATAAATAAATAATTTCCAGTATATCTATAAGAAATGTAAAATTATTTTCAATTTCGAACATATCGACAAATATATTTTTGATTGAGAACAACTAAATAATACTGGAAACTCATCATTATCCAACTATTATCAATGCATTACACAAAATATGGTTTTAATATGAGTTTTATATAACATTATTGATTTTTTGAACAAATCATTATAGATTCAAAATCTCTGGTTTTTTTTTTTTCCCTTGAAACTATCGTTTTTTTTCGGAAATAACAGTTTAACTCTCTAAAAATATCCATTAAATCAGCAGTTTACATTTTGCAACATAAGCTATTTATTAACACATCCAAAAGAGGAAAGCAATTAGTTTGCAAATCCAAGAAAATTACGTCTTTAATCGCCACATTTGCTGTGTTCTCCAGCTGATTACGGGTATTAAAATGCCACTGCTTCCCTAGCACGCAATGGACAGTTTATTGCCAATTATGACGTATTTAGTTTTGACAAAACTGTTCCCTGAATAGTTTTTTACGCCAAGTTAGACCATCTGTCGAGTCATTTGATTATTTTTAATGTTTTAATATCTAAATTTTTTTTTCTATTTTTTAAAAAAATCTGTTTAAGGGTCGCATATCTTTTAAGGTTTCGCAGTGCATGATAAAAGTTGTGTAGGATGATAATAAGCTTTTAAATGTTTATTCCAATTACATGGGAATTTACAAAAGACCAGTTTCAACTCATAGAAAATCATAAAATAAACACTCGTGATTGAATAAAATAAAACATATAGCACAATTAATATAAGCTAATTTTTTATGTTCTATCCGATTCGTAAGCTACACTGAAAACAAATTGTTGATTTTACAGTAGAACACTGGCACTCCAGCTGCCAGTATTATACCGTAAAATTAACAGTAATAAACAGTAAAATAAGCAGTAATACGCTGCTCAACAAATTTTTTTTGCAGTGTAACTTAATTCAGAATGTCTGTATTAACATATAACTTGTATTAAAATGATCTCAAAACTGTGCTGCAAATTGAAATAATGATACAGAAATCATTTGAGAAAAAGTATTTTAAAACCTCATCCAAATTTAAATAGTGTAGTTTTTGTGAAGTTAGTTCAAAATGTTTTATGAAGGCCAAAAATCCTAATGTATTTTTAAATACAAGATAGTACATTTTGTCAAATGTATTATTAAATACAAACTACCAAAGCTCCGATTGAAATATCTGAATGTGCCAGCTACCGGCGACATGACAAATTTTGCATTTACCTTTACTGAAAGACAGCGGATTAATTTTATGATTACAGATAAACTTATTCATAATTTTAAAAAAAATTGTAAGCGGACTATAATGAACTTGCATTACATGAAAAAAGTTTCTGTCACTGTGTATGATTGTATAGTATCCCAAAACGAATAAAATATTTATGTAAGGTAGCATTATATAACATAATACTTTTTGTGAAATGTCTAATTTAGAAACTCTAAAAGGGACTGCTAAAGTGTTTGATAATATTTTTCATTGTCATCAAAACAAATTTTCCAATTTTTATCTTTACTCAAAAACAACGAATTAATAATTTGATTAGAGTTAAAATTATTCATAATTTTTCTTTTATTTTGAAAAAAGTATTTATAGCAGACGATAACGAGCCTTTCGTACGTGACAAAAGTTGTTGGTTATCGTTGTATAATATAGCGAAACAAACAGAATAATTATTTATGCAACGACATTTAATGAAGACAGGAAATGCCTGATCAACAAATTTTTCAAATCTATTTTGCCACGGGGATTTGTACAAAATAGATCAGGTTTGATGAATTATAATGGATATATAAACACCTGAAGCAGTTTTCTATTTATTATATAATATCGACCTTTAAATATTATCTCAAGTCTTAAGTCTCTGAGAAATCTAGTAGTCAAAAGATATCAAAAAAGACCATCTCAATCCTATTTTTGTAGCAATTATTTTCGAAGATAATAAGACCAATTTTTCAAAAATAACATTATAATTGTAGTAATCTGTGATATTTTTCATTCGAACTTCTGAGTGTCAAACATTCACATTTTCAAAGAAAAAAAGTTCCCTGTCACTGCCAGCTGTCTTGAAATTAACTTGGTTTACTTATACCCAAGCAAACAGAGATAAAAAGGTTTAATGCTTAAGGCTGTAAAAATCTTTTATCTTTAGTTTTATGTAGGGTCATAGACATTATTATTTTTTTTAAATTGGATTTGAATTAAGCTTTATCATCGACAATTCGGTTATATAATGAACAATTTATTACCGCGGAATCTACTAAGTAAATAACTTTCATACGTTGTTTGCTTATATCAGACCTGCTAGTTAAAGAAACCTATAATTAATATCGCAGAGACAAGACTCATATTTTTACACTCAAGGAACGACTAATAAAGTTAATATATTTTAAATATTAACCCATTTAATCCGCTTGGCATGATTATATCGCCAGAATATACAGAAGGTATATATTACCAGGGTTCGTGCCAAAAACTTTGAAAATTAGTGTTTGCTTTCTTTAATATTTTTAACACAATCAAATGATTGGTAAATAATTCATACGAGTAATAATTTTCCCATCTGAGTGAAAAAAATGTGTCCAGGCGGGGACTCCAACCCAGAACCTTTGGCTTCAAATGCCAGTGCTCTTCCAATTACGCTATCTGGGCGACTTCCCAGCCCAGGTAGTTCCGAGCGAATATTGTGTTGGCTAGGATGTTGTCCAGATAGCTCAATTGGAAGAGCATTGGCGTTTGAAACCAAAGGTTCTGGATTCGAGTCCCAGCCTGAACACATTTTCGCTCAGATGGAAAAATTACTACGCGTAAAATAAAGATTACTGTTTAAATAAAGTTGTGTAGAAAAGTTAAAACGTATGATATTGTTTATGGAACCATTGTCAGGTACACAGACAATAAAAACAACAGTAATTTATTTTACCACTTATTTGTAACTATTCCTTAATACACTTAGTTTTTTGTTTTCTGTATAAAGTCTAATTACTAGATTTGGTGCTGTTCCACGAACTTTCGCTTCATTTTATTGTGCTATTTCCCACTGACAAATTCTCTCGCTATGCAAACGAAAAACAAAAAAGTTCTTCCGGCCTGTACAGGGTGATAGTTTTCCCATTCCTTGCTTTTAAGAAGCTAATTTTACTCAAACATACGAATTTAAAATACGTGGAACCCGATTATAGAAGATTCCCAGTTTTGTAAATATTGAATTGGGATGGAAATTTAAAAAAAAAAAAAAATTGACAGTTATCGCCAAGTTTGCCTTTATGGCGACTTATTTTTGTCATCAAATTTGGCGTTATGTCGCCAAGTATCGCCGAGCTTGGCGAGAATTTGACTCCGGCGTATATAACTATGTAGTTTTAAGCGTATGAGACTTGGAACAATAGTTACAACAATGAATGGAGATTTGCAAGAAACCATCTTCAATAAAACTCATAAATCAAACTCGCTTTGAAGGACTTCCTTATTTTTAATCTGTTTTTTTGTTTCAAAATATCAGCCACCCTACAATATCAAACTGCTATTATATCTCAGACATTTTTAAAGATAGAAATGAATAAAAAATCTCCGAAATCCCTGTTTGAAGGCCAAACACTTAAAAGAAAAAATCTTTTGGATTTCTAATTTTTTTTGGACATATTTTTGAATTTAATATCTCTAAATGGCCGTCATTTTGAAACAAGATGGCGAATGAAGCTGGCCAATGAACTGGTCAAGACTTTGGTAAGTTCTATACACATGCTCAATCACATCGAAATCGATTCATAAAAACGAGTGCTATTGCCTGAAAAAAATCATATGTATATATATGATTATATAATCATATATATATATATATATGTGTGTGTGTGTGTGTGTGTGTGTGTGTGTGTGTATATATATATCAACATTTGAATGGAGGTTGTTTTTGGATCACTGAAAATATACCGAAATATCCGGAATTATTTTCATTCAGACGGCTGCAATAGGTAGCTTCTTACATTTTGTAATGTCAACTACTACAATATATATATATATATATATATATATTATTCAACAATAAATACCAAATATGCCTTCAGACATTTACAATAGATGACAAAGCAAAGTGATGGACGTTTAAAGTAGAAATAATCTTCAGAAATAGTTCTCGGAACAAATGGGTTAACTTTATTAATTTGTAAAATCTGAAAAATTCAATTACAATGATATTTGCAACATAAATTGAGGCAGTGGATTTGATGGCTAAATTAATTGTATTCGTTTTATCGTCTGAAACTTTTGGTTTTGTTCAGGAGCCCACCGGTCATATTTTTGGCTACCACTATGTTCAAACAATAATCTTCGTGGTGTATTTCTGTGCGCTCTCTGGAAATCTCATTGCTCATGGGGTTTAAAACAACGTTTTCAATGGTTTTTTTTTTTTTTTTTTTTTTTTTTTTTTTTTTTACCGCTGACCAGGCCCCTACCTGCCAGGCTTTTGCCTAGCTTAACGAGATGCCTAACGAGATGTTGATACCTGGCAACGGGGCGAAGATTCGCCTGCTCTCCTCTTAGCGAAGATGTGTTTGTTAAATCTTTAGGCCGACGTAGTTTCAGTGCGTCTTGTTGCTTTAATTGTTTTTTTCTTAGTTGGCCGGTTGCTAATTGATTTTTGATGAGGCGGTTCAGCACTGCGCAGTGTAGCGAAGTCATGCCGGACGGATATGAGATGCTGGGCTGCATCGCTCATCCATACGTTATGCCATCGCTACTCGAGTTGGTCTCGTAATTTAGAACCTTGATCTGGTGACGAGACCTTCACTAGACTAGGCACCCCCAGAGGTATTATTTGCAGGTAACTTGGAGGACTTTACACCCACGACGGATTTTACATGCACCGGGGCCATTAGCGTACACGTTTTCAATGGTTATTCCATGACAATAATTAAAAATTATAAATCTTTATAGTTTTGGTATACAGTTTATTTCGGACAAGAAATGTTTTACAGAAGTTTGCGTCTCAAAATTTTACACAAAATCTTTTAAAAATAATAAAAATAAAGACTAATTTTTTTAAATACTGTGATTTTTCATTTTCCTTTTGATTTGTTTTAGTTTCTCTTAAATACCTTTTTTTTTCCTTTTCAGTCAGATGCTGGAAGCCAGAAGCCACCAGAGCCAGAAACAACTGATGAGCATTATTGTTTTGCTCGTGGAATAATAGTTTTCGTTCATTTGTACCCACCAGCTCCATTGCACGCACTTTGCGGAGCTCCCGGTTGTCACTCTCTGATATTGTAAATTTCCTTGTGCTATCTCGTCTAGAAGATTTATGTAATTGTCAAAGTCAAGATCGTGTTTCTGTGAATAAAATATATGGATAATTCGAGACAAACAACCTTTGTAGCTATAGGTCTCCACGCATCACTCCTTCAAAGTTCAAAGTTCAAAGTTGATTTGTATCCACCAGTGGCATAACATTAAAATAGTCGAAACCAGAAGATTAGTCTCAGGATCGATTTCAGGTAGATAATTCTGATCCTCAAAGGATTTTAAATAATTTTCTTCGTAAGTAATGACAATTTGGGACTTCTAAAAAAGTCTTCTTTTGTAAATACTGATGCTCCAGTGGGCTGCTTTGCTGCACTTAAAAAATGTTCCTGGCAGTTTTGAGTCACCACGGTCATTTTATGCCCATAATGATCTTCTGATAACAAAAATAAATAACTTAAAAATTAATAAAATTTAATACACCACGTAAACATTTTGCTGTTTCAAGATCTTCCTTTTTATAGTTTGACTTGTTATACAAAAATATTTTTTATGCTATTCTGCCGCAATACAAACACGGTGAAATGTTTAAGGAGAAAAAAATGATAATGTATTAACAAAATCATGTCTTGGTGATATTTATTGCCTGATTGCGTGTCTTCAACAAAACCTATGTGTCCCCTTCAAACTGCAAGTCATCTGAGTGAAAGAGGAAAAAAAATCCAAATTATCGTGTTCTCAGACTCCCCACACGCCTAAAATATTACATAAAAAAATTGTGGTTTGTGTCTCACCTGTTCGTGTCTTTTCGTGTACTGTTCGACCGTGATTATTTGACATGTAAGCCCCGTGACTTTAAACGAGTCCATTCGTTGAATAATGTAACAAGTAGAACCTATGCTTACCTTATATTATGATTCTTATTCAATATCTATATCATATTAGCCCACTTTCTATCACTATAGCTTAATGATCTTTTAGAAGGTCAGATGCCTTTTGTCAGAGAGTCCTTCCGAATGCCTTACTGAAAAGATGTTTTTTATATACAGAATTCCACTTAGCTACGTGGTATATCTATTTATGGTGCTTCCAATAATTTTATTCGCTTAAATATGAACTTATGTTTTCATTATGTGCAGCAACGTGTGCATGTAAAACTTTAATAATAATAATAAAAAAAAGTATCATCATGTTATGTAGCTCCTACTAACAGTTTGGATTGGTTACAATGTTGTACAAATACGACAGTGAATCAACTGGTTTATGAAAACTCGATTTTGAAATTAATTAAAATACAAATTGTGCATGTTGCGTATATTTATTATATCTTGATACAAAGTGTTAGAGAAGGTGGAAATAACTATCTTAACAAAATCATGTCATGAAGATATTTAATGCTTAGTTTGGTGATATATATCATAGCAAACGCGGTAGCGTTTGCTATAATATGTACTTTCTCACCGCCGTGAACTGATATATCCGTTCACTATGCTGTAGATTTCACTACAATAGAAACAGTTTTTAAATTAATGTATTTCTATAAATATAGTGCAGTTTTAAAAAAATTGAGTAATGATTGATACTCTCAAGGGATATACTCATATATGTAATTAAGTTTCTTATATCAAGTTTAAAATTTCCTCTTTTTTTAGCATTTAAAACATATTAAGAGAAAACAACATTACAAATTTGCCCTTTTGCTCGGAGGTCAGGGAGAAATAGAAAATGCAAACGTTTTTCTGAAATTTCTGGCGAACCAGTTGACATACGACAGTGATTTTTTTTTGAAAGATAGAACTCGACGAGACGAATAAAATGATAGCATTAAAAAAATTACTGTAGCTTACTGTTGTTTTTTATTTAACTTTAAACGAAAAAATGAAGACACAAAGTTCAACAAACCGTAGCTAACGTTCCACTGAGTGGATTAACTTCGTTTTTGTTTTATTTTTTTCCTTTTGATAAAACTTAATTTAGATTTATTTTTTATCTTTGTATGTTTGACGGTCGCTGAGAAAATCGAATTTATTTTGTAAAGTTCCTGTTGAACATTGGTTTTTCTTTTCTTTTTTTATCATAGCAAACGCGCGCGTTTGCACGAAAGTTTAAATAAATAGTATTATTATTATTATGTAACAGAATTCATTCAAATTAAATAAATCACGTGACAAACATGCTTATTTGTTTTCATTTTCATACTAGCGTAAATGCCCGTTATAGGACGGTGGGTAGAAATCGTTTTCACAATAAATTTGAAATAATTGATAAATATACTCGTGTACTATTCATCGACAATGAGGAAATATATATATTGGAAAATTGTATCGCATAACATGCTCCTGCTATTCACCTTCAAACTCACTAAGCATTTTATATGCTTGTGTAAAAGAATTGTGTCTCATAATTTCATCTAATTCACGCAAAATATGCGGCAAGCAATTTTCAATGTCGTCGTTATTAAGTCGTTCCTGTACAGCTTGTGCTGTATCTTTCATTTTGGTACTTTTTCGTTATACCAACACTATGCCAAAATGTTTGCTAATGCGGCAATTATTTCAACCCTGACCGAGCAGATGTTGTCTACAAACCGTGTTGTCATGCAAAACGTGCTAAACATTGTGATTTATTATTTATTGAATGTAAATAATTTTTTCGGTACTTTTCCGTTATGCAAAAACCATTGTCACCAAGCGTAATAGTTGGCGCAAAATAAAATTCCGGTGAATCAAAACATTAAAAAAAAAAAAAAAAAAAAAAAAAAAAAAAAAAACAATGTTGAAACGAAAGCAAGCATTTAAAAAATATAATGTTTGAAAATTACAGACTTTTAAACACTATTTTATTAAAATTAAAACACAAATATATATACTTAAAATAAGAAAACAAACAATTGTTATACAATAAAGGGGAAAATCGCCGGTATAGTCTCCTCTTATTGGCGATAAATGTTTGATGTGGTTGTTGCGATCTTCAGCCTTTGGGGTTGAATTTTTAACTACTGGAATGTACTTTATTTACCTGACATCACACCCCTTTTGTCAACATTTTGTGTTTTTTCACCAATCACGCCAACCGGCACAGGATATGGAACTCTTCTCCAATAAAGTAATAAAATAAAAACCTTATTAAACTGCTGGCATGAAATTACAAATGTGTTTTAACATCGCAGTAAACATTTCATTTTTTGAATGAAGACGTCGCCATATGAACTCTATGAGATACGACTATAAATTATGACGAACAGTCCCCCGATGTCTTTTATTGCACCAGTTTGCAATGCCCAATAATCTCTCAACATTTTGGGTATGACATTCGTTAGGGTCAACAAAATTATATTTGTGATTTACTATGAAGTGATCATATCTAACATCTCGCAGTTCATGTGTTTTATATGTTCTCTAGCAATCTGTGTAGATAATATTTACATCAACTACATTGTTTTCTATTACCGCCATTAAAGTTTAACTGTATGATCAGGAATAGGAGTAAGGAAACATTCCTGTGTTTCACAACATAAACGCAGTAATACCCATTGAGGAGGAAGAACCCGTCCTACATTGCTTTTTCCTCTGGTCTAACAATATACCATAATCTAACATATATCATACTAACACCCAACAATCTAACATATATCAGACAAACTAAAAGACAACTGAGTGAAGAGAAAAAAAAGCCCAAATCCTCATGCACTCGAACAGTCCACACTCTTTCCTCCCTTCTCCACAAAATAAAGACAATAAATGTGAAAATGATTCATGGATTACTTATTCGTGTCTTTAGATCCATGTGGACCTTGAAAAAGCCTTATCGTAAGAAAGTTCTTTATATAAAGAATTGCAGTTATCTATGCGATATATCTATTTATCCAATTTTCTTATTCACCTAAATAAAATGTTATGATGTCACTACTTGCAAATATGGAAGAAATGCCGAAAAAATTTTGATTTCAAGAAACAACAATGCAACCTTATCTTTTAATGATTCTAGTAAGAGTTTGAATAGGTTGCATTGTTCTAGAAATGTGACAATGAATCAGCTGGTTTGTGAAAATTTGATTTTGAAACTACACAAATTGTGTACGTTGCACTCATGTATGCCGATATAAAGCGTTAGAGAAGGAAGAAACGACTATCTTAACTAAATCATGTCTTAAACATTTTTTACCTGATATGATGTCCGCTAACAGGAGATTTCCTTTCAAAGTAGAAAGCCATCTAAGTGAAAGAAGAAGAAAAAATCTTCCTGGTCTCAGACACGCCCCCCCCCCTCCCCTGCAAACATGCCCTGTCCAAACATACAAACGAAAATTGTGAAAATGACCCATGGCTCAGCGTTGTCTTTATAATGCTTGTGAGCCTTGAAAAAGCCTTATTGAAAAAAAAATTGTTTATATACAGAATTGAACATAGCTATGTGATATATATAATATTTATCTAACTTATTCATTTAAATTCACAGTTACAATTTCATCCCGTACAAATACCGAATACATCCACAACATTTGTATTAAAAAAAAAAAAAAGTAAAATCATCTATTGAAGACTCTACTGACAAGCTAAATAAGTTGCAAAAATGCGATAATGAATGAGTTGGTTATGAAAACTTGATTTTCAAATAATGCAAATTGTGGATGTTGCAGTTTATGCGTGCAATCACTCATGCTTACATTGTAGTATGCATGCGTAGTATGTTTGTAGTTCATATTGATATGAAAAGTTGGAGATGGAGTAAATGATTATCTTAACTAAATCACGTCTTGCAGATATTTATTTCATGGCGTGATGACATATATCTAACAGTTAATTCCATGATCATTACAAACTAGAAGCCACCTGAGTAAACAAGAAAAAAAAAGCTCAGAATACTCATGTTCTCAGACAACCCACACGCCTTACTTTTCCTAAATACACAAAGACAAAAGTTGTAAGCGATTTGTTGCTCACCTGTTCGTGTTTTTTGAGGTAGTCGAGACTTGGAAAAGATTTATCCAAATTTCTTTGTATAGAGAATTGCGCTGAGCTTTGCTATATATTCATTTATCTAATTTTCTTGTTCACCTAAATGCAAAATTATGATTTCATCACTACAAATATGGAAGGCACTATGAAATTTTGATTTCAAAATGCAATAAGGTAATGGTAGTATCATCTTTTGAGGATTTTAGGGCAGTTTAGATTAGTTACGATGTTGTAGAAATTCGACACTAATTCTGCAGATTTCTGAAAGTACTTTTTGAAATTACACAAATTATATATTTTGCATGTTTCTGTTAATATAAAGTTTATATATTTAGTATGTTCATGTGGATATAAAGAGTAGTAGAGATAAAGTAATAGAGAAGGATGAAATGACTATTTTAACTAAATCACGTCTTGAAGATATTTATTGCCCGACGTAATAGCATATATCTAAAAGTTAATTTCATGCTTATTTCACATTGAAGCCATCTTAATGAAAGAGAAAACCCCACAAAATTCTCATGTTCTCAAACGAGCCACTCGCATTACTTTTCCCAAAAACATAAACACAAAAGTTGTAAAAGTAATTTGTAGCTCAACTGTACGTGAAGTAGGTGAGCAGTGGGAAGGCAGAGCATTGTACATAGCTATGTAATAAATCTATTATCTAAATTTCACACTCAACTAAATCAAAGTTTATCATATGTAAATGATGCACATGCACATGATTCGTATATGTATATTTCATCACCTGCAAACATGGAAGAAATTCACGAAATTTTGATTTCAAAAAACAACATTGTAAAACAACATATCTCTTGAGAATTTTAAGGATATTTTGAATTAAATACAATGTTGAAGTAATGCGAAACTATCTGGTTTGTGAAAAGTTGATTTATGTTGCATACATACAGTATGATGATATAAAGAGTTAGAGAAGGAGGAAATGATGATCTTAACTAAATCACGCTATGTAAATATTTATTGCCTGACTTGATGGCATATATTCAGTTAATTCAACCTTCCTTTCAAACTAGAAGCCATCTGAGTGAAAGGGGAAAAACCCCCTAAATCCTCATGTTCTAAGGCAACCCACACGCTTTTGTTTTTTTCGAAATGCATAAAGACGAAAGTTGTGAAAGTGATTTGTAGCTCACCTGTTCGTGTCTCTTGAGGTAGGTGAGCCTTGGGAAGGCCTTGTCGCAGAACTGACATCCATAGGGTGTGTTCTCGGTTACTCCGACCGTGAAGGTGATCTCAGCGGGATCAGCTGGATCGCCAGATGACGAGGAGGGTGTTGGGCAACCCCCTGGAGACGAGAGGTCATCCGGGGTGTCCGAAGAACGCAAAGAACCACCACTTCCTGCACCCGCGCACGTCGAACCACCTGGAAGAAACAGCAAAAGGAGCCATTAATAACCCGGCGAATGAAAAATAATACATGAAGATTAGAAAACTCTTTACCTGATGGAATTACAATAGACGACCCAGTTATTTCCCCCCTAATATGATACACTTTCAGATGTCTTACTTCACGCGATTGGAGTTATAATCATTTTCGTTATTTTGTGTTTGATTGATTGACTCAAAACATATCTTGTAAATTGGAAAAACGGGTATTATGTTTCCATTTCACTTCGCTGTCAATAATTATTTCTCAAATAGCGTATTTTCCTACCTGGATACTGACTTGTTATTTAATGTAGCAAGTAAGCTAGCAGAATTACGAATAGATATGTAATAGTTAAACTATTCGAAGTTCTTGGTTTTGCATATTATTTTTACTCTTTTATGTACTGTTTATGCTAATTATGTTTACTGTTTATGTATACATTTTAATTCTCAAAATACGTTTGACATATCAAGTATTTTTAACATTTCAAAGTATATGAATTGATATAGCTGTATTTTCTTAGCATAGTGACTTTATAGCAGGACTTTATTTTGAGGACGTAAAAATTACATTTAAGGACTTGCATTAAAATAATGAAAATACTAATCAAATGTTTCAATTAAATTTCATTTTTAATTTTTAATTATAAAAGTAAAAGTATATATAGTTATATTAAATATTCGAACACAGAATTTAAATTTCACAGACAGACAAGAAAAGGCTCCTTAAAATCTTAAAAGAAAAAAAAACATTTTGTACAAATATTCATTGGTTGATTTCTAAGAGTTAGGTTATTTTTTACCTTTTTGTGTTATATAACCATATAACCATCTACAATAATCTGGAAACGTTTCCAACAGGTGTCTTGTTTTTATTTAACTGGTTTTCAACTAAGTTCAGCATATTTTCATTTGACTGAGTCCATATAAATAGCAAATAAACCATCAATAATTTTGAAGACTAGAGACCTCAGTTGAGAAATCAAGGTACGATACTGAAACATGCATTTAAATCTCACAAAAGTTCAAATAGTTTTTTAAAATGTTAAAATACTGCCACTTCATTAAAGAGAGACGTTAGTGTAATACATTTTGAAAAATTAACTTTTTTACGAAACACAAAGGGTTTAAAATGATAAATTTCAAACTTGACATTAAACGTGTTTACCGAAATACATACTGAACGTTGTTTGTGTTTTTTAATTGTAATATTTTTCTGAATATTTTGAAACTTTTAGCAACGTTTATGGAAAAATAAAAAAAGAAAAAGAAAAAGCAGGTACTTCTGCTTCTGCGTGATGCATGGATGATTTAGAAATGGCTCATACGATGAACATACCAAACACCGACATAAAAATACATTCAAAACATAAGCAGTTTAACCCTTTCACTACGGACAAGGACATGTACATCCCTATCGATCAGCGGAAGTATATGCCCGGATTATAGTTAATACACAATAACCTAAGTGAGAATTGTATATAATTCTCCTGAGTTAAAAGCCGTATCGAGATAAATTATTTCAGGAATGTTTAAATAAAATACTGATTTTTGGAGGAGTTCTATCCCTCCACACGTGGAGCACTTTGTTGATTTGAAGTTTTTTTGTCTCTTGGAACATGTGACAATAAAAACTATTATAATAGATAGTTTTTTTTTTTTTTTTTACTATTCTACCATGATCTTAATGTATTATGTAAGAAGATATATGCATCCTGGGGATATACTGCCACTGTTAAAGCTAGGGAGATTCCGAAGCAGGCAGATAAATTAAGAATTCATATTAAAAAAGAAAACAAAAGAAGAAAACCTGGTCTAGAATGCTGCTTGAACAAAAATCTAAATCCCGCTGTAGCTCTTATAATAGAATAAATAGAATTAAAGAATATTATAAGAATATCATATAGAGTAAGAAAATGAATAAAATAGAATAAATGAAATAAATAGAATTTTGATCGAAGTTGTTGCAGGGATCAAATATGAGAGTCAACGAAAATATTATATTTAAAATCTCCAATAACATTAAACCAGACATCTAGTATCTACTCACATATATGAAACGCCCTTGATGAATATTTGAAATGTAAAAATAACTTTCATAGATCTAAAAAAAAAATTAAATTAAATTAAAGACATCTATTTCTGTACTTGGCTGCGATTAAAAAGAACCAGTTTTCTCATTTAACTCGAAATATTAAACTTATTTCTTGTGTTAAAACATTTATGCTTAAATGAAGATTAATTAATCATTTTTTTCCATAATTATTTTAGAATATGAAAATTCCACATACATTTCTCATATGAATACACGAGCAGATCCTCATAATGACAACTGTAATGCATTAGTTCGAGCAAAAAGCCTTCAAGTCATCGATTACTTTTGAAAACAATTATGTTCTTATATGCCATATACGTCTGGGTTGGCATATTGAAGTCATATTGTGAAAACAGATAAAATGAATCATTCCGGAAAACAATCAATTACAATCGATCAGAATAAATCATACCTCGAAGAGAAATGTAGTAAAGCACACTCCTAAGGATATTAAACAGTTGTAGTGCAATATATACTCCTTTTACTGTATTGAAATTCCCATGATGTCCGTAGTGTGAAATTGAGAGATTGCAAGATTTATTGATTTCAGATTGAGAGGGTAATTTGTGCACTTACGATTATTACGGTGTATATTAGGTTTCATTGGATGAAGGAAGGTAGTATTAAATACGGAACATTTTAAAGTTTGAAAATTACCATGAAATGATTTGCTTCAAAGATATCGAAATTTATTTTTATCTGTTTATATAGGATATCCTTTCTTTTGTTTAGAATGTATGTTTAGTTTTGTAAATGTAAATGATATATTAGTTGAAGTTTGTGCCGCAAGCAAAAAATTTTTGTTTTAGTTAATATTTGAGACCACACAACGACACAACGTATTCTGTTTCTTGAGAAAACTAAAATTATCTCACCCCTTCCACACTTTAAGAAATTAATTTCTGGAATATGTTATATGTTCTTTAAATTATGAACTCTAAAAAAGTATATAGATGATTCTGATGAAATAGGGGCTTATTCTCTTATCAAAAGTAATAACCCCTGCAATATCATCACATTTTGCTTCAGAACAGTTATACTATTAAAGTTGTTAACAATTTAATTCATTGCGAAAAATATATATAACAGAGTAAAAATATAAGAATTGTAACTGAGTGATACCAAATAATCTAATACCCGTCTTATTAAAGTAATTGGCAAAATTTTATCTCAATAAGGAAGCTCGATTATACAAAAAGGGTGAAAATTGTATTCAATAACATTTGAAAGAAATAAGATTATGTGGCTTGTACATGTGACAGCATTACATACAATTTTATTTTTAAACAAGAACGACAAATCATGCATCTAGCATAGATTATGAAACAGTTTACAACATATTCAGATATTCAGAATACTGTATCAAAACTTCACGGTTTAATAAATGAAAAATTGTGTCTAACTCAACTATTTGGATAACGCATTACACATTTGAAAACAACATGTTTTCCGACTTTTTCCGACTATTGGTGGTAATGTCTGAAAACATTTCAGAAGTTACCATTAATAGTCGGAAAAGGTCGGTCCCTGTATATGATTTATAGAATTTATATCCACTAAGTAATATGAAAAAAAAAATTGTTAAATATAAAAACGCATACCACAATTGAAAATGCACTTCTAGCAATTATTGCTCATTCACAGTACTGTTACCGAATACTTTTGTGCGTCCCTGTAACGGAACGATAAGTGCTATGCACACCATATTGTACAGTAAGCATCTTTTAGTGCACCTCAATGACGTATATCCATTTCAATACGTTTGAAAAAGTGTAAAATCATTAAAACGCATTGCAAACGATTTTTCCCAATTGACCATAATGTAATTTTTTTTTTGAGTGTCTCTGTAAACGAAATGAAAGTGCTACACACTTCATTTTCAATACCGAACATGCCATAGTAAACCTCAATAAAATATATGAATTGCATTATAATCGGAGAATATTTACGCGAGTTAGAGCATGGTCAGACGGACAGATTATACAGACAAACTGAATTCATAAACACTTTTTAACTATGATGTAAAGTGTTAAGAAAATGATTTTGTTTTCCTTTTTAATTTCCAAGTACTAATTATTTCCAAGAATGCCCCATGAATCTACGTGAATGTTTGCAATTTCTACTATAATTCTTGTAATCAAATCATTCATGGCACATACATTGTTTAATGCATTCATACAGGAAAAAAAATCATACGATGTGTTATTTCGTGATATAAATGTCTAAGGGGTATAGCTCTGTCACGACTAAATCAGCGATTTGGGAATTCCTTTTTTGCTTACAAATTTGCTCATCCTTGTTTACTTAAAAAACACTTTTATTTGAAAGAAATCTATTGCTGTTACATGGACAATCCTAGAGAAAAAAATAAGAAAGAAAATTATGCGTCAAGAATTGGTTATGATATCTTTTCTAACACTTCCAGAATACTTTAACAAAACTTCACTGTTTGATCGCTATTAGGTAGTACTGTAACGTAACCGAAATATTTTGCATGTCCCTGTAAATGAACGAGAAATTCTATGCATGTCATATTCTACAAAAAGCATCTTATAGTGAATCCCAGTAATGAATATATCAATTTCATTGTGTTTGAAATAATGTAACATCATTAAAATAAGTTGCAAACAGTTTTTCCCCTGTAGATCATTATGTAACTGACTTATTTTGTGTGACCCTGTAAATTAATCATAAATGCTTTGCACTCCATAGTCTATAGAAAGCATATTTTCATGCACCTAAGAAGTTCATATCAATTTAATTATGTTTGTAAAGTGTAACATAATTAAACTACACCACGAAGGATTTTTCTCCATAGATCGTAATGTAACGGAAATCTTTTGAGTGCCCTTGTAAACAAACTATAAATGTTACGCACTTCATTTTCTGTAGCGAACATGTCATAGTAAACATCAATAACATATCAATTACTTGGCAATCCGAGTATATTTACGACAGTTAGAGAATGGACAATCGGCAGGCAAACAAACCAAATTCGTAAACACCCTTCATACCTATGTTGGAAAGTGTTAAAAAAAGAAAGGAAATGCCCCATGTTTTTTTAATCACCAAATTCTTGCAAAGAAAAGAAAGAGATACCATTCAACAGTCTCCTTTCGAAATATGAATGTAATTTTTAAAATTGGGGTCATCTTAATATTAAAATTTGTAACAACTTTGATTTTTTCAGATGGTAACACCAACTTTTAACACCATATTTGAGTTTCTTGGATCAAGGCAGCCCGGAAAATGGTATAGATTATGTACTTTTTAAAAAATCTTCAAGCTGATGCTAAATTCCAGTGACAAATTTTAATTTATTTCTTCCCCAAAAAATTATCCGATTAAAATTTCTTTTCTTTTTTTCTTTTCTTTTTTTGACACAAACATGCTCTGGACATTTTTTCGATTAAAACACATAGATTTAACTATGTAAATTATTAATAAATTTATGTTCAAAATATGTTTTATGACCTACACCAATTTTTATGTAAAACGAACTACAATCCTCAGAAACATGGGCATTTGTGTTTACAACTCAACTCAATGATTTATTTTATGTACTGTTGTTTCATTTAATAAAGTATTTGTAAGTACATACATAATGTTTGTTGTTTGATATTTTAGAAAAAAAAAATAACATGCTGTAACTGGTGCACTGCATATAAAAATTTTAATTAATGCAAATAATCTATTTTTTTTAATAATTAAATTAAGCAATGCAATTCTTCCTTTATTTATAAAATTCATTTATTTAAATTAATTATTGCAATTTTCAGGAAGGTATTTTGATTTATTTAAAATAAAATTTTATTTAATATGAAATAAAAAAAATTCTAGAAGTTTTGAAAAAGAATTTTAAGAATCGTTTTTAATGATTAGTTCTATAACAAATATTATAACATCAATTATAATTAATTAAGCACTATATATTAAGATTTTCTTGCACAAAGATTTTTATTATAAAATAAATTAAAATTTCAATCTTTTTATGATAGCAAAATTAACCTTACATCAACTTTATTTTCCCTCTTTTAAACCGCATTCAGACAATATAATTTTTTTTCCACATACAAATAAAAAAGATCGTGTTGGTAAGGGTCAGAATCACACCAGTTCTGACATGATTCTTAAGCTTTTATGTTATCTGTTTCACCACTAAAAGGTAATCTGAAAGTATCTCAGATCTTTTAGTCATAAACACATTTCGATATAAAAATAATACCTTCATCTGAATAAAAATAAAACTGCACCGATTTTGATCTAAATGTGTCCAAGTGCGGAAGCTATATGAGCATCATAAAAAAAGAAAAGAAAATCGCGCCATTTACTATTCCAAATTACCAGATTGCCCCTCAGGGTTGAAGTAACAGTATTTGAACAAGATGTATGATTGCCTCGTACCTAAAGGCACGATTCACGTTCAGAACTTTCTCATCCGGGTCATTTGAGGGTCTCAAACAATGATCACTGTTGCCACAAAAAATGATGAACTCTCTACGGATGGGGCAAGATCAAAAACTGTTCCGATTGGTGACCTTCGCGTTTGTTAATGGACACATTCTGGATGTGAGGCAGCAATGTTTAAAATAAATGCTAAAAAAAAAAAAAAAAAAAAAAGAGGAAAAAATGTTCAGAATATATGAGGAAATGACTATCGAAGAAGGAAAGTGGAACAGTTAAAAAATAAAATTGATATTAATTGTGGTTATATATTCATCAGTTCCTTGAAGTCTTTACTTAAAAAAAGTATTACGACGCGATATATCATTCATAGCGTATACTTTGATGCAGTTTTAATTTAATGGGAATTACAGTTTATACACTATTGATTTTATAGATCCATTAAAAAGATAATTTAACTAATTAGTGCCGTTTTCAACGAACACCTCTTCTTCGAATGTGTAATGCAGTTTTTCGGGTGCGTATCGTCACCTTCTTTTGTAGTTTATAAAGTAAGAACGTGAAAGTTCGAAATTTATCATTCGAAAAATTGCAAGGTCCTATTTCAGTCAATCAAATTAATCTCTGTAGTATGAAAGATAGATATCCTGCACGTATTTCTTCTTACAGCATAGCTGTTTGGAAGCTATGTCATTGCATTATCCGATTAATGCTTATCGCAATATGCATTTTTCTTTTACTATATTCGCACATACTTATATTTTGTTAGTAATAAAGGCCAGTTGTGATATTCATTTACTAAAACCTCTAATGAGGATGTATAAATATGAATTTGATCAATAGTTTTATAATACTTAAATTAGTGCAATTATTGATCTCTTGAAGAAAGTTATAATAGTTTAGAATGATATGAAGTTAAGAATTCATTTTCTAAATCTCTTCGATTGAGATTTATTTTACTTTTTCTCTAAGAATTGATAATAAAAAACGAGTTTGCTGAATGAACGCATTGGTCAAGTAACTAAAGGCAAATAAAAGATTTTTAACCCAATACCAAAGTGATCCCCTTTTTCCCACAAAACTAGTAGTGGCACAATATTGACTAAATGTTGGGCTAGTTTTTGTATAATGTTGTGCTTCTGTTGGAGTGTTTATATTTTACGAATATATAGCTATATTTCGAATGTTCCTGAAAGATTAACATAACTTAGGAAATATTTTCCCTTAAAGCCAATATTGAAGAAATGTAATTAATTAGTCTAATTATTGTTTTTTATTTAAAATGCTTGAATAACATGCGGATAACAATGTAAGTTAATGTAACGTGGATATTATATTAGTATAACAGAGTATTGATATTGATATATCGCGAAATACTGTATATTTTTTAGAGTGTTTGCATTTCAGAAATACATAACCAATATTTTTCGATTATTCCTGAAATATTGGCTTAACTTTGGAAATATTTTTAATCAAAGTCAATATTGGAGAAATGTTTGAATTTAATTGATTAGTCTATTTGGTATTTTTCATAAAAAATGTATGAATAACAAGCTGATAACAATGTATAATGATATAACATTGGTATTATACAGGTATAATATTGATTTAACAAAGTGCAACACTGTGCTGTGCTTGCATTTTAGAAAATATTATTTATTAGTCTATTTGATTGGCTTTTTATTGAAAATACATGAATAACATGCCGATAATATAGCAAATTAGCATAATATTAGAAACATGTTCGTATAATATTGGTTTAATATTGCAAATATTTTCAATATAATGCCATACTTTCCTAGAATCAATATTTTTTCGACATAAATACATGTTTGACACAATATAAAATATATAGTAGCTCAAAGTTGGACTTTACGAGGACTAGAGGGCTTTAATTACGATGCATAAAAAATAATGCATTAGATTTTTTTCCCTTATTACTGAGTTATGAAATAAAATATCACGAATCTTCATACAACCACGTTTTAAAAAATATTTTTTCTAACACGAAAAAGAAATATATTTTTGGAAGGAATGTTATTTGAAACACACACATACACACACACAAAACTTATGGAAAGAGCGGTATTTTAATCCTGAAAAGAAATATTTTTTGAAGAAGTATTTTTAGCATATATAAAAGGTATGGACACATTTCATAATGCAACATATCGCAATCCATTTGAAGTTTCCTTATCACCCATACCTACAGCAGCTTTTTACAGAGTTAAACCTTGAGACTTATGACATGTAATAGCAAGTATAACTATGACGAAATTGTTTTTTTTTTTTTTGGGGGGGGGGGGGGGCAATTAATGTTCTCACTTTTCGAAAATTTAGTGATTGGCAGAATTGGAACACAATCCCCGCACTATAAAAAATATAAAAAAATCCTGAATTGAAGTTTTTTTTTTTTTCTTTGCCTTTTCCCCCCCGGTAGTACACGAATTTTTCCGCTTAGATTTTCAAAACAATTTATAATTATAAATAATATCAAGACGATAATAATACCATACAAAAATAATATTAAACAATCAAAGACTTTGTAAGAAAAATTAAAACTAAAATTTTACTGTCCCAAAAGTTTATAGACAACTCATTTTTTCCCTTTTAATGTTCAAAATTTTAAGCCGTTTTTTCAAATCACTTCAAAAACTTGATCAGACATATTAAAAACAAGAATTTGGAGAAATTCTGGCTTTAAAGAAAACCAATTTCGTTCAGTTTGCAGCTTTAGATCTTGAAGCGTTGCAAAATGACGCCCATTAACATAACGTCTCTAGCTAATATTCTCCAGAGCTTCTCTATTGGGTTCAGGTCAGGACTTATGGCTGGACAGTCCATAACAGTTACTTGGTTTTGTCTAAACCACTGCATTGTAGAGTTGGACACCTGAATGGAGCACCTGTCTTGCTGGAATATCCATTTGTCTTCACCTAGCAACTTTCCAAACGAAATTAACTGTTCTTTCAGTGTTGTAATGGTGATCTTCGGAACATTGATGACCTTTCAAAAAAGCAATATAGGTTGTTCCATTATACGAAAATGCTCCCCATACCATGAGTGAACCCCCTCCTTGTTGTCTGCTGAAAAAAGTTCTTTGCGAATATCGTGCCAGTAATAAGCCCAACCATCAGGGTCATCTAAATTAAATTTATTTTCATCAGTGAAAAGAACATTTAACCATTCATCTGTTCAATTCAGGTGATTTGGGGCCCACTGAACACGAGTTTCTTTATGCCGTGTTGCAAACTTTGGCGAACGACGGATTTTGCAATAATCAAGAAATGTACTTGCCTGCAGTCGTCGATGGACCGTGTATATTAATACTGGAACTCTTACTTCTTTAGAAACTGACCGTACAGACAAATTCTGTGTTCGAACTAATCTCAAAATCTCTCTGTCTTGTCATTTTGTTGTTTTCTTTGGTCGTCCAGAGCGGGATTTTATTTTAAAATTGTCACCTTTTGACAGAATTTAGTAAATACCAACCCTGCTAAGTTCAATTTTTCTTGCAATGTCCACAACTTTCCATCCACGAGCCTTTAAACGATAGATTCGCAAAATTTCCTCTTTGGAAGACTGCACATTACGAGGTATCTTTGCAATCAGTCGGAAACGGAAAGGCAGATTCGCGTATATCTTAGGAAACTATTGCTTCACATGTACATAACCTTGGAATATGCAAATTTTGAATATCAGTAATTAAATCAGCTTTTAATACCGGTTGTCCATATATTTTTGGGACAGCATTTTTTTGTTTTTATTTTTTTATATTAAATCTATGGCTGTTAAAAGTTGTTTGAGTATTTTATTATTTTTATTTCATTATTATATATTTCCATAACTTATTTCGTCTTTTTGAATCATTTAGTTAGCTCTTAAATCCAAAAAAATGGTTACCTATAAACTTTTGAGACGCACTTTATAAGGAAACGATGTAGAAAACATCCAGACAAATTGCTTTTCATTCTGAATATAAATATTAATTCGATTGCTAATGGCATATTTTTAAAACTTTTTCAGCAATTACATAACACTTATGCATTTATAAGAAACTTTACATCAAACATACATACCGCAGAAAAAATAGAATAGGTTTATTAAGACTGCAGAAGAAGCAAGAAATTCAATTAAAGGTAACAAAAATAATAAGTAAGATGTTTTTTTTTCTAAGGTAGGACCGTTTATTTTTAAAGCTGAGCTTTGTTAATTTAAAAATAAAATCAAAACTAATTTACATAACTGACGTAAAATTATATCTCATGCATATACGAATTACGTAAATTTAATAAAAAAAAAATAATAAAAGCAAACACAGAAAAGGGTTTTTATTAAAAAAGAAAAAAGAAAAAAAAGAAAAAAGAAAAGAAAAGGAAAATCTTATTCTAATCAACAATAAAATGAGTAAAATATTTTTTTCAAATTAAGCTTTTCTGTACATCATCCCCCTTAAACCAACATCCTACCGTTTTTAAAGGGTAATTTGAAAACTACTTGCAAGAAAAAATTGAAATTTTGAAGGTTACTACATAATAAACATAGGTCCATAAAAAAAAAAAAAAAATTAGATTGCAATCCTTGCAATTCATAATTTTTTCGAATATTAATTTCATAATTCATAATTCATATTATAAAATTATAAAAATTTCAAATTTAACGTATTTATGTTTGGGTTTTTACTATTATAACCAAACAAAAAATTAGCATATTAGGATTATAATTTCAGGATATTTTAATAAAAATATAAATATGTAATTTAACATTAGAAGCTCTAAATTTTGAATGTTTATAATTCAAAAATTTAGCTTTCTAAATGTATTGAAATTTGGTATCTAGGCGTAGTTTGAACCAACGATTTAAAATATCGTGTCAAAATTGGTTGTTGCCATTGAAAAAAAACAAAGTTTGGTCTGGTTTTGATATTTAGATAGCCCCCTAAGCAAATTTTATATACATCATTTAAAAGTAGACTTTATTTGTAATCATTTGGTACCAGTAACTTTCTTCTATGATAATTTGTTGCAGAGTTAGTGTATGTGTGTGTGTGCGGAGGACGGGGGGGGGGGGGGGGTTCACTTTTTTTTCCATGACTGTACATCCTTTTTGCGTCAAAACACTAAATATTCACGAACAAAAGATCAACATTTCTTGAAATTCTCGAGTCAAAAGACAGACATTTCCTCAAATAACAAGAATATTTTTTTTAATCACAGGGGTGTTCCAGCAACTTGCTGCGTGTACTTTTAACGTTTTTTGAAGAAAATGTGTTTTGAGAGTATGTTTTTAAAAGTTAAATGAAAATATTCACACTACAATCTTTTAACATCCATCAATTTCTAACATTGTAAAACAAAACATAAAGAAAACAGTGTTCAAATCATAGTTCTAGCTGGATGAGTCTATCCGGAATGAACACAGATATCGTGTGGTTTTGTATAACTTTTCACAAAAAAAAATATATATATATATATATATATATAAGCAACAATTATTATAACAAATATTCATCGCAGTTTCAGGATTAAATTTTAACACCTTTTTATAAGTTTTTTAAAAATATCCCTCTCTCAAAATGTAATTATTCTTTTTTTTTTATCATTTCATGTTTTTTATTTTATTTATTTATTTTAAACAACATAAACACATACTGATAAAAGCAATATAAAACAAACTATATTAATTTTTAGTAAAGCTATGATCATAGCTTTTGCAACAATGATACACTTGGTAGGCATTGATTGTAGCCAAGACACCATAAAAGCTGCCAAACCCCAATTTCCGTCTCTCTTAATTTTGAATAGGCTTCAAATTGCTTTTTTGAATAGGTATGTTCGTGTTTTCTATGAAGCATAAATAAAAGCGAGGAATTTTCCATAATCAGGGCCTACGCCAAATTTACGTATGGTACTCCATACGCCATGTCACTCCATGATCACTCCCGGTAGAATAAAAAATCCAGAAATTTGCGTAATTTTGACGCATTTGTAGTAAAATAATTTAGTGCGTTTCCGTTAGTGCGATTTTCATTTAATGGCGTAATTTTTTTTTTATGCTCCCTCGATTAGCGGAGGCAAAACTTCGATTAGTGTGCAAAGTACGAAAATGATTATCCTTTTTTTTCCCAGCAAGATGGCGTCGAATTTTTGAAAATGAATTTTCCAGAAAATGCCGGAAAGAAAAAATCATTAAAATAATTGAAAGTAGCTTTTCAAAAATTAGAATTCTTCCTCAGACAGCATTTGATAAATATAGATCCAGACATCAATAGAAGTATGCAAGGTGCACCAAGGATTAGAAAATGAAATTTTGTGTTGCCGAAAGATGTGTTCCAAACAGAAGAAAAGAAAACTGTGCAATTTGTGCACCTGTGATAAGTTTTCGAATTAAACTGTATACAAGCCTGAAGTAGTCAAATTGTATTATAATAATTATTAAATGTAATTATGTAATTTTTAACAGAATTACCTAATGATAAGTAAGTTGACATTAATAACCTAAAGTATTGTAGTATTGTAGTATTGCATAAAATTTAATTTTTTAATGTTTCTAGATTGTTATTTATTAAATTAGTTCACATGATTATGCTAATGGAAACTCATGAAAATTAGATAAAATTTTCAGAAAGTTTCAAATCATGCTGTAATATGCATTCTCTAACAATAATGCATAAAAAACAATATCGTAGTATATTATGACATTGTCTATTTATGTAAATTGTGTTTTTGAGAGAGTTGGCTGTGAATCTATCTAAGTTTTCCCATTCAATTTATGTTTCCATTATTGCGGTAATATCGCGAAATTAATTAATCGCTAATCGAGAGATACTTGTACTATAATCGCATCAAAATGATGTGATTTGCTACCGACTTTTCATTTCGCTGGTTTAGGTTTAAGACTCTATCCTTGTACTATAAGTTCTTGGTCGTGGTAAAGTGGATTTGATGCGATGAGTATTTCGATCACTAAAATCATCATTACCTTCCAAGAAATCTAGAAATTCAGAAGAAATAAGAATAGGCATATTTAGAAGAACAGGCAGACATGAGTAGATGAAGGTATTTTAATATCCCAGGGTCTATATATAATTGCACGAGTATAGGAAAACGTTGGCTGCCCACGGCAGAGCAGGGCACCCGGGCCCGTAACACAATTCGTGAAAATATTACATGTTGAAAGCAAGATGATTAGCGAGAGAAGTGATTGTTTCTCGTATCATGACATGAAGTCGAATGAAATTACATTTCGCCAAAAGGTTACAATATGGCGATCATTTCTCCAAACAGAGCATAAAGATAAATAAAAATTTAGAGAACAGAGCCATTTTTGGCATCAATCGTCCTAACGAATATTTCGGCGGTAGCCAACATGTATGGGAATGCAAAACCACACAAATGGGGCTCGAGAGCGTTTTCGCATTCTTGAACCCGCGAACATTAGAGATTGTTATGACTTCGATATGTACGTTAGATATTTTGGGACCGGAGTTATTCAGATGCGCTTGGGAATCATTGTAATTAAAAAGGGTGTGTATGAAGAAATCAGTTAGCAACAGAACTGTGTGACCAAATAAGGAAATAGCAGATGGGCATATTTTTGCTGGCTATTTGAAAGGGTAGATGTAATGGTTTTCATTTACATTATCAGCATAGTATAGAAATATTTTTAGTGTAACAGAATAAAGGATATTAGAATAAACAGAATTAAATTTGTTGCACTGAATTTAACAAAAGGGTGGGAAAGGAAAATGAAAAAGTATTTTTGTAGAACAGTGAGCGTTAAAATAATGAAAGAGGGAACAAATTTGGAAAAAGGAATTAAATGAGAGGGGAATAATTACTAAAATTGAATAATATATGATGCGACATCATAATCCTATCAAGTCAAACTCAGAATATAAGAATAAAAAATAGTTAAAAATATTTTCAACACAACGATATTGAAAAGTAAAAGTTATAAGAAAGGAAATACATGTTTTCTCTTAACATGACGTCACTTTAATTGGAAAAAGTATACCGCCATAAAAAGCACTTCAAGTTCAACCTGAAGTTCATTTCACGGAAATTCAATCTCATATTTACAAATTGGAATTCAAAAGTATGTTTTTTAAGCCTTTTAATCAGAATTGTTTGATAAAATGATAACACATCTAGACATGATTTTAAATTACTATGTTGAATTAGAAGTCTAGATGTTCAGTAGTTTTTTTGTAATGGTGGACACAAAAATGTACTGATTGATGCATTGAGGACTTGCTTCACTATTTCTAACAATGCTGTGTTAATGTTGATTTGCAGAAAACGATAAATCAAACTCTTCCTTTAACATGAGTTGCAAGTTTACAACTGGGCGATAAATGTGTCCGGGCCAGGATTCGGGCCAGGGATCTCTTGGCTGAAGCTACCAATGCTCTGCCAATTGGCAGCTTCAGCCAAGAGATAACTGGTTTGAATCCTGGCAACGGTCATTTTTGCCCAGTTGTAAAATTGCAACTCATGTGATTTATTTACTAATTAGATTAATTGCGTTAAAACTGAAGTCGAATAATATTGAATAATCTTCCTTTAACACCTTGAAGGGTGGTGGTATATTATTTATACCACTTAATTTTAATCATGTTTTGTATCAGAATTTGTGAATTTATTTTTAAAGCTTCGAGGAAAAAAGTCTATAAAATTTCATTTTCTTATTGTTAAATAAAAATTTTCGAGAATTGTGATGTGAATTCAACATTACAGAAAGACAATTACTTGCCCCTGAAAGGTTAAAAACATTATCAAATTCCAGACAAATAAGTATTTTTCATCTTATTGTAGATTTTTACTTAACAATCGCAATGCATATTAATGACATATGATATCATGGACCATTAGCAAATATGTTTTTCTCATACAATATAAGCAACAATTGTATTCCATACAAATACGGTTTACGATTTTTTTCTTATAACTCATCGACGAAAGGCGAATACAAAGGAATGGTAAATAATTCTTCGGGGTGTTTTCCATTCAGTGTAGCGTAGTTATCTAAAAAACAGTATGCCATTCACCACACAAACACTCCTTAAATCTCTTTCCTTTTTTCTGTAACTATTAATAATCAGTCTGGGTGGCCTGTGATATATGTCAGGTAATTGCTACTCAGTAAGCATTGTGTATTTAATCCAATGGAAAAAAGATTTCATATGGATAGACTCTTTAAATGGGAACGCAGGCCACAGTGGTAGATAGAAAATTGAAGGAAAAACTAGACTTTTAAGATGATACTTAAACAATGGTTTCTAGTTTCACGATAAACCCGATGTCGCTGATTAGAAAATAACAGATTTGCGTGTACGATTGGGCCTATATTCTAGAGTAGAAAAGTAGCTTAAATAAACGTGCTAATGACATTCAAGTTCAAATGACAGCAATCATATCCTATAAACATAAAATTATTTTCAAATACATAATCGTTTACGTTGACGAGGTATTTGCTTTATTCTGTCTTACATTATCATTAATGTATTTTTTTCTAAGTTTTTTGTCACAGAAGAAGCTTTAATAGCTAACTAGACTAAACTGGATATTTTGCAGACCTTTCAAGAATCATCATTTCAAGGGGGGGAAAAGTATTAATTAGTATTGCGTATTTTGTGTATTTTCTGCCTTTAGTTTTTAGCGCCCTAGATCAGTGTTGCCAGTGGGCTACGTTTTTAAAATTCAGATTCCTTGATTGGCACCACTTTTTAGGTGCGTTCGTAATTATATAAATACGTAGCACCTATAGTCGTCGTTTGGTCCGTCCGTCTGTCCGTCCGTCTGTCTGTCTGTCCGCATATAACAACGCAAAAACTACCCAACCAAATGGTTTGCAATTTAAAATATATTATCTTTGCAGAATTTTGTCGAGACATTTCAAATTTTATTAAAATCGAATCAAAACTTTAGGAGATATTAATAAAAATATTTATTAAGAAATTTGATTTTTTTTTTTAAATCGGTGCTTTTTTGTTAGAGGAGCTTCCGATGGATGTTAAATCGTCAAGCGACCGAGATACTTATTTTATTACAGAAATTAATCTGCAGACGATATAATTCATTTCACAGAATTAAAAATCATCAAGATCTGAATATTTATATAACTAGCTGATACATATATATCTGAATATTTATATAACTAGTTAAGATATTTGTATGAACAGTGTCATAAAATATATACTTAACTAGCTGTTTAGCCCGTTCTACGCACGGGATATCATGAATTTAATTCTAAAACGTGCGTACGAACGCACCTCGTTTGTAACGTTTGACGTACAATTTCCAACTTGTTTTAAATGGTATAATTTGCCTTGGATTCGTTCCATTTAATCTGTCATTAAATAAGCCGAATTTTACTTTCTCAAAAAACTGGTGGCAATCAAGAAAACTGAATTTTAAAAAAGTAGCCCACTAGCAACACTGCCCTAGATGATAGCCCAGCCTCAACCGTCGCGTCCCTAAAAAAGGACACACTGTTACGTTATTGATTGAAGAATGAAATAATATTTCTTGTATTCAATCGCGTTCGTCCAAAATTTCTACTTAGTATTGCTGCATAAAATTAAAGAAAAACTTTAAGTATGAATCAACACTTGAAGGAAAATTTATATGTCAACAAGAATTAAGATAATAAATATATTTGAGGGGTTTGTACGGTAAAAATTAAAATTTATTGCTATTTATAAACTGCAAATTAAAAAAAATAATATAAACGTCAAATTAAAAAAAAATAATAATAAAATAAACTGCGATTAAAAAAATAATAAAAAATAAAATAAAATAAATCTGTTTCATATGAAATGTCGTATTAAACTTGAATAAAATTCTTTCATAAATAAAAATATATCCCAGCTGATATATTTATTTATTCAAAACTTACAACATATTACGCAAATATCTAACATTATTTTGGAAAATTTTACTGACTGCTCAGTAGAAAACCGTAAGATTTTCACATTGATTTTATATTTAATTTTCCTTAAAGAAAAAAAATCCTTTTTTTTATATATATTTGACATTTTATATTAGCAAACCGCCTGCTATTAGGAAATTACTTATGTTACATAGGAAAAATACCTAATATAACTGATTCTTTATTTACTATATTGCGACGGTGGCGTCCCCTATATTTTATCATTAACACTATTTATATCTGTGCCAAATGATACCTTTTAAAAGATTTCGATTTATGTTGTTCTTATTTGTAGTTTTTAGCTTAAAATAAGCACAAATCCTTTTATTATACTGAATACTTGTTTTATACTTATTAGCTTTAAACATTATAAGTAAAATAAACAAAAATCAAAACTTTAAAAGGTGTTAAATTCCTATTTAATACTTTGGAAATTTTTTCCATAGAGTATTTTTTCCAGGCTGAGTATCGTTCCCAAGTGGTTCAGTTGGTAAAGCGTCAATGCGCTATACTGATAACCCGGGTTCGAGTCCTGGCTTGGGTACTTTTTCACTATGTTGGCTATGCGCCTATTAAGCAATTAAAATTTTATTATTTTAAAAGGTGTTATTAGACACTGGTGGAAATAGTTTTAATATAGATGGCGCGCTACTGATTTTGGGTGGTTTCAGCTGAATCTAAGGGAATTTGAGTTAGCGTATAGGGGGAAATCTTAAGTGGAGGTTGGCAATAGTGTTTTTAGATTGCTTTTCCGGTAAAGAATTTTTATACGATCAAGAATGGGGAATAATGACCTCTATACAGGGTGAATCTAAACTCTTGGGTAAAATTTTAAGGGGTGATAGTACACATCAAGACAAACAATATTAAATAGGAAACTAAGGGTCCCAAACGTCTTCCGAAGGAGATAGGTGCCATTAAAGTTTAGGGTCCAAAATTTCAAATGATTATAAAAAACGGAAAAATTGGTCGATTCGTTTGCGGTTTTCACTAAAACTATTCTTTATGTCAGTATTTTCTTAAAAATAAATTTTAAAGAAAAATTTAAAAAAATGTCGATAGAGGGCGCTTTAGACTTTGGAGTAACGAACAACTATTTTTTACCGTTATTTTTTTGTATCTCATTAAACGCTTTCAAAAGCTTAGACTTAAACTTAAATTTTGAGCTCAAAATCTGAATCGTTGGGAGTGATTAAGTAGCGCAAACTGAACTGCGTTCAGGAGTTGAAATTTGAAACTCCCCCCCCCCCCCCCCGACTCCTGGACACAGTTCAGTTATTCCCAATCTTGGTGTCGTAGACCAGGCAGAAACAATAATTATCTAACTGGAGGAAAAATGTCCGGGTCAGGATCTCTTGAAGCTATAAATAATTCATCCAGTTCATGCCCTCCAGATTCAACCGGAATAGCTCAGTTGGTAGAGCATGACAGCTTCAGCCAAGAGATCGCAGGTTCGAATCCTGGCCCGGATATTTTTCGTGCAGTTGGAAAATTACAACTCATATGATTTCTTTAACCAATTTGAATAATTGTGTTAAAATTAATACAGGCAGAAACTACTACCCCCTACACGTAAAATAAACGATAGAGTAATGACAAAATTAAATAGAAAATTTATTCATAACAGACATGAACAATATCTCAGCCTAAAATAAAAAGAAACAATTTGATGTATGCATGTAGTGCGCAATATGAATGAAGGTTGACACGTAGAAAATGGTACACGCATGATGTTCGTGAGGAATCACGAAAACTGCTCGAAAGAGTGTCCACCAGCAACGATGCAGGCCTCACGACGCCGGCGGAGGGAGTTGCGAACATTAACCCTTTAACGTTCATTGGTTTCCCTAGGAAACCACAAAACTTTAATTACGAAATTCAACAATGACAGCAGAATTTTAATAGAAATATTTTCCGTTTATTATGTATGTGAAATATCACTTTTTTTCTTATATACAAATAAATTTGATCATAATTACTGGTGTCAATCATTTGTTTCAACATTTCAGCAATTGAAGTGCTTCATCCGTTAAAGGGTTAATGAATACTCTGGACATCTCCCGGATATCGCCTGCTACGACGGTAATCCTCGCAACCAGGTCGGAGTCGGAGTCAACGGTAAAAAATAGTTGTTCATTACTCCAAAGTCTATAGCGCCCTCTATCGGCATTTTTTAACTTTATCTTTTTAATTTATTTTTAAAATATTTTTTAAGCCCTTCAGGGGCAAAGTACTCTAGTAGATAAAATATTGAAATGATTGATTGACACCAGGATTCACGAACGAATTTATTTTAAAATAAGTAAAAGCTTTTCCTCGTGTACGTTATAAATTCAAAATTTGGTTATAAAATTCTGGTGTCATTGTGGCATTTTGGGATTAAAATTAAGTGGTATATATTATATACCGGTGCCCTTCAAGGGATTAATGTAATTTTGTCATCCCTCTATCGTTTATTTTACGTGTAGAGGGTAGTAGTTTCTGCCTGGTCTACAACAGCAAGATCGGGAATAACTGAACTCTGTTCAGGGGGGGGGGGGGGGTTCAAATTTCAACTCCTGAACACAGCTCAGTTTGCGCTACTTAACCACTCCCAACGATTCAGATTTTGAGCTCAAAATTTAAGTCTAAGCTTTTGAAAGCATTTAATCAGATACAAAAAATAACGGTAAAAAATAGTTGTTCGTTACTCCAAAGTCTAAAGCGCCCTCTATCGACATTTGTTAAAAATTTTCTTTAAAATTTATTTTTAAGAAAATACTGACATAAAGAATAGTTTTAGTGAAAACCGCAAACGAATCGACCAATTTTTCCGTTTTTTATAATTGTTTGAAATTTTGGACCTTAAACTTTAATGATGCCTATCTCCTTCGTTTGGGACCCTTAGTTTCCTAGTTAATATTGTTTGTCTTGATGTGTACTATAACCCCTTAAAGTTTTGCCCAAGAGTTTAGATTCACCCTGTATATGTGATAAAAAACACTTCAGTGGCTAATGTCTAAATGATGATAAACAAATATATTTACAGTCAGTGTAAAGAAAAAAGATAGATCCACCTGCCGTTATTCGTTGACTGTTTACGGTAAAGTCTATTTTTTATTTTTTAGAATTTGAATGCAATTTTTGAAATAGGGGTCGTCCAGATACGAAAAATTGCACCAACTTTGATTTGTCAAATTGTAACACCAAATGGCACTTTATTTGAATTTCTTGGATCAAATTAGCCAGGGAAAATATATAGTTTATGTTTTTTGTTAAATCTTCATGGAGTTAGAAAAGGTCAAAATTTAGGGATGATAATGCTAAATTCACGGGACAAACTTTAATTTATATCTTCCCAAATCCGATTTAAAATATTTGTTTTCATTGAAATAGTTTGAATGGATCCAAACATACTCTAGACATTTTTTTAAAACTCAAAATCATAATTTTAATTATGAAAATTATTAATAAACTCATATTAGAAAAGTATGAGCTACATGAATTTTATACAGATAGAATGAGTAACGCCAAAAGCATAGGTATGTAAGTTAACAGTTCATTTCAATAATTATTTTCAATATATATCGAAATTTTACTTTTTGAAAGTCTAAAGAGACCGTATTCTGCTACCATTCAATCACACATAAGAAAATCGAAATCAAAACCAGAAAATTTAAGTGAAACATTCCTTTAAATAAATTTGAAACATGAAAGTTTCCTTTTAATTTATTTTATAAATAAATTGGCTTTAAAATTTTACTGGTGTGACTTTGGAAGTTTTTCTGTGAGATCTTCAATATTTTTTCTCAATTAGTGGCTATAACATTAATATTATTTTCTTTCAATACTCTATGAATATTTAATAATAATAAAAAAGTATATAAACTATACCATTTTCTGGGTTACTTTGATTCAAGGAATACAAGTATGATGTAATACCATTTTAAAAAAAAGCAAATGTCTTGTAACTTTTAATATGATGATGACTTCAAATGTTGCGTTCATAATCGGGAAGTCGAACGGTACTTCTCGCATCTCTCTACGATAATTTGGTGATGAAATAACATGGAAGTTGAGGGAAGGGGGAGTGAGTTTTATTTATTTATTTATTTATTGTTGTTGTTTTATTTACCAAGATTGCACAAGCCATATAAATTAGCTATCTTATTTCTCTAAGATTTTACCGAGCATCTAATTTGTAAAGATAAATTAATTCTCTTTAATCTTATAAGATCCTTCATTTATTATTTCTTTATGAAAGTATTCGCAAAAGTTTACTTTTTACAATATTTTAAAATGTATAAAATTCAAATTTATTCCAAGTATATATATAAACTATACCCTTTTTTCGGGGCTGCCTTAATCCAAGGAACGCAACTATGATGTCAAAAGTGGATGCTATCATTTAACCCTTCTTTGCATGAGTTTTTCTTTTACAATTGTATTTTTTTTATACATATATTAAAATCAGACACCAGAAATTTTAAGATAGATTTTTACTTTACTCAGCACGGGAAATTTACTAGATTAATATTTCTATATAAATATAGTGGTGGCGAAGAAGTTGATTTATTTATTAAAAGTTAAATAAACAGTGATGGAAATTTACATCACTATGCAATTAAGGGTTAAAAAAAAAAAACAAGTTAGTGTAATTTTCATTATGTAGACGATCCCTATTTCAAAAAATGCATTCATATTTTGAAAGAAGACACCATTCCGAGTCTAAAGACACCTTTCTTGTGATTTTATAATGAACGACCTTCAAATAGAGACAGGCGTATTTTTTTTTTTTTTTTTTTTTTTTTTACATTGATTCTAAATAGTACGTACAAATCAACAAACAACAACGAAGCTGCAAAAAATAGAAATCTGGATTTCTATTATTTAACCCTTTCAGGGGCAAGCACTTGTGCTCCTGTAGCGTTGAATTCCTACCGGAATTTAGGAAAGAATTTAGTTCAAAATAAGAATAAGCAATTTTTCAACTTTTTCTCGTCAAAGTTAAAAAAAGTAAAATTTAATTAAAAGTTTCTGGTTTGAATCGGATTAAAATTAGGTGGTATATAATATATACCACCGCCCCTCAAAGGGTTAAACAGAGGCTTTCGTGTTAAATTACATTTTTTATATTATTTTAAAGAAAATAACAGGTGATTTTAGAAGCCTAAGCCATACAAAGACAATATATTTTCAGAAAAGAAATTTCATGTGAGCTGGAAATACATACTATTTTGTAATGATGCACAGTGATAAAATAGTATCAAATCGTAATACTTTAAAAATAGTAATCCATTAATTATAAATTCATGATATTAGCAAACTATTATGTCACAAACCATTATGTTACATAATGAACCAACTATGCAGAGATTCTTAATTCGAATCCTGAGGGGAAACAAAACAGTATTTTTCCTTTTTCTTTGTTTTTTCTATTTTATTTACTTTTTAAAGGTTACTTAAATTAGATCATATACACAAAGTAAAAATAGTTTCTGAAAGATATTTCTTACAACGTACCTTATCACATTATTATATTATTATAATGCTGTTTTAACACGAGGGATACTTAATGTAACATTGTTAAAAGATTATACGCTATCTGAGTTATAATCTCAAACATTTCTTACCTCAGCACTGATCACAGAAATTAAGAACTGAGAGATATCTTACAAAGGTACAAAAGTTATTACGATTCTGGTGACTGCGATATGTTTTTCAATAATTACGAATCGAAAAGATTAATGATATTGAATTCCATCGATATGATTAATGAAAAATCAACTCCATTCGACGATTTCTGTGACACTCTTTCGATATTTATCTACCAAGAAATCTGCATTTATTTGAATCGCGAAAGGCCAGAGAGTAGACCTTACTCTACACCAATTTCCTAGAACAGATACGAGAGATTTCTAGACAAACGGATGGATGGAAAACCATTTAAGGTGTAAAACAGGCGCGGTAGCAATCATGAATTAAAAATCTATTTGGAAATCATTTATTACTGGCGAATTATTTTGGAGATAGAATAATAAATGTGAGAACAGACCTCATTAGCACAGATTAAATTATTGCTGTAACGCAAAAGGGAATAAATAATCCACCTTGTATTCCATTGAGTATGAATGAGAGGTAAAAATGCAATGCAGTAAACAAGCAGAAAGAAAAACACCATACGTTCGCATAGATTATGGTAGTAACATCTATTCGACCTTTATTTAAAAATTAATATTCGGTTACGAAGACAAGGGCGAAATGAATTATTTCTGTTTTTTTCTTTTTTTGTTGTTGTTTTTGCTGTTTTTTTTTATGAAGTAAAAAAAAAAAGGAAACATACTTATTGTATTTATTATGTTACATTTTTCAGTAGCATGAACTAAATAAGTAACTAAGCAAGTAACGATATAATAATGTAACTAATAAGAAAAATAAAGTAATCATTAAAAAAATATCCTTATTTTTTACCTTGTTTATATTTTTAACAGAAAAACAAAACATATACTGTGTCTTAATTATGGCGTATTTTAACATTTTACAATATAAAAAATTGAGACACATTTTCTCTATGCTAATATGATAATTGCTGGAAGAGTGTTTACAATTGTGTTATGCGTATTAAAACTTAACTAAATTTTAGTAATAAATGTAATATGTAAAAAAAAAAAAAAAAAAAAAAAAAAAAAAAAAAAACATTATGGACTGTATACAGAACTGCAGAAAAGAATTCGAATACGTTATCGTCTGTGGGCAGGAAATGCTGAAAGTGTGTTTTCAGCTGTGTTATGCGTTTTTCAGTTGAATTAAATGTTAGTACACTTTGTGGTGTGTGAGTAATATGAATAAATTTATGTACTAGGCTGCACAAAATAATTTGAATACGCCGTTGACTGTTGATGGTAATTATCAGATCTGCGTTTTTCAGCTGAATTAAATTTTAGTATATTATGTGGTGTGAATATAAATATAAATATTATATTCAACACTACACAAAATAATTCGAATGCATTACTGATTATACTCGATAGTTTATAAAGGGGATTTTCATCTGTGTTATGCGTTTTGTGTTTGTTTAGATATATTTTTTAACCGAAAGGAAGAGATGGATCTTCGAAAAAATAGTCTGGATGTGCTGGAAAATGTTTCTTTTTTTTTTAAAGCATATTTTTTGAACGATATTGCTTAATGCGGCCATGTGGGTCGGTACATGCCGAATATCCCAGTTTCCAAGAATGCCAAGACATATCCACAGCACTTTTAAGCGGCATGCCGAACAAAAGTAATTTTTTATTCCTAAGGCAGAAATTCTTTTAAAATTTCATGCCAACTATCATGTTTTTTATCAGTCTTGTTAAGCCTTTAAAAGTACGTAAATTCTACAGAAAATAAGTAAACTTATTCATTTACTACTAAACTCGTCCTGGCCCGGGCGAGTCTGTAGAGAAAATTTAAACCCGTCCCGGCGCCAGTCTAATGAGAGAAAATCGGCCCGAGACAGGTCCCTCAGGCTACTCCAGGTGCGCACTTCAGGACAGGCCCGGACCTGCCTCGTGCCGTCGGACCGTAAGTTACCGTCGGACTTACCGAACGCGTAAAAAAAAAAACACTATTTAATTGAAAAGCGGAAAAATTAACAAATTACTTACTAAAAGACTGAAACGCATGGGTATAAACGAATTGCGTTGTTCTAAAACTAGACCTCACTTTTGAAAGAACACAATTGTCATAACAACAGGATTTGTCGATGAAAGGCTACCGTACCAATGTTGAAAAATTTCCCCGCTGGTACATCATTCCGGTAGTCGGAAATTTCTGATTTTCTTAATGTTTCTAAAAATTTATATAAATTGAAATTATTAATATTTTTTGTTTTCAAAAATATTCCCGAGGGGTCTTCTGTATACCTTAATTTGACGTAGTTTTCGAGCCGATGAACGATTACCTTCCTCTAAATATACAGATAAAAAAAATAAACTATAAATCTTCTTATCTAACTTTTCACGAATTAAAGCAGATATTTTCTTTTCTTTTTTTTTTCCTCCTGAAAATATCATTACTAAAAATATATCTCGTTTTCAGATTTTTTTTTTTTTTTTTTTTTTTTTTTGGTACTGTATGTACAACATTCCTAAGTAAAATTGAAGGTAAAATCGTAATCGTTTCATTTATAAAAATAATTTTAAAGGCTTTTATTCGCAAAATAGATACATCTTAACGTTGAAATGAACGAAATACAAGTATTAAAAATTCATCTGAATGCATAGCACAAGCAACATGTGAGAGGGTGTTCAACAGGCTACAATCGTGAAGACGTTTCGAAACTCTAGAAGGTTATTCCAATATGGGATAACTTTCCAGACGCATAGGGTGACATGGAAGAATTTGTATTCAATATACTTGGTTTCTTCGGGTTTACATATACAAGTGAGTACTCATTTACTAACGTGTACTTCACTAAATATATCATACATTAAAACAGCAAATTACAAATTAGCATTTGGCTAAATTTTTCATTGAATGCTCGGTTGCTTAATTTTACATGGAATAATTAACAAACTTTCCAGGCAAAAGCAATAAAATATAGCATTGCACAAATTTTCAAAGGGAATGCACATTGACTCTTGACATAAAGACTAAAAGAATTAAACACACGTGAAAAAACAAAATTTTTGAGAGGTAAAAACATGGTTCTGTTTACTTAAACCTGTGTTAGAACCAAGAACCTAGAAGCTGATGAAACAAGATTGAGAAAATTGTCGTTGACGAATTTCTTCCATGAAAATTAAAAACAACTGCCTCATATAAAACATATGGTTCTTTATTAAGTGACATGATTGCTTATAAGACAGGGGAATATTAAACAACAAAAATAAAATAATGAAATCCAAAGGTCATCTTTTTGGAGGTATTCTATTCTGTATGTTGGAAGCCCGGTGGTGACTAAATAATTCTACTGGGTAGCTAGCTAGCTAACTTAAGATGATATGCTGTCACCATTGCAACAAAAAAGTGCATGATAGCATATAACTTTCAGGCGCTTGATGCACAGCAACAATTGAAACCGGTATTTGGTTTTGACGTTGTTATTGTCTAAAAATTTAGCTATGATAATCTATTATTTACGGTGAGCGATATTTTCTTTCATTCTATTTCATTACCATCTGGGGCAAAGTTGAATAATAAGGGTGTGGTTGTAGTAAAAAAAATTGTCAGTTTTGAGACCACATTGGTGCAACAGTTGAATAAAGAAAAGAGAGCGGAGGTATTGGAAAAACTTGATTACGCTGAAAACGAAAAAAGAAAAAAAAATTCTACATACGCTCATGTTTTTTTCTGATTGGTCGAGGGGTGAAAGCAAACAAATCCTAATTTATTTTCCAACTAAAATAAATTACAGTGTGATGGTAATTAGCTAGTTTCTTTTTAATTTTTGCCTCATTTGCATGACAAAAAATTGATTTTCATGTCGTTTTTAGCAGCTATCTGTTCTTAAATAAGTGATAAATGCATTAATTAGGCTCCTATTTCATTTTTAGAAAGAGAAATGGAGTAATTAATTTGGAGTTGAAAATCTAGCAGTATATTCTTGAAAAAGGAAGTCGGGCCACCGTCTTCATTTGCGGATTATATTTTCAAATCGGATGATGAAATAGGGTTATTTGGGTCATAAAATTTATTATATGTAAAGGATCTTGAAATAATGTTACTAATTGAGTTGTTGTAATCACAGGTATTTCAAATTGACCTCTTTATTAACCCCTTCAGCGTCGCTATATTTTTGTGTAGGCTACTTTTTTAAAATTTCAAATTGTTTGTTTGCCACCATTTTTTTGAAGTAGAAATATTCACCTCATTTATTGGCTGATAAAATGATGCGAGAATAAAGCTAATTTCACTCTTTTAAAAAACTGGTGAGAATCTGAATTAAAAAAAAGTAGAATACACAGCCCGTGAATATCACGGGAGCGAGAATTAAGGGGTTAAATAGTTAAAATAATTTAATTTAACTTAATTTTTAATATCCTACATTTCATTTAAAAGAATAAAATAAAATAAAAATTTAAATTACTTTATTGTAATTAGCTGTACATATTGATTAACCATAACAAAGGTTAAATCGGATGTAATATTTTAATGTGTAGAATAAATGTTAACTAAAATCTGCTGCAAGCCGGATTAATTCTAAGTAGGACTTTTTAAATGTGCATATTGGCATGTCATTTAAATTATTCTAAAATGTTGTAGAATAAAAAATAGACTAGATTAAAGGAAGAACAACTGGTGATTTTCTAAAAGCTTACTTAGAAATATTTGCTTTGAAGTGATATTTATAAACATATTCGCTTCAAAGTATATTTCTATTCTTTTCCACAAAGCAACCTATTTTATTTTTTAAATCTATGATGGACTATTGATCGTTTTGACTTTTTAAAAGTGGACACAAAGAAGCTATTTAAATGCAAACGATTCTATCTTATGTAGATCAACAAAAGTACATCCTACGACTGATGATCTAATACTGCTGCTCACCAACGCTGTGCTGTTGCTTGCAAGTAGGTAGAAAATGAAACTTATGATAGAATTCGAGAATTTGTTCGTTTCCATTCTCAAAGCCAAACTGAAAATTTAATTTTAAAACAAGTTTTAAAATAAACAGACTCTGTGAGATTAGCTAAAGTCTAATTTTTCTTTTAAAATGTCCTCAGGATCTTCATACCGTATGTATAATAATTTTACGAAAATTAAAGTAATATGGATATATAGACAAACTATCAAACAGAAGGTGTAAATACTTCGCAAATAGCTTACTGAAATTTCATTGAGTTTAAGAATCTATAATGCCACTGTTACACTTGTAAAGCACGTTAAAGCACGTGTGAAACAGAAATATATTTCTAATTCGATATTGTAACCAAACTTTTATATGATGACCTTGTAAGTGCACATGTTATTTTGTCCATTTTCGAAGGGAACATAGTCTGCATTTTAACAACTCATTTGGCTTCTGTTGCAACACGAATTATTTTATACGAATAGACGTTACGACAGTTATTTATGCTGACAAAGAGAAGTCATAAAACCAAACGTTGAAATTTGCTGGAAAACTTTAAAATATTATTTAATACATACGTTTGAAACGTAATCATGTTTCAACTGAATTCCAAATGAAGGGAAGAAAACAACAAGGGATTACTAAGAAGATTATTTAATTCGCCAGAGAATACAAGTATTAAAAAGATTGTACTGTATTAATGATGATGTTTTTTCTTGTATCTGGGTGGTCAACAATTGGATAATCACAATTAAAGTTTACCACTGCAAAACAATCGCGTAGAGAATCACAATTAGTGGAAAGTGCGATTCAAATACTATTGCTCATAGCCATTATTAAATGCTTCGTGCCTGATCGCAGCCAGACTAATTGCAGAAGATCCAACCTGCTTATTTTATTCTACGTTGGCGGAGTTGAATTGATTTTCTTTCGATAACGACCCAGCTGAGAAACTTATTTGTTAGGTCTCTTGAGCACGATGAAAGCGGGCATGTTGTTTAGACAGTTGTAACAATTCTTTTTAGAGTCCTACAATTTTTTCAATAATACAAAAGTCTTTAAACCTCTTTGGGGGTCACCTATAAGCACGGAGGCCAGTTTAGACAAAAATTTTAAGAGTGTACATCTTTTAAAGAAAACTCTTTTAATCTCACTGGGTACCTTTATGGTTGTAGATCCCGGCAAATTGCGGTTGCCGCACCTTTTTTCTACCTACTGTCGGCCTTAAGCATCAAACCAAATTAATGAGGAGTGTTAAAGAAATATTTGTCTTTTAATATGCTATGCTGCAAAGCACCATTTGAACTATCTTCAATGGCCCGCCTTTAAAAAGCGTATTACTAAAATTTAATTTCGACACTCTAATATAGTAATCAGTTAAATATGTGAAGACGTAACCTGTATCTAGCGGAATCTTATCCCAAGCATAAAAAATAATGGTCTTGCTGAAAAGAATACAATAAAATTAAATTACAATAGGCGTATACCGGCAAAGACAAAAATCTGTCTCTTGCGACGGGTTACGTTACGTCTTATTTGTTGCACTTAATATACATTATTTCATATACATCGTACAAAAATATTTATAATGTATTTTAATTGCGTTAAATACCTGCATAATTGCATCATAAAGAACTCAATGAGACTAAAAGATCTATCTTTACATTTATGAAAATAGGGTCGCGTAAGCTTTGAAACTAGGCCTGACTTATCCTCCATGTTTACAGTGGGTTTCCTGTGCAATTTAAAATCCATTGAAAGAAAATGTCAGGCTGTAAAAATAGTTTCTTACACACAGGCCTCTTTAAAGAGAATTCCTGTTTTTATTGTGCCAAAGAGACTTAGCAAATAATTTTCCTAGGTGGTTCATTATTCGAAGAAAATCAACTAATAAAAATAATTTAAATGAATTGAAGTAAAAGTAATCAAAATAGTAGTGATACAGTTTAATATGAATCGGTCCTTCACAAAGAAATATTCCACTATTATTATCATGGAACGTCTTTCTGCAGAGTAAGAATATAATAGTTTTAAAAATATATGAAAAGTCACTTAGAGAATCAAAATGAGAATGAAATTTCATATTGGACTGGGTTTATTCTAAGAAAAGAAATGTGTAAACAGAATGAAGAATCTATAGATGTTAAAAGCGAAACATTTTAATATTAAAATGATAATATATTGGGATCTAAAGGATAAAAATAAAATAAAATAAAATTTAAAACTCCATTTCTGCTACAGTTTTTAATATTTTGCAGAAGTTTTTTTTTTTTTTTTTTTTTTTTTTGCATTATTCGTTAGAGGTATTTATTGTCTATAATTTTAAGAATCAGACTTCTAAAATGTTACTTAGTTTGAGAAATAAAAGAAAAAAATCATAACTTATGAAAAATGCAGCAAAAAAGACATTTTCTTATTTTTTTATTTAAAAAAAATCTTATCTAGTTGAGCTTTAATTTTGAGCTTTAGCTTTGGAAGCTAGTTTGAGCTTTAAAAAAATCTTCTCTAGTTGAGCTACATTTTTTTATTTAAAAAAATAAACCAAACATTTCATGATGTTTCAAATCCAACCCGCAAGGCATATACCACCGTATACTCTCCACTATAGTCCTGATTTTAACTCTGTTAATTTAAAGGGGCATGGATGTAGTATAAACACTTTTATGTACATTTAAAATTATCGCATAGTTGTGAAACTTCGTTTGAATATACTAGAGAATCTAAATATATTTTAATCAAAAAATCGGCAAATCGATATTTTCTTCATTTTTTGTCAAATTAAGGGTATTAAGCTCCCTTAAATGGAAATTTAGTCTGAGGTTAGACACTTTATTTTTAACTTAGAATTAAAGCGTCTTTGAATGATACTCGAACTCATGTCTGCATATGTTTTAAACTCGCAAACTGTAATTTGTTAAATTCCCTAATAACTTCCTTAAAAGCAGCCTGCTGACTTCCAGTTTTAATGGATTAATACTGTGTTAGAAAAGGAAAATGATTGATTTTTTTAAAAATCACAGACGTTACATATATGTAACGGTTAAAAAGAAAATGTTGGGAGATGGATAACATCAATAAATAGGAATTTTAAGTATCTATATATAAATTTTATTACAGCTTAAAGTAGAAATTGATATTTTTTCAGCAGAAATAAACTTGGTTAAAAAACTTTTTCCTAGCCCCCCCCCCCCCCCCCTCCACACACACACACGATTCTGTTTTAAAAGGTTTTACTGCATTTTGTAATGGAACATTTCCTTGATCCATTGAAAAAAAAATCAGTACAGTATTGTAAGCTAAACAACCTGTAAAATGATACCGAGTTGATTATAGTTGAGTTACATTTAGAAAACGTCGCTTGATGACAGTATGTTCAGTACTGGGTTTATTTGTGTTTGACTTTATTGTTGATATTATGTAAGAGCTAGATAACCATAAAATTAGCTAACCCTTTTGAAGAAGTTTTAGCTCTTTAGTTATTTATAGCACATATGTATACATACCCCTTTATACCACATGACAGATAGATTTTTTAAAAATCTAGTGTAAAAACTTTGATATTAAGACATATAATATTTTGTTTATTTTTAATGAAACCTCGTTAAGTTGCTTTAGTTAGTAATAAATGTTTAACTATTTGACTTTTTTTTATATTCCACTAAAAATTCGCATTGAAACAAAAATTTTAGACTGCAGTAAAAGGGAACACTGGTGTATTCTGCACAGCTGCAGCCAAGCTAAGTTTTTAGCAGCATCATATTAAAAACTAAAATATGTTATCGTTATCACCGCTATTGTTTTTATTAAGTTATGCTTTTTTTTTTTTTTAGGTATCGATAAAAGAAAATAAAACATTATTCAGGTGGATTGTAAAAAACAATCTTCGAAAATTATCATGGTAGTCAAAATATATATATTTTTTCTTAATACGAACAAAATAATTTTCTTTTAAAGCTGTTCTGAAGTCCAAACTGGCTACTTTATGACATGTTTTTAAATTCATTTTTGTTCGGAAACGCATGAAATTGGCAGGTGTTCTTATTTAGAAACTTTGTAATCGAAAGACGTTTCCATTTTTTGGTCAAGGCAGAAGATCTTTCAGAAAATACGGTCAAAGTAGCTGTTTTAAACTGAACTCCCGACGAAAGAGCGCAAAAAGGGAGAAAAACTTGTTGTCACTTGACACGAATCACTTATAACTCGATAAGTGATTTTTTTAACAATTACTGGAAAACTCATTTCGACTCCAAATCATTTACATAGTCAGGGCTAACATTTGCCTTTACAAATGAGTCAGAAAATGTGTCAGAAAGTTTTGCGTTGTTGAACAGGTCATTTGAGAACCGCCTTAAAAAGAAGAATCATAAAAATGTAATTTTTGATTATAAACTGGAAAAAATCTTTCTAAAAAATAAACCTAGAATATATTTCTGTCAAGTTATAAATTTCCAACTGGACGAAAAATGTCCGGGCCAGGATTCGAACATGGGATCTCTTGGCTGAAGCCGCCACGCTCTACCACTCAGCTATCCCGATCGAATCTGGAGGGCATAATTCATCCAGTGAACCTTATTGATCGAAGCATCTGGTCTGATATTTTAATCAGCTCAACAGAAGAGATCGCAGGTAATGGAACTCCAGTAAACGCTAGATACGGAATACACTAGATTATTTTTTTTTTTAACACAATTACTGGATGAATTATGCCCTCCAGATTCGATCGGGATAGCTCAGTGGTAGAGCGTGGCGGCTTCAGCCAAGAGATCCCATGTTCGAATCCTGGCCCGGACATTTTTCGTCCAGTTGGAAATTTATAACTTGTATGATTACTTTACCAATTTGAATTAATTGTGTTAAAAAAATAATCTAGTATATTTCTGTCGTTAAAGAAAATCCAGATCATTTTAAATTATACCGCATTCATCTGCGTAGAAAGCATATAAGCTTAACTTTTAGTTCGTTGTACAGACAGACGTTGGCGTAACTAAAGGTTACAAATAAAATAAAATATATTTAGTAGAATAGACTATGTGTAACCGTATATTGCGTGGTATAACACGCACTTTTGAAAAAAAAAATTGATTCGAAGTTACTGGTGCGCATTATACGCCAAAAATAAAAATAAAATATTAACAGGTAAAGAAATGATAAGCATAAGAATATAGAATTCGACACTAATGAACAAGAAGAAAAAGACGTGATCAAATTGAGCTGCCAATGAACGATCCCAAATGCTTTGTGAGGATTCAGGTAGACAGATGGATTTTACCTTCTGTGTTTCACTTCGATTTTGTTCATATTACCTTTATGTTCATGCTATTATACATTTTAATGATCTTTATTACATTTTCATGCTAAATGATTCGTGGAGGTTTCTTTGCAAAAAAGGGGGGTGCCCGTTACGGCGAATATAGCTACAAATATGAAAATACAGTCTCAATACGCCGGGATATATGGTAATATGCGTACACTGCAAAAAATAATTGTTGATTTTACAGTATAAAACTGGCATCCCAGCTGCCAGTATTATACCGTAAAATTAACAGTATTAAACAGTAAAATAAGCAGTAATACGCTGCCGCGCAAGCAGTAATACGCTACCGCGCGCGGCAGCGTATTACTGCTTATTTTACTGTTTAATACTGTTAATTTTACGGTATAATACTGGCAGCTGGGGTGCCAGTTTTATACTGTAAAATCACCAATTATTTTTTGCAGTGTAGAAAGCATAGTGCGAAACTTTTGCAACATTCTATGAATAAATAATGTATTTTGAGCATCTAAACATATTTTAAAAATTAATTTAATGCTGAAGTTAATGAATAACATATCAATCTGAAAATATTTTATAGGAAATAAAAGGAAAAATCTTTTAAAATGACCATTTATGGTATATGTTGAAAGAAAGTGGATAAAAGGTAAAGAGAACGGACAATAAAGTGGAAAGAAACTGTAAAGTTGATAAATATCTGTACCATAGCATAAAAAAACAACAATTTCCATCAACCAATTAACAATAATATAGATATAGATAAAATAATATTTGCCTATGTCTTTTATTTAATACATTTCGTAATAATTGTTTCTATGTCCACAAATCACTTCACAATATTCATAGCTATAACATATAAATAAATGCCAATGACCTTCTTTTAATTTATTCTGCTAGGAAATTACTTTTTTACAGTAATAATTCGAAGAAATAATAATAATAAAAAGAAAACTCATTAAATCAGTTTTTTCTTAACGTGTCAAAAACGGACATTGGCCCTTTTTCTAATAAGGTACAGATATACTTATTTAATTTTTGTCGATTACAAATAATTTTTTATTTCAAAAGGAAAAATATGGTAAAATCACAAAATATCACACATTTTATATAGTGATGGTCGGGGCTTGACAATTGCGGTCGCCAAATCGCCACTGGCAACCATTTTTTTTTTTTAATTTGGTGGCGATTTTTTTTTGTATACATTGACTAAAGAAATAAACACAATTAGCCTTTTCTCTCCCTTTCACCAATATTAAGAAATAAATTTAGAAACTATATTCAAACAACAAAAAAATATTTTTAACTTTTTTTTTTTAATTTGGCAAAAATAAGTTCTGCAATTTTTAAAATAATAAAATCGGAGGGTACTTTTCTGTTAGCCGGGCGCCAGTGATATACAGGGTGTTCCGTTAAAGGGGTCCAATATTAATAGGGGTAATAGAGGAGATCACACGGAGCATAAATCAGTATATAATGCCTGGCCGGATCTCAATAATTTTCAAGTTACAGCAAATAGAATGAAAAATCGGAAATTTGTAAAAAAACCCTCATTGCTAAACTATCGATAATGCTACATAAAAACGAAGCACATATTTAGAAAGAGCAGAAAAAATCCTACGAAATGACATAAGTTGTTTTAGAATATTGAGAATTAATGGCGAGTTACAAGCTCTGAAACAGTGAAAAAATACAAAATCAAATATTTAGCAAAATAGTTAATCGTTAATTCCAAAAATGCAACTCTACCTACATCAAGGAAAATGTTATAAAATTTGGTCCATTCCGAAAGCTTTCGAAGAAGCTGACAATAAACCATATCAGTTTAATTGTATGGGAGAAATCAAGCAGTTCCCTAGTTACAACTCTGTACTGTTGCACGCTCGGAAAGAGCGAAACTCCACCCATGACGATTGTAAACACCCCGTTTTAATATCTTTCAATTATACATTTCTGATCAACCTCTATCAATACCCTTTCATTATTCAGTCTGGTCAAGTGAATGACATATTGTGCAGCTCTCGCCTTGTCTTAAAGCAAACTCCGTGACTGCTGCGTTTCCTCCATGAACTTTCAGGATGATGAAGAAGAAGTACTTTTTATGCAAATTTTCTATGTGTATAGGAAGAAAAGTGTAATAAAACAGCAGTCATCAGTGGGCGTTATGTTAAAGGGAGGCTGTTGTAAGTGGGATTGTAGTAAGTTGATGTATAATAATTATGCCGGAATACTCTAACGAAGAATATGCGGACATGCATCTGATGTACGGGCAAGCTCATGGAAATGCATGTCTAGCACAGCGCATGTACCGTGAGCAATTTCCAAGGAGACGTTGCCCAAGTTCGAAACTCTTCATAAAAATCGATAGACGATTACGGGAGACTGGATCGTTTAATACAGCAAGCATTGATGCAGGGAAACCTCGACATGTACGAACACCTGCAATGGAAGAAGATGTACTGAATATTTTTAAAGATAACCCCTCCACGAGTACACGAGCTGCTGCGTCTGAAGTCGGTGTTTCTCACCAAAGTGTGTGGCGTGTTCTGCGTGCAGAAAACATGCACCCCTTTCATGTGCAGCGGGTACAACTGTTATCAGTAACAGATTGTGCTCAGCGGACAGAATTCGTACGCTGGTTGCTTAATGTAACAGAAAATAATCCACAATTTCTGGAAAATATTTTATTTACTGATGAAGCAACATTTACGAGAGAGGGCGTGGTAAACACGCACAATATGCACACATGGTCATATACAAATCCGCACACTGTTTTCCCGTCGAACGCACAACAAAAGTTCAGTGTGAACATATGGGCAGGTGTCCTCGGCGATTATCTCATAGGACCATATTTACTCCCAGATGTACTCAATGGCAGTACGTACTTGGTTTTCCTACGGGATATCTTACCGCAGTTACTGCAAAATGTGCCAGCAACATTGCGCCACAATATGTGGTTTATGCACGAAGGCGCACCGGCACATTTTTTCATAGGTGTTCGCAATCACCTCAATTCAACATATCCTGGGAAATGGATTGGACGCAGTGGACCTGTTGCTTGGCCTGCACGCTCTCCAGACCTCAATCCGTTAGACTTTTTTGTTTGGGGACACCTTAAATCGCTGGTGTATGAAACGCATGTGGATACACCGGAGGATTTACTAGCGCGAATCGTTGTCGCTGCAGGAGACATTCCCAACTCCGTCGGAGTTTTTCGGCGTGTTCGCCAATCTTTACGACGTCGCTGTCGGCTGTGCGATTCTGTTAATGGGCGCAACTTCGAACACCTATTATAATAATGTCCGTTCGTCTGCCTTCCGACATTGAACTGTGCAGCGCAGGCCAGAAGACTATGCTTCACATATGTCATAAAGTACGTGGAATGTAATTCTTTATTTGTCATTTTTCTTTTATTTTCAACACTTTTTGGCACAGTATTTTGTAAGTCACAGACTGTGGTGTACTCAAATTGTAAATTACAAAGTTTGTATGAATTAATTTAAAATTTAGTGTCTTTTTTAAATTTATAATTAATAAAATTATTATGCTATTTGTTATTATTATTTCCTATCATAAATTATGATGCACATATACATACAATAATTGTCCATGTAAAACATGTACTGAAACTTCTTGCATAGTTACAAATCGCAATATTTTTAATTATTTCCGAATTTTCACCACCAGTTTAATTTTAAGGAATTTAACTTAAGCTTTATATCAATGAAAGACCACTTTAAAATGTAGACTATTATTGTAAAGTTATTTTGGTTCATTCAACTCTTGAATAATTAAAAATGTTGCATCTCAGAAGAAGCATGATCGAAAATGTATAGTTGAGAGTAATTAAAAAGGCGGTGTTTCCAATCGTGATGGGCGGAGTTTAACCTTTGCTAGTGTCAAAGAAAGCGGAGTTGTAACTAAGAAACTGATTAATTTCTCTCACACAATTAAACCGATATGGTTCATTGTAAGCTTTTTCGAAAGTTTTCGGAATGGACCAAATTTTACTACATTTTCCTTGTTGTAGCTAGAGTTGTCTTTTTGGAATTAACGATTAACTATTTTGATGTATATTGGATTTCGTACTTTTTTCACTGTTTCAGGGCTTGTAACTCGTCAATAAATATTGCTATTTTAATACAATTGATGTCATTTTGTAGGTTTTTTTCTGCTCTTTCTAAATATGTGCTTCGTTTTTATGTAGCATTATCGATAGTTTAGCAATGAGGGTTCTTTTACAATTTTCCGAATTTTCATTCTATTTGCTGTAACTTGAAAACTATTGAGATCCGACCAGGCTTTATATACTGATTTATGCTCCATGTGATCTCCTCTATTACCCCTATTAATATTGGACCCCTTTAACGGAACACCCTGTATATACTTGTATATACACACACACACATATATATACACATATTTACATATACATATATATATACATACACACATATATACAGGGTGTAACTGAAATGCTTCAACAAACTTTGAGGGATGACAGTACTCATGAAGATGAACAAAAAATGCAATAGAACATGGGGTCGCAAATGACATTTAACCCTTTCAGGGACAGTGGTATGTCTAAAAAAACAATTTTAATTCCAAAACGCCACAATGGCACCAGAATTTTGCTGAAATCTTTTCCATTTAATATTTATGTGAAATATAGCCTTTTTCTTATTTACAAACAATTTTTTTTTGTACAATCCGGTGCCAGTCCATTTTCAGACGCATTTTCTCTATTTTTATCCTTTAAGCCTTTTAGGGGCAAACTACTTTTAGTACTAAAATGTTGAAATAAATGACTGGCACCGGAATTTAAAAAAAAATTTGTTTGTAAATAAGAAAAAGGCTATATTTCACATACATATTAAATGGAAAAGATTTTAGCAAAATTCTGGTGCCATTATGGCGTTTTGGAATTAAAATTAAGCGCTTTCATAAACATACCACTGCCCCTGAAGGGGTTAAACGTCATTTGCGACCCCATGTTCCATTGCATTTTTTGTTAGTCTTCATGAGTACTATCATCCCTCAAAGTTTGTTGAAGCATTTCAGTTACACCCTGTATACATACACATATATATACATATATGTATGTATATATATATATGTATATGTATATACATATGCATTTATATATGTACATATATCACTGGCGCCCGGCTAACCGAAAAGTACCAATCGGAGTAATGTGACGGACTTCGACAGGAAAATAGGCAAAAAATTGTCTCCCTGCTTCCCTATTTTATCAATGCCTTCCTCATCACATATAGATTTTATAGCACTCAACTATCCAGGCAGTTGAAGCATTTGACAATCAACATTTTCTGAATATGCCGGTTAATTCAGCCTTTGTAGTATTTTTTCTTTCCTTTTAATTTTTTTTTCAGAGCTATATAATTTTGATAAGTTTCATCAGAAAACATAGATATTATCTTTCTAAATGATGCACTATTGTAAACTATGTATGTAATAATTCTAAATAATGCTTTTATTATTTTTTTTTATGAATTAATTCATAAAAAACCGTTTTGTTTCTTGAAAATCAATAACTGGGTAAGGGGTAAATATTTTTTACCGCCTACCAGATTTTATCAAATTTGTAAAGCCCTGGTGATGGGCATAATAAGTGAGTTGGTATTCGAATGAATCATTCGGGCGTGCGCAAAAACATCGCTGCCAACCTTCGTATTCTTTTTAATCAATTAAAAAAATGAAATAATAATAATAATAAATTACAGCGTTTTATTTATTTATTTTTAACAATTTTCTAGTTTTAATTGATTAAAAAGAATACGAAGGTTGGCAACTATGCTTTTGCGCATGCCCGAATGATTCAATCGAATATCAAAATCATTCATTATACCTATTACTAAATACCAATAGGTGAATTTTATTGAAGAATTCGTCTAATGTTTTACTGGACAATTGTGCTTTTTATGAACCATTCTTGCTTCCTTAACTTTTCGTTGAAATTTGAAAACATTAAAAAGTTTTGAATTATATCAAACGTCATCTTTAAAATGGTGCATAGTTTATTAACCTTTTTGCAGCCGCACTGAATTTTTTTTTTTTTGCACGTGTAGGCTCGTGTCGTCCTTCATAATACTAGTAATAAGAAACAGTAGAAAAACAATTATACGTATCATTAGTACATATTAAATTTAAATTTTGGCTCCATATGAAATAATTATGTGTAAGAGTCATAAAAATTTATGACAGTGCTGAAAGGTTAAATTCGGAATTAAACTTATTTTTAAAAATAAGTTCAAAATACATATTTCAAAAGTGCTGTATAACTATCGCACCTAGCTGTAATTTTATCTTTTTTCTGTTCAAAATAACCAGCGTCTCCAAATTCGAGTAAAAATTATGTTTATTTTCATAGTTTTATAGCTTAATTCAATTATCAATTATTTACTTTATTGATATCTTACTATGTTAAAAAGGTGCCCCGAAAGTAAGTCTGTATATTTATTTATAATATTTATTTTTAATATTAATTTAAGTTCAGTTAAAATTTCTAACAAAAACAAAGATAATTGATAGTAGAAATAAATTATCTCACAGCGTTTTTAAAACCAAGAAAATTCATTTTAATTAACTTTCTCGTGTTATTTTATTATTTAACTTTCTTCTCTTTGCAAAAAAATGGAGATAATTTTTCATTAATCGAAACACCATTTATTTTCTATGACAATCGACTTACGTATACGGCCATTATGTTTCAATTAGCCGTAAGTGGCATAATTGAAACACAACAAAACACTTTTTCCTTTTTTTTTTTTTTATAAAATAAGAATTTATTTTACAAATACGTAAGATTCTTTATGCTTTTTTGGTCTCAAAGTTATTTTAATGAATAATAAATGCACAAGTACACCAAAATCAGCAAAAAATCTGAAATATTACCACTTAAAGTTCATTGACCTGCAATTTAACGAAAAACTAAAGCACTAATGATTAATGGATTAAGTATGTGAGCAAAGTATTTCATTTTATTGTTTGATTCAAAAATTATTTTCAAGCAAGTTTCTTCCCAATTTGAAAATAACAAACAATTTTGTGGTATTTAGAATAAAGGAAATAGATAAGAATTGAAACTTATGATTTATTTTACTAAAAAGGTGCTAAAAATAAATATTAGAATAAATATTATGATAATTTCCATAATATTATGTTTAATTTTAAAAATTACAAAGTCAAAATAGGCAAAAATGTAATTACGTATGAAATTCAAATGATCTTCTAAAGAGTTTACTAACAGCGAATCTAAATAAATCTGATGAAATTTGAAATAAGAAATTTAAAAGTTTATATATAAAAAAAGAAACTTACGTTTTCTTTTTCGTTTGTTGAGAATTTGAGAAGATTTTAATATTTTTTTTTTATGAGACTACTGATAAAAAAAATTAAAAAACATGGAATAATGAGACCGCATAAAAAGTCTTAGTTTCCGAAGAAACCAAAAAATTAAAATTTGCAAAATCTTTTGTCAATTAAGATTTTGCGAATTTTAGAAAACTGTCTTATTAAATACTGAATTTTTTATTATGTGTTTGTGTCAAATAGAAGAATCATCGGATGAAATGAAGCAAAAATACTTTTCATCAAAACTAAATATCAAACATAGCACGGAGGAAAGTAATTTTTACTTAGGTTTCTTCTCTTCTCCTTTTTTTTTCAGGCTTTTTATGAAAACTTCAAATATATTCAACTGATTTACAACTGATTATTCATTTATTTTTTCATCGCGAATTGAGGAATATTTTCGTCATATTTTGGAACGTATTAATAATTATATATTTAAATTTTTGAATGTGATCTGCTTAACTTTGTATCTTAACTAAAAGTATGCACGCTAAATCAACAACAAAAGCTTCTTAATCTAGGAAAATATAATACAAGTATAGACTGCAAAAAAAAAAAAGTGTTGATTTTACAGTATAATATTGGCACCCCAGCTACGCGGCAGCGTATTACTGCTTATTTTACTGTTCATTACTGTTAATTTTACGGTATAATCCTAGCAACTGGGATGCCAGTATTATGCTGTAAAATCAACACTTTTTTTTTTTTTTTTGCAGTGTAACCACAAACGAAAACGTACAATAACCTCTTCCGATTTACCTATGATTTCGAAAAGCGTTCTCTATCTTTAGAAATCTCAGAAACCAATATATTTTCAAGATTTAAAGCAGCAATTGTAAAAACAAAGTTTTTTTTCGCTGCTACGGACTTTCGAAAATGTTTCCAAGTAATTTTTATAGCATATTAAAGTTTTTCGGGTGCTATCCATTCTCAAATAAATATTTTCCTGTTCAACAAACATGCTTTACAGACAAATATGATAAATTAACAGCATTAACATTAACATTAAAAGTAATATTATTTTGTCACTCTTGAATCGATACATTTAATTACGCAGCTGAAAATGTTTAATTGTGAATGCACTGCAAAAAATAATTGTTGATTTTACAGTATAAAACTGGCATCCCAGCTGCCAGTATTATACCGTAAAATTAACAGTATTAAACAGTAAAATAAGCAGTAATACGCTGCCGCGCATGCGCGGTAGCGTATTACGGCTTATTTTACTGTTTAATACTGTTAATTTTACGGTATAATACTGGCAGCTGGGATGCCAGTTTTATACTGTAAAATCAACAATTATTTTTTGCAGTGTGGATATCATCCTGAAAAGCCGGATATTCCGGCTTGAGAAAATAGACTAATACACTATAAAATTTATACTCGGAAACGTTTCCGAAAATCAGTGGCAACAAAATAAACTTATTTATTTATTTATTTATTTATTTATTTATAAATGATTTTTTAAATTTCAAACATACATTAGCTTTTGAGGTTTCGAAAGATAAAGAACTCTTTTCTGAATCGTGGGCAACTCGGAAGAGGTTATTGTATATTTACATTCATGGTTATATTATATTTTCGTAGATTAAGAAACATTTGCCCTTTTTTTTACAGTGTAATGCTAACTTTTAATTCCCCATAATGAGCTTTTAATCGAATCATGGGATTTTAAAAGCAGTGTTCAATGAACCCTGAGGTTAATGATAACAGATGTTACAAATGAAACATGAGTTAGGCGCTGGTTGAAACCATTGTATAAATCTGTTCATAGAAAAATGCATATACAAAAAAATAGTTAAAATAAGAAATTGTGCATTTTTGTATTTTCTGTGATTAAAACCTAAAAAGATATAAAATAATGAGGGCTCTAAAATGTCAATTCGTTATGATTCTTTTCAGACAATCTCTCTGACATATTAAAATTATTTGTGACTCAACAAAAGTCACTCCTATTTGAAAAATATTTACACAAATGTTGTAATACATTATTTTAAGCATTTAAGTATGTAAAAAATTTTAGAGCTTAAATATATATATATTGACTTAAAGGTACTTCTTTCACATCTGCAATAAACAGAATATTACATACTTCTCATAAATATTGCCAATTTTCGAATAAAAAATTGTAAAATATACCAACATACCTTTATAAAAAAAAAAATCTAATTTTGGACGTCTGCAGCCTTTTTAATTTTGAAAAAAAAAATACGAAGTTCATTTTGGCAATAATGATGTGAAACTGCTAAAATGCTAAATAAAAGTTTGTCACAAAAAATTAACTCAATATCGCCGTCTGATGAGAATTTTATGAACAATTTATATTAACTGCTGTGTTGGGAGATAGCAGCAATAATTTTAAAGTCCACCGTATATGCGTGACATTGACTTTTCGGTATGTTGCAGACATGCAACACGGTGATACAAGGTGTTAATCTATGAGAAGTTCAGAGAAAAAGGCCGAACTGAGAAGAGCTTTTATTAATTTCTTAAAATCATGAGAAGTATGCTTGAAGATACAATTTTGTTCTCATAATTTTAAAGACATTTAATTCAGTTACTAAGATTTTTAGTTTAATGACAACTTTAATTTTAAAACAATTTAGGTGTAATCTTTTGCAGAAATGCCAGAAGAACTTTTTTTATTGCATTACTATGCCATTATGTTATGACGAATTTGCGTGTAAATGTCAATTTACTATGATAATTTTTAGGGACTTTCAGGTATAGTTATTGCGATTTTCAATTTAATTATACCAATTAATTGTTATTAATATTTCATTAAATCATGAGAAATGTGTTTAAAGATATCATTTTATTCGAATAATTTTCAAGAAACTTAATTTAGTTATTAAAATTTTCAGTTTAATGACAACTTCAATTTTTGAACATTTTACATGCACTGTTAAAAATTTGCAGCAAACTATCCAGTCATTTGACCGTTTTTATAGAAAATGGTTACATAACCGTAATTTAACTCTATTCTGACCATAATATGGGCAATAATATGGTCACAATAGAGTTAAATTACGGTTATGTAATCGTTTTTTTTAAAAACGGTCAAATGACTGGACAGTTTGCTACAAATTTTTTACAGTGTGTAATCTTTTACAGAAATATCAGAAGGATTTTTTTTTTCATGTTATTACTATTACATTAAGTTATGATAAATTTGCTGTCAATTTACCATGATCATTTTTTACTTTTAGCTATAGTTATTGAGATTTTCAATTTAATTATACCAAATTGATATTTGGAATGTTTAACTATAAAATATTTTTAAAATGGTTAAAATAAAAATTAATTTAAAAGCATACAGATAGAAATCTGTAGTATAAATCAAAAACAAATCCGTGAGTAACGCTGACGTCATATTGACAACTGACATTCAACCACTGACAACCAATTTCTGTTTTACTGCAATTTTTTTTAAACTTCTAAACAGCGCACAATTTCAATTTTTTCACAGACGAATTAAAAAAAAAAATCAAATGTAATTTGTTTGAAAACAGTATCTCAATTTACTGATGTAGTTTTTAAGCATAATTTAAAAAAAAATTATATTGTGTGCAGCCCTATTATGAAAAATAACCCGTTTGCACTTAAAACAATAATATTCCATAACGAAATGAAAATTTCATCAATAAATAAATAAAATAATATACATAAAAGACAAATTTAACAGACCTGCAATCGAACTACGCTCTTAAACCACTGAAATTATCAAAATAAAAAAGACTGCTGTAAATAGAGAAATATTTGGCTATTAACTTCTGGCATGCGGCCAATACGAAAGTATAGCTTTTAATAAATTTCAAAATTGTATTTGAATACGTAATAGATATTTTGTATCCCATATAATGTTTTTTGGTGTTGTGAGAGGGCGATCTAAAAATATATTAATTGTAAAAAATGCATTAGAGTTTTCAATTCCCAGTTGGATTATAAAAATAATAAATCGGTCAAGTGCGAGTATAAACGCACGCTGAAAGGGATCTGTACATTCAATTTATTAATTACTATTTATTAATTAACAAACTCCTACTACCCTTAATTTTTTCATAATTTTAATATCAGTAGATTCGGAAATAGGAGAGAAGGGACATATTTTTGCAGTACACTTTCGACGATATCTCTGAAAATTCAATACCAAAATTAAAACAAACAAATTTTTTGAGTACGGTGTTACGAGATCTTTCGAACGATACCCTAACACGATACATAAAATGAAAAATTTCAAGTAACTTAATTGATATTTCAGCTAATTACCGACAATGTTTTTCGAAAATCATTATCAAATATCCTTGGATGATTCTGCGTCGATAGATATTTCGATGGCCCGTCAACTCCCCCGCTGATCGCCCGAAAAGTAAAGTTTGTGTGTAACGGAAAAATGCGTTTATCTAAAAAACTGTGTGGCCTAGGAAAATCGTTGTAGTTTTCCTGCAAGGATTAAATAAATTTTTACTATCCCTAATTTTTTCATAATTTTCGTTTCAGTAGATTCGGAAATAGAGGGTGCGGGGCATATTTTTGCAATGTATTTTCGACGATATCGCTGAAAATATAACACCTAAATTTAAAACAAACATGTTTGTGAGTTTGGTATTACGAGATCTTTCACATGATATACAAAAAGAAAATTGTTTTTTTCATGTAACTTAATTAGCCCCCCTAAATTATTTCCAAACATATTTGTGAATGTTTAATACTCTGAAAATATGCGGGTCAATACCCTTTATAACTTTTCCAAGTTTGAACTTTCCACGTCCCATAGTTTACGCAAAAAAGGCCTCTGACAGAGGGACAGACAGACACAGGAGTGATCTTATAATGGTTTCGTTTTTACTTTTTAAGTACGGAACTCTAAATATAGTAGGGAAAAAAAAAACCACGCTTTTATAAGCCTTTAATGTTTATATCTTTAAAAGTATGCTATTACCAAGACTGCATGTTGTTCCAAAACATTTCCGCTTTCGTGGATGCCAAAATTCATGGCTTTTGTTTATACAAAATAATAATAATGATATTAATTTTTTGTTCAGTTTTTTTTAACCTTCTCTGCGCCGTGAACTGATATATCCGTTCATTAACCTGTATGTTTCACTGCAACAGAAGCATTATTTAAATTAATAATAATTCTACTGATATACTAATGCAGATTTAAAACATTAAGTAATAATTAATACTGTCTAGGATTATATTCATATACGTAGTTATGTATTTTATATCATGTTGGAAAAATCATCTTTTTTTAGCATTTTTAAAAACTTACAGAGGAGACAATATTACAAGTTTACGTTTTTGCTGGGTGGGTCAGACGGTTTTAAGGAATGGAAACAACGAAGAAAAAAAGCATTATTTAAAATATAAGTGTAACTATAAGTTTAGGATTTCTAAATTGTTTTCCCAGCATATGATCATAATTTCATTAATATTCATCTATTGATTGATAATTAAGTTTGAAAATATGAAAGTATTGAAAAGTTTAAAAATATTGAAAATATGAAAGTATTTTCTTATCATCGAGAACATACAACGGTAAATAATTTCTAGAACTCTAGAACATCAGGAAGTGGGTAAAAAATGAATTACAAAATTCACTCTATACAAACATGAACCAAGTTAAGATATCAAAGCGTATGATAATGCACTATAATTGAAATATATATATAAAAAAATAGAGAATAGAGACACAATCTCAAAAAAAAAAAAAAAAAAAAAAAAATGAAGAACTGTTGAAAATCATTTATAACATCAGATAATCATTTTGTTGTTTTTCATTTGTTTTATAAAGCATTTAAATTATTTAAAAGCATTTCTTGGTAATTTACCCACCATTGAAAAATGACTAATTATTTTCAAATAAAACTACGCTATTAAATAATTTAATAACGTACTTTCGTGAAATATATTTATTATAAAGCTCTAAATAATTCTAAAAGAACGGTAGTAAATGTAATCAAATATATCTAATTGAGTTTTTATAAATGTAAATTATTGAAAGTAATATTCACTTTATTTTTTAATTAATAATTTATAGGTAAAATTAATTGTACTCACGTTTGGAGACGGCTTCAAAATATTTCATTTCCTCGCCCAAAGTTGATTAAAAGATTCATCACATTAACTTGGAATTGCACTGACTGCAACACACGGAGAACACTAAAAAATTTCTCTTTAAAAGTTTAATTGTCCTACGATTCTTGAATATAAATACTATAGGCGTATACTGCCTTCAAAGTGTTTTCTTTTTCAAATAAATACAGCCTGCATTCCGACTATTATAATGCCAAAACTCAGTTTAAATTAAACAGTTTCTTTATAATTAAGAGGATGGATTTTCGTCATTCACCATAAAAATTTCTATTCTGAAATGTTTGTTTATTTTTCTTCTTCACAATCCTAAACTCGACTTAGTATCATTTATGTATAATCACATATTTTTGTTCTTCATTATAATATATTACAGTATTCATCTATTATTATCTTTATTGTAGATTTATTTTCTTAAATAAAAGTTTTAAGTGAATTCGACGATTTTAAGTCATTTTAAAATATATATAAATAAAAAAAATTGAGCAATAAAAACATTAATTCTGAATTTTTCGTCTCTTTTTTTTTTCTCTATCTTCTTTTACTTTTCGATATGAAATAAAATCCAATGTAAAAAGTTACAATTATGAGCAAAGAGACAAGCATTATATCTCTTCTTATCCTACAATACCGCAACCCAAGCACCACTTGTCGCCGTCTAATCTTTCCATGATGCAATATTGTTGCCACCGATCTTCTATCAACGGGTCTAAACTTAATCACTTCCTAGCACGTGCTTTCGGTTTGGTGCCAAAACCCATACTGAAACCACGTCCACAGGTGGAATCCTACCTTTTCGGAAGGATCAAGGGAGGGGGAAGGTTAGCAGACGACTTTCGGGTTCTCGAGATGCCCCCGGGTCATATGCTGCTGATTGGTCATCTGGCAGGGAAGGGGGCAGGTAACTACCGGCATCTAGAAGTTGGTGCTGGTTTTTTGTATCATCACACCCGGCACGCGAACGATGGTGATTCGGTTTGTTCAACCTTTCATACAGTGCATGATTTTGTGGAATGAATAGTTTTCGTTTTTTTTTCCCTCTCAAATATTTAGAAGCTGAAATATAGTATTTTAGTGTTAATAAATGTCACGTTTAACTTTTTACCTAGTACATTAGCCCCCAGCTTTCTTGGGGAAAATATCAATTATTACATTTTAATAAGTGCAACGACATAAAATATTCCACCTATATTTTTTCAGAAATATTTGTATTTCATTTTTTTTTTAAATACACAAAATGAATGGTTACTAATTATCTGGTGTTCAACATTTCTACTCTGCTAAAACACATTATCATCGTTAATAATTTGCTGTACTCATTGTGAAACATAAAAACGAATTTGTTCAAAAAAATAGCAGATTTTAAACTTTAAAGAATAAACACACATAGATCATTATCATCCTTTACAATTTACTTTTCTAAGTATTGATTGTGAAGCATAAAAAGTAATTTACAAAACAAACAAATAAATAAATAAATAAATCCCGTATATTCCGGCTTATAACGCGCACGAGTTAAAATTTTCCAACTTGGTGAAAAAATGTCTAGACCAAGATTCGAACCAGGGACCTTTTGGATGAAGCTACCAATGCTCTGCCAACTGAGCTATCACGGACAAATCTGGCGAAATTCACCCAGAAACCGTATTGATTATGGCATCTGGCGTGATATCTGAATCAGCTCAACAGAATAAATCGCCGGTAATGCAACTCCAAGAAACGTTTGATACGTAATTACACTTGATTAATTTTAACACAATTTTTCTAATTGGTAAATAAATCCCAGGAGTTATAATTTTTCAACTCGGTGAAAAAGTGTCCAGGCCAAGATTCGAACCAGGGGCTTTTCGCCTGAATTTGTGTAGCAATGATCTTCTTTGATCTGAATTTTTATAATCGCTATTTCCAAATAATCTTCGCCTTATTTAATCTCAGAATTTATAAGGTTAATATTACTGATAAAATGGTAGTTATAACCTGAAAGACCCTCAGTCGAAAGGTACCGGGTTCGAATACTGGCATTTACACTTTTTCGCCCAGTGAAAAATTACAACTCGTGTGATTTATTTACAAATTAGAATAATTCTGCTAAAATTAATCGGGTATTTTTTTTCTATTTTAAGCGACATTCGCCGTATTACGCGCACCTCTTTCATTACAAAGAAACCTTCACGAGTCATTAAGCATGAAAATGTAATAAAGATCACTAAAATATATATTACCTAGTACGAACATAAAGAAAATTAGAACAAATTCGAACCGAGAACAGAGGATATTGAGAACACAGTGCATCTGCCTACCTTAATCCCCACAAAGCATTTGGAATCGTTCATTGCCTCATTTAATTGATCATGTCTTTTTTTTTTTGTTCATTAGTGTCAAATTCTAAATTCTTATGCTTAACTTTTCCTATCTGTTAATATTTTATTTTTAGACTTGGTGTACAAAAACACATTTAAATTCTAATCAATTTTCTTGTTTCAAAACTGCGCGTAATACACCGGAATATATGGTAAATAAATATAACAAATTAAAACATATATATATATATATATATATATATATATTTATTTATTTCCAATTTTATTATTTCCAATTGTTTTCTGGTAATAATACAGTATACCTAGATGAATATACTGATCTTAGCATAAATGCCAGTATATTTATGAAATACTGTATTATTTTTAAAACACGTGTGGATACATCCAGGCTGATGATTATATCTACACGTGTTTTTTCATATCCAATTCTAATTTAAATCTCTTGTTATCCAATTTTCCATTATATTTAGTTCATATTTCATTTCAAAATCCATTTGTATTCACTTGATATAAACTTCAAATTATTAACATTTTATGGTTTATTATATATATATATATTTTCTCTCTCTCTCTCTTTTTTTAAATATTTTTCATATTTTCAGTATTTTTGGCCAATTACCATTGAAGCAAATGCTATGGTAATATTATGATTGCACTTGTTAATTTATTAACTATGTGGTATTCTGTCTACACTTTATTACTAATTATCTCTTAGGAGATTTAATTAGAATGTTACAAGAACTTGATATGTTTTTTGAAATTCAAAGATATTATAATTATATATATATATATGTGTGTGTATGTGTGTGTGTGTGTGTGTGTGTGTGTGTGTGTGTGTGTGTGTGTGTGTGTGTGTGTGTGTGTGTGTGTGTGTGTGTGTGTGTATCTATCCTTAGTTATAGAAGAAATTTTTACTACATTACTTTTTAGAGAATGGAGAAATCTTTCTAAATAGAATAATGGACCAGGAACTGTATAAATATTAAATTTCTTTAACATGGAAAAAAAACTATTTTGACTTAAATGGTCTTTGATGAAAAAGAACATTTGAAACATTTTTTGCAACTAACTACCTTACATCTAAGACGAGTGTAACCTCACATCAATCAATTTTTACATTTTTTGTTTTTTGAAATGCCACACTATTACAAACGCAATAGAATATTCCATTGTTACATTTGATTGAAAGTAGGTTTAATTTTTATAACTTTTTTTATGGATTACAAATAATAAAAATATGTACATTTTAATAGCTTTAGTGAAAATTTTGCCCATTGGGAAAAAATGAATAAAAAAGGGATAGTGGAAACAAAGGCATTTAATCATCCGTTTTGACGCTGACTTCATCCAAATATTTTATCACTTTCACATTTATGATGTTATTAGGATTAGGATATTATCATTACTACATGGAAATAATAACAAACTAATCGTTAAGACAAAATAACATACTTCATGAAAAGACATGTTCTCTTAACACGTTGACGGACACTTGCGTCTATAGCCGTCAAAGCGAAGTTCACTATGTGACATGACGGCAATAGCCGTCCAAAACGAAACGGTCGTTTTTAGACACTACAGCTATAGCAGCACAAATGTGCATTTACCGGCGTACAAGTAGAAGCACAGTGTCATGTTTTGGAAACAATTTTTTAGGTTGAAGTTCGTTTTCCACCTGTTATACGATTTGCAGCTTCAGTATGCACGTCCGTGGTTGTGAAGGGAGTAGTGCAACCTAATTAAAGGTGCTGAATTAATCAAAATTAAGTTTATTTAAGCAGAAAGAGTAAAACTATACTTCTAATATTCTAAAAATTACAAAAACATATAGTGTCAATTTTCGAACTTCACTTGTTCCCACTGTCCGTCAATGTGTTAATAGGACGCTAGACCCCGAACGGTTTAAATAACAATTCCATGCTTTTATGAGATAGCGATCACCTTCAAAAGGGTTTCAGAAATTCCAAATTTCATACCAGAAAAATATACGGAGAAATACCAGTATTCAATCTGAATGGATAAAGTATTGTAATTATTGTTATACATGCCGCACGTCTCTTTTAATGGACATATAAAACTGGTTCATAAATTCTATCCGCGCCGCAATAGTATGCTATTATCAGGATCGTACCTTTGTTTGCTCATCGATCATTTACAAACTTATTATTCACAAAAATAATTTTCACACCTATCATTTGAGCAGAATTTATTTATATCGGCATCTTATCGTTACCTCTGAATTACATAAAGTTTTGGTGAATAGCTGATCGTCAACAGCCCGCCGTTTGAATAACAAAAATTAATTAGTTCATCAAAATACTGCTTTTACTGTTTTCAGCCTCAATATGTCAATTAACTTCATTAACACATTGGCGACCGTATGTTTTTGAGAAATCTGGGTTTTAAAACTGTAGAACAGTGGTCACCAATTATTTTTCCCGTGGGTCCGTTTGAAAACATAGTCAAGCTTTCGCGGTCCGGAAGAGTTAAGTCTACCCCAACTCCCTCCACCCACTCTACCCCCCTCCACCTCCTCCATTCATCACGCTACCAACCTTTTACTAATCTAGGACACCTACTTTGATTAGCAAAACTTTTCTTTGTAATTATTTGTTATCTTAGGTGTTTAACATAGTACATACCAGTGAAATGAAGTGCATTAATACCAAATCAATAATTTTTTAAATGATTTTCAGAATTCAAGACGATCAGTACGAAGTACATATTAATTCAAAAAGATTGTACATTAAGTTCATTGTGATTGATGTTCAATGGGGAAAATGGCACGTTTTATTTTGCACAATTTGCCTGAAATTTTGGGTCAAGTTGTTCCAACTGATTCTCATCAAACTGTTAAGCTGGTCATCTGTGAGTCGAGATCTGTACCGATTCTCAATAAAGTTAATTTTTGAGAATGTTGCTTCACACACATAAGTTGAGCCAAACATGGTACATAATTTTATAGCTAAAGCCATAAAATTGTGCCATACTTCTGGATACTTTTTTTTACACACATTTTTAATTCAAAATTCGTTATTCCCAAGAGTGTTTGGGACTTCATCAAAAGTGTTCTTTAAAACATCTTTTTGGAACTCAATTATTTCCAACTGTAAGGCAGCTTTGTTGCTCTTGAAAACATCCGCCGCTTCACTCGTCAATACGCCCAGGGCCTGATTATCCAAAAGGCACGTGAAGCAAATGCTTCCCCTCTAAAATTTAAAGGGTCCCCAAAGTGAGTGCGAAGAGGGCCCTCAAATTCCCATTTTAATTTTTTTACATTGTATTTTTAATTATTTTAGAAAAGAAAGTTTGCTTAATCCAAGAGGAAATCCACACACTAATTCACGAAATTTATTTAAAAGAGTAAAATGAATGTCTTCAATAGGATGTTAATTAATCATATAGCATTCTGATGCGGCTGTTAAAAACCACCCGGGAAATTGAGCATGTAGCTATATTTACTAAATATATCTGAAGTATATACAGGGAACATAAAAAAGCTGTTTAATGAAATACATGTAACCTCCACTAAGCTACTCCTGGGAATAATATTAGTATCATTGATGCGTTTTCATGAATGAAGAAAACTTTTGCCAAACGAAAGGGAGCCCAAAATGACACTGTGCTTCCCCCAGATTCAGAGGTTAATCGGGCCCTGCATACGCCATTAGGCATAAGGGAAAACCAGCTGCAGAACGTTCTGAATTTTTTAAAAGTCAGAAAATCTTTCTTAAAATTAAGATTTAATTTTTTTCCAAACTTTTTCGAATTAGTTGATGTCAATACCCTCATTACTGTCACAAACTGACTTAAGGTGTGAAAAGTATAAACGTTCTCCTCTAATATCATCGGAGAAGACGTCAATTATTTTTGAAAAACTTTTTTTATTTCTGAAAGAAGTTGACACGCAAGTTTACATTTGTTTGGGGTTTAAGAGATACAGGGGCCGAAATAGATCAGTGAAAAAATGCGATTGTTGCCACATTTTCATCAAAGTCATTCAGGAAACCTAAATGTTCACTTGCTACTTTTTGATCATTAGTTGAAAGAAACTCTCATGTCCTCCAGTACGGCGAAGAATCTTTCAAGTATCAAGCCTTTACTTAGCCATCTCACATTGTTTATGTAAGTCGTCAAACTGAGTCGTGATTCTCTCATGCAAGTCGTCAAACTGAGCATCAGTCTCTTCAAGAAGTGTTTTTAATTGACGGTGCTTAAGAGATAATTTTGGCCTTTTATTATTCGTATCACCGTTTGCATTTTATTCTGAAGACTGGGATTCAGACTTCAACACAACACAATTTGATGAATAATGCAATGGTAGCATATAAAATTTTCATTGCATTTTTTATCACTTCTGAGTCACTGAACCAAGCTTTTCCTACTCACAAGCATTGGCGGTGCACCGTCTGTTGTTACCGACATAACCTTTTTCATGTCTAATCCAGCTTTGTTGAAATTCTCTGTAACAGCCTTGAACAATCCTCTCCTGTAGTAGTTCACGACATAGGCAAACTAGTCAGCAGTTCTTCAAAAAATGTTCACGGGTTCTGTCCAGATAGCGCAGAAAAATAATTAGCTGTGTTGTATCTGTAATATCGCAAGATTCGTCCAAAGCCAATTAATAGCAATCTATGGTAGCTAAGGTTGGTTTCAAAGTTGTATAGTTTTCCTCCAAGCAGTTTATGGAATATGTCAAACAATGTCAACGATATCCTTTCTGTTCTCAAATAACGCATTTCCAGCATCCAGCACGCACTCTTTTACAATATCTGAATTATTATATGGCTTCATATGTTTCCAGTGTTAGACTCGGGCTTGGGCTGAGCCCGCCTCATCTCTAGAATTTACCCGTTTCGGGCCGCGCCCGTGATTACCGCCTGTATATTACGCGTTGTACGCAGAAACATTAATATTTGCTATTATGCTATTATGCGCAATTTCGCCGCGGTCCGAACAAAACTTGCCGGCGGTCCGGATCCGGACCGCGGTCCGCCATTTGGTGACCACTGCTGTAGAAGCTCCTAACTCTTCTGTATGTCTTTCGGGAGTTGCTTTCCGATAGGTTTCTCAAGTTCATGCATAAGTAAATATATTTCAATGTACAGATTTAATATAAAATGTCTTACAATCTAAAAAAAATATGGCAATATGATATAAATGCATTTTCTGTAAGGTAGAAGCCACGCCTTTAGTCAATGATGTTTTTTGAATAAAAACGAGAATTCTCGTTCCTGAATGCGACTGTGTTAATAATTTTGATCTTTCAACGTGTTTATACAGAGGCGTTCAAAACAACCTCCCAATAATTTTAGGGAGGGCACGGGTGTATTGGAAAATATTGCAAACGATTTTTATCTAGGAATGTAGGATTGTAGGGTCGCAATCCTTTTACTGAGTCATAGTGCCTAGAATACATAGTGTGGAAAACGGCTACAAAATAGTACTAAAAAATTGAATCCAATAAATGAAGAACGATGCTGAAAGGATAACGGATCGATAGCAGCGACATCTTTTAGCAGTGGCGTAGACAGGGTGGAAGTCCAGATGGTTTGGATACCACTAATTTTATAAAAATATTTTTGCCTTACCTAATAGGAGAATTTCCTGTGATATTGAAGGCGGAAAAACTTTATAATATTACTGGTTTCCAGAGCATTTGGACTCCCCCCCCCTTTCCGCTCTGGTTACGCCACTGTCTTCTAGCTCTTTTCAACGCAAACATTGTATAAGAATCGAACTGAGAAAACGTTTCAACTGGTGGTAAATATTTGAAATAATTAAATTATACCCTATTTCCTTTGACTTATTAGTGATTTTCATAAGCTTTGAAAATATGAATTATACTGATCAGTGATCATGGCCAAAAAGCGTGATACGCATTCTTTTGTGCCTGGTTGCAGTACTCGATACAAGACAGAAAACTAGAAACTATCCCTATTTAGCATACCAAAGGATGAATCTCTGCTAGAGGAGTGGAAAAGATTAATTCCCTATTATGATAAAAAACTAACTTCAAAATCAGTTACATCTGAAATATACACTTACAAGAAGATTTTATTAACAGAAATTATGTTCATGTTGTCAACAGTTAAACGGTTACTTTTGCTAGAGGTAAATCTATTTTTAAAGCAGATGTTGCTGCGATCGAACTATTATTGTACCGCATCGTTGCACGTTTATCGGCTACAATTTTTTAGCACTTTTTAAAGCATTACCAGTTTGGCTTTCTTTTAATTGCGAAATTTCGCATTCGCACCAGAAATTCCCTATAATATTCTTTTCCTTACTTACTGACAGATATTTCGTGACTTTTCAAAGTAAAAATTCTTGTTTCAGAATTTCCGGTTTGAATACGAAAATTTTGAATTAAAAAAACGGTAAAACCTTTTTCCACACTATGTATTCTAGGCGCTGTAACTGAGTTACAAAATACAGTGTGTCCCACTCAAAGTCGAACCTGCATGTTTGGTCGTAACATTAACGAAATGGGGATATTATGATGACATTTTTGAAACACTCATTTTGCTTTGTGTAAATACGATAACATTACGAAAAGTGCTGGAAGGACAACAATAATTTGGTTACTGATACTTTATGTAATGTAAACTACTTTCCGAAACATGACGCGTCTAGTTTGACGCTACAGTCCTAAGCTCAAAAAGGTAACCCTCAACACAGGGCTCACAGCATTGCTAAATATTTATACCTTTACTAACCACTATTTCAAGACAAAAATTTCCGTGTTAAATTTCTTTAATACATTCAAAAGAAGTCTACCACAAAGATATTTGTTTTATATAGTGGAAGCAAAGATAAAAAAATTTAGGAACGCTGCAAGCCCTGCCTCAACATGACCTCTTTTACAATAAAAGCAATAAGTTTGGATGCAAATGGTGGCTGATAGTCTATCTCTTTCCACGATATCGCTACATTTTAAACAAATAAATGTAAGTCCACTGCAAATTTCGTCACAGTACCTTCATTGTAGTAAAAGTTGTGAGCAAAAATCCGAATTCGGATTCAAGTGAGATTCTGTATTTTTTGAGTGAATAAATGGATTGCAATGATAGTTATCTATGCATAAATTATTTGTAGCAGTGTGTTGTACGTTTCTGGAAATTATTGAAGAGTTGTTTTGAATCACCCCTATAACAGTTTTTTATGAAACATTCTCTAATTTCTTTAATTTAATAAGTAATTTAATAGTTTTAAATCGATGAAATCGCGCAGTTATATAACAATCGCGTAAAGAGTTAAACAATATCGTTTTAATATTTTGGGGACCCGATTTGCAAGTACAATAAGAAGAACAATAAATGAATGTCGGAAAGGTGTTATAGTTATGAGATTAAAAACAATTTTGTGCTTTTGAAATAATTGTAGTCCAAAACCGTGCATATGAGGGGTGTTTTGGGGTTTAAATCCTTCCATTAGACTTCTGGGTTTAACCCCTTCCATTAGATTTCTATCCCCTTTCTTTCTTTCTTTTATTTTTTGGTTACTTTATTTTATTTTTTGGTTCTTTAATATAATTTTCAAATTTCTTTCAATTTTTTCTTTGGAATATTTTGAACCTAGTCAAACATGATTGAATACATGAACAAATTGTAAAGCTAGTTTTACATTTCTTTTTGTGCATTTGGTAATTTATTTATTTTATTTTATTTTATTTTATTTTATTTATTTATTTATTTTTGATGGTATAAAGGCTTTGATTTTTTAGTCAAATTATAATTTTATTTCTACTTTATTCATTTTCATGAGATTCGATCATAAAATTATTTTGTACTTAAGTGAATTTTTAAAGAAAAATGAACTCCGACTTCCATATAATTAATTTATTTAGGTAAACTAATGCATTATAATTTAGGCTAGTTTGAACTTGTTATCAGGTTTAAATACTAACTGTAGTTTTCTCCTCGTGAATGACAATAGGTCGTAAGTTGCAGATATTTTAATGATATGCAGGTAGCATAAATTAAGATTTAAGTATAAATCCATATATAACTAATTATATGCTTAACTAATTTAAGTTAGCGTGTATTTAATTTAAATGTTAATTTAAATTAGTGTGTAATTATATATGACATTTAAAAAAATAGTAATCTAAAGAAAATGCTTCACTTTTAACAACCCCCTTTTGAAAATTCTGTGACAGCATTAAAATAAAAGGAAGCAAATAATAATTTTAAAAAATCCCCCTAAAATTTAGTAATTTAGTTTTTTTTATTAAGGATATGTATTTGAATTTAGGATTTTGTCAAAAAGCATTTGTGGGGTTTTCTAATAAAATAAGGCAAGAGAAAATGAAATAATGGAAGAAACCGTATTATAGTAGAAGTAGTTTCAATCGTTATATATTATTTCTGTTGTCAACATCCCTTTTTCTAAGCAAATACAAAACGCAGAACCATGAATGAGATGCCATATGAAAGGATTTTGAACAGGCTGCTGACATAGTACACTTATATTTTTTTTAAACATGTTTTTGATTAAAAATTGTTGTTAGTTAAAAATTAAATCAACATTGTTTTCATAAATGAAATGAAAGGTTCGCAAATCAGTGTTGCCAGAAACATAAAATACCGCATTATCGGATGACGTCATCCTCTAATGCAATTCAAATAAGATTGTTAATTTATTTATTGCGCGTACTTTTTGAAAAAATATCGAGCTTTTAGTCGGGTTTTTATTTAATTTTTCCTCGTGCGTCACCTATTTTTTCTTTGTTCTCTTTGTTTAATCAAGGCTGTGTATATGCGTACTATATCGGAGCACCAACAGATTACGTAATTTAAGGATTATCCACCGCCCCCTGAATACTAGGCCTGAGCGCTGACAACAATGGCGGCTGTCGCAGGGCGATTTTTTTTTCAGCGTTTGAACGGTCCCTCGAAATTCCACACCAATAATTTCTAAAAGTTTTCTTCGCCTTGTTTTTCGGAGATCAAGTAAGTCAAAGAAAACTTTTAGATATTATTGGTGTTGAAGTTCGAGGGACTGTACACACGATTCCGCCTGCGACAGCCGCCATTTTTTTCAGCGTGCAGGCCTAGTATTCAGGGGGCGGTGGATTATCTTCCAATTAGATATACATTTCATTAGGATTTAAAAAAATTGTAAGTATTTATTTTTTAATATTTCATTAAGCTGTTAATTCGCCAGAGAAGCCTGACGTCACTTAAATGGCTGTCGGACCTAAGCTTGGACATCCCATGTTAAGTTACCTTAGGCTTGTAAAAAAGTGGTGTATCGAATATTGATTTATGTATTTAAGACATTTCTGGAACAGTTTTGCAAAATATGAGGAAATGCTTTCATATGAATTCACTAAACGTCTGATTCAATGTTTCATTTTTTTTATAATTCGTTTTTTTTTTTTTTTTTAGTATAGCGGTCTTGGCAACCTAGAGAAATGATTTTGGCGAGAGAAGAAAATTTGGCAACATATTTTCTGACAATCTATTCCCATTTTCTTATACACAAGCAGTAATCATATATATGATTTCTGTTGTCAACATCCCTTTTTCTATTCACATACAAAACATACAATGATGAATGAGGTATCATTCGAAAAGTTTTTGAACGAGTTTCTGACATAGTACACTCACATTTCGTTAAAACGCGTTGTTTTTTGTTTTTTTTTTTTAAATCAGTTAATTAAAAATTAGTGTTAAAACGTACCAAGAAATAATCTCAACGATTGTAGTGCGAAAGCTTTGCACATGTCCTTCAGGCATTTATGTAATTACAAACTTCCAGGAACAATCAAAGAATAATTCAAAAAATATATAAATATAGTAAAAAATATAGAAATATAGAGTAAAAAATATAGAGTAAAAAATATAGAAATAATTCTCAATTTTTGGAATGCCTTCAGTTCAATGTACTTAAAAACGATATCACTTAAATAAAAGAAGAAAAGAAGTCAAACTAATATTTAGTACCAGTTAGTTTATATTTGTCAGAGATGTCACGCCGGGGATATCTTTGCGAGTTTAGGATTATGTCAGGAAGCAATTAATAGTGGGAGTTTATGATCAAACAAGGCAAGAGAAAATGAAATAAGCGACACCCTACTGATGAAAAAAAAAACAGACATATCGGCAGGGTCTCAGATGAAATTACTCCCACAGTCACTGTCGGCAGGAGACTAATAAGAAAGAGATGTCACGGAGTTTAACCGCTTTGTGAAGATGTCATTTTTGAGACTGAACTATGGTGACAAGTTCTGCAAGTTATTATTCGTACTTTAAATGCGAGGATTATGATAACAAATATACATTTTCAGGGAAATTGCTAATTTATTGTATTTTTATTTATCTTTGTAATTAATGCCGGATTACCTTTATCCACTGATAAATAGTTTGACATATATTTCCTAATAGTGTAATGAACTGAAATAAATCCATTTTAACACTTTGTTGACTGGCCACTAATAAACTTGTCTTTATAAAACCAAATATAATTGACTAGCGGCGTCTATTGAAGTCTTAGTTCTGCTTACACAATATTTCTTGCATAAAATATTGGCAAGTTTTTATCAGAAATGATCTGAATTTACATTATGTAGTTGACTACTATACTTTGCTAGATTGTAAGAAATTTAAAATTACATCCATACATTATAAAATATTTATTGATATATAAACTTCAAAAACCTATCTAAGCAACCAACTGAACAAATCTTTCAGCATATTGTTTTCTAATCCATAGGAAATTGCAAGTCAACAATGTGTTAAAAGAAAGAAAAGAACCTAAACCAAAAGTTTTAAAAGAAGAAAAATACATAAAATACTTCATCAAAATACGCAACAACAAAAATTTAAATGCTCTATTTTGGAATTTCAGGAAGTTCCTTGTTTTCTTAACATTAACAATGAAATTATGTGATTTAAATAGTTGGTTTTGCAGATTCCATAAATCATACCTTTTGTGAAGTTCTAAAGTTGTTTCCTTTCGACGCACAATGCACTTTCTGATAATCATGAAATGTTTATTACCTGAGGGGAAAAATCACAAATCCGAGTTCACATTAAACAAGAAAGCACGTGGGCGTAGAATTCAGTGCCCAACTGTAGTCCTTCGTCGTCTGGTTTCATAAATCCCGTGAAAATAGGGTTTTTTGTTACAACTTTATCACTTTGAAAAATCCGTGGTTTCAGTAGCCGCTATTACCCCGTATAATTTGGAGAGGAGATGGGGGGAAAAATAGAATCGTCTGTGGTCACGATACATCCACGGGATTTGTTCGATAAAGAACTCACCACCCGGTATTTTGTTGTTTTCCACCAGAAAAATATATAGCTTAACTTCGAAGGCCTGAGCTCTCGGAAAACTGCTTGTTTGGGAGAGAGATATATATGCTGGTTGTTGGAGATATGCCACGGTAGCATGGATGAAATCGTGAAGACCAAAAATGCGTAATGTGAACTTTTTTTGAGTCGATACCGGCATTTTTTAGATCTGCTGATGAATCTACCAGCATGATCCCAATACTTTTGAGCACGATTTTTCAAGAATAGTGTCTGTGGGGAGATGTTTTAAAATATTTGGCATATTCTTAATAGAAGGAAAATTGTGAGTGCCGAAATAAGGTGATGCCTGACTTCTTACCAACTTATCTGATCATATTTTGTAATATAATTTATTTTATTTTATTTTTGTTGTGCATTACTTTTATTAACTTTCTTTTCGAATTTTCTATTTCAAATTCGTAAATTTTCAGACATATATATAGAAAGACATAGTCTGGAATTTTATGATGTACAAAATACCCGAAATGTGTCTTTACATTTAAAAATATGTATCATATTATAATTATAAATGTAATATCGTCGCTAACATGTCAAACTATCAAATATGAAAAAATGGATTTTTCATTACTTTTAAAAATGGGCCGATTGCCACCACGAAATTTTATTAGAATTCCTCGCTTAGTAAAAATACTAATAAAATTTCTTGAATTACAGGTTTGCGATTTAGGTCTTTTTTATTTAGAGATGCCGAATTCATACCGAAAACATTGAGAAAAAAAATTTGTTCAGATAAACATGAAATGTCTATCATTAATTAACAGAAAAATTTCTATTTGAAATTTCTGGTATATATTCAAAATTTCGAAATGAAAAAGGAGGCCAAATTGGCAACCCTGTTGAAGAATGCTACTAAAATTTAGTGGTGAAAATCGGCCCATTTTTAAAAGTTATGAAAAACGCATTGTTTCACATTCGATAGTTTGACATGGTAGCGACGAATCTTCAAGAAAAAAAAGACAAAGTTTTGCCCTTGTGGTTTTCTGATTAATTATTTTTTGATTAGTCAGTTCTACGACATGCACTTTATCATTTAAGTAATGAATTTAAATTTTATTATTCTTTACTTTTATAAATAAAGTATTACAATATATTTTTTATAATTCACAAATTTTATAAATATTTTTTATTTAAATGTATTTTTCAAATTTTCTACAAACTTCTATATATGTTGATTATATCAACAATTTTTTTAGAAAATTATAACAGATGATTTTATGATAACAGCCTTTTATAATTATTTCTCCTGCTTTAAATATATAGATAATAATTAAAGGTAGTAATAATAACATATCAATCTGAAGTCGATATGAATTTGATGATATACAACAATGAAGCTTTTTCCATTTACATTTTTTCCAAATTCCGGATAAAAAAATAAATTCTATGTAATTATTAATTTATGGAATTTCACTTTACAACCACTAATTTTTAAAAGATGAGTATAATAATTATTAAGACACATATTTTGACTACAGGTAAACACAATCGCCTGCCTACACTCAATCGTCTAACTTTGGCATCAGCATAAGATAAGAGATCGGAGAATCAGTGTAGCTGCTGCTGTCATCTGTGCTTTAATATTGGAACGTTTTTATATGAAATTTTACCCGTTATTAAATATTTTTTTTCAATTTCTACAAACAAGCAAATGCAAAAGTACGTTTTTTACAACATAATGGGTAATCTGCTGAACATGACCACTTTGGGGCATGCTCCCCCCCCCCGGTGCTCCTCTTAAGTTTAATATTATCGCTAATCTTGTACAATGGTTTGTAAATTTTGTAAATTAGTATTTTTTAAATTATTCGGAATCATCATTAAATTGTGAAAATTCTGTCAAATATACGGTTTTTTCATTCATTTCCAAGCTCACGGAAATTTTTTAATACATAGAAACAAATATTAAGTAATATAAAGTTTTAAAAAAAGTAATTCAAGTCAATATTGTTTTAAATTATTTTTATAACTTTATTAAATATATTTAAAAAATAAAACTATTTTTTTTCCAAAACTTCCGCTGCCTGGATATGAACTTGGATTTGAAGCATCGGTAGCAAACGTCATATCCCCGAGCCATCTTGCACTCAATCGAGAACGGTTAGATCTATCTGTCGGTGTGTAGACGTTAGTCAGTTAGACATCTTCTCTCTAGGTTTTTCTCTAAGTTTCTAAGTTTTAGAAATAGAGCTACTTCTAGACAGAGAGTAAAGCTGGCGTCACCTAGGAAACCCAGGAAAGGCTCAAACTGTTCAACTGTTCAATCTATTTTGATTTAAAATGTTATTTATGTTTTATGTGACTATCATCAAAATGTTACGATGAATTTTAAATTAAAAAAGCAATAACTTTTTCCCTGAAACCTTGATCAAATTCTTGCAGGATTTCTAATGTTTCTTATATTTATAAACATTTTCTTTTAGACATCTTTGAATATGATATATATTCAAAGATATATATTCAATATATATAGTTACTCAAAATATGAAATATTTGAATTTCATGAAAAAATGTGTATATAATAAACTTTTATGTAACTATTAACTATTAACTATAAACACAACATTATAACATAAAAATTATATATATATATATATCAAATTTACAAAATTTGATATGTACAAAAGTTATATATATATATATATATATATAAACTTATTGCAAAAATTAACCATTGAAACAGAAGCAACTGACCATATGCAATGAAGTTATTACACCATATATATATATATAACTTTTGTGAATAATAACCATTAAATCTCATTAAAATCGACAATATAATAATCGATAATTATAATACAGTACAATATAAATATATATATTCCTTATCCGCACCCTTCCCGTTATTTTCAATTCTGTAAATAAAGATTTTGTATTTTCAATGATTTGTTGTTGAAAGAATTGCACACACATTTTTTCCACTGACAAAATAAGAAAAACTATTTATTGCTCACAGGCAATGGAACAGGTTGAAATTTTTTATGTTACATGATCGTAAGCAATTTGCATGCTAAATAAGGAGAGACGTTTCCCTATAATTCCGAGTAAAAGAATTTATCATGCAGATCCTGGGCAGAAAAAAAGTTTTCTATACATAGAAAAAATATTGGTTAGATGGAATATTTATTTAATGCAAAATAAAGTGTTTAAAGTTCTGCAAAAAGATTCGTTAGTTAAAAATACTTGCTGAACGGGAGTCCATTAAATATAAACTTTATTTTTTATATTACTTTATTTTTGCAAGCGCAAAATAATAGTTTAATTAAGTATATTTTAATTGGTTAAAAAAAAGGTTGGAATTAATTAATAATAGTCATTTAAATACATTGATGACTGCTAAAATAATTGTAATTTATAGTTTTCTTTTCTAGACCAAACGAAATAGAGATGGCAATAAAAAATATTTCTATTAATTTTATCTTTTTTTTAGTAAAAAATATCTGATAACACGGTTTTTAATTTTGTATTTTTGCATTTTAATAAGAATTTTTCAATGTCTTTGACACGTATAACTAATATATATGTATATTCAAGTAATACAAAGTAGAGTGATTTTCTTTTCATTTTAAATAATATATATATTTTTTTATCCCATGATTGGCCTTCCTAAATATTCATATACACTATATCCTTCCCTTTAAAAAGTTTAGTTTTTACGTTGCAATTGAAAATTTTATCAGCAACTAAAGTGCGTCCTAAAAGTTTATAGACAACCATCTTTTTGGATTTAAGAGCTAACTAAACGAGTAAGAAAGACGAAATAAATTATGTAAATATATAATGATGAATACTCAAACAACTTATAACAGTCATAGATTTAATATTTAGAAAAAAAGGCTGTCTCAAACGTATACAGACAACCGGTGTTAAAAGCTGATTTAAGTACTGATATCCAAAATTTGCATATTCCAAGGTCATGTACTTGTGACGCAATAGTTTCCTGAGATAAAAGATAATTTGTCTTTCCGTTTCCGACTGATTGCAAAGATGCTTTGCAATGTGCAGTTTTTCAAAAAATTGTATATTCCAAGGTCATGTACTTGTGACGCAATAGTTTCCTGAGATAAAAGAGAATTTGTCTTTCCGTTTTCGACTGATTGCAAAGATGCTTCGCAATGTGCAGTTTTCCAAAAAGAAAATTTTGCAGATCTATCATTTAAAGGCTCGTGGATGGAAAGTTGCGAACATTGCAAAGAATATTGGACGCAGCAGGTAGGTATTTACCGAATTCTGTCTAAAGGTGACAATTTTAAAATAAAATCCCGTTCTGGACAACCAAAGGAAACAACAAAACGACAAGCCCGAAATCACATGAATCTTTTCAGTGATGAAAATTAATTTAATTTAGATGACCCTGATGGTTGGGCATATTACTGGCACGGTATTCGCAAGGTACCATGAACTTTTTTTCAGCAGACAACAAGGAGGGGATTCACTCATATTGTGGGGAGCATTTTCTTATAATGGAACAACCGATATTGCTTTTTTGAAAGGTCGTCAATGTTCCAAAGATTACCAGAAAACGCTTTAAGTACAGTTACTTCCATTTGGAAAGTTGCTAGGTGGGGACAGATGGATATACAAACAAGACAATTGCTCTATTCACGTGTCCAACTCTACAATGCAGTGGTTTAGACAAAATCAAGTAACTGTTATGGACTGGCCAGCCATAAGTCCTGACTTGAATCCAATAGAGAACCCCTGGTGAATATCAGCTAGAGACGTATAATGGGCGTCAATTTGCAACGGTTCAAGATCTAAAGCTGCAAATTGAACGAAGTTGGTTTTCTTTAAAGCCAGAATGTTTTCAAAATCTTGTTTTGAGTATGCCTGATCGAGTTTTTGAAGGAATTAGAAAAAAAGGCTTAAAAATTTGACCGTTAAAGGGGAAAAAATGAGTTGATTATAAACTTTTGGGACAGTAAAATTTAACCCATTTATGCCTAACGTCGATGCTTTAGTAAAATGGGAAAAAGTGCATTTCACACCACTTTTTTAAATAGAAATTCGGTGTCTTATTTTATCGAACAGTTGATGTCGGTTAAGGAGCTTCCGACACCAAACCCCTGTTTAAAAAAAGTGGTGTGAAATGCACCTTTTTCCATTTTACTTAAGCGTCCCAAAATTAGGATGCTAGGCATAAATGGGTTAAGTTTTAATTTTTTTCACACTATCTGTGATTTTGTAATATTATTTTTGTATTGTATTATTATTGTCTTGATATTATTTATAATTATAAATTGTTTTGAAATTGTTACTCCTCTTTTTCAATTGTAAAATTAGAAAACCCCGTTGTCTATAAACTTATGGGACGCACTGTAAAAGTTCAAATAATAATATGATATACATAAACTTTACATAGCTATGTAATTTTTTCAATTTTTTTTTCAATTTTTTTTTCAATTCTTTTTTTAAGATTGTTAAAATATTAATGACTATGACTGAATGTATTATCATTCATCTATTCTTTCATGTGTTAGTGTATCATATCAACTCTTATGAATGAATATTTGAAATCATTGGTGGTCATGAAATGTTTCAAATTGCTCTGGTAGAAATTTACCCCTTTAGGGGAAAAATTTAATGGTCTTTATGACCAGTATGCGAAAACTAATGAGCTTAAAAAAAAGAAAAATCTGATTTTGCATTTAATGATATTCCACGAAACACGAGCTTGAAGAGACTGAATCATTGGCTAAATCCTATCTGCCAACTTTCTGGTTTTTAAAAATAGAATATTTATTAAAATGAATGTTCCTCTTTCTTTATGGTTGAACAATTCAACAGCTTAGGCATTCAAAAGGCTTCATTGTTGACTCTACCTTTCACGTCCTGTTGAGGAGTAGCCATATTTCGAAAACTTAAGGAAACATAAGATAGAAGAAGTCTAAACGTAGTTTGAACTACTTAAAAGTGAGTATAATCATTATTATTAAAATAAATTTTTGTCTATGTGTACGTGTGTGTGTTAGTTTTTTTGTTTGTCTGTTGGTGGTGGATAGGGAAATCTATCGCACGTAGATGTCTGGATATTTCGTTGCGGATAGACGAAGATAGGTCTGAATGTTCATGAGGCCCAGATATTGGATTATTTGATTAGATATTTCGGTATTTTTTTATTAAACGGAGCAAAATATGAGTATTTTGCCGATTTTCCAAAATCACTGACGATTTTGATGTATTCATAAAAGCAATCCAAATTAAATTCGATCTTTAACCTCAGTATAGTAAACTTTGTCCTCTTTTTAATATTGTTTATTCGGACTTCATACAGCGATTTTTTAATTTTTCTCGATTTTTTTAAAGTGCTCATTTTGCCAAAAATGAGAAGTTTGATTTTTATCAATCAATATCTATTTGATACTTTACCCCTCCAATCTTATATTTTACATTGCGTATTGTGTATTGAGCAGACTTTCATTAATCAATTTAAAAAAATTAAATAGTTTAAATTAAACTATTAAAGAAAATAAGAGCATCTTTTTTTATATATATGAAATGCAGCGAAGAACGGGCGGTTTATGTTATTTTTGATGATGTTATGGATAACAATTGGTTGAATTTCGGGGAGAAGATCAGGAAGAGGGGCGAGGAAATTATTGACTGTATCGTTAACAAGAGAGAGTTGAGCAAAGCTGGTAAGGTGGGCGGGGTTAGGAGAGAATTACAATACATAGTTCTATATGGTAGTCATTTGATTTCATTTATCAAATGAAATGTCCGGTTCAAATATGATTATTTCCATGAAAAAAATCGGAATTTTGCTGCTACGGGCTAAATGTTAAGAACTTAATCGGAATGCAGCCATTTGTAGTAATACTTTTCGTAGCTTTTTCTAAAAAAATTACGCTTTTTTGATAGTGAATCATTTATTAAGGCTGATATTACAAGTTAGCCTGTTGTTATGCCTGTTGTTAGTTAGCCAAATGTTAGTTCAAATAATATTATTTTGCTCGTGAATTCACGTGGAAATTTTTTTAAAGGCATCTTTGAAAAATCTATTCAAAAATTAAGAAATCTTATCAATGCGCATTGCTTTAAAGGACACATATTAAAAGTTTGATACATTTTTCAAAATTTTATGCCATTTGATTATCTAATTCAGGTTACTTATTAGACATTCCTACATACATGTAATCGTTTCAAAGTATTTTGGAAATTCATAAATTATAGTTAATTTTTATGCATTTGCAGCAAAGAAAACATAAAAAGTTACGTAAATGTGCATTTCCTTTTACATCTCCTTTTTTATTACTTACTTTAATTATATTGGGTTGTCCGGAAAGTTCGTGCCGGTTGGTAAAATCAATTAGTACCGGAAAATTCTATCATTTAATAATGGAACAATGTAGTTTGCATCATGAAATACCTGGTTGCAGTCAACTGAACTTCCAGGTTAGAGGTAATTTGACTTGCGGGGCAAAAATTAGACATTAATTCAAATGTCTAATAATTAACGGACAGAATTTTCCGGTACGAATTGATTTTCCCAACCGGCACGAACTTTCTGAACAACCCAATATTTGCTTTAAGAATATAACTATTTTCTTATACGTCGGCCTCAGCCACGCCTTCTTTAAAACCTTTCTAAATAATTTATCAGAAACAACAAAATAAGTATATTTTAACAGTATATATTTAATATAAAAATTATAGTAATTTTTATGAGATAGTTTATCATCGCTTTCATAAAAATGTTTAGTTATGTCTCAATGGGGAAAGCCTAACGTGTTGAGAATTCTGAATTAAATATTTATTTTCCATTCTACAAAGAAGTAATTTATTCCCCAAATTTCTTTTTCCATTTCATATAGATTTTTTTTTCCAAGTCAATAAACATATTTTGAACTAGATATTTTACTTAATAAGTAAAATCAATTAAGCACCCCATTAAAAAAAAAAAAAAAAAAAAAAAAAAAAAAAAAAAAAAAACTTTATCGAATACATTTTCTGAGTTTATCTAATTTGAAAAATAACCTGAAGACGAGCAGGTGTGTTTTTGTAATACGTCTCCTAAGCATTTGGCATGATTTTATTCAGCATAATTTTTGTAGCAGAAGCTAAGTGTGCGGATCTACCGTAACATGCTACCTAGTATTTAATCTAAGACATAGCTATAAATATATACGTACAATTAACTTACAAGTACCGGTGAAACCAAAACATCTAGATCATACGCATATATTTGTATAATTTACAATTAAACAGGAATTCTTGCCTCTCAATAGCGTATAAAATTTTTCTGCCGCACTGACAGACCCTGACTTTCAAAAAATATTATCGGAAAAATGACCCGAGTCTAACGTTTATTTCTTCTTATCCGATTTATGATCTGGACTCGCGCAGTCGTCATTGCCATTAAATCGGTAAAAGAGAATAAAGCCCATTCGTGGTCACGAAAAAGTCTACCCGATTTGCATGATAAAAATACACAAAAACACGATATTTTATTACTTTCTCTTTCAAATATACTTAAAGGATGTGTTTTTCTTTCCATAACTCCCGTGAAGAAATGATGACATTGCGATGTGGACGGTAGCTTATGAAGAAACGTGCAAGGGGCAAACATTATGTTAACTCGTGGAATGGAAGACGAATATCAAAGATAGCTTCTACTTCTGTTTGCATGATCCCGGAAAGATTTAGAGATTATATGGGAGACATAATTCTTTTCTTTCTTGTTCTCTTCGTGTTCTCGTTAAACAAACCTCCGCAAATAACTCACTGGAGCTCGTTAAGTTAGGAAATACTAACAATTTGCTTTTAGGATTTCTTCGTTTCAGACAAATCTACATTACTTAGAGTAATTTCAGCATTGGTTTAAAAAATACTTTAAAAACCACATTTATTAATCTTTTTCATGTTTTTTGTAATCGTTACTAATTTATCCAAGATGCTGTTTGGTAAATTCATACAGCAACAACAATATGAATGATCATACATTAAACCTCAAAGGCAACTTTAGAAGAGACTGATCGTGGGGGTCATGACCCCCTGAAACAAAACATTTTTACAGAACAAAACATTTTATTGTTTATAAAGATACGTTAACCGCTTCTGGTAAAACGTAGCTCATCGTGAGCTTTTGCCAAACGATGAAATGACCAGTTGCACTCTTCGTGTGATTAAATTATTTAAAATGTTTTTACTGCCACAAAATTTGTACAGTTTCTAACTCAAAATAATTAGAACTTAACAAATAAACTTACTCTCTATAACTCCAGGGAGAAAATTATAGCGTTGCGATGTGGACAGTAGCTTATGAAGAAACGTACAAAGGGCAAACATTATGTTAACTCTCGGAATGGAAGACGGGTATCAAAGATAGCTTTTACTCCTGTTTGCATGGTCCCGGAAAATTTTGAGATTATATAGCAAACATATAGCTTTTTTTTTTTTTTTTTTTTTTTTTTGCTCCCTCCGTGTTCTCGAAAAAAAAAAAAGGAACTCAAATAGCTAATTGGTGCTCGATAAGTTAGGAAACACTAATAACTTGCGTTTATGATTTTCATGTTTCAGTAAAACTACATTACTTAGAGTAATTTTAGCATTATTTAAAAAAATATAAACATTAATCTTCTCAGTTGCTTTTATAATCCTAAATAATTTATCTAAAATGTAACCTGAAAATCATACAGTTACGGCTGTTAATTTGGGTAACGAATGAGAATTTTTTTAAACGTATGATAATACAATTTTATCACATCAGAATACAATCGCATGCAAATATAAAGCAAAAACTGTGACGTAGTAAAGGTGAAGGGAAAAAATGGATATTTCCGTCTACGCAGGCGACTATTTACTGTATCCGCGTACACAATATGTCTTTTCTTACTAAATAGATAACACTCTACAAGTTTGTATTAAACGTTTGATCGTATTACCTGTAGTTTTTGATATATGATCTCTTAGTTCCCAATTTACCACTAGAAGGTGTTGTCATGTATATCATCATCTAGCACATAGCCGTTTTAAATGTACCCAGATAATATACTCGTGTTTTTAAAAATTGCAAGGACTCACCAGAATTGAATGAAGCTTATTCCACAAATGACCTGTAGTGGGACAAATAAATGATTACACGTACAAAACAAAACAAAAAAAAAGGTATTACATGTCGAAAATCAGCATTTTGCGCAGCTACCCTGCGTTGCAATAAGTGCTTATATACGACTTGATATCGAATCTAAAAGATTTTGAAACTGTACTTGAGGAAGAGCATTCCAGATTGCTTCTATCTGAACCCAAAGTTCGTCTGTATCAGCTACAAGAGGGTGTCACGAGCGAGACGCTGATAAACAAAATCTCAGACATGTCCAAAATGCGACATATCTGGTGAATAGACAGGCCAAAGAAGAAACGGTATCCGTTGTGCTGAAAAGAATGTTTGACAATACTTAGCAATATGTGGACGGGTATTGTCCTTTTTAAATACAACACCAGGAAGACGTTGAATGCAGGGCACGACTTTGATCGCCAGAACGTCTCTGATGTACCGGTTACTGTTGAAATTATCCCAAATTCTTAGCTTCTGAGATTGTCCACGGTACCCAAAAGCGTCTCAAACCATAACGCTTCTATCATTCGTCCAGTAACCTGTTGGATGACACACTCCAGAAGTAGGTGTACATAGGTTCAGCATCTAACGAGAATGTGGCCATTTCTGTACCCCAAATTAAAGTGAAATTCATCAGAAAAGCTAGTTGTGGCCAATCTGCACTCCAGTGTTCATGTCTACAAGCCCGTTGTAGCCGCAGGCGCCGATGGTTTTGCGTCAGGGGAATCCTGTACAAATGAACACTTGCATGCAGTCCATGGTACAGCAGACGCCGACAAATTGATGGGGAAGACAATAATACACCTGTAGCAGTGCTCCAACGTTCTGTCAACTGTCCAGATTAAGCTGTATGGTAAATCACTGCCATGTAGATGAGGTGTCTATTATCCTGTGCTGACGTAACATTTCGTTATTCACTGCTGGATTTTCAACTCCTCCGGTTCTCTTGTGTCCACTACTTCCACACTCGCATCTCTGTCGTGAAATTGCACTCCATATGATCTGTTATTGCACGGTAAGGAAAAAACCTTCACCTAGGTCATCATTCATCCTCGTTTAAAACTCTGTAGCTTGCTTTTATAGCGCCCTCTGTCGTCGTCGAGGTACAGTGACTTCTCATGAAATACTTTCCACTGGTAGTCAACCATATACTATTTTTAACATCCTGTTACAGCTCTCTATTTATACGGCTAAATCAGCAGTTCAGAGGGCACTGATCAGCCCAGGCTTGCACGGTGACACTGAAATTCTAATTACTTGAATACAACACCCTAATTTACATTTGCTGTGAGTTTCAGCTCACTGGCATGATTCCTTCATGATGTTGCAAATAGGAGTTTACATTCATGGTTGTAGCTAACTCGGTTGACCCATGAAGGAATTATGAAATTGCGATGTGGACGGTAGCCTATGGTAGAAACGTGCGAGGGGCAAACATTATGTTAACTCGTGGAATGGAAGACTAATATTAAAGATAGCTTTTACTTCTGTTTACATGATTCCGGAAAGATTTCGAGATTATATAGGAAACATAGTTCTTTTCTTTTCGTGTTTCATTAAACAAACTTTTCCAAATAATGCATTGGAACTCTTTAAGTTAGGAAATGCTTACAACTGCTTTTATGATTTCCTCGTTTCAGAAAAAAACTACATTACTTAGAGTAATTTAAACAATAGTGCATGCGCCGTAGCGTATTACTGCTTATTTTACTGTTTATTACTGTTAATTTTACGGTATAATACTGGCAGCTGGGGTGCTAGTATTATACTGTAAAATCAACACTTTTTTTGCAGTGTACTAACAGAAAAAGGTAACGTCCTAACAATGGGTGACGTCCTAACAGGGGCCCTATCACTCGAGTGTGACAACCTGGGACATAGGGGGAGGGAGAGGTAAAAAAAAAATACACGAAATGTTCGTGACTTCATTAATGGCTGAGCTCTTTGGTGAAGAGATGGTCATGGGGGTCATGAGCTCCTAAACCAAAAGTATTTTCGCAGAACAAAACATTTAATTGTCTTTAAATATATATTAATATTTAAAAAATGCATCGTTAAGAGAGTCATTTCCACCCGAAATCGAAAACTGGATTTGCCTCTAATGTTCAGAATCAAAGTTCGAACTATAAAATAAAAGTAATTTAGAAAATTTGTGAGTTTGTAAGAAAAGTTTTTTTTTTTTTTTTCAAAAATTAATATTTGAATATTTATGCAGAAAAAACAAAGTTCATGCTATAATATCTAAATATCCACGCATTAATTATATTTTTCTAAAATATAGCTTTTATAGTTGTAACCAAAAGTAGAAAGACATATACATGTTTTAAATAATGTAAGATAAAAGAAAAATAAAGAAAAAATGTGTCATTTCCATTCTTGAAGTTATATCTGTTTTCAAAGTGTTCTAAAAGATATAATATTAAATATATGAATTAATCTTTATCCTTAATGTTAATACATACCCATAGCTGACAAGTTCCACAAGGTTTTGACATCATTTTTTTTTTTTTTTTTTTTTTTTTGCATAGAAATTTTCTCTTTACTTACTGGCTGACATTCTGAGATTAAATAAGACGAAAATTTCTATTCAGAAAAACTGGAAACAAAAATCGTAGCAGTTGGGAACTTGGAATCCTTTAAAAAAGTAATCACCCCCTACTAACTCTGCCGCAAATTATTCCATAAAAATGTGACTGGTACAAATCGATTAGTAATAAAGTCTATTGATGAATGCCATACTTAATCTATGTTTAAGGGGTCGCCTACATATAGAAATTGTAACAAACTTTAAAATTTTTAATATTAACATCTAATTTTGACATCATATTTGGATTCTTTGGTAAATTTTACCTTCGGATACCAAACGGGAAGTGAATCGGTGAAGTAGTTTAGAAATTATTCAGATGTAAAGTCTGGAACTCCTATTGTTAAATTAATTTTTAATCATTGCAAAACAGATCGTAATGCGTGCAGTTTTAAAAGTTAAAACTACTTGGTGGAATGAGATGTAATTTTGGATTCGCATATTTGAAGCTTCTATAAATCATTTTCTGTTAAAATATTCATAAGTTGCGATTCATTTTTCTTATCTTTTGAAAAAAAAATTCAAACATATATTTTTTCAAAATTAATTTTCGAAAAAAGAAAAAAAAATGAATTGTAACCATTATTTTTTATTTATTCATTTTTTTATTTCATTTTTTATTTTATTTTTACAGAAATCATTTTTTAGAAGCGAATCCAAGATTATACTTATTTCGCCAAGTAGTTTTTGAGTTATGTTTAAAAAACTACCTACATTGCAATCTGCTTTGTAACGATTAAAAATAAATTTAACATTAGGGGTTCCAAACTATAAACCTGCATAATCCCTTAACTACTTGACTGGGTGATTTCTCGTTTGGTATACGAAGATAAAATTTACCGAAAACACCACTACATAATGTCAAAATAGGCGTTAGAATTGAAAAAAAATTTTTGTTACAATTTCTTATGTAGACGACTCCCTAAGAAAATTTAACTACTGCATTAATTAGTAGATGTTATTACTAATCGATTGGAGCTAGTTACATTTTTATACGATGATTGGCGGTAGAATTAGTAGGTGTTGATAACTTTTTTCCCCCAGGATATACCAAATATAATTAAATTTTACATTTAATATTCTTTTCTTATATTTGTTACTAAAACAATTTTCTTTGTTTCCTTGTAATAAATATTTTGAGGAATTTCCTAAAAGAACAAAATTTGCATGGATGATAGCTTAAAATGAATTTAGTTATGTTTAGTAACTACATAGGCATTAAACCACTGTATAATCTTTAGCAACTGTGATGCATCTAAATTAATTTTTAGTGATTTATTGCCCATTGTTGATAAAAATTGAATTTAATGTCATCAATTGTTAAAAAGAATTTCACAAAGCAACAAATAATGATTTTAGTTAGTAACTTATTTTATTATTGCAATGCTTTAAGCACTACATAAATCTACATGTTTTCCTTCATGTAATAAGTTTAATTAAAATATATATATGCGGTATTTTTGACCTTTTTTTACTATATATATTTTAATTGAGTTTTCATTATGAAATATATGAAGAATATTTCTACTTAACTTTCAACTTAATTAAAATATATATATGTATATATTTATCAGAAGCTCATCTAACTATATACTCAGTAAGTTATACTAAAGCATTCAATCGCAGCTATGTTTTTTATGATTATTTCCAATGATTTATTGTTTGCTGACAATGATTCACTTTGAAAGTTATTAATTGCACACGAGAAGATATGAAGCGTAACAAATCACACAGTATTTATTGATTATTTATGCCTGTGAGAAGTTAAGCCTCATAAAAAACACATAAATTTCTTACAATTGAAAAACTTTAATTAAAGTTGTTTTGATATCGCAATAATACACATAATGTTTATTCGCAACAAGCAGGAGAGATTAATAAAAGGGCAGTATCGATTCATCACTTTTAATTAGCATAGAAGATCAATTTTATTAGTCCGATTTGGCAACATCATGAATCATTTTATCGGCAGGGGTCTTCTTATCAAGCAACCATTTCCCAACCTGTTCTCATTGAAAAACTTCGCCATTTCGTGAAGCATTAACACCTCCAAAACGCAGCCATAAATCAGAACCCATAAAAGCATCACACCTATGATACTAAAAATTAAACACCATCAACGCCATTTGCCGAGTCCGAACCCTTTTCTCCTGAAAAGAAAAAGCCCATCAAAAGAGTTGAATAAACCCCCTCCTTCCTGGCAATTGCAGATTTATACCCCGCATACTGGAAGAAACAGAAATACGAACATAGCAGCCCACGGCTTAAGTTCATAATAAATAAGAAATGTCGGCAGGAGTAATGAGAAAACAGCAGGTACACCGACAGTTCCCTAATGGCAACACTTTAGATGAAAAATCAGTCGGAAAAATATCAGAGGAAAAGGTAACAAAAGGCAACACTGTTGTTTGCGGATACAATGGTGTTTGCTGAAAGATCAATGAGCAATGCAGAAAAAAACAAAATGAAAATGGAATTTGGTATCACATAAGATGTGATTTGATTTTTTATAATTAAATACGTTAAAGGATTTATAATTGATGTTCTCATTTCGGTTTGCTCTATCAGTCCAGGATAAATTTAGAAACTACATGAACACTGGTTATAATTGGAGTCATATAGCCAGTTTTTTTTCTTCTTCTAAGTTTAGGCATGCCTAGTAGATTAAAGAAAAATATTCTCAACGTTAAGGACATTTAAGTAATTAGAATCACCTATTTTATTACAAATACGAATATGTAATGCATAAAGTGGTAGAATTAACAAACATTTTCCAAAAAAAGCCATTGGTCATAGGTTTAGCCATCTTTCTGGGCGGAGAAAAGGGCGGGTGAATGCCTAGATTTTTAATTGGAACTTTTCAACTATAAAACAATACTTATCTAGTAAAGCCTACTGAAAAGGAATCTCAAAGAATCAGAAAAGTTTCTTTTTTAGGGAAGTTTCTGCCTTATAAAGTATAATTACGTGGTATTAATTTCGACAGGACCATGGAAATCTTCTGATTAAGACAGGATTCTGTTATAGATAAATTCAGATATCACAGGTTTTATTGTATTTTTTTATTTATTTTTTGTTGCATTTTGTTAATTTATATGATGTTGATTATCTTCTGATTTAATAAATTTAATAATTTTATTAATTGCAAAAGTTTTATTATATATATTTTTGAATTATAGATAGATAGATATTGATATATTGCGCGCGCAAAGGCCCGGTCTCTTCTTTGGACCCGAATGCTAGAAAAGTTTCAGGGCTAAAAAATAACTTTAAACGTAAAAAAGAAGGTATTTTAATCTCCTTGGAAGTTCTTATAATCGTGACGACAAAGTGTGGCCACATGTTCAACGATTTTTGTACGCCTATTTTTTCCTTTCAAAGATAGAAAAATATTTTTTAGTCTCTCTGGGAACTCTTAGAGGCACTGGAGCATTTTGCATTGCACTCGCCAAACCCTTTATCCCCTTTATAGCTTATTTTGTCTACGTGGGCAAGTGAAAGAAAGAGGCTCATCTTAAAAATTTAGAAATATACACTATTAGTTCTGGGATCTTCTAATCGATATAATAAAATTAAGTGCGTTTGTCTGTTTGTTTCTGTGCATGTTTGTGCGAAGAGCTGCAGTGCTATGGAATTCGGCAGAAGGATACTTCAGTACATATAATACATTTTTTAAATAGCATTTTTTTAATTAATTTGATTTTGTATACAGATCTATCGCCAGATCACTGACTTCATAGGGACCAACGAAAAGAAACTTCATACGAGATATAGTAAATAATTATCCGAAAATCAATTTTCCTGCCCTAGAAAAGAGACAAAATCATATCTCAAGATTTATCAGTTCCTGAGAGATATTTTTAAGGTGGCGATTGTCAAAACAAAGGCGTATACGGAAGACTTTTTTAGAAATTCGACTCCTGGCACGTAGGGGACAAAAACATACATCAGCATTCATCAAAGTCATACAAATGAAATTTTGTATGATGATCAGTCTCGGATAATAGACGCGTATACCAGGATTACGCACGGCAATTTTTCAAAATAGGGCTCTATGACTCACAGCGGCAATGCAATGCACCAGAAAGGTCCAAGAAATCTCAAGAACATCCAAAATTTGAGAGGAAAGTCTACACAACAGAAGTGGGAAGGTTGTTTTCGACCGTTGTTTTAAATTTACCAAAAATCTGTGTTCCGAACAACACAAGGCGGTTCAGCTAGATAACATAATAACTGGTGATCCTCATATTCTAAAGTCGTAATGAATATTTATTAAGCACTTTTGTTTAAATAGCATGTTTCGTACTCAAATTATTTATGTTTTCTGAAATTAATTTCTAAAATTTGTAGCAATATTTACAGTAGTGGCCAAAATTTTGGAAAAACTCTATTTCTAAAGTTTGATAGTTCATAACAGCACTTAATTTTGAAATAAAACTTTAAAATTGCATATCAATGAAAAGGTAATTTACACCAGAATATGATTTAGTAATTGTCAAAAGGATATTTTCATTTTGATAGCAGTTGTCCAGAAAAAAACTGAAAGATGGAGAAAATTAACAACTGAATTTTGAATAATTTTGGAAGCAAGCAATACATCTCGCTTCCGGATAACGACACTTTCGTTTCTGTCTTAAAATGCCAAGATTGAAAACTTCATTGCCTTTATAGTAAAATGCGAAGCATTATTATATTCCTTAATACATACCTACAACTTTCACGCATTTAAGTATGAAAATGAAAATGACTTCATGAATGAGTGAAAAAATAGTGAGTTTGAATTTGAGTTACAGCCTTAATTAGTATAAATAAAACACGACAAAATGATAGTTACAACAAATATCGAATAATACTTTTTTTTAACAAATTGTAAGACTCGCTTTTTTTAAGCAGCTTAAACAAAAATGAAAGCATTTCTTTCATTGAAAAATCTATTTTCAAAGACTTTTCTGAAGGCAATACAAATAAGACTAATTGATGCATAATTTATTTACCCGAATCCCTTTGAGCTATTTTAATAATTACTAAATAAAACTATTTCGATATTTCGATATTTTCATATTCTTTGTTGTATGCTTCTTGCATATTTTGTATACAGTAACAGCGCAAGGCGGCAGGTGGGAAAAAACTCCCATGGCCTTCGCTACTATAAATTTAATACAAATTTCAGAAACTTATTTTTTGGAATTTTCAAAGTTTAAATACTATTTTTGTGTAGAATAGGAATGAAAAAATACGCTGTTCAAAACTACATATTTATAAGTTCGTTAAGATTTAAAACACTCTGTTTTGAGATTCATGTTTGATATAGACCTTTCTAGGAAACATTTCGCGTAAAAATTATGCAAAGTTCCATATGCAATACTTCTGTCTAATAAGTTCGTGTGGAAAGTTACATCCAATTTGCTTCTATAACTCATAATACAACATACACGTGCATGTTATTAGTTTAATAAGTATTTTGTATAGAAATCACAAGTAGTACAAAACTATTAATTGAACGTTAATTTTGGTTTAAAAATGAAATTAATTAAAAATGGTAGTTTAAAAATTTATAACTAAAGTTTTTTTTAAAAACATGAAAAAAGGGAAAGTGTGAGTAGGACTAGCACACTGAGGGTTCTGTTGTCATATTACCGTAGTTAGTACTTAGTTTCTTTACAAATGTACAAAAATAAGAACTGCCTACTTATACCTAGATGCTTTTTGTAATCGTTGTATCGTGAAGCTGTAATTCATTTCATTATCTATTAAATCTTAAACAGATTTGTTTGAGATGACCGAAGAAAGAATGGATTACACCACATTGTATGTTAAAGTTTTCTATAACTGTATTGTTCCTAGAACTAATTTCGATTATTAATGTCTGCATGCCTATCGAAGAGAAATATAAACACATTTCGTCTACAATAAGTTAATTGGGCTGATCCGGATTATGAAAAATTCAAATATTGAAAAACGTTTCAAAAGTCGTAAATTTTTAATACATTGAGTTAGAAGCTCGAATTTAAAAAAAAAAAACAATGGAGTCATTCACCGTAATTATTTCATATTAATTTCATCTTGATACCTTCAGCAAAGAAAAATGGTCTGGACAGACCAGATTTATTTGTGAACCGAATAGAAAACCTGAAAAAAATATTCTGGTGAAACAAAAAGAGTAAATAAAACTTTTTTTTTTTTTTTGTCAGATGAATTTGTCAAGTAATAAACTGACATAGAATTACAAGTTAATGTTTTTAGTATTTTTTCAACCACATGTGTTTTAAAAGGCCTTCCTTCGTGCCAAATTTCAAGATTCTAGGGTACAGAAGTAACCCTATAGGTTTTGAGAGCGAATTTGTTTTTTAAAAAAAGTCCTTTTAAGGCCATAATTTTTTATTGCATTGAGTTAAAAGCTTGAAATTTTACAAAACAATGGGGCCATGGTCCTTACTATTTCATATTAATTTCAGCTTGATACCTTCAGCCGTTCCTGAAAAAAAAAAAAAAAAAAAAAAAAAAAAAAAAAAAAAAAAAAAACGATCTTCGCAGACAGATGCACAACAAAGTAGTATGATCTTTTATGGGTTCCGTTTTTTGGAAACCCCTTAAATGAATTAAAAATTTATTTAATTTAAAAATAACGAATTGCAAAAATATTAATACTTCTTAACCCCTCCCTCTCCCTCCCATCTTATGTGAATACATATATGGGTATCTTCCTCGTCTTGGAAACTTTATCCTCGGGGCCGTAGTTGGCTCTTTGCACCCCAGTTTGTATATTAACATTTCTACGGAAGAAACACTATATAAAAAGAAAATCAGGAATTTTATGCACAACATCATGAAGGGAATACATCTTTAACTATATTACTATTCCGGCAACTCTAATGAACTCAGAGGCACTGTTAAGAAGCTTGATTAGACGTATCATCGCAAACTAACATGAGCACACCTGAATTGACTCCCACCTTCACTCACTTGATATTATACCCACTTATAAAAAATTTTTAATATTTTACTTTAATATTTTTACTATCGTTTTTACAATATATACTTTTCAATATTTATTTTCGTTCTAAATAAATAAATAAAACACACGAATCTAGTGTCGTCCACTGTTCAGTTTCTTATGTTACGATAGAAGGTCGATAGTTTTAACACACTGCATTTTACCAGGGCAACACTAGATACCGGGCTTGGTCATTCATTCTCATGACGTCACAAATAGTGGTTGACCGCGACCAGTGATTGGTACAAAGCGACGTGCCTATCGTTTTGTGCCAATCACTGCATGTCTTTCGTTGCGGCCAGCCAACATTTGTGACGTCATGATAATGAATGAGCAGGCCCGGTACATAGTGTAGCCTTGATTTTACTCGAAAACTATCCAAAATTGAAGTATGTCTTTTCTGAACCAATTTTTGCAGCCCCTTAGCAAGGGGCTGGAAAGAAAGGACAGTTATTGGAGCTCAGATCGAAATAAGCGTAATCTGACCTATTACTAGTCAATCTGCAGATCAGGAGCCCCAACGTCAGCTTTGCAAGTCATTTGATTTTTAAATCTCATTTTTGAATCATTTAACATCGTACAATCCGCAATTATTATTTTTTCAATTGCATGCATATTTATAAGCATATAAAAATCTTCGAATGCTCCAGAAATTAGAATCATTAAATTAAACATGGTGCTATACAATGATATTCTGAAATTCTGATGAACTGCTTATTCTTTTAATTTTTTTAATAAATAGGTATTCATCCACTCTGGTAGTCTCATTAAATTTACATTCGTTTTAATAATAATAATAATAAAGATATTTCACCAAAATAGTGCGAGTTTCTTGAATTTTATTGTTTTATACTCTTTGAAATACGGATGCTAAGCAACGAATAAATTAAAGTGGAAAGTAAAAATAAACGCTTTTAAAAATGTGAAAAAAAATATGTTTATATTTCCCGAACAGATGCAAAAACATTTTCAAATATTTTAAGCAATTAATTTCTAAGTTCTATTAAATTTATCAGCAAAATTTTAAAACTATTGGAAATTCATATAGAAAATTTAGAATTCATAATTTTACGTCTAAATCCATTATGCAAATATTCCATTTTCATTTCAGATAAAAATGAAATTTGAAAAATCGTGTTCATCCCCATAAGAAAGCATTATGACCTAAAAATAAAGTTCTATATTTTCCGAACGAATAAACCAAATTTAACCAAAAACTATACAGCTAATTCCGGATACCTCGTCAACATACCTACCAAAAATCAACCTAATCGGATCATTTTTACGGCAGTTATCGCGGAACAGACAAACAGACAAACATACAGACGGAAACCAAAAACTTTTCGCGTCTCCATAGTGAGCCTCAACTGACGTTTCGGCAATTAATGAATACTATTATATTTTAAGGTGAACAGAAACAAATCGTTTGAGCTTGTTCGATCTCAGTGTCTTGGACTTCGGCGATTCTAGCGATGGCCATTATTTTAATTCAATCAACAATGTGTTTGGATCATTGTTATTAGGATAATTTTTTCCCTAGTTTGTCAAATTCAGACAGTTTTTGGGATGTTGGTGATAGAGATTTTGAACACGTTTCGATAATTCTATAATGATTATTTTCATTTTGCTCCTGTCATAAGTAGCGCCTGACTTTTTGACGCATATGTTTATGGAGACAAAGTTTTCTTTTCATCAATGAATAAAAACCATTTTGTAAGAAATAAATTAATAAATAACAAATACAAGATGTCATTTCTTTTTTTTATAGTCTTTTATAATCCGAATTTTTTGTAGAATATTCAAGAAGAGACACTATTTTATTCTTAAAAAGAAACCTTTTTCAAATTGTGCGTTGAAAGCCCATTCAAAACATAGGTGCAAACCATGTGACATAAGGTGTCATTACTACAGTTTAAATAATAGAAGTGGGACATCGTATCGAAACCGAATAGAAAATCTGAGAAAAATATTCTAGTGGAACAAAAAGAGGAAGTGGACCTTTTTTTTTTTCTTTTAGTTTCGGAATTGAACTGAAATTATTTTTCTGCTTTGGAGCTAAACCCTAAATTTATGTTTTAAAAATTCAATTTGTAAAGTTTTAATTCGTAAAAAAATAAATTCAAATATAAGCCACTGACATAATCTATTTCTGGCTTTGATATAAAGTTTTAATGTGAACTTTTTGATATAAGGCATGTCAAAAACTCACATTAAAAAAATATGCATATCTAAGCTTAATAAACTACCAAAAATGAAAATTATTAATTAAAATATAAGAATAAACGTTGTCATCTTCACGCATGTACCCAAAGCAGTTCTTCGAACAGAAACTAAAAATCTTTATTTCTGATGGATGGATGGAACGAAAACCGGAACTGAACCAAAAACTGTTATTTTTAAGAACACGAAAACCAAAGCTGAGACAAAATATTTTAACTGAATCGGAAATGAACACAAATCGCGACGGAAAATATTATGGTTCAAAGACCCGATTAGTAAATTAAAACGGCAAAGTAAATTAATAAATCCTTTTCAATCAGAATACTACAATTCCACTGAATTAGATGATTTATGATGCCACTGATGTATTTTAGTGATAAATTACACTTAGATGGTAATGTACCTATATTCATTTGTGGAACCCTGTTAAAAAAATAAAAGTTACAGTTAATATTTTAACAAGAAACATATTGCAGTATATTTCAATAGTATACATACATTTTGTTGCAGTACTAACAATTTCGCGTAAGTTAAACGCTGTAGGGCTAACGGCACACAGCCATGCAAAAAAAAACTAACAAAATAAATTCGTGAGAAATTTAAAAAAAAAGTACAACAAAGGAATTTTAAATATTACGACACCATACAAATGCATTTTTAACAATTGCTGTTCTTATACAATAATATATTCGAAATCTTTTGAGCCCTGCAAATAATTATAAATACTATACACACTGTTTTAAGTAGTACATTTCAATAGTACATTTCAATAACATCTATAAACTTTGTAGGTATCCAATCATATTTACAATGAGATCACGCATAGACAAACAAACAACAGTTTTACATATTTTTCAATTGTATTGGAAAAATGTTGAAAAAGTAATTCTTATTAAGGTAAACGCATCAGTAGTCGACAGTCTATCAGTGTTTGACAGTTCGAAAATTCAAAGAAAATAACAAGATTTTAGAGCACTTTTCGAGAATTTTCAAGTTTTGACAAAAACTTATATTTATTTTGTTTGAATATGAGTGATTCTTTATATTGGTTTTGTAAACATTATGCTGTAGAAGAAAAAGATAAGTCAACAAATCTTGTCAGTCAAATTAAAGTCTTTGCTACAGCTTATTGAAACTAAGCAAGCTGAATTCAATTTTTGTATTTTCAATTGTAACATTAACTGTAATCATATATCCATTTACAATTTGTCATTGAGGGTATTTTGCATTTCGAATACAGCTTGTAAAGCCTGCATATGTGTAGTATTTTAAGTATAAGACAATGTCGACTACTAAAACACATTTTTCGTAATGTTTTTCAGTGTTCGGCATAGTGATTTAGTTCCACTAGTATTTTAAATATAAGGGGTCCATTCATTATTGCCCATAATACCCCTACTACGTGGGGTATCTGAAAATCGGAAAACGGAATGGATTAACTACATCATATTTTATGAATATCTGGTAAGCGTATTTCAATCTTTAGTGGATGAAGAAAAGAATTCTTTTTTTATAATTTTGCCAAAATAAAAGGTAAAACTCTGTAAAAATGTATTTGTTTCATAATTGCCTACTAGACTTAAAATAATATTTGTTATTTTAACTTTGTTCATTAATTATCTGAGCCTGGTTTTTAACCGTTTAACCATTGACTCTTTCTCTTTTTGCCAGTGTCATATACAATAAAAAAGGAAAAAGACTTTTGAAAAGTCTAATTTATATAAACTCTGAATTAATATTTTTACATATTTCTGTGAAGCCCTGTTAAAGGAGATTCTGGTTGATAAGAGAAAAGCAAAAGAAGTTTCAAACAATCAATAAACTGTGAGCAAAATAGTGTAATTGAGTGACCTGTTTGCCTGAGTGATTGCTTTTACCCTGTATAATTAACTAGTTCTCTTGCGTTTGATAGATACCTCTTTCTATTATTATTATTATTATTATTATTAATAGTATGAATGAATGGGATGAATATTGAAATACGACTATAAAGCATTTTATACCACTCTTGCATCAGTCCTTCGACGTCAACACCTCTCGAACTTCCATCACTCATCTTGTTTACATTTGCATGCATCAATACTAACAAATAATTGAATGACGTAATCTTTTATATGTTCGGCATTGCAAAATAAATTTGCATAAAAAAGAAAATCAATTAGTTATAGATGGCTGAAGAAAAACTCCATCTATACAGTAAAAATACGAAAAATACTTATCCAACAAATATTACCCCTCACCCCTTCCCCACACACACACCACTCCCATACACACATATGCTTCTTCTTCTTAATTATTTTGGTTAAATCTGTCTGTTCAGGGACAATTGTAACATTTGCAAGCTTTCTAACTGTGGATACATCCGACGAAAAGAAATAAAACGTGTTTTTCTCAATGTCTAGAGGCAGCAATTGAAATTAAGGAGTTGTAACATAAATTAAATTGCCTTTCACAAGAAAGGCTAGTAACTTAGAGCCATTACACTCGGCCACATTTCTCCTCGCGAACTACCGTAATTAAATCCACCAACTGACACCCACAATATTTTCGCACTTGAGAAAATTGTCACGTTTGCAGAATGAAATGAAGCCATCACGCACTTGAAAGTTTTCTAACAGGTGTGGACAGACCTTTGCTCTTTTGTTTCTTTATATTGACAGAATGAATTTAGGAAAGATGTAACAGGCTGGTATTTGCAGATTTGAACAAATCCTCTTATATATATATATATGAATTCTCGACTGCTTATTCAAAATAAAGGTAGTCTTTACAAGAGTTAGTTTAATGTAATTTACACATATTTACTTTTTTCTTTCTCGGAATCTATGACATAAAAGGAGTGTCTAGGATTTATTTTGTTTTCTGGTCTCCTATAGTTTGCTATACCATTCAGAAAAGACGGTTTTAGGAGGCGGCAAGATTGGGCGAGTGCCCAGGGTGTCGAAAACTGTTTTTAAAAAATGGGAATGTTTTCTTTAGAAGCAATCAATTGCAGAATGTTTGATAGTGTAGGAGTTATATTGTTGAAAGGCTGCAAGTGTTCCGAAGTTTCTACCATAAAAAACAACTCTATACTGTAGACAACATGACAAGAATTCTCTTGAAAATAATATCATAGAATAATCAAAATATGAAATAATTTCCCTCAAAAAGGTTATACTTTACTAGTATTATCAAATCCAGTAATGAAAATAGCTGGAAAAAAATACTAATAGAAAAAGCGAGGCATCGACTTTTAAGTCGGGACTATATAGTAACTCAATTTTCTTTCACCACACTAAATTTATGCTAATTAAAGAATGCCTAAAATACACAAGGCGAAATTAACAGAACACTCTCAGTTTCTGGAAGAGATACAGTTCTTAGTGTGTCAATCAATGTTTATAATGAAAATTAACAATGGAATTTTAAAGAACATTTCACTCTGCTATATGGTATTTATATACAGAAAAATTCACTCTTTATATAAAAGTTGCATAATTTTTCAACTGATTGAGAATATAAGTGAAATTTAAAAAAAAAATGTTAGGTATGTCGTACTGGCACCTCAGCTGCCAATATTATACCGTAAAATTAACAATAATAAACAGTAAAATAAGCAGTAATACGCTGCCGCGCATGCAGTATTTTACTGTAAAATCAACACTTTTTTTTTTGCAGTGAGGGTGCGTGCGGTTTTTATTTTTCCAGAACGAGATAGTCTAGAATGTAAATTTACTGTATCACAGAAATCAGAAATAGGGGTAACGGGAATAATGCAATAACTGTTGCATTCACAATTATATTTATATACTAATTTTGTAATAATGTATGCATATATACTTATATTATCTGAATCAGTATTCACTCTCCTGAAATAATGCTCCGGGACCAAAAATTTTAACTGAATTTCGAGAAGGATATAGTGAACGAATCGGAAAAAAATTGAATTCAGTTGAATTTGAAAGAAAATCGGAAAACATAAAAACCAACATTAAACCGAACTTCAATTATTATTATGTTTCTGAAATAGTAAATATTAATATATATATTAAATAAGAGCCCTTTACAATGAAAAGGTAGCATGAATAAGTGAGTATTTATTCATTTTTTTCTGCTCTTTTCTTTTCTTTTCTTTTCTTTTTTTTTATCCTGATTTCCGGATGGCAGTTTAAATTGCAGAAAAAAAGCGGAAACATTAAAAACTAACACGTAATCGAGCTCCAGAAAGCACAGTCAAAATTTTTCGTGATTTTCATTTTTAGCAACTCTTTAGGGGACGCGATCGGGATTTCCAAACTGCAGAAAACAAAACCATTTTCCTTCGTCTGTTCGAAGCGGCGAGGAGCCTGAGAGGCGCAGATACAATCGGCACCATGGTGAAAGCTCGCCATTTTTCAATTTTAATTAGATTTTATTTAATACCGTGACTAATTATCAAAAATGAAAAATCTGAGCTTCAGGCGCAGTCATATATGCCTTCATCTATCTTTATAGAAACTTGTAGATCTCTACGTGCATTGGATTTCCCTAGCCATCGAAAACAGACACACACACACACACACACAAACATCTTTCGATTATTAATATAGATTCTATAAGTACTTTTATTTAAATTTTTACTTTTGTATTTAAATTCTTACTTTTTCAGCATATCAGTCTAAATTTCAATGGGATTTTCTTTCTTTCTTTTTCTTTTTCTTTCTTTCTTTCTTTCTTTTTTTTTTTTTTTTTTGTAATACCTAGTTTGGATTTTCAAATCATCAAAGTTTGAAAAAGTTCAATATCTATCAATATCCAAACTTATTGACCTCTACGTGCAATGGATTTTCCTAGCCATCGCCAACAGACAGACAGACAGACACACACAGTAAAAGCAAAGTTATTTTATTAATATAGATTATATAAGTACAACTTTTATTTAAATTTTTACTTTTTGATTAAAATTCTTCCTTTTCAGCATGTTATTCTAAATTTCAATGAGATTTTCTTTTTTTATAATACCTAGTTTCGATCTTCAAATCACCAAAGTTTGAAAAAGATCAGAGTATACCAATTTACCAACTCTTCTTGTAAGAGATAAAAGTAAGTTATCTGATGGTCAGCAACTTTTCGAAGATTTGTCTAAAAACTATTCAAAAAATAAACAAATAAATAAAAGAGAAATGCAACAGACAAGCTTAAATTCGTTTCTGTCTGGCTTCCCGCACATTTTAGAGCTATAACCGTCATGCCGAGATTGCAAAGTTTGAAATATGATGGCGGCATTCGCTAGTAACAAGGGATTAACCTCAGATATACAAAATATGATAGACTATGTTGTTGCTACATTCTTTGAATTCTTGAATTTATTGTTACGCCATCGTAATCATTATTATTCTTATTGTAAATCGAAATATGAGAGATGTAAAAAGAAAAAGAAACTAGACTATATTCTATTCATTTGTATCACAGGATATGCAGATTCATTTGAAAACTTCACAGCTTAAATTTTACAGACTATTTACTAGCATAAAAAATTCGATGTCTTCATAAAAGATCAATTGATTCTCAGTATTTCTTAATTCAGGACTTTCTTGAAGCCATTTTTTTTCATCGGTCATCATGAGTATACTCGTGGTCGTGTTTATAAAATCAAACGTTATTGACTGAAGGCGTGAACTAAATCCTTATCACCGCCTACGCAATTTTTCTTGTATAAGATATTGGTATCTATAAGTTTTCATCAGAAGGAATACATATTTAGATCAATTAAGTATTCTGTGCACCAAAGGTGAATTAAGTATTTTTTAATTTTTTAAAATAATTAATTCATAATTTTATTTGACGAGTTTACTAGATTAATCTGTTGATTACGGGTTGGTACTTAATTCAGGACTTTCTTGAAGCCATTTTTTTTTCATCGGTCATCATGAGTATACTCGTGGTCGTGTTTATAAAATCAAACGTTATTGACTGAAGGCGTGAACTAAATCCTTATCACCGCCTACGCAATTTTTCTTGTATAAGATATTGGTATCTATAAGTTTTCATCAGAAGGAATACATATTTAGATCAATTAAGTATTCTGTACACCAAAGGCGAATTAAGTATTTTTTAAATTTGTTAAATAATTAATTCATAATTTTATTTGACGAGTTTACTAGATTAACCTTTAGATTACGGGTTGGTACTTGGGACATATACGTCCCAGTGGACTATTTTTTTCCCTATTCATACCAATTTTGGAAAAGTAGTCTCTGCCATACACTTATATTAGGATATTTTCAAGGGATAGCTACAAGAAATAATTTTTTGGAAATTGTGGTATGATGGAATATAAAAATAGCAGCTGGTCCTGATCCGTAATCAAACGAAGTTTTAGATATATTCACCAGCAGTGCATTTTTTTTTTTTTTTTTTTTTTTGTTGTTGTTTCTAAAATCACTTTTAGCTCCATTAAAGTCTTACATTCTCCTAGGTTACCGCATTTCAGAAATTTTTGTTTTGTCATGAAAAAACAAATATTTAAATAACAAAAGCAAAATTTATAATAACAATTATTTCGAAATTTTGCACTGCTCTAAAGCATACATTAATAGATTTAAAATAGATTTATTATTTCTGTTTACGAGTGACAAGAATAGGTACAAAAATAGTTGACTGAGCTATTTATATGATATACAGGGTGTGTAGAGTTTTACAACACTTTTTAAATAGAATCTTTCGCTTTAATTATTCGAAGAAAAAATATTTCAAATTAAACAATTAAATGTGGTTATTACAAATTCTGTGATTTGAATTTTAAATAGAAAATTTCTAATCTTAAATAATGATGCCAGGCTCTTTGGAAATTCCAAGAAGTCTACGCACCTTGCATATAGTTTGTTATATTTTATTAAACTGTAAGAAACTTCAAATAAAATCTGTACATTTGAAAACGTTTATTGGTGCAAAAATTTGAAAAGCCTATCTTGGCAACCAGCTTCCTGAAGAGATCGGGTCTTTTATAGTTACAAAACCCCGATTTCATAAGAAAATGCCTGTGAACAACTGTTAATCTTTTGACTACGGGTCGGTATATATATATATATATATATATATTGTATTATATTTGAACCATTTAAAAAAAAAAACAATCGCTACCAGGCACTTATACAAGGATATATCAAGCGAAACCTATTGCAAATACAAACTTTGTAGATTGTGGTAGGACTGAATATGAAAATAGTCCCCAGACCTAGTCTGTAATCAAAGGGTTAGGAAGAGTTTTTTAGTATTTGATTTGAATGATGACCGGTAATAATCTAAAATAAAACTTACAAAAAACTAAGATTAATTCAAGCATTAATGTTCATATTATTATTATTATTATTATTATTATTATTATTATTATTATTATTATTATTTTTCACACCTTTGAACTTAAATAGTTCAACATTAAATAGTTTACCAATGAATTGAATGGTGCTTTTTATTTATTTAAATTTTTATTTAAATTGTAATATTGAGATACATCTATTTATTTCCACCAAACCCATCGTTTTTCTATCCATAAGTATATATATATACAGTGCGTAGCAAAAGTTTAGACAATGATCTATTACGCTTCTGTACTGAGAATTATGTAACGAATTGTTGTAGTTAACTGTCATATATTGCTTGCGACTTAACCTGTATTCACAAACAATAATTTTTAAATTATACACTGTACATAATATATAATGACAAAAAAACAAAATTAACATTGTTGCAAAAATATAGACAATCTGTATATTTACATTAAAATAACAATTAATTAAAATCGAATTCCACCTCCATTGTTTGAAATTAGTGCAAAAATGCGACTCTCCATCGAAGAAATTAAATCCTGCATCACTTAGGGTCTATTTAATACCAAGCACGTCAACAGCAGCTCGAAGTTCATTATTAAGAGTATTGTTGAAAATTTGCACAAACCTTACGAGACATGATGCCCCAAAGGTTTTCGATTGGCTTCAAGTCAGGGCTACACGCGGGACAATCGATAACAGTAATTTTATTTAAACCAAATTTTTGTTTTGTGTGCAACATGAATGGATGCATTATCTTGCTGAAATACATACTTTGGACCAGCTAAAAGTTCCCCAAATGGCTGTAAATTGTTCTCCAATGTATGTATGTAATCTTGCGCTGTTTGGCGACAACCGAAAAACTCTAGAGCTACTTGATCATTAAAGCAAAATGAGGCCCAAATCATTAAAGAGCCACTACCTTGTTGTCGACTAAAGTAAGTGCTAGACTCTTTACGCGAGTCGTGCCAATAGTATGTCCCCCCCCCCCTCCCATCTGATGCATCCAAATTTCACTTTTTTTTCGTCACTGAATAGTGACGAAAGTGTACCTTACCCCAGTGGTGTAAGGTACAGAACACCACTGGGCTCCATATAACATATGTTTACGAGCCCACTAGATTCTCGTCAATTTGTGATCAGATTTCAAAGCTGGCTGATTTTTCATTTTCCTATAAACTAATTTACCTCTTTTCTTAATTCGCTTACGAATGGTATCTGCTAATACAGAAAGTCCTGACTCACTTTCAATCTGACTAGCACTCATTTTTTGTGTAGATGCCAGTTTCTGGATCCTTCTATCATCTTGTTTTCTGGTCACACGAGGCCCTCCAGATGTACGTTTTGCTTTGTCGGTGTCACCCTTAGACGATACTCGATAGACAGACTTCTTTGAACGATTCAAAGTAGCTGAAATTTCTGCTGCCTTTCGATTTCAGCTTCCATATCTCAATTACTTCATCTGACGGAATCTCTCTAGCTCGCGGCATCTTCAGTAACCGATGCTAATGCAAGGTGCACTTAAATACTTCATGCATATGACGTCATAAATTTAACATTTGCATTTTTCCGTGAACAGTTGCCAAACAGCAAGAAAGTATGTAAACTTTTGCAATACGCAAATTTCACTTTTCAGATAAATTAATTATTATCCTATATTAAAATCAGCATTTCCGTCCTAAAATGTTTAAAATATATTTAAAAATAAGGATACCGATTTGTGTAATCCAAGAGTTTGTATTTTTTATGTAAAGTTTAAATATCATCAGTGTCTAAACTTTTGCTGAGGACTGTATATACATACACATTTATAGAGTCTTCATGGGCGTAAGAATAAAGGTCGATGGGCGAAAATGTGCCCGCAATCATGTGGTTGAGCTATATGACGCCAAAAAGATTTCTAATGTTTAAATTGAAATATATATATATATGTAGAGTATTTAAAAATAATAATAAAGTTATCACCGCCTACTAACTGTGGTGCAAATAATCCTATAAAAAATATATAACTATCAATCGGGTAGCAATAATGCCTGCTATTAAATGCTATGCATAAATTCTGCTCCAAGGACCATACATACAAAGAATTGCACCAACTTTCATTTTTCAATCATTAACCAAATTTTGAAACTTTATTTGGTTTCCGTGGATCAAAACAACCCGTAAAAGTACAAATTTATGCAATTTTTCTCAAACTTTCATGGAGTTATAAAATAACTTGTGTTAGGTGTTTATCCATAAGTTTCGAAAAATAAAACTAAGATTTTGCATAGAAAAGTACAGGCAATATTCATTTCCAACCAGAAAAATATATATGATTTTAAATATAAAATAAAATAAGAATACATAAAATAAAGCTTTGAAGAATTTTTCTGGTGAAAAAAAAAGCCTAGAATATGTTTTGTCCGTTCAATGCATCTCGCACAAAACATAAAACATAAATCGGATAATATTTTGAAATTATATAAATTAAAGTTTGTCACGTGAGTTTAACTTAACATCCTCCAATATTGGCCCACCCGTTTGTATAGTGGTTAGAGTGCTGATGCTACTGGTCAAGTGGTACTGGATCGAATCCCCACTCAGATATGGATGTTTGTAGTGGGTCGTATTCCACTTTAAATGGATATCCTGATAGGTTTAGACCTCGTGTGCGAAAAATGACTGTAGCGCCCGCAACAAACCAAACCTTAAAGGTCCTCAAATTTTGACCTCTTCTAACTCCATGAAGATATTTAATAAATATACATAACTGTATAGTTTTACGTGCTGATTTGTTCCAGGGAACTCAAATAAAGAGTAAAAAATGTGTGTTACCATTTGAAAAATCGAAGTTGGTGCAATTTTTAATTTATAGACAACCTCTGTTTTAAAAATTGCATTCATATTCTGAAAGTATTCCGAGTCTAATGACACTTTTGGTGTGATTTTATAGTAAATGGTCTGTGAATAACGTCAGGCAGGCGTATCTATTTTTTTATACTGACTATTATCTATAATTTCTTTATTTGATTATATAGAACAGCAAGGGGTGATCACTTTTTTTTTCTAGGACTATACATATCGTGAGAAATACATTTTTCATATTTTAAATTCAGTTTTAGTTAATACAGAAAGGAATTAACCAAGGTGGATTTAAAAATGTTTCAATGTGACATTTAATCCTTTGATAAAGGGTCAAGACTGGCGACTATTTTTATATTCAGTTGTACCACATTTTACAAAAATAGTTCTCCAGAAAAATATCATAGTATAAATGTATGGTAAAGTTTATTTTTTAAAATGAGATAAAAACAGAATAAGAAAATAATCCATTGGCAGTGTTACTAGTTTGGCATTTTGGGATTTTTTTATTTTATAAATTCCTAATTCATACCAGAAAATCCGAACAGCCTTTTCCTTTATTTAGTGACAGACATTTTATGACTACATAATATAATTATTATTTTTTTTTAATTTACGGTAAGAATTCGCGATTTCTGAATTTAAGAAAAGGTTAAACTGGAAACCCTGTCCGCTGAAACGTATATATTCCGACCCACAGTCAAACCCTTTGACCAATCAGTTATAGGTATTAACCCTTCTTTGCATGAGTTTTTCTTTTACAATTGTGTTTTTTTATACATATATTAAATATCAGACACCAGAAATTTTAAGATAGATTTTTAACTTTGTTCAGCAACATGGTTCACGGGAAATTTACTGGATTAATATTTCTATATAAATATAGTGGTGGCGAAGAAGTTGATTTATTTATTAAAAGTTAAATAAAAAGTGATGGAAATTTACATCACTATGCAATTAAATCTTTAGGTTCACCTACAGGTATTAACCAATTACCTACAGGTAATTCGTCTAGAACAATTTACTAGGAATAAATATTTCAAAGTATTTTTTTTTATATATAATTACAATCTATCGCTATGTTTGCATGCGCTCGCGCTCCAATTAAAAAAAATACAACAAACTAAACACTTAAAAAACAATTAAAAAGCAAAGTTTTGAAAACTTCTTCGCAATAAAACTGAAGAATGTTCAATTGCCTGTCAATTGAGGTCAATTTGCCTGTTCAGAACAAAAACTCATAGCAAGAGCTTTTAAAACTGACGGCTACCAAAATTAACTAATCTCTTTCCTTAACCACTTATTTTAACTAGTATCGGAATTCACAATATGTTACTCAATCTGACTATATCATGTTAATTTTCACGGTATTTAAATTCTCATTTCAGTTTATGCTTCAAGAAATTTTCTCCCCTTCAAAGCCATAATAAATTGAAACCAATACATAATTTCAAAAGCCATTGTTTACCGTACAGTCGAGTGGAAAAAGAAATAAAACTCATTTAAAAACTATATAGCATTGGCTTCAATCACCCATTTTTTTTCACTCAACTGGCCTCAAGACATAAAAATAAAAAATGTATAAGAGAAGAGGTTGGCGGTATAACAATTATCGTCTGCTGTCACTGTGATTAGTGTAGTTTGGGGTGGAGCCCAAAGAAGCGATCTTGAAGAAAAAATATCAAGGAGCGCATACAATGTTGTGGAAGCCAGTAGTTTAGCTCAGATTGACAATTGGTGTGGAACTAGGTTAGGCGATTCGATTTGTCTTGTCCCATTTCCAGATTAATTTGATCTTGGTGACCTTTTATGACGAAACTATTTCAGGGATTCTAAATAAGAATATTCAATACATCCATGATTTGGGTATCGCAGAAGGACCATTAAATACAGACTTAATTGGAGACTGTCGCTAATAAAGACGTATTATGATGATGACGGATCATAGAAAAATCCAATAAAATCAATCTATATATGGAGATAATTACAGAATTAAAGAAAATAAAACCAACATCGATCATACTGTATTTTTTTCCATAACCATTTAAATTAATTATTTATTTAATAAAACATGACAAGCTGCCTGCGGTTATGAGGTCACTTCAACACGACATATTATAGTTAAATTTTGTTTCTGAAATTTGTCACTTTTAACATTAACACTAGAACTATCATGAGCCGTCATTTTGATGGTTACCAAATGAATATATTCCGATTCAAACCAGAAATATTTTTTAAAAATAAATTAAATAGAAAACTCAAAGAAATATTGTTAAATGAATAAGTTAATTAGTTTTAAATAAAAATTCTGGTGCGAAATAATTTGATAAAATTTGAGTAAAATTTCCGGTAGTTCTAGTGTTAATAATGTTAATATAATGATAATCATACCCTGTTTGGTTATTAATAATAGCTTTATCAGTCAAACATTATCCTACAGAATTTATCCGTTTTGCAAAATGATTTTAAAAACACGTTAAACAAATTGCTTTGATGACATAAACATATCATACAATTTTCAAACAATTTGTTAAAATCGTATATCTCAGTTTGACCCAATTTAAGCGTCCCGTAGCGTCTGAAATACTTAGATCTGGACATGAAAAAGAAGCGCCCATTACATTATCTCAACACTGGCAGTTGTGTAGTTTCTGTGTTGGAAAATTAATTTTATCATATTTTGTTTAAATATTGGCTACTTTGAAAATTCTTAAATACGAACACATTGAAAATTATTGAAGCTTTTTACATTATTGTGTGTAGCATATTTAATAAAGATTTATTTACCACAATTAAACGGTTATTAGTATTTATAAAGACAATATTATGAGTAGCTTTGTGATATTCATTATCTTGGGGTAAAACCAGTTATCCTACGTAGGATAAAAACCTATTTGAAAATAATGCTTAAAGAGGCGATAAACAATGCTTAAAGAAAAGACAATCAAAACTAAATAAAGTTGAATTAAGGTGTAATTACTGCTTAAAGTGATAAAAACATAACACAAAAGGCTTAAAAATACCTTTTAATATATAGATTACATATGTTTCATGCGCTCAAACGGCGACTTCTTCAGATCAAAATGATAAATAAAATATTCTCACAGAGTTTTTGAAAATGATAAACTTAAATCATGAGATCACATGTTCAATGTAAGCAGGTGCTTAAATTGGTCAAACTGGAAAACGTGAAAATTGTTGTTATTATTTTTATTTTTATTGCTTTTTTAATTTGTAAACCATCGCGTGCCAATTTTTAGGTAATTCAAAAGAAACTAATTCGTTGCAACTGTTCTCGTTACGCAAATACATTTCTACCGATACACGGATAATGGATGAGAAATAAACTCTTGATGGAAAAATCATTTTAATATTCATGAAATTAATCTGCAAAGGCTCTATTCTATGTAGTCTAGCTAAGGCTTTAGTTCTTCTGTCATATTTGATCTGTCATATGTTCTTTTATTCTCGTTTTAAATTCTCTGTTTGTCATTCCTATATAGTATTGTAATGTTCCATCTGCCCTGGTGAATGGGATTTCATAAATATCGGAAAGTTAATCAGGTTCTATTGGATCTATTTTCTACCTACTGTGTTTTTTTAATTTTGTGGAAGGTTTTGCGATAAGGCAGATATTGAATTTGCTAAGTTTATATTTTAATCTTTCAAAGAACTCAGGAAAATATTGTAAAGTTGATAGCTTTGAGTTTTGTTCATTAAAAATTGTCTTCTTTTTATTATCCATGTTCATAATTAATTTATTAATTATCTGTGTATCCTTTATTTAATATCAAGTTTTAAATTATTTCTAGCCGATAAAGAGGTAAACTTCTGTTCTGAAATTTCTCAAGTTGTAATGAAGATATTATCCTTTTGAGTTTAAATATTAAGTAGACTTATAACTGAAATACTATTACTTAAGGCGGTATTAAAAAAAAATATTTTTCCACGCTCAACAACTCAAAATTTTGAGACACATTTTCAGACTCATTTTTAAAAGTAACAACAGGAAACTTGGCGGCGTGATTTATAAAGTCATTTATAAGGGCCCCATGTTTTTATTTTTCGTTCAATTAATTAGAAATTGATTTACAGACAATTATTTTCACAGTACGATCATTTTTTTTTTGTTTCCAGCGCTATCGCTTCGGGAAATTCGGTTCAAAATGTCCACTTTAACAGCATTTTTTGAAATATGTTCTGCCTTTATCAAAAAATCGAGACAATAGAGACATTATAAAGTTTCTGAATAAGAGAACCTGCCAATTGGATGCATTTTAGAGCAAAAATGAATTTACGAATGTGTCTCAAAATAAGTAGTTTGGATTTGAATACACCCTTAAATTACTTTGTTAAAGTTATAAAAAAATATTTTGTTCCTCTTCAAAAGGAAGTTTAAACTGTTTCATTTCCTTTAAGATTAACATATCCATGCTGTCTTACTACACTGGTAAGGTAAGACCGGATGTTTTTACTTTTCTATAAAAACATAATAAAAATTGAAATATCATAAACAAATCATATATATAAAATTATATTATTGTACCGGGATAAGTGCAGAGGGACATTACAAAGTAACGTCACAAAGTCTCATTAAATTTGAATAGCAATTCTGACTTCAAGGAGCAACTAATAATAAGGTATCCAATTTTACACTACTTAACCTTCCTCTTAATTCTAGTTAAAAACTGTATGAAGTTTAATCTTGATAGGCACGTTTCGTGTATCAGAAACAGTCATGAAGCTCAAAGACGATTCAATTACATTCGCTTACGAAAGAAAAGATGGAGGTTGGGAAGTAACGGTCAAAATATTCCAATATCACATAAAAATATGTATTACATATAATAAAATTAAAAACGCACAAAATTGCAATTACTTAATTAAAATGATTTTGGAAATATATATATTGATTTTTTTTCTCCGAAATTACAAATATAAAGAAATACAAATACTTTGATATAGTATATAGGAAACTGAATTAGTATTTTTGATTTTAGGTAAGCTGAAATATTAAACAGTACGTAAAGAGGATTTGAGGCTAGGAATATCTCAGACAGATGATTGAGTGTGAATTTTGCAGTTACATTGATGAAAATAAATAATAATAATAATAATAATAAACGATAAGGTGAAGCGACGGCCGAAGAGCTTACCGCAATTCCCGAAACTTTCATTTTGCAAATTTTAAAACTCTGAAGAACAAATTTTCAGGAAAATAAATAAATGCATTCGAAATTCAGTCTTGTTACTAGTCGAGTACAACTAGTCAAGTACCCTACTTAGTGTGGTTTCAGTTAGTGCGGCAAACTTGTTTTAGATGCTCCCTCGATTAACGTGTGTAAAATTTCAATTAGTGCGCTAAGCACAGAATGGTTGATGCTTTTTTTTTTTTTTTTTTGTCCAGCAAGATGGTGTCAAATTTTGGAAAAAGCCGAAAAAAGAGATGACACCAAAGAATTCTAAGAAGATTTTCAAAGATAAGAATTTCTCAGCCATCATTTGATAGATATAGACTCAAACATCTGTAGAAGTATGCAAGTGCATCGAGGATTAAAAAATCAAATTTCGTGTTGCCGCGAGATGTATTCCAAAATGAAGAAAAAACTGTGCAATTGACAATTGATAAGTTTTCACTTAAATAAATTAAAATGTATGAAAGTTTAGAAGTAATCAAATTACATTACAATAAATTTTAAATCAAACTATGCATTTTTTTTAAATAATCTAATGACAAGTAAGCTAACATAAATGACCTAAATAATTAAAAGCAGTGCAGAATTAAAATTAGAATTGACTTTTCAATGTTTCTCGATATTAAATTAGCTCACAGTTTATGAAAATTAGATAAACTTTTATTAAAGTTTCAAATCAAGCTGTAATATGTATTCTAATAATAATACATCAAAAACAATGCCGTATTACATTATTACGCTATATGTATATATGTATATTGGGTTTTTGAGAAAGTTGGCTGCGGAGCCATTGCAGTTTTTCGCATTCAATATATGTTTCGATTATTGCGATAATATCGCGGGATTAATTAACTGAACTAATCGAGGGATACCTCTACTTAGAAACGGAGATGGGAAGCTTCATTGTTCGAGGATATCTCTTGAAAAATAAAAATAGAGGGCACGAGGTTAAATGACAGGTTAAAAATCGACACGAATATCTTTGTTTAGCGGCGATAATTAACGCAGCACGGTGACTATTGCAAAAGTCTTTGAACAACAACAACACGATTATGTTTTAGCTTTGCGTAACTAATTAAGACACGACGAGATGGATTTATGACTAGAGAAATAATCACCTAGTTTGAACTGTGTTTTAATTTACGTCCATTTGTTTACCACATCTTTTTTTGTTAAGCCGTTTGATCCACAGCAAAATTAGATTTATATCTTTAAAGATAATTGCATAGAGAAGTTTATAAGACATTAAATGAAATTCTCTTTCATAGCATGTCCAATTTTTTTTATTTTCCTTTTTTAAAACTCGTTGAGATTTAGGAGGAGAAAGGGGGGATGGTTCGAATTCCTTTTTCCTACCTTCATGTTAGAATTCTGCATCGAGTCGGATAACTCTGTTACTCTAACCCCTCTCGACCCACGATTCGGGTCGGGTTAGCGCTAATGTTTTTCGTTGTGTGCCAGGTTGGGTTTAAATTAATCGGGTTCCAGTCGGTTTCGGGTTCAGTTTTGATTATTTCGGGCCGTGTTCAATTTATCGCGACTAGTATTATTTGACCCGTTTTATCAAAAGAAAGTTCTAAATATTTTTTCATTGAAAAACACTGTATATTTAAATATTAATAAGTGTATATATGTTCATTTTTATTCAAGAAAGTAAAAATTAGACTCATGACTGAAGACTAATTTTGTATAATGTAGATTAATTTTCTTTCATTTCGGTTGCGGGTTGGGCTTTGGGTTGACGAATTTGTTTTTTGTCGGGTTTGGGTCGGGTTGACAAATTTTTTATGTCGGGTTCTGGTTGACTTTAAACAGAATTTTAGGGATCAGATTGGATGACCCTAGATCAGGAATCTACTTCATACCAAATTTGGATGGCCACAACACAACAGATAGACAGACACGCACTATTTTACTACATATAGAGAAAATACGACATATTTGTAAAAACGTTTTACTGTTTTTCAGTTGCAGTTGTAATATTTTAAAAACAATGAAATGGAGATTTCGTTTTATGAAACGAAGGAAGTACAGCGAATTTCCATTAGTGCGTACTTGCAACGGAGGCTATTTTTCGTCCGCACTAAGTGAAGTCCGTATTAGAGGATGTAAGCATTTGAATGGTATAAAAATAATCCCTTGCGTTGAATTAATTGAATTTAGTTTTGTAAACAAATTAAATAAATTAGAACTTTATGCTAAAAGAAACAATGTCCTTTTAATTTAGTATTTTTAGTAAAATATGAAAATTGATGACAATATTGTTAATACTACAAAAGAAGCAATTACCAGAACAAACAAAATATAGAAAGGAATTGCTGGACTTACATAATTTAAATATATTTTAATTATTAAGTTACTGTTCTTTGCGATAATGTAACAAGTGATCTTTTTACCGCATCGTTTTTCTGATTTTGCAACATACTCCAAAATTTGGTCTTTTACATCAGATTTTGATTGGTAATATCGGCGAACAGCCGGCAGCATTGTTTGAACCTCTCACATTGTCGTTTGTGGAATGATATCTTTCTCTTTATCCATGTCATAAAAAATATATTGATACCTCAATAAAAGATGTGGCACTAAAAATGCTTTTTTAAAAGTAATGTGCAAAATGAATGTAATTGAATTCTACCCATTTGCAAATGGGTAGAAATGGGTTGCGTTGTTTCAATCTTTATAAGCATTGAAACAACGTTTGAAATTAAATAAACGAATTTCGCAAATGTAGCCCAGTATGCATTAAGCGATGTTGTTAACATTAATTTCAAATAGAAAATGATGGGGAAAACAAAATTGTCCTTATTAACCGGAGATACGTCTTGATACCTCAATAAAAGATATGGCACTAAAAAAGCTTTTTTAATGTGTAAAACAAATGTATTTGTATTCTACCCATTTGCAGTAAGCCCAGTACGGATTAAGCAATGTTGTAAACATTAAGTTCAAATAAAAAATGATGCGGAAAACAAAATTGTCCTTATTAACCGGAGATACGTCTTGATACCTCAATACAAGATGTGGTACTAAAAATGCTTTTTTAATGTGCAAAACGAATGTATTTGTATTCTACCCATTTGCAGCGGCCCTGTACGCATTAAGTGATGTTGTTAACATTAATTTCAAATAGAAAAATGATGGGGAAAACAAAATTGTCCTCATTAACCGGAGATACGTCTTAACCGGAGACGCATTAACGAGAGTCCACTGTATTTAAATAATTCAAATTAAATAAGTTTTTAAAAAATGAATTTTAACTTGACCTCTTAAAATTTGCATTAATTCAATTTGTTCTTATATTACAGGGTGACTTCGAGTCAGAGAATTTTTCAGAAAAATACCACTATTTTCAAATAGAAAAATTCGCGTTATTTAACCGCGCGATGACCACCCTGATATAGGGCCAATATTTTGTTAAAAACTAATAGATCATATATGTTATTCTGGCACATTTTAATACGTTATCTCTAAACTATTTCACATGAAAAACTTTCGCCAATCTTTATAAGCATTGAAACAACGTTTGAAATTAAATAAACGAATTTCGCAAATGTGTATCATATAGCTTTGGTGACAACAATGATTGATATGTTATTATATTATAATCCTGTTATGATAAATGCAAGTTCATATAAGTGCTTGCTGCTTTAAATACTAAATTCACATATTTATTTTCACGTTGCGTTAAATTTATGGATTATCAATTAATATATATATATATATATATATTCGTTTCTTTAAAGTTAAAAACCACAAAAGAAATCATTTAAATTTTAGACAATAAAGTTTATTTGGAGATAAAACATTTTCATTGAAGTTGATGTATTTTTATCGTTTTCAACTTCTGGCGCATAAGAAAATTTAACTATTTCGTACAAAAACTGATAAGGCCTGTTCTCCAAAATTATTGTAAGCTAAAACTTCATGTATATACTATCTTATTAAATAAAGTTTTCAAATCTGCTTCCAAATACGATCTCTTTCTGAACAATATGATTATTTTCCTCAGCAATATGATTCTTTTCCTCTAGAGGGCTCAATATTTACTTTGTCTAATATTTATACGAGGGAGCATTAGAAATGCTTGACAACTTTTCATACAAGTTAAGCCTTGAAGTCTTTCAGCAAGACAGCTGTGTTGAACCACAAGAATTCCCAATAATGCTTTTAACTTATACCAAGTACTTGAATAATAAAAGATGAGAAAAATAAATTAAATCTATTAATTTAATGGATATTAAATTAATAGAATTTAATGTTTTAATAAGCGATTTTTAGTACCCATACGTTTATAAATTCATTTTCATGTGAATTTGTCTCTCGGTAAAAACTTTGCTTGTCTATTCTATTTTTACTCAAGCTATACGTCAAACTCAAGTCTTCACGATACACATTACTTGTTACTACACATTGACAGACATTTCCTACTTTCATCTAATGAAAAAAAATTTATACATTTAGTTCTTTTTTAAAAACGTCGTCTTACCCGTTGAAGTAGTATATTATTTTATTCCCCAAATTCCGCAATTGCGTTTCAATTTTGGAATACAATTTTGCTTATATAATATACGTGAGGATAATCTTTTACTTATTTTCAAATAAATTTGCCCGTAAATTCTGGTGTCATTGAATCATTTCACATTTTAGCAACAAAAGTACTTTGCCACTGAAAGGATTAAGTTATTTTTGAACGAACATAAACAGTACATGGAAATGCACGAAACCGACTAAAGTGGTACTCCCATTTTTGCTTGTATTTCCAAGGTCGTATATGGTTGAATCTTGATTCTGCAATGCTAATTCCATCATCACAAAAGAAAGAAGTGGTTTAGATATTGAATTTTGTGAGAATTTAAATTTGAAACTTTGAACCCACTGACAATCGCTACCATCACATCGAAAATGTCAATTAATTTTAGAAACCTAATAAATGTTTTTTTGTAATGCATGATTACATATAACCAGTGGCGTCGTGACTGTCTTTTTCGGGGCACTAAATGTATGGCTGGAAAAATTATTCTTTTCTTACCAGTACTTAAAAAAAAATTGTATTTTGTATAATGACAGATTTTTTTTTTTTTTTTTTTGCCATTAAATAGATTAAAGATTTCTTTTAAAAAATAGTGGTATGAAACAAATAAATTTTGCAGCCATGCATTTATTGCCCCAAATAAAATCATTCACGAGTCGCTACTGCTTATAACTGTGTTAAACATACATAATATAAATAATTGGAAAATTGCATAAGCACCTTTTTATTACAATTAGGAAATAGTACAATAGTGGGAGCCAATAAGCAAATGTATTGAGAAAGTCTTGAAGGTGTGGACGCTGGAAAAAGATTGGAAAGTTCTACATAAATGTAATTGCGAAAAATTTGCAAAATTTAGCGGCACACAAATGGCATCAATATATATATATAGCTCAAGACATTTCCAGAAATTTCTTAAAACCTCGCATATACCCCATGCATTTTAATCACTAAATTGTCCCATTGTTATTGCAGAGAAAAACAAAAATAGCCATTTGATTGGAAATTATGTCTTCTTTTAATTTATGTTTGAAAAAAGACGTAGAGGCTGTCATCATAAAGGAATTATACCATACTCTTAAATTTTCTATACGAACACCCAATTTTCACATCCTATTTGGATTTTTCAGACAATTTTACTCTAGGATACCAAACAGGAAGTTATTTGGTGAAGAAGTTTAGGAATTGTGCAAATTTAAAGTTTTGAACTCTCTAATGTTAAATTCATATTTAATAGTTAAAAAACAAACGGCTATGCGTGCAGCTTTTTAAGCATAACTAAAAAACTATTTGCCGGAATGAGCTGTTTTTTTGTAATTAGATGTTTAAAGTTTCTAGAAATTGGTTTCTGTTAAATTTTTTATAGGATACACTACATATCTTTTCGAATAAAACTAACTATTATAATTAACTCGAATAACTAAAAGATATATAAAATATGAAATAAATGTTCGAGAAAAATAGGTGTAACCTATAAAAGTTTTAACAGAAACCAATTTGTAGAAACTTTAAATAAAGTAATTCAAAATTCCAGCTCATTCCACCATTTAGTGTTTGAGTTAATTAAAAACTACTCCGATTGCATTTTTTCAGTCTTCTCGGTGCAAATGAAGCTTCTAAAGTAAAATAAATTGTACATATTGGGAGCCTTATACTTCTTTCAATCAAAATAAATGTTAATTACCTATTATTTAAAAATATGTGTCTGCATATATAAATTTATGAAGACTTCATAAATGCAAGAAAAAGTAATAGGCAACACTGTCTTACTGGAATAGGTTGTACATTAGTATCGGCACAAGTGCGGGCAATAGGCGTGTGGTGGACCATGTTGCCAATTTAGCGCTTTTTTCTTCGGTCAAAATATTTACCGCAAATTCCAAATAGTAATATTTGCATTATCTAATGGCAGACTTCCGCGATTAAATAAAGCGAAGATTGCTATTGAAAAATTGTGATGGATCTATTGATCAAAATAACGCGCAAAATATGCATCACTGGTGGTTGATGACTTCTGGTCTACGATATTTAATGGTGTCAACCAGAAGCTGATATCTATCTGTTTTTCTTTTGATGCATAGATCCATCAATAGGTTTTATTCTTTCATACTGTATTAATACACAAGCAAAAGTACGCTTTATATGTAGTAGTTAAGAATTTTGTTTTGTTAATGATTGGCTGATAGTTTAATAAAATATTTGAGGAAAAGAAAAGGATTTCTCCTTATATGAAATAGCGCGCAAATAAGTTTTCACGATCTTCTTTATTTGAATCATTTCGTGAAGAGCATAAGCATGAGCTAGACATGTTTCATAACCATAAAAAGCTTTCATCAAATTATTTTTATGTAATAATAACAATGTACATCCTGTAAAAATTTTGGTTTTCGTTTTCTTTAATTGCAATTTCTATAAACGTGAATTTATAAGAAGCTTTGAAATCGGTATGGCATACAAACCAAAGATAAAAAAAATAAAATAATTTTTAACTATTCATGGTCGGATAATATCAATACAATTAATACAATTTACAAAATCATCTTGAATACTATTCTTCAGAAGATATTATAACCGGTTAAAATTAGCATTTGAATGAATATAATCAATCACACAATTCTTTCGATTTACATATAATTTGCATTTTTCTCAAAAGATAATGTCTTATTTTTCTTTGAAGTGCAAGCAAATTACTCAGTTCATTAGATTTATCTTTATATTTACTTCTTTTGTTCAGTCTTATTTATAAGCACATTCTCGGTGTAATTAAAGCCAATGCTGAAAAAACACGACGTAAGTGAGAACAAGCAAAACTGTTAAAATTAGCGTGATTCAATTTAATTTATTTATGAAAAAACATTTTGACAGTCTAAAAGCTTTCAGTCTTCAATGGATATAATAGCATCCATTTTCAACGTCCTGTGTTATCATAAGATTAATACCTATAACAATAACATCCTCTTCCGTGCAGTGTACAAACACCTCAACCAGATCTTTGGTCGAGCCTTAAAGAGCCGAGCCTCAAGCAGTGATTGGACTCATTATCGGGTCATTAAAGTGGTGTGATTCCTTACTGTATAAGCACGCACGAAACATTTTCATGCAGCGTGACTAATGCTTTGGGTGTTGGTGCACGCGCTGAAGAAGCTGCCAGTTAGCACGCTCCGTCAAGCCCTTGATCGGAGGTTTGAAGGATTTAAAGCAGATGATAGGCATCATCATATTGAGTGGCAGTGCACTAAAAGAAGTTGCAGGTAATTTATTGCCAAAAAACGAGAAAGATGAAATTCCCCGAAGGTGTTAGGCAGCGATGGGCAGAAACAGGGGAAGATCTAGACTTATAGCTGGCAGTTTACAAATTTATTTACAACAAATTAAAAAAAAATTGACTAAATTTTGCATGAATCTTCAAGAGGTTACTTTAGGCATCTTTTAGTTTTCAAAGGGTGTGTAAGTCAAAATAATTTTTTTGTTTTAAGCTTGAATAAGAGTACTATAATGGTGATATAATGTAAAGATAGAATTTAATACATACATGTAGCTCTGATCTAATAATACCAGAGAAATAATTTGATAACCAAAAATTGCTTATTTTATTATTTAACAGCGGCATTTCAGAAGCTCAAAAACTAAAGTGTACTCGGACTCTGATCAGCTTGAGAACCGGAACAGCATCAAAGAATGTGTTGTTATTAGGCGCCTCTTAATCTAAACTCTAAATTCATCTTACTGAAAGATGATATGAATAAAAAAAATATTCATTATTGATTATACAAAGCTGGGTTCCCAAACTTTTTGACTAGTGCACAACTAAATTGAAATTCATACTTTCGCCGTATCACCAAATAACGAAGGTAATATTTACATTTAAAATTTTATATATTTTTAAATGAAAAACTAACTAATTAGCATTTTTAATATGAATACCATGCTTTACGAATCGCAGTTTTGTCATGTCCGGTTTAAAGTTCATTAAATTTAACTAAAAGTCTGATTGAACATTATGTTTATTTTTATTCATAAATTTTATTTTCTTGTAAAGAAGCAAGGAAAATGCTTTCTCAAACAAGTAAGTTGCGTTAAACAATGGCAAAATTTTGGCTTGCCAAAACTCAAAATGGTTTTCAATTTTACATTAATTTGATATTTATTCTTCGCAACCAGAGCTGACACGTGTACCATACTTTGAGAGACGTTGATCTAGTGCAAGAACTGTTACTATCGAAATTAAGAATTTTCCATCGAGAGAAAATCTTTTGAATATTTCTATAAATGAGCCTAATTTGAAACGAAGGAGTAATGACAACCACAAGCATCTACATTGACAAATGACAATTATATTATGTTGAGATGGCTAAACTTTTAAAATAATTTTGGAATTCAAAAAACAAAACTGATATCTACAAATCATTAAACTAAGAAATTTTTATTAGACATGGAAGTCTTATATTACCAAATAAACTCTTCAAGATACTGCTTAATTTATTTTTAATGAAAATCTCTGCATTTAATAAATGTAAAAAATATGTATGTAGTTAAAAAAAAAAAACCACTCTTTTATAAGCATTCAATGTTTATCTTTAAAATAGCGCCTAATTTCATGACTGCAATTCATGTAGTTACAAAAATAATCCGCTACAATACGTTAACGTGGGCCAAGATTATTAAAATTTCATCACTTTGATTTACTCTAGATAGAAAGCGCAAAGTAGTAAACTTATTTAAATATTATAATTTTTTATCTGTTCTGTTTTAAGATATAGAAACAGAAAAAAGCATTATTTTAGCTATCTATTCAGGACTTCTAAATTGCTTTCTCAGCGTATCATCATAATTTAATTGATATTAAATTATTAAATGATAAAAGAGTATTTTTTTTTAAATATTACACTCTTTACTTATTATTTATATTTTCTACATTCTAGTGTTTTAAATTTTTGGTTGTTAGTTTCACAGGCAGTTGGCCTCTTTAGGCAGGACTGGTTTGGCGCATAATAAACTTTGCTGCACCCTTGTTGTTGTAACTCGTAAACAGTTTTAACCATAAAGAGTGTTTGACGATTTATGATCTGCACCCAGCCTTAAAATTAATTTATTAATTTATAATTGAGTTTTAAAAATATTAAAATATTGTATTGTCATCGGAAACACACCAGTGTACATATTGATTCTTATAACTTTAGCACATCAGGAAGTGAGTGAAAAATCGATTACAAAATTGCATCTTTTCATACAAAACCCAAGTGACCATTAAATAATACTCTGCAAAAAAAAAAAAAAAAAAAAAAAAAAAAAAAAATGTTGATTTTACAGTGTAATACTGGCATCCCAGATGCCAGTATTATAGCGTAAAATTAACAGTAATAAACAGTAAAATAAGCAGTAATACACTGCCGTCTGTAAAATCAACAATTTTGTTTTGCAGTGTAGAGTGTAAAACTTTTTTAATTTACCGTCAGTTTCCACACATCATACTCATTCAGTATTTAAAATGCATTTCCATTCAATACATATATTCAGCAAGTCTACAAATATATTTTCAGTTTTTAGTTCGTCTTTATGCTATAGATGAAAAATCTTTTTAGTGCAGGCATGTCAATATCAGCAGGCATGTCTATAGAGGCATGTCAATATCAGTTCAACATTTATTGATCGACTTTATGTTAGTTGTTATACCGTGCTGTGCTGCTGGTACGAATAGCTCAAATGACTAGCAGCTTTTCACTCCCAGCTCTTGATAAGCTGGTAGGCCAAAATTACATATAAAAATAATATTGCACCAAAATTTTAAAAATGTTGGCTTTTCACTGGAAATATTTTCAATGTTATGTTCAACATATCGATATGCTGGGTAATCCGTAAGCAATATTAGAAATATATTTTGAAAAGTCTCACTATTAGCAAAGCATTGTAAATAACTGGTTAAATTGTTACAGAGATTTTGCTGCTAGTATGCTTCTAGCTTCTATGATTTTAATCTATTTAGATAAATTAATAGAATTTGTGTAATTATTTTTATTATTAAGCTCTTAATTTAAATACAATAACTAGTCAGATGTGCCAATTCCACAACTTTCTTCTATCTCATACAGGTTTCACATACACCAAAAACGAATCAGCGCCAATTTATATCAAGGTCTAACTGAATCTAAAGTTTTATTAAATTCCGAGCATTAGCTCTTGCGATATGACTATCGCTAAAATCGTGTAAATCATGAAAAGTTCAGCATAGCCGTGCCACCTGATGGGAGATTTACACCAAAACCTAATCAACAACAGCTTATGTCAACGTCTAACTGAATCTGAAGTTTGATGAAATTCTGTGTATTAGTTCTTGAGATATAGCTACCGTGAAAATCATAAAAAAGTAGCACAGCAGCGCCACCTGTTGAAATATTTACAACAAAACGTAATCAGCATGAATTTATATCAAGGTCTAACTAAATCTAAAGTTTTAATGAAAACTGTGCATTAGTTCTTGAGATAGAGCGCCCACAAAATTTTTGTCATATACAGACTGTAAGACAGACAGACCCACAGATAGACATTTTCTAAAAACAGTCAAATCGTGTTCAAGACCTTCTAAAACGTATAAATACGTCGAGAACCGGAAGTTGAAAATTTTCATGAATCCAATACTTTCTTCTTGTAAATATAGAAGAAAGTAAAAAAATACTTTACATTCGAATAAATATTAATTTTGAAATACTTTGACATATTAAATATTTTATTTTAAAATTGTTTGACCGATTAAATATTAATTTTTAAATAGTTACGACCGATTATCTATTAATTTTAAAGCAGGTTGTAAAAATTCAAAGCGTTAGCAAGTTTATACATTGTGAACAAAGTAATATCGCCATTAAACTTTATAAAATAAACGTTTCAATAAATAAATAAAAAAAGAATAATAATATGTATAAGATAAAGGTATTGAAGTAAATCAGACTTTTTTTTTGAATGAATCATGTATTCAGCGACTTTTCCTAAGATACTATGAGAAATAACTTGTAAACTGCATTATGATTTTAATTTTACTCTTTTCATTGCTTGAAAGGAAACTGAACAAAATCGATAGTAAATTAAATCAGTAGTAGTCCAGTCAAATTGTAGTTTGAGGTGGAAAATTCTGGTGTAATTATTTTTAGTGGCTTATTTTATGTTTTTTGGGGTGCTGAATACGAATCTGAAGTTTTCCAACAAAATTTCGTTCGGCAAATTTGTTTTTTTTACAAAAAACCTGTAAAAACACGGACTTTTTTCGTTTTTTTCAAAATAACTCCAAAATTGTGCATTTTGCGTGAAAGTCGGCAATATATGAGTTAAAGAGAATAAAATTTCCTACATTTTATGTACTGAAAGTTTTTTCTATGATCAATGGTTTAGCCGTGAGAGTGCCTCAAAAATGGGTATTAAAAACAAAAACTGTAAAAAAACGGGAATTACGGCATTGTATGTCGATGTAACATGGAAACAAACCATTTAACGCAAATATTAACCATCAGTGATACTAAAGATTATATTATTGACTATATTTTATGCATTTAAGATAGGGGAAAAGTGTGGATCTGGCACCAGTGGAAGTTTTGAGGAGTGGAGTATCTCCACCTCCTCTCAAGAGTCAAAGGTGCTCCTCCTCCGGAGAGCTAGTACTCTAAGAGAATATAAAATTTTGAAAAAGGGGGTAAAATTTGGTACAGGAGATAAAACTATCTAAAATCGTCGAAAAACAGTAATTTTTGGAAAATAGCAATAAACACTTTAAAAAAATCCATTGAACAATTACATAAATATAATAATGAATCCTCTTCAGACACACAAACAATATTTTTAATTCAAAAGTTAACATTTAAATATGTGTATGTTTTTCCTCCCCCCCCCCCCCCCCCCGCATTCTAGAAATTTCTGAAATGGCAGTTTCCTTGCAGGCAAATATGCAACAGATTTTCGCCATTTTAAAAAGATATTTACTGACATATAGATTTTTTAAAAACCAATATGCTTTTAAAAGAACTGTTTATAATGCTGTCCAAAAAAGGAAAAATTAAAGTTCTGATAAGCTCAAGATGAACGCAAATTAAATGATTGGTCTCTGTAGGGGCATACATTCAAATGTATGTTTTTTAAAGCCAGGCAAAGGGACAGTTTCACCACTCATTTTTTCTCCTGACTGCAAACTTGAACAATCGGTTGCTGACAACATTTTATTTTTACATGCCATGAGTGGTTGTGATACTACTTCAGCCTTTTTCAAAGTAGGAAAAATGAGGTTTCTTCAGACTCTCAAAAGAAACCCGGCATTAATTAAAGCCATTGAAATTTTTAAAGACCCTATGGCAGATGCTGATGCAATTATTGATGCTGGCAATCATTTTTTGACTTCCTTGTACAAATTATCTGACAAGGAAACCACGTCATTAAACAAATTGAGGTATCTATGCTACCTTAAGTCTGCATATAAGCCATCAACCCATTTGGCGTCCCTACCTCCTACGGAGGCTGCAGCTAAACAACATTCTTTAAGGGTGTTTTTTCAAGTTCAGCAATGGCTTGGGAATGAAAAAAATCCTGAGTTGGAAAAGCACCAGAGATGGTCTAGAGCCAATAACCATACGCTAGAGCCACCAGCACCTCAAGCCGTTTTAAAACTCATTTCTTGCAAATGCAAGAAGACATGCAGTAAAAACTGTGGATGTAAAAAAGCAGGCCTCAGCTGCTCTAATATGTGTCTAAACTGCGAGAGCAGTTGTAATAACATGCCTAATATTGAAATAGAAGAAAACGAGGATGACCCGGAATACCCTGAAGTACTTGAAGGTAATTATACATAAATCATTCCATTTCACATTTATTTTTTCATTCATTTTTAATTTGGTGTGGTCAAAATATGTATCCCAATACACTGTGCATAACTATTTAGTTTTTAGACAATTAAAACTATGTCATTAATTATTTTTTAAAACCCTGATACGTAGTATAATAGCTTTTTTGCTCCCTGATTTGGGGTCCAAAAGTGACCGATTCCTGAAATGAGCTGTAAAAGAGGGCTGATATTAAAAAGAGGTAAAAATAATGTTATGATAAAATGCTGTATGAATCTTAACTTAGTTATAATTAATTACACCGTTTAAAAAAATATTATACACACCAGTTCTTCTCCGGAGCATAAGTTTCGATCCTCGGGACAAAAACGGCTTTTCGCGCCCGTATGCGTAAATAGCTATTATATAATTAATTTCTTTTTTATAGGTGTAGAAGACCTAGAAGGCATACCCTCAGGAAACATGAAACCATTGGCCAAGAGGACTCGGTTTGACTGACAAGTTCCTTTCAATGTCCATAATAATTATTAATTAATATTGTATAAATACATAACTACCTATTTTACTATATTATTTAACATTAAACAGTTTACATACTAATCAATCGTGAATCATTTATCATTTTTTGTAACTATATAACCTAACATCAACGTTTTACATATCTGCACACATGTATAATGATGCATATAAGTTATATGCCTTTAATAAGGAGGTGGATGACTACTTCGTGCATTCGGCATTGCTTTTTTCATAATTATTCAAGGTCCAAGAAAATTACTTGCACATAAATTGTAGAGAATTTTATCTATTTTTTTAAAGCATAGTATAATGTATACAGTGAAATGTTTATTTTTAGGCCTTATGAACAGAAAGGCTGTAAAAAAATGTGTTTTTTGCTATTTTCCGAAAAGTACTGTTTTTCGAGGATTTTGCCTAGTTTTACTTCCTTTGCCTAATTTTACCTCTTTTTAGAAAATTTATCACCTCTTAGAGTAAGAACTCCCCGGAGGAGGAGCAACTTTGACTCATGAAAGTAGGTGGAGCTGCTCCACTGCTCCCAACTTCCACTGGTGCCGGAACCGCAGTTTCCCCCTACTTTAAATGCATAAAATATAGTCAATCATATAATCTTTAATATAAATGATGGTTAATATTTGCGTTAAAGGGTTTGTTTCCATGTTACATCGACATACAGTGCCGTAATTCCCGTTTTTTTACAGTTTTTGTTTTTAATACCCATTTTTGCGGCACTCTCACGGCTAAACCATTGAACATAGAAAAAATCTTTCAATACATAAAATGTAGGAAATTTTATTCTCTTTAACTCATATACTGCCGACTTTCACGCAAAATGCACAATTTTGGAGTTATTTTGAAAAAAACGAAAAAAGTCCGTGTTTTTACAGGTTTTTTGTAAAAAAAACAAATTTGCCGAACGAAATTTTGTTGGAAAACTTCAGATTCGTATTCAGCAACCCAAAAAACATAAAATAAGCCACTAAAAACAATTACACCAGAATTTTCCACTTCAAGCACTTTTTGAGCACAATTTGACTGGACCTTGTTTTACATACATGAACAATTGAAATCATATAATGCAATCAAAACGTACAATAATGCAAGATTCAAACGTAAAAAATAAACAGAAAATTTGAGTAAAATGCTAGTTTTGAAAAGTACACTTTAATTAGATTTTAATAATTAAAAATCTATTTTAAAAAGGTAAATATAGATTCAAACAAAATGATGCAAAACGTCCTTAAAAATAGGTAGACTGAAATTTCACAGTTTTTCCCCCCGGAGAAAAATGTCTAAATTCAACACTGATTTTAGATATATTTGAGGTTGTTCGCCCAGTCCCGGACAACGCCGGGCGGATCAGCTAGTTAGATAATAAAACACAGCATAACTAAGTTTTTTTTTTCCAAATCATATAAACTAAGAAAAGTTATTTCATAAAATGTATATTGTTTCTATGTGGTGTGTATTTCATTTACTATTATACTAAGTAAAATTTCTGATTCAAAATATAAGTGACTTAAAAAAGGAAGAATGGCAGCTACACTGCAAAAAATAGTGTTGATTTTACAGTTTGATACCGGCACCCCAGCAGCTAGTATTATACCATAAAATTAACAGTAATAAACAGTAAAATAAGCGGTAATACGCTGCCGTGCATGCGCGGCAGCGTGTAAAATCAACACTTCTTTTTTGCAGTGTACTTTACTCTGAACGTAATACGCAGTACTCAAAGTAGTTTTACTATGGCATCTTAAGTAGTTTTACTATGACATCCTAAGTAGTTTTACTATGGAAGCTATCAGTGAATATCAATGCTTTTGTGCTAATTATTTATAGTAATTGTGTAGAACGAAGTATTTTTGAATTTAGAATTAAAAGTAGACTTTAAAATTATCCAACTTAGTTTTTATTTATCGTTGAATTAATATAATCTTAATTTGTTTTTTACCCGAGGCGTGGTCATTTCATTAGATTTACTTGCCAATTATATGATTTTTTTAAAATTATTATTTCAACACTGTCTTAAAAAGTAACCACACCTGAGCGAAATTTTCCCTCAGAATATATAATTATGTATGAATCGTTAGAAAAAGAAAAAGAAAAACATTGTCTTTCTTTCTGAATTAAACATGCAGAAGCTAGTAAACAAATGCAAAAAGACATAAGAATATAATACATTTTCCTTTATTAGTGTGTAATTTACATTTGTAACAGTTGTTTAGTTGGCGTGAGCTTTGATTGATTATCATTTCGTGATCCGAAATTCAAACTACTGAAAACTAAACAAAATATTTCGCAAAACCTTCTAATTTGCTTAAAGCAGTAGCAAGTTTTTATTAATATTAATAATATTGTTATTATTATGTTTAAGTTAAAAGTTTTCTTTGTCAGTATTAATATTGTTTTCACAGAGAAATAGATTTTATGATCAGAAAATGTACATTTTTAACAAGCATCGTCTTTGAAGATCTACAAATTTATTTGATCTCAAGTAATTTATTTATTTATTTAAAACTAATTCATTTATATTTAGAAATTGCAACGCTAAATAAAAGTATTATTCATTTATTTGATGACTAACAGGCTTCGCCCGCTATGCTGGTCGAGTTCTCCAAACAACCTTGAATCAAACGAATTATATCGGTGAATTTGACCTTCTGTTTTAAAGCAACATAGATCTTTACCTAGAATGTCCTTCCACTGAAAACGATACGAAGTCCATTGCGATATTATATTTTCTAAATGTGCCAGACAAATTGGGCTGTTAAGAAACCAACTCTTTTAGTTGATTATTTTACAGTAGGATTTGTTGAAGAAAGAAAGAATGATATGCAATATACTAAAACCATTCCTGAGAAAGTATCTAACTAAGTTCCATCGAAATACATTCAGCAGAATTTTTTAAAAAGGCAAATCTTTCATAATCAGGTTCATCTGATTATAGAACTTTCCTCCATAATTCTATAACTAAGCAACGTAGAACGATATGTTTTGAACTAAAACCTTACATGAAAAATTATCTAACTAACAGTGGAAGTTCCATCTAAATCCATTCAACAGAATCTTTTAAAAAGGTTAATCTTTCATAATCGGATTCATCTGATTATATTACTTTATCCCATAATTCTATAACTAAGCAATGTAGAACGATATGTTATATACTAAAACCTTTCCAGAAAAATTATGTAACTAACAGTACAAGTCCAATCAAAATCCATTCAACAGAACCCAAGTTATAAGCGTCCAGAAGGAAATTCCCATTTGCTGTTATTCCCAGGTATCCTCTTTAATAAAAAGTTATGCGTTGCTGACGACTTGGAATTTCGCTAATTGTTGCCACAGATTAATCTCGGAAAATGAAACATTTGAAGTTACTGAAAAAATTAATAGCTCGAAAAGTATTTGTCAGAAAATTGTTATACAAACTGCGTTAGAAAGGTAAAAAGATTGTATTTTTCTTGACATAAATTTCAAATCTAATGATTATGCCGTTTTTCAAATATTGAATTTCAAAAATTACCAAATTTTACAATGGAGTACCAGATCGAAATCTTCACGCATAAAAAGATAATGATAACGGCAATCTGTCCCGACGTATATATACTGATTCTGGCTATAGCACGAGTCGCAAATTATAGTAGCCTTATTATTCTGTTAAAATATAAAAGTGAATTATGATGTCGCGAGTGCATGATTTTTATTTAATTCTCGACGAGTAGCATATTTTTGTCCACCTCAGTGAGGCATATCAATTTCATTATATTTGAAGTATTGTTTCTTCATTAAAATCCAACGGAAATTATTTTTCTCCATAGACTCCATAATGTAAACCCCATAGACACCATAATGTAACACAATTATTAATTTTTTTATTGCTGACCTATTCTACAATAAAGTCTACAGAGAATTGGCCTAATTTGTCCTTAACAGCCCAAATTTTGTCTGACATATTAAAAATGTAATAACGCAGTAGCGTTCGTATCGTTTCAGAAATGCTGAAGGACATTCCTAGTAAAGATCCATCCATAAGGTTTTAAAATACAAGGTTAAATTCAAAGTCAATATTTCACTTGATTAAAGGTGCGTTAAGAGAAATTGAACCTGCGTAGCGGGCGTAGCTTGTTAGTATATATATAGGACAAGTAGAAAGATTTTTCTCTAATCTACCGTAAATCAAACTTAATTTGAGTGATTAGAAGGTTTCATTTTACACTTTTCAGAAATTATTTAGTTATTTCACTATTACTTACTTCACAAATTGCATTTTATAATAAGACATCGTAAGATAAGAAAATTGAAAATATAACTATTAGTGGAAATTTCTTTATCATCGTTCTACTTTTAAAAATTAATTGTAAAGCCACTCACTATATCGTTGATATTTTTCTAAATTTTTGTGATATTGACCTATAATTTTTATATAAATGGAACGACATAATTGGCAAATTGTGTAAGGAAAATAATGTGCTATCTTTCGCACGTACGCAGTTAAAAACTAGTATTTCCTATCAATTCTCATATATCACCGAATACTCACTGGATTCGTTTCAAATTTCAATAGGATAATTTTCTTTGCAGAATTTTTTACTAATTTCGTAAAAATTTCTTTACAACTTTGAATGTTATAAGAAAACTAGTAAGTTGTGGCTATCACAAAACTTTCTTCTATGTAAATCAAATGAATTAAATAATTTAAATAGTAGAAGAAATTACATCGATTTAGCAAGCAGATTTTTTACACAATGTATTCCCATATTCAGAATGCAAAGCGTGAAGTTTCGTTCAATTCTGTGCATTTAAACAGGTGATATATGCATAGCATATTTCGAACAAATCATCGAATTTCGACACACACTCTTAGATGACCGCAACCAAAATTGAATGGCAACCTATTTCTATGATGAGTATTCTAAATTTGATGTTTAGTTGAATTCTGCGCTCATTATATAGAAGTTATAGCTCAGTTATAAGCATAACATAAATAGAACAAATCATCGATTTCCAACACCCCCTCCTGGGAGGATTTTGCCCAAAACCTCATCCGAATCAGTTTACATGGATAGAACTTCATTTGAAATTTCATCCTATACTATTCTATGCAGTAGTTCGTGAGTTACAGCGCCCACAAAATTTGTGTTGCATACAGACACACAGACAAATATTTTCTAAAAAGAGTCCAATCGGGTTCAGGACCTTCTAAAACGAACAATCCTTCGAAAATCGGAAGTGGAAAATTTTCACGAATCCAATACTTTCTTCTTGTATAGATAAAAGAAAGTTAAAACATGTGATAACAATTGAAAATTTTAAAAGAAACGTTTCTAGCTTTGTCAATATACACGCTGTTTTTACGAAAAGACATACACACATTACGCATTCCAACGCAAATCTTTTATAAAAATTAAAGAGCATTCGAATATTTTATCATACAAGGTGATCAGAAATATGCTTTTTTTAAAACCTTTCAACAAAGTTCAAAAGTGTTTATGACTTCGGTTTATCTGGTCGTCTGTCTGTCTGTCCGTACTCTAATTTGCGTAAATATGCTGGGATTGTCACGTAATTAATATAAGTTATTAAGGTTTACCAGGGTATGTTCTTCATTGAAAATGAAGTTTGTAGAATGCATAATCGTTTATAGGGACACTCAAAAGAATTTTGTTACATTTTGGCCTATGTGGAAGAATTGTTTGCAGTGTATTTTAATGATGTTACAGTATTTCAAACACATTAAAATTGATGTACATCACTGAGGTTCACTGCAACATCCTTACTGTAGAATATGGTGCGCATAGCATTTATCATTCATTTACAGAAACACTGAAAAGAACTCGGTTACAGTACTGTCTATGGGTGATACTTGCTGGAAATGCGTTTTCAGTTGTGGTATGCGTTTTTAACTTTAGCCAATATTTTGCATATTACTAGGTGTGTACACTATATTTCCAATGATGACTGGTCACTTGCGATTTTAAACGTTTTGTTAAATATCTGAAAAGCTACATGAGGAATTATCCTAAAACATCAGGAGTGTAAACAACATGATAGACGTCATATATTTCCGGGAAGATTTTTTCCCGAAACCCCATAAGGGGTCGTCAACAAATTGAAGAAAAACGAATATCTTTTGGATAACCCTGTAAAAACTAATATTGCAAAAGCATTCAAACTGTAGATTATGATTAAGTGGCTTATTGTAATAATTTGGGTTCATTTTTATGAAGATAGCATGTATACTCGAAGAGAAATTCAGGTTTTTATAAAAACAGTCCCAAATTTCATCAAGTTTTTTGCTTATAATTTGCAGAGTTTTTAATATAAAAACAAGTTATTTTCAGAAAATATGACAAACAAAATTGTACACAATACCCTGCAATCAGAATTAAAAAATAAAAAATTGTATGAAAAATGAGCAGGTTTACTAAATATTGTTTCACTGCGCATGCGCGAATTCAATCAAAATATACTGTGCATAATATATTAGCTAAATGTATAGACCAACTTTTATGAAAGTCTCAAAAGCATAGCTTGAAAATTCTGATATTAATCGTCGATAGAATAAGCTCGAAATTCGCTGTTCCCAAAAGGAAGCAAAAAGATGAGGAGTTGTATCAAATATAGAATGAGAGACACTTCATTCTTATTATGTCAACTTTTATAAGCTAGTATATTTGGATACAACCCCTACAGTTTGAATGCTTTTGCAATATTAGTTTTTACAGGGTTATCCAAAAGATATTCGTTTTTCTTGTTGACGGCCCCTTATGGGGTTTCGGGAAAAAAATCTTCGCGGAAATATATGACGTTCATCATGTTGTTTACACTCCTGAAGTTTCAGGATAATTCTTCATGTATCTTTCCACATATTTAACAAAACGTCTAAAATCGCAAGCGATCGATCATCATTGGAAATATAGTGTATAAGTTCTATAGATCATATACAGGGCTGCACAAAATAATTCGAATGTGTGTAACTATAATCAATAAATACAATTAAATTGTAATTACATTACAGATAATTTTAATTATATTGCAGATAATTGCAATTGCAAATTTGCCCAACTCTGATGCCTAAAACTCTCATGCTTTTATGCTTCATAATGAATACGCAAATATGCAGAAACTTATGCGTTGTTGAGCGGAGAAAAAATATTTTTTTAGAACCTTCTTAATCTTCCCCAACAAAATTAAATAGTATTTCATGTTTCAAACTATTGTCCTGTATTCCATCCAGATGAAGAAAACATCGTTGGGTAATTCTGTGATGTGGCCGTTCTTCCTTTTTGAGCTGCCTCTTTATTATGTGTAATAGTATTTGTCTCGCAATGCGATAACGATTAAAGATTAACCTGCATAAGGTACAATTACCATAAATCTATTTATTAACGATATTGCTTACAAACATAAGATTACGTGCGGTGAGCCTATCGCCACATTTAAGATGCAGATCACAGTGTTACATGTCTTATGCCTCGATTTCATAAATGTCACTTTATAACTGAGATTCACTCTAAGTTCTACCGACGGATCTGCTAATCTTAATTGATTAATTAGCTTTTGTCCGACGGACCAAGTTAACATCTTTCATTCTAACACGTAGAAAGGAAACCACTTCCGTGTGTTTTACGTACGTATATAGTTACAATTGGTCTTTAATTGTTGAAATAGGTCACTGTTTTCATTTAGTAAAAATGCCAATCATACGTATTTAGACAGTAATCTGGATGTGAAAGGAGAGTAACTTATTATATACTTTTAATCGAAAGTTTTGTTGTTGTTGTTTTTCAAATACAGGATGTCCCAGAATGATTGAAACTTTATTGTTTTGCCTGCTGGACATAAGTAAGGCAATGCAAATTTCAAAAATATTCAAAATAGGATAAAAAATAGGATTATACATTAATAAAATAGTCTTCCTGATTAATTTTCAAAAAGTTACAATTTTTTCATTTTTACATTTTTTTTTTTTAATTTTTTAATTTTTACTTTTGTTGAGAAAAATAGTCAATTAGATTTTTTTTCCTTCTTGCTCCGACATGATCATTATAAAAAACTGCATACCTGTATCTTTAAAGTTAAATAAATCATAATAATTGAAAAGAGCTGACAAACTGTTTCACAAATTTATCACTGTTATTACCAAAAGTATACAGAAGATCGATCGTATTTTATTGAAACAATTTTTACAGTTAATTTCTAAGTATGAAAGCCGAATTATTTGCAACAATTTGACTTTATTGGACAGCCTTGCCTTTTGGCTGCAGCTCTGGCTCGAAATTTCCATGAGAGTAGAATTTTTCTTAGTACAGTCGTGTATATTTTCTTCCGCTTCTCATAGGTGGCTGTCCAAAGTCTTTTCAATGCTCGTGGATTCAGTTTTCCAAACTTTCGCTTTAGCAAACACCATGCGTGGTACCTCTTTATGGAGCCTGGTTTTATTTTGGTGTATGTAACAAAAAAAGTGTATTTATTTTTTCAATCAATGGAATAAACAACAACAACAAAGAAATGAGTTCGTGAATGGAAAGAAAAGTTTCTGAAGACATCCGCGATTGCTGCTGGATTTCGCTATAAAGGTAAATTAAAGCTGTAAAATGAATTAAGGAAATCTAAAGTAAATTCACTCAATTTTCAATAAAGTATTTTAGAACGCATAAAGTCAAAACCATAAAGTGGAGGTTCACATGCAGAAAACCTCCAGTCACATTTCCAAGTCAAGTGCAGCATATTTAGCGAATAAATAATCACAGATAGGAGTAAAATGTGCGGCATGTGAAGAATATATACGTAAAATCACCAGATACCCCCCATGGATTTTTGTGCATTTGGCTTGTAAAGGCGAGCATTAGGAAGACGCTGTCAACGACTTTGGAAAGGCGCCGAAGAGTTGTGGTACAAAATTGACTTGACTGTACTAAGAAAATGCCTACTATCATGGAAAGTTTGAACCGGGGCTATAGCCAAGAATTAAAGCAGTCGAATAGAGTCAAGACTTTGCAAGAAATGTAGTCTTTATGTGTTGAAATTAACTGTGGGAATCATTCCCATAAAGTGTGAACGAACTTTCGCATTGATTCTAAAAAAAAAAAAAAGACTAACGTTTTTTAATCTAGCTGTTGTCTTTCTTAAGGTTTAAAAGTATAATATAGCTTTTTCCGAATTACAAATGATTAAGAAAAGCGTTCTTTTATCTTTAGAAACATTAGAAATCGCTAGATTTCGAGATTTAAAGAAGTATTTCTAAAACAAAAATTTCTTTTGTTACCCACAATTTTCGGAAATGTCTCAGAGTAGTTTATACAGTGTATTAACCAGTTTTCTCAACCCTAAATACCCGAGTTTTTCATTCATTCTCAAGTAAACATTTGCATGTTAAACAAAAAGGTGATAAATTAACAGAATAAACATTAAAATTAAAATCAACTGCATTAATGTTAACATTCAAATTATTATTAATTTGTTATCCTTGCAAGTATAAACTCTGTTATGCAGCTGAAAATGTTTACTTGAGAATTGATAACATCCGAAAAACCGATATGTAAATGGAAAGGGGGGGGGGGGGGGGTAAGAGAAAACTGATTAATACATAGAAAAATTTACTAAACAGCATTTCCAAAAAATATGGGCAGCAAAAGGAAGTTTTGTTTCTGAAATGTTTCTTATAAAGGTAAATATAAAGGAACGCTTTCCGAAATAGCGAATAACTCGGAAGAAGTTATATTAGGTATTCGTAAATCTTAAGAAAGGTAAGAGCTAAAGATTAAGAAATATTTGCCTTTTTTCTACATTGTGTGGTATTTTAGACATTTCGCAATATCGACCAGACACAAATATATGAATCTTTTCTTTTTATATTCTTCAAAAATAAAGAAATAAATAAATAAACGTTGTCTGAAGCTTTTATGTTTTCACTTGTATCCTATTCAAACAAATTTTATTTGATCTCTATCAACTGCTACAGCTGAATACTTATTCTTTACAAGAAATTCGTCATTCAAATCTGCATGAATTTACGCAAGATTATATGTGTAACAAACACGCTACTGTTATGATACATGCGCAAATGAAAGTAAAATACCTTAACTTCTTTCTTTAACCCGAAACGCAATTATCATTAAAATCACGACTTTTCTTTTAAAATCTACCTACTACAAAACGAGACTATTTCTTGTAAAATGGCACGCCAACTGTGCGAAAATACAACAGGTAACGGATACTTCATGGAACAAGGTGGCACATGTCTTTGATTTTATCAATTTCTACGGGTGCGTTAACTTCTTGTTGGAAACATCATAAACATCATAATTCCTCTGTCTCGCGTTTGCGTAGGCAGAAGTTTCCTTTGCTAAATACTTACTTCATACATGCTACAATATTGCATAGAAGATATTTTCTTTTTTTAAACAAAGTTAGTAATAAGAGTGTAAATATAAAGAAAAAATATATATACTACACTCGACTCTCTCTCTCTCTCTCTCTCTCTCTCTCTCACACACACACACACATGTATATATATATATATATATATTCTTGGGTTGCAAGTTTCACTTAGTCATCTGAGTGGTATTGTTGCTTTGAAAGTTCTTCTTTCATGGGACCAAAAATATGGAAGTCACAAAGTGAAATGTCTGGGCTATAAGGAGGGTGATCCCACACTTCTTACCTCAAAATTTTCACAAGTTCACACGTTTGTTTTGCTGCATGAACTGTATGCTGCATGCACCATACACTTCATGCAACTGCCGATAAATTTCAGTGCAGTTACACATTTTCGCCCACAGAAAACGAATCACTCCACGTATTTCTAATTTGTACGCCATTTGTAGCTGCCGAGACATGTTTATGACTGATTATCAGACAAACTAAAATTGCCTCATGAGAGCAGTTACGTCCCACGATACTGATAAATGTCTGAAGTGTTGCCACAAGTTTTCATCAAAATAGCCTTTGACCGAAAGTTCTTACGATGGAGTGCAACTAACTTTTCGACTGACCGTCGTATTTTCTGAAGGTCATTTTAAAATGAACGAATGAAAATGAATGAATGAATGAATGGATGGTGAATAAATGAATCAAAGACAGGTAGATATACAGAGAGACATAGAGAAAGACAGAGATAGAGAGACAGACAGATAAATAGAGATACAGATAGAGAGACAGACAGATAGATAGACATAAAGAGAGAGAGACAGACAGATAGATAGACATAAAGAGAGAGACATACAGATAGACAGATAGATATAGAGAGAGACAGACAAATAATGTCGAGGTGTTGGCGCACGAAAGTCGCAGGTACTATATAGTTCCTAGCATCTTTATAAATTATATTTTAATTCTACATTCTTTGTTTGCTTTTACTGAACGTAAATTTAGAATTTGAAATTATAATTATAATTATATAATCTAATCAGTTTTCTAAATTTCATATGTATAACTTTCTAATTTTTTTTTTTTTAAATCTGTGAAAATATAATATAACCACAAACGAAATTATACACTAACCCCTTCCGCGTTACCCATTATTCCGAAAAGCATTGTTTTTCTTTAGAAACCCCAGGAACCAATAAATATTTAAATAAAAAAAGTATAAAAGCAATGTTTATTTTACTGCTGCTGATTTTTGGAAACGTTTTCGATAGTGTTTTAGAGTGTATTAATCAGTTTTCTCAAGGCTGAATATAGGTTTTAAGGATGCTATCAATTCTCCATTAAACATTTTTAGCTGCTTAATTGAATTTATTTCATGCAAGTGTAACAAAATAATATTAAATTTAATGCCAATGTTGATGCTGTTAATTTATCATGTTCTTCTGTAAAAAATCTTTGTTGAACATAAAAATGTTTATACTTGAGAATTGATAGCATTTGAAAAACCTATATTCCGGAATATGAAAACTGATTAACACGCTATAAAAATTACTCGAAAACGTTTCCGAAAACCAGTGGCAGTAAAAGAAACTTTGTTTTTCTGAATGCTTCTTTAAATCTTGAAAGTATGTTAGTTTCTGATGTTTCTAAAGAAAAAGAACGCTTTTCGGAATCGTTAGTAACTCGGAAGAGGTTATTGTATATTTTCATTCATGGTTATACTGTATTTTTTTAGATTAAGAAACATTTGTCTTGTTTTTACAGTGTATGACATCGAAAAACACCATAAAAGGCGAGATTCTGCATTGTACTCAGGCAATGATTTATTGTGACTACAGTCTTCCGTATGTAATGTAGAATGTAAACATTGAAAATTTTGTAATCCGACTAAAATGATTTTTTGACTCCCCCCCCCCCCCTGTGGGTTCATTTGATGTTTGTACTGCTTTTCTTTCAGTTTGTTTTAAATAACCGTTTCTAGTGCGATAATAACCGTTTCGACACTGTTTATGATTTTTCACTCTGAACATCATTCTGCAATGAAGAAAAATGGGTGTTGCCATTTGAAATTTTCGAAATTTTGTTTCTGCAACCGTAACTGTTAGAGCTCGTTTGTTGTTCTTCCCCCTTGTGGAACCTATGCCTTACAATACCCACATCCAAAATGGCATACCGTTTACTTTAACGTATTGTCACTAGGGACTCATAAGTTTCTTTATGACCGCCATGCAGAACTTGTATATCTAATTTTAGGTCGTCTATTTAATAACGAAAATGGAAAAAAAAATGCGCTTTTTGTAACAAAAAATATCCATGGATATCAGGAGTCGGCATTTGTAAGAATTAGAGAGAAAAAAAAAAAGAGAAAGATTTCACATCTCAAGAGTTACATGAACTCATCTTTTTGTAGAAATCATCGCGCATAATTTTAAAGCGCGTGCTGGTGTGGGCCGATGATCTAGCTGTTCTATCTCAGGGTTTCTTTTTACAGCCGTGGGTGTTGGTCGGATTTTACAATGGAGATATCTCTTCCATTGTAATCTGCACCCTTACTGTTTTAGTTATTCAAGCAAGATGCTTAAGCAAATAAGCGTGGGTTAAGTTTACACTCGCTTTGGCTCTACGGTTTCTGGAAAATTGAGTCGTTTCGCCATTACTGAAATAAATAAGGCTTAACGGGTATAGTTTAAACAAAGAAATACCACTGTTCCCACGTGCAGACTTCGTTCGAATAATTTGATTACTTAATTTGCAAACAGTTGTAACTAGTGTTATCTCAGAATTTATTTTAAAATGATTGCTTATCTAGGTAGGAGTGGTGACTAAATACTGAGCTCGCAAAACTAGAGTTGCTAAAAACCTGGTAATTTTGGAATAAGGGAAAATATCCCCGAATTTGCGATAGAAACTGGGAAATTTAACAAAAAACAAATCCAAGAAATCCTCAACGAATAAACTACACAGAAAAAATAAAACCCAATTTGGGTCGAAAGATTCTTAGGTTTGTGCCCAAATTGGGCCAAAGCTGTTTTGGTTACCACTGTGTATCCATTTTTTTTTAAATGGGTATTTAACAGTGCCAAAATGGATACACAGTGGTAACCAAAACAGGCATGGCCCAGTTTGGGTTCATACCAAAGAATCTTTGGACCCAGATTGGGTTTTATTTTTTTCTGTGTATTGTTCTCATAAAATACATAAAAGTTTTAAGGCTTTCAGATAACTTAAGTAGGCTTCCATAATTTGATTTCATGTTATTATGAAACTGATTAAATTAGGTAAAAAAATTAATATCCTTCTGTTGAATGTTCGTTTGTTTGTAATACCTGCAGAGCGTTAGGGACCATCATATGCTGACTAAATTTTTCCTGTAATTTTCTTTTTATTTTAAGGAGCTCATCTTGTCATCTTTAGTAATTTTGGTACAACTTTCTTTAAAATTGGCTACTAGCAAAGAATACCATCCATTTATGATCCACAGTACATTATGTTCCGGAGATGTGTGGTGGTTGACCACAGGCTCCTCGGCAAACCAAACTAGACGCAATACAGGAAAAAATGCTTGTAAAGCTTATTTATTTTTTAATTTTACGCAAAATATTTACACCCTTTTAGTTTGAGGGCTTATCGTATGCTTACTGATATTGAATAACTTTTAAAATGGTAATTTTAATAAAAACAACTTAAACATCAACATGAAAATAACATATTTTTGAGAAACCGATCATTATTTCAAAAATCCCATTTTTAGGAAACTTAAAAAAAAATCCTTAAACTCTCCACTCTCCCCGTCCGAAAAAACAAGAACGAAAAATCATGCGTTATGTAATACTTTCCAACGCTTCCAAAATAATTTTACAAATCATACCGTTTAATAAGCTAAAAGACAACATCTAAGTAAACAATTTGGAAAACGCATAACATATTTAAAAACATAATTTCAGGAATTTCCAACATATACAATATTCGGAAAAATATCCAAAATACTTTTATTCAGCCCTGTATAGGATTTATAGATTTGTATATATACTACATAGGATGCTAAATTTTAGTTCAGTTAGGAAACGCGTAGAACAGTTTAAAATTCTCCTTCTGGAGTTTCTGCCAATAAACGGAAATGTGTTCGCAAACTCTTGTGCTTCTCTGTATTGGATCTACAGAATTTATACACACCACGTAATAGACAAAAAGCGAGTTAAAATTAAAATCGCGTTCAGTAACTTAAAACGCACTTCCAGGAATTATTGTTAACAGACAGTAGAGAATTTTTTGTGTGTCCCTGTAAATGAACGATGACTGCTATACACACACTATTCTGTAGTAAGCCTCTTGTAATGCACCTTAGTGATATATATAAATTTCAATGCGTTTAAAATAGTGAAACATTATTTAATTAAACCGCAGACGATTTTTCTCCATAGACGTAATGTAACGGGATTCTTTTGACTGTCCCTGTAAAGTAACTATAAGTGCTATGCACACCCTATTCCATATTTAGCTTCTTCCAATGCACCTTAGTGATATATATATATAAATTTCAATCCGTTTAAAATAGTGAAACATTATTTAAATAAACCGCAAATGATTTTTCCCTATAGACCGCAATGTAACGGAATTCTTTTGAGTGTCCCTGTAAAAAAACTATAAGTGCTACACACTTCCGTTGAAATAGGGAACATGCTATAGATAACAACAATAACATATAAAAATTGCAGAGCAATCCGAGCATATTTACGGGAGTTAGAGCACGGACTGACGGCCATACGGCAGACGGCCATACGGCAGACGGCAGACGGCCGTACGACCAGACAAATCGAAGTCATAAACATTTTTCAACTAGGTTGGAAAGTTTTAAAAAGGATTTTTTTTTTCGAGAATAAGCCGGATGTTTTCAAAAACTATTCAAAACTAATTTCCGTTTTATTAGTTACAAATACGTGCCTAACATCATACATTTTCTATTTTATCATACTTTTATACATAAGTTTTGATACAGCTGTTTTGATACATTCTCTCCATCTCTGACGCAAACGCAGAATGCCGTCTCACCAAAAGTTTGTCAATTTCACGACAAAATACCATTTTAAATGAGACAGTATATATTTCAAGAAAGCGACAGGTCAGAAAATAAACTCTTGATAGAATACATTGATCACAATTTCTGATGCTTCATAAGCATCAGGTGAAAAAAAAGAAAACAACTGGAAAAAAGAAAAAATTGGTAATTAAAATTACCTTTCGAAATAATTAAATCATTATAAATCTCATTTCCTCTAGTAGGAAAACAATTAATCCTCATTTATTTTCTGTACGAAAATAATATTAACTCCGTACCTAATACTATACTTTGTCGATAGCTGTCGACTTCTGCTATTTTTTGTCGCTGCTATTTCCGAATAGTAAGCTTAGTGTTGTTTGATCGCACATTGAAACCCACTACCAGACTGATTTCAAGGTCGTCTTTGTTCAAAAATTTAGTTATTTTCAAACTCAATCGCAAAGTAAATTTCACCTACGTGTTCACATGTTTGTCTCAAATGTTATAATTTAAACTTGCAGTAAATGTTCCGAAAACTTCTTTTACAACCTTTTTCAAAACACGCCATAAAAATTTTTTTCTTTTTTTTCAGGAGAAGAATTTTAAAAGTGTAATTATGATTCAGGAACTTAGGGTGCAATACAGTGGTACGAATTCTGATATACCACTATTTCCGAATAATAATAGTTTGCTGATTTAATCGCAAAATTTCAGCGAATAAACAAGATGAAAATTATTATGTAGAAACAGCGGTGCTCAAAAGTAAGGGACATACGCAGCCTGGGGTTTTTAATCAAAGCTTAATTTGTTAATGAACTGTCTTGTGTTAGTGTATATTTTAATGTTTTTTTTTTCTTTTTCGAAAAATAAATGCAGTTTCTTCTGAATGGGTTCAGAACATACGGCTGAAAAAAACCAAAATTGTCATTTTATTCTGTCAGAATATCTGGCGCAAATAGTATATTCTTCCACCAAACTAAAAAATAAATAAATAAATAAATAAATAAAAACATGATTACGTGATCTAGCGCTATATACAAAGTTTGAGAAAACTTATTTTTACGTGTCCTACTTCGAATGTGTTAGAATTAGATGATGTGGAATTTTTACGCATGTATGAACAAATATTAACGTTTGACTGTAATTCATGATTTTAAAACAAACGTGTTTTTGATTTCAGAACAATCTTTTCATGACTACAAAATGGTCAGCCCATTCACATAATACTATAAATTATTAGCTGGTCATTTCTCCACTTAATCATTGATCGTTCATCTCTTTATTTATCATACAAAAATTTAAATAGAGATCAACAAGACGGAGCAACGGAGCTGATTCAGACCCATGAAGAAAAAAGTTAATATTAACAGAGCTCTTGAGAATTTCCAGCTGTCATTACTGTTCCATCATCGGTTATCCGGAAAACGCCAATCTGCCGCACAAGCACTGGAAATATCTACTTTATGACTTATCATTTTTTAAATAAAGAAGAAATAAGTAAATGCAGCACTCCGACGTAGACTACAAGAGTAAAACTATAGAGCAGGGGTGTCAAAGTGTGGCCCGCCGGATACCACTATTTATTTAAGAAATAGTCGACTTCTTGAAGCGCAGAAATTAAAAGATTAGATAAGGAAGAGTTTACTATAAAATTTTTGTGGTATCCAGCGGGCCGCAGTTTGACACCAATGCTATAGAGCAATGAGTTCAGGAAGCACTTACAAAGAGAATAAGTTATCCGCATTTCTCACGGTTAATATGAAAAATAAACGCAATACCTGACAAAATGCATCTTTACCAATCTCCCTTTAAACTGTGTTAATTTGACTATAAAAAAAACCATTTCGCACCAGGAAAATTATCTAATGAAAAGCTTTTTGTGTCTACATCGTATTTATTTAACGTTATTTATCAAGTAGAATTTCTGGTTTAAAACACGTTTATCTGATGTGTTCAAATCGACACAGTCCTTTAGAAGGTGTTGTCAAGTACAAATATGTAAATGAAATCAGATACGGCTTAAAATTGAACAAATTCCTTTTCTTTCACTTTGTACAAAATTTCCGATGTAAGCAATCATTTTTACCACCAAGCAATAGAAAAACATATTTTTACGGGTTAGGAATAGAATGTGTTAAAATAAAATAATTCGGAATTTTTATAAATGGACAAACATTAATATTTGACTGTAATTCACAGTCAAAATATAAACGCGTTTTGGTTTCAAAACAGCATTTTCATGGCCACAAAATGTTCAACCTTTTCACATAACATTGTAAATTATAGATATGGTCCTTTCCCCACTTAATCTTTGGTCATTCATCTCCCTATTTATCATACATAAATTCAAATAGAGATCTAGGAACGGAGTACAATGAAGAAAAAAGTTGATATTAAAACAGCTCTTGAGAATTCCCAGCTGTCATTATTCTTTCATCATCGGTGCTCCGGAAAACGCCAATCTACCGCACAAACACTGGGAATATCTATTTTATAAAGTATCCTTTTTAGATAAAGAAGAAAGAAATAAATGCCGTTCTCCGACGAAGGCTTCAAGAGTAGAACTACGGAGCAATGAGTTCAGGAAGGACTTACAAAGAGGATAAATTACCCGCATTTCTGGCAAAGAGCGATGCTCAACACCAAATAATCTGATTGCGTCCAAAGGGCTCGAATTTACTCTTCAAAATGGAAGGCCCTTTTTTTTACGGGTGTGTCCTCTGCGATGGAGGGATTGTTTGAAAAGTGTCGTTCTTCTATTTAGGTCAGAATCACGGTCTTTGAAATATGAAAAAGTGTTCAAAGAAACGTTGGCATAGCTAGAATCTTCATCGGCGAAGGGTTTTGAATCAATATTACTCATTAAATGAAAAGTTTCGTTGTTTTACACGTTTATAAAGTACTGGTTTGTAAATAAAGAAGTGTAAAAACCAATCTAACGAAAAACACAAACAGCCAAAATAAGTGTAGCATTCAGTTGTTTCAAAGTTCCACAAAAGCACTTCTTTATCGTCAGAGCAAAAAACAAGAACGAAAAATCACGCGTCAAGCATAGATTATGTAACACTTTCCAACTCTTCCAAAATAATTTTACCGTTTAATAAGGTGAAAGATAATATCTAAGTAAACAAGATCACCCAGCCGGAACACCAACCTGTGAGGATTTGCAGCGTAAAACCTCCGGCGATAGTCTCCCCTTCACCACCCAGCAATAACACAGCTCAAAGACGAACCCGAAACGAAGGGTTGTTCTAAGTAAAGGTTGATAAGTAAGGGTTGATATCTAAGTAAACAATCTGGAAAACGCATAACATATTTAAAAATCCAATTTCAGGAATTATTAACAATATTCGGAAAAATGTCCTAATTATTTTGTGCAGCCCTGTATATGATCTATAGATTTGTATATATGTTACATAGAGCGTTAAATTTTAGTTCAGATAAGAAACGCGTAGCACAGTTTAAAATTTCCCTTTTGGAATTTCCCTCAATAAACGCAAATGTACTCCAGAACTTTTGTGCTGCCCTGTATATGATTTATAGAATTTATACACACCAAGTAATAGAAAAAAATGAGTTAAATTTAAAAACGCGTTAAGCAACTGAAAAAGTACTTCCAACAATTATTATTAACAGACAGTACCAAATTCTTTTGTGTGTCCCTGTAAATGAACGATAAATGCTATACTCAAATATTCTATAGTAAGCCTCTTGTAATACACCTTAGTCACATATATAAATTTCAATTTGTTTGAAATATTTAAACATTCTTAAAATAAACCTCAAACGTTTTTTCTCCACAGATCTTAATGCAACGGAATTCTTTTGAGTGCCCCTGTGAAACAAATTTAAGTTCTATACACACTATATTCTATAGTAAGCCTCTTGTAGTACATCTCAGTGATATATATCAATTTCAATATGTTTGAAATTGTATAACATCATTAAAATAAACCGCAAATGATTTTTCCCCATAGACCGCAATGTAACGGAATTCTTTTGAGTGTCCCTGTAAAAAACTATAAGCATTACACACTTCATATTCAATACCGAACATGCCATAGTAAACCTCAATAACATATATCAATTGCATGACTATACATATATATTTACGCGAGTTAGAGCACGGACAGACAGACCGCAGACAGACGGCAGACAGACAGACAGACAAACCGAATTCATAAACACTTTTCAACTGTGTTGGAAAGTGTTAAAAAGTACTAAACAGCAATAGCAGTAACACACATATTTTGCTACTATTGTTCTTTAACTTTTCTTTCATTCATTTTCAATTGAAGAGGTCCCTATAATAATGCCTTGAAGCTATTATGTGCCAATTATAGTGCACATTATAGTTGCCAATTTTTACGCTTTTTTTTTTCTTACCGCTAATTTTTGTACTGGAAAAATATTTTTTTTTTTTTTTTTTTTTTTTTTCACTCAAGTAAAAATTATTTTGTTAGGATTGAAAATTTTCTGTTGAGAACATTTTACAGTCCATCTGAACAGTTAAGGTTAAAGTTTTGAGTGCATTTTAAAAGAATGAGTACAAGTGTTAAAAGTCATTCAACACGATAATGAATTCCATTTGAAAATGTCTTACATATAATGTTGTAAAAAATGTAATGTTGTAATATTGAAAAAAAAAACTACATTGCTATTTATGTTGACTATTTACTGAAAACAACTTTTTAAACCTTTATTAATTGTGCCATTCACGTTTGCTCTGATTCCTTCCTAAATTCAATACCTTTAAGCCATTGCCGTTCACAGAGGTTGTTACTACACTTGCATCATTAATACTGTTTTATTTCAACTACAACATCCCCATTCCTCATGCTCACCTCTAACTTCTTCTATTTTCAATATTAGCATTGTTTTACCTTACTTTCCCAAACCCAGCTTTCTTATTGTTAAAATTCTTAAGCAATATGACTTAAAAATATTTTTTACTACGCTAATGAATTTACTCTCTCCAAAATAAAAGACCCTGTTGAGGTACCTAATTTCTGGGGTATCCTATTGCATTATTTATCAGTGTGGTCTGTCGTACATTGGTCAAACCCAACTTGGTTTAAAAGTTGAGTTAAAGAACACAAGAAGTATGTATTTATAAAGAAGAAACTAACCAATCGGCCATTGCAAAATATTGCTGGGAGATTGGTTAGGAATTGGTTGGGATTGGTTGGACATATTGCTGGGAAACCGCACCTTTGATTTTAACTCAGCTAAAATTTGCTCTAAACCCACTTCTATACTTGAATTTAACTTTCTTGAATCATTCCATATAAAAATCATAAAAGTATTGTTAATTGTGATTTCGCTATACCCCCCCCCCCCATTGTCAGATTGTTGGAAATATTATATAAAAACCTCCATTTCTTAATTTCTACTAACATTTTCCCACATTACCAGTTGCTTTCCCTATGCAATTTCCTATTAGCTGTTCCTTGTCATTTCCTGTAATTCAATTGGTCTGTCGAATCCGCTTCTCCTCCATCTATATGGGAAAATTCCACTGATGACCGTGAGATGAGTGCTACCGAAACTAATTAGAAATTATTAATTCAATAAGTCTTCAATTAGTTAAATAGTTTTAGTGCTTAAAATGTTGTTTTATATATGACTATATTGTACTGCGCCAAGTGTCATAAAATTGTCACTTTATAGAGAATAATTTGCATTCAGATACCAGGCAATCCAAAAGTAACTGAAAGAATGAAGTGTATAAGAATTACAACCCCTTTTTTACCAAAAAGGGACCATTTTAGTATATTTTAGCATATTTTGCAAAAGTATTTCGTTTGATTTTTTTTAAATATAGATATCTTTTCTTTCTTCTACGACAAAATTAATATTTCATAAATTTCCATACGCTTTTATTTGGTAAAATATTTTTTTCTTACAAAAAAGAGCAAAAATTTTTTATGGTGAGTAAAAATGATGAAAAAAGATTTTACTAAATTAAGTCACGTTCTGGTGAAACATACACTGTTAAAAATTTGCTGCAAACTGTCAAGTCGTTTGACCGTTTTTATAGAAAACGGTTACATAACTGTAATTTAACTCTATTCTGACCATATTATTGTTCATATTATGGTCAGAATAGAGTTAAATTAAGGTTACGTAACCGTTTTCTACAAAAACGGTTGAGTGATTAGACAGTTTGTTCCAAATTTTTAACAGTGTAGTTGTTGTATCGTCTTAAGATGAATGTGAGCAAATAATAATACTTTAATTGAGACAGAAGAGAAAATGTGTATCAGTTATTGTCAAAGAAAGGTTGTAAAATGGTTTCAAAAAAAGGTTTAAATACCAAACTCGTCGATCGATTTCTTCAAAAGTGCAAACGGTTTTTGCGACAGTGGTCTCTAACATATTCACGAAATGCTCAATTGAAAGTATACTTTTAGCGTTATTGTGTTCACTTACGTACATAGCGACATCATCGAAAAAACACCAGAAACGAGCTCTGGGGATCTAAAAACGTCAGGAAATTCTATTATACACGCATACATACACACATGCATACGGAATAGGTTTAAAAATAGCGGAGACGGATTCAGGAAACCCCAAAATGTAAATGTAGACCAATATTTCCATAATGTGGTTTTTATCACGATTACAATACTTTTCTTACACTATATGTATATTTAAAGTAAAAAACCCACTAAATCTGCAATATTATCGGTCACTAATGTGTTAAAAATGAGCATATATTTTATGTGAATGTTAATAAGTAATTAGCTAGTAACAGATATTATTTAAAATTAAAACTGTGCCTTACTAAGTGAATTCAATGCGAAGAACCACATTAAATATATCCTAAACGTAGCCTAGTGAAAAAATTGAGCATCTGTATTATTATTATCCCCGAATTCTTACAGCCGGAAAAGCATAAGTATAGGCAACTAGAAGTTTTTAATATATTAATTATATACTTTACACAGGGGTCGGAAAAACTACTTTTTTATTGTAGCGAACTACAAATACAACTACAACTACTTGTTTTAAAAAGTAGTGACTACAAACTACTTTTCAAAAGTAGTCACTACTTCGCTACTTTCAGATTTTGCCAAAGGATACAATTTACACTCGAAATGGAAGACACAGATTAAAAAAATACAGTGACTCTTCGTTGCGTTTGCCGGAATACAATTAAATAAGTGTAGCGTATAATCGAGGTCATTAAACAATTTAGAAAGATAACATACAAGAAAATGTTTTGTGTTTGTTTCCAAAATGTTAGTTTATACACACATTATAAATTTCGTAGCAAGAATTTAAGAAATATATTATAATCTAGAAAATCACAGAAAAACAATTAAATGCAAACAATGAATAAATCTGTAAATAAAACAATTCCGAATAATAAGAAAATTGGCGTTAACCCCTTCAGGGGCAAAGTACTCTTGTAGCTAAAATATTGAAATGATTGATTGACACCAGGATTCACGAACGAATTTATTTTAAAATAAGTAAAAGCTTTTTCTCATGTACCGTATAAATTCAAAATTTGATTATAAAATTCTGGTGTGAATGTGGCATTTTGGGATTAAATTTAAGTGGTATATATAATATACCGGTGCCCTTCAAGGGGTTAAAACATGAAAACTTAATAACGAATAAATAGATAAGTGTTGCCACCAAGAAAATTATTTCCTTACTTGATTTTGGCAGTAAGTGTCAATGGGAAAATGGACTTCATGTGACGCATGATATTTAGTGCAGCTGAAATTTGCAGCTGAGATTCGTAAATTTTTGAGCAGAAAAAACTTTGCACAAAAGAAAAAAGTTTTGGTCACGTGATTTGAAGAACGACACATTCTTTTTTCTCCTGAAGTAGCGGTAAAAGTAGCGTCGGTTCTCGCTACAAACTACTGATTTTTTGTATCGCGCTACTCGCTACATTACATTATTAAAAACGTAGCGCGCTACACTACAAACTACTGTAAAATATAGCGACTTGTAACGCGCTACTTCCGACCCCTGACTTTACACATACTATTCTTCTCCGATAAATATTTTCGATATTTTTTTTATATTATCCATCCCTATCCCCTAAAACAAATCAAAGTACTTACATTTGTTCATTGTTCAGTTTCTCGTATAAGAATCCTATTCTTTGCCCTGGACAGAATTTTAATGATTTCCTTTCGCATTTTTTTCTAGGCAAGCGGCGCTCGACTTTTTCTCTCTCACGTACCCCTTACTTATACTTTTCATTTATACGTACCCCTTTTCGCATAAGCCCGGTTCTAAAAATATTTAATTTTGTTCGTTAGTAATGTTCTTATGATAGTTACTAATTCGAATTGCATTTCCATTAATATTCCCACTTCCAGTTTGATACACAAATTTATATCAACAGCAAGTCGCTCAAAATAATAAATATTAGCTAAAGAAATAAAATGCGCGCATGATAAAAAAGACGCACGATAAATTTAGCACGCATGATAAAAAAAGAAGCGAAGCTATAATGTTTAACACATATTATTGACTTGATGCCAATCAGTTGAACATTAAAATAAGAAGAAATGAGAATGAAAGTGCCGAATACATTTTATTTTGTTTTAATAAATAAGCCTTATTTCTCAATTTTATGAAGTGATATTAAATTATTAGGTCAATCCAACTAAAGAAATGTCAAAAAAGGCTAATCCTGATGTTTATGTTTCATATTTACGTTTCTTATAATGAAAGTTGTCTAACAAATGTTACGAGAAAGTCAATTACAGAAGTTATAAGTATTACACTTGTTGAAAAATTAATATTACAGGCTTCATTTGTTACTTTCTCCTATCTATAATAGAAAAAAGTATTGTAATCGAAATTTTTTTCAACTTCCGGTTTTCGTCAGATTTACACGTTTTAGGGGCCAAAGATTCCGAAAAATATGTTTTTACAAAATGTCTGTCTGTCCGTGTGTTCTCTTTGTGATCATTGAAAAGTGTATGAAGTTATGAATAGAATTAAACTAAATTTCATTTATACACTCTAAATAAGAAAGAGTGACTATTCACTCTGGAGGAGTGGATATTCACTCTATCGCAGAGTCAAAATTTGCCCAACCTCTTTAAAGTGACTATTCACTCTAGGCAAAAGTGAAATTGTTCACTCTCTGAAAGAGTGAATACTCACACCCGAGAAGTAAATATTCACTCTAAACAGGGGTGGATACTCACTCTTTCAGAGGAGTGACTATCCAGTCTTGCAAAAAGAGTGGGTTTTTTCACCCTGATAGGAGTGAAGAGTCACTCTTTCATAGGAGTGGCAATCCACTCTTTCATAGGAGTGACTATTCACTCTTGCAAAAGGAGTGGATTTCTCACTCCTTACAGGAGTGAATAGCCACTCTTTCATAGGAGTGAATGTTCACTTTTTATGGAGTGAATTATTTTTTTTTATTTTTCTTTTATGGGCATTTTAAAAGAATCATATATTTTAGAGCATGCAATGCAAATAGACACAAGCGTGGTAAAGATTGGAATAAAACACTTTATTGGCAATATTTATTTAATTCATAGTTTGTAACAGTAATTGAACTCTTAAGGAAAAATTCAATTAGAGTTACATAATGAATTAAATTAGATTACTGACAGAAATAAACTAAAATATTTTATTCCAAGCTTATCACTATTGTGTTTGCTTTCATTGCATGCCTTATAAAGATATGATAGTTTTAAAATGCCTATAAGGGCAAGTAATTAACCAAAATCTTAATCAGTTAATATTATTTCTTTCTTCACTGTAAACTGAAATGTCTGAAATTCAGACACTTAAGTGTCTGAAACGGATGATTAAAAAAAGAGACACTTTAAACTGTCTTAAAATTCAACACACTTAATAGTGTCTGAATTTCAGACACTTGAAACGTCTGAATCGCGGCCATTTTTGTGGTCTGATTTGCGAGCAATTGACAGCCATTTCTGACCACACTTTTTTTAAGGCATTAAATACAGCCATGTTTGACCACATTGAATCCTGAATAAATGTGAATAAATTTGACCATGAAGCAGGGCTGGGGTTTGTTACAGAAGCAGAACAGAACCAGATTAAAGTATGGGCAAACTTGTTCATGACCCCCTCCCTCGATTTTAGGGCCCCCAAAATTTGGTATGCTATTTTCGTAAAGCGCTTCCGTCATTGTACAATCAATATTTTGACCTTTTAGAGTAGGAAAAATTTACAAAACAAAAAATATATTTATCTAAATACAATAAAATCTCTCAGTAGTGTACACCGCAGCATCTGTCTGCTATTCGGAGAAAACAGACTCTTCTGAATAACAGGCAAATTCCGTCGTGCTAGGGTGTCCGCTATTGAGAGGTTTTACTGTATTTAGATAAATATATTTTTAATTTTAAACTTATTCTACTCTATTAGTTCAAAATAATGATTATAATCAGTGCAATGTTGAAATAGATATAAAATATCAGCTGCACAAAAATTACATACTAAATTTGATAACCCCTAAAATCTACGGCCCAGTTTGCCCATGCTATAATCAAGTCTTGCTTCTGAAAGAAACCCAATTCTGCTTTATGGCCAAAATATGTATATGTATTCTAAAGCATAGAAATTGTTTCATTTTTTTGTCATAGTATATAGAAGATGTGCACTAAAAGAATTCGAGGTCAGTGGTAACCCCCCTCCCCCTGCTCTTCTCACGTACTACCGCAAAAAATTACATTCGATTACTTCAAATATATATGTAGATACATGAACATATAAAAATACATGTTTGAATAATATTCTTTGTCTTCAACTTCATTTTACTCTAAAACTGAATACAATATTGATTATAACTTTTCTGTACCCCCTTATTACACGAAATGAAGTCGTTGAACACTATTGTGGGCAACGACTTCATTCGCGGCGCACATTAGTAAGGCCATTTTTTTTTCTTAATCATTTTAGAATGAAAATTCAACTCTGCAATATTAGATTAAAACTGTAATTTTGTTTTAGAAGAACAATACCACTTTTCATCAAAATTAACTATTTATCCTTCAAATCAGATTTTTCAGATGAATAACTGTTGAAAAATACTTCTGCTGAATTGTTTAAAGGATCATCAAATTAAAATTGATATAAAATAAATATTTTGTACCATATAGTATGTTTTCTTAGTATAAAGTACAAATTTCTATACTTGAAGTATGCTTTGATTTGTTTTAAGATTTGAATAGAATTGTTCCATAATAATAATAATAAAAATAATAATAATAGCAAATAAAGCTCTTTTCATTCTCTGAATATTTTATATTTTCATTTAAATACTAACATATACATAAAAACTAGATTTCTGTTATGAGAATCTTTTATTTATATATATATATATATATACGATCACCTCTGTTTAAGGTATTATTGATGTGCAGTTTTCATACATTTATAAATTAACTTATACAATAACAAATTAAATTATACAATGATAACATTGGTGATTATAACTCATATATATATATCTATTTGCAATATATATAAAAATAAATATATATAGTTTTTATTTTTGTCTATGAATAATTAAAATTAACAAGTATTTTAATTACTGCATTGCATTAATTTGATTGAAAAACAGTAGTAATACTATTAATTATCAACATTATAAATTTTGAGATATTTTGAATTGTTTATGAATTATTTAATTAGATATTTAAATTAATCTATAAATATAAAATATATTTACAATGTAGTATAAATTAAACATTAATTATTTAAAAACAAGTCTAATATATATTTAAGTAGTAGTAAAAATGAAACATTAATTATTTAATAAATGTCTATAATATCAGTGGATTAACACAGCTGGAAGCAAAAATAATTTGAATTAAAATAATATCTCTTTTACATAATATATTCTTGTTAAGAATATCTGAAATGCTGTGCAAGTTGAATTAATTCTGTGTAGATTTATTCATATAGTAGTATTATATATTTTTTTAATTTTAAGTAAAATTACAAGTTAGTATTGTTTTTTAAAGTTTATTTATATAAATAAATCTAATGAAGTGAGTATGTAACTAATAAAGTGGATATATAACTAAATATTAATTATGAACTATTATAATACCAATAGATGGCGACACTTTACCTTTCAGGTAGTTGTAGATAATATTGTTAATATTATATTTAATTTAACTATAGAGGGAGCTATTGATTGTATATTAATTTTACTTTCAGGAATTAAAATTGCATGGAGTAATATATATTCACGGATATAAATTTGTTATAAGTGTATTAAAACCAGAATTATTTTGAGTGTTTTTGAATCATTTTGTGATTGGGTGTCATTTATGGGGTTGTGTTTTAAAAAAAGTGTGCTCTCAACTTGTCTTACAAATCATTTCTCTCAACTCGACTTAGTTAACATGTATGATGCATTGCCATGTGGATGTGAATATTATGTAGACGTTGTGACATTTTAAGGATTCTGTATAATTATTGTGAGTAAAATATTTTATCTACACTTTACGAGTTCATATTTCCAATTTTATTATTTCAAAACTGTTATCTCGTGGTAATTTAGTGAGGTGTTAATTGCAGTTTTTTGGATGGTCGATGTGAGTGAAATATATTGTATTTTCTTAATGGTTTTTTATTTCCTATTTAAATGTTTCCAAGTTTTGGTATTTCCAATTGTTGTCTGGTAATAATTCAGTGTACCTGGATGATTCTACTGATCTTAGCATTATGCCAGTGGAATTATGAAACACTGAATTATTATTTAAAACACATGTGGGTGCATCCAGGCTGATGAGTACATGTGCATGTGTTTTTCCATGTCCAATTCATATTTGATTCTCATGTGGTCCGGTTTTCCATTGTGTATGGTTCATGTTTAATTTGTTAATCCATTTGTGTTTACTTAGTTGCAACTCCAATTTATAATTTTTTTTTTCCCCCTTTCTCTCTGTTTCTTTTTTCAATATTCTTTTGGTATGAGTAAAATTTGGCTAATTACCATTGAAGCATCAGCTATGGTAATATTGTGTTTGCACATGGTGTTTATTAGCTATGTGGTATTCTGTATACACAGTATCATTGATTATCTCTTTGGAGATTTAAGTAGAATAGAACTTGATGTGTTTTTTGAAATTCATAGATATTATAATTATATATATATATATATATATATATATATATATATATATATATATATATATATATATATATATATATATATATAATGACCACAAATATGCAAAAATGTAAAGATGTAAAAGTCTAGTTTTTTCTATTTTTCATTTTTAACCATTTTACTAAAAGTAATTAATAAAAAAATCAATATTAAAATTAGTTTTCAATATCTCGAGTTTTGCAAAACCGAAAACTAAAGTTTTTAGCAAAGTAAATAATGATATAATTTAATTTTTTTTAAATTTTACAAATCAGATTTGACGAAAATCAATCCCCCTCCCCCACAAAAAAAGGCTAAAAAGATCCCCCCCACCAAAAAAAAAAAAAAAAAAAAAAAAAAATTGTACATCTCAAATTATAAAATATAAAAGATGTGTCACAACAGGTGTTTGACCGCGAAAGAGTATGTTATAAGAATTCCGCACAGGACAGGAAGGGAATCCAAGAATCTTCGAAACGGCCGTATGTGATTTTTTGTGCCATGTTTGTAGGTATTTGTGCATTAAAACATTGTTAAAGGTTTTAGTTTATGTATTAAAATTCGCACAAAGTGTTTGATTTATGCTTATCATTTAATATAAGCACTATATATTCTTATAACACTATATATTCTTATATATTCTTATATATTATATAACACTATATAGCACTATATAACACTATATATTCTTATTCGTCAGCGTTAAATTATCGCGAACCTTGGCGATACTTGGCGAAAAATTGCCGAATTTGGTGACAAAAATGGGATGGTATAAATGAAGCCGATTTGGCTGTAGCTGACTAATTTGGCGAAATTCTCATTCAAATTCAATATTTTCGAGAACGGGGAATGAATCTTCAGAAATCGGGTTCCACGCATTTTAGATTCGTGTGTACCAGTAAAATTAGCTAAAAACCAAGTAATAAGGATCTTTTCCCCCGGTACAGGCGGGAAGGATTTTTCATAGTTGTGGTGTACATCGGCTGCTCGTGCAAGGGTGCTTTGAATCCGGGTAATCCGACGATTTGCAAGCAGCTGACGTAGAACAGAATGACATAAAATATTGATTTTATTGCCGATATGATAGCGAATTCTTGAAGTATTAACATGTATGAGATAGAAGAAAGTTTTGGGATTGGCACATCCGAATAGTTTATTTTTCATTACCTTGAGTAGCTTTTCGATTTTAATCAATCAACAATATCCCTTTATGAGTTTGCCACAGACAAATGCATTTGATCTTTTAAAACTAATTTGAAGTCATTTTTTTATTATTTATAAAACTAATTTCAAACAATTGTTACTATAAAAAATCTTTAGGCTGTTTAAATTCCATGGAATGGAAATGAAATCTATTTAGCAACCTTTTAAAAAATTCATCATAATTTCAACAATGCGTTAGTTATTCTTAGTGATATACTCTTTTACTTAATATGTGTCACCAGTGCATTTTAATAATCTAGAATAATATTTTATGCATATATTTATTAGTATTGATTATAGTAATCGGAATTTAATAAACATCTTTAGAGATTTTCACAATACGCAAAACAGCCGATAAATCCATGTGGCCACGCCTTAACACATTGTTGACCGGCAATTTAATATGAAGTTTTCGTTTTAAGTCAATGTAAGTCACGCCTTCTTTTAAAAGTTTTTGGAATACTCTTTGTCTAGTTAACTTTTTCAAACTTATACATCAGTAAAATCTTACAGTATCTTAATTTCATGTAAAATTTCTTACAGTCTAACAATGTATTCCTAAATGTATCGTATTCTTTTTGATAAAGATTTTATGACGTAAAAATTATATAAGCGGAACTAAGTATTTAGGACACGCCTTTAGTAAATTACATTAGTTTTAAAACAGGAGTACACTCGTGGCCGGTCAACAAAGTTTTAAAAGAGCCTTGGTGTCAATTCAATCAACTTCGTCATAAATTTTGTGGTATATATATTCATATACGAGGATTGCTCGGACACACTCTCTATTCTAGGTTATCAATGTACTTTATTATTGAGGTTTTTACGCAAACTTTCTCTGGAAGAAAATGAAAGAAGTTGTATCTTTTAATCAAAAGTTGACGATTCGTGCATAGAATATAGTTTTTCTTTGAAAGTGTAGAATTTGAGTGAAGGGGCAATCTCTCCTCTACGATAGGATTCAATGATGTTCCCTGAAGAATGTCTGATTTTTTGATTATCAGAGAATTACAAAGAGAATTACACTATGTAATTTTTGTAGAGGGTATAGGTCAGTTGCCCTGGCATTCAGAGAAAAAGAAGCAGTTACCCTGGAAGTTCGTAGCCAGAAATTGCTCAGTTACCCTGAGGAATTTCCTCCTGCCTTGTATGAATCATGTCTCGGAGTGAGGTGTAAAAACGAATCCATTTTCCAGTTTTAGAATTTTAAAATTAGTGATAGTTAACGTTATATAATGATACAGCATTACCAAATTACACGTGCTTTTGAGAATCTTATACAAAGAGATTGCTGTATCCACTGATTTTTTTTTAATAGTTGCTCGAAGCTCACATACATGCGTTTTAGTGACAAAGCCATTATCGAATTTCATATGTTATTGAGACTCCTATACAGCGAAGTTACAGCACTCTGTGATTTTTGTTTTTGCTTTATTTTCGTGGGTGCGAAACGCACATACATACGTTTTAGCGACTTTGGAAATAGCGAATTTCATGTATTTTTGAGAATCCTATACAATAAGGTTGCTGTATCCAGTGATTTTTTTTCATTTGCGCGAAGGAAGCATACATACGCTTTAGTGACTGCGGCATTACTGAAACTCATGCAGTTTTGAGATCCCTACACTACAAGGTTGCCGCATTAAGTCATAGTTTTTTGTTGTTGCTTTCATTAGCGCGAAGTGCATTTTAGTGACCGAGGCATTACAAAATTTCATGTACTTTTGTGATTCCTACACAAAGAGGTTGCTGCATCTAGTGACGTTTTTATTTGTTTGCTTTCATGAGCGCAAAGTGCGCATAGTTGCGTTTTAGTGACCGCAGTATTACAGAGTTCCATGTACTTTTGATATTACTACATAGCAAGATTTCTGCAACCTGTTACTTTTTTTTTTTTTTTTTTCATTGGTGCAAAGCGCACATACATATGTTTTAGCGACCGCGGCATCCCAGCTGCCAGTATTATACCGTAAAATTAACAGTAATAGGCAGTAAAATAAACAGTAATACGCTACCGCGCATTGCAGTGTAGGAATTGTGGGATACCATTTTCTAGAACAAGTAACAATACATGTTGGCGGTGACTGTCTCATAAAAGGGCGGAATATAATAAACTGATGTGCACGAACTTGAAGTTATGATAGTTTTCCTTATAATCAAACTCGCATAATCGTTCCGAAGCCAGTTTAAATCTATTTTACTGCTACTGTTATTATTATTATTTTGTCGGTAATAGATTGCTATGATTTTTCACAGGCAATAAAATGAAATCGCGTAAATGGATTTTTTTTTTTTTTTTTTTTTTTTATTATTTAGAGATAATGTTGTTAGAAATGAAAAGTGGCTATACCTTTGTTTACGAACTTAGACAAATATTTATGGGTATGTAATTTTAAACATGTAAACCTGATATAAAATGAACTTGAATTCATGATAGCCGTCTAGGACTAGTATGAACGTATATTTTTTTCAACGCACTTCTTATAATCCTATTAGGAAAATAATATTGGGCCGAGATTGTTTGCATTAGCTGTATATTGGCCAAATTTGAGATGTTTAGATTTTACCAAAACCTCGTCGATACTGGTAATATTTTTGTTCCCATATCGTTTCCAATATTTCCAATGTAAAACCAAAATTTCTGCAATACTGACGTTTCATTGCAAATATTTCCATTGTAGAGCCTATATTTCTGTAATAGTGGCATTTTATTTCAAAAATTACTATGTAAATCTACTATTTAATCAACGTTAGTATTTCCGATGAATGGAATATTAGCGTAGGACCGCAATATAACTATTTTGGTTTGCTATTTGGGATATATTTATTTGCATTTCATTGGAAATACTTTTGCTCTAACATGAGAATCGTAAAATGTAATAATAAAAATAATGTTAATACTACTAATAATAATTTTATGCGCATATATGTTACTTGATTATTGGCTTTTTGGAAAAAAAAAACATATTTAAAGTAATCTAACCAATGTTTAACCCATGGTGTCATGTTGAATGAACAAATAATACATACTTATATTCAAAATGTACACATTGATGATTAGAATGTGTAATATAAATCGGGAAATAAATCTAATAAATAGCGCTGAAATACTTTCTAAAATGTATCGACTGACGATCGTTTAGGTGTCAATGTTCACTGATCTTCCAATGAATAATTGGATTAATTCTAAAGGGCTTTAAAAACAATTAGAGCAAAATCATCAAGGAATTTTCACTACAGTTAGAGCAAAAATTCTCAAAAAAAAAAAAAAAAAAAAAAAAAAAAAAAAATTAGAGGATATATTGGAGTGTCCATCATCCAGTCTACTTTTCAAAACAAGTGGTAAAGTATTTTGTGGAAGCTACTTCACTGCATGGCTAAATAAAATCCTGCATGGCTAAATAAATAAATAAATAAATAAATAACATGTGTGAACGTCTGTATTGAAATTTCTTTATACAGAAACGCCTTCTTCAATATTCCATCTAAAAATCGTGAAATCACAGATGCATTCGTATTTATAAGATTCCTTCATTAAAATAATTGTTTCTGGCGCACTTTTGCTGAAACGTTGAAGAAAATTCAGTACAGGTGTGTTCTGTGTACGACATAATGAAAGTTTCCACAAAATGCTTCGTCAGTTGATTTGAAAACATAAATGAACGATGGAACCATTGCATACTGTTTTAGAGAAGATTTAAGAATTATTGCATTACCTATGTTTTCTGATTTTTTACGATCTTACTGTAAGTCTTTAAGAAACGAAACGCTCCTTGTAATTTTAAATAATGAGGAATTTCAATATTACTCAGAAATTATTGATCGACTGTTGTTAAAGCACAAGCATTCACCCCTTCTTAATTAATAAATGGCTGAATTGGACATAAATTGTGATTTCTGAATTGACTGAAAATGTATTTTTAATATTATTTATGCAATAGCGTTTTTTGACGAATTTTTGCAGAGTTTGTATAGATACAAGAGTTCATTTCTCTTTCAGTAAATAAACGACCAATTTCAACATACTTTTAGTATAAACTGAATAAATTAAAAAAATATTATATTAACGAGTTTCAGTTCAATTAAAGAGCTTTCTTCTGCCCATTAACTCACATTTCAAACAATTATTCTAATCATTAGGTCACAGACCCATTATTATATCCTTTCAACATAACCACTTAAGATCATTAGTGGTAAGCTTGTAATTTACCTAATTACATTCCTCAAGTAATATATGGTTTTATAATTTTATTTGTTTAATCCTTTATAATTAACTTCTAGTATAGTTTTATTATTGCTTTGTACTTGCTAATTTGGGAAAGAGAAATAGATAATAGATTAAAGATTCATTTTAAAACTTTCCTCGTTTCGCTTGACTATTTAAAAAAAAAAGATGCATTTCCTTAAGGTTTTTATTTAGTTCGGTGTCTCTCTTAAGTATTATCTTGCAACTGATTTTAGCCCACTTCCACTAAACAGAGTCTCTTCCAATTTCGTATTATTTCTTAGGATTGATAATACGTTATATTTAGTCGATTTTACCGAATATTGGTTTATATTATGTTGTTGAGTTTAAAAAATTACTATATCATTGAAATATAAAGTGGGTTTGTATTGAATTGAAACATTTTTCCCTCGGGAGTGATTTTTGCTGCTCTGGGTTGGTGGTACATTATTGAATTCCGGAGGAGGGTGATTACATCTATAGACTACAATAATAAAACACAAAATCCTAAATTTTCCACGGGGAACACATTTCAATGTTCCGGGAGGGTAATATGCTCCCCTCGGATCATCATGTGAATTTATCACTGAAGCTGATAATAAAAGTCTACTGAGAATTAAACATTCCCATGTTGTGACTTGGTTAGGAAATAATTATTAAAATATCCCTGTACAGGCACAGGTGGATTTCGAATTTAAGTACTAATTTCGCCAACAAAAACTAAATCAAGATTAGAGATGAATGATTGTTTCATTACATGAACCATGCACCATATTCTAAATGATGACGTTCTTTTTATTGAGACACGCGCGCGTTTAATAATGCAACCTTATATACAGCATCTATGAGTATCGTCAAAAATTTTTATCACGGCAATGATACTTTTTTATCGCCTTAGTGGCGGATTAACGGAGATGTGATTTTTTTTCTTCTACAAAGCCCCCCCCCCCTTCCCCCACCAACCATTTTCTTTTGTGTGTGTGTGTGTGTGTGTGTATAAGACTCGGTCCTTTCACAAACTTTTCACTATAAAAGTTGTGGATAATATTAAGAGGATTTATAATAAATTTAAGCGGATTTGATATCTTGTGAATTGACAAAATTATGATTTTTTTCTTCTTAAAACCTTATTTTTTTTTCCCTCTTGAGGCCATTTTTAATGATATCAAAAATCTGCCATACATAAATTTTTGGCCCTTTTTCTAGAAGTAATAATAACTTTAAACGGATTCGATATGTAACATAATTAAGATGTTGCGTTTTTTTTTCCTGTTTCCCCCCAAAAAACCTCCCCATTTCCACCCCCTTGGTCCAATTTTGCCTATTAACGAAAGTGACCGAGATTTTTAGTTTTTTTACCCCTTGATTTTATGTATAAGTTTGGAGGAGATTTGTGTAGTCAAATGAATACATATTTTAATGTTTTTTTTTCTTTCTTTTCTTTTCTTTTCTTTTTTTTTTTTTTTTTTTTTTGTATTCCGAATTGATCCAATAGTTCGTGAGAGATTGCACATTTTCTAACTTGAGGATGTTTTTGGCGTCAAAATAACATTACAAGCCATAATTGCTAAAAATACACCCACTATTATAGCAACGGAAGAAATTCTAATTAAAGTTTTTTGTTAATCGCTTTTAGTTTGATGATCTCTCTGTCGGGACATTGTTTTATATATATTTTTTATATATAAGAACCAGAAATTGTATACTAGATGCCTCATCACGGAATATATCGTTCTCATAAATCCACCACAAAGCTCAGAAATGTTTTTAATGCATCAAGTATGACATCGAATAATAATTCGTTAAATTCCATTATTATAATGGATGGGTGATACAAGATGATCTCTTTACCATAATGATAAGGTTTCGCAAACATATATTTTTTTTTTTACAGCAGATGTACATAAAATGTATAAGATGATAAAAATTATAACAGTGAAATTTTATGGTGTCCTCAGTCACATAAAAAATAACTTATTTGAAGATATTTACTTTTGTGAAAGTTGCGAATTTTAATTTTTTATACGGTCCCTGTAAATCTAAAAATTAAATATATACAAATTATATTATATTATTACAAAGATCCTCCACTCTCAAACAACTAAAACAAAACAAATCAAAACAAAAAAACATTCAAAACTGAATTATTATTATTTTCATTATAATAAAAACTTAAATGTTAATATTGTAAAATTATTACCACTGTACAGTAAATATTTACGTTATAGCTCTAATATAGCAGAAAAGTTGGTATTGCATTAGAGAACTTTCGTTTTAATCCATATATTTCTCTGTAACTCTTGTTTAAAAAAAAAATGCCAACATCTCACCAATATGTGCGAAGTGTTAATTGACACTATTAAGTTTAACTTGCCGAAATACTAATAGTGGTCTAATATTGTGCATGTTTTACAAGAATAAGTCAATATTGGTTTGCTAATAGAGCCAAGATAAACAGGTTGATTCAATTCAGTGTGAACAAACTTCTGGGAATAGAAGATTGTACAAAGATAAATTTGAATCGTATCCAAACATGGTCGGAAATGAAGCATTGTGCATTAGGGTACACATTTTTAGCAGTACAGGCAGTCGATGTGCTGTCAGCTTGACCTCACAAATGGTTACAAGTGTCACAGTTACAACGATTACAAAATAAATAAATAAATAAATAAATAAGGAGTAATATACAATATAGATTCTTATCAAGAAAATTTAGTAAAGCATATTGAATAATTATAAAAAATTTAGACAACAATTAAAAAAATATATTTATCAAAAAAAAAAATCATTTTTTGTAACATAGATTGTACAAAGATAAATTTGAATCGTATCGAAACATGGTCTCAAATGAAGCATTGTGCATTAGGGTACGCTTACTGTCCTTGCTGATTTAAGAGAAAGATGCCTTTATAGTTTTAAATAATAACGAATTAATAAAGTAGATGGTAGAAGGTCCAAGGGAATCGTTTTATTTCTTAAATACTCGAAATAATACTCAATTTATAATTTTCTATATATATATATATATATATATATATATATATTATGTGTTTTCATTTCGGATGAGCATTTTCATATGAAAAAAAAAATCACCACATTTTTAGCAGGACAGGCAGTCGATGTGCTGTCAGCGTGACCTCAAAAATGGTCACAAGTGTCACAGTTACAACGATTACCAAAAATAAATAAATAAATAAATAAAATAAGGAGTAATAATACAATATAGATTCTTATCAAAAAAATTTAATAAAGCATATTGAATAATTATCAAAATTTAGACAACAATTAAAAAAATATATTTATCAAAAAAAAAAAAAAAAATTGAACATAGATTGTACAAAGATAAATTTGAATCGTATCGAAACATAGTCGGAAATGAAGCATTGTGCATTAGGGTACGTTTACTGTCCTTACTGATTTAAGAGAAAGATGCATTTATATTTTGAAATAATAAGAATTAATGAAGTGGATGGTAGAAGGTCAAAGGGAATCGTTTTATTTCGGAAATACTCGAAATGAGGTTCAATTTATAATTTTCTAATTTTTTAATGTGTTTTCATTTCAGATGAGCATTTCCAAATGAAAAACAAAATAATAAAAAAAATCGCCACATTTTTAGCAGTGCAGGCAGTCTATGTGCTGTCAGAGTGACCTCACAGATAGTCACAATTGTCACAGTCACAGCGATTGCCAAAAAAAAAAAATTAAGCAGATGTATACAATATAGATTCTTATCAAGAAAATTTAGTAAAGCATATTGAATAATTTTCAAAATTTAGACAACAATTAAAAAAATATATTTATCCAGAATAAGAAAAAAAAATCTGCAAATTTAGATTCAATAATTATCACTGGTTATTAACTGGAAACATTTCAGTTCTATAAAGTGAAACAAAATATTTGTAAATAAATGTGCAATAACACTTACAGCCAATCCATCTGAGGTCAAAATCTTCAGAATTAGTCACAGTCACAACGGTGACTAAAAGGAGATTTCTTTAATTCTTCCCATTGCGACATTGAAGTAACTGTCATTTTGCGATTCTATTTTGCAGTTTCCAAGACTGATTTTTAGGTCATTTGCAACTCTTCACAAAATGAGACTATGGACGTCTAAGTAACGTGAGTATACTTTTCACATTATGTGACGACAATGACGACACTAAGAAATGTATTTTGGTCACGCTGCATTAACATTTTGGTTATATTTTGGTCATGATGCTATAAGAGATATACGTACGTTATTTTAACTCCATCGTTATCAGAACTCCAATAACGCCGTAACGCTACCAGTATGGCAATTGTTATATGAATTTTAAGGATTGCTCTAAGGAATACGATTTGTCTTTGTGTACCGTACCTGTCCCAGAAATTCTACACTCTAAGCTGAACTACGTTGCTTGTTGTTATGAAACATTGAACAGTTATGAAAAATTCTGGAAAATTTTCGAATAAACGAATTATTTTATATTTCTTAAAAAGGATCAGGGTTCATAAACCATGTTTTTGGCCCATGAAATAAGGCTAAAATTTGATTTTGTTATATTGACTTAACCCTCCAACCGTGGGCGGTTTTTTACACTTTCTTGAAAAAAACTGCACATTATTTTTATTCGCTATTTATAATAGTTATGAGGATTGTATCAATGGAATGTGTAAAGAAAGCCAAAAATTAAAAGCGCAAAATCGAAATTTTAAAATAGAAAAATTAAGCCAAAAATAGTGGTCCACGCATAATTGTATAGATTAAGTGAAACGCGATACAAGCGTTTCCCGCGGCTAGAGGGTATTCCACTTTTTAATATTAGAAGGTTTATCCAGTATGATTTAAACAATAGTTTTTGCATTTTTTTCGGATTTATATGACTTACACAAGCTCAAAGTTCGTATTATTCGTAATTTTTTATGAAAAATACGCAATTTCTCCTAATTTTACCTCAATTATTTATATCAGCGCAATCGTGCAACACTTTCTTCTTTGCATATATTATAAAATATATCAAAATGTACAATATATGTAAAAATAAAAGTGTTGCAAAGCTGCGCTCATAGTAAAATATTAAAAATAGAGAGTTAAGTCCTTCACGTCACGAAGAGTTTAGGATGCAGCAACATATTTAAACGTAGTAAAATGAACGTAACTATTACTAATATCTGCATTAATTCACATTAGCAATAGTTACGTTCATTTTAGCACGTTTAAACACGTTTCTGCATCCTAAAGTCTCTTAGTGACGTGAAGGAATGCAGTTACTAACTCTCTATTTTAAATATTTTACTATACACTGTAAAAAAAATTCGGAACGTTTCAGGAAATTATCTTGAAACATTTCGCACATTTTACCGGAATTTCGAATTTCTTTATGTCCTACGTCAATTACGGCAATAATTCGTGTAATATTTTTGAGAGGTTTCAACTTTTCTTTAAACTACATTCTGCGCACGCGTGCTTAATGTTTTATGTTCCATTAGTCATTTTGATAACTAAAGAAGAATAAAAAACAGCTGCCTAGGTACTTAAAGACAAATGCAATCTGAGCAAATGCCATTCTTTGTTTGGATATCAACCGATAAACTGATTAGCTAATTTAAATCTTTTTATGCTTCATTATTTGAATTTGCATTTTATCTATAATATGAAACTTTAAAATTTAATTGCTTAAATAAGACACTGAACAAAAAAGTATATTGTTTATTGAAAATTGGAATGTTTCACTACTTTGTTGTGAAACGTAACAGCATTTAAGCATCTTAATGCCACCACTTTTTTCCAGAACCTTCCGGAATTTTTTTTACAATGTAAGCGCAGCTTTGCAACACTGTTATTTTTACATATATTGTACATTTTGGTGTATTTTATAATATATGCAAAGAAGAAAGTGTTGCACGATTGTGCTCATATAAATAATTGAGGTAAAATTAGGAGAAATTGCGTATTTTTCATCAAAATCTACGAATAATAGGAACTTTGAGCTTGTGTAAAGTCATATAAATCCGAACAAAATGCAAAAACTATTTATATGAGCGCAATCGTGCAACACTTTCTTCTTTACATATATTATAAAATACACCAAAATGTACAATATATGTAAAAATAGAAGTGTTGCAAAGCTGCGCTCAAAGTTGAAATCGTACAGGATAAAAATTCTAATATTAAAAAGGGAAATAATTAAGTTAGTATAACAAAATCGAATTTTAGTCTTATTTCATGGGTCAAAAACACGGCTTATGGACCCTAATCCTTTGCTTTATTGACATTATTAAGAACTTAACTTTAGGTCTACAAAGCAAGTAATATGAGCGTATCAGTGTGCAATTCTTGAAAGAAATATTGTAAACAATGATTGATTTTGATTGCGTTAATTAGTTTATGCTTATTAATTTCAAAAAGTAAACAAAAGAAAAAAAAAGGTAAAACAAAAGCTATAGAAAAAAAAAATCTCTCTCAAGTACTGCAGGCAGCTGTGATGATTAATAACATATAATAAATTTGTCATGAAAATTGCTCAATACTTTCATGTAATGAATACACGAAATTAGAAAATGGCGTTTCGTTTGATAATGATACTCTACAAAAAGAGAATACGTAAAATGTTTGTATCCCCTTAATAGCTATTAACATATGGTTAAGTATAGATTAATGATCATTTTTCCCAAAATCATCGTCTATGCCATGAAGATAAGAACATCTCAATTAGCCTTCTCTGCTACGATTATTCCCGTCTCCGACTTTTTTTTTTTCGTAATTAAGTCATCAAAGATAGCATTCAATAGGAATGTACTTTTTTGTAAGTTTACAAATACTAAATCACCTATGGCGACAATATACCGATCATAATATATTTCTAGTGAATTGAAAATTATTTCTGATAAACACTGATAGAGGAGGCTGCTGCATTAGAAGATTTGTATGGATTAAAAAAAAAAAAATAGAATTTTTTGCATTTTCAAACAAATAGCATTGAAGACTAATTTTACGTTTAAAATAAATGATAAAGTCTGAAACTATACTTTTTCCATGAACAGAATTATGGGCGTTTCATGAACTACAGACTATGATATGTGTATAAAAGTATTGTAGCAGTTAAGTTGGTGCTCCACGCCAAATTTTATATTTAATATAAATATTTTTTTTTTATTTACGTGTTTGTAAAAATCTGAAAACCACTGATCTAAATAATATTTGTTAATGTAGTTAAAAATAAAATTAATAAATGAAACATCGGTAATATTGCTTGGTGGAGAAGTTCTATAACACTTCATAAAGGCATATACTATTTTGTGCATTCAGCTACATAAAAGATAATTCTAAATTTAATAAATAACAGCTTAGTTTAAACATGATTTTATACACTGCAAAAAATAATTGTTGATTTTACAGTATAAAACTGGCACCCTAGCTGCCAGTATTATACCGTAAAATTAACAGTATTAAACAGTAAAATAAGCAGTAATACCCTGCCGTGCAAGCAGTAATACGCTGTCGCGCATGCGCGGTAGCGTATTACTGCTTGCACGGCAGCGTATTACTGCTTATTTTACTGTTTAATACTGTTAATTTTACGGTATAATACTGGCAGCTAGGGTGCCAGTTTTATACTGTAAAATCAACAATTATTTTTTGCAGTGTAGAAAATTAAAAAAAAAAGGTTTAAGATTTAATACTATAACAATATTGTAAATGTCGTGCTTGAGAAAATTGAACGATATTGTAAAGCTGCTAATATGGACAGTTTTCTTTAATTCTTATAAGCAATTTCCCAAATAATTTTTAACTCAGAAGAAAATAAAGTAAATTACTAAATTTCGCAAACTGTGTTGAACAGTGTATGCAGCTTTAAGGGGCTTCTGAGTTGTCCTCAACTTTACGCTCAGTCTATAGGTGGAGAGTTTTGCTAATAGAAGGAGCCATTGAGAAATAGTTTAATGGTAGTTATGAAACTATTTAGAAGAATTTAATAATTTTAAAGAAATAAAGTTAATAAAAAATGGTTTTGCAAGAAATTAAAAAAACTAACGTCAGTTATTAAGAGTAATAATAAGTTTAAAAGGTTAAATTTAAACAATAGTAAAAAAATTAAGAAATTAAATTTAAAGAGTCATAAAAATTAAAAATGGAAAAAAATATATCAAGCATTAGTTCAATTCTAGGCGGAGGGTAGTCTAAGTAAAATGAAGCGGCATAAGCCACAAGATGAACAAACAATAACATAAAAAAGGCACATTTTTTTTTGTTGTTGCAAAGAAACAGACTTTTTAGAGGGTTTTTTTTTTTTAATATAATGAAAAAGACAAATTTTTGACAATTTGTCAGGAACTCAATTTTACTCATCTTCCATAATCATGTAGTATTTAGAGATCTTTCTGTGCTGAGTTTCGAAGAAATTATGATCAGATAGCTACGCAGTGCTCAATACATTTTATTAAATACTAGCTGACCCGTCCAGCATTGCCCGGGCCCGTAATAATAAAATTAAACAAACGTAAAGTTTGTATGTTTTTATATCTTTAACCCGATTTTTTATGAAATTATTTATTTAAAAATGCTGCGCACGCGACGGAAAATCCTTTATTTCTACCTTCCGCCAACAAGGGGAGCATTCTGATCTAAACAAACCTTCGACACGTTTTTCCACTGCCTGCGGGACCGTATAATAGGAGTGCTGCGCACGCGCTGCAAATTATTTTAGTTCCACCTTCCGCTGCCAGGGACGCACTCTATTCCGAACAAATCCCCTTCCGAAAGAAACAACTCTATACTGTAATAACAGTATTGTAACTGAATTCTTTTGTGTGTCCCTGTAAATAAACGATAAATGCAATGCACAGCATATTCTACAGTAAGCATTCTGTTGTGCATCTCTGTGATGGATGTAAATTTCAATAAACTGAAAATAGTGTAACATCGTTAAAATACATAGCAAACGATTTTTCCCTGTAGACCATAATTTAACGGAATTTATTTAATGCTCCTGTAAACGAACTATAAATGCTACATACTTTATTTTCAATACCAGACATGCCATAATAAACCTCAATAACATATATACATATCATAGCAATCCATGTATATATACGAAAGTTAAAGCACGGATAGACAGATGGCCAGACAATCCGAATTCATAAACACTGTTCCACTAAGTTGGAAAGTGTCATTAAGTCAATAAAGTAAAATGTTAAAATATTTAATTGTTCAAATCAGTCGGGATTAAGGCGGAAAATCCCAAGAATACAAAGCGCTTTTCATAAGAGATTGTTTTTGAGACTCCTGATTACAAAAATACTGCCAATGATGAAGGAGATACCGGTTTGAATAAACATTTAATTAAAGAAGGTCTTACATTGGCCACTTAATTGGATAATCTGCTTCCAAAAATGGTCTTAAAGAGGAACGCGTTGGAAATATTCAACACGATCTGACAAAGTTGATGGAGTTTTACAGAAAATTATATACCTAACCATAAATGGAACACAACAATTGACAACAGAATTCATCATTAAAACCCTTTAAGCGTCCAAAACGTATTTTTTCGTCACGTAAATTTTGAATTCAAAGGCTGAATTAACAAAAATTTTATATTAATGTTAGTTTTTTCCCAGTGAATAAGAATTATAGATATGTAAGGTTAATAAATATAAATCCTCTTACCAAGTCTTTTCATATGTATCATTTTATGAGTCGTTTAACATAGGTGAAAAATTCTGCCGGACGTTTAAAAGGTTAGAATCGGCGAAACATCAATATCGTATGACACTAGGGATAATTTTGTTCAGGAGATCACCTAAAAATGTTTCAACAATTGCGATTTTGTATGAAAATATTTATTTAAAAGTGCAGCGCACGCGACAGAAAATCCTTTATTTCTACCTTTTGCTGCTAGGGGGCGCATTCAAATGTAAACGAAGCTCCGATCGTGTTTCCGCTGCCTGCGGCACCGTATAATAGGAGTGCTGCACACGTGCTGCAAATTATTTTAGTTCCACCTTCTGCTGCCTGGGGCACACTCTGTTCCAAACAAATCACCTTCCGAACAAAACAACTCTGTAACAACAGTACTGTAACTGAATTATGTAATGTGTCCCTGTAAATGAACGATAAATGCAATGCACACCATATTCTATAGTAAGCATTCTTTTGTGCATCTCTGTGATGGATGTAAATTTCAATAAACTTAAAATTGTGTAACATCGTTAAAATACACAGCTAACGATTTTTCCCCGTAGATTATAATTTAACGCTTTAACGTTCATTGGTTTCCCTAGGAAACCACAAAACATTAATTACGAAATTCAACAATGGCAGCAGAATTTTAATAGAAATGTTTTCCATTTATTATGTAAGTGAAATGTCGCTTTTTAATTATATACAAATAAATTTGATCATAATTTCCGGTGTCAATCATTTATTTCAACATTTCAGCAATTGAAGTGCTTTATCCGTTAAAGGGTTAATGCTCATGTAAACGAACTATAAATGCTACATACTTCATTTTCAATACCAGACATGCCATAATGTACCTCAATAACATATATACATTTCATGGCAATCCATGTATATTTACAAAAGTTAGAATACGGATAGACAGACGGACAGACAATCCGAATCCATAAATACTTTTCGCTAAGTTGGAATGTGCCATTAAGTCAATAAAGTGAAATGTTAAAACATTGAATTGTTCAAAACTGTCGTGATTAAGGCGGAAAAGCCCAAGAATACAAACATCTTTTCATAAGAGATTGCTTTTGCGACTCCTGAATACAAAAATACTGCTAAGGATGAAGGATATACCGGTTTAAATAAACATTTAATTAAGGAAGGTCTTACATGTGCCACTTAATTGGATAATCTACTTCCAAACATATGGTCCTGAAGTGGAACGTGTTGGAAATATTCAACGCGATTTGATAACGTTAATGGCGCTTTACAGAAAATTATATAAAGACATAGCCATAAATGGAACAGAACAATTAATAACAGAATTCATCATTAAAACCCTTTAAGCGTCCAAACCGTATTTTTCCGTCAAGTAAATTTTGAATTCAAAGGCTGAATTAACAAAAATTTTGTATTAATGTTAATTTTTTTCCCAGTGAATAAGAATTATAGACATGTAAGGTTATTAAACATAAATCCTCTTACAAGTCTTTTCATATCTATTATTTAATGAGTCGTTGAACATAGGTGAAAAATTCTGCCTGACGTTTAAAAGGTTAAAATCGGTGAAACATCAAGACACTAGGGATAATTTTGTTCAGTAGATCCCAAAAATGTTTCATCAATCAAGTAACAAGACGATGACTAAAATATTTCTAGCAATAGTAATGATATACAAGTATTACTCAAACATATATTGTAAGAAAATTACAAGAAATCTTGTTATGATGTGTAATTTACATTTTTCTCCATCATGTTTTGTGTTTATGCATTACTCTTTTTCTTATTTGGAAATGAACATTTTCTTTCCATGTTTAACTCATGTGTGATCTTTAAGTGCATTGCGCAAAAAAGTACGAAAATTTAATTCAGATAGGCAACGCATACGAATTGCTTACGAATTTTTTATGTCCCTGTAAACGAACTATAAATGCAACATTTCAATTTTTATTAAGAATGACCTATGTTAAACCTCAATAACATATATCAATATCATGGTAATTCAACTGTATTTATGGGAGTTAGAGCACAACCAGACAGAGAGACAACACTTTTCAGCTATCTTGGAAAGTGTTAAAAACCGTATTATGTGCATTTTATCGAGTAAAAAATTTACATTACGCATGGCTTTTAAATTTTTTATGCATGGCTTACGTTTTTTGAGTAACGCTTTTTCATACATATATCTTTGGTTTTAAGGCTGTCTTGCCAATTTTGCACAAACTTACCTCGAATATTGTTTCTATAGCAAATCTTGTAGGAACCTATCAAGCAAAAATTTCTTAGAAAATACTGGTATTTAATAAACAGGTCATTTGAGAGTTATGCATTATGTGACTGTCCGAAAAGATGACAGAAAGTGTAAATGGAACTGGAGGTTAAAAAAAATGTGTGCAATAAATATTGCATATACATAAATTATTACTAAATTAAAGACTAATTTATAAGACAGATATTTTCACTGAAAGACCATGGCTATATTATTAAATTTATTGGAGGCAAAAGTTTAACCAGTCATAAAGGAAAATTATTTTGCGAGTGTGTCCAAAATTGACATGCTCACTCTTAAAATTCTGGAAAAATATAATTATTTCCAAAATTATTCCAAAACATTACGTTATTTAATAAAATAATTTTGTGAATATGTATAACTCTTTGAAAACTAATACCCATTCATATTACTAATTTTTAAGTACATCACCAATCAACTGGTCAATATTCTTGCAATATTAGCTTCGTTTTCGCTTTCTCTTAGAAACGATAATAACTTCACCATGTTTCTAAGTGGAGTTGAATTCACTGACGAGTTCAACTGCTTTCAAGAGTCACATTATCTTATTCAGTCTTTTATGGGAATCGGTCATTACGTGTTTAACTCCTGAACATTTTTGTGGCGTTGAAAACATGCATTGTTAACAGCATTTCTTCAGCCCCAAACTGGTCATTATTTTTCCGAGTGTAATTCACGAAGTTATGTCCAACAGTTCTTCTCAAAAGAGGTTAATAGTGACCACATCTAAATCTCAGGTGGGGGGCTTTTCATGGAAATAAATGCTTGTAAGATCCTATTATCTCTATAGAGCATGTCTCCAGTCGTACATGTGAAGTACTTTCAATTACTCTAACTTGTTTTCGAAAGCTTTAAAAACAATTTTGTTGTTTCGTTGTCATACGCTTACAACAGAGTTCTTGGAAAATTTTGGTGCTGTTTTAGTGATGAAAATGTCAAGAAACACTTCCTGCTTTAAAGTGCTAAGAGCTGACGTAACACATTGTACGTAAGTGAAACCCTGCTTGTAAAGACACACGATGATTTTGTTTATTAGGTGCGTTCGTAATTATATAAATACGTAGCACCTATAGTCGTTGTCTAGACCGTCCGTCTGTCTGTCTGTCTGTCCGTCTGTCCGTATATAACAGCACAAAAACTACCCAGCCGAATGGTTTGAAATTTGATATATATAATCGTTGCAGAATTTTGTCGAGTCATTTCAAATTTTATGAAAATCGAATCAAAAATTAAAAAAAGATAAAAATAAAAGTTTTCTTTATTCTATTAAATCTTATCATACGTAATCCATATGATAAAAGCGCAAGTCATGTGAATGAGGAAAACAAATACGGGCTAACCACATCTTTTTTCATATGCCAAGCGGCCATTTTTATTCAAAATTAACTTTTCGAATTAAATTGCGTAAAAATTACACTTTTAGAAAGATCGTAAAAAAAAATTGCTTGCTTGAGAGATGAGTTACATTAAAAAATGAATAGATTCTGAGATAACTTCAGTGAAAATTAGGTTAGCAGACGAATATCTCAATCCATTAAAGTAAATAAACAAAATATTCATTCATCGGGAGTCATATAAATATTAACCATGGAGGTAATCATTCGCAAAGCAAGATCGCCATGGTGAATTTATAGCTGTGTCTGGTGTTGAAAAAAAATTCCCATCTGTAAACATAACATACTTAATAAGAAAAAAAAAGGCATCCTCATTTCGTTCATAGCAGACGATATAATGAATTTCACTGAAATAATAACAGTGATTTTTTACATTGTAAAACTTGTTGTAGCACGAAACGAACGCACCTCATTTGTCATGTTTAACGCACAATTTCCAACTTGTTAATTTTTTAGAAAGGAGAATTTTTGGTATCAATGGCTAACATTATATTTGAAAATAAGTAAAATATATTTAATATTTTATTTTGAATGCTTAATTAAGTATTTATCAAAACTTACTGCAATTTCAAAAAAATTAAAATTACACTTAATGCACTTTATTACATAAAAGATGATAAAATTGTAAGAAAGATGTTAAACTACATTAACATTATTGAATGTTAATTACTCCAAGCATTTTCAGCTATATACATAGCCTTCGTCAGGGATAAATATACAACTCTTTGTTACTTCTCAAATTGTACACTTATCCCTGATGAAGGTTATGTGTATAGCTGAAAGTTCTTGGAGTAATTGACATTGAATAATGTTAACGTAGTGTAACACCTTTCTGACAATTTTTATCATATTTTAAGTAATAAAGCACATTAAGTGTAATTTTAATTTTTTAGTGATTAAGATATTTTAAGTGTTCAGTTAGTAATACTTTAGAAAACAAATTTTTACACAAGTCCTCGACACGTTGTAGAACAAAGATTTCTGTGTTTTTGTTTACCATTCTTATTGCTTACGATCGTTCTTTAAAATATCTTTAATTTAGTGCGTTTCTCTACAACTTTATCTGCTGTGTGTAAATTTTAACACATTCTAAAATGGAATCATGATTTTTATACGATTCTGTAAACGAGAACGTTAACCGTTGTTTAAAATAAATAAATCCAGTTCGTTCTCTGATAGCACCTAAACTCAAATGTTACAAAGAATGTGAAAGTTCTGTGACCCAAATGCAACTCCTTTTTGTCCACATTGCCATCATGTGACATAGGATATGAGTCACATCCACGTCACCATGTCCCATTTTGTGATGAGTTGGAAATGGCTGAAATATAGGTTAGGATAACTTCACACAGGATGTCACCAGTTCACGAAGTGGCGGTCACCTAAGAGTCATAATGCGATGAAATACAAGACTTTCCTTTCGGCCACAATTGTGACTGCGACCAATTGTAGCTATTGGGACGTTACGTCGATTGGCTGCGCAATTAGAGTGTATTTCAGCTTTATTTAGAAATCAATTTTACAATTATTATTATTTTCTAGACACATATAAAAGAAAGCATTTTAATCCTGATTAAAACCTGATGATAGACATTTTGGAATATCTTAACTTTATCAGGGTCCCAGAATCCGTTTTCGCTATTTTTAAAACTATTTTGTATGTATGCGACTATATATGTGTGTATATTGGAATTTACTCACGTTTTTAGGTTCTCCACAGCTCATTTTTGGTGCTTTTACGATATTGTATACACATACATTATCGTGTGAGTGAGTGAGCACGATAGCACTCAAACGGTATTTGCGATTGAGCTCCCATTTGACGAATATGTAATAAAGTTTTACTCCCAATAGGTTTTACTCTCATAAACGAGAGTAAATTCATGACTGGTTAATAAAACATGCTTTTCTTCAATATTTCAAACTTTATTGCATACTTTATAATTAAATAAGGACTTGATTTTTTGAGATGGTAATAAGTAACTAGCTGATCGTAGAAAATGAAGTGTAAACAAAAGGAGCGAGAAAAGATCTTAAAACTTACATTTGGTAAGCAAATTAATCCTTAGAATATATGTTTTTTTTTTTTACATCAGTTGGTACAATATTGCCCCAAGTGACTGTTTGTTTGCTATTTTGTCTACCACTGTTTCCATACAATAATATTCATGATGCACTTCTATGAATTTGCAATGAAATTTGCAATGAAGGACATTATTTTGAATAGTGGTAGAAAAAAATAATGAAAATATAGTCTCCTTTGACTATCGTAAGTGATACACATGTGAACAGTTGGTAATAAACGGGTTAAATCATCTTTTATTTACTTTTTCTTCTAATGAAAATATAAACAAACTAACATATTTTACGCCAGTTATGTGAAAGTTCGTCTTCAGCGATATTCATACTTGCTAACCTACCGGTGTTTTGTACTGAAAAACCATCTTTTGAGCCAGAAAAGTTATTTAATTAAATTTGTCTTGCTTCTATGTGATAGTCATTGCAAGTATGGTGTTACATAATGAATGTTACGTTATTTCTATAAATAAACATAATGTTTATATTTATCTATTGTACATATAAACGTATCGATAAGAAACCCTATAAACATTATATGCATTCATTTTTTAAAAAATGAATAAAGAAAATTACCTTGTAGAATAATGCAGCATGCACGAATAACATGCATGAGCAGAGCTTATTAATAGAAATACGAGAACAAAGAGACGCAAAATGTACTAAAAATTGTCAATTTTATTCTAACTCTGGGAATAATTATTTTTCAAATTCAAATTTTCCTTATCAACAGAATACTGAAAAGACACGCCCATTTTTTTAACACACACACACACACACACACACACACATATATATATATATATATATAAAGTGGGGAGTAGCTTATACACTGCAAAAAATAAATGTTGATTTTACAGTATAAAACTTATACTGCTTATTTTACTGTTTAATACTGTTAATTTTACGGTATAATACTGGCAGCTGGGGTGCCAGTTTTATACTGTAAAATCAACATTTATTTTTTGCAGTGTATTAAACTATTATATCATACTGAAACTCTACTGTTGTAAGATATTTAAGCTAGCAGGAAAATACAAATGCAAGATATGTATATTCCTTGGAATTTCCAAGGAGCATGGATGGCATCCCAACTTTAGACTAAAACCAATCTATTTAATATTTAAATTGCATAATTTGTAACTACCTTGTTTAATAATAAAATTTGTAATCTCTTTCTGCGATTAAATAAGATGAAGAATGTTATTAAAAAATTGTGGTAACAGTGTACGCACCCTACAAATTGCATTTTAATGTATGAGTTTTTACATTTTTTAACCTGTCTCTTTATATGTAACTTTTATACCCGAATTAACTTTGTTTAAAAGCAGCATTGTAAAATGATTTAAGCATGACTATATTCTTATTTTTACTTTTAATTAATTGATAACTTTGTTTCTCAAATTTATGAGATGAAATTAAATTATCAGGTTAATTCATATAAGGATATGTCAGAAATACTTAATCCTTGTGTTTATGATTTGTATTTACGGTTCTTTTCCCCGTACTGTAATATAAGTTTATTGTGGTGAATTCTAATAAACCTTAATAGAAAGTCAATTACGGAGGTGATAAATATTACACTTGTTAAAAAGTTAATGTCACTTGCCTCATTGTTCTGTCTCGACTGCTTGACATTCATTACTGATCTCGAATACAGTGTAATTGGTATTAACAAGCGTCAGTCTTCGCCGAGTGTCTTGTAGCATACTAATTTTATTTGAAGAACAAATTTTATTAATTTTTTTCGGCTAGTATGTATCTTAAACCCCTTCAGAACCAGACGTACGCTGCGTACGTTACGATTTCATCGTAGACCCTTACCAGACGTACTACCCATACGTCATATATAATATTGAAGTGTGTGGTGGTGTTTTATTTTATGGTAAATAACAGTCGTCTCTAAAGTGATTCATGGTAGGGCTTGGAAACTTGCCAATTGACGCCTAAATTAAATGCCGTGCCAATTATCTGGTGTTCAAGGGGTCACTACTTTAAAGAAAATAGGTATCCTAGATCCTCACATGTTCAGTTTTATAGATGTACTTTGAGTGTGTAATAGGGTGAAAAAACAATAATTTTTGATGATTGTTAAATAAATTATTTTATTCACTCAACAAATGATATTAATGATGTTCTTGTAACAGCGAGATCGTAGAATAATAAAAGTAAAGTGTTTGATACCTTAACCCTCCTACTACCACTGGGGCCTTTTATGACTTCATTCAGTTTTGCATCTAGTTTTCGAACAAGAAAAATTAATTTATGAAACCTTATAAATTAAATCAAATAAACATTTTGTAAATAGAAGCTAAATTTTATTGAATAAAATTTCTAATACAAAACATGAAAAATCTATCAACGCTTGAAAATTTCCCACCTATGAACAATGCATCATAGGTGGGTCACTGTATAAACGTCAGAGTATGTAAAAGATAATATATGAGAAATGGCAGACATCCAAGAAAAAAAATGTAGTAAAAGCTCGTTAGAATTACATTCATGTAGTAATGATAGCTCCATTTTGCATTCGTTTTATTATACAGAGTTATCCAAAAACATTCCTTTTTTATCTAATTTTTATTAACTCCTTTGCGAGAAGCGTCCCGTACAAAATTTTTAATCTTGCAGTACCAGTAATTCTAAATAAAATCTTTGTTTAGTTTAATCGCAGAAGTTCTGTGACTAAATAAGTCGAAATTTACTATTCAAAACTACTGGCAGAAAAAAATGAGAACTGTACGCAATTTATATGTCACTTATGTGCGACGCTGGTAGTGAAATGTTTAATTTTCGAGGTAATCTTAAATTTGTAATTTTTTTTTTCGTTGGATTTCACATTGTGTACATTTTTTAAATTAGAGATATTTGTGTTTTTCTTTTATTTATAACAATAATATACAAATACAAAGGGTTGTACCAAAATAAATAATTAACACCAAATATAAAATATATAAATGGTTGGCAAATCAATTGTAAAATTGTGACCGTGTCGTACTTAGCAAGATGTAGTCAAGCAAATCTCTTGTATTGCTCAACATTAATTACATATAAAAACATATTGCATATAAAAACATATTACCCCAAAAAATCTCAATGCTGAAGTGACATCTCGAGTAATATTTAAGAAATCGGAATAAACGGATAAAAATCAGATACTATAATGGGAATAATTCTAATATTCTTTCATACCGTCTGTGTGATTCTTCCTTTTGACCCACCATGTTTAATAAAACGAGAACAAATAACAGCTATCGATATTAATTCCATCTAAGATCAACGATATTATTCCTAATATTTAGCTGTATTTATTTTACCACGATAATGACGTGGGGGGAATAGTATCCTGTTCGGGTTGAAGTAACCAAATGTGAAATTTGAAGCTTGACTCAAAGCCTGGATTCAGATTTCATATTGTAGATTCAAACTTTGCTTCTAAGTATTCGTCCGCGATTATTCCAAAATGCACAGTAATAATAAAAATAGAGAGCAAAGCTTTACAAGCATAGGAAGAATTCTCTTCTCTATTGTGCTGTCCGAATCGGACGAGACTGAAGCTTGACGTTTCATCTGATATCGGAAAGTGGTAGAATTTGCTTTCAATGCTGCGGCCATGGGGTGACTTAGAAGGTGGAGATCAGTTTTGATACTTTGGTTATTTCCAGATGGATGGTCTGATGTTTAGAATATGGCATGAAAGGGGTGTAGTATGGGCTGCAGATGAAGATCCTTGCGAGTTTATCTCAGATAAAGGTTCCTATAGAAGGAACTGAAAAGCCCTTGAATCAATGTTATCATAAAAGCACTTGCATAGTTTTCAGTACAATAATTCGAAACGATTGAAGCGACAACAAATCATTGACAAAACAGATTAAAAATTTCTCATTCTGTTTGATGAGCCTGATTTTGTGAACTATCGATATGTCTTTGTTGTCAAAAAATAAGATTGGTTTCGGAGATAATAATATGATATCGTACTGGTGCTGTAAAAGACAAAGATTTTCTCATTTTAAAGATGTATCGACAAAGTTCACAAACATACCTATTCTATTTAAGTTGCTATCATACTCGAGAATTTTTCGAAGTACCAAATTTTGAGCCGATTTTAAGTCCGATTTCTCCACGCACAAACCGAAAGAAGGATTGCATTTCACGCTTCAAATGTTGCAAAAAAAACGGTTATTAATGATTATTTAGCACAACTAAATAGCTGGACTACTGATATGTTCACTATTTTCCGCTATTAGTTAATAGGAACTTCTTTTCAAGGTTATTTTGGGTTATAAACTATGTTTTAGATCCGATAAATGCCTTCTTTCTCTTACTAAGTCGAATAATATAACCTTTTGCTCATGGTTCCACTTCATCACTTTTCTGCTTATTTTCGTTGTATCAGACATGTAGTAAAACGACTATTTCATTGTATTATCCAAGGAGAAATTGATCGTACGAACAACTTTTCTGAAATGCAAGTTGCACGTATTCTGGATGGATCGCTATAAAACACGGTGTTAAGGAATTTCAATTAGAAAATCGGTTCAAATAAAGGGTTGGCTTAAAAATTGGTCAAAAAATTGTAGAGTGTGATAGCAACTTTACAGTAACTTCTATTAGCGATGAATTCCGTTGCACCAGCGAAGGAGCTTTCAACTTTTTAATTATCACGAGTTTACAAGGGGTTTTTTAAAAGAGAAAATATTTTTGCAATATGCCTTCTTTCTAAGCAAGTTGTTTAAATATCCCATTTTCCTTTACAAACTTTTCTTTTTGTTGTTGTTGTTGCATTTAAGAAAATTTTCTTTGGGAGAGACGATATTAATTAAATCTAGAAGTAAAACACTTGGGATTAACAACTTAGTGGGGCAAAATGATAAAGATTCTGGCTTCAAGGAAACTTGTACGCATTGTCGCACCAACTGATCGGGGAAGAAAAGGGAAAAGGGCTACACGTGACTCAAAATGTGCTAATAGCGGGATAGTTTACCACTTTTTTAGCCCTTCATAGCTTTTTTTTAGCCCCTTTTAGCTCATTTTTCAGAACTGCTTTGGAAATGTGCCAACATACGCAATATCAAAATGGGCTAGATTTTTCGCCAAAATGGCTGATTAGGCAACACTGCTTACCGGTTATAAGATAAGAGAAAAATCTTCTACTGATTTTTCTTAATAAATCACAAAATATATTGCTTATCATGAGGTTAATAGTTTTACTTTGTCAGTTCGTTAATAAACAATTACAATCTCTTTTGTGTATTTTCTTACATAATTATTGTAATGAGTTAATACAATAATAAACGATTTTATTTCAAGGGCTAAACAGTTTATTACTGAAAGTTCTTAAAATTTATCCGAAGCCTGATTCATGATTACAAGTCCGTGAAACCACTAAGCATTCATTACTTTCATGTTTTATTGTAAAAAAAAAACTTTAATAAGCATATATTTCGAAGTCTTCGAAATTTCAAAGCAATTAATGGAATCCAAAAATATAAAACCATTATTCCATACGTATTAGTCAATTTCGGCGCACAGGCTGTCCGCTACACACATGTACCCCGAGATGGAGTCCATTCTCGGGAAAGAAGAAAAAAAGGAGGAAGGCCACTGTCGAATATTTTTTTACTATTTTGTACCACTATTTCAACGCAAAAATTATTATGGTACAGTCAGTATATATAAAAAAGATGTATACCTGTCTTTATTTCCAGATCGTTTACGATAAAATCACACCAAAGGTGTCATTAGACTCGAAATAGTGTCTTTTTTCAGAATATGAATGCAACTTTTGAAATAGGTGTCGTCTACATATTAAAAATAAGCACCAACTTTGTTTTTCAAAAGGCAACTAACATCCACTTTTGATATCATATTTCAGTTTCTTGAATCACGGCAGCCAGGTAAAAGATGTAGTTTATATACTTTTATAATGTCTTCTTAGAGTTATAAAAGAAAATACTGGGTGTCCATAATTAAACGGCCCTACTTTAACGTTGTCTACAGACGAAACAATATGTCAGTAAGTTGTGAAATTTTGTGAAGGAAATAATAAAAGATTGGGAATTTGTTTAAGCGAAAAAAAATTTCTAGTTCAAAATTTCGCCACCAGATGGCGTTTTAAATGAATTACACATTTAGCCACCGCCTATGAAATACTAGGCCTGAGCTCTGACAAAAAAAAATGGCGGCTGTCGTAGGAGGATTTTTTTCAGAGTTTATACAGTCCGTTCAATTCGAACACCAATAATTTTTAAAAGTTTTCACGCTTTATTTTTCTCAGATTAAATAAGATACAGACCGCCCCCTGAAAAATATTCAGGGGGCGGGAATTTAACATACATTTACAATAGTTTACAAATTTTATTACAACAGAACATTTTCAACAGAACTTTTTTTACTAAATCAGAAATTTCAAATTCACACCGGAAAATCTTAGTAGTTCTTTTTGCTTTGTTTAATTTAGGATATTATGTGTTTGTGTAAAGTAAAAAATATTCTTTTAAAATTTCTGAATTAAAAAAAGGCCAAACTGACAACTGTGATCTGGAATCGTCTGGTAAAATTTCGCCGCCAGAGAGAGTGAAATCCTACAATTTAAATAAAAATGCAAATAAATTTTTGACGATGCCACGCAGCAGCTGTTATAAAACCGAGAAACTTTTCCGGAGAATTTGTTTTCAATGTGCTTGGTATTGGTAAACAGAATGTCGTTACGTTTACCAGACCGAGCTTTGTTAGTAAAATTGTTTTACGAAAACGGTAATTCCGCATTAGTTGCTCTACGGAAATTTCGGACTTCGAAGGGGATGCGGAAAGGTCCATTGACTGTTAAAAATCTTCGATTAATGGTAGCCAAATTTGAAGAAACAAGATCGTTGAATGTTCGTTCTGGAAGAGAAATAAAACCTGTTTCCTCAGAAGCAGTAGAGAGGGTTGCGCTTCAGGTGGAAGAGGACTAAGCTTCCAACGTACAGGCTCGTACCAGTGTCCGTCATGTGGCAGAAGCATTGGATATGCCTCGTTCAACTGCCTAAAAAAGCATGCGGATTATCCTCCGGTATTATCCGTACAAGCTTCAACTTGTGCAGGAGTTGCTTCCACATGATTTCGAAACTCGACATCGGTTCTCATTTCAGTTTCTTGCTCGCTCTGGGGTTGATTCAGAATGGCCTTAGAATTTCCTCTTGACAGACGAAACGTATTTTCATTTGGACAGTTCAGTGAATACTCACAACTGCCAAATTTGTGAACCAGAAAATCCGCGTTCAATCTTACAGGTTCCGTTGCATACACCAAAAGTGACGGCGTGATGTGGGTTTTCTGCATCGTTTATTCTCGGGGCCCATATTTCATCGAGGATTTAAGTGCTAGCCGTAGAGTAATATGCTCGATCAGAGGGCAGCGATATGCATACTTGTTTGAAAATTAAATTATTCCGGATCAGCAAGCACAGCAGTGCCTTTCACGTACAATTTTTATGCAAGATGAAGCTCCTCCACTCATTAGCCGCTATGTTAAGGACGTCCTTAAAAATCACTTCACAGAAGAACGTATCATCAGCCGCCATTTTGTTATCTATGGCCTCACAGATATCCAGACCTCAATTCATGTGACTTTTGACTTTTTGGGCATTTCAAACATTAGTAAGTCATGATAACCAACGAACTTTACCTGATCTTAAAGACAGCATTTCACGACATGTTTTTAGCATTTCCCAGGACACACTGCAGTCACCTGTGGGACATGCTATATTACGATTCCAGATGGTAGCTGAAAATGATGGCCGTCATGTGGAACATGTTTTGTTAAATAGTTAAACTATCCTAAACATATGCTGAATGTGTAATTCATTAAAAAAGCCAACTAGTGGCGAATTTTTGAACATTTTTTTCTTGCTTAAACAATTTTCCATTCCTTCATTATGTCCTTCACAAAATTTCACAACTTTCTGACCAATAGTTTCGTCTGTGGATAACTTTTAAGTAGGGTCTTTTAATTATGGACACCCTGTATATTAAGGGTAAATCCATATATTTAGAAAAATAAATTAATATAACAAAGGAAAATTTGCAGATTCACACCAATAAAATTGTCAAGGCAGTAATATATGAAATAAACAGGAAAAGAAAATGTTTAGCCATTAAATTTTATTTAAACAAGTTTTTGACATAAATTTAGAACTTACTGTTGTCGATCTTACTATATGTGATTGAACGGTAGTAGAATGTGGTCCTTGTACTCCTTTGAAAAGTAAAATTTAACTATATTTTGAAAAATATGATTAGAATGAACTTACTCAACCATGTTTTGATGATGCCCATTGAACTTGCATTCTGTTTATGTAAAAATTGATGTAGGTCATATTTCTTATTATTTTAATATGAATTTATTAATAATTTTTCTAATTAAAATTAGGCTTTTAAGTAAAAAAACAAAACAATGGTACTCCGGGAGTGCCGACAGAAGTGAAAACTTGAACAATTACGTGTGTATTTTTTGAATCGTCAGGAAACGTTTTATTGTGCAGGAAACAGTTTCACGTGAAAAATGAAAATGAACTAAAAAAATTAAAGAATTAAAAAGAAGATTAAACAATATTATTAGAAATAAAACGTACTTTTTTAGTTTTTTATAATAATACAAGGTTTCAATATGCGCAACCATAGAAAACAGGCGAATATGACGTCATACATCGAAAATAAAGCGGATATGCTTTGATGGTGAAATAAAATGATCTTGGGGTTTTTCTTTACTTTTTTTCTTCTTTTTTCTTTTGTATGGTAACAATACTTGGCGTTTTACCGTCTGCGTACGGGTAATATAACTACACCGTATTTTTTATTTAAATTTTTAAAAAGTAAAAAGAAGTTTGAAAAGAAAATGATTAGCAAATGTCAATAATATGCTCCGCAAAATTATCCATGTCGAAAATGATTTCGTGGATAGCGAGAATTAGTTATTTTCATTTTTAAAACTAAAAGAAATAACTCGATTACCTAAAAAAAATGACGAATGTTAATAGTTCCATTTTTGTTGATAAAACCTAAAGATTTAATATTATTTCGTTAAAGTAACATAATTTCCCGTGTGCCAGTATTGAAATTAATTGCCTGGAAAAGAAAATTAACAAAAGATTATGTCATTAAAAAGGGATTTCTCTGGGGAAAAAGAGATGTCATATTTGAAATAAAACGAGAAGTTTCCAATATGTTTTAAAATGAGTGTGAATCAATTCCTTATATTAATAATACAAGGATCAGTAAGTATAGAAAGTAGATGAGTTTCACGCCATATTTATAACGAAAAATTTAAATGTCTTTTTATCTATACTGATTATTAAGCTTGAGTATCCGTTGAGAGTTTTCTGCTAAACATCACATCATAATTTTAAGAAAAAGGAAAATGAACACGAATCTATTATATTAAAATCTGACCGTCTGTTAGACTATTCCTAGACTATCGAACGCAACGCGATTTACTTAATATCGGTTATCATTGATCCGAGAATGTCACATAAACTCTCAGAATTTAAAAAATTAAATTAGATGCCAAGATTTTTTTTTGTGTAAATTTTAACGAAGTTTCTCAAAAAGTGGAAAGTAAATTACTCCATATTTGTGTATAAAAAAGGAGAAATAAAACATCACTATATTTTTTACACCATTTTCTCATTAAAACTGAAAAACAGAATTTATTTTCACTTTGAATAGGTGGTGAAAACAAGATCTTGATTTCAGTAAATTATCCGAAAAATAAAAACATATTTTCATATATTCAAACTTCATGAATCAATCTATTCTGGAGAACAAAAATTGCCTGTCAACATACTGTCATTTAGAAAACAAGATTTGTTTCAACTATACATTAAACCAAGGAGGCAGAATTAAATTTACAGAAAAAGCATATACTATTACCAATTAATGTTTTTTTGAAGGATGGCTGTTAAAACGTTTCACAAAGGCGTTAAAAGTAAAATTGTTTATCAGTTAAAATTGACATTTGTTTTTACCCAATTCGTCTATTTCCACGATTTTATTTGGCCCTCCTTTTTTCATTGGTTGCAATATAATTTTCGCGATTATTTGACACAAAATTTCACTTTTTAAAGACTGAGTTATATCAAGGTACCTATAACAAAAAATAACGTATTGTCTCCTGTGAAATGTGATAAATAGTTAGTTAATTATTAACGTTTTTAATTATTGGGATTGAAATATTTTGCTTAATTAATGTATTTATTCTTCTTTTAATGTTGCGTGAACAAAGTCACGGGTAACAGCTAGTATTTCATTATTTTCATTTTTCTTTTTATATTACTTCCGTCTATTTCTTTTCTCGTGCTCGTTAAATTATAATATTGTGTTTTGTTATTTCATTTTCATCTTTTGAAATTTTCTCACGAGTTGAGTCACTTTTATCTGTTTTCACCGCGCGTGCTAAATTTATCCTGAAATTATTTTCTGAATTATTTTTATTCATAATACCAATCATTTCGTTTTCTGCACATGAACTATTTCCTTTTGATACTTTCGCTTCACTGTATGACACATTGTATGACATGTCATTGTATGACATACTGGCAACATAATTTAAATTTTTATGGAATTATTTACAAGAAAAGTATTGCGCTCGCCAACAATTTTAATTCCCTCTTCATCTATCGCCAACTTTAGTTTGCTGATCACGTCTTGCCCTATTACAATATCGTATGCGAGAGATTTTGAAACATAAAATTTTGTTGATATAAGAAACTCATCAACACGTATTTCATACACAAAATATCCAATTAGTTTTACAGTTTCTCCGTCAATGTCAGTTAATAAGATATCAACAGAAGACAAATTTGGCGACCCAATATTGACATAACATTCGTAACTGAATAAAGAAATAAACCTGTATCAAACAATAGATTTGCTTCTTTGCCTTTGATATTAATTATTTTACCCATTCCATTAGGTTTAGACTTATTTCTGATTCGAATTGTAGCAATGTTAGCTTTTTCCTGTACATCGGCATTAGAATTGTGATTTTGGTGATTATAATATCGATAATTTTCGGTAGAGTCTTGACGGAACTCATTAGTTTGACCGTTATTGCTATTATTACATTGAGACGCTATGTGGCCTTGAGAATTACATCTAAAACACCTAATTTGAGATTTATTTCTTTTGTTTTGGTATTGGGTATGGAGAAAAATTGTGAATTTTCATTTTTACTTACTTCGGGTTTTCTATCTTCAAAGTGGTGTGAAATTCTATTCATGGTTTTAACATTACGTCTCGCCGCATCATAATCGTCTAGTTTACTTACTAAAACGTCTACATTTTTAATTTTTGGAAGATCATCAATAAAATGTTCTTTCATTTCTATAGGTAACCTTTTCTTAATTTGATCTACTACTATTAATTCTTTTAAGGATTCAAAATCAGATAATTTAAGACCGCTAATCCATTCTTCCAAATAATTTCTTAATTCAAATGCTAAATCGCGCCAAGTGGCTGAAGATTTTTTTTATGTGACATTAATTTCTGCCTAAATTCTTCTCGCGTCATTTTGAAGCGTTTAAGAAGTAAATATTTTGAGTAATCGTAATTGTTCGCCAATGTTTCTGGCTCTCTAGTTTCTGGCGATTTCTAACGGAATTAAACTTAACAAATGTGTGACCCAATTTTCTTTTATTATATTCATTCGAGAAATTTGTCTTTCAAATAATGCTAAATAGAGACTAATATCACTTTTGCTGTCAAAGTGAGATATCAATTTAAGCAAATCTGGTTGCTTACCGGAACCAGCTATTGCAGAATCGTCGCCAAATATACAGAGGTGTCGGTAACAGTAACGGTAACAGTGTCGCGGATTCAATGGTTTTTTCCCATCTCAAAAAGTGCCGAACGCGCCTAAAGAAGTTTTCACTTCAAAAAAAAAAATCCTAGAATATCTTTGGGTCCAGTCAATGTATTTCACTAAAAACAGAAATTTTAAATCGAATGATTTTTTGGGAAGATATAAATTAAAGTTTGTCACGTGAATTTAACATTAGCATCCTCAAACTTTGACCTTTTGTAACTAGTAGCGTAGCCAGACTGTAGGTCCAGAGGCACTGAATACCACTATTTTAAAGATTTTTTTTTCGCTTTACCTAATCCCATCATTTTCAGGAATTAAAGAAGTTGAAAATAACTTTATGAAACCAGTATCAGTTCCTCCCCCCCCCCCTTCGGCTACGCCGCTGCCTGTAACTGCATGAAGAATTAACAAAAATACATAAATCATATACACTTCCGGACTGGTTTGATCCAAGAAACATAAATAAAGTGTCAAAAGTGGGTGTTTTTTCAGTACTATTTGAAAAATCGACGTTGGTACAATTTTTAATATGTAGACGACCCGACTTCAAACATTTCATTTATATTCTGAAAGAAGAGAATATTCGGAGTCTAATGGCACATTGGGTGGTATTGTATAGTAAACGGTTTCCGAAAAAAGGGGTAAGTATATCGTCTGTTCATTTCTGCTAATCTTCTTTTTCTAATTATTTTTGTTTGGAAATAGTAGTAGAGAAAAAAAATAAAAAAAATAGTAGTTATTGGTAGCCTAGAAAAAGCGTCTCTAGCAAATATTGCACATATGTCTAGCGATATTTTTCTTCATTAAACAAAAAACACGATTATGATATGATTTATACGGTTATGTAGTAGTCTAACTCAAAAGTCCATCTAATTAATATTTTTAAAACCATAAAATGCTCATCTAATAAATCCTAAATAATAATAATAATAAAATATATAATAGATCCGGTACTGATGTTTTATTTACTTCTCTGAAAATATTTTCATAATCTTTGCGGAAACAATGGTTACACCAATTATAAGAACCACAACAAGAACTGCAACAATATTCCACGTTTGAAGCGTTAATGAGTCAGTATTCAGGATGCTTTTAAAGCCATTATGCGATATTTCAGTATCTGGATTCAAATTCATGATGTGAAATTTTGCTTCATACAAGGGTGCCAAAACAAGTATTAAACGGGCTTTAAACAAGTATTACAGGTTTTAAGTACCACTATTTCCGAACAGTAATCTTCGCCTTATTTAATATGAGATCTATGCAATTAAATAAGATGAAAATTACTATTAAGAAACAGGGTATTCAAAATCCACAATACTCTTTACGTATGATTGAAGCACAGCGAGCCAAAGGCGAGCGAAGCTTCCTATATCCACTCTAATCTGACAATGAAATTGTTCTCGGCAATTGCTCGATCCATTGCAATGTAAAACCACCATTTACAGCCCAATTTAATACAACCTGTAAATGCAATAGGAGAGGGTAAAGCTTCACAATGTCTACCATTAATAACTTACAGTTAGTGCTACACATATTCTTTTGAAATCCTTTCATTTTTTAGACAAGCAGTGCATGAATCGGAATGTTTGCAAAAACATATCATTTTATGAATGATTGATGATGGGGCACTGTGTACAAGATCCCCACTAACTAGGAAATATATTCAACTGTTAATTCTAGATTTCCCCAGGATTGGTATCGTTGGAAATGTCATGAGGATAACGAAAAACATAGGAGCTGTCCGCCTGAATCCAACCGTTCACGAAAAGATAGCCAATTTCTGCCTTGACTTCATATATGAAGAAAATTAAAAAGAAATTTGATTTCATCAAAAGTGGTATCTTTGGAAAGCTCTTGTCGTGTGGATTAACTAATGATTAACTAACTAACGAGATTAAAACGAGACTGTAACTTTAGCTTCTGATAAAGTCTTCTTATTTAACCTTTGTGCATGCTAGAAATAGATCTATAAACAATTAGATTTGGGCGGGTACTTCCTGTATTTTTCTGGATACTCATAGCATGATCTTTCCAACGACGACACTCTTGACGAAATCTAGGATTAACAATTGAGTATGTTCCCTAGTAAACAATACAATTCTGTGTAAAATACGTGTTTTGCTAATTAAGCTGGGTGGATTTCCATGCAGGCCTAAAATTATTTTAGTAAAGAAACTGAGCAAAAGGACTTATATCTTAAAAACTCCATTATAAGAAAAATAGGATTAACTATTGAAACTTCCCAACATCTGATAGGAAATAAATGCCAGAAAAAATTCATGAGTGTGATACATGAGTGACACAGAAATTAGATTTACTAATCAAAATATCCAAATTTTACTTTAATTTTTTTGAGAAAAGCCGTATCTACATACGTATACCTTGATGCTCGTGTCCGGTCAATAATGTTATCAGGATGTATTTTACTGTGCATCATTTAAAATTCAAAAGTACTACGTTTTTACAGGATAAATCGCTTCTGTCCGTTAACAGCTACTAGCTAGGACAGGAAGATATATTTTAAACAAATTATTTTTAAGAAATCTGTTGCTGAATTATTTTAGAAAGACACGGGTTGTATTTGATGAATGGCCAGTTACAAATATAACGTCATAAAATCGTAAAATTCTACTACAAGTTTTGCTAAAATGCATTTTAAAAATAACTAAAGAGAAGTGAAACAAGAACGAAAAATCATGCGTCAAGCATAGATTATGTAACACTTTCCAACGCTTCCAAAATAATTTTACAAATCATTACCGTTTAATAAGCTGAAAGATAACATCTAAGTAAACAATTTGGAAAACGCATAACATATTTAAAAATGTAATTTTAGGAATTTCCAACATATACAATATTCGGAAAAATATCCGAATACATTTATTCAGCCCTGTATATGATCTATAGATTTGTATATATACTACATGGGATGCTACATTTTAGTTTAGTTAGGAAACGCGTAGCACAGTTTAAAATTCTCCTTCTGGAGTTTCTGTCAATAAACGGAAATGTGTTCGCGAACTTTTGTGCTGCCCTGTATATGATCTACAGAATTTATACACACCAAGTAACAGACAAAAAGTGAGTTAAATTTAAAATTGCGTTCAGCAACTTAAAACGCACTTCCAGGAATTATTGTTAACAGACAGTAGAGAATTCTTTTGTGTGTCCCTGTAAATGAACGATGACTGCTATACACACAATATTCTGTAGTAAGCCTCTTGTAAAGCACCTTAGTGATATATATAAATTTCAATGCGTTTAAAATAGTGAAACATTATTTAATTAACCCGCAAACGATTTTTCTCCATAGACGTAATGTAACGGAATTCTTTTGACTGTCCCTGTAAAGTAACTATAAGTGCTATGCACGTCCTATTCCATATTAAGCTTCTTGTAATGCACTTCCGTGATATATATCAATTATAATGTGTTTGAAATTGTGTAACATCATTAAAATAAACCGCAAATGATTTTTCCCCATAGACCGTAATGTAACGGAATTCTTTTGAGTGTCCCTGTAAAAAAACAATAAGTGCTACACACTTCAGTTGAAATAGGGAACATGCTATCGATAACGACAATAACATATAAAAATTGCAAGGCAATCCGAGCATATTTACGGGAGTTAGAGCACGGCCAGACGGCCAGACGGCAGACGGCAGGCTGCCATACTGCCAGACAAACCGAAGTCATAAACACTTTTCAACTAGGTTGGAAAGTGTTAAAAATTGAAAGTTCCATCTATGGGATGAAACTTCACCCATAAAAAATGGACCAGGATATCCGACAAAATTACCATAAATTTTCTTTACGCCCTACAATGTTTCTCTTTTCATGTATGCGGGCGTTATTGTGTGTGTTTTAACACTTTCCGACATAGTTGAACAGTGTTTATGAATTGGGTTTATCTGTCAATCTGTCTGTCGGCCGTCGGTTTGTTTGTGATCTAACTCGTGTAAATACACGGGGATTGACATGCTATTGATATATGTTATTGGGGTTTACTATGGCATGTTCGGTATTGAAAATGAAGTGTGTAGCACTTAGAGTTCGTTTACAGAGACACTCAAAAGAATTCCGTTACATTTTTGTCTATGGGGGGGAGGGGGGTTGCAGGGTATTTAAGAATTGTTACACTATTTCAAACATATTGAAAATGATATACATCACTGATGTGCAGAATATGGCGTGCATAGCATTTAACGTTCATTTACAGGACACACAAAGAATTCTGTTACAGTATTGTCTATGAGAGATAATTACTGGAAGTGCGTTTTCAGTTGTAGTATGCGTTTTTAAATTTAACTAAGTTTTTGCATATTACTTGATGTGCGTATAAATTCTATGGATCATATACAGGACTGCTTTCGAAAATTGTTTATTTGGATATCATCTTTCACATTATTAAACGGTGAAGTTTTATTACAGTATTCTGAGTGTGTTTCATAATATATCTTTGAGGCGTTAATCCCCCCCCCCCCCCCTCTTTTTCTTTTCTTTTTTTATAATAAAAATAACTGCGATTTATTCTGTTGCATACTTAAATTATGTATTTCCTGGATGATAAAAGTAATACGACATACCACTAATTTATTATTCTGTTTAACAGTATTACTAAAATTAATTTCGTTGTTTAAATACTAGTACAAATATTTAAGAAAAAAAAGGATTTTGTTGTTTTAATTTTTTTATCACTATATATATCCAATTATTTCCCGAATAATTTGCATTTTTTTGCGGATTTTTTTCTCCGATGAAATGATTTCGTGAATGTGTCAGAAATTAGCTCATTTGGATTTAAGAATATCCTCGACAGATATAATGCTAAAAGTCTAAGTAATTTGTAGTTTTCGCTAAGGCTTTGGGATTTTTTATATATTTAGATTCTAAATACAGAATTTCCGTATTTTGTTAATACGATTTACCGTTTTTTTTTTTTTTTTTTTTTTTTTTTTTTTTTAAGTGATTTTTCTTCTTTGCAGTAGACTAATAAAAATTAATCCGCCAACTTTAGCGAAAACGAAAATTTAGCAATATCCATTCAAGAAATTCTCAAATCAATTCTTTTTAACACATTCACGAAGTCACTTTCACCGGAAAAAAATATATATTTCAGTAAAAATACGTAAATTGTATTGGTAATGAACGGAATTAATTTTTACAGTGATCTTATATATTTATTATATTCCCTTCTCTTCAAAAATATTGACGAGTTAAATCCGATGAATCACGCTTCTTAAGTTTAAATTAAAAAAATAATAATTGAATTTAATGGTTTTATTTGTAGTTTGTAAAATTAGTTGTTCAAAACATGTCTTCAAAATTTTTATCTCCTAAGTGTAAAAGAATTATTTCTGAAACTCTACAAGGTAATTTCATGAACAATTATCTTGTTAACAAAACACAAAATTAAATATGAAATTTGTTGCACGTAAAACCTAAACATTGCCGGCTTACAGTAATATATCTTCGAGAGAAGTGAACGTATCTCCGTAATTAATCTTCTTCCTGGAATGAAATTGAAAATGTATTTTTGTTTAGATGCGTTTAATTTACTTCGCATTTGCTTATTTTCTAGAATTCTCAGCCCTTCTTTAAATGAGTTTTTATATCGTCAAAGGAATGGAGCTGTCTTTTTTGATTTAAATAACATCTAATGAAAAATTGCCACGACCAAAGGGTAGCTATATCCTCTACATTCAAAAAACAATTTCAGCGCTTGTTGAAAGCTACTGGGAATTCTAAAAGTCCAGAAAAAAATGAACAGCATGTTTTAGAAATCTCCAAGAAAAAAATATTTTACACGCTTGTGGATTCTTATATGAAATGTTTTCGAGATTAATCCTCCATGTAAAGACTTTTTTTTTTTTTTTTATCCTTGGTGTAGATTCAATTAGCAAGCATTTTGTTAATCTCGGTGAAATACTCATAACGAGTAATTAAAAATATAATTTTTTCGCCATTAAAAAGACTGTATTGAAATTCTGGTGCTGAATACGAAAATTTCTTTGATGATTTTTTTAATCAATAAGAAGTAGTAATGTAAGCAATCCCAAAGGTTCAAGAATACAGAATTATGGCCGGTAAGAAAAGATATTCTTTCATTCTTGTGTTCCCATGAGGTTAAAATATATTCTCTTTGTGTTTATTTGTTAAAAGAATTCCGTCATTGTTGCTGTATTTCATTAGACTATGTAAATATAATTTAATTCTCTCCACGTACTGATTCTTCTTCTTTTTTTTTTCTTTTGCTCCAGAATTGGTAGTAATTAAAAAACATAAATGAAAAAGTGTAAATAGCAGAGCAAAATGTAATGAGCCTGTACTTTTGTTTCAATATTTCCCCGGGGAGGAGAAAGAAGGACTTTTTCGTGTAACTTCTTAAAATAAATATAATTTTTTTGGCTTGTAAATAGATCAATTTAGACGAAGCCTTATAAATAACTTTGTGGAAAATTATTTTAAAGTTATATATTTCAAGAAGAAATTAAATGCTGTTTTGCTGTTTCTTTATGTGCTTGTTCAAAGCAGACATTTAAAAAAATATATTGATTGCAAAATTATCGTAGTGGAAGAAAAAAAAAGCAAAAACAAAGTAATTCTGTACTGAAAATGACTTAGTTAATGTGTCAGAAAAATGAGAATTTGATAAAATTTATAAGTAATTGATATTTTTATCAAAGTTTAAGGAAGTTGGGACAAGACTTCTGTATTGAAATATGCAAATGTAAAAGGAAATTTGTTTTCAGTCTTGTGAAACGTAATTGGTATAAAATGCATGTAAGCTATGACAAAAGACAAGTCCAAACAGTTGAAGCAAGATAAGACAAGTCTGGGCAAGCAAGAGATGAGTCACCAAAGCAGGCGTTTAGCAAGGATACAAGTTAGCTAAACAAGTCTGGACAAGCAAGCGATGAGTCAGCAAGATAAAACAAACGGCTGATAACAAGGTAGAAGAGAGAAGACAAGAAACATCGACTGAGAAAGTCTATGCTGTATTTATAGAAAATTCTTATCGCAATCCGGAAACTATGTCAGAAACGGAAGACTGCTAGCTCCCTCTAGAGTTATCGGCGCGCCCACTAGCAGAGATAAGATAGGAAGGCCAGTCCAGTCGAAGCAAGGATAAGAAGCAGACGCGTTCAGGAGTAAGCGTTGAATTCTGTCTTTTATCATATAAGGTGTTCTGAAGCGCCTATAATTGAATTTATAGGACCAGGGCTGTCTCTCGGCTTATATTAAATTAATTATTGCATATAAAAATATTTAAAACAATTACTGCGGGAACAGTGATGTAAATTTCACCTACTGACATTCACAATTTTGGCTTTTGTTTTAAGCTATGCATGTGCAGTCATGAAAATAAAAAATAGATAAATAAACGATAACCCCTCTCCCTACTAACTCCGCCGAAAATCCTCGTCCTGGTGGCTTGAACCCCCGCATTTGCGTTTTTTAACAAAAAAAATTATTTGATATGCATAAGTTAGTATTTTTAAATTTTTCTTTTAATTGGGCATAACTGTCGTACTTAATTACTGTTATGTAATATTTATACAACGTGTATTTTGTATGTGTTATTTACAGCAAGATAAAATGGTTTTTAGGTACGCTTAGGTAATCCCATAAATTGTACTCAATGAATATTGAAGACCACGTACATAGACATTTTCATGATAGTGTTTATGACACTCAGGAACCAGGAGGTCTGTGCATTGCATAGAAGGATGATATTGCAACCTGAGTAGATTTAGTAGGCCTAAAGGTCAGATTCAATTTTCGTGGGATTGCTTTAGAGGGGAGAGTAAAATGCAGGGTCTCTACATAGTAAGGGGGCCAATGGGAGATATCTATTCTTCTGGATTCAGCCAATTTGGTCCCGGTGAGATCACCTTAGGTGAAGAAGCAAGGAGTTGCCCCGGTACGGCCCGTAGCAAATGGATTTTTTTCTATTAGGGTCTCTGTAGCCTCCCCCCCCTGCCCCCTGAATTCTTTCTCTAGTAAGAAGTTTCTTCTAACACTATCATTGATTGATTCGTAAGACATCGTGGAATGATGTTCAAATAGGAAATAGTTTCACTCATGCTATACATTTAAGCGCTTGATGCTAAGATTTTGCATAAAAACACTTTCATCGTTTATTCCTGCATGGAATCATGTTTACATATTTACTGCAAGTAGTTATTGAATGGTGTGTACGACAAATCCTGAGACATAGGTTCCAGCATCATCAATCATCGTGACATAGTCCTGTTTCCTCCTGATACATACAGCCCTATGATGAAAGGTAAAATTTACGATATTAAGTATGCGCTTTAGAAAAAAATATTTATTGTGTACAGTAGGGTATCGACGGAGTGAGGACGGACTCGCTTATTATGAGCGTATAAACAAATTTGATTGTTAAATCACTAGCAAGTAATACTTATGCCCACTAGATGGGAAGATTTAATTGTATTAATGAATTTTTCTATTAGCATAAGAATTATGTGCAATGTTTTGCATATTGCTAAATGCGAATTTCAAAATCAACATTTCACTAAAAGTTTAAAATATGTAATTTTACTTTAATGGTTATTTCTGAATGTATGTTTGTAAATGTTGATGTAAATAAATATTCTGTTATTAATTTTAATTATTTCTCACTTTTATTTTATATGTGTTAATTTCCTTTATTTTAGCATCGGGCATATGAAGTATATTATTTAGTTTGTCTTTTGGAGCTGGTGGGTTGAGGTTAATGCTAACTTTCCTAGATATTTATTTAATATCTAGTTCAGCCGATTCTAAAAAGTTAGGGGGTTTTCACAAACAACCACAGCGCAATGTGTCAGAACTACTGCACTCATAATTAGAGTAACTAGTATTTTTAGATATTTCTTATGATTATCTTTATTCAAATTATCCCCCAACCAGAAATTCTTTCATGTACGATCGATATGCTAGTTATTATTTATTTTATTTTTTTATCTCCGCAATTGACAAAACAAAGGAAATGGGAGAGGCGTTTACCCTTCGCCTCGTTTAATCTAATGTGAAAAATTCATTAATAGGCAAGTAACCGGGTTATTTCTTTAACCTGTCTGTAACTTTTCAGGACTGCGTATAAAAATGTGAGTCGTACCAATCAATTAGTAATGACTTCTACTAATTAATATTATTCTTAAATTTCTAACACACGTTAAAACTTTTAACTCTAACCCATAATTTTGACATCGTATTTCGATTCTTCGATAATTTTTACCTTCTTATATCAAATAGGAAGACATTAGCTCGAGTAGTTCAGGAATTATGAAGGTTTAAAATTCGAACTCCTAATTAACTTATAACTGCTTGACACAATGATCTGTAATTTTGGATTCACATATTTAAAGCTTCTAGAAACCAATTTCTGTTTAAAAAATTTATAGGTTAAATTTCATTTTTTTTTCTGATATTAATTTCAAATTATATATTTTTTTAAATTGGTATTCTAAAAAAATATATGAATTGTAACTTGTAAATTATTTAACATAAATCGATTTCTAAAAGCTTCAATTGTGTGAATCCAAAATTACAGCTGTTTCTGTAGAGCAATTTTTGAGTTATGCTTAGAAAAACTACCGCATTGCAATCTGTTTTGCAACGATTATAAATGAATTTAACATTAGGTGTTTCAAGCTTGCATAATTCCTAAATTACTTGACCGAATGAGTTCCCGTTTAGTATTTAAAGGTAAAATTCACTGAAGAATGCGAATTCTATGTCAAGGCAGGAGTCGGAAAAACTACTTTTTTGCTGTAACGAACTACAACTACAACTACTTTATAAAATATCTAGTTAACGACAACTACAACTACTTGTTTTAAAAAGTAGTGACTACAAACTACTTTTCAAAAGTAGTCACTACTTCGCTACTTTCAGATTTTGTCAAAGGGTTCAATTTACATGAGAAATTGAAGAAACGGATTAAATAATAAAGCGACCCCTCGTTATATCGCGTCTGCCAGGATATAATTTAATAAATGTGACACAACCGAGGGGATTAAAAAATTAAGAAAGATAACATACAAGAAAATGTTTTGTATTTGTCTCCAAGATGTTAGTTTATACACACATTAGAAATTTCATAGCAAAATTAAGAGAGATATTGGAATATAGAAAATTGCAGAGAGAGAACTCTAAATGCAAACAACATATAAATCTGTAAATAAAGCCATTCCGAATAATGAGAAACGTACCGTTAAAACAGGAAGACCTAGTAACGAGTAAATAGACAAATGTTGTCAGCAAAAAAATTAATTCCTTTGGTGGGTTAGTACTTGATTCTAGCAGAAAGTGTCAATGGTAAAAATCTATGTCTTCATGCATTGCGTTGTTATACACTGCAGCTGAGATTCGCAAATTCTTCAACAGAATAAATTTTTCACAAAGAACCAAGTTTCAGTCAAGTGATTTGCAGAATACTGTATTTTTCCCCTGGAGTAGCGTAAAAAGTAGCGTCGGTTCTCGCTACAAACTACTGATTTTTTGCATCGCGCTACTCGCTACAGTACATTGTTCAATAAGTAGTGCGCTACACTACAAACTACTGTAAAAAGAAGCGACTACTGTAGTTTCGCTACTTGTAACGCGCTACATCCGACCTCTGTGTCAAGTCTACTGTGTCTACTTCCGACCCCTGTGTTAATGTTGAAAATTTTAATGTTTGTTACAATTTCTATAAGCAGAAAGCCCCCTAAGCAAGGTCTAAATATACCATTAATTAGTAGACGCTATTACGAATCGATTGGTACCAGTCACATTTTTATACTATGATTTTCAGCAGAGTTAGTAGCGTTTGTGTGGAGGAGAGTGATATAGAGTGTTATTTCTACTAAATCGAAGACGATGAACAATTTTTTAGTTGACTTTTCCCCCATATCTCGTATCGATTTTGAGATAAGATCGAAGAGAATAACTTTGTCCAAATCTCTTTATCAGATTAAGTTTTTGATGATGAAGTTTCTTTGAGATTTAATGTATTACATGTTATTGGTTGTTTTGCATATTATTCATTGATTATTTTACAAATGTAAGAATAGAAATATCAAAGCAAAACTTCATGCTAATTAGAATAAATTTACTGCAATGAAGGAAAATTTAAATTTTAGACGATGAACAATTTTTTAGTTGACTTTTCCCCCATATCTCGTATCGATTTTGAGATAGGATCGAAGAGAATTACTTTGTCCAAATCTCTTTATCAGATTAAGTTTTTGATGATGAAGTTTCTTTGAGATTTAATGTATTACATGTTATTGGTTGTTTTGCATATTATTCATTGATTATTTTACAAATGTAAGAATAGAAATATCAAAGTAAAACTTCATGCTAATTAGAATAAATTTACTGCAATGAAGGAAAATTTAAATTTTAGACGATGAACAATTTTTTAGTTGACTTTTCCCCCATATCTCGTATCGATTTTGAGATAGGATCGAAGAGAATAACTTTGTCCAAATCTCTTTATCAGATTAAGTTTTTGATGATGAAGTTTCTTTGAGATTTAATGTGTTACATGTTATTGGTTGTTTTGCATATTATTCATTGATTATTTTACAAATGTAAGAATAGAAATATCAAAGTAAAACTTCATGCTAATTAGATTAAATTTACTGCAATGAAGGAAAATTTAAATTTTAGACGATGAACAATTTTTTAGTTGACTTTTCCCCCATATCTCGTATCGATTTTGAGATAGGATCGAAGAGAATTACTTTGTCCAAATCTCTTTATCAGATTAAGTTTTTGATGATGAAGTTTCTTTGAGATTTATTGTATTACATGTTATTGGTTGTTTTGCATATTATTCATTGATTATTTTACAAATGTAAGAATAGAAATATCAAAGTAAAACTTCATGCTAATTAGAATAAATTTACTGCAATGAAGGAAAATTTAAATTTTAGACGATGAACAATTTTTTAGTTGACTTTTCCCCCATATCTCGTATCGATTTTGAGATAGGATCGAAGAGAATAACTTTGTCCAAATCTCTTTATCAGATTAAGTTTTTGATGATGAAGTTTCTTTGAGATTTAATGTATTACATGTTATTGGTTGTTTTGCATATTATTCATTGATTATTTTACAAATGTAAGAATAGAAATATCAAAGTAAAACTTCATGCTAATTAGAATAAATTTACTGCAATGAAGGAAAATTTAAATTTTAGACGATGAACAATTTTTTAGTTGACTTTTCCCCCATATCTCGTATCGATTTTGAGATAGGATCGAAGAGAATAACTTTGTCCAAATCTCTTTATCAGATTAAGTTTTTGATGATGAAGTTTCTTTGAGATTTAATGTGTTACATGTTATTGGTTGTTTTGCATATTATTCATTGATTATTTTACAAATGTAAGAATAGAAATATCAAAGTAAAACTTCATGCTAATTAGAATAAATTTACTGCAAGGAAGGAAAATTTAAATGTTAAATCAATGATTATTTATTTGCCTAATTAAGGCTTGTGAAATTGCAATGTAACTAAAATGGATTAAATTTTATGTTTAATTGAAATACGGGGATTTAGTTAAAAATTATCTTCTTAAAGTTTTAAATTACATTTTTATTCTTAAAAATGTAGCTGAAAAACTCACTTTAGAAAAATATGAAAATTCGTTTACACTTTTTCTTAAAGGAAAATATTATTATTATTTTGTTATTATTGTGTGCCTATTTGCATTAGAGCAAATTACTGCTACAGATAATTAAAAATTACTAATTAAGCCACATTTTTGATAAACGTCATAATTATAGTGCAATAGGCGAATATGAGACTTAAATTAATGAGAAAATCGAAAATGATTTCCAAATATATCGTAATTTAGAATGTATTTTGAAGTATTCCATTCATTTCATTTTTCATTTGAAAATTCGAATTTTTTAGAAACCGTTCATTTACATCTTTAATAACCACCATATGTAAAATTCCCAGCTTTTAGTTATTACAGCTTCTATATGAACTGTATCACAGAAATCCCAATTTTAGAAAGTTTTTTGTTCCTGAACACTTTAAATTTCGAAATCTTTTTTAAGTGTTCTGTGGGTGCATTTACATCTTTAAAGGAACAGTCACGTAAAATTTCAAGATTAACAATTTCAGATGAATCATAGTTTAGAATGTTGTCCACCCAATTCACCCTTTTAAATTTCGATTTTTTTAGAAACCGTTTTTAGCGAACATTTAGATTTTAAAAGTAATCACCATGCCAAACTGTATGCTTCTTACACATAAATTCCAATTTTAGAACATTTTTTGCTCCTGCATCTATTTAAATTTCGAATTTTTAAAAAACTTTTTGGGTGAGCATTTATGTCTTCATGCCGAATTTTAAGTTTCTAGCCGTAACAGTTCCAAGTAAATCGTAATTTAGGATGTTTTTGGTACGTTTTCAGCTCACTTCATCCTTTTTAATTTCGAATTTTTTAGAAACCGTTCTTAGCCAGCATTCACATCTTAAAAGCAACCACCATGCAAAATTCCAAGCTTTTATACCAACTGCATCACATAAATGGCAATTTTAGAACGTTTTTTGCTCCTGTACCCTTTTAAATTTCGAATTATTAAAAAACTGTTTTGGGCAAGCATTTACGTTTTGAAAGTAACAGCCAAGCCAAATTTCAATTTTCTAGCGCCTCCCAACAGATCAACAACCTAGCACTTCCAAACAAATCGTAATTTAGAACGTTTTCCACTAGTTTCACCGTTTTAAATTTCTAACTTTTCATAAACCATTCATAGCAAATATTTATATTTTAAAAGCAACCACCACACCAAATTTTCAATTTTCACCCCCTCCCCCCCCCCAACAATATCGCTGAAATCGATATTTTAGAGCGTTTTTTTTTTTTTTTTTTTAAGTGAAAACTTCTTTAGACGCGTTGGCATTTTTTGAGATGGGAAAAAAACCATTGAACTCGCGACACTGTTACTGTAACCGACACCTCTGTATATTTGAAGTGAAAACTTCTTTAGGCGCGTTGGGCATTTTTTGAGATGGGAAAAAAACATTGAACTCGCGAAACTGTTACTGTAACAGACACCTCTGTATATAAGTATGTACATGTATTGTGTATAATTCGGTATGAGGTAGGGCGGGGCGGGCGCCGCATGCTTGCCTGTGTGCTATTGGTTCCCGAAATACACGTACGAGAGTTAGAAAAAGGGAATGCTTTCAGTAGTGCTGCTACACAATTCAACGCACGTTTTTTTCTCCTGCACCACTTTGGGGGCTGTTGTACCGACATAAAATATAGCCTATATTGGAGCAGAGATGGTCACTAACATTTTGTCACCATTATTTTTTAAATAGGTTCGGTAGTTCCAGAAATTATCCCTTACAAACAAACAAGCACAAAAACGTTATTTCTTTATAAAATTAGTATAGATTAAAATGCTTGCATTTGTAATAGCGAGACTACTATCCGCAAAAAAGTACGTCCTGCGTCTACTCGTGCTAAAAGCTTAAGCGCCGCCGCTGAGAGGTAGAACTAGAAAAAAGAATTTCTGTCGCCCAGTTGTCAGAACGTTCGAAGTTATATTCAGGACCAAGATGTCCACGGCTTATAATATAATTGACCCGATTATATTTTGCACCTTTTCACTCTTTCATTTGCTCAGATATTTTTTAAAAAAGCTATTTCATTTTCGGAATGCAGACATCTAAGTTACGTTTTTCAGTCCTTACAAAATATTGCTTCAGATAAAAAGCGATATAAACTTTTTTCTTAAAGAGTGCAACAAAAAAGAGTTCTATTCGTAGTAATGGAAATGTCCTACGATTTGTGAAAGCTTTTACATCTAAAAGCGGAATTCAAAGTTGAACAATGGTTGAAGATGACAGACCAGATCTTTATATATGCCATCGGGCTTTTCTTTTAATATTGTTATTATTTCTCTTACCTGTATTAAGACGAACAAAACACCAAGGCACAGGTGACGGGATTACCCATGATTAGATTAGGGTTACGACATTCTTTTTCCCTTTGTCTATCACAGTATGAAACATTCGTTCTAAGTGTTATCTGGTGAGAACTGCTTCTTGGCTTCTTGTTCTACTAGTTAGTTAGAACATCGATATCTTTGTTTTTGCTTACCTCTTTGCAATAATTTTTCTACTTTGACGTCTTGGTGATAAGAATTAGACAGCATTGAACATTTTATGCTTGATTATTTTGTGGAAATGTGTACAATTACGTGCGTTGTAAATAAAGCAACTGGAACGTATGACCAAAACATAAAAATAAATGAATTTGATTGAAACGTATTTCAGAGAATTACCGGCCATCTGCAGTAACATTTGCCAAATGCAAATGCAAACATGGGAATATAGCAAACGATATGTTTTCAGTTTAGTATATATTAATAATATTAAGTAATAAACTAACGAACATACTTTCAGAAGGGTTTCTTCGATTATTGAAAATAATTTTTTGACAAAACAAAATTGCAGAAGATTTCAGAATTTTTTCCGTCATATGAAAAATGAAACATACTTTAAATTTGACAATATGAAGAGCTCGAATTGCAATACTTGTCCAAAGTCTTATTATTTGCATAATGTCAAACCTCAATATCGAAATTGGAAATGCCCAAATAGCCCTTTTCTACAACAACTTAGCATTTATCACATCAGTGTTTATACTTTTATTAATCCATTCTTGTTAGATTTTGTTTTCGGGGAAATAGGGGGAGGGTGGTCTTTCATTTTGGTTTTAATATTTAAACAGCTGTCTAAAATGAAAAAAAAAAGTCCTTCCGGCCTGTACCGGGAGGAAAAGGTAGCTTTCCTATATCTTCGTTTTAAAAGTTTAGCTAATGTTACACGAAAACAGCAAGTTAAAATGCAAAGAAACGTTTACAAAAGATTCGTTAATACTGAATTTGAATAAGAAATTCGCCAAATTATTGAGCAATAGCCAAATTGGCTTCATTTATGAAGACTTATTTTCGTCGCCAAATTTAGCGATATTTCGCCAAATATCGCCAATTTTGTCACCAATGTCGCCAATTTTGGCGCTAACGGATATGAATATATAGTTTTATGCGTATGATTGGGAAAATTATTACAACAATGAAAGAAAATAATTTGCAAGTAATGGCGTTAATGTGCTGTTTTGTTTCAAAATGTCAGCCACCCTAGAATTTCAAACTGCTCTATCTCAGCCATTTTTTAAGATAGAGGTAAACCAAAAATGCTCTGGAATCCTTGTATCAAGGCCTAACACGTAATTAAAAAATAAATTTGAATTTTTAATTTCTTTGTATGTTTATTTTAATTTTAAATTTTTAAATGGCCGCCATCTTGAAACAAAAGGGCGGACCAAGCTGGCCAACGAACTCGGTCGAGACATTGGTGAGCTTAATACACACAATTAGTTTCATCAAAATCGATTTATAAATACGAGCGTTATCGTATGACATAGGTCAGATATCTACCCTATATATATAAAATCCTAATGAAACGAATTTGTGAAACGATTTTATGAAACGAATTTATGAAACGATTTTATGAAACGACTGATTAAACGACTGATTATGTTTCAGGGCTATTTTTAATAAAATATTAAACGCTTGATGGAGAAATTAATACCAATTGTCCATAAAAATCCACGGATGTCAAAACTGGTAATAGAATTTTGAAATTGGAATTAGTTTTCGAAATATTAATTTTTTTCTAATTTTAATGACATTTCTGTAATGATGGCAACTAATTACTCAGTTTTTTTGTGACAAAAAAGGGAAAAAAATAAAAAAAGATCCCGATAGGGATTATTGATTTATTTTTATTCGTCATTTTCAAATTGAAATTGAAATTATCTTTTATTTCAATCGATAATGAAGACAAGATTGTGATTAAATTATGTTTTTCACGAAAATTTGAAAAAAAAAATCATATTTCTATCGTCAGGATTCAATCGTCTGTCAGCATTTAATTTAATTTATAAACTGAAAATATTTTGAATAAATTCGTCCAAATGACGTCATTTATGTAAATACGTCATTTATGTTTATACAATTTATTTAATATAAAGAAGCCATTTATCTATTTTTATGTACAAAAAGAGGTAAATTGAAAGACAATTATAAATAAATTGTATATATACATATAAATACATGTATAAACAAGCATAAAAGTTCGGCGCTTTTCCAGTATATGGGGCCTTGACGAAACAGAGAAAATAGCCTTGGCGGAAAAGGAAATTTGGCAACATACTTTCTGTCAACCTATTTACTTTATCATTTCGTATACAGAAGCATTTTTTCAATATTTATACAATTTGTTTAGCGTAAAATGTCATTTATCCTATTTTATATATAATCAGAAGTAATTTGTATAGAAAAAACAATAATAATATACGTATAATTAAAATACGCATATAAACAAAAAAAATCGTCGAATTTGTTTCCATGGCTGTTTATGTAATTTGGCACCAAATCTCACTTTCTGATGCCCGAATTGCGCCAAGCTTTTTAAAAAAGCGTCAAGACCCCTATTATAGAAAATCACCAAAAGTTCATTGGGTTTGTTTTCATAACTTTTGGCAACAAATATATGTATATTAACGAATCTATTCGTTTTTGAAACTCGAATTACGACAAACCTAAAAGCAAAGGATCCTATAATGGAAAAGTACCCGATTTTCTTATGGACAATATTCAAGTGACATAACATGGTGTAAAATTATCGCGGATAGCGAATTTGTTTAAATATCTCATCAATTGATGCCGAAAAAATGCAGGCATGCATGCACAAAATATTTAATTAATTTTGTATGATAAATAATTATTAGAAAATTCGTATATACATATTAATTAAAATAAATAATTTACATATTTAAAATAACATGAAAATATGCATGATGGTGCACTAAAATACAGAGAAAATTAAAACCTGTTACTGAAAATGTCTATAACATAGTACTTTTCAATACCGTGGTTCTTAATGTTATTCACAAGCAGATGGAATTTTTCTACTCCTTAAACGCAAAGGAAGAATAGAATACAGATCGTTGTTATAAAAGTGCGAGAGGTAGCCACAATTTAAACCTAACCATTTTATACAAGCTGGTTTTCAAGGTGTAATTGATTTTACTTATACCAATCCCTAAAACAGTCGTCAGTTGTCGCAACAGCTGTGTATAAGGCCATGATAATAAAAAAATGCCCCATTAAAACGTTAAAAGCATGGCAACCCAATTACAGATTTACCAATATTTTTAAAACGAAGCACGCTGTCATGTTTTTAGAGGCCTCGAAGTCTGAGCGGGGGTTGGCGAGCGTAGCTCGCAGGGGGTAGGCCCCCTAGTATATATATATTATATATATATATATATGGATATATCTATATATGTAAATCAACATTTGAGCGGAGGGTGGTTTTGGGGTCTGGGGGTCATGATCGGTGAAAATATATCGAAATTTTCGGGAACTGCTTTCCTCCGAACGGCTGCAATAGGTAGCTTTATACTTTTTAGTATTGAAAGCTACCTAAAATACAGAATGGACACATTAAAATTTTCCGAATGTATTGTTTTTCTTTAATCAAATTTCAATTATTTTGTATTTTTGGATCAAAAGCGGAGCCCTGCTCGTCAAATTTTTAGAACGGGTTAGTATATATATATATATATATATATATATATATTAGAAATATATAGAAAAAGTATAATATTAATTAACGGTAATTAAATTCTTCCTGGGGACATTAAAAAAAAATAATACAAGATTGATTTTGTTTAATAATTTAAAATTCGCATAATAAGACTTCCAAAAACCTGATCTTCCTGGACATTAGAGCATGATTAAAAAAAAAAAAATGTAACATTATACATTAAGACGCGAATGAATCCAATTCGTTACGTAATGTTACAAACATCCTTTCACTATGCAGTTTGGGTTTTTAAATAAATCCTCGATTCTTCTTTTATTTTGCGCTATACCAAAAATATCTGAAATATCATTACCTGTTTTATATCTTTTAAAGCTCTTCACACGAACACCTGGAGCCTTCTCCTGCTCCCACCTTGTCACTGGTAAAAGTGTAATAAGCCAATTAAAAATACTCAATTACTGACAGCCGAAGACAGTTCTGTCAGCGATAACTGCCACTGATGTCATAGTGATATATTACGCATCATTTAGTTAACATCCAGAACCTGTTTTTGAACCAAAATACTCCTTTCATAAGGGGCGAAAAAAGGTGCATCCCAAACTTAGATTTTTATCTCTAAGAAGAAAAACACTGAAACACAGATTCAGATAAATTTAATAGGAAGAAAACTTGAAAAAGTCTAAAAGTACGATAGTGAAAACTGAGATTGGACTTAGCACTATACAGCATAAGTAAATAAAACAAAGTTTAGAGATTTAAAAAAAATCGCTAAATATTACTTACCGGTTTCGGGAATATTCAGCGTACCATCATCAGTACGACTAGTGATTGGCATAACGATTATTTTGATTATTCGAATGAATCATTCGGGCACGTGCAGAAGCATATCTGTCAAACTTTTTTTTTATTATCATTCAATTACTACCAGAAATTTTGAAAAAAAAAAGTTGCTGCAGAAACTTTTTTTTTCAAAATTTCTGGTAGTAATTGAATAAAAAAAAATTTGAAGTTTGACAGATATGCTTCTGCACATGCCCGAATGATTCATTCGAATAATCAAAATAATCGTTATGCCCATCACTAAGTACGACAGTGTTGAACAAATACAAATAAATAAATAAATAATAATAACAAATAAATAATAATAATAAAATAATTTCAAAAACTGCAGTCAATCATTAAAAATTCTTATCGTGGTGCATTTTAAGCAATTACTCTCCCTAAGACAAATGATAGTTTTGCATGCCAATAGTACGGCAAGGCGAACATTTCTTACGGCTGACCAACGCAGGACTCAACAGTAAGTCAACATTGGTCCAAAAATGTTGTGCTACCCGGGTTATAAAGGACTTACAATTTCATTGATTTATTATACGTCGCATAATGAACTGGATTCGATTCTCCAGATTATCCTGTTATGAGTTCAAGATTTAAGCCATTTCACTATTGCGACCATATTTCCAGGTAAGAGTAGACATTTAACCAACACATCAATTTCAGATTACATTTATATCATCATTAAAGCAATTAACCCATATTAAAAAAAAAAAAAAAAAAAAAAAAAAAAGATAAATTACAAATTACACGAAAAAATTCCAACAACATTAATTATAAGTTACAAAATATATTGCAAAATTTTATAATTTTTTTATTTAGAAAGTAACGTCATGTTCCGCTACAACGGACTTTCAATTTTGAGATGTGGCGAATTTAGAAGCTGTCGAATAATTTATAAATTTCTCCTTTCATTCTAAAAATCATTTATATTCATATTCAATTTATCGAGACAATCGAAATTTTACGTAGCTTTTTCTTAACTGTCGAGTAATTTAAATAATTAAGTCATCTATGTCCTGTAATGTTAAAGCAGACAACTAACAAATATAGTGTTTTATTTACTTCTTTAGTATCATTTTAAACAAATTTGTCATTCTAAAACTTTCATGAAACGAATTTTATAGAAATAAAATTACATTAAATAAATAAAAAGAACATAAAATAAAAAATTATAGAAATAAATTACATAAAATTTTTAATTTTAAAGTCCTGTGTTTTAATCTGATATATAAAATCTAATTTTTGCACTAAAAATATCAAAATCTAACACAATAATAATAATACACAAAATAATACATAATAATAATAATCTGTATATATATAAAACGCTAAGGTACGTGGCGGCGAAAAAGCGGTTATTTCTCTTTTACTGGTGGCAACAAGTGGTTTGTTTTCACTAATTTGCGAATACTATTAAGGAAAAGTATTTGAGGTATAAATTTAAAACTCACCACACACATGTACAAAAATGTTCTGCATTTGAAAATCCAATTTTTGTAAAAATCAGCCGGTATTTTTTCTTACTTTTAGAAGAAAAAAAAATAACTAGCTACTTTCTGAAAAGGAAAGAAAATAAAGTGCGAAGTCAAATAAAAAAACGTGTCATTTTGTTTCTGTTTCAAAAGTTACTGATATTTGTTAATGTTAAAGGTCATTGGTTAAATTTTGAAGGGGAGGGGGAGATGAGTTCGGTCGTAATTTAAATATCGCGTTAATGTTAAAGGTATATAGATCTAGCACCCTCTGGCAGTGGAAGGTGGAACTAATTTATTTTTGAAGCACGTGCCGCTATACGGTGCCGTAAGCAGCGAGGACACGTTCCGGAGGTTCGTTCGGAAAGAGGTTTGTTTAAAACAGAACGAACCCCCTGTCAGTGGAAGGTGGAACTAAAAGATGTTTTAAACATTCTAGGTTCGTTTTAAAAAATCGACCAACGAAGCGGACGTAGCATGATAGTAATAGGAATAAATCTGATACATTAAAAACTATTTTTATACTTTTGGCTTAATTTTTTGCATTCAGTCACTTCTAGTTCTGTTATGATATACTCTAATTTATTAACACCCCTACATTTTTTAATAGCATTATATTAGTTTACGTCAGAAATATTTTACAGAATAAACAATATTAAAATAAAATGAAACAATTTAAGATACTCAAATAAAGTACAGTAAACGCAATAGATTTTGTATATATAAAATACGAGCAGGGAAGACCGAGCTATGCTCGGTCAAAATTAAATATGAATTCAAATATCATGACCCATGACCATGACCCACTAATTGAATTTTCTGGAACATGTGACCTAGCAAAACAGTCTTCTCGTGCCCGAAAACCATAGGATGCAAAATTTAGTGTAAATTTAGCCGCTTTTTAGATCTTGACCCACAATGACCCAGAAATGACCCACTAATCGAATTTTCTCGAACATGTGACCTAGCCCAATGCTTTTCGCGTGCCCGAAACTCGTAGGATACAAAATTTAATCAAAATCGTTAGAGCCGTTTTTAGATAAGAATAATTTGACCCGCTTTGACCCAAAAATGACCCACTAATCGAAAGTTCTCGAACATGTGACCCAGCCCAATAGTCTTCTCGTGCACGAAAATGGTCGGATACAAAATTTCGTCAAAATCGTTTGAACCGTTTATTAGATACAATTAGCTAGACCATGACCCAAAATGACCCAAAATGACCCACTAATCGAATTTTCTCGAACATGTGACCTAGCCCAACAGTCTTCTCGTGCCCGAAAACCATTGGATGCAAATTTTAGTGTAAATTGAGCCGCTTTTTAGATCTTGACCCACAATGACCGAGAAATGACCCACTAATCGAATTTTCTTGGACATGTGACCTAGCCCAATGATTTTATCGTGCTCGGAACTCGTAGGACACAAAATTTAATCAAAATCGTTAGAGCCGTTTTTTAGATAAAATTAATTTGACCCGCGTTGACCCAAAAATGACCCACTAATCGAAAGTTCTCGAACATGTGACCCAGCCCAATAGTCTTCTCGTGCACGAAAATGGTCGGATACAAAATTTCGTCAAAATCGTTTGAACCGTTTATTAGATACAATTAGCTAGACCATGACCCAAAATGACCCAAAATGACCCACTAATCGAATTTTCTCGAACATGTGACCTAGCCCAATGGTTTTCTGGTGCCCCAAAACGGTAGGATACGAAATTTCGTCAGAATCGTTAGAGCCGTTTTTAAGATAAAATTTGCATATATATATATATATATATATATAACCACACACAAGATTTGCTCGTATTAGAATATATGATATAGGGTGATTTTTTTTAAAGTTGTGAAAGTAAAACTCTATAACAACAGAACCATTGATCCAAATGACCTAAAATTTCCCCAGTATGCTCCCAAAGCAATGGGCTTTTTTGAGGTGTGGTTAAAAAAAAAACTTAAAATCGCACCGACAGATGGCGCTGTACATGCAGTAAAGTCGGGAGACGAACTTGCGCCCGGCACACGCACATTGGCGATAAGAACGTGAAGTACGCACAACTCGTGTTCATTATTCTACGGAAATCCTCGCAATGACTGCGCCATTAACGGACCGTGCGTTGTTAGTGAAACTGTATTATCAGAATAATGACAGCGCAGCAACTGCTCTTAAGAGATTTAGGACACTTAAGAATTTAAGAATAGGTCCAATGACGACAGAGGTCCTACGGAAGATGGTTTCTCGAAGTACCGTCTATTGTTTTCCTCCCACAGACGATATTCTTTGTTTCTGCTACCTTACAGCGCCATCTGTCGGTGCGATTTTAAGTTTTTTTAACCATACATAAAAAATTCCCATTGCTTTGGGAGCATACTGGTGAAATTTCAGGTCATTTGGATCAGTGGTTCTTTTGTTATAGTGTTTTACTTTCACAACTTTAAAAAAAAAATCACCCTGTATATTACAAAATTTAATGGGTAGTCAAGTCATGGCAGTGGTTTATCAATTACATACGAACGCATTTTAGTGATTGAACTATTTTATTTAACATCTAGGGAGACATAAGGTATTCCGAGAAGACTGTATTAGTTTAATTTTACACATAGTAATCTAGAGGTATATCGTCGTAACGCCATTCAAAACGTATGTTAGCTGCGGCAATTAGCAAAGAATCACAAACATGGATTCGAAGTGTTTTTGAGAAAAGGAAAAGACTGAAAAGTTTGCCTTTTTGTAGTGAATTTAGTAGAGCATCTTAGTAATTTCATAGCCGCCCCCCACCCATATATATATATATATATATTTCTACTTTGTAGTTATCTGATACCTTGCTATAAGAATTCCCAATTATTGGTACATTATTTGCATCACGTGATTCAATCTATGAATTTTACTACTCCCATTGTTTATGTGTGTTACATTTAATAAATTATTACTTCCTAAATCATAATTTCAAGTTTCAGTTGGTGTTATCGTAATGTTTCATTAATGGTTATATATTAGCATTCAAATTATTATGCTGCATATGCGCAAATAATTATGAATGTATGTTATTTATGATGTCTTTTTTGATATCTTTTCATTTTGAATTTCAACAATTCATCTTGATTTATATTTTCTTATGCATTTTGGTATCGTATATATTTTTAAATATATATAATGGTGCTAATTGATTTTAGCAATCTTTCAAATATTGTACGCTTTGAACTCTGCTGCAATTGCGCATTATCATTGTGTATTTTTTAATTTTTATTTTTTATCCTATTTCTACTTTGTAGTTATCTGATACTTTGCTATAAGAATTCCCAATTATTGGTACATTATTTGCATCACGTGATTCAATCTATGAATTTTACTACTCCCATTGTTTATGTGTGTTACATTTAATAAATTAATAAATTATTACTTCCAAAATCATAATTTCAAGTTTCAGTTGGTGTTATCGTAATGTTTCATTAATGGTTATATATTAGCATTCAGATTATTATGCTGCATATGCGCAAATAATTATGAATGTATGTTATTTATGATGTCTTTTTTTATATCTTTTCATTTTGAATTTCAACAATTCATCTTGATTTATATATTCTTATGCATTTTGGTATCGTATATATTTTTAAATATATATAATGGTGCTAATTGATTTTAGCAATCTTTCAAATATTGTACGCTTTGGACTCTGCTGCAATTGCGCATTATCATTGTGTATTTTTTAATTTTTATTTTTTATCCTATTTCTACTTTGTAGTTATCTGATACCTTGCTATAAGAATTCCCAATTATTGGTACATTATTTGCATCACGTGATTCAATCTATGAATTTTACTACTCCCATTGTTTATGTGTGTTACATTTAATAAATTATTACTTCCTAAATCATAATTTCAAGTTTCAGTTGGTGTTATCGTAATGTTTCATTAATGGTTATATATATATATATAAAGAAAAAAAGAAAAAGAAAAAAGAAACTTTGATTTTAGGCTATTGATTGTAAGTTTTATTTTGTGTTTTACCAATACAAAATAATTCTTATATACTATTAATAAATATAAAATATACTAATAATAAATTACATTCGCCTCCCTAACTGGAAAAGAGAAAACAAATTTAAATAAAACCTAAAACTGATTTCTTTTCATTCAAAACCAAATTTTCGTGAATGTTGAATTATTTTTTTCAAATTTTATATTATTTAAGTTATAGTATTTTAATATCCTTACAAACAGTAAACAACACTAATGAATGTTATTTTGGAATGATATTTCTTCGTTAGCCGATGTATCACTGTATTTAGCCAAATCTATTGGACATCGATGTTATGATCACATACACAGGTAAATAGCTAACCACCTTGTATTCTGCGAGTAAACAGATTAAGTGAGAATATCTCATTATAATAAGAGATATTCTATAGTTCTAGAACGTCCCACAAAGCATTTAATACGTCACGGAAATCCTGCATTACCATCATAAAGATATTATAAGGCTAAAATGACTAAGAGATGGACTAACAATAATATAACAATATATTTGTAAGAGATGCTAGTCTGATTTAGTGTTGTATTTGTGACGTATGAACAGAGGATTTAGTACCGTAATTTCCGGCGTATAAGCCGCAGCTCAAAGAGTCGTTTTTCGACCCAGAAATATTATTTTATAAAATGTAACTTAAAAGATCGCTGTAAATATTTAACTACAATTATTGAATAAAATTTCTGGGTCGAAAAACGACTCTTTGAGCTGCGGCTTATACGCCGGAAATTACGGTGCATTAGTTTTATGAAATAAGGAACATTTTATTATTTATCCGGTACGACATGTCCAGGTCCGACTTATTGGGATTTTATTGCACCTTACTCATATAATCAGTGGCGTCCCGCATTGGGGTTTTTTAAAGCTGGAAACTTTAACATAAGGCAACCTTGAAAACAACATCGAATTCTAATCAACTTGCATACTTTCAAAGCCCCTCCCTTTATTTCTTACTATGGTTTTGTATTGCACTCCTGTTTGTGGCTTCTCAATCTTAAAACAATAATTTCTTTTAACTAGCACCCAAAGCAACTGCAGATACCAAGGGCGCGGCACCTTATTAAACAAAACATAATAAATACAAGGAAAAGAACAAATTCACTACTTGCGAACTGTATACGCAAGGGGTGTGTCCGGATTCAAACGTGGGAGACATTTTCGATCCACAGACTTGGTCTATACCTTTAATTCTATTAGAGCTCGAGGCGTAATCCAGAATTATTTTTAATTATTATATTCCTAGGCATCTATAGATGACCTTTTGATTGATATGATAATCAGATGGGAGTACTGACAAAGCGTACCCACACCCTGATAGAATGATGGTAGTCAATGGTGTGTTCTATCTCATAACACTAGCTGCCATTTAGATTTATATCCGAGATACACTTACAATTGTTTCAAATGCAGTTTAAAAAAATAAATGATCGGTTATATTCAAACTGCCCATTATGATGAGAGCAATCTGTGCTTGGAATCTAAGCATCTGAAAACGTCGAATATTATTTTTGTGAATTTTTGCTGCATAATTAAAGAAATTGCAAATATCTGTCAAACTTATAAGCTTTCTTTTTTGTTCAATGCACAGTTATTATTTTATGAATGATCATCAACTTGCAAACTACTGTAGTATTTCGCTGTATCGCTGCTATAGGGGGACATCATAATGAATAATATTCGAAAGCGCGATGTACCGTAATTTCCGGCGTATAAGCCGCAGCTCAAAGAGTCGTTTTTCGACCCAGAAATATTATTTTATAAAATGTAACTTAAAAGATAGCTGTAAATATTTAACTGCAATTATTGAATAAAATTTCTGGGTCTAAAAACGACTCTTTGAGCTGCGGCTTATATGCCGGAAATTACGGTAACTGAGGAAGTTACAAAAATAACAAAAGACGAAAAATTACAAGTAAAATCTCAAAAACGCTTAATCTAGAAGATACATGTTATTGTTTTTTTAAAATAAAATGTACAATACCGAAATCTATTTAATTTTTGATTACACCTATGCAAAAACTTAAAAGGTGCAAAAAAGATTATCCTTATTTTAGCGTGAAATATTAATCAAGAGACATTAGTTAAATTTTATACCGCAACTTTTGCCATATTAAAAACCTGCAAAATTAATCATAAAAAAGTTTTTGTTCCCTCATTCTGGATTGAAATAGTTATGCGTAGTCTGCATCGTGTCTTTATGAAATTGTAAATTTTAAGAAAAACAAGTTATTTAATTTATAGAGATTATTACTATTGATTACAGAACAAACCAAAAGAGGAAACGAGGACGACCACGAAAGACCTGGATGGATGATATAAAAAAACCATGAAGGATAGGTATCTGAAGGAGGAATGGACCCTTGACCGGAAGAAATGGCGTGATCTCTTGTAGATTTTTCTGATGGCGGCACCTGATGCCACAAACCGAGTTTATATATATACTAGGGAGCTCAGCCCCCTACTCGCTAACGCTCGCCAACCCCCCGTGAATTGCAAGGCAATTCACATTGAGACCGCTACGCGGTCACAGCTCGCTTCGCTCGCTCGCCCTTTTTATTTTTCTAGTAATTCTAGCCGGAATAAGTACTACAATAAATCATTTGAACATATGAAATTGACAATTTTTTTAATGTAAAAAAGTAATTAAAAACTCCGTTGAAAACACAACTAAAAATGCATTTAGTTGATGCTACTAATGGGCATATAAATAATTTAAATGCTATGAAAAAAGGATCTTGGAAACATAATTAGCACCTATAATATTGTACAGCACGGCTTAAATTCATTAAAAAAAAAAAAAAAAAAAAAAAAAAAAAAAAAACACTACGTGGTAGGAAAATAGTTTATCATCAATGATTGTTTAAATTTCGTTCAACATTTTATTATTCTAACTGATTATAGATTTCTGCAAAAGAAATTATTTTTACTTCAATAAAACGGAAACAGATGGCAGCAGGGGCATTGTAGAAAGTTTCTATTTTATTATCTCCGATTTTTTGTGTGAGTGAAATTCGTAAATAAATTCTAAATGAATTCATTTGAAATTAACAATATTACTCATAATTAAAATGAGGAATCATCTCAGACGCTTGGGATTACGTTCATATTATTTTATTTTTAATAATTTCTAGCTTCAGTTTCATTGCTCTGACACTGACCGCCATATTGGAGGCGGGGCTAACACAATCTTGTCTGTTCATTGGTCTGAGCTCTGGAAACTGCGGTTGTTGCCAACGATAAGGTAGAAATTCAGCCCTATTTTCGCGCCACGTAAGACAAATATATATATAGATTACTATTGATTATTACTGATTATTATCATTTGATTGTATTGGGGAATTTTTGTAAATGATTGTTGTTTATATCATTTTTGTAAAGAAATAACAAATTAATCATTGTATCATGTATAATTTTTGTACAGAGACATGTCAAAAAATATGTATAGGATTTCATCTTGTGTGTCAAAAATGAACTATGCTGGAAATAGTATGGTGTACAGTGAATGCGTATAACAATAAAAGATGGCCACAAAGAAAAAAAACTCTTTTGTGCCAGAGAATTTTAACCTGTGCCGTTATTTATTTTTGAAAAAGTAATTTTTTTCTTTTCTTTTTTTTTTTTCTTTTTTTTTTTTTTTTTTTTTTTTTGAAAAAGTAAAATTTTTGAAAAAGTAAATGATGCCATTATTTAACTCGAACTGGAGATAATGCATCGGCCATTTTATATTGCTAAATTCTTTGCATGGATGTTTACAATAGAAATGAGTGTCTATCACACCGGTGCTGAAGAAAATTTAGATAAGAAAAACATTTAAAGATATAATAGAGATATAACAAGCATTTATACTCGTACATGATGATTTCACAACTAGATGATTCACATATATGGCTGGCTAAATTAATCTTTGAATAAACGAAGTAGTTGATTGGATTAAATTTTATTTCATGTAAGTGAAAAATGTAATTAATCGTTCATTAAAAAGGTGAGTAACCACTTATTTGGTTATTTAATACCAATTATTGTGTCTTAACCCCCCCCCCCCCCAAAAAAAAAAAAAAAAAAAAAAAAAAAAAAAAATGAAGACAAATTTCTTTTTTTGTAGGGGCTGGAGCGTGAGGGGGGTATACACCATTGAAGTGATCACAATCTTAAAACTTGTAAGTAGTACAAATGTTTGATCTATATCACTGTAAAATATAAATTTTTATATCGCAGTTAAACACCAACAATTATGAATATGGAAATGTAATGCATTCTATTAAATTTATATGATAATAGTCAAATCCAATACTTTCTTCTGATGTATACATAAGAAAATTTAAAAAAAAAAAAGGAAAACATTTAATTCAACTAATAATAAAACATTTAAATATTTAAATTCAGAAATTTTCAAAATCGGTTAGTAACAGAGCTTTTTTTTTCTTTTTTTTTTTTTTCAAAAACGAAAATAAACATTATTTTGTTGTTTTAAAATAATAATAAACCTCCAAAAACATTTTTTTAAACGTTTGCGATCGTCAAATTAACACGCATCTAGATTTTTGTTTTTTAAGCATAAGTTCCTTTTTGTATATTGTTTAATTTATTCGCATTATTCTGAACAAAACTTGTAGTTTCTGTGATTTTTTATTCATGTCTTAAAAGAGTGAGCAATTATTTGAATTGCCGAAATGCTACATATACATTCAAAAAGAAAAAAAAATGATATTGCATTAAGATAATGAATTCTTAAAAGTGTTGTTTCAAAACGTATAAACATTACTTTTCTGCATTACATGAATCGTGCAATTTTTTCTAATGTATTTTTCATAAATAGTCACAAACCAGAGATAGTACCAAACCAAAAAGAACAACGAGTCATTTGAAATATACTCGATAAACTGTTGAAAATATGTTTTTATTTAATAATAATCCATTCCTTCATAATAGATTCGAGTCATTCACTCGTACAAAAAATAAAACACCCTAAAACGCAAAATCATTCAGATACTACATCAATAACGAACGATTTTCATTAAACGAGAAATAATCGTTTTCTAAAAATATATAACTAAATCAGAACATCATTCACATAGAATGATTTTCCCCCACAAACAAGGAATTATCGCCTAAAAAAATTCGGAGATGCGCAAAAGATAAATATGCTATCAATCAGATACAAACAAAAAAAAAAATCGAATGAATAACTCGGGCATACGCAAAAACATAACCACTAATAAAGTGTTTTTTTTAATCAACTAAAATCGGAAACTTTACGAAAGAAAGTAAATAAAATAAAATACGATCCACATACATAATTAGCATTTTGTACGGTTCTTTGTTACAACTAAAATTCAATAAACGTGTTTGCCTTATTTAATTGTTAAAATTCATTAGATTTCAGAAATTAAATTAGCCAAAATTTATTATTAAATTTTAATGGTAAAAGGGATTCGTACAAGTTGGCAACCATGCACATAATATTTAAACTTTGCACTTAATATTTTTTCTGGTTCAAATTAAGTTTATTTTAACTTAAAAAAAAGAAAAAAAATCCCTGACGGTTCGGCTTACAGGCACAGGTAGATTCCGAAGACGCAGACCGTGAGGCGCCTGTTTGTTGGGAATTGCGGAAGAAATGACCTTTTTGCCATGATGCGGCATTTCGAAATGCCCACTTCGAAATCTAATTTGTTTGCAGGCAGAAAACTTGTCAATATAAACGTTTTAGATAATATTAAGAGGATTTATAATAAATTTAAGCAGATTTGATATCTTCTGAAATGACGAAGTTATGAATTATTTTCTTCTAAAACCCCCCTTGGCGCCATTTTTAATGATATCAAAAATCTGTCATACATAAATTTTCGGCCCTTTTCCTAGAAGTAATAATAACTTTAAATGGATTCGATACGTATCATAATTAAGAAATTATGGGGTATTTTCTGTTTTCACAAAAAGTCCCCCCATTCCCCCCCTTGGTTCGATTTTGCCCATTAACGAACTTGACCGAGATTTTATGCCCCTTGATTTTATGTATCAGTTTGGAAGATATTTGTGCAGAATTATGGGAGTTATTGTGTCCACAAAAAAGTGACATAGATAGATAGATAGATAAAGTTTTGAACTGGGGGTGGTTTTGGGTTCTGAGAGTCATAATCGGCGTAGATCGGCAAAAATTTTTCAAAAATTCAAACTTATGGGAGAATATAACAGGTAGTATTTCTTACGAAATATACCTAAAAAGATATGTAATCATTTCGGGAAAAATAATCAATCGAATGATTGTTTGGAGATATATTTCTAAAATAGAAATATTCGGAATGATTAATAATCATCGAATTATTCAAATGAATCACCCACTCAGTGATGGCACTAGTTGAGTAGAAACATGGGTAAGTCGAATGACCTCTCAAATTAAAAAAAGGTTAAATGCTCTCATGGATGCTTAGGAGGGTGTCAGTTTCTTTTCATTCGGATGTCGTACTAATAGACATTGATCTACTGTATCAAATTTTATATATGAAAAATATAATTTTAAAGGGGAAAACAAGCAGCTTGCTCAAGCAAAAAACTATCAAGAAAAACAAAACGTTCCTTTTAAAATAATAAAAAATTGAAAAAAAAATGAATAAAAATTTATTATCAGAGAAAATAAAGTAAGATTAGAATTAATTACGCGTAGAAGAACAATATCTAAAGCAAAATATTCGAAACAATGTAAATAAAAATTTCGAAACAATGAAAATATGCAAAATACCAGACGATATCCAAACTAACAAAATTCCATGTAAATGCAGACTCAAGAATAGGCCAAAAATGCACACAAAAGGCGGAGAAAGAGTTAAGGTTTGTTTTTACTTACCCATCATACGCGTAGTATTAGGGTAAGCCTTGTAATCGTTGTAAAAATCGAAAAAAATAAAAATTGACGGTGTTACACGTTTCAGACACTGGAGATCCCGAGAAAAATATTTTTAGAAAAAAAAGTTGCCGTCCGTCTGTCTCTGTGTGAATCTCTAAACGCTCTATCTCCCGAAAAAAATTAAGATAGAGACTTGAAATTTGGTATGTACTTAGTACGTATTAATGGGAAGAAGCTTATTGAGTTTCAGTAACCTCGATTATCCGGAACTATTTTTTCGGACTCTCGAAATATTTGTTCTGATAAAAGGTAGATAAAATTTTTCGAAATTGTTTATTTTAAGGAGTGAATATAAAAGACAATAAAAAAACATAAATTTTGCATAAAGAATAAAGTCGATCGGATAGTAAGTTGCCGAGATATTTGTAATCCTATTTTCCACACTCGTCTATTTTTCTTGACACTGTATTTCATTCAAATTTCAATTCAAAGATTTTAATTGGAAATGAAACGCTTAATCCGCCGCAGTAAACTGTTAGTTAGTATGATTATCATTTTTGGAGTTATAAGGATATTTCTTTTACTCAATTCAGTAATAGAGCATTTAAAGTTTATGTCCTTATCAAGCCACGATTTTAGACACTCTATCTACCGAAAAAATTGAGATAGATTCTTGAAAGTTGGTATGTACTTAGAATGTAATAGTACGACAAAGCCTATTAAATTTCAGTAAACCTTAGTTATCCGGAACTATTTTTTCGGACTTTCGAAATATTCGTTCTGAAAGCGTATATAAAAATTTTCAGAATTATTTATTTCCTCCTCTAACACTATATATTCCAATACTTTTTTCTTTCTTATGCACATAGAAGAAAGTAAAGACATTCTTTCAGACATGTTTTTAACATTTTGATTATTGTGTTAATAAATAATAGCGAAAGAATAACATTCTGTAAACGCTATTCATTTTTCTAATAAAAGTATTTTTACATTAAATATAATAGGACATAGAAAGATATTTTCAAACATAAGAACGTAATTGAGGACAATTTCATACTTTTTTCCTTATACTGACTACTTCCTTATAACTCCTTGAAGGGATGCAGGATATTATATATCCCACTTAATTTTAATCCCCCAAATGTCATGGCACCAGAATTTTGGAATAAAATTTTGCTTTTATAACATACGTGAAGAAAACTTTTATTTACTTTTACATAAATTTGCTCGTAAATACTGGTGTCATTCAACAATTTCAACATTTTAGCAACAGAAGTACCCTTGAAAGGGTTAAAAGACTTTTTTGTAAATTTGTAATAATAAATGGCCTTAAAATTGTTTGTCGCTGTGTGTTGCGAATTATAATCTCTACACTGCAAAAAGAAAATTGTTGATTTTACCGTATAATACTGGCATCCCGCAGCTGCCAGTATTATACCGTAAAATTAACAGTAATAAACAGTAAAATAAGCAGTAATACGCTGCCACAAGCGTATTACTGCTTATTTTACTGTTTACTGCTGTTAATTTTACGGTATAATACTGGCAGCTGGGGTGCCAGTATTATACTGTAAAATCAACAATTTTTTTTTTCTTTGCAGTTTACAATATTCTGCCAGTCACAATGTAATTGCAGTAAAGAGAAAATCAAAGAGGTTCCGGATAATGCCAAGTCAAATTTGTTATGCATCAATGTACTGAACATATATATCTTTTTTCTTCTTTAAAACATTTTAAACCTTCTGTAATTCTTCATATCCCACTTTAAAGCGTGAATTAGATCTAAACACTGAAACAAAAACCACTGTTTTGGCTGCTCTATCTACTTGTTTTTAAAATTTTTATTATTGTTTTGAGAATGCAGGAAAATCGTGAGCTATTAAACACCTGACACGTTCTTCTGTCAAATTACGTCAAAGAACACGAATGAGAACGATCATCTTCGGCCTATTATGGGAAGTAACCGGTGTTTTACGATTTAGAAAAACATCGGATCTTAATTACTCTAATTCTTTCCCCAAACAAAGAATGAAAATATATTGGAGTTGGTTGTGATGCGAATACATATTACGCGTTTGTCTCTACACTGCAAAAACAAGTTTCTTGGATAAACAAACTTAAATTTCGATCGATCTTGTGAAAATTTATCTAATCAGATGGCAGTTTTTCAAATTATATATGGACAATATATAGTTTAGAATCTAAGAAAAACATAATAATTTTAACATTATGTAATTTATAATAATGGTTTTATAAACATATGTTTACTTTTTTAAAACAGGTGTTAAAGTTTCTGAAGTTAAAGTTGGGAAACGTTTATTAATTTGATCAGTAAAAGCATTCTAAAACGTTATTTCTTTTTTCCAATGAAATTATTTTTATATTGCATGTAAGTGAGCATTTACAGATATATTTTCTAATAAAAGAGCACTTTCTTATATGATTGTTTTCTCATACTGTTATTTTTCTTTTCTTTTCTTTTCTTCCTTTTTTCTTTCTTTCTTTTTTTTTTTTTTTTTTTTTTTTTCGGAAATATTAAAAAAAAAATTTTTGTTCGGTAAGTGACAATAGTTTTAACATCGTATGAAACCATGCGATGGAAATATGTGTTCACTAAATTGATTTTTCAACCATTAAAAGAAAAAAACTAGTCGTTGGGGGCCACCGTAATACTTACCCATCATGGATATGCATAATGTAAAATATTAAAATAAAAAATTTGTAAACTATTTATAAAATGCTTTGCAATTCGAATAAAATCGTGGCTTGATGACGTCATAAACTTTAAAAGCTCGATTACTGGATTGCTGAAAAAAAAACATCCTTTTAACTCCAAAAAAATAATCCTATTAACTAGCGGTTTATTGCATCTGATTAAGCGTCTCATTTGCAATTAAAATATATCTTTGCATTGAAATTTGGATGAAATACAAGGTCATGAAAAATCGAAGAGTGTGGAAAATAGGATTACAAATATCTCGGGAACTCATTGTCCGATCGACTTCATGCTTTATGCAAAATTTATGTTTTTTTATTGTATTTTATATTCACTCTTTAAAATAAACAATTTCCAAAATTTTTATCTACCTTTCATCAGAACGAATATTTCGAGAGTCCGAAAAAATTAGTTCCGGTTAATCGAGGTTACTGAAGTTCAATAAGCTTCTTCCCATTATTACATACTAAGTACATATGAAATTTCAAGTCTCTATCTCATTTTTTTCGGGGAGCGTTTACAGACACACAGACGGACGGCAATTTTTTTTTTTCTAAAAATATGTTTTTCGGAATCTCCAGCACCTGAAACGTGTAAATGCGTCCAAAAAAAATTCGATTTTTCAAAACGATCACAAGACTTACCCTATACTACGTATGATGGGTAAGTAATAAAGAGTCAAATTAAACTTGCCACGTATCATCCTATCGTCCTACTGAACATATATATTTTTCTTCTTTAAAACACGCTTAAACGTTCTGTACGCATTCATTTCCCTCAAACATAAATTTCGATCGATCTTTTGAAAATTTATCTTATCAGATGGCAATTTTTAGGGTTTCGTTCATCTCACGAAACCCTATTAGTCCCACTTCGTTGTCTGTCTGTCACAGAGCCGGTTTTCAGAAACTATATAACTTACACTAGATTAATTTTAACACAATTAATTGTGTTAAAATTAATCTGGTGTAATCACGTATCCAGCGTTTACTGGAGATCCATTACCTGCGATCTATTCTGTTGAGCTGATTAAAATATCAGACCAGATGCTATGATCAATAAGGTTAACTGGATGAATTATGCCCTTCAGATTCGACCAGGGTTGGGTTGGGTTGATTTATGACGGCCAATTATCAACACCACGGATATAGGCCCTAGGGGGGGAGGTCCCTCCGTGGGGGTCTTTCTATGGGACCCTAACCCGTTTTTACGGAAACATTCGAAGAAAACCACGGAAAACTCCGAACGGTTAGGTCGACGAGCGCTAGAGGGGTTTGAACCCAGCACCTCCCGTCTACCAGCTTTGAGAGCAGAACCTCTCAGCCACTGGTGGGGCTCCAGATTCGACCAGGAAAGCTCAGTTGGTAGAGCATGCCAGCTTCAGCCAAGAGATCCCACGTTTGAATCCTGGTACGGACATTTTTCGTCCATTTGGAAAATTACAACTCGTATATAACTTACAGTCATGAAATTTTGTGTACTTACAGCTAAATACCTACTATGAAGCTCAAAATCATAAAATTTGAAAAAATCGTATCATTTTAATATAGAGAGATAAAAAACAAAAATCTAACAGCCTTTTCCTATTAAATTTAAACATTATTCGTTATAGCAATTGCCAACAATTAAAAAATCCGCAATAAAATTTTTCTACAATTATTCATTTTCTATTGAAAGATTTCCACGTGAAAAATGAAAATGAAATAAAAAGTTTCACCAATTGAAAAAAGATTAATATGACGTCATATTGGTAATAGAACGGAATTTTTCAAACATTTCTCAATAATACAAGGAGTATGAGTATGTGTAAAAGCAGAAAGCAGCTTAATATGATGTCATTAGAGAAATTAAAAATAAAATTAATCTGACGTCTAACATTTTGAAAGTATAATATAAATGCTGGACGATTACACCATGAAACATTACTACATGAAAGACGTGAGTATAAAACATCACAAATTTACTGAATGGTGTATACAAATGTCAAATTAAAAATTTATAGATACATTAAAATTAAAAATATCGACGTTTCGACCAACTTCTATGGTCATCCTCAGGAAATATTTGTTGTATTGCTTCTAAAGTTTCAAAGGCGAAAAACAATCCAATCCGTCCGTTGCCACATTATTATTGTGGCCGGCTCATAATAATGTGGCAACGGACGTATTGTTTTTCGCCTTTGAAACTTTAGAAGCAATACAACAAATATTTCCTGAGGATGACCATAGAAGTTGGTCGAAACGTCGATATTTTTAATTTTAATGTATCTATAAATTTTTAATTTGACATTTGTATACACCATTCAGCAAATTTGTGATGTTTTATACTCACGTCTTTAATGTAGTAATTTTGAAATTGATTTTTTTTTTTTTAATATCGCATTTAGTCCACATGACAGATCTTCGCCCGCTATCGGACCGGTTCAGATTTTCGAAAAAAACGAGAAAAATATTTCGGTAAATTTTTACTTTATAAAAAAACATGACTTTTTTTTATGAAATTTATTTGGATTTATTAAAGAAAGGATAAAGTGTTTTGAAACTAATATTAAACGAAACCCTTTGTGCGATCTTCGATCACACTAACCCACTTGTTTCATTTATCTGTGGACAATATATAGTTTCGAATGTACGAAAAAACATAATAATTTTAACATAATACAATTTATTGTCTGAGTGCAACGAAGACTCATACACAGCGCAGTATTACTTTGCCCCATATATAGCTACAATGGATATTAAAACCTTTCGTCAAGCATAACTCAAAAAATATTTAACGGATTTCGTTCAAATTTTTACAGTAGGTACCTATAAAGGTGACAACGACGTCTATTTATTACCAATAATAAATGTCAAACCTTTTGGAAATTATATTAAAAAAATAGATTAAAAAGCACAATTAAAGTACATACGTCACGAAATTTTGTGCGTACGTCATTTTCACCGGCGGAAGATTTTCGTAGACAATCGGAATTGAAAAGTTCATGGAGTACATGGAGCAAAAAAATATGCACGCATTAATATTCAGCACAATAAAATATATTTCAATTTAGTAGAAATCGAAAATTAATTTCGATTTTTTTCTGTTTGAAAGAAAAAGCCCGCAATAACTTGGTAGACTTGGTATTAGAGATTTGGCGCAAATCTCAGCAATAGCAGCTTTTTTTATTTCGCGTGTGTAAATAAAAAAAAAAAAAAAAAAAAAAAAAAAAAATTCTTTGGTGTTTAAATAAAAGGTTTCGATTTATGGCATTATTTCTTTTTTTTTTCTTCTCTTTTTAGCATTTAAAATGGGATTAATGAAAGGCATGTATTTTAAATTAAATGAGTGAAAGGATTATATTTAAATGAAATGAATTCAATATGAAAATGTTATAGGAACAATATTTGGCGATTTATCAACTGCGCCAGGATAACATAAAAGTACCAATATATCAAACGGTATGTAGTATGTGAAATGAAACAATTATATTATAATCACCGTACAAGAAAAATTATATTATAATCACCCATCGTAAAAGAAAAAATACTAATATTCTGCATTCAGAGGGGAAAATCCATCTCCTGTGCCGTAAGATTTGGCGAGTTCTTTTTTGGTGATAAGTTTTTCGATGTGATTGTTGGGATCTGCAGGATTTGGCTTACTTTTTCTAAATCTTATTTTTTTTGCAGATGTAGTATTATGAAAATATATTTTTTTGCAGATATTTTTCTATTTTGTATATTTGGCATTCTATTTTGTATATTTTCTATTTGGCATTTGGAAAAGAGATTTTTACCTTTTTATCTGTGCCTACGGAAACATTAAAAAATAAAAAAAGATTTACATATATCAAGCGTATAATGTTATGTTTTGCATTTTTATACGGACCACTTCTCCATTTTTAGATTTTAAATGCTATTTATTATTTACTAGCCGTTTATTAATTGTTTACAATTTACCCCTCTGACAATAACAATTATTTATCACAAAAATGCCTCTTAGGTTTGTTAAATAAGTTTGTTTATGTATTTTCATTACTTATTAAAATACCGACTATGGCAATAAAATTTTATTTTAGCATCGTGCTTAAATTTTTAAGATGGTGCAAAAACATGCTTTAATAAATGTATGTTTGTAAATATTTGAAAAACATGTTTTACTGCTCTCTTGAAAAATTTTGTAAGATGCTAAAACTACCTTTTGGCACCATTTAATTTTTTTTTTCGCCAACCGACATAGGATACGAAACTTTTCCCCCTTCAGATACACAGGCAAGGCTGGTCTCAAACAAGAGTAAAGCTAGCAACAATATTGTTTTAACTCTGTAAGAGTTACAATAATGATATTAAATGCTGCGATTGGCTTTGGGCCCAATTACGAAAGTTTCTCCTAAAAAAAACTGTAGAAGAAGTCTTTTACATTTGTTTCAAATGAAGCTCGGTGTACAAGGTATTAGTTAATAATACAAACAACACTAATGGCATCAAGGCAAAAGTTTTAATTTCAATGTATATATTTAAATGTATATATTTTCCCCCCAAAAAGGAAAAAAAAAAAAAAAAAAAAAAAAAAAAGAAGAAGAAAAGAAAAGAAAGTTACAGTAATGAATTTAAAATGACGTTAAGCCGCGCTTTGTGACATAAGGAATTGGCTTCAAACGCGATAACGAAACTTTCACTTAACTTAATAACATGTAGCTTGAATTATTATTCAGGTTTATGTATGTATATGTATTTTTAAAAAATTGCATCTGATTACACTTATTAGATAAATTATTTCTGTTTGCATTTAATAATACTGATAAACGGCTTCTGTATATTAAATAAATTGTTTAAATATTGGGAAGAGGTGGCGAGAGGTAGAAAGACGAGTAAACAAACGGGTAGACAGACGGGTAGAGAGACGAGTAGCGACATAGGTAGACTGACGGGTAGCGAAACGAATAGACAGACGGCTAGAGAGAAAGATAAAAAGAGGGTTGACAGAGGGGTAGCGAGATGGGTCACGAGACGGGTAGCAACAACGGTAGACAGGAATGTAGCGAGAAAGGTTGCGAGATGCGTAGCGTGGTAGATAAAGAGACGAGTAGAGGGATGAGTACAGAGACGAGTTGACTGACGGGTAATGAGATTGGTAGCGAGTCGGGTACAAAAACAGACGGATAGTGAGACGGGTATACAGACGAGTAGAGAGACAGTAGATGGGTACGGAGATGGGTAGGAGGCGCATAGCCAGACGTGTAGAGAGACAGATAGACAAGTTGTGAGACAGATAGACAAATGGGTAGCGAAGTGGATAGAGACACGGCTAGACATACAAGTAGTTAGACGGATAGACAGACAGTTAGAGAAATAAATTGGCGGGTAGCGAGACCGGTAGAGAAATATAGAGACAGGTAGAGAGACGTGTAGAGAGATAGACAATCGGTTAGAGAGACGGGCAGAAGAACGGATAGGGAAACAGACAGATTGTGGAGAGACAGACAGACAGGCAAAAGAAAAGTCTGCGGATTGGCGCAGTAAAGGCGCAGGGTGCAGAGCCTCCTAGAGAACAATAAAGAAGTATCTGTTAAGCTTAACTTTGAAATATATATAATTTTTCAATTTTGCCGATATGGATATTTAATGTAAAAGTTATTTTACAGAAGTCATCGAAAGATTTTTTGTATACCTTAATAGTAATTTTGACTATAGTTTTGCAATCTGGTTTGTAGCAAAGCATGCTATCAATGTGGTTTGAAGTGTAAGAGTTTCTATAAACAGTTATACAAATAATAGATATATAATCAAGGAAGAAAAAATTTAAATTCACACACAAAAAAAGGTGCAACAATGAAATTAAATTTGCATTAAGCCACGCTTGATAGAATAATCTAATGGCTGCAAATCCAATTACGTAACTTTAAAATATTTGGCGTTTTAAAAGATCCGGCGGTTTTTTTTTCAAGTTTTGCGCAATACGCGCTTATGAAAATGAGATTCTTTGCCACATGTTAAAATAAATTATGACAACACATCTGATGAACGGTACTTCTTTTCTATTTTTTTTAACAGTGTATATGAATTTATATATGATATTTTGTAATTCTATCATTTAATTTGCTCTTTTTCTTTATATTGTAATTGTTAACCCTATGTTCTCAGCAATATCACTCAGACTAATCCCTTTGAGGGAAGTCCTAGTAATAAAATTACAAAAATGTCAATGTGTGCGTGAATTACATATAAACACTAAAACAAAAACCATTCTTTTCCAGCTTTAATTACATTAAAATTATTATTTTGGGAGTGCAGGGAAATGGTGAGCTTTTAACAGCTCACCATTTCCCTGCAAGTTTCCCCTGACTAGAGCTCCTATAATACCTTATAGGAGCCTTACCCCTGACAAGTTCGTCTGTCAAATTACGTCAATGAACACGAATGGGAATGATTATCTGCGACTCATTATGGGGAATAACCGGTGTTTTACGATATAGAAAACGTCTTAATTAGCTCCAATTCTTTGTCAGAACAGAGAATAAAAATGTATTCGAGTTGAAAGTGACCGGAATACATATTATGTGTCTGTCTCTTACTCTGCAAACACAAAAAAGTTTCTTGAATAAACAAAATTAGGTTTTGAGAAAACTTGTAAAAATAAACCTAATCTCATTTGATAGTTCTTAAATTCACTTATGGAAAATACATCGTTTCAAATCTTAAAATAATAATAATAATAATAAAAAATATTAATAAATACATAAATAAAAATAAATAATAAATAAATATTTAATTTTAAAAGTCAGTAGTTAAGAAAAACTTTTATAATGTGTTTCTTCGAAGTGCTTAATATTTTCAAGAGTCAAAAACGAATAATTTTAATGCCATATATAATTTTATTGTTATAATATGTAATTACTACAACAATATATAAATGTATTTTGAAGCTACATATTTAATAATAACTAATAAAATAATTATAAAGCTAACATATATATTTTTAATATTGAAAGTGTCATAATATTTAATGCACATTTTTCAAAAGGATTTTTTTTTTCAAAATGTGCATTCGGATAAAAAAATAAAATAAATAAATAAATAAAAAATAAAAGAATGATTGAAACTATCGTCAAGGATATTTTCATGAGTTTTTAATAGACTTTTATCATGTTTCCAAATTATGCCTTGATTTTGAAATAATAATGTCATGAATTTGTTGAAAGTCTGTGAAAAGCTCTACACTGCAAAAAAAAAAGAAAAAAAAAAGTGTTGATTTTACAGTATTATACTGTAAAATCAACACTTTTTTTTTTTTTTTTTTTTTTTTTTTTTCAGTGTAGAGCTTTTCATAGACTTTCAGCAAATTCACGACATTATTATTTCAAAATCAAGGTATAATTTGAAAACAGTACATTTACAAAATTTGAATACAGTATTATACTGTAAAATCCACATTTTTTTTCTTTTTTTTCAGTGTAGTTTTTTTGTTAATTATCAGAAATTTTAAATTTAATTACATTATCTGGATAAAAGTGCGGCAAGGTATTATTTTAAATCGCGTAAGTTTAATGATTTTTCCAATTTATATTTTTGATAAATAATAGAAATACATATCAAATATTTATATATCTCAAATTGAAGTTAACGTAATTATTTTTTCTTAAAAAATTATAATATGATAAATATTTCGAAAAAGTATACCGAATCTACGAAGATATTTAATTCTATAAATCTAGCCAATCGACATGAAAATATTGCAAGTAATCTTCAATTACTTTCGAAAAAGTTTTTAAAAAAAATAACCACATAAAATATGTAATAACAGTTGAATAATGTATCATCATCAAAAAGTTTTCTTTATATGAATTGAAACAGCGATACTTTAGAAGAAATCGATACATTACAGGAACAAGCAAACAAAAACAGAAGAAAGTCTATCTCGGGAAAAACTCGGCTCAGAGATAACTTAAAAACATGAATTATCTTTATTATTCATTAAACATTCATAAAAGTTATTCTGACACACCTATCATGAACATCGTAACATCCGTACCCCGCATTTTTACAAGATAAAGTCATTTCCTTTGCTACAAATTATGAACATAACACTCAAGATGTAACTATAAATGGATTATTCCCAGAAAGCAATTAACTTTTTTTTTTGCACGGGTATTTTTCTTTTTAAAAAGGATTATCTTGCCCATCCAAAATAATTACACAAATATACTGAATTTTTGTTTCAGTATCCCTAAGGTGTACCGTTTCTCATATTTATCCCATTTAAAAAAACACCAAACATGACAATTAAATAGGAAGAAGAGAAAAAAATAATTTTGAACATTTCTCATGCGATAAAAACTCTTGATAACAAGTTGCGACTCTTTTTTTTTTAATACTTCGTATCTCGGGCCACCCAGAGCTCACATTTAACCCCTGACAGACCCACCTAAGACTGTTTTTTCTTCCTTTTTTGCAATGAAAAACAGAGCAGAGACACAATGTTAATGACTTGCCCGTGTAGCCAGATAAGAGCATTAATTGCTGTAATTGCAACTCGGTAATTAGAGGGGTGGCAATTCAGAACGCCCCTACACTTCGAATAATATACATTTCCCTCCCCACAGAAAGGACCCAGCTAAAAAAAAATAATTATTAAGAAAATGAGTCTGTCTTTTCGTCTGTTCCGTGAGTTTACACCATTAAGCGGCAACAAGAATTTCCGTTTTTCTTTTCTTTTTTCTAATGGTACAGTTATGGTCTTTGATCCAGTATCATATGGTAATGAGATATTGCAGTAAAAAGAGTCCCTGGAGGTGGGTGAATATTGGATTTGCATTTACTCTTATATAAATCTAAAGAAGTTTTCGTGTCCAGGTACTTAAATCGTCCTATTTGTCGCTTTACACTGATAAAAAGAAACCGACGGATAATTTATAATGATTTATACAATAAAGCTAAATAATGAGGCATAATTTTTTTTTAAAGTTCTAACGTCATAAAACTTATATTTATTACATATATTAATCCTAGATATATTACGATCCACAAAAGCTTATAATTAAGTTCAAATATAGTCGGAGCATAGAGACATTTTTGCAGAATGTGGAAGTCTGTAAGCTTCAGAGCTTTGAAAAGCTTTTGTACATTGAATCACTTTAGTGAAAATTAAAATAAAATGAAAGTTCCTTTTTTATCTTGAATTTTTCATTCACTTTAACATACTAAAATATATTTAAATTTGTTTTCTACACTGAAAAAAAAAAAAGAAAAAAGAAAAAAAGAAAAAAAATGTTGATTTTACAGTATAATACTGGCAGCAAGGGGTGCCAGTATTATACCGTAAAATGATCAGTAATAAACAGTAAAATAAGCAGTAATACGCTACCGGGCATAGCTGGGATACCAGTATTATACCGTAAAATCAACAATTTTTTTATTTTTATTTTTGTAGTGCAGGGGTCACCAACTATGCACTTGCGGGTGAATTTGATCCCATGAGCCTCCTTTTTTGCACTCACAAAGCCTTTGTAATTTTACATCCATAAATATATGTTTTGTATTCGTGGAAAAGTACAGTAAGTATTGGTTTTGATAGAAAGAAAGAAATTGTCGTCACTCTGCACATTTAAAAAAAAATGAAATCTGCTATGATCAAAATATCCACTCTCATTCTTATTGATTAGACTGAGGGCAGACTTTTGCACATTCATTCATTCTTCGTATCCTAAAGAAGCTTTGTTAGCTTAAATTTTTCTAAGCGTTTAATTAGTGATATTATTTTGAGCAGTCACTATTTAAGAATGCCAATATTTAATCTCAGTTTTTCTAAGAGAAACATGCATTATTCAGAGAAAAACGTATTCATAACTTGAGCCACACAAACCTGCAATTACGTTTTTATACCATAAAAAAAATCTCGATTTCTTTTTCTCCCTTCATTTCATGTAATTCCTTTACAGATGTAACCGAAAGTTTTGGGTGTCGACAACACTTCATCCACAAAGGCAGGAAATAACAGTGTTCGACCACAGAGCGGCACGTTTGCTGTGATACCTGATCTTTGTTTCAAATGTTAGACTTTGTATGCAAAATAAACGTGGGTGTGATAGCTGCAAGAGATCTATTATTATTAGCATATAGGTGAGGAAATAACATAAACGTTCGCGCTTTGCCACAATCTAAAAGCACGTGGCACTGATACGAATAAAAAGCTCTTTCTTGAAGAAGTATAATTAACGTTTATTAGGAATTATCGTGACATTTTTCAGTACTGAAACATAAGATTTCGTAAGGAATCTTTTCAATAGATAAAGGATAGACCTTTGTTAGCCGTGTAGAAATAATTTCAGTATTTAGTTCCCCTAGTCCTTCATTAGCCAGAATGGGGGTAAAAATTAAGGCATCTGGAACACCTTTATCTATCATACTGGAAGGTCACATACCATGGCAGTCAATCACAGTAATTTTTCTTAAAGAATTTTCACGAATCCAACTTGTGGTAATGATCAAACCCTATCGTTCTTCATTTCCAATTTAATTTAATAGTAGCACATGTAAATAGCCTTGTAAATATTCGATAATTGTAAATATAAGGAAAAGACCTTTTATTGCCTCTATGTCCCTTTAATTGAGTCAGGGGTAACACATTGACGACAGGCAATTTTGTATGAAATCTGCATTTTAAAATAGTAGAAGCTCCGCCCTCTTCTGAAAACCTTTCGTCAATTAGTTTCCTAGATAGGTTTCTCAAGTTTATGCCTCAGTAAATATATTTCAACGTACGGATATAATATAAAATGTCTTACAAACTAAAAAAATATGTTAAATATGATATACATGCATTTTCTGTAAGGTAGAAGCCACGCCCCTATTCAATGATGTTTGATTAAATAAACCGCTACCTCCGTAATAATAAATACCTAACGCATTCATAGTTTCGAGGACTTTTGTGGTACCCTGTATATGATCTACAGAATTTATACATGCCAAGTAATAGACAAAAAGTGAGTTAAATTTAAAATCGTGTTCAGCAACTTAAAACGCACTTCCAGGAATTATTGTTAACAGACAGTAGAGAATTCTTTTGTGTGTCCCTGTAAATGAACGATGACTGCTATACACACACTATTCTGTAGTAAGCTTCTTGTAATGCACCTTGGTGATATATATATAAATTTCAATGCGTTTAAAATAGTGAAACATTATTTAATTAAACCGCAAACGATTTTTCTCCATAGACGTAATGTAACGGAATTCTTTTGACTGTCCCTGTAAAGTAACTATAAGTGCTATGCACACCCTATTCCATATTAAGCTCCTTGTAATGCACCTTAGTGATATATATCAATTACAATGTGATTGAAATTGTGTAACATCATTAAAATAAACCGCAAATGATTTTTCCCCATAGACCGTAATATAACGGAATTCTTTTGAGTGTACCTGTAAAAAAACTATAAGTGCTACACACTTCAGTTGAAATAGTGAACATGCTATAGATAACGACAATAACATATAAAAATTGCAGGGCAATCCGAGCATATTTACGGGAGTTAGAGCACGGACAGACGGCAGATGGCCATACGGCCAGACAAACCGAAGTCATAAACACTTTTCAACTAGGTTGGAGAGTGTTGAAAAGGTTAATGCAGATTATAAAAGTAGTGGATTAAATTAAAATTTACTTATTACATGCAAAATAATAAGAATAATAAACAAAGCTAATATAATGTAAACGTGTTAGTAATGGGCACCCTTAAGGAATTTCTTTAAAAATTATTTTTTAATTAATAGTTATAATTATTATATTCCAGTTTTTTGAAACATTATATTAATCCATGAACATTATTTAACCACCCTCATTGTTGCAATTTCCATTGTGAATCAAAATTTAATTGTAATAGCAGAAATAAATCAAAGCTCCCCAAATTCCAGTACTGGATACTGTACAAAAAATAATAGATAGTTGTTTTTATGATTGTATTTAGAATCAAAACTTAAGTAAAGCATAATAATGAAACAAAATAGTCATTTTCAAATAAATTAAACAATTACGATATCAATAATTAATAAAATATTTACGAGAATACTTAATTGCTCAAATTAATTAATGTAATTATCACAAAATCAATAATTTAATTATTTTAGATAGAAGATTTTAAATAGTGAATTTCAGTGAAATACAGCTATCAAATTATTAAGATAATCGGAGGAGGGGGGGGGGGGACAAGTAGAAAATAAAATAAAATGAAAATGAAAAAAGTATCTTGGAACATCATTGCATGGAATCGCATTTCCCATTAATTACATTTCCTGAAAGTACTTGATATATCACTCATAGTAATTGATAATAGAAATATGAAAGAAATGAAACCTAACAGTATGTAATTACTATTTATAGCACTAGGGGGCTTTGCCCCCTACGAGCTACGCTCGCCAACCCCATTCTGACACCGCAAACTTTAAAACACTCTGATATGAACAACTCTGAAACAATTATGGAAGATTGAATTATAATTAAACGATCAGTGGCGATATGCTGTAATCGGGTTTCCATTCATTTTCATGTGACTGAAGGATTTTAAGGCCGAATCAACTGCTGTCGAAACAGCCAGCAACTATTTTCGTGATTGATTAAATAAAATAAACATTTGAAAATCAACTTGTGACAATGTAGCTGCATCGGAGAATTTTATAACGATGCTATTGAAAATTGGGTACTTCTCCATTATCCCGTCGACTACTTTCTATAAAAGAAAAGAACTGTCACCAAAATATAGGATTTAACGCCAAAGTGCATGACCGTGGGTCACATTCAATTGACATCAGATGCGTTAAAAGTGCAAGTTATGTCATCGAGTGATTTTTAATTCAACGTTTACCTGTATATTTAATGATATTTTAACAATTTTTCAGTTATTTTGTTAATTTAAACGTTATTATTAAACGTAAAATATAGTTTTAAATTGATGGGAAATATTAATATTTACGCTGTTTTAAATTAATCTCTCGTGTAAATATTTTTTTTAATTGAAACTGTTTGGAAATATCGTTATTTGAGCATTTTAAATATGACGTAAGTTTCTCCATTTAAACTTTGAACGCGTAATGATTTAATGATTTCTCTTTTTTTAATATTCACGCCCAAGAATATTTTTATTACGTAATTTTCTACAATTACTGCTTTTAACACGAGATCATTTAATTATTATTTTAAAGATTTTTTTCTGTTTTTATAATTACGTGTAAATACATTTTTTAATTGAAAGGGAATATTATTATGTGCGCTATTTTACAAATTGGCAACAATTCAAATAATGGACTTTTTGAAATATGAAATAAATCGCCATCAAAATAATGATAATTTAAATAAAAAATTTAAATAAAGCTTCAAAAATCTAGTCAAATTAAAAAATATATTTGCACTCTGCACACCGCAAGTTTGTCAACTATATCCTTTAAATTATGGTTAAATTTCTATGCATAGTTTTCGTTCCTATAAACTTTTTTTAAGAGAACTATTTTGACTGACTTTAATATTAAATATCTTTTTAAATAATTCTACGATTTAAAAACTGTCTGCTTCAGCATGTTTATCGAACATTTCTCTATAAAACTACCAATTTTCATATTTTCATATGCAATAATTTTCTGAATCCAGAAAGACCTCAAGGCACAAAATCTTCATTGACAGCGGCTGCGGTGGCAGTGGTTATTTATTTATTTATTTATTTTATGTGGAGAGATCCTTTTATATAGAGAGATGAATAATCAGATATTGAAGACAGAAAGTAATAGATTTTTAACAACTCGTGTGACTTAAAATATTCTCTTTATTTGAATAAGGAGGGCTTGAGCCTTATGAACCCCTCCTTTTCTTATGCCCTTGAACATCATGCTCTACACACTGATTAGTTCGATTGATTGCTAGATTATAAAATATGTGAGGCAGAGTTTTAAAATAATAATAATCTGGTTTAATATTAAAAGTTGATTAACCACATGAAATTACTTAAAAACAGCTATTAGTAAAAATTTTGAAAATTAAAATTTTTATAAATCATAACAAAGAGTATGAGACAAATCATCATTGGCTTTTCGATTGCTGGACATTCATTCAAAATATGAAAAATAATCTACTATTTTAAAGCTTTAAATTTTTTCCCGATTTTGTATTTTCTTTGCAATTATTATTATTTATTGTTGATTTTTGGCAAAAATTTTTTACATTAGGTGGTAGAAATTTTCTTTGGATATGGGTACACAATATTTTTTTTTTATGACTTTCATCATTTAATTTAGGGATAGGAGACGATGGGGGTTTTCATTAATGCAGGTATAAATATGTCCATTAAAACTTTAATTATGACCTTTTCAAATCCATCAATACTAAATAAATATTTTAAGGTGGAATCCAACAAAATTAAAATATTCGTAAATTGAAGTTGAAGATATTTTAATCATAATCTATCTACTTGAGAAATCGTGTAGTTAGGAGGAGAATCTGTTTGTTGACTAACTGATAATTTAAAACATTCACCACAGTCTATATCTTCCTTGATTTTACTGGATGAACAGCAATAAGAACAGAACTGCACTACAGCATTTTAGGAAGAATATATCAATTTTCATTTACAAATGAGCTTTCTGTTTAAAAAAAAAACATAAATCACTGCAAAAAATTAAAAAAGTAATAGCTTTGAAAGCCCTTTCTATGAGGTGATCAATGTAAATACTATGATAGCATACCCCCAGATAGCAGCGCCATCTATCAACGTTAGCTCACTTCCAATTTTGAATCAAATGCATTAGGCATTTATATTACGGGGGTAATGAATAAACACAAGAATTCTCGTTTCCGGTCTCCAATGTGTTAAAATGCTTAAATCTCATTTTTAACACTTTCCAACATAGTTGAAAAGTGTTTATGACTTCGGTTTGTCCGTCCGTCTGTCCGTTTGCCGTCCGTCATGCTCTAACTCTCGTAAATATAGTTGGATTGCCCTGAAATTTATGTATGTTATTGTCGTTTATTATAGATGAACCCTATTGAAAGTGTAGCACTTACAGTTTTTTACACGGAGAGTCAAAATATTCCGTTACATCACAGTCAATGGGAAAAAATCGTTTCAAGTGCATTTTGATGATGCTACACCATTTGAAACATGATGAAATTATTATACAATTATGAAGCGCACTAAAACATGCTTTTTGCAGAATATGGAGTGCAAAGCATTTTTTCTTCATTTACAGTGTAAAATAAAAGAATTCTGTTACACATGCTTCGACAGGGACAAATCGTTTGCAGTGTAATTTAATGATGTTTCACTATTCCAAACATAATGAAATTAATATGCATTATTAATATACATATTGGTACAATATTAATACAATACAATTATACAATATTAATATTGGTGCACTATAAATTGCTCGCTTAAAAGTATGGTGTGCATTGCATTTATTGTTCATTTACAGGGACACACAAAAAAAATCGGTTACAGTATACGTGCAATAATTATACAATGTATGTGTGATAAGTGCGTTTTCAACACTGGTTTACGTTTTTAACTAATTTTTTGCATAGTACGTGGTGTGCATAAATTCAGTTGATCATATACAGGGCTACACAAAGAAATTGTTAAATATTACAGACTATGCTTAAGGTAGTTTTTAATTGTGTTACGCATTTTCCTGCTGAACTATAGTAGACACATAGAAGTTTCTGGAAAATAAATAAATACATATACAGGGCTACGCAAAGAACAAGGTACAATGTCGTTTATGATTGGTAATTGCTGGAAGTTTGTCACAAAAGTCTTTAGATAATATATAGAATTGTAGAAAAGATTTCGAGAGCATTTCCATCGATTGGCGAAAATTGGTATATGCGAATTTTCTAAATGAACTAAGTTTTATCATGCTATGTAGTATATATCCGAATCTATAGATCATATACAGGGCTGCACAAAATAATCCGACTATATTTTTGACTATGAAAGGCAATCGCTAAAGCTGGACTTTTAAATGTCTTATATGTTTCCTATACTGTATACTTCCATATCTTCTTTCACCATATTTATTGATGAAGTTTCTTTACAGTTTTCTGTATGTGTTGGAAAGTGTTTCATAATCTATGCTTGACGCATGATTTTTCCTTTTTGTTCTCAGTTTGTGTGAATTTTTTTTTTCAGTATATCAGTATGTTTAATATACCAAAACTTCAATATATATATTTTATTTGACTTTTTTAAATGGAAGATCCTTATGTTGCGTTTTATAAAATTAAGGATTGAATTCCCAATAATATAAGAAGTTTATTTTTAATATAAATAGTTAGCAAAAGTATCTTTTTTTTTACTGTACTTTTACATAAATAGTTACATTTTGTTTTCCCAAACTAGTTAACTTTTTGGAAATCTGATTTTTACAGTTATAGTCAAAGAGCATCATTTAAAAGAAAAACTAATACAAAATATTGGTTTGTGTAGAAGAAGAAAAATTCTAAAAAATTTTTAATGTTAGTAAACAACAATTTTTTTTTTCAAATGGTATCAACAGTAAAGTTTTTTTATTTTTATTTTTATTTTTTTTAAATTATATATAAAGTTAGTGTTTTTATAAAATCATTTAATAATGTACCAAAAAAGCACGGTAAAATTCTAAAATTTACAAAAATGTTCAAAGGGTAACGAAGGTTGTCCTTAACGTGAATGAACCCTTAGCGTTATGAATTAACGTAACGTTACACTGAAGAAAAAAAAAAAGAAGAAAGAGAGAGAGGGGAGGGAGGGAGGGGAGAGAGAGAGAGAGAGAGAGAGAGAGAGAGAGATGTTTCTGATTCTACGAAAATATAATATAACCGCGTACGAAAATATAAAATGACATGTTCCAAGTTACTCACGATTTCTAAAATCGTTCTTTATCTTTAGGAACCTCAGAAACCAATATATTTTCAATATTTAAATGAGGATTTATAAAAACAAAGTTTCTTTTGCTGCCACTGATTTTAGGGAACGTTTCCAAGTACAGTTTAATTACATATTAATTCACACACAATAACCCAACATGAGTGAAAAATTGACCTGAGCCAGGACTCGAACCTGGGACAAATGTGAGAGATTGTCGGGGTACACTGCAAGAAAAAAAAAAGTGTTGATTTTACAGTATAATACTAGCACTCCAGCTGCTAGTATTATATCGTAAAATTAACCGGCAGACTGCAATTATCCCTTCCCTCTTATCTATATTCGCCTCATATATTGTATAATCAATGATATATTTTAGATTTTGAGCACCAGAATTTTCCATTTTGTAACACCATAGTGATACATCTTTCAGGAATAGGTAATAAGTATACATTTATTTAATAATTATAAGGTATATTACATTAAGAATAGATTATTATGTAGTGGGTAATTTGGTTCAGGTCTCCAAAATCTTTAACCGCTGTGCGAGGAGCGTCCCGTACACAATTTTTAATCTTTTAGCATCAATAATTCCAAATCGACATCTTTATCTAATTTGATCTCAGAAGTTCTGTGATTAAATAAAGCAAAATTTTGTACATAAAAATACTGGTAGAAAAAAGATTGAGGATTGTCGCACCTTATGCGTTATGTATGCGTCGCGAAGTGGTTAACTCAACCGTGTTTCGCATAATTGATCAGCCGAATAACTTATTTCCGGATAACTGATGCTTTTGTATACTTTTAAAAATTTAATAGATCATCGATAAATAATTAATAGATAGATAATGGTATACATGTTCAGAGCCATAATCCTACATCAAATTTTATCAAGACTTCCACTCCCACCAAGACATGAATCGCAAATCAAAATGAGTTCAGAGACGAAATTAGATACACATATAAGCGCAAACGAGTTAAATCTACACATTCTGTTTTTGTTTTTGTTTTTTATTATTCCCGGCGTCTTTTAGCTACCGGCAGGCTGCAATTACCGCGTGCACCTATGTTCCCCTCCCATAAGGTAGCTTTCGCCCACGACCTCGGCCTGGGTTCAACACCTGCTTGCCATGATTGCGGCACGGAATACGAGATGCAAGGAGAGAATTAATATCCCTGTGCTTGGCTATAAAATAACACTTATTTCAGAACGAAAAAAAAAAAAGAAATGGTGACAAAAGTTTGAATTACTTGTAAAGGATATCGCCAATCGAGCGTAAACAAAAAAGAATAAATCGCCCGGAAAATATTTATTTGCGGATTCGTTTCAGAAAGCTTGAGTTTACATTTGCAAATCTATTGCTAGTGGTGCAAATGCTTCAGTTTATTAACTGTAATTGTACTAGTTCATTACAATCATTATTCAAATTTTACAAAGTAAAATGATTTATTTTATTAGTAACTTTACACAAGCTTAAAGGTATTTGTAAGATTTTTTTGCGTAGTGTTCTAAATTTTATTTTTTAACATATTCAACCACAAAATGTATATATCACGCAAAAATTATATAACAGGAAATGGCCAATTTCAATAATATCGTTGCTTTCAATCTAATTTTTTTAGAATAATATCATACCGTTATAAAGTATTCAAAATTATCAATAATCTTACAATGTTTTATAATACGGAAGAATCACTCTTAATGACTTCTTTTACATAAAAACAAAACAATTAAACATAAAAATACAGATGATAATTTTTTAAAGCGTACTTTTGTTATTTTTAATGCGTGCAATACGTTATAGAAATGTTAAACACATTTTGATTTAGAATCTTTAAAAATATATGTTTTCTGGCGAACCTAAGACGTTTAGCTTAAATTGCCAACGCTCTGTCTATTCAGCTTCAGCTACCTCAATATTTAACTCAATAAACAGAGCGTGGACAATTTAAACGAAAGTTTTGGGCTCGACTCCGGGCCGGGACAATTTTCCACTCAGTCGGGAAAATATCAAATCGTAGGATTTCTTTACCAATCAGTATGATAAAGTTAAAAATATTAATAACGCGCAGAATATTTTAGTTGTAATCTTTGCTTTGTCTAATCTTACTTTGTGTAATCTAAAATGTCGTTAATATTACATTCCGTCCTGAAGCGTTAATATACAGAAAGATTATTTTGCATTAGTTCTTCCAGATTATTATCCCAAAGAACGATTTCAGGTCTTCCACGGGTATTTCAGTTTGTATATTCACATATTCTACACGAAATTTTTAAACCGAACGTTGCACTGTGCGTTCATTAGCAATATCCTGCCCAAATGCAACACTGATCAGGGTGAGTGTTGAAGTTTAAATTCATAAAGCATAAGTTGAGATGGAATTTCTTCAATCGTTGTCACCCAATTTAAAAATAAAAACTGTGCAGTTTTACAGATTAAAACATGGATGAAAGGTTGTTGCCATAATATATATATATATAAATAATATAATGTTTGTATATCGCTTCATACGTGAATAAAAATCTGTATATAAAATCAACACGACTGAAAGCAGAAATTTCATCTGGAATAACCTAATTTTTCAAAAAAAAAAAAAAAAAAAAAAAAAAAAGAATAACTCTATAAATACTTTTTGTAAGTCTGTAGAACTATTTCTAAACATATTTCCTCTAAAACGGTAGAAATTTATGTTTACACAATGCTAAGTTTCTCAAATCTTAGCTGTATTTCTCTAGAACGATTTGGCACCAATATATTTTTTTAATGTATTTTGTGGATTTGAGTGATTGTATAGGAGGTCTTAATTCAACACATCTGATATTTCTGGTTTGTTATTTTTATTATTTATGAAAGATTCTTATGAAGGCTGTTTTGACACACCGACCACACAATAACTTTTCTTTTTTTTTTTTCTCAACCCAATTAAACAAGTTTTGAACAGAAATTTCACTTAAGAAGTTGAACCAATACATTCAGCACCATATAGAAAGAATGCTTTTTATTAAATACATTTTCTGCTATTACTAAAACAGCTTTAATATTATTATTATTATAACCGATTTTATTTAAGTCTCTACAGATTAATCTTTAAGTCTCATTTATCACCAGGTAAGGCAACTCTATAATGGCGCTAGATTTTACAGACCGCTATGTAAAGAAGAACAATGTGAAGTCTCCTCCCATTTTACATTGCACCGAGTAGGACTATCAAGTACTCCACCTCCTCCACCCAATTTATTTCGAAATCCATCCATCATTTGATAGAAACATGGCCATAGGCGCATATTTGTTTCAACTTTGCGTAGGTGTGGGTGCCTTTGTGTCCAAAATTATGCATATAAACAAACAATCAATTATACTTAATTAATTAAACGCCCACTTAAATTTCCTTCACGTTTCTAGAAAGAAAAAAATCTCAATAAAAAGGTAATATTGTCAGTGCGCTATTGCTTTGCAATCACAAAAAAAAGAAAAATAATAGTTGAAGTTAGGGTCGTTTTGAAATCCAAAAGAGCTGTTTTCTGAAAGATTTCGGAATTAATTTTTGTTTGGAAACGCATGAAGGAACTATGTAATCGAATGGTGTTTTCCATGTTTTGGTAAAGACAGAAGATCTTTCAGAATATACTGTCAAAGTTGCCGCTTTGAACACAATTTCCGGGTGCAACAGCACGGGAAAAGATAAAAACCTGTCGTCACGTGACAGCAATTGCTTATAATTAATTCACTTATCAAAAAAAATTCTAAGTTAAAAAAATTAAGACCAGTGCCTGATTTACGGCAGGGCATTCGGGGCACGGGCCCAGGGCCCCCGATTTTCAGGGTCCCCCAAATGCTACTGCAGACTTTTCAATTATTGGCCAAAACAGTTTTTACTGTCAAAAAACAAAATTAAAATGGAAAATGTTTGTCAAAGATTGTCTATGATTTTTCAAAGTAACTTCATTTTTTCCTGATTGTCTTGTAACAATTTATGTGCAGGAATGTACAGAACTCCGTTTTTGGGATCGCCATATTATTTTATTTTTATTTACTTTACCTGTAAGACCCTCATGGTTAACATGGACAAAGCCACGTAGTTCTGCTAGTTACTTGTATAAATGATTTTTTTTTTTCAGTCAAAGCTTGTATTTGAAAGAAAAAGTTATTTGATTAATAGGATATGCTAATATTTTACATAATTATAGCTTGGTACTGCGATTTTATTATTAGTTGTTGCATACTTTATCATTACAGATATATGGACTTGCATAGAGAAAGGTAATCAGCACCACACAGTTTATTATAGAATTCAATTAAAAATTCATAATTATGAAATAATTATTTAAAAGTAAATTAATGATTATCAAATTTAATTTTTTAAATTAATACATTTTAAAGAAATTATTAAAGTCAATAGTGATTATCTTAATAAGTACTGCTTTCGATATTATATATTCTTTTATTCAAGGCCTCTGTAAGCATCGGTGCAAGGAGGGCCCCCATATGCATTTGTGCCCAGGGCCCCCAAATTTGTAAATCGGTCCCTGATTAAGACAAGCTTTTATTATAATGTACTGAAAAGGGAAAAAAATTGAAAGACAATTGATTGAAATAAATACCTTTTTTAAAAGAAATAAGTTAAATTGCGAGTGATTTTTTTATGTCTTTTCTTTAAAAAAAAGTAAAATGGATATACAATTTTAAATCAAGCTTCCCGGAAAGAAAATAATCGATTAATATTTTCCTGAAGTCGAACAAACTTCCATACAGTCCCTGATCGGAATTGAAATATACCAATTTACCAACCATGCTACAGTTCAATCGACGAACACCAGATTATTTCTGAAGCAATAAATGAGATTTACGTGATCACATACTTCATGACATTTACGTATCCTTATTGGACAAATGTTTTTGCCCCCTGAGGGATGACGGAAGCAAATTTTAAATCCATTTTTTACAGACTATTGTGTTGTTTAAAAATAAGAAATAAAAGCTTTGTGCAAGAATATTAAAAGGAAGAATAGGAACGTTAAAAATGCACAAATAATACACAACTAGTGCCAATCCCAAAGCTTTCTTCCATCTCAATCATGATAATACTTCAAAATTCGCTATCACACCGCCAATAAAATCAATATTTTTCGTCATTCTGTTGTACGTTAGCTGCTTGCGAATCGTCTGGATGTGTGATCAGCCGATATATACTAAACTACGAAAAGTTCTTCTGAACTGTACCGCCAAGAACAGATGGCCTCCCTATTCCTTGGTTTTAAGATTTTAGCTAATTTTACTGGAAAATACTAAGCTAAAATGCGTGGAACCCGATTGAAGAAGATTCATTCCCAGTTCTTGTCAATATGAATTTGAATGAGAATATCGCCAGTCCTCTACAGCTAAGTTGGCTTCATTTATGGCAACCTATTTTTATCGCATTATTTAGTGATATTTAGCCAAGTATCGCCAAGCTTGGCCAGAATTTGATGTTGGGGAATATAAATATATAGTGTTAAGCATATAAGAGTTGGAACAATGGTTACAACAATGAAAGAAAAATTGTCGAAATCATGTTGACTAAAACTCATAAATTAAACTCATTTATGGATGAATTCTGCTGTCTTGCTTGAAAATGTCAGCCACCCTAAAATTTCAAAATGCTATATCTCAGACATTTTTTAAGATAGAGGCAAAATAAAAATTGCTCCGGAATCCCCGGATTAACTGAAAAAAAAATAGGATTTCTAATTTTTTTGTACATTTTTTTGAATTTGAAATCTTTAAATGGCTATCACTGCGCCCTCTTCCTGCGGAATATCCCCAAATTCAACTGGGACCCACAGGCCATAGACAAAAACATATACAAAAAATTTGGTTCAATTATCTGCATAACTTCGTACACTTTTCGATGATACAATAATGAAAATGGAACAAAAGACGTTATCGCAGCGCTTCCTTTTGTTGGAATATCTCGAAATTCAAGTGGTACCTGCTGGCCATATCCAAAAACATACAAAAACAATTTGGTTTAATTATCTGTATAACTTCATACACTTTTCGATGATACAATGAGGACAGACAGACAGACGAACGGACAGAGACATTTTGTAAAAACATGTTTTTCTGAATCTCTGACCCCTAAAACGTGTAAATTCGTCGAAAAAAATTTCGATTACAATACTTTCTTCTATTATAGATAGAAGAAAGTAAAAAAGCAGCAAATAGCTGTTTCGAATAGTCATCGCCCCTCTGTCGTTTTGCCCAGTTTTTCTTTTTCTTGTACGCTGTGCTTTCCTCTTTGTCGCACTGAAGAAGAATCTCGCTTGTGGATTCGAAACAGCTGTTTGCTGCTTTTTTGTGTATTATTTGTGCATTTTTAACATTGGTATTCTTCCTTTTAATATTGTATTTTTAGCGGAAATACGTCACACTACCAAAAATCATGTCAATTGTAGTACAGGAAGTGTGTTAACATTGGATTTCAAGATTTAACCCCAAAGGACATACAAAGCAAGTTAAATAAAAGCTTTTAAAAATGGGAAACATTATTCGATTCCAATTCGCTTCACTAGTCAGTCCTGCCAATTTTATACCTTTACGTTTAAAAATGAGTCAGGAATTGTGTCAGAAAGTTTTGCGTTGTTGAGCAGAGAATTTAGGAACTCACCTTAAGCAAAAGGTAACTTTTGGGTGACATGAACGATAATGTGTAATTTTATTTTAAAAGTTACGTATGACGTAACAAAGATAATTCCGGTTAATACTACACATAACATACATAAATTAGTCCATTAATATATCAACCGGGATCGAATTTTCAACAACAATTTAATTTATTAGCATATAGAACATTTTCTGTAGCTCATTGCAGATATTGTGTTTTAGATAATAAACTGCGATTATAAAAATAAAAGATAATCCAATGACATTAAACAATTCACTCATTAAAATTCAAGATGCAATATTTTATTCTAGCCTTTAAATTTGTTTTCACTTGTAAAATTGGAGTCACATTATTCTTATTAACAGAATCTAAATGAAATAAAAGTTTATAAAAGGACATATTTTGAAATTTTCTATTTAATCCTTTGATTAGGGATTAAGACTGGCGACTATTTTTATATTGAATCGTGCCACAATTTGCAAAAAAAAAAATTCTTTCTGGTAGATTTCTCTTCAAAATATCTCAGTATAAGTGTATGGCAGAGATTATTTTTCAAAGACTTGTAGGAATAGTATAAAAACTGCTCCACTGGGACGAATGTGTTCCAACCCGTAATCAAAAGGTTAATTATCCAAATGAAGTTCCAGAGAGAAAAGGCAATCGAATTCAAACTGAAATCGGAGGAAAGGTCTTGATCTCTTCAGAGATGAAAATTTTGAAGTTTTATATACATCAGAAAATCGCTTCAACATAATACAATCGAAAATGATATTACTAAAATTTGAGGTTAATTTATTTTGATGCAAGAATATCTTAAGGGAAAAATCACAAAAGAAAAAATTCTATTCTAAAGTCAAAAGAAGAAATTCTATTTGACCTAATTTATTAACTGAAAATTAGGAACATAATTTAGTTCCTAATTTATTAATTGAACCAGTGTTGCCAGTTCGCTACTTAATAATAATAATAATAATAATAATAATAATAATAATAATAATAATAATAATAATAATCAGATTTCTCGATTGCTACAACTTTTTTGAAATAGTAATATTCGACAGATGAAATAAGGTGAAAACAAAACGAATTATACTATTTCAAAAAAGCTAGAATTTAGGAGGTAAAACACGTCCCAGAACACTTAAAAACCGATAAGATGCATACAAAATCTATTGTGTTAAGATTAAACATGATGTGGAAAATCAAATGAAAAAATAAATAAATAAATAAAATATCTAAAAACATTTCACCATAAAACTGTTTCATGGCTTCATAATAAGAACCCCTATTTTAGTGCCAAAATAAATGAAAGATAGAATGATAAACAGTAGCAGTAAATTACGTGTGTTACTTCGTTTGCTATTTCTTATTTCCTTTATTTCAATGAGATTTGAAGATCTTAGAAGAGGCTCCTTATCCGAAGCCTTGGAGCATCTGAATGATAAATTCATTTTATCTGCTCGTGATTTTCATTACGTTTGTTTTACACGTCATGTGTTTTATAAAGAACTACTTCATAAAGATGTAAAATAACGAAATTGTTCATTTTGTGAGTAATGATGATTCAAAATTCCACGCAGGTGAAACTCTTGGCTGCGCTAATGAATAAATTGAAAAAAAATTATATTAGCCGTTGGTAATGATAGTTTGCATTTTATTCCTGATGATAGCTATGTGTATAGCTGAAAGTGCTCGGAGTAATTGACATTGATTAATATTAATGTAGTTTAATAATTTTTTTTACAATTTTATCATCTTTTAAGTAGAGTTGCAAAAATCCGGTTTATTCCCGGGTCTATTGGAAATAAACCCGGTTCATTCCCAGGTTTATTCCTAAAAGACCTGGTTTATTCCCAAAAAACCCGGTTTGTTCCCAAAAACCCGGTTTATTCCCAGGTTTAAACCGGGTTTTTTCTAGCCTTTGTAACTCTATCTTTAAGCAATAAAAGACATTATGTGTAATTTTATTTTTTGACTTTTTAAGAGGAATTTTAACACTTTACTCATTTATTTGAATAGATAGAAGTTTGGGTGAAAGAATTCCGTTTACGACCATAGATGACCGAAACATCAAGTGTGATTCGAACTCCTAATGTTTACTACGATGAGGATCATCATTTTTAGACCTTCATGCCCCGAGTTATCAGGTGCCGCTCGCAGAACAAACTCAATTACGAAATTTGATCGACGTTTTGAATACGCTTGTCCAGGAAATGACGCCCACAACTTGGCCATCGATCAGAAACTTTTATTATCAACTCGATAAAAGTATCACGGAGAGAAAAAGATAGCTTGGAGGAAAAATAGACTAAAAAATAATAATAATCGAAAAGTCAACCACAGAACGATAAAGTTACCCTGTGGCAAGATCTCCGATGGAACGCTGTATTCGATTCGTAGGTGCCTGTCAGGTGACGGTTGACGTGTGACCCTGACTCGATTGTTCCTTCGGGGCCACACCTTGCTTTGAAGTTGGAGCACCATCTCAGTTTTGACATCGCGGAACGAATTGCTGACTGTGATCGCTGATATCGAGAGGTATTCCGCCGTGACGACTCAATAGTCTCTGATCAGAGACGCAGAAAAAGCAACTGTGGAAAAATAATGTCACCAAGTGACAAGGAAAAACGATCCATTTCGAAATAGGAGAAATGAAAGCGGGGTAATAAAGGGTATTTTGAAGAAAATTTTCATATGATAAATATGGCGTAGATTAAAATAAATATATTTGCTGATGTACAGAATTGAAAAAAAATATACCGTCTAAATGGGTGGGCCGGTAGTGCCAAGGTCCAAGCTTCAATTTTGTCGTGTTAGCAGAGTCTATGTTGTTATTATTATGAAAAGTGTTCATGAACTCCGCTTTGACCGTTCTGTCTGGCTGTCTGCTAACTCTCGTAAATATACTTGGATTGCAATCTAAATTTTAGATGTGATTGAGATTCACTAAAGAATGTTCGGTATTGGAGATGAAACATATAGCATTTGTAATTCGTTTACAGGTGCACACAAAATTATTCCGCTATATTATAGTCTATGGGAGAAAATCGTGCGGTGCATTTCAATGATGTTAAGACAATTCAAACATAATGACATTTGTATGCATCCTTGAGGTGGATTGCAACATGCTTTCTGTGGAGTATAGAATAAGTAGCATTTATAGTTCGTTTTAGTGGATCACAAGAAAATTCCATTACATTATGATCTGTAGGGAAAATGCGTTTGCGGTGCATTATAATGATGTTACGATACTTTAAACATAATATAATTGATATGCTTCACTGAGATGTACTAAATATGTTAGTAGGTTATAAAGTTCATAGTATTATTGTTCATTTACAGAGACACTAAAAGAAAATTCGGTTATAGATGGACTATTATCAATAATTGCTGGAAATGTGTTTTCAGCTACGGTATGTGTTTTTAAAATTAAGTAATTTTTAGTATATTGCGTAGTGTGTATAAATTCTATGGGTCACATACAGGGCTGCATGAAAGAATTCACACATATTACCGGATATGAACAGCAATTGCAAAAAATGAATTTTTACTGCGTTATGTGTTTTAATTTTTTATTTAGCTATATCGTTTCATTGCATGAGAGAATGGAATTTCTTAACAATATTATGTTAGTGTTGGAAAGTGTTTCATAATCTATGACGGTTGCATGATTTCGCGTTCTAGATTAATATTAAAAAGAATTTAAAATACAATCGAATCATACTGCAATCAATACTGCATCTTTTATTAATTGCATGAAGTAAATATGGTGCTTTTCTATTGCATATCAACTAAGATTTATCTATTTAGTGATTTTCTACGTGATGTTATATGTGACTTATATGCAACTTTATGGTATTATTGCTACATAAGTCAATCAGTAATATATTTTAAATTTTGGGCACCAACTAACTCGATAGAAAAGTATACTTTTCCATAACTGAATATATTTCGAAAAATAAATTATATATGTTAATCTGTATGTAGGGCCCCGACACAAATCAAATTTAGCACATATGCATTAACTATCGTTTAATATAAAATGCCTCAATGAATGTGTGATATATGTAGTTGGATCACCTTCTCAGTTATGATATCACGGAACGAATTGCTGACTATGATAGCTGATATCGAGAGTTATTCCTCCGTTACGACTCAATAGTCTCTGGTCAGAGACGTAGAAGAAGCAATTGCAAAAGAAAAAAAAAAAAAAAAAAAAAAAAAAAAATGTCAGCAAGTGACAAGAAAAAATGATCTTTTTGGAAATAGGAGAAATGAAAGCGGGGTATAAACCGTATTGAGAAAAAATGCATGTGATAAATATGATGCAGATTAAAATACTGGGTGTCCCATAAATCCTTTTTCATTTCAAAAATTCGTTTAAAAAATGAACAAATTGTTGCATCGGAGTGCCATTTGCACCATAAGACTTATAAAAGTTTCGGTATTGAGATTTTTGCTTTAAATAAGAATCCATACCTTGATTTTTTCTTATTTATTTTCACATTCACAACATAAATCTTGAAAATCACGAAACATAAATTTGACAGTCAAAAACCATAAACCTGATCAAAGTTCTGTTTTAGAACTAGTATTTTATAGTGCCAATGCGTTTAAGTATAACCATCTTTTTGCAAATATTCATATTAAATGAATTAAATAATAAATAATATCCCCAGCCGAGTATTGGGCGAACAAAATTCCTCTATATTAAAAAAAGTAACGATTTGGAAATGGATCAATGAAAATCTGCGTAGATCCTCCCGGCTTTTTTTTCTTTTATTTTCTTCTAGAAAATAGAGATTTCTGCACGACACCGAACGGGATCGCGAAGCGATTACGCGGGGGGTTGGAGAGCGTAACGAGCAGGGAGGCACCCCCCCCCCTATTAAAGTAGAACAATATACAAATAAGAGCAATCCTTTGTGCCCTGCGAATTTTCAAAAAACTGAAACTGACTCGATCATGACATTTTATAGAACGAACTGCGGCTTTCAATAGTCTACCAAAATGCAGGCTCAGTGGTGGATTCATGTGCCACTCAATATTTCTTTGAGATAAATAATAGCAAATTGTTTCATTTTTGTCAATTGAGCAAATAAATTTGTATAAATCTCAAAGTTTCCTTTTAGAACCTGCGACATTATCACTATAAATATGCTGAGGAGCCCCTCTTCGAGAGCAAAATCGCTTTAATGAAACAATGAATGACTCAGAGGTCAAATCAATCAGAGGTTAACCAACTCTAAATACACACTGCAAAAAATAATTGTTGATTTTACAGTATAAAACTGGCATCCCAGCTGCCAGTATTATACCGTAAAATTAACAGTATTAAACAGTAAAATAAACAGTAATACGCTGCCGCGCAAGCAGTAATACGCTACCGCGCATGCGCGGTAGCGTATTTTTTTTAGGAAGATACTTTTACTTTCGAAACCGGTTCCGAAAGTGAAAGTATCTTCCTAAAAAAAAATCCGCAAAGAAAATCGAAAAAGTAATCAACGGCGGAAATAGGGATTAATCTCTGTTTTCCAATGCAAAAAATATTGTTTCAAAATATTGAAATGCAAACGAGATATTAGGGAAAAAATGCCCCGTAGGATTAACATTAGCAAGCGGGTGTCTTCAAGTGCGTGAAGAGGGCCGTTAAGTAATGCTACCTTGCTTTTAGCTACTAATATGGTTACCTTTCCCTTCATTTCATGAGGTTGCACCACATATATGACTGCGGCATATCCTGATTCTGAAGCATCACTATATCCATGAAATATGAGTTTTTTACTGGAAACTTGGATCCATCGAGGAATTCGAACAAGGCAAACTTGTTCAAATGCTTTTTGAATTTTTTTTCCAATTTGCTTAGAATGTTAATGTTAAGAAAGAGCAATATTATAATTTCATCAATCACAATTGTCAGTAAAAAATCTTTATTGAGATAGTTCTTCAACTAAAACTGACTCAGTTAGAAATCTAAATTAACACTTGACGAACTTTATACTTTTATATTCAAATTGAAGCTATCATGAATTCTAGACCACTGGTGGCAATAGATAATGATAACAATTCATATAATACAAATATATTGACTAATATTTAATAACATTTAATAACTGGTGATGCTATTACTTCTCCAGCTAAACCTTAAAATGAGGAAAATTTGTCTTTACGATTCGTTGGAATAGTGTACAAAAATTGAAATTATGTTTTTGGAGAAAATGTAGTATTGATTATCTGAGTTCTTTAGAGAAAAGAAAAAAAATCACGGATAGTATATGTATTGAAAATTTTAAAGAAAATGATGTAGTAATTTTGAAAGAGGATAATGCTCCTCCAGCTGTTTGGCCATTGGACAAAATTATTGAGATCCATCCAGGTAAGGATGGTATAGTTCGTGTAGTGACTGTTAAAACTGCTAGGTTATCTTTAAGAAACCAATTGTAAAACTTTGTATTCTTTCATTGCATCAGGAATAACTTCTTGATAGACGGGAGTATGTTCAATATAACTGAATTTATTCCAGTTAGTTGTTTGGTTATTATTTAGACTGTGAGATAACAGATGGTGCCACTGCGCATTCTTTAGAATGTTTTTAAAGTTCTGACATTGACAGAGTCAGAGTAGCTCTTTAAGTTTCCAGTAAATTTAGACCAAAAAAAGCTTCTGCCTGGAAAGTTTTGGAGAAGTTTTTTTTAATTTCTTCCTTTATGTTTTTGGGGGTGCTGAACACGAATTTCAACTTTGCCACCTCGTATCTGGTCTGCTTAAAAAATTATAAGTGAAAAACCATGAAAAAATTGGAGTTTTTTTCGGTTTTTCCCCTGTATTCCGGAAAGGGTTAAATTTTTTTGAAAAGCTTATCGCACCAAAATAAACTAGAGAATATTTCCTACATTTTTCATATACAATGTTTGTTTCTAAGATGAATAGTTTTGGCATACGAATAAAAGGAATTTTAGCGATATAATTGAAATTCCATTATCGGAGGGCGAAAACGCGATCCAGTCACTGTGCATTCATTTTAATCACCAATTTGAAGCTGTTTAGTTATTTCTGGTTGCATTTCGAATATGTTTACATTTTCTTTAAACCTTTTATAGCACTAAGAAAATAAATTGAAATCAGATGATTAGGAAAGATATAAAAACACAATCACTCTGCATAGATGAGAGAACCAATTTTTATTTTTCTGATAATCTGATTTAAGTACAATTATAAGTATTGTAAGTTTAATATAATAATAACATATGTGGAAGATTATAAATAGGAAAAAAGAGGAATGTAGTGTTGTAGGCGAAAACGCTGACTGTAATGGTTTTGTGAATACAAAACGGGTGGGAGGGTGTCCTTGAAACACCAGAAAACATTACTGAAATGAGCACTAAATTTGTTGAGCGTGATAGACGATCTCGCAAAACGGTATCTAATGAGGTTGTTTTTAATGAGACTATGGTACCAGCGGTTTCTCAGGGAAAATTTCTCGCAAACGACAAGAAAAAAACCGTTTAATAGCCCTGCTGATGTGTAGATTTGGCTCTGAAAATATGGCTTGTAAGCAGGCAAAAGAAAATGCCGACACCCTCATTATCGGTTCTGCGTCAATTTGTCGCGCACAATTCATCGCGGAACAATTTATCGCGGCGACAACTCATCGCAGCGTCAATTTGTCATGGTGTCAATTCGTCGCAACGAAAATATATTTGAAGGCTATGATGATAACAGTAAAACTAATTTAGTATAATTATTTAACAATGTAAATTGTTAGTTATAGTTCTGTATGTATAAAAAACAAATTTTCATTAAATAATTTTACTACATTATCTTTAATTTTATCATCATAGCCTTCAAAAACATTTTTGTTGCGACGAATTGACACCACGACGAATTGACGCTGCGATGAGTTGTCGCCGCGATGAATTGCTCCACGATGAATTGTTCGCGACGAATTGACGCGACAGTCTCATTATCAACACTGCTCTCAAGTTGGCAACTAACCATGAGAACGTGATAATCATTGGTGAAGATGTAGACCTTCTGGTAATTTTAATTGGACTTTGCAATTTTCCCAATGTTTAATTCTTGATACCAGGAAAAGGGAAAAGTCCCCAGAAGATCTATTCACCTTTTTGTGCAGTAGACAAATTAATTGCCAAACACATCCTATTTCTACATGCCATGAGTGGATGCGATACCACTTCTGCATTGTACAGTCAAGGAAAAACAAAATACCTTCAAATTTTGAAGAAATTTTCCGACTTGCAACATGGGGTAGATATATTTAAAAACCCTAGTGGTGTAGCCTATGATGTTATTAAAGCTAGGCTGTTGTTTCTGGTACACCTATACGGATTCGGAGGGAAAGCAACACCTTCCCTAAACAGCCTGGGGTACAGGTGCTGCATAAAATCTGCTTTAAAATATGCAAATATAGCATCGCTCCTTGCAACAGAAGATGCAGCTTGATGTCACTGTCTGCGAATTTACCACCAAGTACAGTTATGGCTAGGTAACTGTAAAAATGCTGAGGAATGGGGCTGGAATAAAACCAAGAGAGGCGTCATACCCATAAAAACTGTCAAATCTCTCGCACCAGAAACTGTTCTGCGTATATCCTGCAAATGCAAAACAAACTGTAGTGGAATGTGTGGCTGTAAGAAAGCAAGTTTGTTTTGTTCGCTCCTCTACCTGAACTGCGATGGTCATTGTAACAATGTCAGCTCCTTCATCGCCGAAGATGACTTGAAAACAGAAGTTGACGACCCAATACAGGATATTTTAAGTCAAGTGGAGATACAACCTGAGCCATCAAGCGATGATGATGAAGAAAAAGATACCGATGGACCTCTTGTTGAAGAATATCAACCAGGTTCTTCAAAGTGACCAAAACGACATTAATTGGAAAACAACACTACATTCCTCTTTTTTCCTGTTTATAATCTTCCACATATGTTATTATTATATTAAACTTACAATACTTATAATTGCACTTAAATCAGATTACCAGAAAAATAAAAATTGGTTCTCTCATCTATGCTGAGTGATTGTGTTTTTATATCTTTCCTAATCATCTGATTTCAATTTATTTTCTTAGTGCTATAAAAGGTTTAAAACTTGGTAAGAAAATGTAAACATATTCGAAATGCAACCAGAAATAACTAAACAGCTTCAAATTGGTGATTAAAATGGATGCATAGTGACTGGATCGCGTTTTCGCCCTCCGATGATGGAATTTCAATTATATCGCTAAAATTTCCTTTTACTCGTATGCCAAAACTATTCATCTTAGAAACAAATATTGTGAATGAAAAATGTGGGAAATGTTCTCTAGTTTAATTTGGTGCGATAAGCTTTTCAAAAAAATTTAACCCTTTCGGGAATACAGGGGAAAAACCGGAAAAACTCCAATTTTTTCATGGTTTTTCGCTTATAATTTTTTAAGCAGACCAGATACGAGGTGGCAAGGTTGAAATTCGTGTTCAGCACCCCAAAAAACATAAAAGAAGAAAAAAAAACTTCTCCAAAACTTTCCAGGCAGAAGCCTAGATTGACTGGACTACTTGGTTTTAGAATTCCTTGCAGAGCACAGAAGGTGTTCTTGTTTTTACATGGTTTTCTTTTCATCTTTGCCCAATGTAGGCTGAGGATGTAGGTCCCAATGTATTCACTTTTTAAAGAGAGAGTTGAAACTGTTCATTCTTAACCCCCATTTAGGTTAAATTTGAAAAAAATGAACCAAAATGTGAAAAATTGGCTTCCACGGGGAGTTCAGGAAGACCGAGTTCTTCTGACGAAAAATTCTTAATTTTTCTTTATTTTAGTGTTTAACTATTTTATGTCACTTGCGAAGAATAAATTTTAATTTTATTTTCAAAATATCAGAGGCAAAGAAATTTTGGCCCAAAATTTCAAAATACAGTAGTGGGTAAATCTAATTTAATACTTGAAAATTTTTCCAGAGGAAATTTCTCACGCCTTGCATTTATAATATTCAAATTTTAACTGCTTAAAAGGCGCAGAAAACATAGTGAAAAAGTATCCTAGCGGGGATTCGAACCCAGGTCATCAGTATAGCGCACTGACGTTCTACCATCTGAACCACTTGGATCGACACCCAGCTTGGCACTTCTCACTATAACATGTTGGCAAGGCTACTGACGCAGCACAAGATGGAATATTTTTTTCGTGAGTCACCAAACCTGGGGAAAGCACGAAACCAAAGAGAATCCAGCACCGATAATTGAATAAATCTAATTTAATACTTGGAAATTTTTCCAGAGAAAATTTCTCACGCCTTGCATGCATAATATTCAAATTTTAATTAATTCATAAATTTTAATAATTTATGGATTCTCTTTGGTTTCGTGTTTGCCCCAGGATTGATGGCTCACGAAAAAATATTCCATCTTGTGCTGCATTAGTAGCCTTGCCAACATGTTATAGTGAGTAGTGCCAAGCTGGGTGTCGATCCAAGTGGTTCAGTTGGTAGAACGTCAGTGCGCTACAGTGATGACCGGAGTTCGAGTCCTGGCTTGGATACTCTTTTACTATCTTAGCTACATGCCTTTTAACAATTAAAATTTGAAAATTATGAATGCAAGGCGTGAGAAATTTTCTCTGGAAAATTTTCAAGTATTAAATTAGATTTATTCAATTATCAATGCTGGATTCTCTTTGGTTTCGTGTTTGCCCCAGGGTTGGTGGCTCACGAAAAAGTATTCCGTCTTGTGCTCCGTTTGTAGCCTTACCAACATGTTATAGTGAGAAGCGCCAAGCTGGGTGTCGATCCAAGTGGTTCAATTGATAGATCGTCAGTGCCTTATACTGAGGATTTGGGTTTGAGTCCCGGCTTGGATACTTTTTCACTATGTTGACTATACGCCTTTTAAGCAATTAAAATTTGAATATACAGTAGTGGGGTCAACGAGTTCACCCCCCCCCCACCCTCTGTTTACTTGCCGGTACCTACAAACTGAAATCCATAATGTCTAAACGGGCAGGCCAGAGTGACTTGACAGTTGAAAAACACCCGAAGTTTTAGAACAAAGGAAAAGAGGGGGAAATTTAGGAATATTGAGAACTTTGCGAGAAAAAAATGCTAAGTAACAAAGTGCTATTTACATAACATAAGTAAACGTTTTAAGGTTCTTAGATATTATTACATACCTTATAAAATTTTACTGATGTATTATTTATATTCTACCTATAATAACTCGAAACATCGGCTTTTACTTATGGAAGACAAACTAAAATACTGAAATACACAATCTGTAAAATGAGTTTTTAAAGTTAAAATATTTTTCCTGTTGATAAGAAAATATTTTTTATCATCATATATTTCATAGTTTGATTGCGTGTTATTTTGAAGAGGATTAAATTAGATAATTTTTTTAGCATCCCTATGGTGAATATTTGCAAGTTTGTAGGCATTATACAGAAAATAATTGATTATTTAGCTTACTTATTTCAGGGGTTTATGCAGAAATATTTAAAAACTTGTTATTGTGTGATTTATTATTGTGCTTATTTATATTACACATCCTTTAGAATGATAATTTTATGGATAACATCATAAACGTAACATGTTGATCAAAAATTATTAATATATAGATAATTTGAATATTCCTAATTTTGTTTTAAATTCCATGGGATGAAATGGAAAGCTTTGCAACACTAGGCTTGGACCCAGGCTTTAATTTGACCACGATCCTCGAATTAGAATCCTAAGATCCTATGTCGTACTATGGAATATTTTGTTTGTTTTTACTTTTTTTAAATTTTAATATTGAAAAATATTTACATTTAGTCGATCCAATGCATACAAATAGTAATTGAATCGTCTTTTATCGTTTATTAATTGAAAGAGTTTATTCCCATGTGAATATGGAAATTTTCTATCTCTATAAATTAAAAATTATACATTTAGTGGTAATTTTGTTACGTAATTGAAAAATAAATTTTAGGTTTTCGGCATCAGCAAACTCGATAAGATTGTATATCATCCCACAATCAAATACAATTAGGAGTCGTTATATCTTATTAAAGCAAGAATTCAAAGCTTAATATATTTTTTTTACAGAGGATTTAAAAAAATACAATTTATTAACTGAAAGATACTGGCAATAATGTATCATACAGCCGTGAAAAAAGGTGATTACCTCATACTAATTCTGATTCAAATAATCGTATAAAAAAGATATAGATATCAATCGGCTGGGAATAATGTCTACTAGAAAGTATGGTATGCATAAATTATGATTCGGGTGTTGTCTACGTATTAAAAATTGTACAAACGTTCATTTTCCCAATAGTGAATCCAACTTTGGCACTTTGTTCCAGTTCCTTGGATTAATCCAAGGCAAAGCCTTCTTTTGGTATTGCATAGAGAACACTTATCACATGATTTTGTCTCGTTACAGGCTTTTATATATAAAGAAAGTTAATGCGAGTAAAGCCTGACATTAAGCATTTTTCGCGAATTTTTTGTTAAATTTGTGAATAGAATCGAATAAAAAAAGGAAATACATAGGATGGATAGAACTGGGTAAAACAGCTGTTCTTCGAGGACCCCAAAGGGACCTCAAAAGTCTCACTTTCAATGTATTTTATTTTTTTTAAACCGGAGTAAAATCGAAGAAAATCAAAGGAAAAACTAATTTTAGTGTTAAGAAATGCAATTTTATTAATTTATATATAACTTGTGATCTATATTCTAAAGAATATCAGAAATGTCAATCTTATATTCTAGGGGACCGCAAAGACAGAAAAAAATACGAAAAGAGCTCCGTGGCAAGTAATAGTTTAAGAACATAATAACAAATCAGTTTTAGCTCGAATAAGGAACTTAAGTTTACTATTAAAAACGTTTAAAAAGGTTAACTAAATAAATAAATAAATAAATATAATTTTGTTATTTATAGTAAATGGCTTATAGAAAGTAACATTGTAAAACTATATATCATCACCATGTTACACTAATTACAAATTTAAATAATATTTTAAACTTCTTCCAATCATTATTCTTACGTTTAGAAACAACGAATTTCCCAATGCCGCAAGCTGATTTTATGTAATAAATATGTTAAAAGATATATTGCTACATTTACTACAATTCATGAAAGTAATGCTATTAAGATAAAGCTTCAAAAGAAAAGAGATTTAATATTTCACAAATTTATTGGGCGAGCGTTACATCGTCAATTCAAGATCGTAAAGTAAGTAAAGTTTCTTTACAAATTGCTTGTGACAAATATGATGTATTTTGGAATCCAACTGGTGAGAAAACTGCTCAACTTTAATTCTCATTTCTCATACTATTGCATGAAACTTCATGAGAGGAAAAAAAGATTAAACTGCCTGTAATCAATCTTTATGGTCAAATATAAAAAGATCGACTGGAGAATGGGTTGAGTTATATAATTGGCGATCCTTGCTTCAAAAACGCCGCATCTGTCGCCAATGGGCTTTTGGGTAAAAAATAAAGAAATGGAAAGGCCCCCAGAATTAAGTGGGCTGGTGATAGTAAATTAAAATAAATAACTTAAAAAAATTGTTTTTCCTTCCCTAAAGGCGTGGCCATGTCCCTTTGATACGCTTTCCCTGCAGGGTTTCTTTCCGATGAAGAAGAATACAAAAAATTGGGCCTTCTTAATGATGGAAGGGAACATAAAAAATTTAAACTTAAGATAATCTTAATACTTTAATTAATGCCTACACTGATCATAGTTTATTCTTTAGAGGACTATCGATTATTATTTCAATGCTATCGATGATTCAATCTGTATTCGATAAATGGATAGCTGGAAGGGGATGAAGCAACTGTTTTATCGGCTTTTTATCTGTTGTATGAATAGCTATGTGCAGAAAAATGTAATTCTGAAAAGGAAAAAAAAACATTTGAACAATTTTTTGCTAGTGTTTGATAAAAGATGTTTTTGATCGAAAATGAGATAAACTCGTACAAATTTCTCTAGTTTTTCTTTTCTTTCATTTTTTTTTTTTCACAGTCATTCAAACTGAAAACACTCTAATTCATTTGTTGTAAACATTCTGATTAAATAATAGAATCATAGATGGTTTGTAATAATTTGGCATAACACTGCAGCTGTTCGAAAATTTGTGCTAATTTTCTGCAAGTTGAATAACCCTCAGTATAAAGTTAGGTGCTACAGACAAACATATTATAAAGAAAATGTTGTAGGAATGAAATAGGTGTTTTATAACAAATGTCGTAGAATGAAAATATTTGAGTTAAGCGATTCTACGCAATTTGCTTAATAGTAAAGAGTAAAAAAAGATTTTTGTTTTATAATATTAGTCACTACATAGGATATAGAATTATAAAATGTGAATGAATGAATTATTATAATGTGTATTTACAGTTTCAGTATAATAGAAATTTAAATATCTTAGATATTTTAACTTATAGGAATCAATATATACGTTTTATAATTAATACCACATTAATAAAATTATTAAAGTTAAGCGATTCTATGTAATTTATATGGTGCATACTAGAGTGTAAAAATAGATCTTTGTTCTATAATGATAGTGATTACATTGGACGTAAAATTATAAAACGTGAATGAAGCGATTATAATTTCTGTGTACAAGTTTAATGTTTATGTTAAATTTAATAGTTTTTTATATGTCTCAGAAATAAAGATAATTCTTACAATTAATATCATATGAAAAAAAAAATTCTTAAGTTTAATTATTCTATTTAATTTAACAATGCAGTATCTTGTAAAAGTGGATTTTTGCTTTATAAATTAGCGCCTATATTAAGGTGACAAGAAGCTGTTCACTCTTTTAGAAGACAGGGTTAATATTTATGGCATATCTATATATAACGGAGCAACGGAGTAGGTGATTACTATAAGCTAGCCAGATGTTTAGCTTAACCTAATTTTTAGTGTCCGACCGAAAACGAATTTCTGTTCTTTCTCGAGCTTCGACCGAAAACGAAAACAAAACTCTCCCAAATTAAATTTTAAGCTATTATTGCAAATATATTATTAATAAATATACAAAAATATTATCAGATCACATATAATACGAGCAAATCTTGTGTGTCTGTCTGCGTGTGTGTTATGCAAATTTTATTTTAAAAACGGCTTTAACAATTTTGACTAAATTTTGTATCCTACCAGTTTCGGGCACAAGAAGACCATTCAGCTAGGTCACATGTTCGAGAAAATTTGATTAGTGGGTCGTTTTGGGTTACCAAGGGTCAGGGTCAAGTTAATTTTATCTAAAAAACAACCTAAACGATTTTGATTAAATTTTGTATCCGACCATTTTAGATTATGAGAAGAGAATTGGGCTAAGTCACATGTTCAAGAAAATTCAATTAGTGGGTCATTTTTGGGTCATTACGGGTCAAGCTAATTATATCTAAAAAGCGGCTCTAACGATTTTGACTAAATTTTGTCTCCCACCGTTTTGGAGTGCGAGAAAACCATTGGGCTAGGTCACGTGTTCGAGAAAATTCGATTAGTAGGTCATTTTTGGGTCATTATGGGTCAAGCTAATTATATCTAAAAAACGGCTCCAACGATTTTGACTAAATTTTGTATCCTAGCGTTCTGAATTACGTGAAGACCATTGGGCTAAGTCACGTGTTCGAGAAAATTCAATTAGTGGGCCATTTTGGATCACTACGGGTCATGGTCAAATTAATTTTATTTAAAAAACGGCTAAAACTATTTTGACTAAATTTTGTATTCTACCATTTTGGATTACAAGAATACCATTCGGCTGGGTGACATGTTCGAGAAAATTTTATTAGTAGATCATTTTGGGTCAAGCTAATTTTATCTAAAAAACCGTTCCAACCATTTTAACTAGATTTTGTACTCTACCATTTTGTGGTACGAGAATACCATTGAGCTGGGTGACATGTTTGAGAAAATTTGATTAGTGGGTCATTTTGGGTCATTTCGGGTCAAACTTATTTTATCTAAAAAACGGCTCAAACGATTTTAACTAAATTTTGTATCTTACGATTTTGGGGTGCGAGAAGAGGAGTGGGCTAAGTCACAGGTTTGAAAAAATTCGATTAGTGGATATTTTTGGGTCATTACGGGTCAAGCTAATTATATCGAACATACAGTTCTATTGATTTTCACTAAATTTTGTATCCTAGCGTTTTACATTACGAGAAGACCATTGGGCTGGGTCACGTGTTCGAGTAAATTCGATTAGTGGGTCATTTTGGGTCACTACGGGTCAGGGTCAAACTAATTTTATTTAAAAAATGGCTAAAACTATTTTGAATAAATTTTGTATTCTACTATTTTGGATTACGAGAAGACCATTGGACTGGGTCACATGTTCGAAAAAATTCGATTAGTGGGTCATTTTGGGTCACTATGGTTGGGCTAAAGCTAATGTTAGCTAAAAATATCGTTCTAACGAGTTTGACTAAATTTTGTATTCTGCCATTTTGGGGTATGAGAAAACCATTGGGCTGGGTGACATGTTCGAGAAATTTTAATTAATGGGCCATTTTGGGTCAGTACGGGTCAGGGTCAAGCTAATTTTATCTAAAAAACAGCTCAAATGATTTTGACTAAACTTTGTATTCTACCATTTTTAATTACGAGAGGACCATTGGGCTAAGCCTCATGCTCGAGAAAATTCGATTAGTGGATCATTTTGGATCACTACGAGTCAGACTCTAGCTAATTCTATCTAAAAATCGACTCTAACGATTTGGACAAAATTTTGTATCCTACCGTTTTGGATTACGATCAGACCATTGTCCTAGATCAGATGTTCAAGAAAATTCGATTAGTGGGTCATTTTTGGGTCACTACGGGTTAATGCATTTCACTGTGAAAGAAGGTTGAAACAGGTACTTTTACTTTCGAAACCGGTTCCGAAAGTGAAAGTATCTTAGTAAAAAAAAATCCGCAAAGAAAATCGAAAAAGTAATCAACGGCGAAAATAGAGATTAATCTCTGCTATCCAATGCAAAAAAAAATCATTTAAAAATATTCAAATGCAAACGAGATATTAGCAAAATAATGCCCCATAGGATTAACATTAGCAAGCGGGTATTTTAAAGTGCGTGAAGAAGACCCTTAATGGATTGATCACTATAACGCATTGATCACTGTAATGCATTGATCACTGTTAAATTCGAAGAAATGCATTATTCTCTTGATTAATTTTAGCAGAATTATTCTAATTGGTAAATAAATCATATGAGTTGTACTTGTAATTTTCCAACTGTGTGAAAAAGTGTCCGCGCCAGGATTTGAACCAGAGACCTTTGGATTAAGCTGCCAATGCTCTGTCAACTGAGCTGACCTGGACAAATCTGGTGGGCACAATTCACCCAGACAACCTTATGATAAGAGTATCTGGTCTGTTATCTGAACAAGCTCAACAGAATAAATCGCAAATAATGGAACCCCAAGTAAACGCTGGATACGTAATTACACTTGATTAATTTTAACACAAGTATTCTAATTGGTAAATAAATTATATGAGTTGCAAATTTCAAACTAACTGAAAGAGTGTCCATGCCAAGATTTGAACCAGGGACCTTTGGCTTAAGCTGCAATGCTCTGCCAAGTAGTTCAGTTCGTTAAAAAAATCGTGAACATTTTTTTTCTATGGTCCTGAAATGCTCTAGGAATGTTTTTAGTTGTATTTTCCAGCTGAATTACATTTACTACACTAAGAGATATTTGTAGAATATGAATAAATTCATATACACAAAGAACTGGATACATTACCGTTTATGGATGGTGATTGCTGGAATTGCGTTGTTACACTGCAAAAAAATTGTTGATTGTACAGTATAATACTGACACCCCAGATGCTAGTACCGTAAAATTAACAGTAATAAACAGTAAAATAAGCAGTAATACTGTTAATTTTACAGTATAATACTAGCAGCTGGGACTGGCAGCTGGGATGCCAGTATTGTACTGTAAAATCAACATTTTTTTTTGCAGTGTAGTTGTGTTATACGTATTTTACCTGAATTCAATTTTAACTTAATATGTGGCGTGCATAAAATTCAGTAAATAATATACAAGGCTGTGGAAATAAAAGCGAGAATATGTCAGTCTATTGGTAAATTTCTGAAGGTAAATTTTCAGCTGTTTTATGGGATTTTAATTGAAGTTTTAGAATTCTGTGTAGCTAATCTATAAGTAACTGGGGGAAAAAATAACCCTTTTTTCGACTATAAACGGTAATTGCTGAAATTGGGTTTTAAAATGTGTTTTGCGTTTTCTTAACTGCTTATTTACAAATCTTCTTTCACCTTATTTATAGGTGAAGTTTTATTGAATATTCTGTATGCGTTGGAAAGTGTTTCATAATCGATACTTAAGGCATGATTTTCTTTCTTGTTTAATTTTAGCCTCAAGACATTCTTTACACAATGTTTAATAAACATTTGTGCTTGCACAAAGATATTCCTCTGTCTGTACAAAATATTTTATTTTAAAGTTGTAACATATTGTTTTTATTATACTAATGAGGCAGATAAAATTAATTTGAAGATCTGAATACTAGTTCCGCGAGTCATCAAAACATCACCCGCGTCTCACCTGTGGGTCGCAACCCATAATTTTGGAACCGCTGATCTATGCCACAAAAGCTTTGAATATTTGGTTAAAATTCCTTTTTAAATGAAAGAATTTAAACCATATTTTAAAAATACTGTTAAATGATCATTAATTAATTTTAGAATTTTGTATTAAAGAATATTTTTTAAAGTCTTTAATTGCTTTATGCATTCCAATATTGTAGATCGTTTATTGTTAAATAGTCATGCATTTTTAGTTTTTTTCAGATGCCAAACCGAAGAACTAGCATTGAAAAAATAAAGTAAATAAGTAAGTAAATGAATTGTAATTGAATTTTCGGGCTATTAAAACACTATGCTGAAACAACAATTATACGCTATTATTCAGTAAGTGCAAACCTATGTCTTATGCATTTCACTTCTGTGAAATTTCGATTAGCATGATTATGGGAAAAATAATCTAAAATTTGATAAACTAAGTATGTTATTAAAAATATTATTAAAAAAGGAATCTGAATGTGTTTTCGACAATGTATTAAAATTTCTTTTCGCATTGTATTGAAATAAATTCATTGTAGCTTGAATTTTCATATTTGATGTAAGTTGAAAAACTTTTTCAATATCAAAATGTTACTTAATGAAATAAAAATTTAAATTTATAAAAATTGAGTGCGTCAGTAAATTTTATTGGAATTTCTATAAATGACTAATATTTCTAAACATGTCATATATTGATTAAAATGTAATCTATTTTGATTTTTATAATTTTGAAATACCAACTTGGTGCATTTGTTTTAAAAAAGATATGTGTTTAATCTAATTTTGTGCAATTAGTTATTTTCAAATTTGTGTATTTCAGATTATATGTTATGAATGCTCTATAAAAATAATATTCTTCGTTCGATTTGATTCAGTTTGTTTCATCGATACTTGCTTCTTTCGCGATTACTTACGATTCCGATTCAATTTGACAGACTCTTTTACAAAGATCGATTGCTTGAATGTCCATCTATCTCAAGCGCATGTGTCAAAATGAAGCCTTGAGTGAAGATACTCCACAAGGAATCCTCAAGGGACATCATTAGGATAAACCGGGGACCTCCTCTGGGGACCCGAGAAAGGGATTTGTTTACACGAACATTGAACTATCTAATTAGTCGATAAGAGCCCACAGTTTGTAAAGAAGGTAATCAGGAAATGCGAGTTTGATGACTCGAATACGAACTCCCAGAAGAATTGAGTTTTAGATGGTTTTGGAATCATTCATTGAAGATTCCTAAAGTTGAATGATTTCGCAGAAAATGAAATTTGAAGTTGTTTGAGACAATCTAATTTCTTTCGGCTGATTGGGAAAATCGTCAAAATTAATGACGAACAAGTTAATCGTGATGTTTTATTCAATAAATTCGGTAACTTTTAAAGTAAGTTTATGTTCAGGGATTTCGTAGCATTTTTAGACCATAAATATTTTAGTCGCATTGGGCTTCCTTGTGAGAGGCTGCTTTAATGGAATTAAAATTTAATGCTCCTTTTCAGATTCTAAGTGATTTTCAAAAGATTAAGAACTTTTGCGTTCAAAGGTTAATAAAACATGTTGATTTTAACATGGAATTCATTCTTGCTAGAATTTATTATTGTAAAAGTTAAACTGTGTCCTCTGACAATTTCAGCTAGTGGAGGCTGAAATTGGATTGATAGACACCTAACTTTCTTAGATTCTTTGAGCTAGAATTAGAGCTATTCAATGTCGCCGTATATAAGCGTAAGGTAATATGAATACTGTGGTAAATATTCGAAATATTGAGAAGGTTATATTCACATTTAACCGAAATAATTTACTTATATCAGTAGTTCATTGTAAATATTTCAATTTATTATTGTAAAAGTTAAACTGTGTCCTCTGACAATTTCAGCTAGTGGAGGCTGAAATTGGATTGATAGACACCTAACTTTCTTAGATTCTTTGAGCTAGAATTACATCTATTCAACGTCGCCGTATATAAGCATAAGGTAATATAAATACTGTGGTAAATATTCGAAGTATTGAAAAGGTTATATTCACATTTAACCGAAATAATTTACTTATATCAGTAGTTCATTGTAAATATTTCAATTTATTATTGTAAAAGTTAAACTGTGTCCTCTGACAACTTCAGCTAGTGGAGGCTGAAATTGGATTGATAGACACCTAACTTTCTTAGATTCTTTAAGCTAGAATTACAGCTATTCAACGTCGCCGTATATAAGCATCAGGTAATATGAATACTGTGGTAAATATTCGAAATATTGGAACGTTATATTCACATTTAACCGAAATAATTTACTTATATCAGTAGTTCATTGTAAATATTTCAATTTATTATTGTAAAAGTTAAACTGTGTCCTCTGACAATTTCAGCTAGTGGAGGCTGAAATTGGATTGATAGACACCTAACTTTCTTAGATTCTTTGAGCTAGAATTACATCTATTCAACGTCGCCGTATATAAGCATCAGGTAATATGAATACTGTGGTAAATATTCGAAATATTGGAACGTTATATTCAAATTTAACCGAAATAATTTACTTATATCAGTAGTTCATTGTAAATATTTCAATTTTTATAACAATATTTCATCAATATTGTGTAAATATCGGTGGCAAAAATAAATTAAACATTTTAAAATTTCAATAAAAAGTAATCGCTTGCAAGAGATTAATGAGTGAAATGGGAAATTTCTTTACTACACTTCATTGTTTCAGTTCCAGATATCACCTATAGATGGGACTACGCTGTCTCAAATTCCTAGATTGCTCAAACTATCCTATAAAAATGGATCAAAGTTCACACAGATTTCAACCTTCCTTCTGTATATAGCAGTTGAAGAGCCAGATAAATGTTTTACATTTTAAAATTACAAGTTTGTTTTTTTTAATCCCTATTACAATATGAGACAATGCAGTGGTATCTATCGGTGATGTTTGGAATTAAAACAAGGATGCGCAGTAAAGAAATTACTTACTTCACACATTTTGTCTTCTGTAAAAGTAATTTCAATCGCTATCACCGATTACATTTTATTGAATTTTTAAAACATCCATTTCATTTTAGAAAACTACAAATTTCTAAAAGGAAAAAGTATAAAATATTGGTACAATATTCTACAAAATTTTATTAATATTGATTTTCTATAGGAACATCTTGAAATAAAATTGTGCTAACTACACACAAACCCCTTCACGACTCTCGAAAATGAGTTCCCTTAATATTTTTCAAAAGCTTCATTAATTCAAAATTCTTAAACCTCAATGGGATGTTTATGTTACTAATAAAGTCTCCGATTCGAGCGATATAAATCTTTCCACATATTAACAAAATTGTTTTAATCGAGTGATCTCGAGCATTAATGTGCACTCGAAATAATTTATTCCCTCATTCGAAAGTAGATAATAACTGTTCAAGGACTGAAACAGGCAGACAGTTTCAAGGGTTGGTTCCAATTATACAAATGGCGTTCTCATCGGAGACGTTGGAGCTGTTTTCATATTGAAATCCTCATTATTTAATTTTGATTTCCTAAACAAATTAGTGAATTATTGTAAGAGTTTGAAAAGGTGCAGAGGTGATTATCAGAAATCATTAGAGACGGATAAACGATATTTGATTTGAGCAAGAACTCGGTAAGATTCGAATTAATTAAAATATACGTAGCTATCAATCTCTGCGAATCAAAGATTTTGTTTTTTTCTTTCTTCAGAACCTTTTTAGAAAAATTATTCTCTGTTCTTATGAATTCGAACAAAAACATTTAGTTAGTCATTTAATAGGTATTAGGATTTTTAAAATTTCAAAAAATGAAAACAAAATGACCATTTTTGTCATTTTATGTCTTAAAAAGTATGCATTACAAGAAAAAATTTTTGAAGGTTGTAATAGATACATGCTTCTTCTTTCATTTCATGGTTTTTTTTTTTTTTTTTTTTTTTTTTTTTTCAGATTATAATGGGAGAAAGTAGTTTTTAAACTTGTCGAGTAAAAAATTGTAATCACACATTACAAAAAATTTCTGCATATAAAAGAAAAGTTTTCGTATCTAATTATACTTGAGAGACTTGTATTTACACTGAACCTAAAAAAAAATATTTATTTACAGCAGGTTTATATTTTAAAAAGAAAACTATTTCTTGGTTATATAATTCTTTCAAAAATTGAGCAATATAACACCAAGATTTTTTTTTTTTGGTAATACAAAAAGAGAAAACTTTAGGTTCACTTTATAAAAGTCTTGCATGCGCGGCAGCGTATTACTGCTTATTTTACTGTTTATTACTGTTAATTTTACGGTATAATACTGGCAACTGGGATGCCAGTTTTATACTGTAAAATCAAGAATTTTTTTTTGCAGTGTATATCCTGAAAAAAAAAAAATCGGAAACTTTTTTAACTACCTTTCGCGCAATGCCCCAAAATTAGATTTGAGAAAAATGACTTTAAAGACATCTCTTTTTGAAACTATTCCGTATTTAACAACTATTAATAGTGTCATTCATTTTGCTTTAAAGTATTCAGAAATAATTACTCTTTAATACATACTTTTTTTTCGAAGATTGAATTGTTTTAAGGTTTAAAAGTCACATGACCTCTTAAGAATGTTTCTTAAAACGAGAGGACAATACATCTAATATAAAATACATTATTTTCATTAACAAAAACTAGATGATGCAATCCGGCTTTACCGGATTACAGAATACAGACGACAACCATATTTTTTTAATTATTGAGAAGTCTAATTGCTTTTTCACAATTACTATTATAATTTTTTAGATTGCGCACTAATAACATGAAAAAGCATTTTTATATAAAAAATATTATTAATGTATTCAAATAAAGTTTTGAACTTTATTAAAACCGATACATTCGTATTAGCCGCATTACTATGAGTTAATAGCCGGAGAATTCTCCAAAGATTTCGCTGCATAGACCAGCCTTTTTTATTTTGTTAATTTCAGTAGTTTAAGCGGTAGTTCGATTACATGCCTGTCTGTGCTAAATCTGTGTTTTATTAATATTATTTCATTTATTTATTTATGAAATTTTAATTTCATTATAGAATATTAACCGGAAACTAATGCTGAACTATTTATAGAGTTTTAAGTGCAAATTAGATAATCTTTCATAATCTTCTGCACGCGATAGAGATGATATAAATAAATAAATATATATATCTGATTGAAAATTATTTTTAAAACCATAAAAAATCAGAGAACTGTGATAGAGTTTTTAAACAAATTTCATTTGAAAAAAAAAAATTATTTCCTTTCGACGATGTAAAAATTGAAAATGTGCGATGTTTAGAAATTATAAAAGTGTAGTAAAAGCAAAATTTAATCGTTAAATGTTTCCAAAGTGAAATGACGTCAGCTTTACTCACGGACACGTTTGTCCTTTATATTATAGATACTGATATGAACGCAGTAAAAATGCATAATATAAAAAAAAAAAAAATTAATTGGTACTGATGTGTGTAATATTGGAGAAAAATTATTCACACTGCCCTATAAATTTCTTATGTGATTCTACAGAAAAAAACCTTAAAAAAAGAAAAGAAAAAAAAACATGTTTTATATAAATAAATTTTAAGTGTATATATAGTAAAAGGAAGGGGAGGGGGTTAATCAATAATCGGAAATTAAAGAAATTATAACTGACGTATTGATTTTTTGTTTCTTGGTACAAGAAAAGAGAAACATCGTGGTACAAGAAAAATGAAAATGAATTAAAATACAAAAATAACTACTTCATTTACACTAAAGTACAAAAAAAATATGCAATAACAAGTTTTCTATTTTGACAGTTTAATAAGGTTGTAGTTAGTGTATGAAATATTTTAGTCACAAATTTCCCTTTGCCCCATGAATTCCTTGGGTGGTCTAAGAATCGTTTTTCTAAAATGCCTTTTAGGTACAATTTCCTAGATAGGATTATAATGATTCTTTGAAAATTTTAATGAGTTTCAATATAAAACATTACCTGAGTTTAATATATTAATATATTCTCGGAGAAAAATTAATTGTTTTCAGTTGATCGACATATTAGATTTATTTTCAAGTTTTAGAAAGACGGAATGTGAATATAAGTGTACAATCCTCGAAATAATTCAATTATCCATTGGTGTAATAAAATCAATCAATTTGTCCTGAAACACCGGATGTACATTTATATCTTCTACCTGCCTCCTATAAAAATTTGAAAAGAACAGCAGAAAAGAAAAGAAGAAAAAAAAACAATAAATGGCGTCGGCATTTCTTTGATGTGACACTAGCATTACAAGGGGGGCGGAGCTAGGTGTCTGAACAACCACTATTAGAAAATTCGTTGACGTTCAGTTACATGGTGTTTCCAAGCACTCATCGTCTGGTGATTTTGCAGTGAAATGATGATATTGCCATCTTGATGAGAAAAGAATGGGTATTTCATAATTATTGCTTTTTGAAGATGTCTGACACCTATGTGGTATCTTTTTCACTGTGTGGCAGCAATTTTGGGACGATTCAATTACCGCGAGTTCTTTGATCTGAAAGGTGCCTTAAGAAAATATAATCTGCACCTGCCCGTTATTTGAATGCCGTGAAGTAAAATCAATGGATTACATATGTATTATCTCTTTTTAGTCTTGTTAAACTACACTAAATTAATCTTAAGTGTTTGATTAATTTTCTGAAACATTAGTCTTGCTACAGGGCTTTGCAAATTTGAAAAAATCTGGTAGGCAGTAAAAAATGCTAGTCGCCAATAAAAAAAATATTCCCCTCTTTACCTGTCATTGAATTTCAAGAAGCACAAAAGCTTTTTATAAAAAAATAACAAGCATAGTTTAGAATTATTGGTTAAATAGTTTAGAACAGTGCATAATTTAGAAAGGTAATATAAACTAAGTCTTCTAATGAAACTCATCAACATTATATATCTCTGGTAAAAAAGAAAGAAAGAAAGAAATCCTGTAAAGGCTGAATTAACCGGCATGATCGGTAAATGCTGATTGCCGAATGTTTCAAACGTCTGAATAGCTGAGTACTAAATCTACACCTGATGAGGGGGCATTGATAGAAATAGGGAAGCAGGAAAACAGTTTTTTGCCTTTATTCTTGTCGAAGTCAGTCAAATAATTCTGATTTTATTATTTTAATATTTGCCAAGCATTTTAAGCGAGGAAGAGACATTAAAAAAATACATGTTATTCTTTAATTTTATTAAAGTTAATTATTTTTGAAATTCTAAAGTTGTGTACATTTACTTCAAAATAATTACATATTATCAAATATATGTTATTATTCTTTGAAATGTATGGGATAGATTAATCAGTTTTAATTCTCAACACAAAAATCATATTTGAAACTTACAAAAAAACTTCAACTTTTTTAACATTATATCCAATTTTAGATGCCACAGAGGCTGGATTGACACTATTTCTTACTGTTTTATTGAAACCTGTCCCCCTTACATTCTAATAACGTGATATATTAACTGGCTGGAGCGGAAAAGAATGGTGTTTCGTGCACTAGATAGAAAATGCCTATTAAGCTTGGTTCTTCCATTAAAAGTACGAGATAAAAGAAAGATCACTGCCTGCCACACACGAGTAAGGGTGAAAGAGATAAAATAACCCATTTGTGTTCATTACTTAGATCAATTTTTATTAAAAAAATCAGATTAATTAACTGGGTCGCCAGATTGGTCGCCAGTGGACTTTGCGATCAATCAAGCTCTGGTCTTGCACATTTACTTTAATACTGTACAGAAATATACGTTACTTCTCTGAAAAATTTTGAAAGTTTATTCAAAACCTACACTAGTATATAATCCAAGGATAAAATCACTTAACACCTATACAAATTACAAATTTAGACTGAGGTTGGATATTCCCAAAAAAATTAAGTTCAAAGACTCTTATTGGCCTTATATCTTGGACTTTTTACGTACGTAATTTAGTTAACAAATATAAAAGATTTAGATTGGACTCAGCAGCAACATATATTTAATAATAATTAATATACCGAGTCTCTTGGAACGCTACGTGAAAACTTAGTGTGGAGGTAGAGCATATTTTGAGAACAAGCAATTTTTGTATGGGTAACTAAGTTTGCAATCAAATTATTCAATCAAAAATACAGTGTGTCTCACTCTAATCCGAACCCGAAGTTTTTAAATAACTTTAACAACAATGAAGTTCTTTTGACTAAATTTGCAAGACTTTGTGTGAAATGCGATTATATAATGGCGGAAAGTGTTGGAAGAATACAGTAATTCGGTCAGTGACACCGTAAGTTATGTGAACAACATTCCGAAAAATAGTGGGTCACTTTCATAGCCGTTTGAATGCGAATGGTGACGTCTTCCAGCCTTTCTCGTAATATCGTTACAATTTCCCCAAAGGAAAGTCGTCTGTTGCTACTTTCGTTAAAATATCTTCACTTACTGATAAAATTAAGTACAAAAACTATTCGTTGGGGGCCACCGTAATACTTACCCATCATGGGTATGCATAATATAAAATATGAAAATAAAACATGTGAAAACTATTTATAAAATGCATCGCAATTTGAATAAAATCGTGGCTTGGTGACGTCAAAAACTTTGAATACTCAATTACTGAATTGCGTAAAAGAAACATCCTTATAACTCCAAAATTGATAATCATATTAACTAACGGTTTACTGCGTCGGATTAAGCGTCTCATTTCCAATTAAAATATATCTTTGAATTGAAATTTGAATAAAATACAGGGTCATGAAAAATCGAAGAGTGTGGTAAATAAGATTACAAATATCTCGACAACTAATTATCCGATCGACTTCATTCTTTATGCAAAATTTATGTTTTTTTTATTGACTTTTATATTCGCTCCTTAAAATAAACAATTTCGAAAATTTGTATTATACCTTTTATCAGAACGAATATTTCGAGAGTCCGAAAAAAATAGTTCCGGATAATCGAAGTTACTGAAATTTAATAAGCTTCTTCTCATTATTACAGACTAAGTGTAAGTAGACACCAAATTTCAAGTGTCTATCTCAATTTGGTCGGGAGATAGAGCGTTTACAGACACACAGAAAGACGGACGGCGATTTTTTTTTTTTCTAAAAATGGGTTTCTCGGAATCTCCAGAGTCTGAAACGTGTAAATCCGTCAATTTTTTTTTTCGATTTTCAAAACGATTACAAGACTTACCCTATACTACGTATGATGGGTAAGTAATAATGGCTTTTAACTTAATAAACTGACAACAATTTTAATTTCCTGTACAAAAATTGTTTGTTGTAGTGCATTCTATCTCCGCTATTTATATATTTATTATATATATTATTATATATTTGTAAGAAGTACACATTGTTGGTTTCAGAAGATTCATCGAAGCTAAGAAACTGTGCTCATGTTTTAATTAATTCAAAACCGGTTACGAAACTTCTCATACGACCATAATCGTTTCAACATTAATTGATGTTTTGTTTTTTAACGAAAAACATGCAGTTTATTAAAATTTTATTAGAATGTGTTGCCTTAATAGGCGTCTTACAAAATTTCGCGAGAGTAATTGTTGTACCAATTAATTGAGAAAGTAATTAATCATGCCTAATGCATTTATTAACTGTCCGTTTTTCATATTCACAAAAATAATAATCATAACATCGTTTGTTGGATAATCACCTTGTTTCGTCGTAGTAACTGCAAATCATGCTATTTTACTACTTATTGACGACAATCTAATTACGGAACTGATTTAATGCTTTGATCGATAGGAAAAAGCTTAATTGGGAAGACCGAAAATGCAGTTTGGATGATTTACTTGGAGTTGACTTTTCCGAGTGGAGCAATAGCAAGCGTTTTAATGATTCAGTTCATATAAAACCGTTGAAATATAAAAAGCGAACTACGCTTTTAACTCATTTTCGGCGAAAGGTGCGTATACGCACCATTTCAATAAATATATTTTTATTAACACTGTGACGTATATTTTTCACTAATTTTATTTTTTTTCTGCTATTTTTAAGGGTTCTGGAGACGTCTATAAAATATTAGTAATTCAATTGAAGTAATCACTTTCTGTTGATAAATTTTCAAAATACGCTGGTTTTTTTACTTGAAACGGTTATTAACAAATTCGACTTTTTGAAAATGTATAATTATTCCACTTGAGATTAATCATATGTTTTTATAATGGAGTAAAGTTGCAAGTTCTGTAAATAAAATAAAAATAAAACAAATGCCATAAGAAAACTTAAATTTTTTATTTAAATTTAATGGTAAATTAATAATGGTAACGTCAAATTACATAAAATATTATTTTTCATGTACGAAACTTTTTTGGTGTCTTAATGAATGTAATTTAAGCAAATTTCAATGCAAATAATACCACATTTTATAAAATTTCTATGCTTGGCCTAAAATGGGTTAACTGACTTTTAGAGACTAACTAAAATAGAATACTCAATTTGACAATATATAATTTAACTGGGCAACTTGAAAATTTTCATTATAGAATGAGTTAATAAATAAACAAACAATCCTTTATGATTAAGACAATGAAATGGGTTAGTGGACGAGGATGTTATATAAAAATATTAAGTTTAAAAAAAATGAAGTGAAAGCTTTTTCTTGTAAATTTGATTGATTTATTTTCTTTTTAGTAACATATGTTTCATATTTTAACAGATGGTGCTGGATTCTCTTAGGAAACTTATTAAAATTTTATTTTCAAATATTTTCAAATATTAATATTATTTAAATTATTAAATACAGTAACTACCAAGCCAAATTTCAAGTTTCTAGCCCCAACCGTATCTTAGAAATCATATGTTTAGAATGGTTTTCCGTCCTGCACCCTCGTAAATTATATTTAAAAAAAAATTCTGTTCGAGTACTTACGTCTTGAATGTAATAGCCGTGTCAAATTTCAATCTTCTATCCCTAACAATTCCAAATAAATTTTAATTTCGACAGTTTTTGGAATTGTTTCACTTTTTAAAATTTCGAATGTTTTAGAAACCGTTCTTACCAACCATTTACATCTTAAATGTAACCGCCATACCAAATTTCGCGTCTCTAGCCTCAACAATATGACAAAAATCGCAATTTTAGAATGTTTTTTGTTCTTTGAACCCTCTTGGGGGGTAAATAGTAATATAAATTATAGACTATGTTGGAGCAGAGGCTGTCACCCTCATTTTGGCACCACTACCTTTAAAATCGAATTTGTATTTCCTGCAATGAACGGTACAATATCTTCTTTATAATATTAGTATAAATTATATATTTATAAATAATGTCTCAGATCTTCAAGACTAATTAGAATCTTAATGCTTTACTTTACCTTATGGTAGATTATATCATAACATTTTCATCCATAAAATAAAACAAATTTGAGAACCATGTGACACACCTTCTTCCACTAAGCTTTTCAATTAAATAGGAACATCCATTTCCCTCTCTTACCACATCGTTTTATTGAGCTCATTTTAAAAGTAAGTCAAACTTTCCTCATTGCGACATCTGAAAGTCTAAGAATGCTAACTAACGTATAAAAATGGATCAAGTTTTCTCAGAGTTTACTGGGTACTAAGATTTACTATTTAACTATTGAAACATTTAAAAAAATTGTATTTACAACTTTTGAAGTTAATTTGTGCATTTTATACAGTTTGAGCCATCGCTATGCTTCTATTGATAAAATTTTAAAACTTTTTTAAAAATTATTCTGCAAAAAAGTAATGAGCTAACTGATAAGCATGTTGCTTACTTTATATTTATATTTATATTTATAATAGTTATGAATTATTATATTTGAAATTCTGGGAACCCCTTATGAAACATCCTCTTTAAATAAATACAGTGGAACTCCATTTATACGTTTTATTCGGGACCGGACAACAAAACGTATAACTCAGTAAAACGTACAACTCAATTAATGATCAACCGGAACCGTTTTTTCAATATATCGTAAACACGTTGTTCTTCTAAGGAGTTTACCTTTAATATCGAAAACAGAAATTTCCTAAGTATTACTGCACCCATGACATACATTTTCGGAAATTGAACAGATTAGAAAAAAAGTACATAAGAGAAATACACATGAAGTTATTTCATCATAAAAGATTTATTAAAAATATTTTTAATACACATAGAGTACTTAAAAAAATCCTTGGAATCGCCTTGGAATGTAAAGACATTTCAGTAGTTTCCTGAATCTTGTTGAAATATCACTAATATTCGATTGTTTCTTTTCGGCAGAGCCAACATTGAACAGCAAACTTTGCATTTCTGTAAATAATGAACATGAACAATGCTGCCGACTTATCGTTACTGCTTTTACTACTGACGAACCGCTTTACTACGTCAAAAGCCCTCAGAGCAGCTCCGAAGTTTGAATGGGATCTTTCAAATCAGACTCATCCGACGTGTCGTCAGTGTTTCTGGTTACAAAATGTATAAATGAGACAAAATGTTGTCCTGAGAAGCAAAAACGTAACGTATAACTGAGGGAAGTGTATAACTCAAAACGTATAACCCAGCTAATTTTTAATGGACAGCGGCCGGGACCGCTGATTTGAAACGTGTAACTGAGGGAAACGTACAACTCAGGTAACGTATATCTGGAGCTCAACTGTAGACAGTTTTCAATAGCACCTCTTTAGGTTTCTATCTGTTCCATTTAGGAGCCTCACCAATGGCTGAGAAGTTCTGCTTTCAGAGTTGGTAGACCTGAGGTGCTGTATTCGAACGCATGTCGTGCTCGTTGGACAAACTTTTCGTTTCTTTTCTGTGGTTTTCTTGGAACCTACATAATGCTTCGTAAATATGGGTTTAGGTTCCCTTAAAAAGACCCTCACGGAGGTTTCTCCCCCTTCTATATCATTCGCGTGTTTAATTGATTGTAACAAACACCTCCATTTAGGAGTTAAACACATTTTACATAAGCTTTTCTTTTCTCCTTCTTCTTTTTTTTTAAATTTTTTTTTAGAAAGGGATTTTACTGAATAACAGCAGTGCTGTTTTAAAATGTGTGTCATATCTATAAAAGATTCACCAGCATGACAAATTCAATTTAAAAATTAAAGTACAGACTTTTAAGGTTCTATTTGGAGTAAAACAGTGTAAAAATATGGTCAAAGGGGTTACATGTTACATTTAATAAATAAATAAATATATGTATTTAAACTTCAGTAAATATATGCATGTAAAAATTATACATTTATTGTTTATACAAACATTCTTTAACTATTGCTGTAGAATTTGAAAATAAGTTGAGTCTTTAAAACAATATTTAAATATAAACTTGGAGTATCAAAAGTCATAAATTAAACATACATTTACCTCAAAACTTCAAGTTGTTGCTTTAAATTTTAAACATGTGACGAAAAAAGTCAAAATGGCACAAGATTTCTTATCTAGAAAGTGTTTTTTGCCATATAGTTTAATAGTGCTTTCTGGTGGATACAGTTGTTATTTATTGTGCTAAATACATGTGTAGCAGCAAAATAGGTTGTATTTTTCGTGGACAAAACTTTTCTTAGAAAAATACATAAAATTGCAGAGAATATTTGTTCAAACTATATAGTTATAATTTTTTTTTCTAAGGTATGAGTGAAAAAATACAGTGACTTTTAATTAGCCTACAAATTTAAACTGCAATAATGTCTCAGAGCCTCACTAGATGGCGGCACGAATGCGTGCAGTGTGAGTATGGGCGTAAAAGGAATTTGTTTAGTATCAGTTCCACGCAGTTTTGAAAATGTCTCCCAAAGCGTCATATTCAATTGAAGATCGTATTTAGTTTGTTAAAAATTGGTATTTATGTGGTTAAAATATGATGACACATTTAACAGTAAGTTTGGAACCCGAGTTATTGCTTATCAATACCCAAATCGTTATCCTGGTGTGTTGCACTGGCCACCTTATTCACCAGATATGAATCCATGTGATTTCTATTTTTGGGGTCGTATGAAAGATTTGGTTTACAAGAAGATGCCGCCACGCATTATTAGCCTCAAAAGTTCCATAAGTGACTTATTTTTAAGCATAAAAAAGAAACGCTCGATTTTGTTACTGACAACTTTGTGACTAAGTTGCGCTATTGTATCATCTCTGAAGGTTCTCATTTTGAAAAACATTAAATGAGCTTTAATTTTGGATTCGTAAACTGAAAGCTTTTAGAAATCGAATTTCTGTTAAAAAAATTCACAAGTTATAATTCATATTTTTGTCCTAATATCAGTTATGAAAAAAGATTTATTTGAAATGAATATTCCAAAAAAATACATATATGACTTGTAACTTAAGAATTTTTTAAAAGAAATCGGTTTCTAGAAGTTTCAAGTATGTGAATCCAAAATTATTGCTCAATCTGCCAAGTAGTTTCGAATAATGCTTAAAAAAGTACCGGCATTGCAATCTGTTTTGCATTAATTGAAAATAAAAGTAACATTGGGAGTTCAAAACTGTACATCTGCTTAATTCCGAAACTATTATTTAACCGAATGACTTACCGTATAGTATCCGAAGGAAAAATTTACGGTAGAATCCAAATATGGTTTCAATATTAGGTTTTAGTATTGAAATTTTTAAAGTGTGATACAATTTCAATATGTAGACGACCGCTCAAGAAAATTGCATTTTAACAGGATTTTAGAAAATAACAAACTTTCGTGCAAACAATTTTTTTCTGTGATTTTTACATTTGGAATAATGTCCATCGTTCGTTCCACCTACCCCTTTTTTTTTACGTATTGTAAACTTTGGTGCACAATTTGTCTTTTTGTCTTATATGTGTACGAGAGGCAGGTTGGTCAACTTAAACCGTTTCCCCAGCCGGACAGGTGTAAAGAATGAAAAAAGAATGAAGAGAGCAATACGTTTGATTAAAATAATATGCATTAATTTTGTCGTACGTATATTTAGAATAATGTATAATGGGTATCCGATTTTATCGTTTAGATTTCTAATTTAAATGTTTTAAAAAATATCTTTAAAATGCAAGATTTTTTGACTTTCAAGGATTATGAAAAAAGCCGTTCTTTTCTTTTTTTCTTTCTTTCTTTTTTTTTTGTGAAGAAATTACTTTAAAAGTCTCAAACTTAAGTAAGGGAAAAATGTATTTTATTTTGAATTATTTAAATTTAAATGATTTTTTTGCTGTTGCAACATGTATTTTCTTTAATTTTTCTTCCTTGTGTGAGTCCCGAGAATGAGAATTGATCACTTTATATCAAAATGATCATTATGAGTAATCAAACAAAAATTACCAGCGAAGACACGAGCTTAGTAGAAATCAGTTGTTGAAAACGTGTACTTTTTTTTTATACATTAAATGCTGATTTAAAAATTGTCCTCATTATACATCTCTTTAATGATTTTTTGTCTGATACCGATATTTAAATTTTTACCTTTAACTTAGCCGTCAAAAATAAATTATATTGATGTTTTCACCTTTTTATTAAAAACACTGTAAAAGACAAATGCTTTAACCCTTCTTTGCATTGTGATGGAAATTTCCATCACTGTTTATTTAACTTTTAATAAATAAATCAACTTCTTCGCCACCACTATATTTATGTAGAAATATTAGTCTAGTAAATTTACCGTGAACTATGTTGCTGAACAAAGTTAAAAATCTATCTTGAAATTTATGGTGTCTAATATTTAATATATGTATAAAAAAAAACAATTGTAAAAGAAAAACTCATGCAAAGAAGGGTTAAAACATTTTTGAACACTAATTTTATATAGTTTCTAAATTTGCATAGTTCCCGCTTTATTTAAATGGCATTTCATTTTATATTCATACATATGCGAGTTGAATGACAGTTATAATGCTAAGCAACATAGTTTGCATTTATAGCTTTTTATGTTCAAATAAAACTCGTCTAACTTCATCTATGGATATATAATACCCTTGAGTGTATTCTACATTTCCTTGCCTCTAATTAACTCGGACATCACAAAACCCGTTGTCGCCAAGTGTCCGAAGATAAATAGCCAACTCTAGCTACCCTGGAATCTGCATCCCTGGGGAATATCCTACATAATTTCGCCCACGAGTAGTCATAGCAACGGGTTCCCTAGGGCTCCTGTTTAATCACGTGGTTCTCCCTTTTGGTGCCTTGAAAAGCAAGGCAAATACGGCGAACTTAGAAATTAGACCTGGATGCAGGAGATAAAAGCAGGGCTAGGGCACAAGGGGTGCTATCCCAAGGGTGCCCAAAGAGAGCAAGTGCCAGCACCCCAGATTAGAACTTCCCGGGGAATTCAGGTGGGAATTTGCAGCTCCAATATATACGTAATTCCCTAGATAGTTGTACCATAGAACACCCACAAAGAGCACGTACATTACTGCAGTGCGTGGTGACTGCAGGATTCTGAGCTTAGATTCGTAAAGGATCTTGAGTTTCCGAAACTAAATATATTGATAATAATAAGACGGCCTAAGTTTGTGTATTTTAAATTTAACAAAATTAAAATGCCCTGATTATGGGCCGCCTCAAGGGGAGAGAGGGAAAGACAAAAATTATCTTTGCAACCCCTTCCCTTCTTTGATATAAAAAGGTAATGAGCTATTTCAATTCTTCTTTCAGAAAAATGTCGGTAAAAACTTATTTTTGAATTTTTAATTTTCCAAATTTGTCACTTTTTTTTTTTCTTAATGCTAATATGATAAAAACTGTTTTGTACGTGGTGTTCTGACAAAATATTCTTAGTTAAGGATATTCCATGCTTATATTTTCCATTTTAAAAATCTGTGGTTGGCAGCGGACCAAAGGTACATTTGTTCCAAAATCTTGCCCCTCCCTGGATTTTATTCTGTCGGCATCCATGATCACGAACAATGAATTCTATCTTTAAAATTTTAAGCATATCAAATTCTAGCTAAAAAAAAAAAAAAAATCTACATTTTAATTGACGCAAATTTTTTTTTTTACATGATATTAAAAAATAAGAAAGTCGAAAGCACTAACCGTAAAATTTGTATTTCATAAAGAATGCGTTAAAGTATTTTGCATCATCTAGGCCAGCGTTTCTTAAACTGTGGTCCACGGACCCCTGGGGGTCCGTGAGCTTACAGCCGGGGGTCCTCAAGCCCAATGTTGAATTTATACTTTTTCTTCGGAAGGAATTTCTGTAGCTCGGGAGTGATTTGGAGGTCTAGAACTTCCAGTATAGATCATTAATAAACATAAAACCTCGTATCTGTCGGTGGACACATTTCAATGCTGCGGAGGCGGAATCTGTGAGAAAATATTAAGAACCGGTTGATTGAGCATGTAAATAACCAGTCCTTTTTTCACATTGCAACTAGATGAAAGTTTATACATATCGAATACTGTAAGTTTAATAGTTTTTGCTTATTATGAATTTGGTGGTAAGATATGTGACAATTTTTTGTTTTGCAAATCCCTTGCAACTCACACAACAAGTATAGCACTAATCACATATTTCAATAGTTTCACACAAGAAAAAGAATTAAGCTCTTCAAGATGTGTCGGAATAAGCATAGTTGAGGCTCTAGGTATGAGTGAAACTGTTAATGGTTTGTTCAACTTGGTTAAAGCTAAAGCACCACATGTTGTTTGGATACACTGTTGTATTCACCGTTGAGTCGCTGGTTATCAAAAAATGCGTGACGATTTAAGACTACATTCAATGAAATTGTTTCAGTAGTAAATTATATCAAGGTTTATGTATTGAACTCGTGATTTTTAAAATAATATGCGAAGGAACTGCGGAGTCTACGCAAACAAATATTTTTTCATACAGAAATTAGGTGGCTATTACGAGGGTTAAATTGCAATTTTTGGACTTACGTGATGCAGTAAGATTGTTATTAATGGACTCTAAATTCCATTTGAATGATCGTTTCAAATGATTTCTCCTGGCTTATCAAGGTGGCGTATTTGACGGTTATTTTTAATTTTTTGAAAGATCTGAATTTAAGCTTACAAGGGACTTTGGTACACATCAAATGGCGTATTTGACTGTTATTTTTAATTTTTTGAATGAACTTAATTTAAGCTTACAAGGAACTTTGGTACACATCAAATGGCGTATTTGATTATTTTTAATTTTTAGGGTTTCGTTCATATCACGAAATCCTACTACTCCCGCTTCGTTGTCTGTCCGTCACAGAGCTGGTTCTCAGAAACTATCTAACTTACAGTCATGAAATTTTGTGTACTTATAGCTAAATACCTATCACGAAGCTCAAAATCACAAAATTTGAAAAAATCATATTATTTTAGTATATAGAGATAAAAATCCAAAAATCTAACAGCCTTTCCCTATTAAATTTAACCATTTTTCGTTATAGCAGTTGCCAACAATTAAAAATCCACAATAAAATTCTTTCTACAACACTTAATTTTCTATTGAAAGATTGCCACGTAAAAAATGAAAATGAAATAAAAAGTTTCACCAATTGAAAAAAATATTAATATGACGTCATATTGGTAATAAAACGGAAATTTTCAAACATTTCTCAATAAAACAAGGAATATGAGTATGTGTAAATGCAGAAAGCAGCTTAATATGACGTCATTAGAGAATTAAATAGAGAATTACTCTGTCGTCTTAATTTTGAAATTCATTTTTTTTAAATATTGCATTTAGACCACATGACAGATATTATTATGAAACAGTATAATAGCGGGCTTCGCCCGCTGTCGGACCGGTTCAGATTTTCGAAAAAACGAGAAAAATAGATCGGTAAATTTATACTTTATGAAAACATGATTTTTTTTTCTTGAAAATGAAATTTATTAAAGGAAGGATAAAGTGTTTTGAAAGGAATATTAAACGAAACCCTTTGTGCGATCTTCGATCCACTTACCCACTTGTTTGAATGAACTGAATTTAAGCTTACAAGGAACTTGGGTACACATCCAAGTCCAGAACAAAGTAAAATCAACAAAAAAAATATTTGTGGACAAATCAACTTGAAAGTAATATTTGAATCATTCCCAACATTATTTGATTTCTTACAAACGTCTGGCGATACAATTATCCCTGATTAATTGAAATGATAATGAAAAATTTTTTATACCCCTGAAGCACATGAAAAAAATCTTTCAGACTTTATTTTTTTTCCTCGAAGTCAGAAAATTAGTGAATGAGGTAATTAATTCACTAATTTCCAAGAAATTAGAGATATAAAAATCTTGATATGGAATAGGGACAAGATGCGAAATTATCATGCTATGGTTCGATGAAAATTGCTTTCAAGCCATTGAAGAATCACTTATATTCTGCAACACATATTTGTGTTATTAGACTATCTCCAACCATGCACACATGAAGAACAACTGTTGAAATCGACGAAATGTCGAATCAGACTTACTTAAACATTGTGATGCTGCACATATAATAGCAAAAGATAAGCAGCATACTTCTCATAGCAAATAGTAGTACATATATTTTACCTGTCTTAAAATGTATACTATAATTATTTTTCTTATTAATGCAGCTGATTTGTCCAACACCATTAATTAAATATACAATATGTGTAATGGAATACAAATAAGGTGTATACCAATTAAAATAATTTCTTATCTTATATTAAGAAAAATTTTGTAGGGGGTCCCCGAAATGCATATCACATAAAAAGGGGTCCGCGAGATCACAAAGTTTAAGAAACGCTGATCTAGGCTATCTCAAAAGCGTGAAAATTAATACTCAGTTTTGTATAAAATTTTATAATACGTTGCTATAAAATGAATATTTTCAGCAGGAGACCGTAACATAACGTGAGGTATTCTGAGTAACACCATTTGGTTTACGCGCGCAGTGAAACATGCGATTGCGATGTCTAAAGAAACAATATTACCAAAATTAGCCACCAGGAGAAAAATTGGCGCTGAAGAGTTATATTTGTGATAAATTAATGTGTAATAGATCAGTTTCAACCACGTGATCACCAGCCCACCAAAAGTTATCAACCAATCATAATCGTGGATTTGTAGCCTGTATTACGAGCCAACCAATCACAATCCACCATTTTTGATGGGCAAACAAAAAACAAAGCTGGTTGCTAAGGTGGTTGCTAGGGTGTGACGTCAGTTGAAACTGATCTATTGTCAAGTGAATCTGCAAACAAGAAATTTTTCTTCATAATAAATAAAAACTTTCGTTAATTACAAAAGTGGTCATATGACCATCGCATGCGATATTTTCCACAATTGCCTAATATTTAAATTAACTTAGATTCGTGTAGTAAACTTTAACCTAAAATTGTGGAAACTTTTGAACAGACACTACTTTGAATTCAATATTTAAAAATAAAAGCTGATACAATTTTGCCGGTTTTAATTAAATAAAACTTATCTTACGTTGATGTAAATTTCTTGTGGTTTGTGAACGTTTCGAAGTGAATAGATCAATAGATCGCGTTGAAAGCTGCTAACAGTAGCCACAAGTTAGTTTTCTTTCAGAATAGCGCCAAACTTTCTGATGGTGGCCAATTTTGGCACTTTTTTATTTAAATTAAAAACGAATACTTCATGGTACACAAAATGGTGTTACATTTCTCTCAATAGATTGTCTGCTAGAGAGCTCAGAACACCGCACATTATTGTAACACCATATGATATACTAAACAGATAAATCTGAATAAAAGAAAAAGAACTGAGTCATTATTAGTAAACTATAGAGTAAAATTTTAATTTAGATGATATTATTTTTCAAATCACAAAGTAATAGCACGATTTGTGTGCTCGAAAAAGTGAGAGATTGTTTTACTTTAATTTACTCAATGTCTAAATTTACAGTATTGCATTGTTTTGTGCTAAAAAAATGTTTTATTCACTTATGAAAAATAAATAAAAGTCATGTATAAAGAAAACTAATTTACCTACAAGTTATGGGATATATTTATGCATGTCATACTAGTACAATATACTGGGTGCCTACTAAAGTCCTGTATACCTCCATTAACCGCAGAACGGTAGCAGGTATAGTCATAAACAGGGTAGGTAGGTATCGTAAAGAATGACTGGTTGGCGCAATGCGATGGGACTGCTCACAGTGTCACATAGCGCCAAACAGAGGGATTAGCGTTCCTGTCCCGAAAACGTTACGGGAAACGGGAAAAAATTATTACAAAGTTGTAGAGCGTCTTCGGTTTATATCTTACATGTAAAAATGACTTTATTAGAAAGCCTGTAATGTATTTTTTTTTATATCCAGTCACGTCTGAATTAAGCTACTAATTGTCTACAGAAGTGTGGTATTAAAAGGCAGACACAAATTTACTAAGAAAACTAATACATGTAGTCAAGATACATTATATTTTAATAAGAAAATCAAGTTAAATATGCTCAATGTGTCCAGCGTCGGCAGCATTGCATCCTGTATGTGTTTCGATGATTCGTACCATTTAGCATACTTAACTTGATTTTCTTGTTAAAATAAACTCTATCTTCCTTTACAAGTATTAGATTTATTAGTAAACTAGCTACCCGCCCGGCGTTGCCCGGTCTCGTGATAATAACCTTAAATACAACTCAAATTTGTATGATTTTATATCTTTAACCCGATTTTGTATGTATATTTTTAGATAAAAAATTCGCGAAAAAATATTGTTATTTAGTTGGCAAATAAGGGCTCGTGAGAAGACATTTTCTTGTCTTTTCACGAAGGGTCGTTTAATATTTAAAAATATATGTATAGTTATTGTTATCCGAACTGTTTAAAATTTTTATCGGTTATAAATATAAAACGGTTTTACAGCTCGTATAAAAATTTCGGGAAAAAATATTCTTATCTAGTTGTAAAAGAAATATGTTTTCTTCTCGCCTTTTTGTTTTGTTTTGCGTCAGGTCCTTTAAAATAAGAAAAAAAATTCTTATCTTTCGAACGTTCTGAAATTTTAATCGGTTATAAATATAACTGTATCCAGGCTCTCTTTAAAATTTCGTGAAAAAATATACATATTTAGTATTGTAAACATAAGCCAAAGCCGAGCAAAACCGCGACGAAACGGCCGCGTTTTCCGTTTTCATTGAAAATTTATCTTTTTTTCCCTCTTTTTCTTCTTTTTTTAAACTTTTACTCGTACGAACGTTTCAAAAAATGTTTTAGGTGATGTAAATCTGGTCTGCCGAGACGCTCTAAAAAGATTGTGTTGAAATGCAGACGTTTAGTTACCTTTAGCTTAGAAAAAAGATCGTCTCTGGGATGCGCGAAGTGAGCCGCGGTCGCCGTGTTAATAAGGACTAAAATTCGTATTTTTAAAAACCGATTGCTTCATGGAAAAGAAGGACTCCGCTTCAAGAGCACATTTTTGTTTGTCGGTTCTCCTAAAATTGAGTACCGGAGGGGTGTTCCAGTAAGGAGAAAAACGTCCACTAGGAAAACGACCCTTTTTTTAGAAAAAAATTCAAAGGGTTAACAACAATATTTATCGAATTGATCGCAGCGTTTGAGACGTAAGAGTACCATATTTCAGAGTAAGTCTTCCGTTTTTAACTAATCTAAACGGTTTGGCCGATGGAGGTTAAAACAAAATGGTAAAAAAAACCACGCATCCGGCTCTTCATTCCCTTCCGAAGCTTAAATCGTGTTCTGGGCATGCGTGCGCGCATCTGCCAATTTTTGCAAAATATGATCACCATTTTTGATGGGTTTTTAATTAATATCTTGGTTAATTATCAAAAAATCTGAGCCTCAGGTGTATCAAGACCTGCCTTGGACTATCCTCACCGAAATTTTCAGACTTCTAGATGCGCTAGATTTTTTTAGCCATCGCAGACACATACACAAAGCGAAACTTTCTTTTATTAGTGTAGATTTGCTCCTGCCTTAAAAGCCACATTTCTGCATACAATTAATAACGTATTTAAGTTGTAAATGAATATAAAGTAATTACATTTCAGGGTATCTGATAAAGTTGTTTTTATATGTGAGACATCAAATCATACTAAATCAAACACACTTACAACTTTGATTACAACTCAGATACCATTTGACGGGGATTGTTACGGGGATTACCATGGAGGGCTACCAGAACGACATCATATCCCGGGAGCGGGTCTGCTGGGGACATCCAACTTTATTTCGTTATTACAAAACTCAATTTCTTTTCTTTAAAGTATGATTAAACAAAACATGAAAAGTGTTTTTCAACTATCTTGTTTCATTTTCCTGAAAAGTTTTTCCCAAAATACACATTTTTTTAGACCTTGCTGATAGATATAACCGCTTAATTAAAAAAAAAAAAAAAAGAATGTTAAATCTTGCACAATGAAAAGAAAAATTACAAGAATGGAAAAAGAACTATTTTTTAAAATTACTATTTCGTAAAGTACGCAAAGAAATTTTTCTTAGATGTCATTCCTTTTTTTTTTTTTAATTATGGTTTAGTTGCTAACCAGTTTTTATTATAAAGGCTCACTATTACGCTAATATTGCTTTGATCGGAAATAGTCACAATGAAATACCAATATTCGTTTTACATTGCAAATAATTTGTTATGAAATTCCACTGTTACAGAAATATTTGTTTTACACTGGAAACATTAGCTAAAATATTTCTTCGCAATATCTGGGTCATATTGGCAAAATGAAAACAACTTAATGTTTTTGCATTATTTCATGTCAATACCGCCGATATTCACCAAGATGTAGCCATTACAAACAATATTTTACCTAATATAATTTTGCTCAGGATTTTTTTTTCCATTTTTCTCTGCTGAAGAATTATTTTATTTTTTACATAAACTTTTTGCAATGTAATTTATTTTAATACAAACCGCTCAATACATAATTTATTTCCCATAACGTCTAAAAAAACATTGTTAAAGAAATTATGAACTATCGACAATTTATTTTACTCGACAAAGTTTTTCGGTTACATTTACAGGTTATCGGTGAAAACTACAATCAACCAAGGAATGAGAGCGTTTTAAATTCAACTGTTCTTTAAACCTGAAACACAATGTATTATACTTGCTTACACTTATTGAGCCAATCTGCAATTTTCATTTTTTGAAATTCACAAATTGTTCTTAATTCAGCGCACTGAATTAAGAACAACCCTTTTAGTTTCGAGACAATTAGTAATGTATTCTCTCGTCGACCATTATTGGAATCACTCCCAAGTTGGATATATTCTGGCGTGCCCTTTTCTTCAGCCGCCCTTGAGACAGTAGCAAGTTAACAGACGAAAAGCAGAGAGAAACATTACTTTGCCCCAAACTCAAAATGGTTCACTTGGGGACAATGGATCAATCTTGCAATGCTGAGCAGTTTTTTAGCTCACGCTGAAGTAGAGACGAAATTAGTCTCCAGCAATTAATATTCCCTTTTATATATGTTTTTCGCATAGATAATCATTAATGCATGAAGTGATGGTGTTTTCTTCAAGGGATTATACCATTTGTAAAGAGATTTAATTAAGTCTGAAATATATGGGATATAGAAATAGTTTTAACCATATTGTTGTTATGATAATAATTATCAAATATTAACATAAGGATACATTATGTTAACCCTTTCAGGTAAGATTTTATCGTGAAAAATTGTGCACGAAAGAAGCATTTTTTTTTTCATTAAAGGAAGCAATTTTATAATTCTTACACTTTATTAACCATTTAACAGTTTTGAACGTACACCGTACGTGCAAGAAGAGTTTTTATGCTGCGTTACTTAAAGCTTTTGAATACCACTAATTTTTAACTGTAATATTTGGTTTATATTTAATGACAAAAAATGTTCGACTAAATAAGAAAAATATTTGGTTCGGAAAAAAGTGGTATTTTGCTAAGTTTTTTACTTTATTGTGTCAAAAGAAAAAAAAACTGCTTAGAAATAACGTTAATGAGTATCATAGTTTTGGACAAGAATTTATTTTTAATTAAAAACCTTATACATTTTGTGCTGGTAGAAATATTTTAAGTAACTTTAGTAATGTAACCAGTGTAACTCATCATTTTACCATTTGGTTGCCTGAAGGGATTAATAATAGAATTCATTATGTTAATAGTTACTATCTTCGAAAATATGAAATTGGAAGTAGAGGTAAAGTTGAAGACAATTAAGATAAACTGCCTGCATACCCAACTTTTTTCTCCAATTACTGAAACAAAAATATTGAGTTTATATTTCCAAAAATATATAAATAGTGATTTTGATGGTAAGAGAGTTTTCTTCTTCTTATTATTATTATGTTTCATTATTATTATTATTATTATTATTATTATTATTATTATTATTATTATTATATTATTTTGTGCGTGTTTTCATTCTCAAACTGCAACGCAGATGATTTTAATGAGGTTGATCAGAAATATTTGAATCTCCACATGAGTCAGACTTTTCTTACTGTCAACACCTTAATCATGTTTGCGACAATGTTTATAACAAAGTGCTACATTCACTAAACTGGACTTCTATCCCTCTAAACTTTAAAGCAGTTAGTGTGTGAGCTAATGCGCTTTATAGATCTTAATAAAATAAAATGTTTTATTTGTGCAACTAGTTATTTTCCCCCGAGAATCATTTAGTTACTGCGAGAAGTGCGCTTAAAGTATTTCCAAATTTTAACCTTTATAAAATTTTTCATGTGAAAGTAAAATTAAAGAGCATACGATAAGATTTAAATGATTTGACTTCAGGAAGAAAAAGTCCAAAATACATTAAAATACTTTTAATTCTTATGCTTGTTTGCATTATTCAGAATTTCAATTTGTTATTTTTCAAGTCAAGCCTTACAAACATTGAAGTTCCCTCTCATCAATCCATCTTGAAAGTTCTAAATTTGTTCACAGTTAATTTTAGAATATCCAGTAATGGAAAGCCATTTTCTATTTTATTTTTAATTTCAATTTACATTCACATTCCCATGGAAATTGGAGAGGATGTGACGCTGAAACTGAACGAAATTTTCTCACTTCCATGTAAATGAAACTCTGAAAGCAAAAAATAGGAAGAACCTTTTTAAAGAAAGAAACTTCATCTGAAAAGACAACCCCTTGAGGCCATTCTGTTTAATTAGGATCTTTGTGTTTCCATCGAAAAAGGGCCACCAGGGAGAACGTCTAATAGCCTGAAGCAGCTGAGAGAAAGAATATTGTAATTTCCTGGGAGATCCAAAAGAGTGGATGTAATTTCTTAAAGGTTAGGACTAACGGGCGGTAAACATATTTAAGATGCATATTTCGGTGGTTAATAAACAGAAATGAATTACATTTTCCCCAGAAAATGCTACAATGTATTAAGATATGTTTCAACTTGGCGTTTTCCTCTTTTTTTTATAATATTTAAAGGTTATTTTATTTCACGAGTACACTAGCAAAATGCGAGTAATGGAATGTGTATAATTATGCATGGAAGTATAATTTAAGATTAGGATTCTACCATCTAGATGGTTTATGTTTTACAGTGCAAATGGTGAATAGATTATAAACGGTAAACAAAAATTTCCAATATTAGTAAACTGAATATTACGTAAATAATTAAATAAATACGATGAATATTTCCTGTCTTCTATTTATTTTATAATTTTTAGACATTAACACTATCAATGCTACACCATTCGAAATCAAATTTGACTGAATAGCAATGATTTAATTGGGCATTTGTAAAGACAACTGATAAAAAGTGGTATACAAACTAATGTCATCTAACATATATAATAGTGTTTAACGCTTAGTTAACCGGTAATTTATTATGAAATATGTATTTTGAAATTATACAAGACCCACATTTTACTGAAAGTCTTTGAAAAAATAATTGCAAAGATATTTTTTCAAATTTATGCATTAGTAAATATCTTTCAGTATACTATAAAAAAGATTTACAAATATATGATACAAATATATATTCTTGCTGATATAAGTTTACCATATTTTTGCGCAAGGAAAAGTACGTAGGTAGAACGAAGTATTCGCGTCACGTCTTCAGCCAACGACGTTAATTTTAAAACATGAGTTTACTTCCGATCAACAAAGTGTTAAGTAAAACCTTATTTCCTATGCACGGATTTAAATCATGGCATACTAGGCTGAATTAAGAATTGGTAACTGAAGCACAGTAGGTTAGGTTGTGTGTATGAAATTCAGAAAACTTAGTGTACCACAGCAGAAAGTAGCTCTTAAGAGAATACATAATTCAAAAGAAAATACCATAAAAAAAAAACCCTCAAGTTTTCGACAGATTATGTACACGATTGAAATTTGTGAAGTTTTGTTAAAAACTTTTAAAAAGTCATACAGAGTTTATTTTAAATTAAAAAGACGCTGTAACTTTAAAAGTTGTGGAATCAATGGCTTCTTCGAGTTAATTTTCAGCAAACGATCAATGCTGAATGACGAATCAAAAAAGTATATTATCCAGTTTTCTTACACGTAAGCAGTCGACGTTTATTATTTCAAGTTAGAATTGCCTTCTACCAATCCCCACAATTCCACTATCAAATGTAAGTTTCTGTGATCGATGATAACTGATGGCAAATGCCAGAGACACAGGACGGAACTAAGACCTTTAATTACTCAGTCCACAGACTGAAGTTTAAAAATCGAGCATTTATTGAGCTATCTAAAGTTCATATTGTTACTGAATTTGTAAATATTTCAATTAATTTTGTCAGTGGGTGGAGCTAAAATCCAAGAGATATTATTTGTTTTGTTTGTATTTCCATTAAAATATTTTAAAAAGAGCGGAGCCAAAAATATGTTATTAGACCCAAGTGTGCGTGGCCAAAGACGACTACTACTTCCTGAGGTGCAGCTTACAATATGTGGGCGTGACTCTATGGAAGTCGAATTTTCTAAGCTTTTCTGGTCCAAAGCAGACAAATTAGAGTCCCACCCCACTGCAGTAAAAAAGTTAGCCGAACTGGTGGTTTAGTTCAACTTTTCGACTGCGCTGTGTATCTTTTATCTGGGGAAACTTCGGTATCTGCTTTAGAATAGTTGTTCCTGTAATTTCTATTTAACACTTTGCCGTCCGCATGTCTCGTAAAAATACTTCTATTCGTAAAATGTTGAAATGATTGGTTGCCACCAGAATTTAGAAACAAATTTATTCGAAAATAGGTAAAATGTTTTCTTCATGTACTTGATAAAAGGGAATTTTTCATTCCAAAATTCTGGTGCCAATGTAGCATTTAAGGACTAAAATTAAATTACTTTACGTACGACTCCACTGTGGTGTCGCCGGACGGCAAATTGTTGTTTACACGGTACATAATTTCGTAATAGTGATTGTCTGCTTCGGTGAATTCCTGTACTTTCTGGAGTATTCTGAAAATAAATATTGTGACATTCAAAGGACTGCTTTCTTTTCAGCTTTCAATCATATGAGCTCCGAAGTCAAAATAATTTCCTTACAAAATATGTCAAATGCTGTTTCACTGCACTAGCACTGCCATTGCTGAAATTGTAGTTTAACAGGTTTTCAGAGAACAGCAAATTTTTTTCTTGAAATTTACTGCCCCATCCAAGCTTGATTCGACATAATCCCATCTTGAACATGGCAAGGAATTTGAAGATCTTGATGGCCAAACTTGGCGACAAACGTTTATATGAATTTTGCCTGAAGCATTCAGTGAATCCCCCTTTATAAAAGAGCGGAAGTTTTTTCTCTCTCTTTTTCTTTTCATTACAGAAATCTGATTGTGTAAAATATGTTATTTTAGCAACCAACGATGCATAGACAGCCAGGTCGGTGCCCGCTGCGTGTCATGCTGTAATGTCATATAACGTTTCTGATTTAGCATACATCTGAAATTTTTAAGTTATTTGTAAAAAGAAATTTTCGTTCTGTTTTCAGAAATTTTCTCAATCAATTTGTACTATTCTATCACTCTACGACTAACAGCTATTTTTCGCATCAAATATTGATGATGGATGATGATATACGGCATAACACTTCTAATTTTCTTGTTTTTCGTAAATTAACATTTATGTCGATTAAGCTTCGAATTTGACTTCAATTACACTTATTTTAAACTTCATTATTTCAAATTTTATTTCTCTTACATCTACAGAAAACAGTATATTTACCTATATAAAAATGATTTTAAAAAATCTAATTCATGCTGCTCATTTCAATATTTTGTCTTTAAAACTTTATAAAATATTTCAAATTCTCTTCTTAAGATTTAAATCATTATATATTCTTTAAAGAAATACATTAAGGAAATTCAACAGCATTAATTAATTCAAAAAAAGTTCTTGTTACTTTGAATTGATCAGGTTTAACACTTTTCATTTCTTTTAATTTATTGGGGAAAACTTTTAGGACTTGGATGATATTTTGTGAGTCGATTATAAAATTTGATTTGTTTCATTTAAAGAAGTATTGTTTCACAGACGCTGAAAAATATTTTTATGAAAAACAAAAGCTAGTGTATAATAACAAAGATTATTTTAATTTGACTAATTGTTATATAACAAACACATTACTAATTTATAAGTGAAGATAGTCTGATTGCACCAAGCAGATAATGGTCCATGTTCAGAGGTGCCAAGATCTCACCAATCGTCCGCAATATGTGGATTAATTTGATCCAGTTTAACAATGTTTCGAATCAGAAAAAATATTTGACCAATCTTTATTTAGTTAATTTGAAATTTCTACATGGAATATATTTAATTTCATTTTAAAAAAAAATTCTGGTGCAAAACGTATTAAACCTGGGTTAAATTAATCTACGTATTACGGAAGATTAGTGAGAGCTTGGCACCTCTACATGTTAACATTCTGTTGACCAGCTTTTTATACAAAATCATATTCTAAAAATTCTTTTGATTTACCAGTATTTTTAAACAAATAACTTTTACCTTATTGAATCGCAGAAATCTGCGGGTAAAAAAGGCGAAACTTATTTTTCAAAATTTATGGTAACAAAAAATAAACATAAAAATTTGCAACTATGAAAAGGCTCTCCGGTGATCAAGGTGTTAACTCTTTTGCTGTACTTTTGCTTATACAACAAATGTGCTGTATTACAAACACATACACGAGAATTCAGAAGGGTTCACAGAATGTGCTTTTCGGTGTTTTCATGCCTATGAGTCTTGGTGAAATGGCTATTTGAACTCAGTTACTCAACAGCTCTTCATTTTTGTGTTATTCACAGTTTTGCTGCTTTTTAATAAATACTCATCTGTAACCCAAAATCTCTTATTATATTTTATGTTTGGTTCATTTACACTAACAAATAATCTATGATCATTTTGGAGTATTCATTTGCCATATTCACTCGCATAACACTCATTATTTAGTTTATTCTTTATATATTCTTAAAGAAGAAATTTTTGGAAAGAATTGTCAAATATGCTAGCATTTTTGGCACTTTAACCCTTTAAGCGCGTAGCCATTTGTTGCATGTCTGTTTAACGCTTTATAAACTATAACTATGCAAAGAATCAAAAATTAGATTGATATTTGAACATTGTACATATTTATCTATCTTATGCAATAGGAAAAACAGTAGCGGCTCGCGACTGCCTTTATGTGGGGCACTAAATGCATAGTTGCTAACTATATTATATTCTTACCACTACTTTGTAAAAGAAAACAAGGAAAATTTTTCGTTAAAAAAATAATGGTAAGAAAAGAATAAAATTTTCAAAAATGCATTTAGTGCCTCAAAATGAGCGAGTATCTACCAGTCGCCACTGAGGCAAATAAATACAAATTTCAAAATTTTGTTATACTAGCATTTTAATTCGATAACGACAGGACAGAAAAATACGGTCGAGGCGCTTATAATTTTTTTCCCTCTGCTCTTTCCACTCATGCTACGAAACCGGGCAAAAGATAAAAAGAAGGTTTCCTAGCTGAAGCAAAAGTATAAAGCTGCCGCCAACTGCTTCATTGTACCTACATTGCATTTTATTAGATTTTTTTAAATAAAAGAAAATATTTTTTCACCGTAAAATAATGCATAGGTGGTAACAGCACTAATCCTTATTATGCTATTCACCATTATTCAAAATCACCAGGCCTCCTTACCCCTAGTGTGCAAAAGATAACCGTAGGACCCCAAGCTAACTTCTAAGCAGTTATCGTGTAAAGGCACTTTTTTAAATAGTGTTCTTTCATTTTGTTCTAGTTCAATCATAATTTGATACATCAGTTTGCGCTAAATTTTCATCGTTATTTTTGATTGTTGATCACTATTTTTGATAATTGGGATATGTAATAAGTAAAGTGTACAAATGGCGCTTTCTCTACGAAAATACTAATATCAAAGTTATCTATTGTAGTCCATTTGAGTCAAAATAGTCCATTTGAGCATACGCTTTGTTACATATATTTATAAATAAAAAACTCAATATTTTATTGGAGTAGAAATTCTCATAAAATTAATTGACGTCTAATATTTAATAGTAATTGTAGGGGTGCAGCTAGCGATTGTTTTTATATTTCATTATTACCACTATTTTCAAACAATAATCTTTGGAGTAGATTTCTCTTGCACTAATCGTTGCAATCTACTATAAAGATTTTTTTTTTTTTTTTTAAACAGTAATGCAAATTAAATATTATAACAATACTCGCTAGCGGCAACCGTGTCTATGGATTAAAACATTAACATAGGATATCTATGAAACAAATCTGACAAGATTAATTGAACACTCTACGAAGTATTTCAAATCATTTAGATCCATAGATATTACAACTTACAAATAATGCAGATCGCATTTTATAGCAAACCCCCGGACATTTCGCAAACAAAATATAAAAAAAACAAAAACTGCCTAAAGATGTTGGAGGTTTATCGTTGAAAGAGGAGGGCAACTATTTTCATACCCCTTTTTTTTCCAACCCCTTTGGGTGCCGACCTAATAAACATGTACGGGGGTGAAATGAACGGGCGTCAACGGTGGATTCGTTACCATGGCAACCAGACCTCTTTTGCATCCATGCAAATTACGGGTGCCCGACAATTGGCCTGACGACGCCTTTGCTTTTCTTATGAACGAAAGGTCCCTTGGCGAAGCCAAAATGGTAAAATCCCCGAGTTTAGGAATTTCGCTCCCGAACGTGGAGAAGTTTTTGCATCCCTTGCGAATGTCGCTTCCGATATTCTAATTTCGAAAATGGCGCCAGGGAGTTTTGCATAGGTAAAATGGAGAATTTCCGTATTCGGATAAATGTCAAGAGGAATCAATTTTTATTTATTTCTTCGCATAGAATAAATAGTTTTTTTTAATGCAGTTTTTCAATTGATCGATGGTTTCTTTTAACTAAATTAAAAGCTGCGCATTATAAATGATATGTTGGTTTATGCGGTCTTTTTTATTTATTTATTTTTTGCTTTATTTTATTTTATTTTATTTTATTTTGTATTTGTAACAATTGATAATCTCTAAAAAAATTTTAAGTTATAAAGTTACCAATGACATTTTTCATGCATGATTATAAATTTATATTACATGGAATATTATATGATATATTATATATTATATTATATATTCTTTCATTATATTATCATGTATTCTTTTATGTATTTCCAAGAACATCCTATAATCTCCTGGGAATAATTTAAATAGAATGTACTGTGCAGGCTGTTCGATATTTTTTTCGCAGGTTCATTTCAATTAAATAAGTACAGAAACGGACAATTTGTTCAAGATGTAGTTTTTATTCATCTTCAAATCTTTAATTTACGTCTGGAAATGCAGAAACTATGAAATTCCCAGCCGTTAAGGAAAATTGAATTGAGTCAGTAATTGGCAATGCCCAAGATATTGCCTGCGACTATATATCTATAATTAATCGATCATTATAATCAGAAATACTGAAGTGGTAAGAAACAAAACTAAAGATTAATCTAATTATTTCTCAAAATTAATCTTAATTAAATATAACGACTTATTTCTAAAATAGTATTGATCGAATGAATTTTGATATGTGGAATGAACTTAGTAAATACAACAATAGAACCATTCTGATCCGTCTTAAAGACACAAATAAAATACACACAATCCTTTAGCTGCAGCATAGTCCTTTTGGCGTTCAAATGCATTTTTCTCACTGGCCTCTTTGCCTCAATGCCTCACTGGCAGTCATTTCAAAATTTTCCTTCCTGACCAAAGCAATTATATATTGCGCAGATGAATGGGAGAAATTTTGCAAGTTGAAAATAGCGCCCTCTTCCGACTGATTGCCTTTTTGCATGATGGAAAAAGAAAAATTTAAACCAGAAAAATCACAAAGTTAAATTGAAATAGAATAATCGAGACATTTATGAGCAATTTGATTAAGTGTGGATCCTAAATTCAAAATGTACGTTTCTGTGAATTCAGTGGCATGGGTGGGTTTAACCCTCTCGTTACCCTTGGTCTCATATGAGGCTCCTACTTCGAATTGCAATATTTGAAAGAAAAAAATTATTTAATTCCAGCACGTAATAGTGATAGCATATGTCGATACATTTGCTATTATGACGTTACTTATGTTTCAGCATTTAATAATAATAATATTAATAAAAGTTTTATTAATTATTAGTAAACCGTTGGCGTTTCTTTTAATTTAAACATGTGTTTCACTCTTTAAATTTAAATTAGGGACTCCTTTACCGAATTAGTAATTTGTCATAAAAGATAAAAAATACTACTAATTTATTTATGTTTGTTTAATCTTGTTGTAATACGACATTTTCCAAACGTCTTAAAAAATTCTTCCTTAGACTATATTTTCATAGGAAAAATACGCAACATAACTACATTCGTTAGATTTCTGCAAAGAACACATTCGTTAAATTTCAGTAAACTGTAACTTCCGTGATTTCGATAGCTACTTTTAATTTTGTTAGCGTAAAAGTAATTTTCCCCAAAATTGGAAAAAAAATCGGTGCAGAGAGGGTTAAACAACGGTTAATGAAACCTTTAAACTACTAATAATTGCCTTTTATTTATTTATGTAATTTTTTTTATTGTGACATAATTCTAGTTTTGACAATTTGCCGCAGGAGAGAAAAGTGGCGCTCATGTATGCGAACAAAATTTAAAAATGATGCACACGCAACGCTTTGGTTTTGTCAACCAGCCGCAGGGGAGGAATTGGCACTAATGTCCACTAACAAATTTAACACTTACTGCGCACACTCTAAGTAGAATCGCTCTGTTCCTGATCAACTGATTGCCGGCTATCATTTACACTGTTCAGTTTCTAATGTCCGCAGTTAGTTCGGCGTATATAATATTGGTTTTCATATCTCTATTAGTTTGTCTGATTAGTTTTCTTATCTATATTAGTTTATATATTCTGTATTCGATCTTCTAAACATTGTTAACAGAAATTTTATCTCAAATCCGGGAAGCCCACGAAACAGAGGAAATAAACAAGTCGGCCCCCGGTAACTAAAAGATTAACATAGTTATATTTTTAGATAGTATTTTTCACCTAAACAAATATTGGGTCTGTCTTTCGGAAAATCCGGTATATCCGAGCTTGACTCGCATATACCAAATCGAACCCAAGATCGCCATAAATGAAGCCAACTTAGCGGTAGCTGAATAATTTGACGAAATTCGCATTCAAATTTAGTATTGATGAAAATTGCGATTTTCTTATAATAGGGTTTCGCACGTTTTAATTTCGAGTTTTCGAATAAAATTAGCTACTTTTTTAAAACCAAGAAATAGGGAAGATAACTTTTCCTTCCGATACCAGCCGGAAGGACTTTTTACATTCGATTAAGGGTTGTCACGATAGCCACAATAGCCTTTAAAGTGAATATGAATACCATTGAAGGTTTTAACAAACACTCGTGCGTCAAATCATATTTGCTCAAATATGCTATTTTGCTATGGAACTGATAACGGAAAATTAACCATAAGCTCAGACTGAGTCTAAGGTACACGCTAAACTGAAATCTGTCAACGAAAAGAAAGATTTACATTTCATGTTAAACATAAATTTAATGTGAAGTTAAGTTGAACTGGCAGAAAGATAAGCTGGAAATTTGCTCGAATTTTTTTTTATATACTTTTTATTCTTTTCCACTAGCAAAATACTAAGATATTTAACGAAACAGTCTGTTTGGTACTTGCCTGAAAACGGTGCTCGTCAATGGCATATCAAAAGACAGATCATTCTCACAATTCCAAATGAAGATGTGATTTTTCGGTTCTTAAAATAAATAAATAAATAAATAAATAAATAAATAAATAAATAAATAAAAATAGAACGAACGGCAACGGAGAAAACAAAGTGTTACGGACTTTTTCCTTGTGTAAAGATGAGTTCAATCTGATAAGTGCGATTCTCACTTCTGTAAGAAAAGAAGCCAGTAAAGTTTTTTCTCTCTCTGTTAGGGTAGAAGTTGACGAAATGAAGGTAAATTCCGATTTTATTCTTTTGGACAACCTATTTCTCTTTTTGTGGAACAAAGTTTTTGTTCTATTCATTCTAGTTGTTTTTAAAATCTGCTCAATTTATAGACATTTTCTTCATTTTATAGACACTTTTAAGCTTATATTACGTATTAAACACAATTGTGAAACTCAAGACATTTATCTCATTTATCCATGGCCTTAAGAATGCACCATCTAACATGTAACTAATAATTCGGGACATATACTTTAGTTAATTTTTAAATACCTTTATAAGTTGACGAAAACATACTTTCGCCAATCTACAGACACTTTTGATTTTATTATTTTACATAATGAATACAATTGTAACAGTCAAAATACTTATGTCATTCATCCACATTCATGGACTTAAAAATGCACCTACTTGTCTAACATATAATTAATAATTCGCTCCATTCAATGAACCCATTTGATATGTTGTTTCCATTTTGCACTCAGTGAGCATATGACATCTCATCCGCATTATCATAGTGCAGTGACTATTTTATATTGTCTTTAAATTATTAAAAACGAATCACCTTCTAATAGTGGTATTTAAAAAAAACACAATCAATAACATATTTTTAAACACATGTTTTACAGAAGTAAAATATTATCTTCTTTTGCGCTAGCAAAGGTATTTAACGAAACAGTCTGTGTGATATGTACAGGAAATCGATGTCGGGCTGATGACTCTTTAAATTCATAACATGCGCACAATAAAATACTTTGCCTCTCAAGTCTATGAAATTTCAAGTTTTGGTGTGTACGGCTACAGATAAAATGTTATGAAGCTCCACATTTATACAGGTAATCTTCAACTATTAATAAAGAGAATTTCGCTTATGGATAAAATCATATTGTACCTCATTATCAAAAATATGCATATTTAATTTATATTAATTTTTGTCACATCCGCATGAGAAAAGTGATATTTATATTTCTCACCGTAGAATGCATGAACAAGTTAAAACGCTATTCTTGATATAAAAATAGCTTAATGAGATGTAATCATTTGCGATAAAAAAAACTTTTTAGATACATGTTTAAAATATTGTTATTTTGCGTCGCGGGTGTGACATATTAAGAACTTGAATTATTGCGGGTGTGACATTGAATAAAAGTTACACTTGCAACATTGAGTGATGTGTATGAAAAATTCTACAACACAAATCCAAGATAAACCTTGTACAGGGTCAGACCGAGTGGAACTACCACCTTATGAAGTTATATGGCCAGTACTTCCAGAGAATGAAATGTATTTTGGTTGATGGGGGAAACAGTCTTGATATATATATATATATATATTTGATTTTGAAGAGAATTACTCAACTGTAATTCAGTATGAAATACAAGTAGCCAACTGAGAAAATTACAGAGGACTCTGTTTACAGCATTAGCTTAATTATTTTGCAAGTAACCATCAATCATATGCAGTTTTTTCAGATAATTTGAAACATTGAAAACATGGAGTCTATAGTCATACAGGAAAATCTTTATTAAACACCTTAAAGACAAGTACAACTATAAACAAATTCATATACAGGGTGTTTTTTTTTAACTGACACTGTTCAGAGCCGTCTGTAGCTCGTTCTAATAACTGGATTGACACAAAATTTTGTGAATGGACTAAGAAAACCATGGGAAAAAAGATTCCAACAAAAAAAATAGTTCCAATCACCACCGATAGGGGGAAATGTGGCGCTGTGGTCATTTATGCAACTGGGAATTAGCATAAAATACGGGCAAAAAATGCAAATGCAAATTTTTACTTACGCAAGCGACAGTAGCGCCAATAGTTTAAGTTATAAATGCATGCGAAAAACACCGAGAAACAATTTCAGCTCAGGTTGAAAATGAATCTCACGTTACCGCAGCGCGCGTTACTTGTGAAGTTCTTATATTGTAACCAGTACAATGCACCAGCCGCTCTTCGTTTACTTAGAACACGCCATAAACTGCGTAAAGGACCTTTATCCGTTAATGTATTGAAAGCAATGATTCTGAAATTCGAAGAAACAGGCTCGCTAGCAGTTCTGTCAGGCAGAGGACGTAAACCGGTGGCAGAAAAAGTGATAATGGATGTTTCAACTGCGATCAACAAAAGGGAAAGTGTAAATGATGAATAAAACGTGGCATTTTATCCAAATTATTAATTTTGTCTGTTTCTGATGGGTTTTTTTCAATATACAGCGCCACATTTCCCCCTATCGGCGGTGATTGGAACTAATTTTTTTTTGTTGGAATCTTTTTTCCCATGGTTTTCTTAGTCCATTCACAAAATTTTGTGTCAATCCAGTTATTAGAACGAGCTACAGACGGCTCTGAATAGTGTCAGTTTAAAAAAAACACCCTGTATTTTCTGTTGGTTATGCTGCTCCATTTAAAAATAGGTACAATATTTTATCGTTAACTCATTACCAGAAATAATACGGAGTCTTTTCAATATAGCCTTTTGTCCACTTCACATGAATGTAGATGATCTAGGGACAACAGTATAAAAACATGTTTCAATATCGTTCTAAGAATCCTAGCAGTAGCGCAAACAGTTTCTGATATCGCTAAATGTGCCACGTCATTTCTAAATAAGTTTTATGTATTCCTGAAAGGCATCCCGTAGTCGATAGTTTAGCATGACGGCCACAAATAGAAGAGCTTGGGACGGTTTGTGGTTCCAAAATCATCGCGGTCTGAACGGCATGACCATGTAGGAGAACATTTTTCCTTCAAATGTCCTTTTTGAAGGAATCCTTCTTATAGCAATATGACCCAAACTGTCTGATGCTTAAAAAAGTACCTCTCTCTTCCTGAAAGGCAAGATTGTACTGTCAAAATGCTTGTTGAAGGTGGGAATAAAGTGAAGCTTGTTCCAAACAGTCAAAGTATGCATTATTATTTTGACAATTAAAGTAGCAGTTGTCGATGTAGCAATTTATGTTTAAATGAAAAATCCGGTGAAATCAGAAAAGGAATGCGGGACATGATATTCGTCCACTAATCAGTCATTTTGTGAGGTTAGGTTCTTTATCCGCATCTTAATAAATTAAAATAAATGTTTCATTGCTAAATTAATAAAGCTCTATGAATGACATTAATCTAGACTACCTGAAAACTGTCTACGAGAATATATTGTTTGACTAAAAAAACATGATATTTCGTAGAAATTAAAAGGATAGGTTAAAAGGATAGGGAAAAAAAACATCTCCAAGCTTCATAAACGGAAAGTAAGGAATGAAATTTACTTAAATAATTTATATATGTCTAGTATTATAATATTTTCTGCTATTTAAAAAATTATATTCTATGCAAAAGAGCTCTTTCAATTTATTCATTACATATCTGTATCATACTGATCACACCAGCAACAAAACTGTCACACCCGCAAAGCAAAATTTATTATTTATAAAATATATAAAATCATGTGAAAATGTAATTGTCTTTTCAGTATGATATTTTGTATATTATTAATGAAAGACAAATGTATAGGATATTCCTGTGATCCATAATTTGCAGATATTTGGAAGTATGCATTACAAAATGAAAATGCATGTTGTTTTTATGTCCCACCCGCAACGTATAAAAACTATTATTTTTTAAATGAGAAAAAAATATTTAAACTTTATATTATGCGTTAAGAGAAAGAAAATCTACGGCTATGAAAAACTGCAGAATGTAAATGTTTGGGCTTTAAATCTTTTACGTACAGCATATAATTTAGTTCTATGAGTGCTATACCCGTAACGATGGATTTGGCGAAAGACGGATCGTTCTCACCATTTCAAATGAAGACGTGATTTTTCGATTCTGAAATAAAAGAACGGAGACAAAAAAAAAGTGTTATTGACTTTTTTCTTGTATAAAGATGAATTCAATCTGATAAGTGCGATTCTCACTTCTGTATAGCCACCAGCAAGAAAAGAAGCCGGTAATGTTTCCCTCCCTCTTTTAGGATAGAAGGAGACGAAATGAAGAATAAATTTCGTTTTATTCGTTTGGACAATCTATTTCTCTTTTTTCAGAACGAAGTTTTGGCTTGTTTCATTCTAGTTGTGTTTTTAAAGTTTGGGCAAAGATTTGTGACAAAATATGGTATGTCGATTTTTATGTAACAATATTGGGTCTTCTCATATGAACATAATTTAAATACAGAGAATTGATATTATTTATTCTAACACGTTCTAACTGAAGATTATCTCATGTTTATTTGACTTTTCTAATTAAATAACACAATAAATCTATATTTAATACTTGGAAATTTTTCTAAAGAAAATTTCCCCACATGTTAAAATATATGCATAATATGCATAATATGCGTTATATGCATAATATGCATAATATGTTAAAAGTACCCAAGCCAGGACTCGAACCCGGGTAATCAGTATAGCACTATACTGATGAACCGGGTTCGAGTCCCAGCTTCTGTACTTTTTTACGATGTTGGCTTTACGCCAATTAAGCAATTAAAATTTTAAAATAACACAATCATTCACTTTTGAAATTTAATAGGAAAATCGATTTGATTCGTGCTTTAGAGATTTTTAAATTTTGCATTTTACAGAATGCTTCACTTATTCATAATATTTTTCACTGAGCTAATTTTCTACATTGCAAAAAGCGCTTCATTTACTTTATTCACCTGGCATTATTGGATTTTAGAAATATCTGAAGGTATTTTGAACATTTCAATTTATTTTAAAATTTTTAATTGACCAAAATAAAGTTAAAATTTACTAAAAAGCTCAGATTTGTTAAGTTTTTGCCCTAAACTCAATTGAATATTACTATAAAAGTAGTAAAACTGGCGAAAACGCAGAGGTGAAATGTATTTCAGTGTAGAAACTCCATAACTGCGAAGGGGTCAACAAATTTTTTTATCTTTTTCTCTGAACCTTAAGGAATAAATCACTTTACCAATTCATGTAGAAAAAAATAATATATTTACATTGTGGAATTTTTTCACAAAAAAATCTAGTTTTAAGGTTTTTTTTTTTTTTTTTTTTTTTTTTTTTTGTAATATCTCAAAATTTGAAATTCTATATTTATGGGATTTCTGAAATAAACGATTCAATTAGCTACTTTATCTGTTAAAAAATGAAGTAATTAATTGACTGATTGATGTACACACACACAAACACACACATGTAACGAAATTTGTTGTGAAGCGTTGAAGCCAGCATTCCACAAGTTTTTTAAAAGGTTCAGCAGAGATTCCATTAGCGAAAAAGCCGTCATCCAAATGGCCCTGAGTTAGCCCATACAGGGTGTCCCAGGATTATTGGGACAAACTTTAAGGGGAGGTAGGGGACATTACAAGGATTCAGATTTGCATAGCAACTGACGGTCGGAAACGTCATGGGAAAGTAGTATGACAGGTACAAGAAACGAAGAGACACAAAACTGAGATCATCTGAAATAATTGATTGATCAACGATATTACATGTGCTGTGGTAGATGATATGTGAAAATGTCACAAAAGATGTTCAAAGTTTCCACCACTGCTAGTGATGTATGCATTAAACCGTCGGACCCTGGATTGGCTGACTCGCTCAAATACACCAGGATTTTGTTGGATATCCGCAGCAGCGCTGAGGAGTCTTGCAACCAGATCCATATCGGAATCCACAGGCATTGCGAACACAGCACTTTTAAGTGCACCCCAAAGAAAGAAATCTGTGCTGCTTAAATCAGGAAAGCGTGGTGGCCAGGAAACTGGTCCATCACGGCCAATCCATCGGTGACCAAACACCTGATTCAAATGTTCACGAACACATCTGCCATAATGGGGAGGTGCCCCATCATGTTTAAACCATTTATGGCGTCTGACATGTTGTGGCATAGCGTCAAGTAAGCTTGGTAGCACCTCTTCCAAAAAGATGCGATAATCTGCAGATGTTAGAGGTGCTGGCAACAAATAAGGCCTGACTAAGAGGTCGCCGACCACACCAGCCCCATCATTCACTGAAAAGCGATTTTGGGAAGCACGTGGTCTCACGCCATGGGGATTCTCGCATGAAAATTCCCTAATCTGGGAACGTTGGTTTCTTCCAATGCTCTTGCGAACAACACCACCTAACGGCGAACGAAGCCGTTTCCGACCATGGGTTCCTCAAGGAAGGAAGACTCAATAGGAGCAATCAATTCAAAAAGAAACTCTTCGCCACATCCTTGCTGATACTATTTCTAATAATAACTCAAAATATAAACCTAATATTTCATGTTCTCAATATATCGCTCTGAATGAGCTTAAGTCCAATGATAATCTTATTATTACTAAAGCTGATAAAGGTGGTCAAATTGTTCTTATGCATAAAAAAGATTATTTTGATAAAGTTTATGCTCTCTTATCTGAAGGTTCTTATATTGAAGTTAAAAAAGATCCTACTAATTCGCAATTGATTGCTCCTATTGAGTCTTCCTTCAAACATAGTAAAGTCACTCCTTTTCAAAAAGAAACTCTTCGCCACATCCTTGCTGATACTATTTCTAATAATAACTCAAAATATAAACCTAATATTTCACGTTCTCAATATATCGCTCTGAATGAGCTTAAGTCCAATGATAATCTTATTATTACTAAAGCTGATAAAGGTGGTCAAATTCTTCTTATGGATAAAAAAGATTTTTCTGATAAAGTTTATGCTCTCTTATCTGAAGGCCCTTATATTGAAGTTAAAAAAGATCCTACTAATTCGCATCTTTCCACTCTCAAGAAAGCTGTTAAGAATTCTGTTGTTTTAAATGACAACACTAAACATTGTGTTATTCCTTCTTCAGCCATCTGTGCTCGTTTTTATGCTTTACCTAAAGTTCATAAAACCAATGTCCCCTTAAGACCTATTGTCTCTAATATTGGTACTGTTACTTATCCTCTTGCCAAATTTTTAACATCCATTTTTTCTCCTTTATGCACTTCTAATTCTCATACGATAAAAAATTCTTATGATTTTGTTAGTAAATTAAAAAATGTTAACCCATCCAATTGTTCTATGCTTTCTCTTGATGTTAAATCTTTATTTACTAATGTTCCGATTGAAGGTGCTCTTTCTTGCTTGGAAACAAGATTACGTGGATTTCATTTCTCTGATATTGAAGTCAAAGATTTTGTTAATTTAACTAAAATTTGCATCTCTCAAACTACCTTTGAATTTGATAATAAATTTTTCAAACAATCAGACGGCTTAAGTATGGGTAATCCTTTATCTCCAATTCTTTGTGATATTTATATGCATTATTTTGAGGAAAAATTATTAAATCTGGTTAATTTTAAATGTTGGATGCGTTATGTTGACGATACTTTTGTTTTAGTTGATAATCCTTTTGATATTTCTACCATTCTTCAAACTGCCAATTCTATTGACCCACATATTCAGTTTACTTTTGAGTTGCAAAATTGTAATAAACTTCCTTTCCTTGATGTTTTAGTTATCAAATGTGATTCTTCTTTCAAAACTTGTGTCTATAGAAAACCCTTTTCTGTCTCTAACCCACCTCATGCTCTCTCAAATCATCCTGTCAACCAAAAAATCGGTCTGTTTTATACGTATGTAAATCGTGCTCTCAAAATTTGTTCCGACTCTGCATCCCTTAAGGATGAACTTAATTACTTAAAAACTGTTGCTGTCAAAAGAGGTTTCAATCCTTCTGTTATCAATAATGCTGTGAAGAAATTCAATAAATCTACTCTTAGTCTTATAAATCTACTCTTTCTAAATCTGTGAAAAGCAAACCTGATAATTCGGTTGTCCTCCCTTTTTATCCTCCTTTATGTTTCAAATTAGCTAAAGTTTTAAGACGCTTCAATTTTAACATTATCTTTAAGCCTGTCAATAAATTCAAATTCCCCTCCACCAAATCTCCTGTTCCTGATCTTCGTAAATGGGGAATTTATAATGTTCCTAGTAATGGCTGTGATTTATCTTATATTGGTCAAACTAAAAGAAATCTCGAAATCCGCTTAAAAGAACACTCTCGGTATGTAACTAATCAAGAAATTTCTAAATCTTCTATTGCCAAGCACTCTTGGGATTCCGGCAATTGTTTTAATTTTAAAAATGCTAAAATTATCTTTAATGCTAATAGTATCTCTGAATTGGACTTTCTTGAAAATTTAGCTATTTATCTTAATCGTGAAGTTATTGTTAATGATAAATCTGATTCCACAATGCTCTCTGCTGCTTGGAAAAACCTCTTCAGTACTTCCATATAATTTATTTTGTATTAATTAATTTTAGTCTGTTTTTATATATATTTATATATTTTGGTTACTTATTTAATTTTTAATTTTCATCTGTTTCCATTTTTTTTAAATATATTTGTGTGCTTTATTTATTTTATTTTATTTTTATTTTATTTTTATTTATTTATTATTTTTCCCCCATTAATTTTTAGTTATTTATTTATTATTTATTCATTTTATTTTATTTATTTATTCTATTTTATTTATTTATTTTATTTTATTCTCACTTCTTTATTCCCTTTCTATTTTCTATTCCCTATTGTTTTGATTTTACTCTTCTGTGTTTGGCTGTTGTCTTCTGTTTTCCTATTGGCTGTTGATTTCTACTTTCCTATTGGCTGTTGCTTCAGCTTGTTTCCTCTCCCTTATCTCTCATTTCAGTCTTGCTGCTGCTTTCATAGTAGACGCACGTCTTTTAGCGCCTGACGAAGAAAGACTCAGATCTTTCGAAAGGCCTAGCGCATTTTAAAGTTTTTTTTATGGTGTTTTAAGAAGTTATTTTAGTTCTTAGTGTTTCACACCAGTTTCAACTTATTTTATTTGTCTCTTACCTCCCCTTAAAGTTTGTCCCAATAATCCTGGGACACTCTGTATAAGATAGCAATTCCCCGGGAAGAAATATTCACATAGCTTACAGATTTTACTAGGCGCTTAAATGCAGCTTGAAAAAATCTAGCCAGATGTACGTGGTGCTCAAATTTAGTAATGTACACCCTTCTTCCTTTGATTTTTTAAATACTAACACAACCTTTTGATACCATAGTTGAGATTTTTGGATCAAAGCAGCCCGGAAAAGATATAGTTTATATACTTTTCTTAAATCTTCATACCGTTATCAAAGAAAATGTGTTAAGGATTTACACATAAATTTCAAAAAATAAAATTAAGATCTTACACTTACGAAAAGAAGTACCGGAAGTATTTAATTAATTCATCAGAAAAATTCTAGAGAGGAATCTGAATATATTATAAACTTAAAAAAAAAAATCTGTAACTATTTTGCGGTGGCAGTCAAAGGTTTTCTTTTCTGTGGATGATGCAAGAGACGGTCCCTTTAAAGCAGTGGTTCCCAACCTTTTTTTGGCCACGCTCCAACAAAGCATGTCTAAAGTCACGATGCCTATAATACATCTCTCCCCCTATAACATATTCTTGTTAAATTAAAAAAAAAAAAAGAACTCTCATTCACATGGCGGAAGCCTAAATGGGCACTAAAAATAACAAGTCTCGCCACATTTTCCACCAACCTATCAAACAGGTGAAATTCCAGTTAAACATATGTTTTTAACATTACATTATAACTGAAACAAAGCCATTCATCTTCTCGCCTTTATATCTCGAAGAGTTTTGTTGTTTCTTGTCAACTTATCTCGGTGTGAAACAAGAGTATTTTATGGTGTGTATTTTTACCTTGCAAAATTTCTTGAAAAAACTCTCACATTTGGTGTTAAATATGATAGAATTGGTATATTTTATGAATGATTTTAGCCTTTTTATTGACACTTTACCGACCGGCCGTCGATTAATCGACGTTTGCTCCCCAGCGCTTACCGACCGGCCGTCGATTATTCGACGTTTGCTCCCCAGCGCTTACCGACCGGTCGTCGATTAATCGACTTTTGATCTTTCTGTTAGATTTGGTTAGGTTAGATTGACAAGTAGCAAGCATTCTTTATTCAGATAATCGGTGCTTTTTTATAAGCTTTAGCCCTTTAGAACAGGTTTCGCTTGTAAATACTGCAACGTCCCATTACACAAAGGTGACTGTTTCGAGCGCTATCATAGTTTAAAAAAATATTAAACAACTTCTTTTTTCGACAAATATTGTTATATGGATTCTGGTATATTTTATGTAAATAATAAACTGAAAACGATTGTAATAGATAAAATAAATAGTGTTTAACACTAATATGATTAACCCCTTCACGACGAGCGTCCTTTACAGAATTTTTAACCTTTTACCACCGGTTTTTCAAAACAGAAAATTTCACCTAATTGAATCCCAGAAATGCTAAGATTTAATGAGGCAAATCTTACATTAAAAAATAACTGGTGGGAATAATCGAGGATTCTGAGCATCTTATGCGTCACGTATACGTGTCGCTCGTCCCCAAGGGGTTAAAGTAAAAGATTTTATTAAATTTCCCTTTGAGAGTCTAGAATAACACGAAGCGTACAATTTTACCAGAGTTTAAGAAAAGCGCATATATTCCCGCGCGTCAGTCTAGGCCGAAACCAAGCCAGTGTCTCTGACGATCTGCGGCTGACCGGGCGGTGAAATGGCATACTATGTTCGAACCGCTACCGGTCGGTAAAGTGTTAACATTTGGAAAATTTTGGAGTAGTAGGATCTCTCTATGAATAACACAATACACAAAAATCATTTTCGGATTCTCATCTTAATCAATTTTTTCGTGGCTTTTTTCTTTCCAATCATAAAACACGTTGCACTGTTTTGTTAGCAGTTTTTCTTTTGCCTATCGTCGCCAGTTGAACGCCGTGTATAATCTTATTTAAATTTTTAAGATGTAAGTGTCATAATTTATGCTTATATATTCTGTATAAGGCCTGCACTAGAGCCTTAAGAAATTTACTATAACTCATTTCATTCTGTGATGCTCGTATGACAATTTATTAATTGTACTAGGTTGGTAGTAATACTACGTATTCATATTTCAAATGTTTTTAAACTCAGTCCGTTTTAAATGTATATTTGATTAGTTTTATGTGTAAAAGTTTTTCCATGTGACATATTGCAGAGCGAACAAGTCGACAAAGCTATGTAAAATTCTAAAATACATATAAATCAGAAAAGTTGTAAAGAATTTCGAATGTATAAAAGTGTCTAAATTGCTTTTTTTTTTTTTTTTTTTTCTAAACTTTCAAACAGGAACTTTTTGAAAATTTAATGAACTTCTTTTTAATTTTTCTAATTTGAACTTATAACTATATTTTTAGCCTACAACATTACTTTAAAAAAGTGATGACAAGGAATGTGTTTTTGACAGATCTGGTATTATCCCCTTTAAAAATCACATTGCTCCCATGTGGGACGTACGCTTCACGTCGGGATTCACTGCTTTAGAGTGACGAAAAGTAAAATTTATCCTTATCTTGAAAACTAATTGATGGAATGATCTGTAAATTTACACATCCATATTTTTCGCAATTTTGGCTTTCTTTTATGTAAAAAAATAATGTAAGTCATAATTCATAATTTTTTAATATGAATTTATTAATAATTTTTATAATTAAAAATATGTTTTTGAACTGAAAAAATGCCGGAACGTGTTTGGGTCTATTCATTGCATCTCACTGAAAGAAAAAAATACATATAATTGGATAGTTTTTTGAAAAGTTATAAATTTAAGTTTGTCACCTGGATTTAATTATTAAATCCTCAAATTTTGACCTCTTCTAATGCTAAAAATTATGCTTTTGCTCCGGGCTGCCTTGATCACGTGAGCGGAGATCACGTGATCAAACTAAGATCACGTGATCTCCGTAGAACCAATCTGCCGAAAAAGCTGTCTTTGGGAAGGGGGAAACAGGCAAGTATTATTTCGGCCGATTGGGTCGTCCGGAGATCACATAGTCTGACGTCATGAATTCCGTCCTAAGACGGGAGAAACAAACTAGAGTTTTCTCGGCCGGTGCTGAAGTCGGCCGCAGGGTTGACACTGGCAACTATTTTTCTATTCTATGTGTACAACTATTTACAGAAATACTCTTTATGGTAGATTTATCTTAAAATTGTTCTAGATGTGTAAGATAAGGATTATTACATGCTTTTATTTAACTTGCAACATCCATATGTATATCGGTAATATATGTCTTTCCGGTTAAAAATGTGTGCTCGAATTTTAACTGAAATCAGATTATCCAATCGAGCTGAAATTTTGGATAGATATGTAAATCCGTGGGTAATGCAACATTTTTATCGTTTGAGGTGTATAGCATGCATTTATACTTATTTTACAGAGCCACACAAAAGTATTTCGGATACATTCGATACACATTTCTTTGACAAGGACATACAAACGAAGTTAGGTATATCACGATGTATATTCAGAGATTGCTTAAAATGCATTTTAAAGTAATGCATTTTTAAATAAAATATTATGAAAAGTTTTGATTTGTTATTTTTAAGATAAACATTGAGTGCTTATAAAAGCATGTTTTATAAAAAAAATTTACTTTTATACTTACTTTTTTGAAAAAGTGGTACAAATAGTATATAAAAATAATCGCCAGTGGCAGCCCTGCTATCGTTCTGTGGAGTGTATACGCAAGACTCGGTCCGTAGTCGAAGGGTTAAGTAGATACTCGAATTCATTTTTAATTTTCAGAAATGTAAATAAAATGCATGCTATTTTTAAAATATACAATTCTGTAATATGCATTTTGTTTTAGTGTACAATCCAAAACCGTCTACTTTCAAATCTATTAAGTAAAAAGGAAAAGCTATATTTAGATTAAATGGAATTTGTTGAAATGGACCCTTCATTTTCGTTATGGTCACCGAAGTTCTATTGAGTCCTTACTAGTCGAGTATAATTTGAAACAAATGCACAGACTTGCAATACTCCTCAATGCAAACAAATTTCTAAATGAAGAAAAAGCTTTAGTTTTCCATAATTTATACCCACAATAAAGCTTATTTATTTTCGCCTCATCAGCCATGTTTTGAACGATAAGTGTATTTCTGTTGTCTCTAAGAAATTCCTATTAAACAGCTGGATTTCCACCGGTTAAGATGACTGCGTTATTCGTAAGACTTTGAGTTACGAATGTGTGCTCATAAACAAAATTTATTTGTTGCCAGCCTTATTTTCAAAATAATCTAACATCATGTATATCCAGTCACATCAGTTAATAGGCTTTCTCGTGTATTACATGTAGCAAGTTATAAGGTAATGAAAAAGAGGAAATGTCTATTAACCCTCTCGCTCACTTCAGGTTCCTAACTTAAATGATTAAAAACAGTGTTTTAAAATCCTTTTCGATAAAATTTTATTTTGAATGTCATCTCTTAACCGTCCAGGCAAGAATGATTTTATTGCTTTGATTTTTCACAAGATTCGTGAGCAACAGAGTTAAATACTTTGATGTAAAAGATTCCTACCGTTGATGCAGTCTTGGTTGACATGGTCTAGAAGGTCTGTGATAGACTCAAACTGCAATTTGCATCCGTCACATGTAGGAGGCAGGTCGTTTATTTCACCGTCAGCTAGCCAGGTTTGCTCATCTGAAACTGCAAAACAAAGCATAACAATAGCAGAATTTACATCTGTTTTCGATTTTTGCTTAAAAATCTATACATAAGTAATTAAATGTCATCTGGGTTGTAAAAGTATAACAGCAAAATGTTAATCTGTTTTCGCCAATTTTAATTCTTATATAAGCTATTAAATGTAATTTGAAACTATAGAACAAATTATAAAAATAACAATGCATATATATATATATATATATATATATATATATATATACAGAGTGTCCCTGAACTCATGGGCCAAACCGTAAGGGGTGATAGAGCGCGTCTAGACAGGCTCAAAACGCCATACAATGCACAGTCTTAACTCAAGCAGCTTTCTGATTGTGGAGAGAACTATGTTTTTACACAATACCTAACAAATGATTGCGGATTTTATTTACGCGGAATAGTGCTACTAACTAGGATGCTAATAAAGATGAAACTTAGAAGAAGTAATAAAGGAATTATAAAGTAAGTAGATGAAAAGAGTGTGTGTGGTGGGGGACCACATTATATACATACTATATTACACTTTCCTTCAGAGAAGTTGAGGAGTATCGCAACTCATGGACAAAACTTTAAGGGGTGGTAGAACACATCTAAGCAAGTTGTTTTCGCCACACAATGCATCGCCGTATCGCAAGCGACGAGCTTCTAGATGACGCTGTCATTCAATACACAAAGCGCTGTTTTTTCACACACATCCCTTTAAATCCTTACTGTGGATTTAAAAAAGGATGGCTAGTTTTACCAATCAGGAAAAGTCAGACATGCATTTCATGCCTGGTGCTGTGATTGTGAATACTGTGGAAGTTATAATTGTGTAGTAAACAGGGTTATCTCCACAATCAAAAAGCGCCCTCTAGCGCTTTACTGCTTGAGTTACGACCATGTACTGTATGATGCTTTGAGCTTGTCTAGGCGTGTTCTATCACCCCTTACGGCTTGGACCATGAGTTTAAGGACACCCTGTTATATATACAGGGTGTTTTTTTTTTTAAACTGACGCTATTCAGAGCCGCCGGTAGCTCGTTCTGTTTGACGCAAAATGTTATAAATGTACTTAGAAACCATGGGAAAAAAGACTCCAAAAAAAAAAGAAAGAAAGAAATGTTCCAATCACCGCCGATAGGGGGGAATTTGGCGCTGTACATTGAAAGAAAACATCAGAAACAGACAAAATTAATAATTTGGATAAAATGTCATGTTTTATTCATCATATACACTTTCCCGACGAGGAATTCGACCACATTCAATGTGACCACCGTTCTCTTGCACCACACCTTGCATTCTTTGTACAACATTTTCGACGGCCAAGCGTAACATGTCACATGGAATAGCCCTTACTGCATGTATTATGTTGTCTTTTAAGATACTCAGATTTGTTACTCCCCCAAGATGGACTTTCGATTTCAAATAACCCCAGAGCCAAAAATCGCATGGAGTTAAATCCGGAGGCCGGGGCGGCCACACATATTGAAAACAACGACTGATAACTCTTTGGTCAGTGAAGTGATGGCGCAACAGCTGCTGTACTTTTACAGCAATATGTAGTGGTGCACCATCCTCCATAAAAATTATCTGATCCAGACATTGTTTCTGTTGAAGTTGTGGAACGACAAAACTAATCAGCATATTATAATATCTTTCTGCGTTAACGGTACACATCACTGGTCCAGTCGCAGTAATGTTCTCAAAAAAGAATGGTCCAAGGATGAATTAACCTGTAAAGCCGCACCAAACAGTGAGCTTTGGTGAATGTAACGGAGTTTCTAGAACTGTATGAGGTTGTTCAGTGGCCCAAATTCTACAGTTAAGAGTATTAACAGACCCATTCAGAAGAAAATGGGCCTCATCCTCCCATAAAATTCTCCACGGGAAAGCATCATCGACTTGCATTCTTGCAAGAAATGTCAGAGCAAATGTCAGTCGTTTATCGTAATCATTGGGTTGAAGTTCTTGCAAGCAGCTGATCTTGTATGGATAATAGTGGAGAATTCGCCGCAAGACTTTCCATACTGTCGAAACATTTAAATCCAGTTTTCGCGCAACACCCCGAGCGCTGCTACTACAAACAGCAGAGGTACTCTGTGATCTATCGCTGATCGCAGTTGCAACATCCATTATCACTTTTTCTGACACCAGTTTACGTCCTCTGCCTGGCCGAACTGCTAGCGAGCCTGTTTCTTCGAATTTCAGAATCATTGCTTTCAATGCATTAATGGATAAAGGTCTTTTGCGCAGTTTATGACGTGTTCTAAATAAACGAAAAGCGGCTGGTGCATTGCACTAGTTACAATAATAGAGCTTCACAAGTAACGCGTGCTGCGGTAACGTGAGATTCATTTTCAACCTGAACTGAAATTGTTTCTCGGAGTTTTTCGCATTCATTTATAGCTTATACTATTGGCGCTACTGTCGCTTGCGTAAGCAAAAATTTGCATTTTCATTTATTTGCGTATTTTATGCTACTTCTCAGTTGCATAAATTACCACAGCGCCACATAAATTTTGTGTCAATCCAGTTATTAGAACGGCTACCGGCGGCTCTGAATAGCGTCAGTTTAAAAAAGAAACACCCTGTGTATATATATGTATATATATTGTTAATTTTAATCCATACATATAAGTAATTAAACGTTATTGTGATTTGAATTCAACAAAAGTTGATATAATACATATAATATGTTTTAAGAATTTAAAATGAACTTTATTTGATTCATTAATAAAATTTATGGAAAGTGTGGCATTAGTTTACTTACTGAGCACCTTAAAAAACAACATTAGTAGGAATTAAATTTTTGCCATCTGTATCGTACAGCTGTTCATCTTACATAATGAAGCATTTGAAGACTCTGTTTTGGAATATTCGTTTTATAAATGATATTATATTTCGCCGAGATTATTTGCGCAAATGTGATTATCTGCATCAGAAAATCCCACGCAGCCTGTATAACTAAAATGGAAGCAGCAATTTTTGCATCTTAATTTTTTTAACAGGTATCATTTTTTTTTTTCTGGTGGGAGAGAATAGGGGGAGGGGGTCAAACTTTAAGATATACCGCTACCGAAAATAAAACCACGTATAACATGTATAAAATCATCCAATTTACTGATTACAGTTTCATTATATAGTATGATTATTTTGTACTTTTCTTCGAGCCTAAACAAGTTTAACACCTATAACGCAGATATGTTAAGGAATTGCACTAGTTTTAGTAGGAATTTTAACATGGACTTTTCCCCAAGAGAGCTAAATTATTCTTTTCCCTCAAATCTTATTTTCACATTCTTTTCAGGCTATGTCAGGCTGTTCTGGAATATCTGCCGCCAAAGTATCATCCCAAGAGAATGTACAAAAATTTTCTTCCTTGACTTAGATATTCTTTTGGTCACACGAGGATTGAAGTGACAGATTACTGGTGATAAATGAAGGGTACATTGACTGCTGGGAATTCTCTCTGAAGATAGCTGCATCCTGTAGACATCCAGGGTTACACTCTTCACAGATTATGTGAATTATTAAAATTGCCATTTTAGCTATCACATAACAGGAATAACCCATAAGGTCGTTTTAGCTTTAGAAGTTATTACATGCATTTCCTCAAGAGAATGAAAACTTTCTGTTTAGTTCCTATCTAGAAACGCATGCATTTTATGTGCATAAAATATTATTAAAAAAATTACTGAAAGTTTAATACTGAATGTTTAAAAAATTATAAAAGAGATTTAAATTTAGATTAAAAAAAATAGCAATTGTTGAATGTGCAAGCATTGTTCAGTGCATCTGCAAATTTGTAACGATTATTTACATTTTCACTCCCCGCTTGCCTACTTTTTGAATAAATAAATAGAAGTAAACTCAAAGTTTATAGGCTTTATTTTAACTAAAAAGCTTTATCAATGCACAAAACAAAAATGTTTAGTAATCATATCAATCATTTCTCCTTGTTAGATGTCATAATCCCGATGTTTCAAGATTATGTATAAAATATTAAATTAACCGAAGGTTAGAGTAGTAACTGCATGAATAAATAAATGTTAAACCCCAAATCTTTTTAGTGCGATTCAACTTATAAATTTTTATATTAATAATTTTACGGGCAAATACAGAGAAATGTATATCTGTACTTATATGCGTTACTTCTATTTGAAATATATTTTATTGCTTAAGATAGAAAACACATGATATTCATATTTATGATGTACGTGTGTTATGATTAAAAATAATCAATATAAACCAATATCGCTATTATTCGTTTTCATCTTTAATATAAGCATAAATACAAAAATACTTCATAAAATTTTATTTTTAAAAAGGATGACTTTAAATATTTGTGATAAAATTAAACAAAATCTGTATTTTTTAAAGTAAAAAATATAAATCAGAGAAAATTGTAGCAACTTCGTCATTTAAAAATAAATCGAATTTGAAAATACTTATCTCATACTATCCCATGAAAGGAAATGAGTGCTTTGCCATATTTTTTTTTCTCCAAAATCTATGGCATTATGTATTTATGGGCGGACCGGTGCATTCAATGCAACAGAAGATGAGGTAATTAGCGTTCCCTTTTATTGTAGAGCCCACTGGATGTAAATGACGTTTAGGTCCTGGATTTTCTAACTCTCAAAGATGATGAATATTATTTATAATTGTTAGTTTTTCTCTTGCTGTCACAGGAGGGCAAAAATTATGTTTAAATAAGCTAGTTAAATTTTTAAGTCATTCGGTGTATTGCACGAAACTACTTTTTTAAATATGTGTGCATAAAAGCATAAGTTTAGATAGCGCGATGCACAGCAGACCTACAAATTTTGTTTTGTAAAAGCACATCAACCTTCTAGAATTAATTTTCCCTTTAAACTTGCCCTCTCTACTGAGAATTAGGCCGAACTTATATTGAATCATCAATTCAGGACAATAACAATTATAGGTGGCATCAACTATTTCATTCACAGACATTTAACATTTGTCATAAGTTTTGACTTTAACTTTTATTTATTTATTTATTTATTTTTACGTTTCCAAAATAGACAGCAGCTTTAACTAACTTCAATATAATTAAATACACTGAATTGCCATTGATTTAGTATATAAAGTGATTTGTAAGTACTGTGGCGTAGCTGCGATATTTCCTCGCATATGCGGACGTTGTTATACAGTAACTTTCCTAGCTGGAAGTATATCTTTCGCTAAACAAACTGTTAAAATTTATGTATGATAGATTGCGATTTAGACGCCTTCGATAGAGGACAAATATAAATGCACAATTCATGGGACACCCAGTTTCAGACATAGTTCAAGAACTGAGGGTTTCTTATTCCATATTTAGGAAGAGCATGGTGAGAAGACATGGATAGTGACAATATAAAGAGTAATCGGACAAACTGTACTGGACAGACAGCGTTGAATTATCGTGTTCCTCAAAGATGTAGCCGTATCGTAAGAAGCCAGCTATACCAAACCTTTGCTCAGGTGATCATCCAATCGAATGAGGAGTCCACCTGGACAGTCAGTAGAAAAACTATCCAGCTCTCGCTCTGCGGACGGACTTCAGGAGCCACATACCTACCAGAGTACAATCCTTAGTGTGCGCAACCATGTTCAACGTCTTGCATGGATCGAAGAACACAGTAGATCAGGAGTTGCCAACCTTTTTACTATGATGGGAGCATTTGAGTTTTATAACCATTGATGACTTCTGAAGTAGATGAATCATTGATGATTGAATGGAGCGATGAATTTTGATTCTGACTTTATCACGCTTATGGTAGTCTAAGTAAACGGTACCGGCCAAGGCTAACGAAATATACAGGCAGCCGCGGTGCGTCACACGTGTCTCGTATTTCAGACCACTTGAATGACGTGAGTCTCGAATGCATGAATGCAGATGCACGAAAATAGCTTCACGTGACTCTAGCGGTCTAACGCGAACGGTAGTGCGGTAGCTTGTCTTTTGCGTTAGCCTCGGGTACCAGCAACATGACGTCATCCATCCAGAGTGCTAGATTGAAAATGCACGAGGTCATATCGGCTCATTAATGGAGTATGGTGTTTTCTCTTGTTCTAATGTTTTTGACATATTTCAAGAATTCTAATTTCATCTTGGTTTGCAGAGCTATTAGGTGATCATTTATATTCTTTCATGTCTTTATGCAGTCTCAATAGAAATAGAGACTACGCCAACAGGACAACAATTCCTGTTGAAGGTCTCAACCCTTAATAAACGGTTTAAGGAGTATTCTATAAGATTCTTAACAATGAAATTATTTCGAGAAACCTAAACATAAATCTCATTCGGCATTTTTTGGATACTTTGGAAAAGGCTAGAAAACAAGTCATTCAACATCAGTGCTCCTTAACTGATTAAAGGAAAAATCTAGCAAATATTTTGTAAGACATATCACCAGAACACTTTTGCAGACTTGTTGATTCTGTGCTTCAACGTGTGAGAGCTGTTATTAAAGCCAGAAAAGCCGCAATTCGTTGCTAATCAGGTTATCTCTAATTCAGCGGCACTTCAGAGTATCATTGACTGTTGGGAGTTATAGTATAATCAATGATCTACATTAAAGCTTCTTAAAATAAAAAATTGAAAAAAAAAATCATGTATGTTTTGGTATAGGGGTCCAATATATTGGCAAATATTTTATTTTATTTGCTTCGTATCCAATTTAAATTGAAAACTTTACAATTATTAATTTCACTGCAAATAGAACTGAGATAAGCAGATCAACAGTGAAATAAATCATATTTTCAAGAACCAAGATAAAAACATGTTTTAAGTCATTTCTATAATTACCAGTTATAATTATGTTTTATAAAAATGTATCCACCTTTGTGCAAAAACTTCTAAATATGACGTTAATTTGCAGTTTTAATTCTACATGCATTCTTTTAATTGAAAAGTTTAAAGAATAACAATGACAATGGATTGAATGAATTCATCTCAAAAGACATCCTGCGGAAACTGACCACTGTTAAAGTAACTGGAGCTTAAATCAACAATAACGTTTTACCTGAATTGAGCAAAAACGTTTTTTGTTGATTCAATAAATTGAATTATTTCTCCTTTGATTGACAAACAAGAGCGGTAATTGGCTATTTTCTGACAATTCTTCAGGAAAATAACAACAACGACTGACATTTATAACCCAAAAAGAGCCTTCCCCCATCACTGGCCGCTCCTTTCCTAATATGAACTTTTGGTCGGCTTTTCAAACACTCTGAAGAAGATGGATCATTTCATTGTTTAGCGTTGATAACCCTAAGCAAGCCGGTAGGGTGTCTGAATCTCCACTCCCTCCCTGCCTTTTATCTAGCGATTCTATCTATCCCCTTTAATGAATGTATCACGACACCTTAAGAAGTATTTCTCAGCTTTTTCTCCTGTTTCTAATCAGGCGCATCCACCGAAATAATAATTCCCGAGAAAAAATTTTTTGTTCGCCACTTCCTTATAGGGAGAAAAATGAAACAAGGAAAAAAGAGTTAAGTGATTTCATTTTAGTGGTTTTGTTTTTTATTTTTTTCGATCCCGACATGCATTGTTCGGAGGAATATTTTCTTCCGAAATTAGCCACGAATCTATGTAAGTAATTGGCAATGGTGAAGAAGCAGCAGCAACAAAAAGAGATCGGTAATTAAAATTTTCGGTAAATAATGGTGAGCCGGGCGATTCATTAATATTGTTTTAAAACGCGATCGCGTGAATATGCAAAATGGTTTTGAGGTTTTTTTAGAGGGTAATTGTCTCCCTATGGCGTTAACAAGTGAACGAACTCTTTCCCATCTCATGGGCCTACAAAACAACGAACAAAAAAATTAATAAAATATGTAAGAAATATCATTTGTTTGAGCTTGACTACATCTCATTTTTCTAATCTATTTGCCACATTATTTTATTCAAATTAGTATTAATTTGTTTCTATTGGAAAATATGTTTGAATAGTCCATGCAAAAAATAAATTTTAAATCAATAGTTTATAAAACTATTACTTCAAAAAATAGCTGAAAATAAATATTTAGATTCCAGTGGTAATTTCAATCCAGATGGATAAAAAATGCACTACTTTGTTATTTATATTGTTTATAATAAAGGGAAATATTCTGTTGTAACAATGAATTATAAATGTATGAAAGTTATTATAAATTAATCTACAAATTAATGTAAAAATTAAACTGATTCTTTAACTGACTCTTAGTAAGTAGCAATCACCTTAATGTAAGCATATTATAACTGTATGGGGAAGGGGGTGTACAGGGTTAGTATGCTTCAGGGGATGAATATCACAATTTTCGTAAAGTGATATGTGATTTATTTAATGAAAAAAAAAACTATATTATGGTGATCATTACTTTACAAAAATTCTGGTATTAAATTCTGAACACCTTATATTCCCTGAATCCCCTGCGGCGTATGAACCCTGGTGCACCAAATTTAGTATGCATTTTTTTTTTAAATTAAAAGTTTAATAAAAAAAAATCTACAGGTGGTTCTGCTTAAGTCTTAAAATATTTCTTGTGAAATGGTTACTCTAAAATCAGCTGAAAGTATTCATGAATGGGTATTTCACCCAATATGAATTAAAAATGCACTTTCTTTTATTTAAATTGTTTATAATTAAATGAAACATTTTTATGTATTGAAACGTGAAATAAATGTATGAAGAGTTATGTATTAATATACAAACTAATGTAAATATGAAATTTAACCTAGTAAGCATAGTGAAATTTAACTTAGTAAGTAAGCATAGTAAGCAAGATAAAATCATTATAAGCACGTTATATTTGTATGTAGGACCTGTATGGAACAGTAGTAATGTATTAGTAGTGATTATCTTAGTAAGCATTAGTTCAAGTAATTGCAAGGTAAATACCTTTACCTATAGAGGGCCTATGCCTATACCCAGCGGTAGAATTGATAAAAAATGTCGCTGGTTCCAAGGACTAGTAAGCATGGGAATTTACTCGTCTGCAGTCATCATCACTGGTCCGCTACATAAAATTCTATAAAGTCCCTTTAAACTTTTGTGACCCCCCCCCCCCTCCTAGAATATAAACCAAACTTTCTTTGAAGTTATTCAAAATTTTCAGCATAATAAAATGTAAAATTATAATTTGCTAAAAATTAAATAAACAGTGCATAAAGAAAAACTATAAAATTATTAATTAGATATTTTATTTCCGATTATTTATTTCAACTAAGGTTTAATGCATTTTTCTTTTAATAAAATAGAATTGTGTGATTTGTGTTTGGTTGCGGTTTTCTCAGGGACGGGAAAGTTTACGTTTACCTGTCGGAGAGGGAAAAAAATTACTGGTTCTGCGGACCACTAAATTTTTCAAATTAGTGGACTGATTGAATTTTTGGTAGTCTCGGACCAACGGACCACCAAGGATTTCGAACGCTGCTATACCCCTATACCTATAGGGAAGTGGGGGGATGCACCAAACTTATTACGCAATTTTTTAAGTTTAAAACATTAGACCGAGGCAAGATGAGTGGGGGTGAATCAAATTTTGCATACATTTTTTTAAAGTTTAAATAGTTTAATTTTAAAAAGCTACAGGTGGTTCTAGTTAAGTCTTAAAACTATTTTTTGTAAAACGGTTACTTCTTAAAGCACGGAAAGTATTCCTAAGTGGCTGTTTCATCCAATATGGATTAACCATTTTGCATCATTAAGGGGACAGTGGACGTTGAAATTAATTATTTTTATTTTTCATCACAGATATATGAAATTTTGTGCATATATACATTTCACCATAAGTATATAAAATACCTTAAAAGAAATTTTAATCTTAATATAATTTTAAGATTTTTTTAAAATTTTAAAATTTATAAATCAACTTTTAAAATGCTCCTTGCGTCTTAATTTTTAAGATATTTCCTCTATTTTGCATTTGGATCACTTAAAACTATATCAAAAACAAATCTGTGTATCAGTTATTTAATCCTTTGAATAGTTCATTTTTGAGAGATTTTTTTCTGAATTCCAGTCCGATTTTCATCAAAATTTAGCATTTTAATACGTTATAAATCAAATTTAACTATCTTACCGAAGTCTAATTGTAAAATGCATACACAGTTTCTTTGTAAACAAAATCAGGATTCTTCCTTATCAATTTCATGAATTTTGAACAAAAATTAAGACGCATGGAGCATTTCAAAAATCTAAAAAAACGTGTGAAATCTGTATTGAGAAAAACAGGTCTAAAGTTTACTGAAGCACCGAAAACGTGATTGTGCACTTAATTCTAACCCTTATAACTTTGCGAATAATCATTGCAGATGCATGCAGTTTTTCTCAAATGGTTCAATACAAACTGAAGAATAATAATACACACAAAAATTTATTTTAATTTTTGGGTCGATTTTTGATCAAATAAAGGTCCACGGTCCCCTTAAGCGCATAGTATGTACGCGGAATATTTCTGTATAGTTAAAAACGCACGTAATGCGCTCAATTGTTTTATTAGATTGTAACCAAAAATTAGGCAGTTAGTAAATGTCAAATCCATGGCGGCGTGTACGACACTTTTACACATAAATTAGCTTTGTACGTAAAATGTTCAAAGTCGAAGTTTTTAAATTAAGCATTTTTTAGTTTACCCAACATTTATCTGTCGTAACGTAGCAGCATCGATATTCTGAAACATCAGCTTCATATCTAAAAAAAGAGAATCTGTATGTGTCGCAAAAGGAAAGTAATATATATTTTTTAAGTATGAAAATGATGATTTAAAAAATCGAAAGTGTTATATTACGATAGATAAATGTTGGATAAACATAAAAATATTTAACTTAAGACAGGTTGCTTCTGTTTATTTGCTTGTTATTAACGCTGGTTATTATTTATCAAAGTTGCTTCTGTTTGTTTACTTTTACAAAGCTTTTCAAAGGCTTATAAAATTTATATGCAGTTCCATAGCAACTGCGATTGTATTTCAGTTTCACGAAGATATAAAACTTTCTGGCAGTAATGATTCTGAGAAAGAATTCCATGAATTCCAAACCTTTCTAAAGACGAATATTTTTTCATTATTTTTTGTTATTGCACTTTTCGTAAGAATTAATTAATTCGCAATTCTAAGAAATCCATAACTTTTTATCACAGGAAAACATATTATTTTAAACATTTCCAATCTATATTAGCGAAAGAAAAGTTTTCTTGTGTACCCGTGTGTGTGTCTGTTTCTCTGTTTGGTGGCGATAGCTAGAGAAATCTATCACGCGAAGAGGTTTGCAAACCTGGTACCAGATTGACGAAGACAGGTCCGAATGTACCTGAGGCTCAGATTTTAAATCTTTTGATTAGAATTTTTCATATTTAATATTGAACAGGACAATATCCAAATTCACTCTTTTAGCCCAATATATTAAATTTATCCAAATTTCAATAAATTTTATTCAGGATTCGTACAGCGACTTTTCAAGTTTGCGCGATTTTTTTTTCTTTAAAGTCCACATTTTGCCGAAGAGAAGTTTGTTTTTATGGCTTTGCTCATCTGACGAAACCCTATTCGTCTCACTCCTCTGTCTGTCTGTCTGTCACAAAGTTCGTACTCGGAAACTGTATAAGTTAGAGACTTGAAATTTTGCACTTATACCTAATACCTCCTGTCACACGATAAATCATAAAATTTTGAAAAAGTCTTATATTATTTTAATTAAATGAATTAATTTAATGACATCCGACTATTTCTATGATTTTCTTAGATTTTAAAAGGGAATCTTAATTTCTGTCTATTTCGCGTAGGCTAGATGGTTCAGTGGTAATGCGTTCTCCTCCTAATTCAAAGTTTCCTGGTTCTATTCTGGATGACGGAAGTTGAAACTTTCGATTTTTACATTTCATCGTTCGATGGATTTAATTAAAAGAACTTTCGTAGTTTTATGCTATTTTAAGGGTTTCTCTCTCTTTTTTTAGTTAAAATTAAACATGTAATTAAATATGTTTTTCAGATATACACATATATGCTATTAAAATTGTCTGAAAAGTAGTTCTTGAATATTTTTAATTTGATTAAAAAAATATCTTCCGCTTGTTATAATTTTATTATTAAATTTAATGGCGCTGCCATCTATGTTCTTATTGATAAAGTGTATTTACATGCATTTCCATACATTCGGATGTATAATTCAAACAAATTATGTTTTGATTTCACTAAAAAGTGCAATAAATTTTTATTAAATAATGGCTAAAATTTAACTTAAAACTTTTATGATAAAATTTTTATTCTAACGAGTAGCATTGCAAAAACATGAAAAGCATCAGTTCATGCGTAACAGAAAATATTTTTAGTTTAACAACAAATAAATACAATAATGTAGTTTGTTTAAATCTGTATAATTTCTTTTCCACAAACAAAGTCTTCATGCAAAGGATTTAGACAAGCAACATTTCCTCCTTATGTCGGAATTCGCGTGCGTCCTGCCATTTACATGATTACCATCATGCTGGTAAGAGAAATATAATCTTCTAAGTTACCTAATTTATATTATTGTCATTGATATGTATCTTTATCTACAATCCACAATTGCAGAAAAAAATGATTCATTATAACAAAATTGGGGGGGGGGGGAGAGGGGGGTGGCATCCTCATTTCCCGGAGGTATTAAAACTAATCTATTAATCTCCAATCTGATTTTATTAAAAGTATACACAATTTAGAGAATAGGGAGTTCAAAAATAGGAAAATAATAGCCTACTATCTGTGGTATTTTACTGTCATCATTTGCAGAAACTTATCAAGGGCGATTGAGAGAAAAATAAAATATAAGTTTATCTTTATAACAATATTATTTCCGCATTCTTGATTTATACCCAAAAAAGATAACAATTACCACAGCGGATATACAGTAAAACCTGTTTATATCGGATTAAACGAAAAAAAATCAGGGTTCGGACGGAAGGAATTTCGTGTAAATCTACCTGCGAAGACAGAAACTTGTCTAAAATGGAAATTTTCAAATCTCAAGCCATTTCATTTTCACAGATTTTATTGTGCTAAAATATAAGGCGCAAGTTTTATACTTGGTCAGAATTATTTTTTTCCTGCAATTAATACATGTCTTGTTGCAACGTATGATGGCTATTTCTAAAGCTATTAATAAGGGAACTTTTTATTCAAATTTTAATTGCTTAATAGGCGTATAGCCAACATAGTGAAAAAGTACCCAAACCGGGACTCAAAACCGGGTCATCAGTATAGCGCACTGACGTTCTACCAACTGAACCACTTGGGAACGGCACTCAGCCTGCAACTTTCTCACTATAACATGGCCAAGTATTTTTCTTTAAATTTTCCAAAAAAATTTCCGATTATTAAAAATATGAATTTATTCAATTATCGATGCTGGATTTTCTTTGATTTCGTGTTTGCCCCAGGGTTGGTGGCTCACGGAAAATATTCCATCTTGTTCTGTGTTTGTAGCCTTGCCGCGCATGCGCGGTAGCGTATTACTGCTTATTTTACTGTTTATTACTGTTAATTTTACGGTATAATACTGACAGCTGGGGTGCCAGTATTATACTGTAAAATCAACAATTTATTTTTGCAGTGTAGTAATGCAAATAGAATAAGATTCTTCATCAAGCACTAAAAATTGTAATATTATATTTCTTTAGTATTTCTTTAGCACGTTATCATGTAATAAACGTACTATGTGGTTCTGCAGACCTCATGCGTATATAAAAGTCTTATGGAAATTAAAACCTAAATTCATATCGTTTTTCAGCAGAGCGAGCAAAATGCTGTGGGATGAACATACCGCCATAAAATAAGCATGAAACATAAACTTTTGTACCACATAGGCAACATTAACACAAACACATCTGCCAGAAATGTATGATCTTATCAGGTAAAATATGCTTTAAGAAAATATCTAAGGCAGAAATTTTATCTTCAGTTACCACAAGTAAAAGTCATTTATGATAAACATTTCTTAAAAAGGTACACTCATTTGGAACTGACTTGAAAATAAGGTAGAACAAAGATTCCCAAACTTTATTGTTATGCGACCCACAAGATATTTAAATTTTTGTGTAATCTGTTCCAGTGTTTGAAATTTTAATTGCCAGCTCTGAATTTTTGAGTATCTGCTTACCACAGGAGAACCCTGTGGAAAATGTTGAAATTTATAGATTATTAAAAACTAGCAGATGCCTTTGAAGTAATCAATCTCTGGCGATGGCGATCTGGCAACCAGGACTTTTTAAACCATGATCTACCATAAGGAAGAGATGAACTTTGGTACAAAACATACACATGAGAACAGTAATAAGTAATACTAATGCAAAATTGGCATTATCAAAACCTTCTACAACGTAAAACAAATACTTTTATTAATAAAAGTATTAGAAAAGAATACAGTTTAATCCTTTTAAGGGCGGTGTTATACTTTTTATAACACTTAATTTTAATTTCTCACTCGCACAGTTGTACCATAATTTTTGAATAAAATTTTGCTTTTATAAAAAACGTGAAGAATAGCATTTAATTATTTTCAAATCAATTTGTTCGTAAATTCCGGTGACATTCAATCATTTCAACATTTCAGCAACAGAATTACTTTGTTTCTGAAAGGGTTAAATGTCCATGCGATTTATGGCATTGGTTTTTATGAACAGCACAATTTGTGTCGAGATTGACACTTGTTTTAGTTGTATCCTCAAGCCTTATCTCTACACAATGTTTTATAAAACACTGTCTTGTCACAAAATTATTTTTTCGACATCTTTCCACAATATTTTATGTTAAAGTTATAAGATACTGTTTTTATTATTACTATATTATTGCAGCCGATAAAATTATTTATACATTTTTGAAGATCTGACCGATCCGTGACCCACAAACTATAGGTTGCGATCCATTGGTACCAATGGATCGCAACCTATAGTTTGGGAACCGCTGGATTAAAATAATGTTGATCATGTCGATCACATATTGCTTACTCCATTGACTGCCAACGGTACACCATGTGATGACTGCCAAAAATGACTATTTTCCCCCTACCATTATTTTCAATGAATATCTTTATCCTAAGTCTCTAGCAGAGAAATATCTCGAAAATCATTGTGTGGGATTAGTGGTAGACAAAATAGTGAAAAAAACAGCCACCTGAGGCAAACCTGAACCAACCGGTGTATAAAAAATTGGTATTCCAAAGATTAACAAAGTTCGGATGATTAGTGAAAACATTTCAATAATGAAGATTTTATTAATTAAAAAAGTAAAAAAATAAATGCATACAATCTGTATCCAAGAATTTTAACAAATACATATTCATTAAAGCATTTCGGGCATAAAATGAAATATTTAAGAATTTGTATCAAAGTAAAGTAACAACTGAAGAATTTTTTTGTCAAAATGTATATTTTAATAACATTTTTGCATATAAAACAGTATAAATCGTGCATCTATTAATGATTTCAGAAAGTATATAAAAATAAAATACATAAAACATATAATTGTTTATTAATATACAAATTAATTAGAATAACATTCTGAAAAAGAAGCAGAGAAAAGTATGAGAATAATCCATCAAAGTTCCATTGCCTTACATTTTTGACAAATAAATGAATTAATTACTTAAAAATAAAATAAAAAGTTAACCATTGTATACATGTATTTTCTACAGAATAAATATTAAACAATCTATTTACAAAAAATAGATATTTTTATTTAAATAACGTGTGGAAATCTCAGCGATAAACTAGACGTCTAACATTCAGAAAATAAGTCATTTCCCCCCAATATTTACACAACAAAAAATACCAGGATGTAATTAGCATAGTTGATGAATAATAACGGAACCAAAGGAACAATCGCTTAATTGATTTTAGTTGAAACTGGTTTGAAAACTTCTGGTTCTATTGTAGTGAAATTTATTTGTTTACAATCTTATAGAACTGCAAAAAACCATTGAAAGATATTTTTCGGTGACTGCACAATGCAACATTTTTTTATATATATATAATTTCTGAGAAACAAATTAGACCAGACTACATTAATAAGAACTTCATATCACGTATTTCTCCAAACTCTCACTAAAAAAAGAAAGAAATTGGATAACTGAAATTTGATACATTGTCCGATGACCAAAGTGATATAAAGAAGAATTAATTATCTAACAGTTTATAGTGATTGAATATAACTTCTCTGTTGATTTTTCAACTAATTTGTTTTCTTTTTTTTTTTTCTTTCTCTTTTTCCATCTTTCTTTCTTTTTCTTAGAAGAGCGAACAACTGCCTATTACTCGTTTATTGTTTTCTCATTCAAGCGTTTTAGGGTTTTTTTTTCCCTTAAAGTACTTCACTAATTTAAATATGGTCATGTTCTGCATTTGTTTAGTAATATTTATGGAAGGAATCATAAATTTAATTAACGCATTATGCATTGTTTGCAGAGTGTATTATTTTTGTGTTAGAGATTTGTTAATCATATTCTATTTAGTATTTAATACTATTTATAGCGGTGTCAAAATACACGTTTAAACGTTTTGATTTATGGTAATTTCATTTGCAGTTTTTAAATAAAATAAAAAGTCAAACATCCTTTTTAATAAATTGAATGCTTATTTCCATGCTTATCAGCTTTAACAATTACAAATAAAATAACTATAAATTAAAATCTTAAAAGGTGTCATTTGACAACAATAGAAACAGTGTTAAAGTCAGAATAATTCTTAGAAAACCACGATGGCGAATAAGATATATTTCACATAATTAAACGCAATGAATTAGATAAATGTGGTTTTTATACCAGTTATTTAAAAATAACATAGCATTATTTTCTTTCTTTCTTTTTTTTCTTTCTTTTCTTTCTTTTCTTTTCTTTTTTTTTCTTTTTTTTAATGTAAGTATTTTACGATGTCTCCTTAACTAATGGAAATTACTTATCTATGAATCACCTAAATTTTAAAAAGCTCATCTCTGTACAGCAGGCAGTTTGTTTAAATAGTTTTATAAAACCTGTTTTTGATTTTTCTACGCTGAGAGTTTTAAATATTTAGAAACGTTATAGCGAAGCTGTATTTCATTTCATGCACTGCATAACCTCATCTTCAACTATGTAGGATTTTTAAAACTAAAACACTATCATTACTTATACATTTATTTTACTTTGATTTTTCTTATTATAAAACTGACGTTCGATACTCACGTACACTGTAAAAACTATTAAAGTAAAATTATAGAGAACGCCCAGCAGCAAAGATTCGACACAAAGCCGATTTGTTTTACGGACTTTGACCTTAGAAAAATAGATTTTGCCAAAATTATTCTAAAATTATATTTTAGCGTAAACTTAAGGAGATTTGACCGTTTAGTTTGAAAAAGATTGGTATTTTTTGTAAAATTATAATACTATACGGTAAAATCCCGTGAAATTACACACACTTATATATAGACATATATTTACAGTGCATTACTTTTTAGAAACAAATTTTTCTGATTTTTAACTATTTTTAAAAGTGTGATACATTTTGAATTTTTTAATTAACAAATATTTAAAATTTTTTTTGTCGTTTTAACAGCTTGTCGGTTTAACCTTGGACTCCACTCCACTCTTCGGTTCAGCACACTGCAAAAAAATATTGCTGATTTTACGGTATAATACTGGCACCCCAGCTGTATTATACCGTAAAGTTAACAGTAATAAACAGTAAAAAAAGCAGTAATACGCTACCGCGCATGTGCGGCAGTGTATTACTGTTTATTTTACTGTTAATTTTACGGTATAATACTGACAGCTGGGGTGACAGTATTATACCGTAAAATCAACATTTTTTTTTTTTTCAGTGCACTGGCGCATTTCACACTGGTACGATTTGGAATTCCGTAACTTCAACTGCGTATACCTTTGCCGTAAATGTTATTTTGAGAATTTAATATAGTGATAATGAAATGTAACACATGATTCCTCTGCGTAAATTAATGAGAAATCAAAGTGTAATATTTCATTTTATGAAAAAGGTTAATGAAAAATGAAAATTAATGAAAGCATGATTTCAAAAAGAAATACTAGAAACAATTACAAGCGCGAATTACTAGTTTACGGGTTAAAAATGTGCAAATTTCAAGGAAAATTGTTTTTAAAAACTTAGTAAGATGGCCATGGAAGTCAAAGTCAACTTATTAATAATCATCATGACGATGATAACAACCAAGTTTTGAAAAATACAAAACAAGCAGTGAAATGTATGATAAGGTCCCAAAAACACGTATACACTGCAAAAAATAATTGTTGATTTTACAGTATAAAACTGGCACCCAGCTGCCAGTATTATACCGTAAAATTAACAGTATTAAACAGTAAAATAAGCAGTAATACGCTGCCGTGCAAGCAGTAATACGCTACCGCGCATACGCTAATGCGCGGTAGCCTATTACTGCTTGCACGGCAGCGTATTACTGCTTATTTTACTGTTTAATACTGTTAATTTTACGGTATAATACTGGCAGCTGGGTGCCAGTTTTATACTGTAAAATCAACAATTATTTTTTGCAGTGTAGTATTTGAAACTTAAATAATACATCGCTTTCTTTTATCTTTATAAGAAAAAAAATTTTGTAACTTAATTTTAAAAGTTTAAATATACCGAAAGATTCATTCAATTAAAGCAACATAATATACAAATCTCTTACATAAAGGAAACAAAAGAATGAAATACAATCTTGTACTTGCAGATCTGCAAATCATTTCTGAAAATGTTATTTTGTGAAGAGTTTATATGAGTTTTTTTGACATGAAAATTTCTTATACTACCATAGTCACTAAAGAAGTCGTTCACAAAAACATGAACTGACACGGAAATTTGTGGAAAATTAAAAGAAGCCAAGTAAAAAGCAATACAGAAAGAACGATTGTGGTTGTTTGGCACAGAGTTCACACAGCAGCCTTTAAAGCAAGATGTCCCGAGAGCCCGATTTCCGAAAATGCGATATAGCTATATCCGAACAGCAATAAATCAAATCTATATTTATTAAGAATATTTATAGACCAAATTTTTTCAACAGGAAACGGTACGTTTTATTAGCTAAGACATTTTATTACACTGCAAAAAAATTTTTTGGATTTTGCGGTATAATACTAGCACCCCAGCTGCCAGTATTAAACCGTAAAATTAATAGTAATAAACAGTAAAATCAGCAGCAATACGCTACTGCGCATGTATTCTACCGTAAAATCAACAATTTTTCTTTTCTTGCAGTGTAGACTGTAAAACATTTTCGTAAAATTTCAGTAGATGTACCGTAAATTAACGGTACTTGTACCGTTATCACTCATTACGGTATGAGTACCGTACTTCTAAGGTATATTAAGAGTAAAAAACCACATATGTGCCATTTCAATTATAAACGGTATTTATACCGTAAAAGGATTGTTTTTCAGTAAAGAATCGCTACTTATACAGTAAAATAATTATTTTTCAGTAAGGAAAAAGCTGGTAGCCCCGCCTCGGTGTACGGCAACCCCTGAAGTGACGCTCTTACTCTTGTTACGTACTGCGTGCAGGCCTGAGGAGAGGGGGGAACCTGTACATATACTTTAAATATTTTACGGTACATATACCGTCCAGTTAAATTACGGTATATATGCTGGTCACAAAGTTGCCAGTATATGTACCGTAATTTTTGACCAAAATTTTTTATAGTGTAGCTAGGAATCCCGCTGACAACGCCACCCTCAGCAGGGCCGAATCTCATGCGTATTAAGTTAAATACTGTTTCAAATGTTATTACTGAGAAGGGGACACATAAAACCGTAAGTAACACACACACACACACACACACACACACATACACACAAAAAAAAAACAAAAAAAAAACAGACAAATGTACATGAAACAATAAAACAAGTAAGAAAAATTATGCGATTATTAAAAGCTTTCCAACACATTCAGAATACTCCCCGTTTAATAAACTGAAAGATGATGTCCAAGTAAACAATTTAGAAAACGCAAAACACATTTGAAACCCAATATCAGCAATTACCATGTATAGTCGGAAAAATATCCGAAGTATTTTTTGCAGCCCTGTATATGATATATAGAATATATACACACCAAGCATTATGTAAAAAATAATAGTTAAGTTTAAAAACTCATACCACAATTAAAAACGCACTTCCAGCAATTATTACACATAGACAGTACTGTAACCGAATTATTTTGTCTGTCCCTGTAAATGAACTATGAATCCGATACACATCATATTCTATAGTGAGTATGTTGTAGTGAATCTCAGTGATGTATATCAATTTCAATATGTTCGAAATAGTGTAACATCATTAAAATGCACTGGAAATGATTTTTCCCCATAGACGATAATGTAACGAAATTCTTTTAAGTGCTCCTGTAAACGAACCGTAAATGTCATCAATAAAACTTCAATTTCAAAACTGTACAGTCGAAAATCAACTTCAACAACATGTAACAATTACACGACTATCCGAGTAAATTTGCGCGAGTTAGAACACGGACAAACAGACGGCAGTCAGACAAACCGAATTTATAAACACTTTTCAACTATGTTGGAACGTGTTAGAAAATGGTAATCGACTAGTCTCAATGAATCTAAAGGGCTTATAACAATAGAACCCCTCAAAAATATTTTTAAAAGAAGACGCCGAATATTTGGTTGTTTTTTGCTACATTACAGTAACTCTTGGCGAAATTTTGGAAAACGCATAACATATTTAAAATCCCAATTTCACGAATTACCAACAATAATCAGAAAAATATCCGAACTTTTTTGTGCAGCTCTGTATAGGATCTATAGATATGTATATCTACTACAAATAATGCTAAATTTTAGTTCAGTTAGGAAAAGCGTAGCACAGTTTAAAATTCTCCTTCTGGAATTTCCGTCAATGAATGTACTCAGAAATGTACTCGAGAACTTTTGTACTGCCCTGTATATGATCTACAGAACTTATACAAACCATATAATAGACAAAAAATGAGTGAATTTTAAAAACGCGTCCAGCAACTGAAAAAAACAGAACTTTCAGCAATTATTGTTAACAGACAGTACCGAATTCTTGTGTGCCCCCCTGTAAATGAACGCTGAATACTATACACACAATATTCTACAGTAAGCCTCTTGTAATGCACTTTAGTGATATATATCAATTTAAATATGTTGAAATAGTGAAACATTATTCAAATAAACCGCAAACGATTTTTCTTCACAGACCGTAAAGTAACGGAATTCTTTTAAGTGTCCCTGTAAAGGAACTATAAGTGTTATGCACAGCATATTCTATAGTAAGACTCTTGTTTTGCGCCTCAGTGATATATATCAATTTTAATATGTTTGAAATTGTGTAACATCATTAAAATAAACCGCAGATGATTTTTCCCCATTGACCGTAATGTAACGGAATTCTTTTGAGTGTCACTGTAAAAAAAAAAAAAAAAAAAACTGTAAGCAGTACACACTTTATTTTCAATACCGAACATGCCATAGTAAACTTCAATAACATACATCAATTGCATGGAATCCAAATATATTTATGCGAGTTAAAGTACGGACAGAGAGACAGACAAACAAACCGAAATCACAAACACTTTTCAACTATATGTTGGAAAGTGTTAAAAAGTAGTGGACTGACAACACCGCCCTTCGGGACCAGCATCCCATACACGAATATTATTCGTTTGGTACCACTTTTATTTAAAATAAATAGTTACTTTTACTTATTTAATCACGGAAATCATCAAATTAAATAAGGCAAAAGATTCCTTCAATTAGTGCGGTTAATTAATCCCGCGATATTATACCATTAATGGAAACGAAAATTCAGTGGGAAAAACTACAGTATATCTACAGCCATCTTACTTAAAAACCCAATATTCGTTAATAAACTATAAAACAATGTACTACGATTTTCGTTTGATATATTATTCTTAGAAAGTACATATTACAACTTGATTTGAAACTTTTTATGAACTTTCATTAACATAAACGTGTAAGCCAATTTCATAAGTGACAATCAAGAAACATTAAAAAGTCAATTTGAATTTTAATTCTGTACTGATACAATGTTTTAATTCATTATGTTAGCTTACCTACTATAAGATTAATTATTAAACTTTTACGTGATTTGATTTTAAACATATTGTAATACAATTTGATTGCTTCAATCTTACATATCTTTCAACTTATTTAAGCAAAAGGTTATCAATTGCCAGTTTAATATTTTCTTTTTCTACTTTTTGGAATACATCTTCTGGTAACACGAAATTTGATTTTCTAAATCTCAAACAACTTGCATGCTTTTAGTGATTGGTGTATGGATCTATGTCTTTCAAATGCTGTTTGACGAATTCTAATTTTTGAAAATGTTTTTGGATTTCGTTTATTGTTATTTTCTTTTCATCATTTTATTGTTTCGATGCCGTTTGGCTGATGAAAAAAAGAAGAAAAATCATTTCGCGCTTCGCGTACTAATCGATAAATTCCACGCACTAATTGAGGGAGCATCTAAAGAAAGTTTTTCCGCACTAACTGAAAAACGCGTTAACTGAAACCGCACAAAGTGAGGGAAACCTGTATTACTTTTCTTTATTACTCGTACGAAAAACAATTCCTATATGCACCTTTTAAATACGCATATATGCACCGATGGTCACGAAGGGATTAATTTCACTTTATTTGCTTATCGTTGCATGTTCTTTAACCCTTTAAAAGGCAGATTTATGTTGGTAGGACGTTGAGAAAAGGGAATGCCACCAGAATTTAAGAACAAATTAATTTAAAAGATTTTAAATAAATTTCGTCACGTAAAATATAAATGCACAATTTCATTAAAAAAAATCTGGTACAAATTTGGAATTTTGGGATAAAAATTAAGTGGTAAAATAATTACCACTACCTTATAAAGCGTTAATCTGTATTTTGTTTTCGTACAAAATAGTTTCAATATTCTTGAATACTATTACCTTTGTAAGTGGTAGTATCTTTTACAGAAGTTCTCACTTCTATCTTGAGATTATGGTAGTGAGGCATTGCTGATTCACTAAAACTCCAATTATCCAAACTCCAGTCATTTCAATCGCCAAATATACGGATCTATATCAGTAAATTAATAACTAGCTAATTAATAAATAGCTTAACTGAACCAAATTAATAAATAGCTTATTATATTGACGCATGATTTTGTTTCTTGCTTTAAGATTGTCCCAATTACACTGCAAAAAGAAAAGTGTTGATTTTACAATATAATACTGGCATTCCAGCTTCCAGTATTATACCGTAAAATTAACAGTAATAAACAGTAAAATAGGCAGTAATACGCTGCCGCGCATGTCAGAGTAGATAAGAAAGGCCGGTTCTGCGCCAGCGGCGTACGCGGCGTATGACCTCTGTGCTCTGTGAAGGTCAGCGGAAGGGACAGGTGTGGACACCGGATGTAGCAGGTGGGAATAACAGGCATGTTGAGACAGGACGTGAACAGGAAGTGTAGATAGGAAGTTTAACCGGAAATGTGACAGGAAGTGAATGCGATAAGGGAGAGAGGGGAGGGCTTATTTTTGTGGGGGGCTTAATTTTTTTTGTTGGTTTTAATCCTTCTAGTCGAGTGGAGTTGAGTTGTAGGAATCCTGCTATCAGAATGAATTTAGTTTGAAAGTAATATTAGCAAAATGTTCGATTTTTTTTTTTTTTTGTTTCTCCTGAAATAAAAATTTTATTTGCTAACTAACACCTAATATAAAAATGGAAATCTTTCTGACTTTGTTTTACTTTATAAAAGTTTAACGTGAAATTTATTTTTAGACTGGAAACGCGACAGGAAATAAGATCGGAAACGGGATTAGACATGCTTTTTCCAAAAAGGGTTTTCAGGAAGCAGTAAACATGTTTTAGGAACATGTTTGGGAGCTTGTTGAAACAGGACAGGTAGTTTGTGAGACCGGAAGTAATTAAGATGAGAGAGATAAAGAAGGTGCATGATTAGACACATAGATTTTGTTCTTTGTAGAGGGTTAAATTATTTTTTAGTGTTTTGAATTTTATTTATTCTTAAACCGTTATAAATTATTTTTTTCTATCATTTTAATTTTTAGTGACACCAATTTTAGAAGTAATTGCTCATTAAAAGAATTATTTTTCAACGCTGGCACAGGCAGGAATTGAACCAACTATCTTATATGTGGTAAACCAATGTGTTTATCCACTGTGCTAGCGGGAACTTGTAATGTTATCTCTTTAAATGCAAGAGATGGGGACTTCAGACATGTATTGAGATACCTTTATCATAGTTTTAATGAACTGCAGGAAATTGTCTTTAGCTATTGAGTAATTCGCGAGTTTTGGTTTAATATGAATGCTATTACATCTGTTTGTTTAATTTACAAGCACATTTCTCTTACAACATTCTGTCAACAGATCATTTCCATATTCGAAATAATAATTTAGAAGGAAAATTTTTACTTTCTATACGAAATTCTATTTATAGAGATTGACGAAGATAGTATACCTAATTCTTTCTTGTATTAACATTATATTCGAAATAGAGTTTTGTTACGAAAAATAACGTGTTTATACATTTTAAAAACGAAAGCAAAGTGATTTTTACAAATGTAACTATAAGCTATACACCCACGCATTTGTGTTATTGAATTAAATTACAAGGCTTAAAATTGTATTCAGCGTAATATTTTCTTATAAAAGCCGTTTCACAAACTTGTATACTAAAAGTAATGTGTCATTTTTAGGGAAAAAGTTAATTCAAGTCATTGAGACTAATCTTTCAAAGGAAAAAAAAGATTTGTCATACTTTCTCTTACATTATATCTTCCGTTTTTTAAGTTTACAAATTTGTGGAGTAACTTAAATAATCGTTTTTATGCTAATTAAACAATATACTTTTTAATTATATATATTTTTTAATTGACTTGTAATATAGCTTTTTTTTCTTTTTTTTTTCTTAAAAGGGTACTGTAGAATAACTTATGTCACAAATACTACTTCCTTCTTCAGTTAAATATGTTTCACTTAAGACATGACAAAGTGTCTTAGAAACATTTCATTTTGGAGTTAAGTGATTAAACAAGAAAAATATTATTTATAAAAACACAACACATAAGACCAGTGACTGAGAGGTTCTGGTTTTAAAGCTACTAGACGTTTGGGTTTAAACTTCTCTCGCGCTCGTCGACCTAACCGTTCGGAGTTTTCTTCGAACCTTGTCAATACGAGTTAGGAGCCCTTAGAATGACCCCTAGAGTGACCTATATCCCTAACGCAGATAATCGGTTTTAACAAATAACCAACTATCCACAACACATAAGACATTTTAGATCATTTTAGATCATTCCATTTAGTTAATAAGTGATTTAACGTGCAAAATATTATTCATAAAACATACAATAAGAGAATTTTAAAGAATTTTGTCTTTCAAATGAACAATTTTTAGTGACTATTTAACTTATTAAAGAGAGCGGGTATTTTGTTTAGAGTTATACGATTAAAATAAATTTTCAATAGATTTGACTTTATACAACAAACATTTAAAAAAAAAAGGGAATGGAATCTAGTTTTTATAAAGTAACGTTTTTCAATTTTACAAATACTTCACACCTCGTCTTTTTCCCCCCTCTTTTAGTAGACTTTACATACATAAGACATAAAAAGCGTTTTAGAATACATCATTTAGAAATTAAGTGGTTTGATAAATAAAATATTATTTATAAAAGCAATAGATACAAAAGTAATAAAGATTTTTACTTACAAATGTACGAACTTCTGATAGGTAAGACTTTCTAAATCATTGTGCAAGAATTAAGTGGTTATTGAACTTATAACATTATAGGATGAAATAATTGTGTGACGTATTTTTAAACCAATAAAATGTCAATATTTTTAAACCAATAAAATGTCAATATTTTTAAACCAATAAAAAGTTAGTATTTTTTACACGAGCGCCCTCTATTACTATATAAATTTCAATGAAACGAGTTCATAACATTCTACTGTAACCTGGTATCGTTGTAATAGGTTGTATTTTTCGTTAAGTTAGTTTTCATTTAAGTTATTATGGAACGAGTTATGAATTCTTATGTTGGTGACGTAACCAACTTGGAGTGTCAACACTCATCACCAAAGTTAAATAATCAAGAGATGGATTCTACACTTTTATCCAAAGAAGGACTCGTTTCGAATTATGAAGTGAAACCCACCTCATCAGGACTAAAGAAACAGAAGTTACCCCATGTGTGTAAGACGTGTAACAAAGCATTTCCTCGAAAAGTTAACTTAATGTTTCACATGAAATGTCATTTAAAAGAAAAGTCTTTTCGTTGTGAGGTGTGTGCTGAAGTTTTTTCACAAAAGAGTGATTTACGTAATCATCAAAAGATTCACAAATCGCCCAAACAATACAAGTGTAGTGATTGCAACGAGATATTTTCAAGAATGGCTGACTTATTGAAACATAAGAAGACTCATAAGATTCGTAAACAACAGTCATGTACAAAGTGTAGCGAAATGTTTGATTGTGAATCAGATTTAGTACAACATTGTGATACTTTTCATAAAGTTTTACCTAATGTGAAGAAGTCACCTGATTTGTTATTTGAAAAAGTGAAACATTTTAAAAGACAACATGATGTGCGAAATATTTGTACTAAAACTATCATTGTGTCCAATGAGATGAATCAAAAAGACTTTCGTTCATTTTTTAACAGTGTTCGATCAGATGTTTTAAACGAATTAAATTATCAATTGCAAATGAAAAAGTCAATAAAATGGTATGCAGCCGTTAAAGTGGATGTATATCGTGAATCACAGGATGGTGACTTAGAGAGAGCAACCCCCTTTTTCCTTTCCAAAAGTGAACTGGAATTAACAGAACAAAACATACATGTGCATGTTGAGAATGCCTTTCTAAAGTTGTACAACGGCTTTGAAGATTTTACTGAACGAGTGTTTAATTGGACATTACAAAAAATTTTGAAATTAGAATTGATTACAGCTCAATATGACAGGCTTATTTGATTTGTATTACTTTAAATGATTAATAAATAGTTTTAATATGAAAAAGCATAGTGGTTTTTTCTTATAGTTGATGTAAATTACTTTGAACAGTTTGACAATGCAACATAAACTACTGTTTAACATTTTGAATGTCTTAGACAAAATGGGAATGAATTTGTTGAAATTATGTAAAACATGATGAAATAAATGTGATGTATTTATTATATGTTACTTAAACTACAAGAGAAATGATTGGAAATGTGTTATTTTAAATCTATGATACTTTTAATCACTAACAAAGTAAGACGTGACGTTATGAATCATCGATGGGTTTTCCTTTGAATAGGTATTAATCTTACTTATTGATAAGAAAGTTGAATTTTTCTCTTCGTTTAAACAATGACACTGCATGTTTTGATAATTTTCTCTCAACAGTCAACATCAATGTTTTTAACCTAGTTAAGAAAATTTTTAACTTAAACCGTCACTGAGTTTATCCTAGATAAGTAAATTTTTATATTTAACCTACATATAAATTAAATGATTAACTATAACCATGACTGTTTTTAAAATCTAGATAAGTAGACGTTTTTATGAAACACATCCAGTGTTCTGCTGACTTTTATCGAGATTACATCAGTTAGTGAAGCAGATTAAATTGCATAAAAATATTTTATGAAATGAATATGCGATCCCACGAAGAAGTGTTTCCACCTTCAAAGCGTCCACGCTTAGAAAAAGCTATGGAAAAATCAAATACTTGTGAGAAGGAATTAAAAGACCCAAGATCAAAACTTTCTAAAATGGACAATGACTGTGTAACTATATCACGTGATATCTCCTCTACTAAGAACTTACCAGATGTGAAACCTGAGATCGCTATGAATTTTTCAAACTTTACCGGTGGTTACAATGCAACATCCTTCGAGAATCCACATCAAGAGTCAGTTTTTGCCCAGGACTATTTAAATACATTTTTCAAAGACATAAATTTTGAAAATTTAGATTGTTCTACCCCCTTAACCTCGTTAAAGGATGAACCCTTTCAAGAACCTACGAATAATATCTTACAGACTACTGTTAAACATGAGATGAACGAGATACAAGCAAACAGCCTTTCACAAGCAAGTGGTGAAATACAAAGCATCACTACACCTACATTTGCCACTAAAAGTGACAAATTATACAATTCCAATGTGTTTCACAAAGAACTAAGTGACTGTTTCTACTTAACTTTGAAGTTAAAAAATAAACAATATTCTATACATATACGAGAATTTAAACGCAATGTATCTACTAATGAAGAAATCCCAACCAAAAACGGAGTTAATATGGATATTCATAGCTGGTATGAGTTTCAATATAAAATCCTTGCATTTAATTTAAGATACAAAAGTGCATCCTTTGTTTCTAATAACACGATTTTAGTGTTAAATCAAGATTCTATGATGCGAATTAAAAATTTGAAGAATTTTTCTCATGTTGACTTAAACGAACAACAAATGGAAAAATTAAAAGAAAGTACCTCACACTTAAATACTGTACTTTTACAACATATGTACACAAAACTATTACCCTTTCTCATTAAACAGAAATGTGTGGTGAGTAACAGATCCACAGAAAAAGAACCTGTGTTATGGTCTAAACTTAATACGTGTATCGAGAATAATATGGTAACAATACTTAACCAGTTGTATGAATGTACAGGATGTATTTTTCGACATGCAAGTCAAAGCCTTCACTCATGCTTCGCATTTAATAATAAGGAAAAATTTAATCAACTAGGTGAAGCTTTGTTAATGCTCATCGATTTCGATTATGTAATTTCAACGTTTTTGAATGGAGTTTATAGTGTTAGTGAACACTTTGTACATAAGCTTCATGAACAAACTGTTTATAATGAATTGTTTAAGACAAAATAAATGATTTGTTTTGTTAAAGATCTGTGTGTGTTTATTTCTACAAAGTGTCTCTGTGTGAATTTATTAGTTTTTTATCTAATCGAACTTTTAAGTGAAGAGATGTAATTTAACTTTTTTGTATATTCCAATTCAAAAATTTCAACAATTGCAAAAAAAGATTAAACTATTGAAAAAAAAAATATCCACGTTAGAAAAAAATAAGTTATGTTGAAAAGTTAAGAAAACAATGAAAAGTAAACAAAAATATAGTTTTTAAATTAAAATTTTTTAAAGTCTTCAAGTTAATCAAAATTAACTTTTTACTTTTAACTATTGAGAGACTATGATCTAACTGTTTATCCTTGTAACCAACTGGTGCATATCAACTATATACTCTGTATCTGCATATGCGCAGAAAAACATAGACATTTACACTAACGACTTTAAAATTCGACTTTAAATTCGTTAAATTTGTTCGACTTTAAATTATTTGCCAACTTTTAAGTTTAATTACTATACACAACTCGATTACCTTTCCCACAAAACACCTTTCAGAAACAAAACAGAAATTAACACTTACCGAAAAACACGTCCACTTTGGGTGTTAGTCTTCACTCAACTAACGTTTCTCCCTTATCTTTGCTAGGGGGCGCTGCCATCGCCGCTAGAGGCGTTAGTAGTCTTCCGGTGTGTGATAAGAATAAACTTTAAATCCAGCTTACACTCGCTCAGTCATTCTTGCTTCTCTCTACCTTGCTAACAACCGTTTGCTGCTGGCTCATTGTTTGGTTGTTTAAACTTGTTGAATGACGTCATCATGTGTTTGTCTAAACTTGTCCAGTCTTGTTTTTATGCAGTACGTCTATTTAGATGAGTCATCACTCGCTTATCTTGGTTGACTTGTCCAAACTTGTTTTTGTTTGACACGTCTATTTGGGTGAGTCATCGTTCGCTTATCTTGCTTTACTTGTTTGAACTTGTCTAGTATACACCACCTCATGTCTTTTGTCATAGCTTGAATATACTTTACACCAATCACTTAAATATAAAAGTCTTGTCACAACTTACTTAAACTTTGATAAAATTATTAATTATTTATAAATTTCATCAAATTCTTATTTATCTGATACATTTACTATGTAATTTTCGTTCAAAGATATGGTAAAGCCCGATTTTAAATCGAAGTCTAAGATAAATTCCCCAAATTTGTAACATTTTAACACTAATAATAAATATTGTAAGCACCCAGTACATACAAGTTTTGTAAAAATAATATTACTTATAGCTAACTCGTTATGTCCCATGATACAAAATTTCAATACAGCTAAAATCAGTGTTAAACGAAAATCTAATCACGTGTCTTTATATATTATTTTGAAATGCAAAGCATTATATCTAAACGAATGATATAAGGAGTAGTTAGAATAGTTCTTATATTGTTGTTAGTAAAAAATTTATACACATTATCTTACAAGGTTGCAATATTCAACACACGGTTCACCATATTTAAAAACGATTCACCATGATTTAAAAACTTAGTAACATATTTTAAATTTATAAATTTAAATTAAAAATACTTAAGTATTTATAATTGTTTATTTATAAAAATATGTTTTAATTTAAATTTATAAATTTAAAATATGTTACTAAGTTTTTAAATGGTGAATCGTTTTTAAATATGGTGAACCGTGTGTTGAATATTGCAACCTTGTAAGATAATGTGTATAAATTTTTTACTAACAACAATATAAGAACTATTCTAACTACTCCTTATATCATTCGTTTAGATATAATGCTTTGCATTTCAAAATAATATATAAAGACACGTGATTAGATTTTCGTTTAACACTGATTTTAGCTGTATTGAAATTTTGTATCATGGGACATAACGAGTTAGCTATAAGTAATATTATTTTTACAAAACTTGTATGTACTGGGTGCTTACAATATTTATTATTAGTGTTAAAATGTTACAAATTTGGGGAATTTATCTTAGACTTCGATTTAAAATCGGGCTTTACCATATCTTTGAACGAAAATTACATAGTAAATGTATCAGAAAAATAAGAATTTGATGAAATTTATAAATAATTAATAATTTTATCAAAGTTTAAGTAAGTTGTGACAAGACTTTTATATTTAAGTGATTGGTGTAAAGTATATTCAAGCTATGACAAAAGACATGAGGTGGTGTATACTAGACAAGTTCAAACAAGTAAAGCAAGATAAGCGAACGATGACTCACCCAAATAGACGTGTCAAACAAAAACAAGTTTGGACAAGTCAACCAAGATAAGCGAGTGATGACTCATCTAAATAGACGTACTGCATAAAAACAAGACTGGACAAGTTTAGACAAACACATGATGACGTCATTCAACAAGTTTAAACAACCAAACAATGAGCCAGCAGCAAACGGTTGTTAGCAAGGTAGAGAGAAGCAAGAATGACTGAGCGAGTGTAAGCTGGATTTAAAGTTTATTCTTATCACACACCGGAAGACTACTAACGCCTCTAGCGGCGATGGCAGCGCCCCCTAGCAAAGATAAGGGAGAAACGTTAGTTGAGTGAAGACTAACACCCAAAGTGGACGTGTTTTTCGGTAAGTGTTAATTTCTGTTTTGTTTCTGAAAGGTGTTTTGTGGGAAAGGTAATCGAGTTGTGTATAGTAATTAAACTTAAAAGTTGGCAAATAATTTAAAGTCGAACAAATTTAACGAATTTAAAGTCGAATTTTAAAGTCGTTAGTGTAAATGTCTATGTTTTTCTGCGCATATGCAGATACAGAGTATATAGTTGATATGCACCAGTTGGTTACAAGGATAAACAGTTAGATCATAGTCTCTCAATAGTTAAAAGTAAAAAGTTGATTTTGATTAACTTGAAGACTTTAAAAAATTTTAATTTAAAAACTATATTTTTGTTTACTTTTCATTGTTTTCTTAACTTTTCAACATAACTTATTTTTTTCTAACGTGGATATTTTTTTTTTCAATAATTTAATCTTTTTTTGCAATTGTTGAAATTTTTGAATTGGAATATACAAAAAAGTTAAATTACATCTCTTCACTTAAAAGTTCGATTAGATAAAAAACTAATAAATTCACACAGAGACACTTTGTAGAAATAAACACACACAGATCTTTAACAAAACAAATCATTTATTTTGTCTTAAACAATTCATTATAAACAGTTTGTTCATGAAGCTTATGTACAAAGTGTTCACTAACACTATAAACTCCATTCAAAAACGTTGAAATTACATAATCGAAATCGATGAGCATTAACAAAGCTTCACCTAGTTGATTAAATTTTTCCTTATTATTAAATGCGAAGCATGAGTGAAGGCTTTGACTTGCATGTCGAAAAATACATCCTGTACATTCATACAACTGGTTAAGTATTGTTACCATATTATTCTCGATACACGTATTAAGTTTAGACCATAACACAGGTTCTTTTTCTGTGGATCTGTTACTCACCACACATTTCTGTTTAATGAGAAAGGGTAATAGTTTTGTGTACATATGTTGTAAAAGTACAGTATTTAAGTGTGAGGTACTTTCTTTTAATTTTTCCATTTGTTGTTCGTTTAAGTCAACATGAGAAAAATTCTTCAAATTTTTAATTCGCATCATAGAATCTTGATTTAACACTAAAATCGTGTTATTAGAAACAAAGGATGCACTTTTGTATCTTAAATTAAATGCAAGGATTTTATATTGAAACTCATACCAGCTATGAATATCCATATTAACTCCGTTTTTGGTTGGGATTTCTTCATTAGTAGATACATTGCGTTTAAATTCTCGTATATGTATAGAATATTGTTTATTTTTTAACTTCAAAGTTAAGTAGAAACAGTCACTTAGTTCTTTGTGAAACACATTGGAATTGTATAATTTGTCACTTTTAGTGGCAAATGTAGGTGTAGTGATGCTTTGTATTTCACCACTTGCTTGTGAAAGGCTGTTTGCTTGTATCTCGTTCATCTCATGTTTAACAGTAGTCTGTAAGATATTATTCGTAGGTTCTTGAAAGGGTTCATCCTTTAACGAGGTTAAGGGGGTAGAACAATCTAAATTTTCAAAATTTATGTCTTTGAAAAATGTATTTAAATAGTCCTGGGCAAAAACTGACTCTTGATGTGGATTCTCGAAGGATGTTGCATTGTAACCACCGGTAAAGTTTGAAAAATTCATAGCGATCTCAGGTTTCACATCTGGTAAGTTCTTAGTAGAGGAGATATCACGTGATATAGTTACACAGTCATTGTCCATTTTAGAAAGTTTTGATCTTGGGTCTTTTAATTCCTTCTCACAAGTATTTGATTTTTCCATAGCTTTTTCTAAGCGTGGACGCTTTGAAGGTGGAAACACTTCTTCGTGGGATCGCATATTCATTTCATAAAATATTTTTATGCAATTTAATCTGCTTCACTAACTGATGTAATCTCGATAAAAGTCAGCAGAACACTGGATGTGTTTCATAAAAACGTCTACTTATCTAGATTTTAAAAACAGTCATGGTTATAGTTAATCATTTAATTTATATGTAGGTTAAATATAAAAATTTACTTATCTAGGATAAACTCAGTGACGGTTTAAGTTAAAAATTTTCTTAACTAGGTTAAAAACATTGATGTTGACTGTTGAGAGAAAATTATCAAAACATGCAGTGTCATTGTTTAAACGAAGAGAAAAATTCAACTTTCTTATCAATAAGTAAGATTAATACCTATTCAAAGGAAAACCCATCGATGATTCATAACGTCACGTCTTACTTTGTTAGTGATTAAAAGTATCATAGATTTAAAATAACACATTTCCAATCATTTCTCTTGTAGTTTAAGTAACATATAATAAATACATCACATTTATTTCATCATGTTTTACATAATTTCAACAAATTCATTCCCATTTTGTCTAAGACATTCAAAATGTTAAACAGTAGTTTATGTTGCATTGTCAAACTGTTCAAAGTAATTTACATCAACTATAAGAAAAAACCACTATGCTTTTTCATATTAAAACTATTTATTAATCATTTAAAGTAATACAAATCAAATAAGCCTGTCATATTGAGCTGTAATCAATTCTAATTTCAAAATTTTTTGTAATGTCCAATTAAACACTCGTTCAGTAAAATCTTCAAAGCCGTTGTACAACTTTAGAAAGGCATTCTCAACATGCACATGTATGTTTTGTTCTGTTAATTCCAGTTCACTTTTGGAAAGGAAAAAGGGGGTTGCTCTCTCTAAGTCACCATCCTGTGATTCACGATATACATCCACTTTAACGGCTGCATACCATTTTATTGACTTTTTCATTTGCAATTGATAATTTAATTCGTTTAAAACATCTGATCGAACACTGTTAAAAAATGAACGAAAGTCTTTTTGATTCATCTCATTGGACACAATGATAGTTTTAGTACAAATATTTCGCACATCATGTTGTCTTTTAAAATGTTTCACTTTTTCAAATAACAAATCAGGTGACTTCTTCACATTAGGTAAAACTTTATGAAAAGTATCACAATGTTGTACTAAATCTGATTCACAATCAAACATTTCGCTACACTTTGTACATGACTGTTGTTTACGAATCTTATGAGTCTTCTTATGTTTCAATAAGTCAGCCATTCTTGAAAATATCTCGTTGCAATCACTACACTTGTATTGTTTGGGCGATTTGTGAATCTTTTGATGATTACGTAAATCACTCTTTTGTGAAAAAACTTCAGCACACACCTCACAACGAAAAGACTTTTCTTTTAAATGACATTTCATGTGAAACATTAAGTTAACTTTTCGAGGAAATGCTTTGTTACACGTCTTACACACATGGGGTAACTTCTGTTTCTTTAGTCCTGATGAGGTGGGTTTCACTTCATAATTCGAAACGAGTCCTTCTTTGGATAAAAGTGTAGAATCCATCTCTTGATTATTTAACTTTGGTGATGAGTGTTGACACTCCAAGTTGGTTACGTCACCAACATAAGAATTCATAACTCGTTCCATAATAACTTAAATGAAAACTAACTTAACGAAAAATACAACCTATTACAACGATACCAGGTTACAGTAGAATGTTATGAACTCGTTTCATTGAAATTTATATAGTAATAGAGGGCGCTCGTGTAAAAAATACTAACTTTTTATTGGTTTAAAAATATTGACATTTTATTGGTTTAAAAATATTGACATTTTATTGGTTTAAAAATACGTCACACAATTATTTCATCCTATAATGTTATAAGTTCAATAACCACTTAATTCTTGCACAATGATTTAGAAAGTCTTACCTATCAGAAGTTCGTACATTTGTAAGTAAAAATCTTTATTACTTTTGTATCTATTGCTTTTATAAATAATATTTTATTTATCAAACCACTTAATTTCTAAATGATGTATTCTAAAACGCTTTTTATGTCTTATGTATGTAAAGTCTACTAAAAGAGGGGGGAAAAAGACGAGGTGTGAAGTATTTGTAAAATTGAAAAACGTTACTTTATAAAAACTAGATTCCATTCCCTTTTTTTTTTAAATGTTTGTTGTATAAAGTCAAATCTATTGAAAATTTATTTTAATCGTATAACTCTAAACAAAATACCCGCTCTCTTTAATAAGTTAAATAGTCACTAAAAATTGTTCATTTGAAAGACAAAATTCTTTAAAATTCTCTTATTGTATGTTTTATGAATAATATTTTGCACGTTAAATCACTTATTAACTAAATGGAATGATCTAAAATGATCTAAAATGTCTTATGTGTTGTGGATGGTTGGTTATTTGTTAAAACCGATTATCTGCGTTAGGGATATAGGTCACTCTAGGGGTCATTCTAAGGGCTCCTAACTCGTATTGACAAGGTTCGAAGAAAACTCCGAACGGTTAGGTCGACGAGCGCGAGAGAAGTTTAAACCCAAACGTCTAGTAGCTTTAAAACCAGAACCTCTCAGTCACTGGTCTTATGTGTTGTGTTTTTATAAATAATATTTTTCTTGTTTAATCACTTAACTCCAAAATGAAATGTTTCTAAGACACTTTGTCATGTCTTAAGTGAAACATATTTAACTGAAGAAGGAAGTAGTATTTGTGACATAAGTTATTCTACAGTACCCTTTTAAGAAAAAAAAAAGAAAAAAAAGCTATATTACAAGTCAATTAAAAAATATATATAATTAAAAAGTATATTGTTTAATTAGCATAAAAACGATTATTTAAGTTACTCCACAAATTTGTAAACTTAAAAAACGGAAGATATAATGTAAGAGAAAGTATGACAAATCTTTTTTTTCCTTTGAAAGATTAGTCTCAATGACTTGAATTAACTTTTTCCCTAAAAATGACACATTACTTTTAGTATACAAGTTTGTGAAACGGCTTTTATAAGAAAATATTACGCTGAATACAATTTTAAGCCTTGTAATTTAATTCAATAACACAAATGCGTGGGTGTATAGCTTATAGTTACATTTGTAAAAATCACTTTGCTTTCGTTTTTAAAATGTATAAACACGTTATTTTTCGTAACAAAACTCTATTTCGAATATAATGTTAATACAAGAAAGAATTAGGTATACTATCTTCGTCAATCTCTATAAATAGAATTTCGTATAGAAAGTAAAAATTTTCCTTCTAAATTATTATTTCGAATATGGAAATGATCTGTTGACAGAATGTTGTAAGAGAAATGTGCTTGTAAATTAAACAAACAGATGTAATAGCATTCATATTAAACCAAAACTCGCGAATTACTCAATAGCTAAAGACAATTTCCTGCAGTTCATTAAAACTATGATAAAGGTATCTCAATACATGTCTGAAGTCCCCATCTCTTGCATTTAAAGAGATAACATTACAAGTTCCCGCTAGCACAGTGGATAAACACATTGGTTTACCACATATAAGATAGTTGGTTCAATTCCTGCCTGTGCCAGCGTTGAAAAATAATTCTTTTAATGAGCAATTACTTCTAAAATTGGTGTCACTAAAAATTAAAATGATAGAAAAAAATAATTTATAACGGTTTAAGAATAAATAAAATTCAAAACACTAAAAAATAATTTAACCCTCTACAAAGAACAAAATCTATGTGTCTAATCATGCACCTTCTTTATCTCTCTCATCTTAATTACTTCCGGTCTCACAAACTACCTGTCCTGTTTCAACAAGCTCCCAAACATGTTCCTAAAACATGTTTACTGCTTCCTGAAAACCCTTTTTGGAAAAAGCATGTCTAATCCCGTTTCCGATCTTATTTCCTGTCGCGTTTCCAGTCTAAAAATAAATTTCACGTTAAACTTTTATAAAGTAAAACAAAGTCAGAAAGATTTCCATTTTTATATTAGGTGTTAGTTAGCAAATAAAATTTTTATTTCAGGAGAAACAAAAAAAAAAAAAAATCGAACATTTTGCTAATATTACTTTCAAACTAAATTCATTCTGATAGCAGGATTCCTACAACTCAACTCCACTCGACTAGAAGGATTAAAACCAACAAAAAAAATTAAGCCCCCCACAAAAATAAGCCCTCCCCTCTCTCCCTTATCGCATTCACTTCCTGTCACATTTCCGGTTAAACTTCCTATCTACACTTCCTGTTCACGTCCTGTCTCAACATGCCTGTTATTCCCACCTGCTACATCCGGTGTCCACACCTGTCCCTTCCGCTGACCTTCACAGAGCACAGAGGTCATACGCCGCGTACGCCGCTGGCGCAGAACCGGCCTTTCTTATCTACTTGTCAGTATTATACTGTAAAATCAACACCTTTTTTTTTGCAGTGTATCCGTGTTACAAAGTGTTGTAACATCCGTTTTAATGAATTCATTTGAATTATTTTACTTTATAATCATAACGTTAATTAAATTTATTCATCCCATTAATTAATTCTAATAAATTAAATTACGTTCCAGTTCAGAATTCAGTAACATTAACAATATTTATTTATCTTCAATTTTAATATCTTCGTTCAAGACTTCTAATATATTTTTTAATTAATTAATATATTTATAAGGACTAACGAAATCTTTAATTAATTCAGAGACTATTAGAAATCTTGAACAAAATATTAAAATTGAAGATAAATAAATATTGTTAATGTGACTCAATTTGGAACTGAAACGTAATCTAATTTATTAGAATTAATTAATGAGATAAATAAATTTAATTAATGTTATGATTTTAAAGTAAATTAAGGTATCTGACTACGTTTAAAAAGTGGTTTTCGACCAAAATTGCCAAAATGGTTTTATTACATTTTATTAAAGCCCAACTTTTTACCTTTCCAAAACTGTATTTATTTTTATTGTATGACAAATAGAACTGGAGTTGTAGCGATTTTAAAATTACTCAACAGCTGTTACTCAAATCGGAAGTACTATTTAAAGGTAATAACTGGGAGGGGAAAGGCAAAACTATGACCTTCTAGGCTCCGTACTTAAAAAAAAGAGTATGGCTCATAAAAACAGTGAAATTTAGATGCATATTACAGTGTAAATTCTTATAGTAAAACATAAATCTCAACTTTAAATGCATTTTTTGGAAAATGTAATTTTTGGTGAAAATTCCATACGCAAAACATGATTTCTCAAAAAGTTATTAGAATATTACTATGAAATTTAACATACATGTTGTTTATAAATATTAATTTGGAGCTTGGTGCGAAGAAAGACCGCACTGACAAATTGTCAGTGCGGTCTTTCTTACATTGGACAAACCAAACGTAGTCTTAAATTTCGTATTAAAGAACATAAACAATATATTGAAAAACAAGAAATCAAAAAATCCTCTATTGCAAAACATTGCTGGGAGATGAATCACGTTTTCGACTTCAGTTCGGTTAAAATAATATCTAAACCTACTTCTGTACACGAACTTAATTTCCTTGAAGCATTCCATATTCATAAAAATCTTGGAAATCTTGTTAATTGTGAATTTGCTATTCCACCATTATCAGACTGCTGGAAATATTACATTAAAACCAATTTTTCTTAACTTTTTAAACTATTTCTCACCATAGCGTTTCCATTTCCTATCGATTTTCCTATTGGATGTTGCCTAGAACCCTCCGTTTTCCTATTGTCTAATAAATCTGTCACTTGAATCCTCTATTTTCCTATTGGCTGTTTGCGTGGAACCCTCCGTTTTCTTATTGGTTAATAAACTTGTCACTTGAATCCTCTGTCATTTCTATATATATGAGCAAATTTCCATTTTCTTCAGCACTGAGGAGGGTATGCTATATGCTACCGAAACCGGTATGCTGTAGATTCAATTACACTGGTGTTTTAACGTTGTATTTTATTTTTACATGTTGTTTATACTATTGTGAAGGCAATGAACTACAGATTTAATTTTAGAATAAATATTTTTTGTTTTATGGATGTTTTTGGGGAAGAACATCGATGAATTTTAAGAAAATCAACATGTAAAAAGGTGCGATATGCTATAAGTTTTGAAACATTTAAAATATCTCTTAGATTTTAGTTCATTGCCTTCATCAATGTCATAAGTATGAAGTGTAAAAAGGAAATTATGATACATACAATATATTTTTCTGTAGCGTGTTTTGCGTATTTGGTCAAATTTCACTAAATTTTACCACAAAATCCCCCATTTACCAAAATTTCATCAATGAATGAAATATTTTTTCCTTTTTTTCAGAGTTTCTAGTCATAATCTTAATAAAAAAAATGTTCAAAAACTAATTAAATAGCTTTTATGGAAAAAATTGCTCCGTACGTAGTCAGGCACCTTAATTCGAATGAATTCATTCAAAGAAATGTTACAACACTTTGTAACAATCCGGATTGTATCTAGAACTCGATAGTTCTTATAATTGGAATTTCGCAATCTTTTATTCTATAAAAGGTGTCATTTTAAATGAGAGTATTAACATATCCATACCTGCCAACTATTGTGGATTTTTGCCATTACTGTTTTTCAAAAATAAAACTTGCTTTTTACTTACCCATCATACTGGGTAAGTCTTGTAATCGTTTGGAAAGTCGAAACTATTTTTTTGACGGATTTACATGTTTTGGACGCTGGAGATTCCGAAAAACATATTTTTAGAAAAAAAATTGCCGTCCGTCTGTCTGTGTGTGTGTCTGCAAATGCTCTATCTCCCGAACAAATTGAGATAGAGACTTGAAATTTGGTATGTACTTAGTATGTAATAATAGGAAGAAGCTTATTGAATTTCAGTAACCTCGATTATCCGAAAATATTTTTTCGGACTCTAGAAATATTCGTTCTGATAAAAGGTATATAAAAATTTTCGAAATTGCTTCTTTTAAGGAGTGAATATAAAAGACAAAAAAACAAAAAAAAAACGAATTTTGCATAAAGAATGAAGTTAGATAATTAGTTGCCGAGATATTTGTAATTATATTTTCCACACTCTTCGATTTTTCATGACCCTGTATTTTATTCAAATTTCAATTCAAAGATATATTTTAATTGATATGAGACGCTTAATCCGACGCAGTAAACCGTTAGTTAATAGGACTATCGATTTTGAGTTATAAGGATGTTTCTTTTACGCAATTCAGTAATAGAGCATTTAAAGTTAATGACGTCAGCCAGCCACAATTTTATTCGAATTGCAATGCATTTTATAAATAGTTTACACATGTTTTATTCTCATATTTTACATTATGCATATCCATGATAGGTAAGTATTACGGTGGCCCCCAACGACTACTTTTTAATCGCAGTAAATTTAAGAATAAATAAAGCAAATTTTACTAGCAAAATATAGTGGTAGCAAAAATTCCGCAATAGTTGGCAACAGTGCATATCATTAAACTTTAACCAATTTATTTTTCCCAGGAACAAAATAATCTTCCAGTATTCAGTTCGCTTAACAATTTTTGAATCAAGGTCAAATGACGAGGATCATATTTAATAAGATCCTAATGTCTTTGTCACACGGATAATTTTCGACTACGAACATGAGTATCATATGCCCTCAGCATTAAAAATCAAAGCCCTTTTTTCACCATTTTCATTTTAGGATGATAACGTCAGAGAGGCTATTGAAAATTACCGTAATATTAGAAAAACAAGAAGTGAAACTTTATTAGTCATTTTTGCAATATACATCTCGACATCAGTAAAACGAGAGTTTTATTTTAAAACTGTAACCTTACTCTACACGGAAAGTTTTGATAAACGTGAAGGGAAACAAATCTTATCGCATACATAATCTAGTTAAGGTGATTGCCTAGTTCCTAATAAAATTAATTAAAATGTTTGTTTTTATCGGCACATTCTAATATGTTTTAGATAAGTAAGCATGTAATTGATCTAATAGCTTAAGGGATGTTTACAAATTGTACAGTTTGTACTAATTGCAGTTTGGAATTACCGGTAGATAACAAGTTCCCAAGTTAATAGAATTTGATACAAAAAGAAAAGTTTTGTATATGTGATATTTTTTTAATTATCCTTAATATATATTGAAATACCTCCAAACAAAATGTAATCATCTGTGCTTTTATTTACATGTACATGTTTATTAATTATAACCTTACAAATTTCAATATTCAATTTCGTTTCTAAAATAAAATTTTCTCATTTTATATTTACTTTATGCTATGGACATTGGATGGGACACATTAACTGTTTTGGAAAAATACTTAAAAATTTATCAGAATTCTCCAAATCGGTGATTATTAAACAGATCCTGATACAGTTTGGTAACTAACGGACCCGTTTCTGATTTATAAAATAGATATTATAAACAAAAATAAATTACGGCTACAATGAAAAAAAAAAAAAGTGTTGATTTTACATTATAATACTGGCATCCCAGCTGCTAGTATGATACCGTAAAATTAACAGTAATAAACAGTAAAATAACCAGTAATACGCTACCGCGCATGCGCGGCAGCATATTACTGCTCATTTTACTGTTTATTACTGTTGATTTTACGGTATCATACTGGCAGCTGGAGTGCCAGTATTATACTGTAAAATCAACAATTTTTTTTTTTTTTTTGCAGTGTAGAATCTTTGGAAGGCGATTTAAGAGTGTGTTTGTCTATAGTTCAACATTGTAAAGATAATATTCTGGAGGAAGAAAAATCGAACTTAACTATCTTATTAAATTTTGTACTAAAATGAACATGAATGTGAATAGATGTTTACAATTTTTTATTTTCTTATTTATTTATTTATTTATTTATTTTTACTTTTTTTACAAATGACAGTAAATTATTTTGCTTCATTTTTATGTCATGATGGTGCGTTTTTTTATGCTTATAAATATATTAAAAAGTTATATTATTTTCTACTCTTTTTTTTTTCTCATGATAATTTAAGTTTGGCGAGGAAATTTAACTATAAGCTGAAATGTTTCGCGAAATTTAAAAAAATAGTTGAAAAACAGTTTGCTTTAAGTGGCAGTAAAGACCGTTTTAAAATGTAGAAAACTTTGTAAAATCTCTTTACGATGAGATATTTTGACGCTAGGGGGACTTTTTGTCTTTGCTCTATTTCAAAGCCGTGAAATGTACTGTCATGGGGAAAAAATCACCAATACATGCTATTTTCTCATCAAATTGTCGCATAGAGGTACCATTGTATTGCAAATTGTATTTACTATCAGAATATGCAAGCAATTTTAAATTCAAAAGTAGGTGTTGCCATCTAAAAAATGAAAGTTGGTACAATTTTATGTATTCAAATTTATGTATTCACTAATGTATTCAAATGATAATGTTTTTACTTTCACACCAGAATATTTTCAAAGAAAATTAGAAATGATGTATTTAATTTTGATACCCCGTACAGTTGCATGTTTTAAATCTGTTTTCGCAAGCGCAGGTATGTCTAGTCTCTGTAACTAAATATAAAGTACCCTTTACAGCATATTGTGATGCAAAGTATCCTTTAACCAATGGAAATTAACTTTACGTTACTTTCATGTTCTTTATAAAACGAAAATCTGTCTCTGGATATTGACAGATTTTACTTTAGCGCTGAAAGTGGATCTTAAGGTTGATCTGTTTTTTTTTTGTTGGTTTTTTTTCCTTACGGTTAAACTTCCATAATTAGGTCCAAAGCCAAAGGGCATATTTGTGTAAATGTGATTTGGCACAAGATCATTATTTTTGAACCATAATTATATGCTAGATTAATTTTAACACAATTATTTCAAATTGGTAAAGCAATCATATGAGTTGTAATTTTCCAACTGGACGAAAAATGTCTGGATGAATTATGCCCTCCAGATTCGACCGGGATAGCTCAGTTGGTAGAGCGTGGCAGCTTCAGCCAAGAGATCCCAGGTTCGAATCCTGGCCCGGACATTTTTCGTCCAGTTGGAAAATTACAACTCGAATAATTATATGGTTTATATATGTGAAAGTCCCATTATATTCACCTGATCACGTGCATTTGCATTTATAATTCATGAACGTTGATGCTTCCACCGGTGAAAATTTCGTCATATATATAGAAAGAAACATTTAGAAAACTTGAATATTTTCAGAAATTTGTTCGTTCATAGTTCCTTTTCCCAGATACTTTCTTTTATTTTTCGGGCGTATGTGTGTGGCGCTGGGGGAGTAATAATTTATAAAATTAAAAGCCCTTGTAATGGTTTTTAATTAATCTTCAAATAGCTATTGAGTTTTTATATTTTTGTTACTTTTATATTTTGCTACTCAGCAATTTTGTTACTTCTTTTTGAAATGGAGCAAATTGGCGTGTTTTCAGAGAATGCAAAATCTGGACAGTGGTTAGCGAGCGTAGCTCATAGGAAACACCCCCCCCCCCCCCCCCCCAAAAAAAAAAAAAAAAAAAAAAAAAAAAAAAGGCCTTGAAAGAAACTGTTTTTTTAATCAGTAGCTACTTATGGTAACTCTGCCTCTAATTACATTATTATAGCAAAAAAAAAAAAAAAAAAATCACTCTTGAGGTAGTTAATAAAAAAAATCATGCTTGAAAAGTAAAAAGTTGTAAAAAGTCACTTTATTGAACTACAGTTTTCAAAGAAATTTCATATGAAAGTACATTTTTTTTTCGATGGTGTAAAAATTGAAATTATGCGATATTTAGAAGTGATGTTTGAGTGATAAAAGCGGAAACGATGGCGCAGGTCATTGTCATAATCGTTATGACAACAATGTGCCATACTACTTTTAAAGACGCATAACTGTTGGATAACACATTTCTGACGACGACAAAACAGTCCATTGTGTCAGAAATAGCAGTCGCTATTTAATATTTTTTGCTTCTCTCTCTCTTTCTTTTCTTTTCTTTCTTTCTTTTTCTTTTCTTTTCTTCTTTTCTTTTCTTTTCTTTTTTTTTTTTTTGAGAGAGAGAGAAAGAAAGATTGCCGAATCTGTAACACTGACACATTTTAAGACCAAAAAAAAAAAAAAAAAAAAAAAAAAAAAAATTAAACTGTAAATTACGAATTTTTCTTGTTTTATTGCTACTAAATGTATTTAGAAATCACTTTGCATGTTGAAACATTAATTAATCATGTTCTGTAAAATTACAAACAAAACGTAAATTGATTGAACACAAGCCTTATGCGTAACTCCGGTAACAAGCTCTCGTTCTTCCATCTCTCTAACCGCCCTTATTCGTTGCTGACCCTCGCTGACCCTCTACGTTTTCGGCGTGACCGGACTTCAGCGCGTTGATGGCCACTTTACTGACATGCGCTTTAAAGCTTCCGTAAGTTGGAGTGCTTTTTACTCTCGAGACTCAATATGTTATTGTCAAGAGAGGGGTTGTACACAAATAAAATTGCTAAAATCAAAATACTATCTGAATTTCCATAAAAAAGTCTAAATAAATAAAAACAAGTCGAATCTTATATTTAGCCTACCTTAAGGCTGTTCCAAAATTCAAATGGTTCTAACACACTAACAGAATTATTTTAATCTCTACATGAGTAAAGTTTTCAGGCATTCTTATTCAAGTTGTTAAAAAGTCTAAAAGTTTTCTTTTTTCTTGTCTTTTTTCCTCCTCACTTTTCTGTCTTTCAGAAAATTTTAAAATAATGTCAAAATTCCATAAAAATTTATTTCTTTTATCATATACATTTTAATTTTATATTTTATGTAATAGAAAATGGGGTCTCCCAAGGACTTTTAAAAGAAGAACTACTTGTTCTCTAGTTACTAATCTCTTCTATTATTTTACTTAAACCCCGAAAAAAAAATGCTACAACATTATTTTTTTATATTTTGAGGAAATATATATATATATATATATATATATATATATATATATATATATGCAAGTGTTACTATCGCAATTCAGAAAAAAGTAGATACATATATATAATAATTATAATTATGCTGAAAAATAAGGTATTGGATAACTCAAGCTGTTGAATGCTGCAAATTCTCTTACAAGTTTTCACTAGCTAGCACTCGAATATTATTATTAGAAATCATTTCGCACTTGTAAGATTATCTTACTTCTAACATAAATAAAAGTTATAAGATCATTCAACGCAAATTCACATACTACTTATAGTTTTAGCTATCGTTATTTATATAATTTTATTTTATATTACTTAAACATAAGATAAAGCTAGAGTTGGAACTACAGAAAATACCGAAAATACACTGCAAAAAAAAAAAAAAAAAAAAAAAAAAAAGTTGAGTCTACAATCGCAATTCCATCTTGTGTGCTGCGATTGTAGCCTTGCCAAAATGTGATAACGAAAAGTGCCAGGCTGGGTATCGTTCCAAGTGGTTCAGTTGGTAGAACGTCAGTGCGCAATACTGATGACCCGGGTTCGAATCCCGACTTTGATACTTTTTCACTCTGTTGGCTATACGCCTTTTAAGCAATTAAAATTTGAAATATTATGAATGGGATTTGAATTTAATATGTATAACAATAAATGTATAATAACATTCTGTTATGCCAAACCATTCTCAGCTCTAACAAGAGTTCAATAAATAAATATTAGTGCAATAAGGTTTGAAACAGTCGTTTTTAGGTGCGTTCGTAATTATATAAATACGTAGCACCAATAGTCGTCGTCTGGTCCGTCCGTCTGTCCGTATATAACAGCGCAAAATCTCTAGGAAGCGAATGATTTGAAATTTAATATATATAATCGTTGCAGAATTTTATCGAGTCGTTTCAAATTTTATGAAAATCGAATCAAAACTTAAAAAGATATTAATAAAAGTTTTCTTCATTCTATCAAATCTGATCATACGTAATTAATTTAATGATATCCCATGATAGGTAACGATTCTAGGTTGCCATGGTGATTACGTCATATTTAAGATGGAGTCCTATTATTTCCGTATTACTGAATTTAAAAACCGAATTTGTATACTAAAATTGTTTAATTATAGCAATCCATAATCTACCGACATTTTTTTGGATAGATGTTTCCAGAGAAATAGATATTAAATGAAAAAAGAATCTAAATATGGATTTTAAGTTCTGAAATTTTCAAAGCTAGGCTTAAGTTTCCCATTGGAATTCTCAGTAAATGTCAACAAAAGATAAAATGTTACCAACTTAAATTGTATGCTTATTTTATTACGGAAATTGATCATATTCTAATAACAGACGATATAATTCATTTCACTGAAATAATAACGATGATTTTTTTTACATTGTAATGTATTATATATTTTGCACATAGTATAATTTTTATGTAACAGAATTGTAATTGATTGTTTGTAAAAGTGTATTGAAACACAATTTCATAAAATAAAATTAATATCAATAATATCAAAATATGCACGTAAAATAAACTTTGTATTCATGCATTTTCGCATAAGAGTGCAACAGCTATTGCACCAAGATCAGAATATTTATAAAACTAGTTATAGTACGAACGCACCTCATTTGTCACGTTTCACGTACAATTTCCAACTTCTTGTTGTTTTGTTTTTTCTTAAATATTTGTTATTAAAAAAAAAACGGGGTGTTATTCGAGCCGGGTTCTTTTTTCTTTTTAACGACTTTGATCAACAACATGATGCATGCCATTATCCAGTAAACATGACTCGCTCCAACTGACCTGTGCAATCGAAGAACAAATACGCCAAAACCGCGATTTTACTCCATGGTTTTTTTTTTCTTTTCACTCTTTATATAAATGAGTTTCATTGATATTAAGTCACGTTTTACACATCATTATTAGAAGTTACTTGTAACAATCAGCTTTTCGAAAATTGTAGAGAGAGTAAAATGAATAAAAATTAGCTTCACGATTTTCTGGTTGAAGTTCTTTGTTTTATTTTCGCGGCGTAAAATCGGCCATTAACACGCTTTTTACGAGAGCACCCGATTTGTTTCGTGATAACACGTTCTGTGTTTTGATAACGCGTGTGCAGGTATTTGGGATTCAGCCTCGGAAGGTTGGGTGATTCTTTTTTTTCCCATTAATTATCGAACAAAATTTCGTCAATTAATTTGTGTTACTTAACTCGTTCTCTACCAGATATGAAAATAAATTGTTACGCTGGGCCCTACGCGGCTGAGTACTGTGAAACATTTCATGATCATTTGTTATATTAATATTAAACCTAATGCATCAAATAAAATCGAGGCTTCATTAAAATATTTTGATGATGGCATTTAATGCCTTTTATTACTCCTTACCAATTTGGAAAAGTTAAACAGAAGTCAGGTAACTGCACTCTCGGCCCATTGCAAAAAAGCCTCACTAGGCACGGAAGACACATCTGAAGCATTGCGCATAAGCAACAATGAGGAACCCTTTCTTTATATTATGATCACGAGATCTATAAATTTTTCTTACAATTTTTTAATATCAGAACTGAAACACAACATCCTTAGTTTTTCCTCTAAGTGGTCCTGCTCATCACAGTGTTTAGCAGATTTACCACAAAACGAGGCGTTGGGTGAAAGTTCGTGAGTTAAAAATCAGCTCGGTCTAAGCCGGGTGATTGTGAAAAGTTTTTCAAACTTTCATTTTACGAGATTAATCACTTTTTCTTCAAAAAGCTTCTCTGTATCAGGATCCTATTAAATCACTTTGTGTATTGAAAATCACAACATTCTTTCAAGGTCTCCCTCCAAGACTCTCCCTGACTATGAGTACGCTCAAAGTTCAGCATGTTTTGCCTTTTCGGTGTTCTTCCTTCCTCATCTACTAAAGTTTTCACAATTTTTGTAAATGCTCAGGCATTTTTCGTATTTGTAGCAAAGTCCAAATTATAAAACAAAGTAGCTATAAAATTTCAACTCAGAATGAAATATAAAATTCACATTAAAAATGATACATTCCTTAAAGTAATTCTCCCAGATTCAGTAATATTTTTAAAAAAATAATTATTTATAAAACAGCATATTTTACTCAAACCAAGCAACAAATATCGCCCAAAATCTTATTAAAGAAATTTTGCGCAAGAATTGATTTGGATTGAAAAATCTCGAATAAAATCTCATGCCTAGCAAAATGCTTATGCAAATAAAACCACATTGAAAATGAGCACTTACGATTGAGTCGCAAATTGAATGCACAGTCATCAAGCAAATGAGTTTTATTCCTCATCTTATAGGGATTTTAAGTTAATGGCTGAACAAATTGAGGCAAAGAGAATGCGAGAGAATCCTAGCAACATAACCCATCCATATTTGATTGGTCAACTGTTGATTTCACCCAAAATTCACCCAGTGTCTATATGCTGATATTCTTTAGAGCACTTTATGATATGAGATACCTGATGAGGAAAACTTCAATATCAAATAAGGTCGAAACTATCACATGAAACTGCCAGAATGCTAATTTTCACTGACATGAATCACCCATCGATAAACCAAACCGGCTGCGTCGTTTCAATCCAAATTTCGTTGTCAGCTGTTCATCGAATGAGAGAACCTCAACGAGGCATTTCCGATGAGTTTTGGATGGAAACTCATGTTATGAAGTGAATTTACGATCATCGTTCATTGGTTGATAATGAAAGATCTTTCGCAGAAATATCACCTTTTGCTAATAGGAAAATCGCTGAACAATATTTATTTTAGATTAATTAATTTAACTTCTTCAGTTATTTCGATAGATAATAATTTCGGAAGCTATATGCTAACTTCAACTTTGGATAAGAAGAGGTTGTGTTATTAGGAAGCAACCAATTGTTGGTATATTACTTTAGGCGAAGTGTCTCTTGGGAAAACTTTTGAAGTGATCCAATGGTATTAATTTAACTTCTTCACTTATTTTGATAGATAATAACTTCGGTAGCTATATACTAACTTCAACTTTGGATAAGCGGAGGCTGTGCTATTAGGCATCAACCAATTGCTGGTATATTACTTTAGGCGAAGTGTCTCTTGGGTAAACTTTTGAAGTGATCCAATGTTAGTTTCGGAAGACCCTAAAAATGTTGCATATTTTCGACCTATCAATCAGTTCACTCATTCTCAACAAATTCTTGAGAAACCAGACAAAGTGATATCTTATGCTTCAGTGAGAGCATATAAAAAAAACCCCAATAAAAACATTGTATATACATTTACGAGTATTTCAAGGGAATCGCCGAGAAAATTGTAAAAATGAAAAGTATGAGAGTGACAGTAATTGTAAGTCCGTAGTGTAAAATTCTGTAATATTAATAGAACGGAATTTATATTTACTAAATACATTTTTGGGCCCTTACTTTTTGACCTGAAATGCAGCAAGATTGGATTCACCATGCATCCTTCTTACATTAGTCAACTCCAGCACAGAGACGAGTAGCGCATGCGTAGAAGTTTTGCATAGCATTACATAGCAGTTGATTATTGAAGTCCTCTGCTACACATTTTTTTGTGTCTATTTTTACTTTCTTCTGTCTTTATAAGAAAAAAGTATTGGATTCATGAAAATTTTCGATTTCCGCTTTTTGACGGATTTATTCGTTTTAGAAGGTCCTGAACACGATTTGACTGTTTTTAGAAAATGTGTGTCCGTGAGTCTGTGAGTCTGTGAGTCTGTCTGTATATGACAAAAATTTTGTGGGCGCTCTATCTCAAGAACTAATGCACAGAATTTAACAAAACTTTATATTTAGTTTGTCTTTGATATAAATTGGTGCTGATTAGTTTTTGGTGTAAATCGCGACACAGGTGGCGCTACTATGCTACATTTGTCACGATTTTCACAATAGCTATATCTCAAGAACTAATGCAGAGAATTTCATCAAACCTCTGATTCCGTTAGACCATGACATAAATAGACACTGATTACGTTTTGGTGTACATAGCCCAACAGATGGCGCTGCTATGCTACTTTTTTCATGATTTTAATGGTAGCTATATCTCAAGAATTATTTTTAGAATTTCATCAAACTTCAGATTCTGTTAGACTTTGACATAAATAGATGCTGATTCTGTTTTGGTGTAAATAGCCCAACAGGTGGCACTGATATGTTTACTTTTTTCTTGATTTTCACGATAGCTATATCTCAAGAACTAATGCATAGAATTCTATCAAATTTCAGATTCAGTTAGACGTAGTCATAAGTTTTTGTTGATTAGGTTTTGGTGTGAATGTCCCAACAGGTGGCAAATATGCTGCCTTTTTGAGAATTTACACGATTTTAGCTATAGTCATATCTCAAGAACTATTGCACGGAGTATGATAAAACTTTAGATTCATTTAGAACTTGATATAAATTGGTGTTGGTACGTTTTATGGGTATGTGAAACTTTATAAGATAGAAGAAAGTTTTGGGATTGACACATCCGACTGGTTAACTTTCTGAAAGAGACTTATTAATTTTTATTTCTGTTTGTATTTATAATTCGATATGACATTTGAAGTGTCAATTATCAATGACGAGTGAAAATTACCACAGGCATTATACTGCAACTTACTGGGGTGTTTTACTTTTTTTTACACTTTTTAAACTGATCATTTGAAATAAAACCAAAATAACTTCAATTTAAAGACCATAAACATTGGTTAATTACGGAAGCATATTAATATAAAACGTTATATAAAGCTGTGTAATATTACAAAATTTTACAAATTTTCTTTCTTTATTTATTTTATTTTATGCAAAAACAAATAGTCGAAGCATATGAAGAATGCTCAAAAAATACCATTTTTTTTTTTTTTTTTTTTTTTTTTTTTTTTTTACCGTATTGTGATAATTGTTCAATGTGTAATTTTATACCATTGTTTTTCTTTCCTGTAACATTAATGTAGCTAAAAATTATAATTCGCAGACTAATTCATGAAAAAAAAAATTACAGTTGTCTAATTTTAATTGAGCAAAAAAGAATAAAATTGCTCTTCGGAGCTTCATGGGAAAAGACAGAAATTCTCTTAAATGAAGAATAAAGTATTAAAAAGCAGTATGCATGAAATAAGTTTTAGAAATAAATTAGTTTTTCCCTAATTTTTACGCTTCTTTCCCTTTGTGGACGGTTATGGGAATAGAAATCACGTAAAAGAGAACAAAAAAATACACATGTTCTTTGCCTCTACTTTCGTTTGCTCAGTTTTATTCATTTTTTCTTACCTAAACATCATTATTATTTTAGTTTTTTTCAGCAAATTAAAAAAAAAAATAATACAAACTTGGAAAAATAGCGATAATATTCCCTCCCCCCTTTTTTACCTGAATTACAAGGACTAGCGAATAGCAAGGTGAGCAGTCATCTAGGGAATTTGCCAGGGAAAATTAAACTGACTCGCTTCGAATTCTCGAGGGAATGTAGGGGAAAAGGCAGACTCGTCAAGAAATTAAAACGGCGCAGAAATAAATTATTCAGGAATTCCCCCAGGGGTACGCATGGCTCGAAAAAGGCACTTTTGCATGCGCTAAGACAGGCGAAAATTCCCTAAGGGTACTGATATTTTTCCTGGTCTTCTTTTAGGATAATGCAGCAAAATTAAATATGCATAGTGGTGCAGCAGCTCCGTAATTTTGTTGAGTCTTGCAATTGATAATTGAATCTGTTTGCTTTTGGGTGTAATGGAATTAAAACATATAAAGTTTTGATTGGATTTCCAAAAATAACGGTAAGGGAGCGCCGCCTCACAATGTCGGATGCACCGAATCGATGTTTGTTGATGCCCTTTATTCTTTATGTGGGCAAACAAAGCACTAAGGTGAAGCGATGCAAACCCGAGCGTAGTCGAAAAGCATAAGTGCTTTTATTAATGAAGACTTTCAGTGTACTAAAATAATGCAAATCAGAAGAAACTAAAGTTCAGATATGAAAACAATATCTACTCCATAGAAATATCTTTTCAGGTGTAATGTAGATGTATATAGTTCGTGCCGTCCAAGTTCTAGTGCCTTAAACATAGCAATATCCAAGAAGTAGATGTGCCCGTTAAATCTGAGGAACGGAGTATGCATTTACTGAGAAAAGAATAAAATAATAGGAAAATTGATGGGATCTTTTTTTTAAACATGTTAGTGTAATTCATATCTTAACAGAACCGTGTATTCGGAAATCTAGTTTAGGAAATGCAACTAAGAGTCATAATATTAAGTGCACAGTCTATTTTTTAAGATACAGACCCATACCAAGATTTTTTAGGAAGGTATTCAAAATTCTTTGATGTGGTTTCCTTGATTACGGACCAAATCCCATACATCCAATACTGATAGCAGGGATGCCACCGGCAATTACTTTTATATTGTATTGTACCAGTATTTATAAAACTTTTTTTTTTGTATTATATTTCTCTCACACTTGTTTTATAAGTGTAAAGACTATTTTAAGTGTAAAGTTTTTATGTTAAAAGTGGTATGAATAGAATAAAAAAAATGTCGACAGTGGTATGGGTCCCGGTCCGCAGCCAAAGTGTTAAAGAAAGAAAAAGCATAGCCAATTGGAGCAGTATGGAATCGTTATCTACCCATTTATTTTGCTAATTCCTTTCAAACTTCTTGGAAGAGTAATAAAATGTCTTTGCGGTTTGTCCGGACAAAAGCTTAATGAGGTAAAAAGCTTGGAGCATAATATGAGTTTTTAACTTTAGATGGTAAGGCTGTGTTCAGATTACATTTTCAAATTCTGCGATGCGAAGTCATAAATTATTTCTCTGGACGAAAGAAAAGGGAGGTGATAAACATGTCAGGTACATCCCTGCGCGGCAGCTTGACAGAAGACTACTCACATCAAAGAGGCCGATAAACAAGCCGCTGTTACAGTTTGTGATCTGATTGAACATTAGGCTCCGTACAGATCAAATTCTGCGACAAAAATCATAAATTATTTATCTGCTTTTTCTTTTCCAAAGGCTCCGTAGTCAGTGGTGACTTTTTTCATTGCTCTTCAAAGATTTGGAAGTAAAGCCCACAAAATCAACAAAATAAATTCTCCCCATGGAATGTGATAAACCTGTCAGGGGCCCTCCTCCGCTATTCGTCGCATTACCTATTTGTTCGAAAAAAGAATCCCCATATCAAAGAAGCTGGAAAAAGCACTGTCTTCTGTCGTGTAGATGTGGGTCGAACTTAAGTGCTTCTCGACCTGCAGGTTCACTCTTTACTTATAAATGACTACATAACTTTATTTTGATTGTTAGTTAAAGTGCTCGAACACTTGGTTGATTTTTAAAACATTACTTGGTTACAACAAAACTGAGAATATTAGAAACAAAGCGTCCTAAAGGCATTATTTATAATTGTTATTTTATCTTTTTAAACTACGTTGGTTTTATGTATGAATGAGTTGCAGCACCTTGTCATCCTCTGATGCTTTAGTTTATAACTTTCACACTTTCTGGTGCTTATAAATTACAAAGAGACCACACGAGAATCCTACTTCTAAATGCAAAGCAATTTTTGCATTTAAAAATTTTATTTTTCATTACGTTTGAAATAAGACATGATACACGCGAGATAAAGATCTGAAACAAGATTTATTTTCTTTATTTTGGGTTCAGCATGGGGTTTCTAATATGTACAAGATTAATTTTGAAAATTAAAATTGTTTTGTCTCCAGAGACTTAAAACTGAAAGCTGTTTTATTCACACGCTTTCCTTTCAGCAGAATTAATTAATACTCTTGCTGCTTTTGATTAATAATTTCTTTGGATATGACAAACAATACTTTTAAAATAATTATAATAAAAAAAGTAGAGTTTGTTTAGAATTTTAGCTATGCACCTTGGGATCTTAAATAGTTATTTGCTAATATTTTGCTATTATTCAACATTAATTTTCTCATACGTTTGCAATTTTTAAAAATATTTTTGAGTGAATAAATGATTATTCGTATGTACGCATGCAAAATTACATGCCCATAAATTCGTTAACATAAAACAAAATCGTATAAATGGAAGAAATAGGTGTAATTGAATGCGGTTTGCGAGAAACTTGTTCTAGGGAAGGATATATTTTTAATATAATAATTTAAAAAATATATATTTTATAATAGAGGGCGCTGCACGAATTACAATTAGATAACTTTGAAGTACAAAATGTTTATTTATATTCAAATTAAGCATAATAAGCATTTTACAAAACAAAATGTCCTTAAATTCGTTAATATTAAACAAAATCGTAAGAATGGGAGGAATAGGTGTAATTGAATGCGTTTTGCGAGACACTTGCTCTAAGAGGATATTTTTAATATAATAACAAAAATAAATAGTTAAAATATTTTATAATAGAGGGCGTTGCACGAATTACAATTAGATACCTTTGAAGTAAAAAATGTTTATTTATATTCATGTTAAATTTAATCAAGATTTTACAATACAAATGCTAAATGTGTTCCAAACACAAGAAATTACGTACACTCTTAAAAAAAATCGTGAATTGACATATATTTTTCCATTGATTATATTCCGTTAAAACACGAAAATTTCCGCTTTGATTTGTCCCTTTCAAAACACAGAAAATTCTTCAACCTCATTTTCTTCACAGGGGTATTCCAGTCATATTCCAGGGATATTCCAGTTCCAAATCACAGGGGTATTCCAGTAACTGTGCATAATTTTGTAACACTTTCCAACATAGTTGAAAAGTGTTCATAAATTCGGTTTGTCTGTTTGTCGTCTGCCTGTCTGTCTGTACGTCCATGCTCTTACTCACGTAAATATATTCGGATTGCCATGTAATTGATATATATACTTGAGGGTTATTATAGCATGTTCGGCATTGAAAATGAAGTGTGTAGTATTTATAATCCATTTACAGGGACACCCAAAAGAAAGGTTACAGTACTGGCTATGAGCGATAATTATTGGAAGTGTGTTTTCAGTTGTAGTATGCGTTTTTACATTTAACTAATTTTTTGCACACTGCTTCGTGTGTATAAATTCTGTAGATCATATACCGGCTGCAGAATTCGAACACATTTGCGCTTATTGACGGAAATTGCTCAACAGGAATTTTCAATTGTGTTATGCGTTTCCCAACTCAACTAAATACATACGGTCGTTCGCACTTTCTGGAAACGATTTTCACAATTAATTTCTGAACATACATGAATTAATCTTTGGACAATTTTACTTTTCTATATAGCCCTGACTCTTGATTATAACACTAGATCGAAATTTTCATCATAGTCTATTTTCTCTTAGTACAATCATATCAATTTTCTCCACGTCTCTTGGAAAACTTTCCAAAGTCTTCCAATGTGTTGTCGATAGCGCTTTCTAACGCACGCCCTAACAAACGCATAAGAGGCGATAAATATATATATATATATATTATCATAACACTGGAGGAAACATGGCTTCATTTAAGTGAGTGTATCAAAATAAGAGCAATTTTTATCAATTAATAGAAAAAAAAGAAAGAAATGGGTTTATACATATACATAGATATATATATAATTTTTCTTCATATAACTTTATTTTTTCTATTTATTTCATTTTGAGAATCTCACATTTTTGGATATGTTGCTTTGTATTTTATTAGAATTATCGGTTCTTATATTTTCGATTATTTATGTGATTTAATGGTTATTGTTCACAAAAATTTTATTATATATATATATAACCATTAAAACATCACAGAAACATCATACAACATGTGGGGGAAAATAAAATAAATAAATAAATAATATATTAAATATGAAAAATGAACACGTACCTGTTTGAACAATATCCATAAACATGTAGAGAAAAAAACAATGAATAGAATTTAAAAAAGGAGAATATAATATAGATTGGAAGGAAAAATGAAAAGAAAATTAAAAACCTGAACGTTGAAACACAAATCTTTAATGAAATGCATCAAAAATTAACAATTAAAGAAAAAGTGAAATTTTGAAATAGATGAAAATGAAATTATTGTGGAGCCATGGCAGAATTGTCAAGCCCAAATTACCATAAATTCCACAAAAATGTATGATTTTATCATTGTACAAACTATGAAGTTAAAAGTGTACAACATTTGGGCGATCATGCATACCCCCCCCCCCTCTACAAATAAGAAAATTAAAATTAAATGAAAAAAATATAAATATAAGTGAGGATAACCTCTCCCCACTTAAACTGGAAGAGAAGTGGTTAAATGAAAAACGCCGCGAATGATGACACAACAAAACTTCACCTGTTGCCATACAACAGCTACTAATTCATTAGATAAATATTAAAAGGAGTGCAAATCGAACCTCACACATGCGTCATACCAGAATCAAGCAACATTATAGAACAATGTTGCCACCTATTGGCTGTTCAAGAAAGAGTATTAAGGTCAGGTAAATAAAATTTTTTAGATTCATTTATAAATATGCCAGCTGGTGTCAGTGTAAGAAACTATTATATAAATTAGTTATTGAAAGTGGAATTTTAATTTTAAAAGAAAGTATTAAATGAGAAATTAAAAAATTAAGAAAATTTAATGTAAATAATGAATGAAAAGTATAGAGAAATGTGAAAACGTTATTTAAATTGATATTATGTAAAAAATTAATAAGATAAAAATAAAAAAAATGAATCAATACATTGTCATTGCATAATAGTATTATTTCTATAAGCAAGTAATAATAAAAAATAAAGTGATGAAGGAAAATATTTAAAATGAACAAATATAATAATTAAAGAAAGGTGATTAATAACGTTATTAAGATATGGCATTGTGCTACATGAATCAAAGACGTAAATAAAATTTTGTAGATTAAATTAAATCTGCCTATGAGATGATATAAATTCATTGCTATTCCATAGAAAAGAAATATCATGCAAGAACAATTACTAATTATTAACTATTAGAAAAAAATTAGATGTAATAAAGTGTGACGATTTATGAAGTGATTAAAGTGACATAGTTACAAACAAATTAAAGAAGCTAATTAAATAAAATATATCGTAAAGTAAAACTCTCTCGTTTTTCCCTCTTGTTTTGTATGTTTTTTTGTAATTAACCATTGCATTTTTATTAGCCATACAACACCACCACATCTCCATACTCTAACATTTGCCCTCCTATCCGTCCTTTTTTTTCATTTTATTATTTTTATTTAATATTTTTTTTATTTCTGTAATTTTTATTTTGAAATGAGTTAATCATTTTATTTTTTTCAGCCAATACCTCTCTTCTCCATACTCTAACATCTACCCACCAATCCGTCATGTAGATTCGATCATGGACTAACTACACAGCAAAAAATAATTGTTGATTTTACAGTATAAAACTGGCACCCAGCTGCTAGTATTATACCGTAAAATTAACAGTATTAAACAGTAAAATAAGCAGTAATACGCTGCCGTGCAAGCAGTAATACGCTATGTTTAATACTGTTAATTTTACGGTATAATACTGGCAGCCGGGTGCCAGTTTTATACTGCAAAATCAACAATTATTTTTTGCAGTGTAATATAACAAAGAATATATATTTTTTTTTAGAAAACCATGTTGTAATGCATCATAAATAAGTTGTTTCATATTTTTATTTATAAGATGAGAAAGTCATAGTCGTTTTATTCTAAAGATATTATTAAGAAGTATGTTACAGTAAACAGAAATGTGAAGACAAAACTTAAAATTGGTAAATGTATTAATTTTGAATTTAAAGTCTTTACGTTGGTCATATATGTCTGTAATAGTATTGTTATGGTGCAGTATAGATTTAAGGTCTAAAAAGTGAATAGCAATATTAGATATTAAGTTTTTCGTTAATTCTAAATTAGTAGGTTAATTTACTGAAAATTGAGAAACGCTTGATTGGACGGTATCGATTAATATGATGCCATCAATGTAAACAGTAAAATCAATGTAAACAGTAAATTAAGCAGTAATAAGCTACCGTGCATGTGCGGCAGCGTATTACTGCTTATTTTGCTGTTTATTTTACGATATAATACTGGCAGCTGGGATGCCAGTATTATACTGTAAAATCAACACTTTTTTTTTTTTTTTTTTGCAGTGTATTCACTCCTTAAAATAAACTTCGAAAATTTTTATATACCTTTTATCAGAACGAATATTTCGAGAGTCTGCAAAAAATAGTTCCGGATAATCGAAGTTGTTGAAATTCAATAAGCTTCTTCCCATTATTGCATACTAAGTGCATACCAAATTTCAAGTCTCTATCTTAATTTGTTCGGGAGATAGACCGACACACACACAGTTAGACGGACGGCAAATTTTTTTTTCTAAAAATATGTTTTTCGGAATCTCCAGTGTCTGAAACGTGTAAACCCGTCATTTTTTTTTTTTTTCGATTTTCAAAACGATTACAAGACTTACCCTAAACTACGTATGATGGGTTAGTAAAATGAATTTAACAAACTTTAAAATTGCATTAATTCCTGAACTACTTCACAAAATGACTTACTGTTTGGTATACGAAGGTATAATTACCGAAGAGTCCAAATTTAATGTAAAAATTAAATGATAGTATTAACAATTTTAATGTTTGGTATCTATATTTAGACATCACCCTAAGCAAAATTAGCGTTAATTAGTAGACGTTATTTTTAATCGATTGTTCAGTTACATTTTTATACGATGACTTGCGGCTGCGACATGCTTGAGGGCAGTGACTATCCACTTGTTGGAATCAAGGCACAGAGTATGTAGCAGAAATAAAGCACAAAATTAAAAAGATTTTTTTTTTAAATATTCGACCTTTAAATTACATTTATAATAATATTTATAACATTTTCATGTAATTAGTTCTAAATCTTGAAAATCATGACTAATTTCATGACTGCAATTCCTGTTTTTTCCCCCAAAATTTTCCGTTACAATCCACTAATTTGGCACCAAACTCGATTATGGAAAATTAACTGCGTTTTTTACACTTTGTAGAAAGCGCGAGCTAGCATAAAATAACGTATGTGTATATTATATGTTAGTTTAATTTTATTGCATTTTAGAATGATTTTTAACAAAAGAAGTTATAAAATATAAATACATATGTGGAAAAGAGGTATACAAAACAGATTATGAAATGCTATTTTAACTCACAAAGGGTGTCCCAAAAATTTTAAAACGCATTTTGTTGGAGATAAGTCGCCAATGCAATTTCCAAAAGTGTTATTTTAATGGAGATTATTTTAATGGAATAATCCTCTCATTAACTTTTAAAAAGTTCCTTTTTACATTTTTTTATACGACCCCCTACTTCTCCATAGATAAAATTGGCTAATAACATTTTTTATTTTCTTCTATCTTTACAAGAAGAAAGTATTCGATTCATGAAATTTTTTGACTTCCGGTTTTCGACGGATTTATACATTTTAGAAGGTCCTGAACACGATTTGACTGTTTTTACAAAATGTCTGTCTGTGAGTCTGTCTGTCTGTGACAAAACTTTTGTGGGTGCTCCATCTCAAGAACTAATGCACGGAATTTAATAAAACTTTAGATTCATTTAGACCTTAATATGAATTGGTGCTGATTAGTTTTTGGTGTAAATCGCTCAGCAGTTGGCGCTGCTATTCTGCATTATTCACGATTTTTAAGATAGCTATATCTCAAGAACTAATTCGCGGATTTTCATCAAACTTCAGATTCACTTAGATGTTGACATAAGTTCTTGCTTATTAAGTTTTGGTGTAAATCTCTCTACAGGTGGCTATGCTGTCTTTTTCGGGATTTACACGATTTTAGCGATAGTCATAATCTCAAGAACTAATGCATCGAATTGAATAAAACTTTAGATTCCATTAACATTGATATAAGTTGATGCTGATTCGCTTTTGGTCTAAATAGCTCAACAGGTGGCGATGCTATCCTGCATTATTCACGATTTTCTAGATAGCTATATCTCAAGAACTAATACATGGATTTTCATCAAACTTCAGATTCAGTTAGACATTGACATAAGTTGTTGCTGATTAGGTTTTGGTGTTAATAGCCCTGCACTTGGCGCTTCTATGCTACGTTTTTCAGGGTTTACACGATTTTAACGGTAGCCATATCTCAAGAATTAATGCACGCGAAATATCATCAAACTTCATATTCCGTTATTTTGAAACATTAACACGTATGAGATAGAAGAAAATTTCAGGATTGGAACATGTGAGCAGTTTATTTTTGTTATAATAAGATCATCACATAAAAAGTTCATATCTATATCGTTAAAATTTAAAGAGCTATTTTTAATTGAAAATGGATCATTGTGAATGGGAAACATATAACAACTTAAAAATGTAAATCTGTGAGATTTCCAAGGAAGAGAAAACACAGACGATAACACCTTAAACAAAAGGTAATCTACGCTTACAGCATCATTAGTCGCTAAGAACAGGAAAATATTTAAGAAGCTAGAAAAGCTCAGTTATGCAGTGACAGCACTTTGAGCATGCTTTATGAATTGATTTTTCGTAATTATGATTCTAAGGATTTAAAACTACATTTGTACACAGCAAAAAAAAAAAAAAAAAAAAAAAAAAAATAATTTTGATTTTACAGTATAATACTGGCATCCCAGCTGTCGGTATTATACCGTAAAATCAACAGTAATAAACAGTAAAATAAGCAGTAATACACTAACGCGCATGCGCTGCAGTGTATTACTGCTTATTTTACTGTTTATTACTGTTAATTTTACGCTATAATACTGACAGCTGGGATGTCAGTATTATACTGTAAAATCAACAATTATTTTTTGCAGTGTACAATTATTCATTCATCTTTTATTTTGCTCTTTCGAAATTACAGTTTATCCCGTATGGTACGTTCTTCTGCATATTTTTCCCAAGATACTATCAAATATTATTATTAAGCTTATTTTTAATATCGTGCTTCTTTTTTCCCTAAATCTGGAATTTTTATTGATAAAATATTAGATGTTGATTTTAAAATATTTTCTTTACGCAATCTAATAAAATTACTTTTAATAAGCTTAAAAGGTCCCATTTGTTCTTTTGTTTCTTGATATATTTACAATATTAATTATTAGGGTGGCATTTGTTTTATTGGTCAGACTAAACGTGAATAAAAATTTAGAGTTAATGAATACTTTGCATTTGTACACAAGGTGGAAATCGGTAAATTGGCCATTGATAAATCATGAACATGAACCCCGGATTTCATTTTCATTCTGATAAATTAATTTGCTAATAATCTTCCCCTCCGTAAGTAGTTTTTTAAAAGGTTTCTTTCAGACTATTGCAAATCTTTCATAAAAGATTCATTTTTAGGTGCGTTCGTAATTATATAAATACATAGCACCTATGTCGTCGTCTGGTTTTTATAATGCGCATGCGTGACAGTGTATTACAGCTTATTTTACTGTTTATTACTGTTAATTTTACGGTATAATACTGGCAGCGGGGTTGCCAGTATTATACTGTAAAATCAACTTTTTTTTTTTTTTTCAGTGTATATTTGCATGATGTCTTTTCGTGTAATCCTTACTTTCGATGTATTTGTGATGAAATTTTTTCACACTTGTTAATATAATTTTTATCTAACTAACGCGCTCGGATTTGGTATGTGGTCCTATTTTCATTGATGAAATAGCATTTTAAATGGTACAATAAAGTAGTAAAGATCAGATTTTTTTCTTAATTATTATTCAGTAAATTTTTTAGATATGTATCACATGTCAAATCAATGAAAGATCTATACGTGTCATCTCAGTTTTCAATATATTTGGGTTTATAGTTCTTACCTATGGACTATATGAAGAATCCTTCTTTTTATTTATATTAATTAATTTATTTATTTAAATTTTTTGAACAGGAAATAATACGAAACAGGAAGCCATTCGGTGAAAGTAGAAATAGTTTAAGATTGTTTCGTAGTTTTAGAATTATGGAAGTTTAAAGTTTCGAAATCTTAATGTTAAATTAATTTTTAATAGCTGCAAAACAGATTCATGCTGGTAGTTTTTTAATTATAACACAAAAACTCAATAAATTTAAAGTTTTTCATTGTGTGTTTATTATGATAAAATTTCTTGCATAATACAGGATGTCCTAAAAAGGTTTAAATGTGCTTTAATAATTTACCTGTTGGAGATAAGTGGGTTTATTTCAAACATATTCAAAACTAGTCGATTCGCCCGACGTTGCTCAGTCCGGTTAAAAATAATACGAAATGTGAAATCACTCTAAAAATTGCTGCACGAAACCGTTCCTCTCGTAATTCTTTCGTGTTTCGAAAATTAAATAGAGCGGTGGACACCGAAGGGGATATAAATTCAATACCACATCTTCAAATGTCTGGATCATTTGATTCAAAGGTCAGTTTTGGGTCAAAATTTAAAAAAGTCGCTGTCGGATTTTCACAAAATTTAAATTTTCGGAATCAGAAAAATAAACTACGTACATACTGTCAGTTTCCAATCGACACCTCCAATACTTTTCTTAACTTGAGGATAAGTGAAAATAAGAATATTTCGTTTCAGTGGCGCAGCCAGAATTTGGTTCTAGGGGGGGTTTTGAGTTTCTGATAAAGGTGGTCGCCGGTTATATGAATCACTGGTTAATGGAATCAGTCTTTTAAATGAATGAAATCATAATGCTTTTCTCCGCAATTAAGTTGGTTATGATTCATTTAAACAACATTAGAGTTACAAACTATAAAATACACCAATGAAATAACACAAAACTAGATTAGATTTATAAAGTGTTTAAAAATGATGAGGGGCAAACTTTAAGATGGAAGAGTACAGTACAGCAAATAATTTTATATACAGTACAGTCGCTGGGTTTAACACGAAAAGTTACTTGTCAATCATATTTGACGTAATAGTAGACAAATTTAAAGCATCAAAATAAAGTATTCTGAACAACGCGAAACTTTCCGATTCATTTTCAAAAATGAAAACATATGCAGGCATGATAATTCAAGTGATTTGTTATCGAACAGTTTTTCATTATAAATGAATTACATATTGAATTATAAGCTATTGTTGTCTCAAAATTACTGACTCTTAATGTCTTGGAATTATTCTACGAATTATTTTTCAATGTTTGCCTTCAATAATTGAATTCAGTTGGAAATGAAAAATGTTGACTCTCACTATGATTCGTCTTACCTAAAGCAAAGATCTTATACAAAGTTTAATCTTAGCATTGTGCCAAGCGCGCTTCAAAAGGAGGTAACAAAGTAGCAACACTGTTTTGATCCATGCCGTTGTTTTCTAGATGGGTTTTTAATTAATATCTCAGATAGTTACAGACACATTGAAAATTACTACCAACAATCCTTAGATGATTCTGCGTCGATAACCCTCAACTCCCCGCTGAGCACCAGAAAAATAAGACACATGAGTGATCTTATAATAGTTCAGTTTTTACTTTTTAAGTATGGAACCTTAATAATGGTTTTCAAAATTCTGGTAACCATCTCCTCTCTAGCATTGGCTATATTTTATACAACAATTTCCAAACAATTTTTTTGTACAACAATTTCCAAAGGGGTGTAAGAACGAAAAACATTCTAAAATTGCGGTTTCTACGATATTGTTGATTCTAGCAATTTGAAATTTAATCTCGCGGTTACTTTAAAAAGATGTAAATGCTCACTAAAAATGGTTTCTAAAAAGTTCGAAATTTAAAAAGGGGAAAGGAGCAGTAAACGTTCTAAATTACCATTTATTTGTGCAGTTACGGCTGTATGGAGAATTTCGCTGTCAAAATCGGAGATGAAAGTGATCGTAATTTTGGGGGCATTTACGTTCATCGAAATAACCCTAGGTTCCCCTCCTGATAGGAAACAGTTCACAGCAAACAAAAAACCAGTACAATCAAAGACGCATAATCACGTGAAAACTTTTCTTTATTTTCGGACACATCGACACATCTGGAAAGGGCGAGGGTGGTCCTCTTTACGCCTGTAAATAATCGACCTTCTTGTTCAACAGTTAGAGAAGATCTGATCTAATTTTTCAGATACATTTTCACCAACACATAAATGAAAATATCCCAAACACTACATTTTCTCACCAGGCACTCCTGTTTTTTTTTTTTTTTTTTTTTTTTTTTTTTGAGAAAGCCAGACATGTGTTAGCAGCGAACACAAAAATGTTGATATTGCATATCTCATGCAGGAATCAATTTATGAAAACGGCGCCTGCATTTAACACAGGATACGAAGAAAGACAAAACAGCATATGTTAAAGTCATCTGCAGTACATTAAAGTAACGAATTGAAACCACAGAGAAGTAACGTAACGTACTTTTACTGTTACAATGAAAAATCTGGGAAAATTTTTAGCTAGGAAGAAATGATTACTTTCGAGATGAAAGAATAAAAAGATTTTGAATGCAGACATTAATTCACATAGAGAAACTTTAAAATAGAAAAATTAAATTTTAGAATAAAACATAAAATATATATGATTCTATATCATAGGCTGGAAACATGAAATTTGGCATAGTTGTTACTTTAGAGACTGAAATGCTAGCCCAGAATAGTTAGCAGGAGCAAAAACATGTTCTAAAATTGCGATACAGTTGGTATAGAAGCTTGGAATTTGGCATGGTGGTAACTTTTGGGATGTAAATGCTCTCTAAGAACGATTTCTAAAGAAATTCTAAATTTAAAAGGATGAAATGGGCGGAAAACGGTCTGAAAATGATCTAAAAACAATTAATTAGGAATTGTTTGTGCTAGATATGTGAAATTTGGCACGGCTGTTACTCTAGAAATATAAATGATCATCCGGAACAGTTTTCTAAAATTTAGAAATGTAAAAGGTTGCAAGAACAAAAAAGTTCTAAAATTGCGATTTGTGTGATACAGTTGGTATAAATGCTTGGTGTTTGATATAGTGGTTACTTTTAAGATATAAACACTCGTTCAAAATGGTTTTTAAAAAATTCAAAATTTTAAAAAGTGAAATGAGCAAAAAACGTTCTAAAAATTTTCTAAATCATAATATATTTAGAACTTTTAGGGCTAGACTCTTGAAATTTTATATGATGGTACTTAAGAAACGTAAATGCTCGCCCAGAATTTATTTTTTCAATTCGAAATTTAAAAGAATGCAAGAGTAAGAAGCATTCTAAAATTGTGATTTATGTGATACAATTGGTGTGGAAACTTGGAATTTGGCATGATGATTACTTTTATGTAGTAAATGCTTCCTTAGAATATTTTTTTAAAAATTCAAAATTTAAAAGGACGAAATATGCGCTTTCACAGTTTTAAGTAGAATTCTCGCCGTTTAATTGAATCACATTGTTGGATAGAATTTGATTTAACAAAGCGGCGGATTCCGCTAAGGCGGAATTTTGATTCATATAAGCGGTAATTATAGTAATTTTTTTAGCTCTGGGGGGGGGTGTTTTAACCCCCAAACACCCCTTTGGCTGCGCCACTGTTTCGTTGTCTGGGATTCTCAAATCGGCAACTTTCTTTTGCGGTTTCGATAAAAATAGCCTTTTCGACAGCCGCGCAGGAAAATCTTTTAGTTCCACCACCAGGGGGTGTATTCTGTTCTAAACAAATTTCCGACATGTGTTTCCGCTACATACGGTACAATATAGCAGACGTGCTGCGCACGTGCAACAAAATATTTTAGTTCCAGTTTCCACCGCAAGTGGAACATTCTGTTCTAAATAAATCTCTTTCCGAACGAAACTCCGGCACTCGTCCCCGCTGCTTTCGGCGCAGTATAGAAAGCGTGCTGTGCAAGTGCGGAAAATCTGTAAGTTCTACTTTCCACCGCAAGGGAGTTATCTGTATCTTAATTAGGTCATGTTAAGTTGAATGAAACGATTCCCGTTGAAATCGGGCTCATTAAACTCGAGAAATTAAATCACCTCCTGTTGATTAATATTTATAAATGGCGGTAACCAAGGGCTGAAAACATGATACCGAAGTTTATTTAGTACCTTGGAGACTGGAGAAGAATGTTAGAAAAGATTTTGTTTGAAACGGACCAATTTTTAAATGCAAAATATTTTAGTTCCACTTCCCACCGCTAGGGTGAGCACTGTTCTAAATAAAAATATTTCCGATCCAAACTCCGGTACGTGTCCCCGCTGCCTACGATACCGTATAGCAGGCAAGCTGTGCACGCGCAGCAAAATAATTTAGTTCCGCTTTTCTACCGCCAGGGGACGTCAAATCTGTATCTTAATTAGTTATCTATATCTTAATTAGTTCGTGTTAAGTTGAATGAACTAATTATTCTTGAAATCGGGCCCATAGAACCCGATAAAATAAATTTCCAACCATGAAAATTAACATTAATAAATGGTGGTAACCAAGGACAGAAAAATTATACCGAAGTTTATTTATTACTTGGGAGACTTGGGAAGAATGTTAGAAAATTTTTTGTTTGAAACGGGCTGATTTTAAATGCAAAATCCTTCAGTTCCACTTCCCACCACTAGGGGGCGCACTCTGTTCTAAATAAAACTCTTTCCGATCAAAACTGCGGTACGTATCCCCGTTGCCTACGACACTGCATAGCAGACGTGTTGCGCACGCGCTGCAAAATCTTTTAGTTCCACTTTCTACCGCCAAGGGGCGTCAAATCAGTATCTTAATTAGTTATCTATATCTTAATTAGTTCGTGTTAAGTTGAATGAACTAATATTTGTTGAAATTGGGCGAGAAAATACCTCAGCCCTGATGATTAATGTTCAGAAATAGTGGTAACCAAAGGCTTAAAAAAGGATACGAAATTTATCTAGTACCTTGACATACAAATACAGTAAGTTATCGTTGCTAATTTCTGAAATGAAATTCATAAATGACGTGACGTACATGAAAAAACTCTAAAAATCGCATAAAACAAATCACTGTTTGAATTGCAATCAGCTGATGGCCTTTTCATCTGCCAATCACAATTGCCCGGTTGACTTCCATCTGTGCCTACAACCGTCTGAACTGGTGTCCAACGGTATTTGACTTCTAATAGGCGATTTGTGACGTCATTTGAAACAAAAAGTGCTGCAAAACACGAAAAAACGTTAAAAAACGCCTAAAAAATAAAGTTAAAAAAATGTAATAACAAAATTCCTATCGGGATAATTAATAACCCTTTTAAAATCAGGATTTTTTATCTGCAAAGAATTATCTACTCTCTTCAAACTAAGAAGGGGTAAAAAAATGACGATTTTGAGCATAACTGAGGCCGAAATTGAAGCAACCAACGAACCAATCAAGCATTCTGGGGAAAATTTATCAGCGTCAAAGGAAAAAAAATCGGCAAAAATTCAAAAATCACTGTACGATTTTCGAATAAACTTTATTAAAAAGAGGACAAAATTTACTATATTGGGCTAAAAGATTGGAACAGGATTCGTATTATTAATGTGGAAAAATCGCAGCAAAACGTAAAAAAAAAAAATGCTAAAAATTGCATAAAAAATTAATAATAAATTATTTTTTGAAAAATCTATTCAAACATTCCGAAATCGGGCTAGGAGATGCAAAATTACGTATATAGAGGTACTTTCACACCAAATTTTGTAGCTCTCCGTGAAGCAGTTTCTTCAGAACACAGCCGACAGACATCACACAGACACAGAGATACACAGACACACAAACTTCCTTCGTTATTATAGTTAGAGATAAGGTAGGAATTAAGATTATGTTAAAGAACTAGCTCTCACATTAATTTTTAAAAAGTTACACTTTAAAAAAATGTTTTTGGCGATCCTTTTAGACAAAATTGGTAAATTAGAATTTTTGATCTTTTTCTAGAACAAGATCATTAGAAAAATCTGCATACGGTCCATTCCATGTCAAATCAACGAAAAAATAAAATTTTAGCACCTTCACATCTCAGATTTCAATAATTTTGAGGTTTTAGTTTATAGTCATGATGTATATGAAGAATTAAATTTTTATTTTATTAATTTTGCTTTATTTTGACTTAACGTTTTTTCTTTTCTTTTCTTTTTTTTTTTAACATAATTTTAAAAATATCAAAAATTGCGATATTTCGCTGTACTGCTTTGCACAATTTTTTTTTCATATTTTCGTAACCTGCTGGAAAGGTTCTTTATATCTCATTTTAAATCTTTTATGGGCTTTAACATGATGGGCAACACAAGCTACTTTAGGTTACATTTATTTTTTGACAAGTTTTCAAAATTTTTCAATTTATGTTTTTTAAAAACAACCCTATTGATTTTTTTCCAAATATATATATATTAATCCTTCACTTATTGTCTACAGATATGCAAAGTTTTCAAACAAGTTTTCATTACACTGTAAAACATGATCAATGTTTCTTATTTTATGAAAATATACTATAATCACAAACGAAAATATAATATAATCTTCGGAGTTATCCGAAATTGCAAATAGCGTGTTCCATTGGCTTTTGAATCCCCAGAAACCAATACATTTCGAAAATTAAAAAAAAATATTTATAAAAACAAAGTATGTTTCGCTTCCCGTATTTTTCAGAAACGTTTCCGGAGGGTTTTTATAGTGTATTAATTAGTATCCTCAGCCTGGAATACCTGTTTTTCGAATGCTATCAATTCTCAAATAAACATTTTCATGCTCAAAAAAATATGTTTAACAGACAAACATGCAAAATTAACAGCGTTAACAATAACATTAAAATTAAGATTATTTCTTTACTCTTTCATGTATAAATTAACTTATGCAGCTGAAAACGTTTACTTTAGAACAAAATATCTTAGATGTTCTTCGATTTGAATTTTGAAGCACATTCTTGTGGATGTACAAAGCAATTGTCTATCAGCAATGGAAGGTCAGAATGGTAACTGTCTGACTCTAATTAATATTTTTTGCTTCAATGCATCTGACGTGCATCTTCTATATCACTTAATGTAAATAGGAGATTTTAACTTCCCCCAACTGCGATTGCTGGAGTCTCGGTATGAGAGAGTAATGGTAACAAGTGTTTTTCTTAGTGTGCATTAGCACCAAGCAGAATGGAAATTATTTAAATGTGTTCATTTTCATATAATCCGCTGAAATAAATTCGCATATCCATCGCAGCAGCAACCTCTTAGTTTAAATTTTGTACACGTACAAAAGTGGAATAAACATTGTTATATAGAATATATTTTTCGTAATATAGAGATTAATTTACATGCTAATGATGTTCAAAGTCAAAGTTCTGCAGAAAATTTCGTTAAGTAGAAAACTTCGTTAAATAGGGACTTCGTTAAAGGGAAGTTCCACTGTATATGATTTAAAATTTAATATTGTTCCTTTTTACACGAAGAAATATATATCACATGCTTTTGTGTCACTGTTTTTTCTCTTAATTAATTAATCCCCTTTAGTTAAATATCAGCTTTTGTATGCAAAGGTCACAGTAAAATACGTTATGATTTCTCGAAATGAAAAAGAAAGTTTAACGAAAAATGAATCAATCCAACGCTAAATTTCGCTTAAGTAAAGTGAAAATGAATTTTGATTTGGATGTCTGAATTATCAGTATTTCTCACTAAAATAATCTTCTTAACATCACATTTTAAACAGTCCTTTTCATCCTATAAAAAACATTTTTCAACATTTTTGCCGGAATTATCGCAGTTTTATATTAAATTACTTTTTCATGTAAAAATCAAAGTAAGTACAAGAATTTAAAAAAAAAGAAAAAAAAAAGAGTAGAGTATTCATTTGCTTAAATATATAAATTTCAATAATACCACCACGGGAGAAAGAAACTGAACTAATTGCGAAAATTTGAAAAACTAAAACAAAAACCGCTTGCCATCTCTCGTTTAGTCGGGAGTTAAAAATTGAAAAAGAATCATATAGATAATTCGAAATGTAAGCGGCTTAAAAAACATATGATGAAAATTCACCACTGGAATTAATTCCACAGAGACCTCGAAATATTTAGCTGGTTTAATGGTTATACATTCTTGGCTTTTTCGAACTGTTTTCTCTTTTTATTTGTGGCTTCTCTTAATATTCATACCCAAGTGTCTTGAGACACGAATTAAAGCTTAATACACTGGTGCAGCAAAGAAAAAAAAAAGATTGAAAAATCTCAGATAAAAGCGCTTTTATTATTTTTGTCTCCCCCCCACCTCCCCTCAATCTCTGGCCTGTCTTAGATTATTTGAAGTTTTATATATTCATTTAAAAATAAGATTTTAACTATTTTACCTTTGGGGTACAGGCCGCTTGCAAATTTCTCCTCACTAAAAAATTGCAAAATGCTACGAACCATTCCCAGAGGTAATTATTTGCGAAGTTGCATTACCAATTCACTCATAGACGTCGCCTAAAAAAAAAATTGTTCAGATTTTCTTAAGATTTCGCTCATGAATATATTACTTTGATAAGACTAGAAAATGACACTGCAAAAAGGCAAGCTCCATAGGGAAAAACAATTGCTTCTTCTTCTCTTTTGAATTCCAGAGACTGTGATATTTTTTTAGAAACTTCGAATTAACAATTGTGACGTTCTGGAAAAACTATACTTTTATATAGCTCCCTTTTTATTCTGCTTTTTTGGTTTTTCAAAAGATACTAAATGGTTGTTAAAAAACTGATTAGAAAATAACAGACTCGACGAATCTGAAAGTCCAATTCACTAATGAATACGAAATTTTTCAAAAATTTTATCTGGCAAATTTTTTTATCTACATGGGAGAGAAAAACGGTTGTCTAGGGAATTCGTTTACGGAAATGGTAAAAATCTAAAATCTCTTTCTGAAATCTAAGGATAAATTGTAACTACGGAATTATGACATTCGCTATTTCGATTTTTTGTTTCTAAAATTAATGTATTATGACGAAAATAAAAATATATAAGAGGATTTTTTTTTAAAAATAATTTTCTTCTTTCATTTTATATATTGAATCATATATATATATATATATATATATTTTTTAAGTAAAATTAAAGAATATCAGATCGACATTGGTTCAATCACATCACTATTGATTCTATTGACTTTACATAAAATTTATTTACAATGTAAATCCAGATATAACATATTGATTCCTATATAATAAAGTGTAGAAAGCAATTTAAGATTTTTTTTTTTAATATACACCAATGCCAGCATTTCTGAGTGACATACGTTTATTCATTTAGGCAAAAAACATAAAACAAATGTGGACAAAAGACTAAAGGAAATGAAAAAATACTGCATAACACTAAATAAGACATTGAATTTAGTTACAACTCAATTAACATAAATTAAATAATGAAACTGTGTGAATACACATATATAAATGTGAAGAAAAAAGATAGGAAGATTGAAATTTAAAAAAAAAAAAAAAATCAGGCATCATTCGGAAAAAAAAAAAAAAAAAAAAAAAAAAAAAAACCACAGTTATGATTTTTTAAAAACATTTATTGCTTATCATTTTGTATTATTTTTAATTTGTGTGTGTATTGAGAAAATATAGCCTTCAATTACGTTAATTACATAAAATGTAAATCTTATGTAATTATAATTTCAAATAAATTCATGCATATTTTTTGCCATACTTGCATTGATTATGGTTAAATAATCATAATGTTAATGATGAAAAAATTCTAATAATTATTTTAAAAATATAATCTAATCATTTAGGCTAAAATAGGAGTAAAATTCCATACGCCAAAATATTTAAAATATTTTGTGATTAATCATATTCCAAATAACAAAATAATTTCCACACTTAAACAGAAGACTCCATTGTGTAAAAGACTATAGTCCACAGTATTTTCAAAAGCTGTTTATTTAAAAACTAAATAAATTTATCCGTTCTACAAATAAACATTATATTATTGCGAGGCATTAACATGAATACTTTTTTATTACAAAATCATTTATTCTATCAAAACATTAGTTATGACGTGAAAACAATGCATCCTTTCACATTCAAATTAGAACGCATAATTATGCAAGTGATATAAACTCATAATAGCATTTTATTATTATCCGGATGAAATGTTTAAAAGGCTTTATTTTGTTTATTTTTTATTTACTATTTACTTTCTTTTTCCTTTTATTTGCTCTAAAATTTAACATTAATCTCGTGTTTTTAAAAATAAATCCGTTGTTAAAACATATTATTAACTGCGAAAAATATTTATTCACGAAAATATAACGAACAATGAAGAGGAATAAACGATTTTTTAAAAGCTCTATGTTTATCATTTGGCGGAATACGTACTTCCCGTTTTTATCGAGAGACTTCCATGCAAATAAACATATTTGAACTAGAAATTTTATTTAATGATTTATTTAATGTCTAAGACACAGAAGCAAGACAACTTTAATTAAATAAGCTTCTGGTTTTAAAGTCTGTTTATTATTATTATTATTACTATTATTATTTAAACAAACAAGAAGATTGACAATTATGGAAATATATATATATTTTTTCAAATTACAACAAATTACATTCAATAAATTAAAAAAATATTTTTTTATAAGTACTTAATATACCTTTATATATTATTAACTGCGAAAAATATAACGAACAATGAAGAGGAATAAACGATTAAAAATAAAAAAACGTATGTTTATCATTTGACGGAATACATACGTCCCGTTTTTATAGAGAGATTTCCATTCAAATAAACATATTTGAACTAGAAATTTTATTTAATGATCTATTTAATGATCTATAAAAAAGTTTTAGAAAGATAAAACAGAAAATAGTTTAGAAAGGAAAAATAAAATAAATAAGGAATTAAATAGCATTAATTACACTACTGAATGAATTCCTCTTTTTATTTAATTACAGGGAAAATTGTTCGGAAAAGATGCGCTTGTTTAAAGACAACTTATGCTTTATAGAATACTTTATGAATTTTTTTTTACTGACGGCGATTTTTTTTTTTTGGTTCAGATTAGTGGTTTAAACTATTAAGACTTTAATCGTCTCGTATAATCCTGCTTTTCTTTGGTTTAGATTAGTGGTTTAAACTATTAAGACTTTAAACGTCTCGCATAATCCGGCTTTTTTTGGTTTAGATTAGTGGTTTAAACTATTAAGACTTTAAATGTCTCGCATAATCCTGCTTTTTTTGGTTTAGATTAGTGGTTTAAACTATTAAGACTTTAAACGTCTCGCATAATCCTGCTTTTTTTGGTTTAGATTAGTGGTTTAAACTATTAAGACTTTAAATGTCTCGCATAATCCTGCTTTTTTTGGGTTTAGATTAGTGGTTTAAACTATTAAGACTTTAAACGTCTCGCATAATCCTGCTTTTCTCAGATAATTCATCATAGTTGAAGGGAGAACAAGATTGCTTATCCGAAACGAGTACAATTATTTGCTTAAAATTTATACTGTAAGAACATTTTTCTTACTATATGTATTGTTTATAGTTTTTTTTTCTTTTTTTATGTGTTATTGTTAGGAAAATGTGACTTTAATGTATAAATTGTATGTAAGTTTTATTTCATTTAAATGCAAGTATATTTATTAACATACCTGCATTTCTTTGAACTAATGATTAAAAGATTATAATGATTAATTTTACTTGAAATAATTTAATCATTCAGGATTAAATAATAATAACATTTCACACAACAAAATTTTTAAAAGATTTTGTAATTAATCGCAAACTAAATAACAAAACAATTTTCACAATTAAACAAAACTCATTTGTGTGAAAGATCATATTTGACAAGATTTTTAATGCATTTTTCTGTCAAAACAGCATTAAATTAGCTATGCCACAAATAAATATTACTTATTACGAACCATTAAAATTAATTTTTCTTTTATACAAAATCATTTATTCTATCAAAACATTAGTTATGACGTGAAAACAATGCATTCTTTCACATTTAAATTCGACCGTAAAATTATGCAAATGATGAAGACTCATAATAACGTTTTTATTATTACTCGAATGAAAATGTTGCCTTTAATTTACTTTCTTATTCTTTTTATTTACTTCAAAACATTAATTCCGACTTTTAAAAAATTATCCGCAATTAAAATTTATTATTTAATCTAAAGAAATATTTATTTGCATTTTCACATTTATTCACGAATGTAGAGGGTGTCCAAAAAGATTGAAAAGTGCTTTAATTTTTACCTGTTGTAGATATGTACGTAATGTAAATTGCAAAAGTGTTCATTATGAGGAAGAAAATAAGATTATGTTTATGAAATAGTCCTGCCATTAATTTTCCAAAAGTTACACTTTTTAAATTCATATACGATCCTCGAGTCCTATAACTTATCTCTTTATTCTAAAAAAGTAACCACCGCTGCCACCGCTACCAATGATTTTTTTTTCTTTTTTGTGCTCGGAGGTCTTTTTCGACTAGCATTAAGAAAACTATTGCATATAAAAATATGAAAATTGGTAGTTTTATAAGAAATGTCTAATAAATATGCTGAAATAGAAAATTTTTAAAACGAAGAATTATTTTAAGAGATATTTAATGTTGCAGTTGGTCAAAAAGTCCCGTTAGAAAAGCTTTATAGGAACAAAAACTATGCATAGGAATTTAATCATATTTTTAAGGGATATAGCTGATAAGATTGTGGTGTGCAGTGTGTAATTATTTTTTAATTTGACTAATCTTTTGAGGGTATTTTTTCAATATTTTATTCAAAAATTCCTAATTTTAATTGAGATTTATTTCATATTTCGAAATAGCCAATTTTTATACTGTTGCCAATTTGTAAATAGCGCAAAGAATAATAATCTCTTTCAATTAAAAAAAGTATTTACACGGGGCTATTAAAAATATAAATAAAACTTTAACATAATAGTTAAATGATCACGTGTTAAAAACAGTAAATGGGGGGAAATTACGTCATAAAAATATACTTGCACATAAATATTAAAAAGAGAGATAAAACGTTAAAGTAATAACTAAATTATTACGCGTTAAAAGCAGTAAATGTTGAAAATTACGCCACATTTTAAATGCTCAAATAATAATATTTCCAAACAGTTTCAAATTAAAAATATATCTACAAGAGATATCTATTTATTTCGAAAAACTCTTTTTATCTATTATTGTAAATTTTGAAAAAGCGCAAATAATAATATTTCCTTTCAATCAAAAACTGTATTTTCACGTTAATATTAAAAAGAAGAATAAAACCTTAGTGAAAATTACGTTATATTGAAAATAATGCATTTAAAACAATTAATTTAAATGAATAAAAATTCGATTACAGAAGATCGCCACTGGTTGTACAATTATAATTAAATTTTTGGTAATACTTTTAAAACAGAGCAAATTAGCGAGTTTTTAAAGCCTGCGGTGTCTGAGCGGGGGTTGGTGAGCCCCCTAGTATTTAGAAAAAAAAAATTTATGCTCTGACAAGTACAACAGTTGTTCTATTCTTCTACGACAAAAACTCACTGAGTTATGACATTTTAAAGTTTATGAAAATGTCGGCGTTTTCCGGCACTAAAAACTGTCTGATGATTTTTCAGTGCCAGTAAGCTCCGAAATTTAAAGCATCGTAACTCGGTGAATTTTGGTCGCAGAAGAATAGAACCTTTACTGTTGTACTTGCCAAAATATAGAGTTTTTTTTTTTTGTAAATATAACGTTGCATTTTCATATTTATTCACGAATGTACAGGGCGACCCAAAAAGATTGAAACGTGCTTTAATTTTTTACCTGTTGTAGATACGTGGGCAATGTAAATTGCAAAAGTGTTCAAAGTAAGATAGGAACTAAGACTATGTTGATGAGATAGTCTTTCCATTAATTTACAAAAAAGTTATAGATTTTTTAAATTTTTTTATACATTTCCTGGTTTCTATAGAAACCAGGAAATGTATAAAAAAATTTAAAAAATCTATAACTTTTTTGAGATTTAATATTATATATAATATTAAATCTCAATAATTAAATAATATTAAAATTATATATATTTAATATATAATTTATAACTTGAGATAGTCTTTCCATTAATTTACAAAAAAGTTATAGATTTTTTAAAATTTTTTATACATTTCCTGGTTTCTATAGAAACCAGGAAATGTATAAAAAAATTTATAAAATCTATAACTTTTTTGTAAATTAATGGAAAGACTATCTCATCAACATAGTCTTAGTTCCTATCTTACTTTGAACACTTTTGCAATTTACATTGCCCACGTATCTACAACAGGTAAAAAATTAAAGCACGTTTCAATCTTTTTGGGTTGCCCTGTACATTCGTGAATAAATATGAAAATGCAAATAAATATTTCTTTCTAGAAAATAATAAATTTTAATTGCAGATTAATTTTTTAAAAGTCGGAATTAATCTTTCGTTATTAATGTAATGTTACAATTATATATATTGTAATGTACATTAATGTAATTAATGTTAAACGCGTTGCAAACTTTTTAGGACACACTGCATAACGAGCAGTAAAGAGGAAAAAACTAACCTTCCTTAAAAGTTAAACTTTTCTAAATATATATATATATATATGTTTATTATTTATAAGACAAACATTTTTTTAAATAACAAAAAATATCCTTTCACAAATAAAAATATTTATATTTATAAAAAAAAAATTATATACTTATAAAAAAATATGTACACATATTTGTATAACATTGTATACGCAATTATTTACATTGTAAGTAGTTAAACAATGCTAATTACGTTACTGAAAAAGTTCTGTTTTTTTTTTTTTTTTTTTTTAAATTTGACATTTATCCGTAATCATGAACGATGTTTTCTTTTCTTCAATTTATTGTATTAATTTTAATCTTAAGGGTAATTCAACAAATAAATATTATATCTACCCTATAAAATACATTTATATAATCTTAATGAAAAGTTTGTATGAAATTTATTTGTGTAACGATTTTATAAAATGACTAATACATGAATTCAATATATAAATTCAAATATATGAAACGAATAAATAAATCGAATATATGAAACAAATTCACGAAGTAATATAATTTTGTTAGATAGATAGATAGAGAAATAGAGAGAGGTAGATAGATAGAGACAGACATATAGAGATAGATAGATAGACATACAAACAGCTAGATAGATACATTAGAGAGACAGATAATAGTGAGTTTATAAAAAATAACTTACATTAATTTTAAACGTCGCTGTCTCTCTCTCTCAATGGGGCGTGCGGCTGTCTTTAAATATCAAATCCTCGTGTATAACGTGTACCCTCAATTTTTAAATAAATGTATAGCATAAAAACCGCGAGACATACACGAGTAAATACGGTAACTTAATATTTTCTCTCCTGGCAAATAGTATTTGATACCACATTGAATAAGAGTACTCAAAATAACAAGTAATTTTTAAATTAAAAAAACGAATCCCAGCACAGTTTTTGGCGTATTTTAGCGAAAGTTTCTCAGCCCAACAGGGTGTTTCTTGTGACAACCCTTTATCGTTATCGGCCTTCACTTTATACCAAATTGTTGAAAACCTATTTGACGCGATTACATATTAAACATTTACACGTGCCTCAGTAAGAGAGAGAGAGAGAGAGAGAGAGAGAGAGAGAGAGAGAGAGAGAGAGAGAGAGAGAGAGAGAGCACACTATGCAATGACTATTTTTAAAATGCAGAATAGCATTGTGTGCTTTAACAATCTATTGAAATTTCATAACAATTGGACATTTTTTAAAAGTAAAAGGAAGATCAAAAGAAAAAGGTGAAAAAAAACTGAGAGGTAAAAACAAATTTTTTTTTTTTTTTTTTTTGTCCTGATGAAATTTATACGAAGGAAACACAACCAATAAACTCTTTTCAAAACTAGCAAGATGTGGCCTTTCTTCTACATTATTCTGATAAATTAATTAAATAGCGGAGTTACAGACCAACAATTACGATGTAGAGCGCATTTTTTTTTAATTGAGCAAGTAATTAAAAAAAAAAAAGCACAGCAAAACAACATTACTTGTTAAGTATAAAAATTTTAAATTAGATCAACATATATATAATAAATTTTAAATTTCCTATTTGAAATTCCCAAATTTGTTTATTATTAATATTAATTACTCATTTTATCCCATTCATTTACTTCTAAAATTTCCGTATTCCACACCTAAGATCGTTCTTCAATATTCCTTTTATCCATATTGAACTTATTCTATTAAAACAATCTTTCTGTTTACAAAGCCTTTTTCTTCCATATGAAACACGCAATTCCAAGGCCTTCTTTTGTTTTTTCGCCAAAACCACTATTTAAATACATCTGTTTTATCAATGCGCATAAATTAAATTACAGGAGTATTATCTAAATGTTTAAAAGCCATTTTTCGTAACCTCCCTCTAAGTAGTTTAGAACAAGCATGCATCATTTGACAACTTTTTGTGTTCTTTAATATTTACGGACAGCTATCTTAATGTTCTATTTACGGTGATCTTTTTCTGCTGTAGAAACATGAGTTAAAGTCTTTTAGCATATTGATGAAGATTTAATAAATATTTGTGATTATTTATGTCGGACTTTGTTTGCTTACTGTTGGGGAAGCAACTTGTTTTTTCGTGTTCCATTCACTTAAAACCATACACTGACAATGAAGGTTTCCATAAGCACATACTTGGAAAAATTAAAAAAAAAACTATAGATTATTCTTCTTATGAGTATATACACTGCTCAAAACAATTAAAGGATATTGCAGTTTTAGGTGGATTTTGTATCTGGGAAACTTTTTAGCTGATTGATACATGGTCGACAGACATAGTAGGTTATATGAGAATAAATTACACATGTTTGGCAGAAAAAAATGCATTTTATTGCGCATTTGTGTACAAAAGGAAAAAAACACAATTTGTGCATATGAGAAAAAAAGAATAAGAAAAGGTGTTTTCTTCAAAGAAAATCATTTTCAGTAGGGGGTATGGTTTCCACGGGCGGCCAGCAACGTTGAACACCTTTGAGGCATGGACTCAATGAGGCTATTAATGACGAGTTGGGGTATTCTGCCCCACTCTTCCAGAAGAGCTCTTTCCAGTTCTTGGAGAGTTTGTGGGGGTTGTTGGCGGCCAGAAATTCGTCTTCCTAGAGCGTCCCAAACGTGCTCGATTGGATTCATGTCTGGAGAACACGCTGGCCATTCCATTCGAACGATTCCTTCCTCGAAAAGGAAATCCTCCACCAGGTTTGCACGATGTGGCCTGCAGTTATCGTCCATTAAAATGAAGTTATCTCCGATTGCTGCAGCGTAAGGGACTACAATAGGTCTGAGGATCTCATCCCTATATAGGCGACCAGTCAGAGCTCCATCTCGAATGATGTAGAGGTCAGTGCGCCCGTCAATGGAGATGCCACCATACACCAACACTCCTCCACCGCCAAATCTGACACTTTCGTGCACGAACGCAGGATTATTCCTACTGCCACGGTCCCTCCAGATGAAAATACGCCTATTATCCGGATGCACAGAAAAACGGGACTCGTCAGAAAACAGAATATTGCTCCATTCATTTCTCCTCCAGTTGACATGCTCGGTTGCCCACTCCCTGCGGTCGCGACGATGCCTTGATGTTAATCTAACACATGCCATCGGTCGGCGAGCATACAGACCTACAGCATGGAGCCGGTTTCGGACAGTCTGAGTTGAAATCGTGGTGCCTGTAGCCGAGCGAAGGTGTTGTAGAGAAGAGTAGCGTTCATGTTTCGGTGTCTCCGAGCTGTTAACGCTAAATACCGATCTTCATTGGGCGTTGTTGCCCATCTACGACCTTGCCCTGGTCTTCGGCCTGCACATCCACTCTCCAAAAAACGGTTCCAGATCCTGGAAATGACACTTTGTGACACTCCAATGGCTTGCGCTACTTCGGCTTGAGTTTGGCCCCCTTCTAACCTATCAACAATTCTCCAAGCTTCTGAATCTGTCAAATGACTTCGCTGAGACATCGTACTCATCGAAACAAAGCAATCACTGAATGCCGATCATCCTTGTCTTCATTCTCTTTTATCCAGTTGAAAGTCAAATTTCATTCGCTGCCGCTGAAGCGACGTTTTTGACGTCGAACTCAAAATTTGCATACTCCACAGTTTGAAAACCAGAAAAATTTGCATTTGTGATTCTCTTCTTCTATTTTCGGCAAAAAAAATTTCGTTTATATCTTTATTTTATATAAAACTTCAAATATCCTTTAATTGTTTTGAGCAGTGTACATGTTTATAAAAGAAATTTCTGCGGAACCTCGATATAGCAGCCGTAAAAAAATAATGAAAATTTCACTATTTGACGATTTATCGTCGGTTGGCGACCAAATGAAATTAAAAAACAACGCTTTTATGATAAATACTCTTTGAGGAAAATATTTTCCACTCTTCATAACTAAGCTACTTTAAGTAAGTTTAACTTAAACAAATACACTTTTATAACTAACAGTTTTGTCATATACATTTGCATGTATATGTAATGAAATTTAACCATCGTATTTTATGGTTTCGGGGCTCCCAAATGGTCCGCTTTTTTAATACCGGTATTTTCTTAGACAAAAATTATTTTTAGATTTTTCTTGCAAATGTTGCAGAAACCGCCTTCAGAGGTAATATTTGCCGAAATGTTGTACAAACTTACCATGAAATTTTCGGTTAAAATATACTGGTATTCAGTTGGCGGACCATTTGGGAGCCCTGTGGTTTAGAATAAAATTTAAATTGATTAAAAATGTTTCAAATTGAGAATTAAAGTCCGATTCTGAACATTGTCAGTTTCGCTTCAATATTGTTAGTTTCCGAGACAACAAAATAAAACTACTATTGCCATGGAAACAACGACTTATTCAATATCGATATGTGTATTAAAGGGCGTTCTTAATCGTTCCGTTACTGTTAAAATACACTTAAAACTTATCCAGCCGGTGAAAACATGTAAAATTAAATAACTTCAGCAACATGCAATTTGTATATATATTATATAAGATTATAGAAAAAAAAACTATTTAATCGTTTAAGTTTAAATTCATAAAGTACTGCGCATTTAAACAATCATTTAACCAGGAGTTTCCAAATGCATTAAAATCGCTTTTGTTTGGGGTGGAAAAAGTTTTGCTCGCCAAATCGCGTCTTTTGAGCCAAATACTCGTATGTATTTTAATTTTTTTGCAGATTTTCTACTGGGATCCCGCAGCTGAATTTGACTGATCCTTTATTACGTACATGAGTAGTTCCATTAGCATTGTAACCTCAAATGTAAAAATTGGTGGTGCCTTTCTACTCAATAGAAATTGAGATACAGCTACAATCGCAAAAAACATACCGTAGAAGCATCCCTTGTAATGTGATCAAAACCAATGTCGAATTAACATAATTGTTTATAAGAATCTTAAATATTAAATTTCTGCAAATTCCATGCGATAGATTCCGACATAACACGGAAATCATAAAAAATCGGATTTGATAAAAAATTGGAAGATATACGCCAAAACCTATAATCAGTGCCAGTTTATGTCAAGGTTATAGCATCAATATGGAGTTTTATGAAATTCCATCCCATCGAGATATAACTATCACAAAAAAAAAAAAAAACGGCATAGCAGCGCCAACTGTTGGAAGATATACACCGAAACGTAATCAGTACCAATTTATGTCAATGTGTAACACTGAAAGTGAAGTATGATGAAGTTTTTATCCTTAGATGCCGAGATATAGCTATCACAGGAATCATGAAAACACAGGATATCACCGCAGCCTCTTGGGTGATACCAAAACATAATCAGAACCAATTTATGTCCACATTTCACTAAATATGAAGTTTGAGCAAATTTTATTCCTCAGTTCTTGAGATACAGCGACTACAAAATTTACGTCATACAAAGACAGACATTTTGTAGAAATAAAGTTAAATGGTATTCAGGACATCCCAAATCGTGTAATTCTATAAAACAACGGAAATCAAATATTGTAACTATTCCAATACTTTCTTCTTATATACATATAAAATACCCCCAAAATAAAAAATAAATAAAAAACAGAACATCCGTTTATAAGTTCTGATTGTTCATACATTATACATATGTATACACACACAAACAAACCACATTTCTTTGAAGTCAGTTAAAAAATAAACACACAGAATTTATATTCTTATAAACGGATATTTATACTGAGAATTTTAGATAAGAAGTGATAGATAATTTAAATTTTTTGCATTAAATATTTGATATTCATGTATTTGCGGCAGTAAATTTCTATATGAAGGTCTTTATATTTGATTCTTTTTATATTCAACTATAAATATATTTTTCAATTGAAAAGTGTTTTGATATATTATTAGTTAGCTTTTTAAAATATGGCAACAGTAGATAAAAATGGCTATTTCAAAATATGAATTAAATCCCTATTCATATAATGAAATTTTGAACAAAACCCCTTAAAAGTTAGACAAATTAAAATATGATTAGACATTGAAAATCGCAATATAGTCAAGTATACACCGGAAAAAGATGTTTAAATATTGTTATGTATAGTTTTTCATCCTATAAAGCTTATTTAACTAAACTATCTTAACCGATTTTTAAATTAAAAAGGTTTTTAAATAATTCTTCGATTTAAAAACTGTCTGCTTCAACGTGTTTATCAAAAATTCCTCTATAAAACTAAAAGCAGTAGCAGCGTTAGTATATTTTTTTTTTTTTTTTTTTTTTTTTTTTTTTTTTTTTTTCAGAATAGAAAGATATTAATTACAAAAAAAAAAAAAAAAAAAATGTAAGAGGTTTAGAAAAAGAAATATAATATTTTCTAAGCCGAAGGACAATATTTGTAAGGAAATTTGTTTTACAGGTACATTAGAAAGATATTATCGTGAACTCTCTCTCTCTCTCTCTCTCTCTCTCTCTCTCTCCTTTTTTTCTTTTCTTTTTTCTTTTTCTTTTTTTTCTTTTCTTTTTTTTTTTTTTTAACAGAAAATTATTAAAATTCTGCATTTTTAAGAAGAAATTTTAGAAAAGCTATAAGAAATTATAATAAGTTGATAAAATATAGAGAAATGAAGTTTTTATATTAATAAAGTTTAAAAAAACGGTTCAAAAGAGTAAGTAAAGATTATAAAGATTATAACTATAATTATAAATAAAGATTACAAGTAAAAAAAAAATAGAAAACCAGAACTATTTAAAATGATTATAGTAGTTATTTTCTTTTAATTTCTTGTATAAAAAATATTTTTTCTTTATTTTAATTTGTATTTTAGGTCTTTTCTTTTCTTTTTTTTTCTTCTTTTTTCAACTCTTTTTAGGAATTTTATTTTTATCCATGTCTTTGTAGCAGTTCCTACAAGCTTTAAACAAGTTCGTAAAGATTATAAGTAAATAAATCACAATTCTGGACACATCATTTATGATTCTAACATAGTCTAATGTATTTAGAAACTTTTTATATCCATGCATCCTATTTTGCATTCTTAGCTATCTCAAACTTTGATTACATTTCACTTTTTTTTTTTTTGTAACGCATAATATTTTACGAAATAAAAAAATTAATTAAAAGAAAATGCTTTTTTCTCACAGCATTATGTTTGAAAAAAAATTGAAATGTCTGAGCCGAAGGAGAGTGTTTGTAAGGAAATTTGTTTTAGAGGTAAATTAGAAAAACATTATCGCGTGCTCTTTTTTTTTTATTTTTATTTTAAAAAAGAAAGAAAAAAAAAGGTTTTCCAACACAAATATTATAAGTAGATATATCACAATTCTGGAGGCATCATTTATGATTCTATTACAGTCTAATGTGTTTAAATATGTTTTATAATCTCCATGCATTCTGTTTTGCATTCTGAGCTATCTCAAACTTTGATTACATTTCACTTTATTCCTTTTCTGCTCTTTCTCTTCTTTCTTTCTTTCTTTCTTTTTTTTAAGATAGAAAATGTTACACATTATCTTGCAAAATAAAATAAAATAAAAATAAAATAATTTTTACTCACCGCATTATGTTTGAAATACATTTAAATTTCTGAGCCGAAGGAGGGTGCTTGTAATGAAACTTGTTTTACAGTTAAATTAGAAAAACATTATCACGTGCTCCCCCCCCCCCCCCTTTTTAAGAAATTAAAATTGTGCATTTTTAAGAAGAAAATTTCCAAACGCTTTAAACAATTTTAATAGGTCAGGGGCCGTCCATAAATGATGTCACACTTGGAGGGGGGGGAGGGGGGTTTATGAAATTGTGACAGTTTGTGACAAGGGGGCTGGAGGGGAAGAAGAAGTGTGACATCACACATTTTGGTTAAAATAAAATCATTAAAATCAGCAAATTAAATTTTGAAGTTATTTTGAAATTACCAGAATTTGAGTGTATTTTTTAATCGGACTAAAACAACTTTCACGTGATTTGTTTTCACTTATATTCCTTTCTTTTCAAAAAAATAAATAAAAATTTTATTGCTAATTGTATTACTTATTGTATATTAATTATGTTTTAGTCGTAAACCTTAATCTTATTTTAAACAAAATAAATACACGAATATTTTTTTATTGTTATGCTCACAATTGTCATTGAAACTTATAGTTAAAGTTGAAAAATAAAATTTGAAACATGATCTATAACGTAGTGCTTTGTTTCTGAACTCCAAGTGTATGTCTATGTAATATAGCGTGACATGTGACAAGGGGGGGGAGGGGTATGGTGAAGTGTGACACTTTGTGACTAAAGGGGGGAAGGTGATCAAAAATATTGAAAAAAAGTGTGACATCATTTACGGACAGCCCCTCAGCAAAATATAGAAAGCAGCAGTTTTTATTAAAAAGAAAGAAAAATGATTATTCAAAAGAGTTGCGCTTTCGTAAATATTACACAGGGGAACAAAGAGAAAAAAAGTTTCTGCGGCATTATATCTCTTTGGCGATTGTGATACATACAAAAGTGTTTAATTGTGTAATATAAAGTAGTTAGTTGGGATGGCTCTGTTTCGTGTAATAATTCCTTTTCAAGGTGCATTTTTGACACAAACATTTAAGCACATTTCCCGAAAACTTGGGTGATTATATTGAAAAGCAGGGTGAACGGTTCCACCAAGATATCAGAATAATAGAGCAAAGGTACCAAGGACGTTGGGGGTGTCACATGAAGGGTTGACTACTGTTGGACCTGAAGAGATTGTCCTGAAGAGAAACATTCTATAAAACCATACAGGTTTAATCAATATTTCTGTTTTGCAGTACCTATCTAACTCAAAATGTTACAAAATATGTAAAAAAAAAAAAGTCTTTACATATTTAATGTTACTTGTTTGTACTTGTGCCATTATCGGATTGTTGGCTTTATTTCGAAACGAGAACCAACCAGACAATTTGCTATTATTTTGCTATTCAGCATACCAAAACTACATCGAAACTCGTTATCCAACCCCGTGCCACAAATCACTGTTCTCCGGTGTTATATAAATAAATAAATCACAATTCTAGAGACGTAATTTATGATTCTACTATAGTCTGAAGTGTTTAAATAAGTTTTTCATGCATTGTCTTTTGCATTTTGAACTCCGATTGAACTCACAAACTCCAATTGCATTTCATCTGTTTCCTGTTTTTTTTTTTTTTTTTTTTTTTCTTTAATGTGACAGAAAATATTGCTTAGTATCTTACGAAATAAAATAAAATTAAATGAAAATGCTTTTTTCTCACACCAGTATGTTTAAGAAGAAATTTAAATTTCTTAGCCGAAGGAGAGTGTTTGTAAGGAAACGTGTTTTACAGGTAAATTGGGAAAACGTTATCGCATGCGCTTTAAAAAATAATAAATAAAATAAAATAAAAATGTGCATTTTTAAGAAGAAATTTTCTAAAATCTTTCAGAAATTATAGTAGTTTAGTAAAGTATAGAAAGACGTAATATTTATTTTAAAACAGAAAGAAAAAGATGATTCAAAAGGGTTGTTCGTAAATATTATAAATAAAATAAATCGTAATTCTGGAGACTAATTCTCTAATTTAGGATTCTACTATAGTCTAATGTGTTTAAATAAGTTTTATAATCTCCGTGAATAATCTTTTGCATTATGAAAATCTTGAACTACGTTTGCTTTTCATTTTTTTTTCCCCTTTTCTTTTTTTTTTTCTTTTCAAATTATTTTTTCTGCGATAGAAAAGATTGCATATTATCTTACGAAATAACATTAAATTAAAAGTTGAAAGTTTTCCTAACAGCACTAGGCTTGAGAAGACATTTAAATGTTTGAGCCGAAGAGGAGAGTATTTGTAAGGGAATTTATTTTACAGGTAAATTATAAAAAAATTATAGCGTGCACTTTTTTTTTTTTTTTTTTTTTTTTTTACTTTTATTAAAATTCTTTATTTTTAAGAAGAAATTTTCTAAAAAGTTTAAGAAGTTATAATAATTTAGTAAAATATAGAAAGAAGTCGTTTTTACTTTAAAAAAGAAAGAAAGTGGCGATTCAAAAGAGTTGATGCGTTTTTAAAGATTATAAATAAAATAAATTCTGGAGAGGCAATTTATGATTATATGATAGTCTAATGTATTTAAATAAATTTTATAATATTTATGCATTATCTTTTGAATTCTGAGAAATTTTGCATTTCAATTGCATTGCATTTTGTTTTGTTTTGTTTTGTTTTTTGTTTTGTTTTTTTAGATAGAAATCATTGCATATTAATCTAACTAAATATCATTGAATTAAAAATAAAAGCTTTTTTCTTACAGCATTCAGTTTGAGAAGAAATGCATAAAGAAGAAATGCAAAGAAGAGTGTTTGTAAGAAAATTTGTTTTACATGTAGATTTTAAAAGTATTGTGTACTTCTTTTATTTATTTATTTATTTATTTATTTATTTATTTATTTATTTATTATTCAATAAAGTAAAGTTGTGCATTATCTAAAACAAAATATTATAAAAAGATTCCTAAATTTTAAGAATCTAATTAAAGTTAGTAAAATTTAAAAGAATGAACAGAAAAGAGACAGTTAGAAAGTAGCAGTTTTCATCAAATTAATTAATTAACAAGCAAAAGGATGACATAAAAGTAACGAAGATCTTTAAGTTTTAAAGTTTTCAGATATTTTGAATAAAATATCATTTCACTTATATAATTTTACTTTCATTTCATTTTATTATCTATTTGAATCAGCCACTGAATTATTCTTTTAATAAAGAGCCTTGATTAAAATTCGTTGCATAAAGGTGCACCTGTATTTCTAACAGAGATTTAAAAAGTAAAACAAGCAATATAGTATATACTCTGGAGAACATTAAAAAAAAATTACAAGTTATAATACTATAATTTATTTCACTTTATTAATTTTACAGTTTATTATATTTTAATTTTTAATTATATATATATATATATATATATATTTATATATATTTAAATTAAAACAAAAAAGAAAAATAATGTGCCATGCATACATTATGAAACACATTCCAACACTTCCAGAATATTTTTACGAAACTTTGCTATTTAATAAGTTAAAAGATATATTTGAATAAACAATTTAGAAAACGTATAACACAGTTGAACACCCATTTTTTTTAGCAGCCGTGTATATGGCTTATATATTTCTCACACTTCACATGATATGCTAAAATTTAATTCAGCTATACAATGGAAAACACATTTGATTTTTTTTTTCAGCATTTATCGCCCATATGTGGTAACTTGAAATATTTTATGCAGTCCTGCATATGCTATTTAGATTTTTATACACACCCCATATTAAACTAAAATTTAATTCAGTTAGATAATTCAGTTCATAACACAATTAAAATCTCACTTACAATAATTACCATCAATAGGCGTCAATATATTCAGTTTTTTACATAAATCTGTATACGAGTTTATTTATTTATAAACACATCTGAATATATACTAATTAAATATAGTTAAACTGGAACATGCATAACACAATTAAAAAATTCCTGTAAGCAAATCACATCCATAGACAGAGTTTACGAATATTTTTACACATCCCTGTAGATGAGCTACAGAATTTATACGTATCACATAATGTACTAAAATTTGGTTAGGATTTAAAATGCATACCACATCTGAAAACGCACTTCCAAAGAATTTCGTTTATAGTCAAGTATTGTGACCAAATTATTTTTTGTGTCCCTGTAAATGAACAAATAAATGCTATGCACTCCATATTCTACACCAAGCATCTTGTAATGCACCTTAGTAATGTACGTCAACTTCATTATGCTTTAATACGTAGTGAAATATTTTAAAAAGAACAAAAAATCATGCGTCAAGCATAGATTATGAAACACCTTCCAACACATTCAGAATACTGTAACAAAAGTGCATAGATTAATAAGGTGAATGTTGATATTTAAGTATACAGTTTTGAAAACACATAACATATTTGAAAACCCAGTTGTAGTAATTATCATTAATAATCGTAAAAATATAAAAATTTGTTCATGCAGCCCTGTATATGATCAATAGATTTGTATATATGCTACATAGTATGCAAAAGTTTAGTTCAGTTAAGAAATGCACAGCACAGTTGAAAATTTCCATTCGGTAATTTTGGTCAGTCAACGGTATTGTACTCGACATTTTTGTGAAGTACTGTATATGATCTATAGAATTTATACGCACAAAGCAATATACAAAAAACTAGTTAAATTTAAAAACGCAAGCAACTGAAAACGTGCTTCTAGCAATTACCGCTCTCAGACAGTACTGTACCGAATCATTTTGTATATCCCTGTATATGAACGATGAATACTATGCACTCCATATTCTATAGTAAGCATCTTGTAATGTAGCTCAGTGATATCTATATCAATTTCAACATGTTTGAAATATATTAACATCTTTAAATTACACCTCACACGGTTTTTTCCCCATGGGCCATAACGTAAAAGAATTACTTTGTGTGTCTCTGTAAATTAACTATAAAATGCTACACACTTCATTTTCAATACCGAACATGCCACAGTGAACCTTAATAACATATATCAATTACATGGAAATCCGTGTATATTTACGAGTGTTAGAGCCCGGACAGACAGACAGACAAACCAAATTCATAAACACTTCTCAACTTTGTTGGAAAGTATTAAAAATACACTGTAAATGATTTTTCTTGATAGGCCATAATGTAACGTAATTCTTTTGCATCTCCCTGTAAATGAATGATAAATGCCATGCATTCCATAGTCTACATAAAAAATGTTGTACTGAACCTCAACAATGCATATCAATTTCAGTATGTTTGACAATGTGTAACTTTATTAAAATACACAACAAACGAATTTTCTCTGTAGACAATAAGGTAACATATTTTTTTCTGTGTCCCTGTAAATGAACTATAAATGCTACACATTAAATTTTCAATACCAAATATACCATGGTAAACGTCAATAACTTATATCAATTACATGGTAATCTAATTATATTTATACGAGTTAGAACACCGTTAGACAGACAGGCGGAACCGAATTCACACACATTTTTTAACTATATTGGAGAGAGTTAAAAAATTATATTTTCGACAAAATGCTTCTTAATAAATATATTAGGATTTTTACATTCTTCATTATAATTAAAATGTACATTTAAATATCAATATTTAAATGTAAAACGTTCAGATTCTTTTAAATTTTACAATTGTAAGAAATCTAAAATTTAATTTTTTTTCTTTTACACCCATTCATCATAACTAATAGCAACATGAGTTTTTTTCTCAGTTATATTTAATTAAAAAACAATTATCCAGGTAAATACCCAAACTGGGTAATTTTCAGGGTATTTAAGCATAAAAAATAAATACCTGGATATTTTACATTATTGGTTTTAAATAGAACGTCTGGATTCTTATACTGAATAACTGCAACATATTGTCGTCTATATATCTTCGGAACTGTGATGGGTTGTTTCCCGCTTGTTTTATTGCAACGTTTAAGAAATATATTTTCTGGACACAAAGAATAATGCATTATATACAGGATAAATAAGAACCATATAAGAAGTTCTCAAACTTCTCTAACTTCTCAACCCGTTGACTATGCAGAAATCCACAATTGAGGACCAAAAAGTGACTCTTTAATTAATGATGAGATACGTATAACACATGGTCTGATAAGTTCCCGGTCTGGCACACAGATGGCGTTGCAATCGCCGAACCGACGCTTTTTTTAGTAAATACTAACCTTAAAAGGTAGCAGAAAAAATGTCATGACGATTCGCCGTGTGGATAAAACGTTAGAGTGGTTTTATTTGAACAACTTTGTTGATAAACAATAAAATGGATAAACAAGAATTTCAAGAATTGTTATTTGATGGGAAAAAACACCGTTCCAACAAAAGCTTGGCTTGATAAGCGTTATCCGGACACTGCACCAGGTAAATCAACCATTATTGACTGGTTTGCTGAATTTAAACATGGTCGTACGGAACGGACACCAGTGATGCACCACGCAAAAGTGGTGGTTACTCTGGAAAACATAAAAAAAAGTCCACAAAATCGTTTTGGGGAACCGTAATGTGAAGTTGCAGGAGATAGCTCAGACTTTGAAGATATCCAAGCAACGTGTAGGTTTTATTTTGAATGAACATTTGTCTATGAAAAAGCTGTTGTCAAAGTGGCTGCCGTGCGTGTTGACTTTTGATTAAAAACAACAACGAGTCGATGATTCTGAACACTGTCTGGAGCTTTTTCGTTATAAAATCATGTTATTTATTATTAAATTATTATTATTACTTATTTATTAAATTATTTTTATTAAATTATTATTATTAAATTATTATTATTATTTATTTATTAAATTATTATTATTATTTATTTATTAAATTATTATTATTAAACTATTATTATTTTTTTATTAAATTATTATTACTATTTATTTATTAAATTATTATTATTATTATTATTAAATTATTATTATTTATTATTAAAGTTATAAAGTCATAAAGTTATAAAGTTTTGTTAAAAAGTTGTGTTTTCTTTATTAGACCGGGAACTTATCAGCCCATGTGTTATTTGTCTGAAAAAACGAACAAATAGCTCTCAACTTTTAAAAGGGTGAAGCGGATAGCGAGATGCTATCTCGACAATTAAGTTCGGCAGACGGCAATGCATATACATACGCAATGCATTTTCAAGACCGTGATTAAAGACCTTAAATAAAAATGTTTTAAGTTTTTTATTTTACTTTACTTTAGTTTTTCAGTTTAACAAAGTCAAATTAGATATCAACAAATAAAATGAGTCAATTATAATTACATAAATTTCGTGTTATAACATTACAATGACTTGTTTATTAATATGTAGATGGTGATTTGTATTCAAACAAAGTAAAATAAAGTCAAAAAGAAAAGGGTCTCGTAATGATAAATGACAACTTCTTAAATTCAACTAATACTGTTTTTTAATGTCTCTTTATAAATGACAAATGATACTATTATACAGTGACATTAAGCATTTTAAGTAACATAAGCAAAAAAAAAAAAAAAAAAAAAAAAAAAAAAAAAAATCATTAGAGACGGCCGTCTGCCGAACTTAATTGTAGAGATAGCATCTCGGGATCCGCCTGACCGTTTTAAAAGTTGAGAGCTACTTGTTCGTTTTTTTAGTCAGATATACGTATCTCATCAATAATTAAAAAGTCGCTTTTTGGTCATCATTTCAGAAGCCTGGAATTAACCATAGTCAACAGGCTATGGCAAATCGGTTTTTAAATTTTCTACTCAATTTTTTTTTTTGGGGGGGGGGTGGAGTATTTTTTAATTAACCGAATGTAACGTTTGAAAGTTTAATTATCATTTAGCCCCCTGCCAAATTAAGGCTATTCTCAAAAAAAGAAAAAAAAACTGGTTATATCTTGGTCAATGCTTGCATGAAATAGTTACCCACTATTGAATGCGGGATGAAAGAACGCTTTTTCGGTATCGTGGAAAACTCATGCGAGGTTATCTTATATTTTCATAAAGATTTGATAGATTCATAAACATTTTTTTTTTTTTTTTATACTTATTGTCCCAAAACCAACCTAACCTAGAACATTTTCACCCATAATCGCCTTGAAACTTGAATGCTAAAACCCGAACACCAATACAACATCCAAAAGGAAAGAAAATTAATCCTCTATTTAAATACAATAACATAAGAAAAGTTTATTATCGTATTTGTAATAAAATTTTATTTCTCAAAAGTCAGCTGCATAAAAATTGAATATTAACCCTATGTTTCACCACATTGCATATCTACAACATATCCAAAAGTCAACGTTACTTATACAGTGGTCTTTAAAATACGATTTTATTTATTGCTGCTATCTTCAAACACAACAGTTAACATAAATTGGTCATAGAATTTTCAACAGACGGCTATACTCAGTTAATTTTCGATACCAAAATTTCATTTATCATTTGAACAATTTCACGTCGTTATTGCTAAAATGAACTTAAAATTTTGTAAAATAAATAAGGCTGGAGACGTTGAAAAATATATTTTTTACGAAGGTAAGTTCGTATGCTTAATTTTGTATTAGAAAATTGATAATATGTAGGAGAAGGATATTATTGTCCGTTCATTGCATATGTGAAAAAAGTACCTTTTAGTCAATATATATATATATATCTTTTTTTTTTAATGTTCTAAATTTATAAATTATTTTTTACATACTTTTAAAATAATTTATTCTGAGTAAATATTTTTCAAATCGGAGTGACAAAGGCTTAAAAAATGTACACTGCAAAAAGAGAGAAAAAGTTGATTTTACGGTATAATACTGGCACCAGTAATATACCGTAAAATCAACAGTAATAAACAGTAAAATAAGCAGTAACAATTTTTTTGCGGTGTAGTTAATGGCATCTAAAACAAAATTCTGGACTTCCTTTAAAAAAAAAAAAAGGACATGTCCGAACTGGACTTGCAACAATATAAAGAAAGAAAGAAGAAATAATTAAACTGACTCGCAACAAAAAAAATTAGTGTCCAGCCAATGGAAGAAATTTCATCCTTCTAAAGATGTAAACAGTTTTATAAATTTGTTAAAAATATTCCCATGGTGCAGAGGTGGAAATGGGAGATTTCAGAACAGCCTTAGGAGCATGAAGTAATTTTAAATAAAAACTCACCTATACTCGATACTTCGAGTTGTTCAGCCGGTGAAAGCCGCTCGGTTTTTATATCCACAAAGGATAGGGTATCCTGACTGCTTTCGTCATCTAACATCGCTGACTGAAGGTCTTCTCCTGTTTCGGGGATAAAAAATAAAAACGAAAGAACTGTTAAATGATATTTAAACGAATCTTATCTATCAATAATCAATACAAAAGCTAAAAGGAACAAAAAAATATCAACAAAAAAAGTGGAAACGAAAATAAATACACAATACAAAACCGATAATTTTAATTTATTTTTCTCAAAAATGATAACAAACTATTATTATTATTATTATTATTATTATTATTATTATTACGGAATCCAACACGAGATTCCCGGGTTTATATTATATTATTTATTATAATTTATTATATTATTTATTATATTATTTATATTATATTATTATTTTTTATTTACTTATTGATAGAGTTTTAATTTTGTTCTGGAACTTCGTTCGGAAACAAATGCTGAACTATTTACATTGTTTTAAATGCAAACAGATTATTTTTTCGTAATCGGACTGCACCCGATAGATTTAAAAATAATTCATGCTTGAATATTATTTAAAAATTAAATAAAAAATCAGTAAACTCAGATACAGTTTTCAAACAAATTATATTTGAAAATACATTTTCTTTCCTATTCGGCGGAAAAAAAATTCAAGTTGTTCGATTACATATATGTTAAATTTGTGTTTTATTTTATTTTATATTATACTTTTATTTATTTATTGAAGTTTTAATTTCGTCTTGGAAAATTAGCCGGTGACAAATGTTGAACTATTTTTATTGTTTTTAGCGCAAATAGGTTATTATACTCCCGTAATGAAGTCTGCACACGATGGGGATGGATTTTAAAAAATTATTCTTGAAAATTATTCTAAAAACCACAATAAATGAGCCACAACCAAATTGCATTTGAAAGTTTTTCTCTATACGATGGTGTAAAAATTGAAAATGTCTAGTGATAGGCATAATGATTATTTTGATTATTAGAATGAATCATTCGGGTATGCGAGAAGCATATCTGTCAAACTTTAATTTTTTTTAATTCAATTACTACCAGAAATTTTGAAGAAAAAAAAGAAAGAAAGTTCTGATTTTAATTAGAATTAGATTAGACGCCATATAAAAATGAAAAATGTGTTTCGTTGCCCGAATGATTCATTTGCATAATCGAAACAATTGTTATGCCAATCACTAAAATTGTTGATGATTAGATGTTTTAAAAAATGCAGTAGCAAAAATTCCAATATCAAAATTTAATCGTCACGTGTTAGATAACCTCAACATGACGCCAGCGTTACGCACGGACACGTTTGTCCTTTATAATATAGATTATTATTATTATTATAATTAATATTATAACTATCCATAATCAATTTCAAAACATTTTTTTCTTTACATACACCTTATTTCAAAATAGAATTTTAAAATCTGCATATAACCGACTACTATAATTTATTGTGATACTTTGCATTATTGCAATCGATAATTGCATGATTGTCAATGTTATTGTCAAATGTCATTATAATTATCCGTTAAGCACAAGATTTGCACTATGAATGATACAATGAAATGAACAATTATATTGTTTTGGTATTCCTGTGCATCCTACGGAAGTGACTAGAACAACAAGCACGTTTTTGCTTCTATGCAAGAAATTAGTGAAGCAATTTCTATTTTAATAATGGTTTCGGAAGTAATATCCCTTTTAATGGGTAAATTAAACTTTTTTATCGTTGTCCGATAGCCAATGCCAAAACCGTTAATTTTAGAGGCATAGTTCCAATTGCAAAAATGTTTTAAATGTTGTTTTTCATCCTATCAAAAGCCATTTACATCAAAATAGTTATTTTTGTAAAAGTTAAGAAAGTTAAATTTTTATAATGTACCTGTGTCTGATCATATATAATATTTCTGATTTCAACATCCCTTTTTCTATGCCCATACAAAACGAAAAACGATGAATGAGGCATCATCCAGGAAGGGGGGGGGGGGTGAACCAGATTTTGATGTAGTAGGAAAAAATGAGGCACAGTGGACCACTATTGGAGTTTTTATTTTTTCTTCTGAAAATTATAGGACAATTTACATTAAAAATTTCCTGACTATATATATGTTCCTTATCTCCATTTATTAATTTTCTCAGAGTGTAAGTCTTAATAGCTTTTAAAAGAAAAAAATACGTTTTAAAGTTTGAAAATGTGTCTCACTGTGCCCCATGTCTGGAGAACAATAGATCATTTATGATGAAAGGTAAATTACAATATTAAAACACACTTAAAGAGCACAGTACTTTATTAAATATATGTAGACATAGTTTTTAATACATTAAATAGCACAAAACACAATAATTAAGTGACATTATTTAATGAATAGGATGCAAAATATTTTTAGTGCACAGTGACATTATATGAATAAATATATTTGAGATTTTATTTGTATATTTATTTTTTATTGAAAATTAATTAATGTGTTTCAAAAATTATGTAAATAAGATCATTTTAAGAACAATTTTCTTCTGACATCCTGTTGATATCAGGAAGTGAAAAAAATACACATCTAGACGTAGCTATTTATATGAGTGTTAATTTTCCAAATGGACGAAAAATCCAGTTGGAAAGTTAGCCCAGTTAGAAAATTAACACTCATATGATTTATTTATCAATTAGAATAATTGTATTAAAAAGCAATCTAGCTATCTATTTATGCCCAAGTATTATAATCATTATATATATATGAAATGATAAAAATTTAAACCTTTTTAAAATTCAAAATTAAAATTAAAAGTTCAAAATTTAAAATTTAAAATCCCCCAAAATTTTCTCTAACTTTGAAAATTCGTAATTAAATCTGAATTGCCCCTGTTAATTTTGTTTCCTAACCTCACATTCATCACTTTCATGCTTCAAAATTATCCGTTCTTTAGAAAGAAAATTGCTGAATAAGTAATTTTTTATTTCGTTTGCGGTTTTAGGATGCACCCAGGTTTGCAGCTCATGGTGTTGTCATAAAGCCTGGATATCATGTCAGAGTAAAATAACCAATAAGATGGTTTTTACCATCCCCTTTCTCAGTGTCGCACTCGGGCGGAAAAAATCTAAATTAGTCAAATAAAAACGAGAGCGTGCCTTTTCGCATAGCCTTTTCTTGTCTATAAATTGCTAAACTAATTCCTGCCGGCCGCTCGGCCACGTCCTGAAAATGTCTGCTCCAACTGACTATTTTCGGTCTTCCAAATCATGAGACATTAAGTTCAAGAGATTCTCAATTCGCCTAGGTCTGATTTAAAAAAGGATCATCGTGTACAAAAAAAGAATAAAAGTCAGTTCCCAAGAAAAGACTGTTTTAGTATTTTTAATATGCCACGACTACACCAAGAGATGGAAAATAACGCGATGACGAACATAATCGAACTGATAACGACGAAAACTGGATGCGTAAGTAAATATCCTTACAGACACACACACACTTATATATATATATATATATATATATATATATATATATATATATATATATATATATAATCATAATTTCATAGTTTATGCTGGTGTTATGGTAATGTTTCATTAATGGTTATATACATATATGTATATATATATATATACATACAGGGTGATTATAATTAAAGTCCCTCTTTCAAAATGCTGTACAAAAGGAACCACTGGTCAGAATGACTTCAAATTTGAACTGAATATACCGGAAGAAAAGGGAAACAGTATGACATAAGAAAGAAGAAGTTCCAAAGTGTATCAATAGATGGCGCTGTAAGCGGCATAACGAAAGTGGATTTGGATACAGGCGACATTTTTAATCGAAATACGACGGTATGAGTTGCACAGTAAACCAACCGTACTGTTCAATGTGCATGAGTGTTTTGGTTGTTTGACGGAAAATATGACTTCCAAATCAGTCAACAGTTGTGGTACTGTTAGTGGAAAGCTTATCCACCAGGGCAAGGCCGTACCACATTGGATGGGAAATATCGGTTTTTAATTGCCCTTGGGCCAAAAACCTCATAAAAAGCACATAATTATTCGGTTTTTAATAGCGTACGAATGTAATTTAATTTGCATGGTATGCCGCTTACAGCGCCCTCTTTTGATACACTTTGGAACTTTTCTTTCTTATGCCATACCGTTTCCCTTTTCTTTCAGTATATTCAGTTCAAATTTGAAGTCATTCTGACAAGTGGTTCCTTTTTTACGGCATTTTGAAAGTGGGACTTAAATTATAATCACCCTATATATATATATATATATATATATATATATATATATATATATATATATATATATATATATATAGGGTGATTATAATTTAATATATATATATATATATATATATATATATATATATATATATATATATATATATATATATATATATATATATATATATATATATAGGGTGATTATAATTTAATATATATATATATATATATATTAAGAAAGAAAATAAAGCAAATAACCTTCTAAATAAAATTTTCTCTGTTTATTATAAATTGGTATTACTCATCAAGGTATTAAAATTGCGCAGAAAACAAAAGTAACTGAACAAATATTCTTTTACTAAACATGTAACAAAGAAGGACAAATTGTACTAGAACTTCTCTGGACTGCAGTTTTAATTTTAAAGAAGCATAGAAAAGATTGTTGTAACTGTTCAGGTTTGTGTGATGAAAATTTCACTATTTAATACTTATAAAAATGTTGTCCACTGTGACCCTTTTTTTTTGGGATGATCCAGGTCCAATGTTTCCCATGCAGTCATAGAAAATGTTCTAAAATATACTTTATATAAAAAGGGCAATTTTCTCTTGATTTACCAATAGATTTTCCGTATCTTTAAACTTCAATTGCCTTTGCCTCTATACTTTAATCTTTATTAGCAAAAAAACTTAAATTCTAAAGAGGCTTTTTTTCCCCCACAGTTACACTGCAAAAAATAATTGTTGATTTTACAGTATAAAACTGACACCCCAGCTGCCAGTATTATACCGTAAAATTAACAGTATTAAACAGTAAAATAAGCAGTAATACGCTGCCGTGCAAGCAGTAATACGCTACCGCGCATGCGCTGTAGCGTATTACTGCTTGCACGGCAGCGTATTACTGCTTTTTTTACTGTTTAATACTGTTAATTTTACGGTATAATACTGGCAGCTGGGGTGTCAGTTTTATACTGTAAAATCAACAATTATTTTTTGCAGTGTAACAACAAACTTCCTCTAAAATGAATTAATTCTGCTTTGATCATGATATTTATAGCTAGAAATATTCCTTACTATATCGAAAATTATGAGTATACACATGAAGTTAAAACAATGTAAATAAAATACATTTTGAAGGGATGGTTCACTCTGTCCCATCTTCTCCTACGCTCATAGTTTGTTAAAACATGTTGTTTGATTACAAATTGCAGTTAATTAAAAATTAATGAAAAAGCTTATCAGAAAACAATCTGAAAAGCATTAATAAAACCGCTCAACTCCCGTTATTTCTGAAACATAGATGTTTGCTTGAATAGTAATTATTCATATATAGATTTCGGAATGATAGTTCATGTAATTTCCCTGAATAAAGTCAATAGCTAATTTCACGAATGTGCAACATATAACTGATGAATAAAATCATTAGTAATAAGGCATACAAATATGCAATATGAATATTCAGCACAAACTGATATTGAATTTCTAACTATCCACTTGACCGCATGCTTGCTACATTTGAAGAACAGTAATAGGCTGCTGAAATGTAATTCGGAAAACATTCCTTTGAATTTATGAATCATTGCTGTTACGAATCTGTGATACTCAAAACGCTATCCAAGGCATATATGAAGTGTACAGACATATTTACGAAAGATATGAGCCCGAGAATAGAATATAAACTTGAAATATGTATTGAAAGAAAGTAGGAGGATATCTCGAAAGACAATTCGTTATCAATACTGCAGTCAAGGATCAATGCAGGCAAAAACTGGGTCCTTTCCGGGACCCCTGCACAAAATTCTATTTAATAAAAATGGACCATTCACAAAATTACATTTTTCTCTCGTTAAGATTTAAAAAGTGTAATTTGCATACAAAACAAGCTAACAGAAAGTGAAATTTTAGTACGAGGACTTAAAAATGCTGGTATTATTAAAGGACAGTTTTATAAATAATAATTTCATTTTCATCAGCAGATTTTGCTAATAATTAGTTTTTTGATTTGATTGTATTTTTAAATATTGTCAAATGAAAATATATCAGATGTATTGTGGAAAATGTGTTTATTTGAGTATTCTAATTAGAGCTGAAACATCATTCAATCATAATCATTATTAAAAAAAAAATATTTTTTCAGCGTTTGCTTTAATATTAAAATATAATCAAAGTTAAAACACTTATTGATGGCAGTTTGGGTAATAATAAATGTTTATGGACATAAATAAATTAAAGTGTGGGAAAATTTTAATCAGTTAAAGTGTTTATATTCATTAAAGAGTTACTACAGTTATACCAATAAAATAAAATAAAAAAAGCATTTATTCTCATTAAAAAAAGATACATTAAAAAATTCAAACTGTTTTTAAGCACATATTTTATTTTATTTATTTTAATTGCAATTCACCGTAGCGTTGAGAAAATAAGACTTTAAGATGCGAAAGAATATAAATTTTAAATATTAAGAAAAAGAAATTTTAAAAAATATTCTTAAATTGTTTTCTTTTAGAGAGAGCAATATACATTTTATTAAGCATTATTTTTACATATTCCGTCCCTGTATTAAATAAAACCTGGTTTTAAAACTCAATATTTTATGCTTAATAAATTAAGGGTGTTCTTGAATTATTTTTCTTTTTCTGTTCAATAATGCAAACAAATCTGACGTAGTCACGAAACTTTTAAATGTAAATGTACGAAATTTGAAAACTTACTAATCTAATGACAAAGAATCTAACAGTATTTTTTCCTCCTATAATTCTGGTACAGCTTGATATTTAATCTTTGCTCTTACATGGCGACTTTTTCATGACTATCTTATCTCGAAAATTGGTTAAAATGACAACTTTGATGCCAATTTTTGAAAAATGTTTGTTTTTATAGGAAAATAGAAATAACGTTTTTTTATTTTTTTATTTTTATTGTATCTGAGTTGTATTGAGACCTGCTAGTTTTATGTATTTAAGATTGAAAATGCTTCGTCAATGTGGAAAAAGTAGTTAATTTGGATATTAGAACAGACTTAAAATGCAAAGCTCTTTTTTATTTCTCTTATCCCTCAATTACATTATTATTTTTTTTTTAAATATTATTTCACGAAAGATCCATCTCACATTCTGTTAGTAAATTTTTCCTTTTTCTCTTTCTGGAAAAAAAAAGTTAGATTAACTTGGAAGGTGTTTTGCGGATAATTTCTCCTTCGAAACTTTCATTCTTGAAATCTCTGACCTTCAGTTATTTGTATTTATCGCGCGCAGTTTTGCGAGTAATATACTTTCATGGTCAAAGGATGGATTTCGATCCATGTTTATAATGTTGCAAATAGCAGATACAAATAGCAAAATAATGATGTTCTTGAATTAAAGCACATTATTTCTGTCAGAATCACTTTCTTTCTTAATTATTTTTAGCAACCCTCACACAAATGCTAGTAATATTCAAACTGATATTCGAAATAAAAGAGTTATGTGCTGTTTAAAATATTGTAAAAAAAAGTGCATTGTCTTTGAGACGAACAGGAACTCTCACAGGCACTAATTGTACCTCAATTTATCGTATGAAAAATTAAATGATGTTGATGAAAATAGATTGGAAATAAAGTTTACTATTAGATGGTATGCATACATTAGAATTTGGAGACCGTATATATATATATTTAAATTGAATTGAACTTTTAGTTTTCCAAAGGAAACACCAAATTTTGATAAAGCATTTTTATTTTACGTTTAAATTTATGCCCAGATACCAAATTTCAAATCATTTGAACCAAAAGTTTTGAAATTAAAAGTTTTGATCCTCTACTATTAAATTATTTTTAATACTTTTATTTATATCGTCTAAAATAATAAACTTATCATAATCACTTTTCGTTTCTAACCCCTACAAACTACGCCCGCAAACCCCCGTGATACCTAAAAATACGCTAATTTGTTATGTTTTTAAAAAATGAAAAAAAAGTGGTTGCAAATATAGAAACTCAATGGCCATTTGAAAATAAATGTTATTTTAATAAATGAACTCAATGACTGAAAAAAGCATTAAAAGCGCTTTTCTACTATATATATAAAACACAAACGGAAATTTCGTTCCGTTCCTTTATAACTCGAGTTCCGCTGAATGGATTTTGATGGAACTTGCGCTGTTCGATAGATAATTTTTCAGGGAAGGTAGTATATAACACATCATTCTACGTAGATTAGTTATAGAATTATGGTAGAAAATTCTGTTATTTTGGCTGAAAAGGTTACCATTGCTAATTTTTTGGCGACCATTATCGTTGCAGAAAGAATTGAAAAGGCTATACATATCGAAAAATAAAAGAAAACTGTTACTAATTTTATTTTAAAAAAAAAGAAAAAAGAAAAAAGAAAGAAAAGAAAAAAAAAGAAAAGAAGAAAAAGAAAGGAAAGAAAAATAATTTTGATGAGAAATAATATTATAAAACGAAAATGTTTAATTTGAACATTATTGGTAATGTTCGTAATGCTTAAAACATTATTCAATGTGAAGATTGTTACTCAAACCTTATTTGGCGATTTATCTTTCGTTGTTGGCAATTTTGATTTTACTTTTGTCGCCAAACAATTTGATTTTAAGCCAAAAGGTGTTTTTTCAAGTGTACGACAGCATTTTTGGAGTATTTTTTTATTCAAATGTAAATTATATTAATAGCAATCTACATTTATTTATTTCCACTATATATATGAAATTTCGTTCCGGCTGCTTATAACTCAAGTTCTGCTGAATGGATTTTCATAGAACTTAAACTATTAGATAGATAATTTTTCAGGGAAGGTTTTATTATATTCTCGCCAATAGCATTTCTTTTCTCGACAATAGTAGATTTTATTTTTTGCGTGTTTAAATTACAAACAATACTTTGATGATGAAATAGACTGTTTTGGTTTATAGCATTATTTCTTATTTTGTATTTTTAATGAAATTTGTGAAAGGCGTATGTTTTAAATATATATAATACGTGTATTTCATATGTTGGTATTTTAAATTAAATGAGCGAAAGGTTTATATTTTAAATGAAAAAAAAAGCAATAAGAATGATGGCGACGGAAAAAAAAAAAAAATTTCGCTTTTTATCACATGCGCCCGGCTAACGTTTCATTGCAATTGTTGTAGTAACCTATCATGAGAATAATTAAAAAATATATTCGGAGCCAAAAAAGGGACCGCTCTGAGGACTGTTAATAATGTCAGAAATATTTCTAATATTGAATGTTATGATAACATTTCGTAAGTCAAACTAAAATACCGCTACAATGACCAACTTATTTACATCTAGCCGTAGCCACGGATCCCGATTGGAAAATAGGTGTAGTTTGCACAATATGCATTAATTAAGTAGTTAAATTACATAATCGGTTCTACAGACATTTGTCGTGAATTACCAGGCGTTGTTTGGCGCATAATTAACTTTAAAAAAAGGTTAAGTTGATTATATTTTTTAAAATGCACTTATTCCATAATCGAGTCTACAGGGAATTGCCATAATTTGGAGCAAAGTTTTTTGGATAATTTTGATAATTTTCCGTTATACCAACATCATGCCAAAATGTATGCTGATGCGCCATTCACTTCAACTCTAAACGTGCAAAAAATTTTTATTGCAATTAAGGACAAATATTGCGACTCGCTGTTTATGGAATGCGAACCTCTTTTTTTAAGAAAATACTATTTAATCGTAAGCATGCAGAACTTTTAAATTACGTCATTTTTTCGCAATTGCAGTATTTATTCAGAAAAGACAACGAGAAATAACTTGAAGTTTCATAATTTTTAATGATCAATATTCTTATATCTATTCAGAGAAGGTTTTAGTGTATAACACATCGTTCTATGTTGCATAGTTATAGAGCTTTGGGGAAATGTTCGACAATCAGATAAACTCGAATATGAAAGATTAGCTCTTTTAAGAAGTTCTATTGAACGGATTTTAATGAGACTTGCATTGCTAAGTAGATAATTTTTCAAGAATGGTTTATATATATATATTATTGCATATCGGTCTACGTTGTTAGTCAAAGAATTATGTGCGGAGGTTATATAGTCAGGTGAAACCGACTACGAAATATTAGCCCTTTCAAAAAGTTCTGCTGAATAGTTTGATAATTTTTAGAGATGGATTTAGTATATTTCATATAGTTCTACCGTTCTTTACGAAATCCTACAGTAAATGATAAAAAAAGAGTTGGTTCTTAACAGCTCAAATTTTGACTACACATTAGAAAATATAATTGTGCAATGGCGTACGTATCGTTTTCAGTAATGCTGATATTCAAGCTAAAGGTACAAATTGCTTTAAAATACAAGGTCAAATTCACCTATATATTTCGTTTGATTAAAGGTTCGTTCGGAGAAACCGACCAGCGCAGCGGGCGTAGCTCGCTACTAATTTAATAAAATATCATTGCAACCTCCCCTGCCCCTCATCTAAAAATAAAAAAAAGATAAATCTGTAAAAAAGGGAAAAGTTTGTGGAATTTAACTTCATTCTGTGTAATCGTTAAATAAAATATTTAAGTTTCTGAAAATCTTTAAGTTTTTTTTTTTCAATGTTTCATTTTAAATATGATGACCTTTTCACCAGCGGGAGCTTTAAAGTTCAATATTTATAAATGCAGATGCACTTGGTCTACTGAATACGGCGCGACTTTCAATTTTACATGTAAAAAGCATTTAATTAATGTTCAAAATTCATGTATTGATAACAAAATATATTTACTCCTGCTCAGTTTCTACTATAAAAATATTATGTAACAGGAAAATAATGCATAACAGAAAAAAAATTAACTATATCAAAAATAAAGTAAATAAATGTTTCAAATAATCTTTACAATCAAAATTAGATTTAAAAATAAATAAATAAATAAATATCTTGTTAAACATCCCGTATTTTTTAAATTAAAACTTTCCTTTATGTACTGTTATTCGTGCTTTTACGTATCATTAAAAAATACTTCAACAGATGATAATGTCGTTTTAAATATGACATAATTTTCACCATCAAATTCCTTTGCACATAATAATTTAATTGTTTTGCAATTTTCTTTCATTTTCTATATATCATTACACACGTATAATACGTATATATTTCAGTTGAAAAAACGTTGTTTGGCAATATTAGTATTCGTTTTTTTTTTAAATGGGTCAACAGTAAATAAAAAAGATAGGGTATTTCAAGATAAGAATTCATTCTTTATTCAGAAAATGAAATTTTGCGTAAAAAAAACTCGAAAAATTAGACAAATATAAAAAAATATCGGACACTGCATACCATAATCTAGTCAAGAATATGCCTGCGAAAAATTATTAAATTGCTGTGCATAGTTTTTGATCTTATAAGACTTATGTTAATGAACTATCCTGACCAATTTCAACATTAAATTATTTGATTTATAACCTTCTTGTTTCATCATCTTTATCATACATTTCTTTATATAAAACTACCAGTTTTCGTCTTTTTATACGCTATAGTTTTTGCTAGATTCCATCTCGGCGGCTTTAGTAACTTTTTTTTACAGTAGAGAGACAGTCTTTAAATCCCAAGCATAAATATCGTAGCTTTCTAATTCCCATAATTCTAGAATATGAAATATGAAATTAATATTTGAAATTGCATTTTTTTTATTGCATTCAATTAACAAAAAAGTACAACTACCTTAACCCCCCCCCCCCCTGACTGCCCAGCACAAGTGCAAAATTATAATATTGTTTTCTCTGTAATTTTTTAAATGCTAAAAAAAAGATGGTTTTTCAAACATCACATAAAAAACTTAATTACGTTATGAATATAATCCTTGAGAGTATTAATTATTACTCAATGTTTTAAAACTACTTTTTATATTTGTAGAATTATATTAATTTAAGTAATGTTTCTAATGCAGTGAAACCTACAGCTTAGTTAATGGATATATCATACACTGTCTTAGAAAACATGCGGATACACCCATAGTTAAATTTGTAAAATGTAAAAAAAGTAGGCGTTATTGCCAATCGGTTGTGCTACACGTTTCATTTTTTTACTATTATTTGTGGTTAAATTAGTAAATGGTGTTTCCTTGAATTGTACATTTCATAAAATATTATCAAAATTGAACTTCCAAACCAATATTTTAGCCCACCATATCTATGATAAAATAACAATAAAAAGAATTGCAACAATTAAATATTTTATACAGTTAAATATGTTCTTATTGAAAAATTGTGAGTAATTAAAGAACGGCGTTAAAGGAATGGTGATACGTGTTCACGGTAAAAAAGAAGAAGTAATAAAGTTTTCCTGTAATAATATTTCAGTTTAAATACAAAACATTTTTTATTCGAAAATATTATAAAATTGTTACGTTAAACAAATGATAATTTTTATATTATGTTGCTGTTGTTAATAGTATACCTGCTAACATTCCGTATTTTTTTTAATTAGTTAAAATCAAAAGTTTTATTAAATAATAGAATTTAATTAATAACAACATAGAAACAAGGATCATTCCATTAAATATTTTTTCTGGTTCGTGTAATGCTTATTTGATGTAAACGGAAGATTGGCAGCTATGTAATAGAAATAATAATAATATAAATTCATTTAACTTCCCATTATTTGCATTTCATACTTTTTTTTTTAATTGCATACAAGTACGTGTTCTTTTTCCGAAAAAAAATCTTTTGATCAATTTTAATTTTTTTACGAAATTTATAAACAAAAAGTATTGTAATTATATATATTATTACAATACTGTTCGGATTTCAGACATTTCAACATTATATTCAGACGCACACATTATATCACAAGTTATATCGGCAAATTGAAATTGTTGAATGGTTTTCTTTTTCCCTTTTTCTCTTTTATTTATTTATTTTATTTATTCATTTATTTATTTTTTAATTTAGATTAAAACCTATACAAACTAAATCCCTATTGGAAAAATATCCAGTCTTAGAAAAGTTTCTACTTTAGCAGGTAAAAATTGTATTGTATTCCTTCCTTCATGACTAATTTCCGATTTTTTAAAGACAGGGTTTCGTTACAGATAGATCTAGACAGGTTCCGTTTTTACAGGTTTTACTGTAATACACTTTTTGGTTAAACAGACGCAGTTGGCAAACGCCAATAATTGGGAAATTTTAATGCCTCTCCCCACTCCCCCCAATTATAAGTCATTATGACGAGCATTATTTACCCAATAGTAAGCAATCAATATTTTCGAAACGCGATCGAGTTAATGTTGGTGCAGTATCCTACAAAGTGGTCTAATTTTCTATCAAGATTTTTACTAATATTGATTTGCTGCTAAAGTACCAAAATATTAAATATTTTCTTTCTTCATAAGTTTATTTGATATTGGATTGTTCTGCGCATTATAACTTGCATGCTAGAAAAAAATACAAACTCAAAAACTTCTGAAAAAAAAGACAAAATAATTTGTTATACTCTATAGTAAGGTTAAGGTTTAACGAATTTACACGTCTTATAAGATATGTGACATTTATTCTTTTCAGCAATAACAATTAATTGTCTCAAATTAACAAATTACATACTGTTATGGAGAATTAATTAAAATTTCAAAAGAAACTGAAGATAATAATAAATGAAACGGCAGAAAAACTAAAAGTACCGAATAAAATAAAATAAAGTAAAATTATAAAATTGTCTTTCTGTTTTATGGAGTTTAGAATTTTTCTAGAAATTAATTATACACCCTTTTCTGGGCTTAAATAATAGCTTTAATAATAGCTTATAATAATAGCTTAATAATAGCTTAATAATAGCTTTAATAATAGCTTAATAATAGCTTTAATAATAGTTTAAATAATAGCTTTAATAATTTTGTAATGTGACTTGTGTATTTAAAAAAGTGACTTATTTTGGAACCATATATAAATGCTTAACTAGTTGCATACTTTTTTCTAATACTTTATTTAATTAATACGAATGCAAAATAAATGTGTTAATGGTTATTTTAAAAAGTGTTCTGTTGAATTGTAATAAATAAGGATAGAAAATGGTAACTGTTTTTAATTGCCATTTTTAAATTTACTGGTAAAGTAAACAATTATCAACATTTTGTATTAGGTCATTTGTAAACTATGTAAAATTTAAATAAGTTATTGGAGTAAGCATAAAACCATTGTTCATTAATAGCAAAAACAGTTGATTAATGTTAAAAAATAAAATTATCGCTTTCTATGATTTCTTAAATTATTCTGACACTTAAAAAATTTGGAGGTAAATAAAATAACTGGACCATTTAATTAATTTCTCACCTGTAAAACTGCAAGTAATTTTATCATGTGAGCCTAAATTTATTTTACTTTACCAATTGACATTGTACTTGGTTACCATTTATATTTGAGCTGTATTTTAGGTTATGAAAGATAAGGTAAAAATAAGAAAACATTACACACTACAATTAAATAAGGCGAAGATATAAGGGGTAATTAATTAATTACGCCACACTTCAAAAAGGGAGGGGGATATTGACCACAGTGTGACAGGAGAAGGGGAGAGGATTAACATGTTTTGATGTCACATCTAAAGTATGAAAAAAATTAAGTATGTATTATTTTTAATCAGTATAATAAAGTTCATTAAAAAAAAAATTATTCAGGTAGAATTAGATATATATATATTTTCCTTTGAATTTCAATAGTTTGAAGTTAAAGCACGCAAGATCTTGATGGTTTGATAGTGTTTATATCAGTGTGCTATGGATGGTATATAACCCCCCCCCCCCCCCATAAAACTAGCTCTAAATTAATAGTTGCAGGAAATATGACGTCACAACAGAGAAGAGGGTATCACTCGAGTGTGGTAACCTGTGATATAAGGGGAGGGAGGGGTAAAAAAACACAAAATTCGCGTGACGTAATTAATGGATGACTCCTAAAAGTAGGCAGATTTTCAACTAGGAGTACACCTCTCCTAGTTGATCGTTAAACAACGTACACACATAATACACTCATAAGTACCCTTTGTTTTGATTATGCTGAAAAGGATTACAATGAAAGTTTATATAAAAAAAAGTTATTTTAATACATGAAACGCATTTATATTTATATTTAAAATAGGAGTAATAATAATAATAATACAGCTTCTTGAAATTTTTACCCTTTACTTTACTGAAACTCTAAAATTCCATGAAATAAAATTATTTTCCTGTTCGTAGTCCATTTTATAAATTTAACTGTTATATTAAATAACAATTCTCAATAAAATAAATTATTTTTTAAGAAATTTGTTTTATTTTTATAAGAATGTGTTTAATCTTATTCGTATTTATATATTTATCGCGACAAATATTTTCTTTTATGTAATGATGTATATTTAAGGCACGCAATAAATGTGCATCGAACTTCTCAACTCCCCCTTAAAAAAAAAAAAAAAAAAAAAAAAAAAAAGTTTACAAGCAAACAAAATTTTGCTATTTAAATAGATATTATTTACATACATTCCCAAATATTTATTTTAGAGAGTAGTATAGTATTAAAGTGTGAAGAATGTGCTCCTTACTTTGATAAATAATCTCACCTCGCCCATTAAAAAATAGCCATAATAGAATAAGACCTCGTTAAATCGTCATTCGTTTGATACGTCATACTGTCCGGGACGCAGTGAAAACGATCACGAAAGAATGTTACAAAATATTAATAAACCGCTTCTCCAAAAATATGAGAGCTAGTTAAACCGTCCCTTTCAACTTACGATTTTCCTGTTTTTTTCTTCTAAAATCTACAAAATGATAAACAAAAAGGTAAGAAATTAAATGAAAAAGATAATGAACTAGCTAATCAAATTAGATAACAAAATTGAGTCAGCAAAGCCGAAGAGAAAGCGGTCTTCCTTCACAGACAATTTTAGGCTTCTAGTTTGTTTTATTCGTTAAATTGTTAAATATTTTAATATATTTTAATAATTATCCAATATTTTAATATATTTTAATAATCATCCATTATTTTAATATATTTTAATAATTATCCAATATTTTAACATATTTTAATAATCATCCATTATTTTAATATATTTTAAATCATCCAATATTTTAATAAATAATAATTTTTCATCTAATAACAGTGTTATAAAATAAACATTTTGTAGACGTGATTTCAAGATGAATTTTCTCAATAGGTGTATTCTAAAATAAATAAAAAAATAAAAAAATAAAAATTACTCTGTTATAAAATAAATTTATATTAAAGTTCATAAGTGAGTTCCAGTATTATGCTAATTAAAAAATTAATATAACCAATTTAACAACAATAAATAAAGTAATTCACTTGTGCCGTCACCCCGCTGAAAGATTCAAAATAGTAGGGTCCCAAGAGATGACGGTTTAACGAGGTTTCACTCTTCACACAATAAAGCTTATCACAAGTAACAGTTTTTGTTGCTGTTGTTGCTTATGTTTGTTTATCTGCTTTATCGGAAATTTCTTATGAATTGCGTAATTCACACTATCCGGTGAAACCCTTTAAACGCATATGCAAATACCATCGTTCTAAATGCAAAACCATGCCTGTTTATTTACAATGTAGAGCGAAACTTACTTTTCACTGCTCGCGGTTTGGCCTGTTTACGCCTTGACATCGCTCAATTCCTTTCACTTCACAAAAAAACGAACACCACAAACAGACGATAAATATCACCAGAAATGGATCATCACAACACAGAGAGAAATGATTCTTCGCAGGCGGCACAGAAAGAGAACACAAATCGACTACTGCACATTCGAAAGCAGATGAGCGGCGGCGACCCACCTTCGTATCTGTCGTCTGCCGGTTTGGGGCCGCGGGAAAAATCATCCTGGCTCACCCCGCTACGTCACCGAGTCCCAACGGGGCATCGCAGACCCCCTTCGCTATCCCTGTGTTCCGTGAAACGAACGAAAGGCGCGCAGACAACCACCCACCGCACCCCCTAAAAGAGGGGGAGTAAGGGTGCGCATCATCTCGCACGCGCCTGCGCCAAAAGATGGGGCAGACGATTTTCTCTCTTCCGCATCCGAGGATGAGGAGACTTTGAGGGATGATCACCTGATAACAGGTGTGTTCGGATATAAAGAGTAGGTCAAAGATGTAAACTTACACTTTTCATTGCTATTTACTTTTGTGTAGAGTGCATGTTTAGAATGAAATAGTAAGAAAAATTTGAATTTCAGAATAAAAATTTAAAATTTAAAATTTAAATAATTTAAAAATTTAAAAAAGAAATAATAATGTAATTGCTTTGTGTATCTTTTGCTGAATTATATATATATATATATATATATATATATATATAACCAAAAGAAAAAAAAAACACGGTTTTTCTCAATATTTATCTTTTAAGAAAATAGGCAAGAAAATAATTAAATTCATGAAAATAATTTAAAATTTGAATGAAGGTGAAAATCTACTTTATTATTAAAAACGATTTTCAGATCGTTAAACAAACATTAATTCCAAACATGTGCATGATTTAAGTTAAATCATAATGCCAAACAAATGACATTATTATGAGCTTAAACTACATTTTTACGTTTACTGCAGATACTTTTAACATAGAAATAATGCAAAAAATATTAAAAAGATATTTTGTGCAAATGTTAACTGGCATGAATTTTTTTTCCTTTTTTTTTTTTTTTTTTTTTTTTTTTTTTTTTAAATTATTGGTTAACTACCTTTAATAGAAAATTATATAATAAAATGATCAAAAATTCTTTTCAACATCTTCTTAAATATGATGTAAATATCGAATTATTTTCTGAAAATATTTGAAATCAATTAAGTGTTATTAAAAATGCTAAAAACAAGACATTAAAAAAATACAATATGCTTCTACTAGACCATTTAATTCTTTTGTATATTTGACCCAAAACCTTTCTCATAACTGTGTTCATTTATGACTTAATCTTCATGTCACCAAGGGTGGCATGTTCTTTAAAGGGACCCGGCTGTAAGAAAATTTTCAGAACCTTAAAAATGTTTTTAAAGATTAAGTTTTAAAGATTTTTTTTTTAGATCTCTATACAGTTAGGATGTTTTAAAGATTTTTTTTTTAGATCTATATACAATTAGGATGTTTTAAAGATTTTTTTTTTAGATCTATATACAATTAGGATGTCTAAGAATAGCCATGTGTAAATCAAACTGTGCTCAAATATATAAAAAAAATTATATCGTCTCGTTGGGATACATTTATAAAAGCGGGGCCCCAATAGATTGTACCCACAACATTCCTGTTTTGACCGGACTTGCATGTCACTATGGGAGATAAATTATGAATTGCTTATTAATATTTGGCTCCTTAATGCAGGAATATTCATAGGCGATAACATACTTGAAATCTTGTAACAATAACTAAATACAATATACCATGACCATTATTTTATTGAAAAAGGAAAACTCAATACTTACTTCAATCACATACTTACATTCAGTCGTGATATTTTTTTCCAAAATTTGTCTAGATATACAATAGACAAGTACACACATGTGCCATAATTGGATCTATCAGAAATTTTCATCATAATTATCTTATAAACTTACTCCAAAAAGTATACATAAAAAATATAAAATATATATTCGCCCATGGCAAAATTGTGTGTAAAAAAAACTAATACATTTTACGAAGTTAATGTTGCTTGCTTTTATTTTATTGGGTTCCGTACTTAAAAAATAAAGTCAGAACCATTAGAAGATCACTCGTGTGTCTGTCTGTCCGTCTCTCACACAGCCTTTTTCTCGTAAACTATGGAACATGGAAAGTTCAAACTTGGGAAAGTTATAAAGCCTTTTTACCCACACATGTTCAGATTATTAGCGATTCACAATATGTTTAGAAAAAAATTACGGATCTAATTAAGTTACTTGAAAAAGAAGAATGTTTTATTTTTGTCTATCGTGTAGTGTATCGTGTGAAAGATCTCGTACTAACCGAACTCAAAAAGATATTTGTTTTAATTTTAGGTATTATATTTTCAGAGTTATCGTCAAAAATGTACAGCAGAAATATGCCCCTCCCCTTCTATTTTTCCGAATCTACTGAAACTAAAATTATGAAAAAATTAGGTGTAGAAGGAGTTTATTTAAACAACCTTTCAGTAAAAGTATTGCGATTTCCTTAGGTAACATAATTTTTGAGAAAAACACATTTTTCTATTACACGCAAACTTTACTTTTCGGGCGGTCAGCGGGGGAATTGACGGACGCTAGACTTATCTATCGACGCAGAATCATCCAAGAATATTTGATAATGATTTTCGAAAACGAAAATGTTGGTAATTAGCCGAGATATTAATTAAGTTATTTGAAAAAAGTTTTCTTTTCATATATATCGTGTAGGGTATCGTTCGAAAGATCTCGTAACATCGAACTCAAAAATATATTTGTTTTCATTTTATGTATTATATTTTTAGAGATATCGTCGAAACTATACTTGAAAAATATGTCCCCCCCCCCCCTATTTTCGAATCTACCGATACTAAAATTATGAAAAAATTAGGCGTACACTGCAAAAAATAATTGTAGATTTTACAGTATAAAACTGGCACAACAGCTGCCAGTATTATACCGTAAAATTAACAGTATTAAACAGTAAAATAAGCAGTAATACGCTGCCGTGCAAGCAGTAATACGCTACCGCGCATGCGCGGTAGCGTATTACTGCTTGCCCGGCAACGTATTACTGCTTATTTTACGGTTTAATACTGTTAATTTTACGGTATAATACTGGCAGCTGTTGTGCCAGTTTTATACTGTAAAATCAACAATTATTTTTTGCAGTGTAGTAAGAGTTTATTATTTAATAAATAGTAATTCATAAATTTAATGTACGGAACCCTTTCAGAGCGAGTTATACTCGCACATGGCCAATTTTATGTTGTTCTTATTTTGGGATTTCCTTTCATGTGAAGGCTAATGTGGGAAAAAAATGTAAAAACATCCAACTAAATGATTATTTTTTTTAAGCTAACACCCCAAGTTTCCAATTTATCATAACCTCACAACCGAAGCGTTCTAAACCTGCCGTAAATATAGAAACGGAATCATTACACAGGGGAACCAAACAAAAAAATATTCTGCGGCATTACATGTCTCTGGTGATATTGATACACACAAAAGTTTATAATTATAGAATATAAAGTAGTGAGTTGGATGTCTCTGGTTCTTGCAATAATTATTTTTAAGGTGTATTTTTTACACGTCATTTAGACAGATTTCCTGAAAACTTGGGTGATTATAGTAAAGAGCAGGGTAAACGGTTCCTCCAAGATATCAGAATAATGGAGCTAAATGGTACCAAAGACTTTGGGACCCCCACATGATGGCTGACTATACTGTTGGACATTAAAAAGAGAAACATTCTAGAAATACAGGAAACAGTTTTTCTAGAAAGGTTAAATCTATTTTTCTGTTTTGCAACACCTATCTCACTTAGAATACAATGTTACAAAATATGGGAAAAAAAAAAAAAGTCTCTACATATTTAATGATATTTTTTTGTACTTGTGCCATTATCGGCTTTTTGGCTTTATTTTAAAAAAAAGAGGACCAATTCAGAAAAGTTGCTATTATTATCGTATTAAGCAGACCAAAATTACTCGAAATCCATTCCCCAACCCCGTGCCGTAAAATCCCCGTTTTTTTTTTTTTTTTTTTTTTTTTTTTTTTTTTTTTTTTTGTGTGTGTGTGTGATAGAAAATATTGCATATTATCTTACGAAATAAAATATATAATATAAAATGAAAATGCTTTTTTCTCACAGCACTATGTTTAAGAAAAAATTTTAATTTCTGAGTCGAAGGAGAGTGTTTGTAAGGAAACTTGTTTTACAGGTAAATAAGGAAAACATTATCGCGTGCTCTTAAAAAACTAATAATAATTAAAACTGTGCATTTTTGAGAAAAATTTTTCTAAAAGCTTTATGGAAATATAATAGGTTAGTAAAATATATAAAGAAGTAGTGTTTATTTTTTAAAAAGATAGAAAGAGATGATTCACACAAAAGCGTTGTCGCGGTCGTAAATATTATAAATAAATAAATCATAATTCTGGAGATGTAATTTAGGATTCTACTATAGTCTAATGTGTTTAAATAAGTTTTATAATTTCCGTGCATTACTAACCTTTGAATCACTAAATATGCAGTTGGCCAGTAATGGATAAAAATGTAATAACTTTAAAAAACTCCAAATTGAAAAGTTTAATTAACGAGAAATATATATTTAGAAAACACTTGAACTTCTGCAGCCTTTCACTGCATTAAACAGGATAATATCCAAGCACTTTTCTTTGTGTAACAACTACAACATAAGCTTAGCGAAGCGACCTTGATTTGTTGCAGCCAAAAAAGAAAGAAAGAAAAAACAAGAAATATTTTGATTATTTCTGTTGGATCAAATTTTTCCTTTTGAAACTTCGTGTCCTTTCGTATTCGTTTCCTCCTTTTCGTAAAAAGACATTCTCAAAATAGGCAAACAAGTTTAGAAAAGGTTTTTTTTTTTCGGTTGTTAAAATTTTAATAAAGTTAAAACATTTCTGTGTTTGGATGCTGTCAGAAAACAGAAATTTATTTCGCATTTTATTGATGTTTTAAATTTCGCTAAAAAATTTGTAATTTTTTTTTTCAGCAATACTTACTTTAAATTAATTTTAATTTTTAAAATAAAATAATTCCCGTACTTTGTTTTATTTTACGTTTTTCAAAATAAAAAATAAATAAAAATAGTTTTAAAAAAAAACTTTATTTTTATGTAGTTTACCAAAATATTTCCGCTTACAATATGTTAATTTGGTGTGGCCTCGATTACTGGAAATTCTCCCCTCTGTTATTGACGTATGGTAGAAAGCGCAAATGAGTAAATTTATGAAAAAATTATCATTTTTGCCCTGTTTCTTTTTAAAAATAGGGCAAAATGAAAGAAAAAAGCATTATTTAAACTATCTATTAAGGATTTTTAAATTATTTTCTCATCGTATAATGATAATTTATTTAATATTAAGGTATTAAATGATAAAAGAGTATTTTTTTTAATTATTACACTTTATTTTTTTATTTATATTTTCTACTTTTCAGTGTTTAAAATAATTCGTTGTTGCAGTTTGACACCCAGTTTGTCTATTATGGCGAGAGTGGTTTGGCATATAATTAACTCCTTTGTTTTTGTAACTCGTAAACAGTTGTAACGATAAAGAATATTTTGCGATTTATCACCTGCGGCGGGCTAATGGAAAAATGCCTTGAAATTAATTTATTAAATTAAATTACACTGTAAAAATTATAAATGTCGTATTGTCATCTGAAATCTACCTGTGTACTAGAGATGAATAACCACGCCAGAATAACCACGCACCCATTTAAAGAAGATGGATTTCGATGTTCGTTGCAAGGCTATAATTATGTCACATACGAGTAAGTTGGAGGTGAATATATCTGCTAATGCCTGCAGGCTAGATAGACTATCATAATTGATTGTGTAGCTTTGAAAATTATTAGAATTAGCCCAGTCTATTGCATCGTGTATTGCTAGTAGCTCTGCATGGTAGACACTATTTTCTTGGTGTAAACGAATCTGACTTGTAACCTGTAAAACTGAACCTTTATATGCTCAGAAAGCGTATTCAGTGCCATCTGATGTTTTTGATCCGTCGGTGAATATAACAATTTTGATTGTCCTCTCATTTTCTGTTTGTCACTTAAAATATTTAATGTATGGAGGTATTATGCTTTTAGTTGATTTTGGTTGGTAATTCATCGGGTTTCGTTCATCCACCGGGACCCCAAGACGAAGCAGCCTTCCGAAAGTGGATATTTTCTTCAGCTGCAAGACAAGAGGGTGAATTCCCAACAGTACGCAAAGAGCTGCAGTTGGAGATTTTTTATAGGCACCCGTGACTAGTAGTATGCATTGAGCCTGAATTGAGGAAATAAGCCTTAGACCATGTGACTTTTGAATTCGAGCAAACCATATCGATGCAGCATAGGTGATTTTTTTTTCCCCATAATATTATTATACCATACTTTGAGAATCTCTCTAGAAATCCCACCTGATGATGCTGAACATTTTAAAAGGTTGTGTGTTACTTGTATTATTTCTAATCTTTTTTTTCAGAGATGGGGGAGAAAGGAGAGTGTTGCATCTAGGGTGATACCCAAATATGGTCAAGTACTGCTTTTTCACAGAGAATAATTATCCAATTTATAAATAAGTGCACGTCTTAAATATATGGGTCTTCGAAGATTTAGAACTTTACACTTTCCATATGAGATAATTATTTTTTTTTCTTTTGTCCAGTCACTGATGAGATCCAAGTCTTGCCCATCATCTCCAGAAGTTTCCTTGTAAGACCATGTATAATGAGTAGTAGATCATCCGCATATGCAATTGCTATTATACCAAGTCTTCGGAGAATCTTCATCAAACCATTCATAAATATTCTCCATAAGAAAGGACCGAAGTACGAACCCTGTAGACATTCGCGAGAAAACCAGTGTATTTTTTCGGATTGCCAGTTGGGGTAAGCAGCACGACTCGTTAAAAATGAAAGGATAATATTTTGGTATGATTGGTCTATGGACAAATTTTACAACTCTTGTTGGATCATCTGTTGTTGGCCCAAGGAAGGTTATAAAAAGCATTGCTGAAATCCAATGATATCAGAGATATATATTTATTCTCTTATGTTAGAATGTCTATGTCGAGAAAACTTTTTATAATGCTGTCTCAGTGGATTTTCCCTCTATAAATTGATGTTGTGAGTTGAATTGTTCTAGAGAGGAGTTTAGAGAATGATTAATACGTTCAATAAATTGCTTTTCATATACTTTTCCGAAGATTGGGAGGAAAGTAATCGATCTGTATGAGGAATATTCTGTTGGAGGTTTATTATCCTTTAAAAAGTAGACTATTTCACCTATTTTCTGGAAAGTAGTTCAGCTTCAATAATGAATTGTACATATCCAGTAAATGAATGCTAATTTTCTTAAATAGATTCCTTGGGATGTAATGGTCTATATCGTCGTTTCCCGGCGTCTTGTCTTTCTGGAAATAGTATATCGCTAATCTCAATTCTTGGAGTGTAAATTTAGGAGACATTCGGACTGGAGTGAAATGTTGAGGATCTAGTTTATTTGAGGGACCAAATATTTGTTCTGTTAATTCCTGATAGAATAATTGTTTTGTTTGATTTGTTAAAAGGGAGTTTGAGAGTGAGTAGCATTCTTGTTTGAAGAATTATCTAAATACAATTTTCTGCAGCTTTCCATATGGTTCTTTTGCTCTACTGCTAACCATGCTTCTCTTTTGGCGGTTGGAATATTTTTCATGTAGATAGCTCTTTCGCTTTTGTGATAGACCAGATGGATAGATGGATCTATGGTAGACCAGAGAAAACCTCCACTTCACGTATTACGAAAGGAGAAACTAATTACTCACCTCTCCGCCGTAACGAATTTTTCTTGTCACGCATCTTTGAATGTACGCGACGCCAAGTGTGCCTAATTGTCTGTGAAGAAAGATGGTACTTTCTAAGCGTGAGGAAAAATAATGTTACGATGAAAAGTCTCATCTAGTATCCACAAACAATTGAATGGAGACTTTACAGAGGATACACAAAAAACATATAGATTAGTTTTGGATTTAGAAGAACCCATAGCACTTAAATTATTAAATCAAAATCATCTGTTGATCGGTTTCTTGTCATGCAAAATTTCCCCCTATGCACCACTAATAAGGTGTGAACGTTGCCAATTATTTGGTCATAGCAAGTACAGATGTTGAAGAAAAGAGATTTGTTCATTTTGTATGAAAAATCACAATTCATCCTCCTGTATCCATAAAAATAATACAAAGCATCACAAATGCATAAATTGTTATAATTCAACAGATCCTTCTGGAAAATGTTACGATTATAACCACAGTTCAGACTCTACTCGATGTTATGTTTTTCAAGACCTCTACTCCTACAGAAATCGTTCATTAAATAATTCAATAAACGTATCTTCACAAATTGGTCAAAATTCTCCTTCAACGTATCTTTTAAAAATAGCTCAGATAATTCCTCAGAAGATTTGATCAGCGTCTGTTTCGCTCTTTACTACTTTTTTTTCAACAACAATATTCAATAGCGTGTCTACAGAACTGCACATTAGCCAACAACAGACTACATGGACAATCATCCTCGACTCCTTGTTACTTATCAATATCCAAGAACTGCTTCATAATAATATTAGACCAGAATATCCAACATATAAAAGTGCAAACAAATACCCATTCAGTATTCGTCAATATCCTAACTTCAGATGGAGAAATAACAATAGGTACGCAATACACACCTCCTTCAACAGACTTACAGGATGATCTTACTGCCTGGGCTGACAGAAGAGGTATGTCTAGGAAATTACTGATATTGGGTGACCTAAATGCCCAGAGTCCATTGTGGGGCTATCCAACTGACGATGATTGAGGTCAGCATTTAATAAATCACGAGCAGGGAAGACCGAGCTATGCTCGGTCAAAATTAAATTTGAGTTCAAATATCATGACCCATGACCAAAATGACCCACTAATTGAATTTTTTCGAACATGTGACTTAGCCCAACAGTCTTCTCGTGCCGGAAAACCATAGGATGCAAAATTTATTGTAAATTGAGCCGCTTTTTAGATATTGACCCACAATGACCCATAAATGACCCACTAATCGAATTTTCTCGAACATGTGACCTAATCTAATGATTTTCGCGTGCCCGAAACTCGTAAAATACAAAATTTAATCAAAATCGTTAGAGCCGTTTTTTAGATAAAATTAATTTGACCCGCTTTGACCCAAAAATGACTCCCTAATCGAAAGTTCTCGAACATGTGACCCAGCCCAATAGTCTTCTCGTGCCCGAAAATAGTCGGATACAAAATTTCGTCAAAATTGTTTGGACCGTTTTTTAGATACAATTAGCTTGACCATGACCCAAAATGACCCACTAATTGAATTTTCTCGAACATGTGACCTAGCCCAACAGTCTTCTCATGCCCGGAAACCATTGGATGCAAAATTTAGTGTAAATTGAGCCGCTTTTTAGATCTTGACCCACAATGACCCAGAAATGACCCACTAATCGAATTTTCTCGGACATGCGACCTAGCCCAATGCTTTATCGTGCTCGAAACCCGTAGGACACAAAATTTAATCAAAATCGTTAGAGCCGTTTTTTAGATAAAATTAATTTGACCCGCGTTGACCCAAAAATGACCCACTAATCGAAAGTTCTCGAACATGTGACCCAGCCCAGTTGACTTCTCATGCCCGAAAATGGTCGGATACAAAATTTCGCAAAATTGTTTGAACCGTTTTTAGATACAATTAGCTTGACCATGACCCAAAATGACCCAAAATGACTACTAATTGAATTTTCTCGAACATGTGACCTAGCCTAACAGTCTTCTCGTGCCCGAAAACCATTGGATGCAAAATTTAGTGTAAATTGTGCCGCTTTTTAGATCTTGACCCACAATGACCCATAAATGACCCACTAATCGAATTTTCTCGGACATGCGACCTAGCCCAATGCTTTTATCGTGCTCGAAACTCGTAAGACACAAAATTTAATCAAAATCGTTAGAGCCGTTTTTTAGATAAAATTAATTTGACCCACGTTGACCCAAAAATGGCCCACTAATCGAAAATTCTCGAACATGTGACCCAGCCCAATTGACTTCTCATGCCCGAAAATGGTCGGATACAAAATTTCGTCAAAATCGTTTGAACCGTTTTTTAGATACAATTAGCTAGACCATGACCCAAAATGACCCACTAATCGAATTTTCTCGAGCATGTGACCTAGCCCAATGGTTTTCTGGTGCCCCAAAACGGTAGGATACGAAATTTCGTCAAAATCGTTAGAGCCGTTTTTAAGATAATTTTTGCATATATATATAACCACCCACAAGATTTGCTCGTATTAGAATATATGATATGAGCGCACAACATCTTATAATTGTAAATGACCCATACTCTTCGCAAACTTTTGAAACAACACATCTAAAGGGTTGGCCGGACGTCAGTATATCATCGCTATAACTATTTTCTTTAATTTCAACATGGACAGTTGACGATGACTTAAATTATGGAGATCACCGTCTAATAACATTTTTCCCTCCCTAGGCTTAGGGGTTCGTCCTGGCCATTAGCCATAGGCTGGTCCCTAGGGTGGGCGCTGTCTGTCTAATAACATTAACGCTCTCGACACCCATTCCTAAAATACCACAACGAAGATACAGAAAGAAGGACATCTCTTTTCAGAAGTTTAACGTAGAATTGTTCAAGAACATAGAAGAATATGATTTTTACTTTAAACAGATAAACACCAGAGATGACTTTGATAACTGCTATGATCTCTTTCTGATATTAATCCAAGACCTATGCAAAAAATACTTCAAAAAACGGAAAAGTCCCTATACGCTAAAACTCACATGGTTGTCCGATGATCTCCGTAAGCAATGTAACTATGTTAGATCTCTGAGACGCAGGTCGAAGATCCAAGACCCAACGCAAGACTACCATAAGAAATCAATTATATATGGCACTTATGTCGTTATGAAATTTATATTTTTACACTGTGAACTTTCTAATCAAACCAAACCAAGCCCTATTCTGCTTTGTTCGTTTGTTTGTTTGTTTGTTTGTTTGTTTGTTTGTCTGCGTGATGAGTGGGTGTACGTAGAGCGTGTTTTGTTGTTGTCGTTGTTTTTTGTTCCTTTTTAGTATTCCGTACCTCAGCAGGAAAAAAACGGAGCCTTTATATAACCACTTTGTAGTCCGTTTGTCTGTCAAGACCGTTTTTTTTTTTCGGAACGACTGAAAGTATCAAGTTGAAACTAATATCAAAGAATAAGGTTCAAGGTCCTATTTTTTTGTAAAAATTTCGAGCTCCTAACGCAACGTTATAAAAGTTACGGTCTTAAAACAACAGCTTTTTTACCATCCAAACTCACTCCCAAAACCTAATATATATAACGTTCCAGAGATGCTCCCGAATTAAAATCAACTTTCTCCCTATTCAGACCAATATCAATTAATATGCTTCATTAGTTTTATTATTAAATGCCATGAATACATCACATTGATAAAAATCTCTAATGACACTCGTGACATTATAGCAATTTTTTTCCTCTTTTCAATAAGTTTTATTCGAAATTTGTCGATTTTTGAATATTTTTTATGTACCGTTGCTGCAAAAAATGAGAAATTTTATTTTTATTAGACCATTTCTATTTGAAATCCTCGATATCCAATTTATATTTTATATCCTATGTGCGTAAAACAGTCAGGAAACATTTATAAGAGATTTTCAAGAAATATGAATATATATATATATATATGGGGGGGGGGGGAAGAAAGTAATGCCGAGTAGTGTTATTCGAAAGCGGAATGGAGGATTTAAGGAGGCAAAAGAAATTGGAAGCATGCCAAAGCGCTTGCTATAGAGACGGACGGGACATTTTACCGTGAAAAGGCAAGAAATTTGTTGTTGCGTTCGGTAAAAATCTGCATGAGACTGTGCCTGTTTCGGGCCTATTTACTCATTCGACTCTGGCTTAATTCTTCTCGGCAGACTCTGGCTCACCCCTTTTTTAGTGGGGGGGGGGGGGTGTTCACTCTTTCCGATTTCAGTAAGACTCCGAACCCCACCACTAGGTTCGTTGGTATATTTGCCGAAACGTCAGTTATGCTTACTCGAGGCTAACGGAAAAGAAAGGCTACCGCGGTGCTTTACGTGTATCTTTTTTTACAGACCGCGGGAGTCACGTGATGCTCGAATCCACCAATGTAGGTGTACGAAAAGAGCATGACGTCACTCTAGCGGTCTGTAAAAAAAGATAAGTGGAATGCACCGCGGTAGCCTGTCTTTTTCGTCAGTGTCGTGCTTACTGGTGAGATCCGAAAATGTATTGGTCTGTTTGTCTGTTCCGCGATAACTACCGCAAAAATACTCCGATTAGATTGATTTTTGGTAGGTATGTTGGTGAGGTACCGGGATTTAGCTTTACAGTTTTAGGTTAAATTTGGTTCTTTCGTTCGAAAAATATAGAACATTTCTTTTCATGCCATAATGCTTAACTATGTTAATTCAGATGATTTTAAAATTTTGTTGTTAACTGAAATGAAAATGGCACATTTGAATAATATATTTAAACGTAAACTTACGGATGCTAAATTTTGAATATGGAGACCTTAAATATATCCAATAGCTTTGAAAATTTATTACAATTTATTTTATACATTTATTGGAATTTAGAAAATAATTGTTTAAATCATTGGGATTTTTTTTTTTGCACCTGTTCGAGAAGTATAAAACATTTCATTTTCTCATTTTTTATGAATTTTAAAATGCATTTCTTTTCACTTTCCTCTTTAATTTATTCGTTGCCTAGCAACATTATTTCCGAGCGTTTCAAAATAATAAAATTCAAGTAAATCGCACTATTTTGTCGCAATATTTTTTTAGAAAAATAGCTTATTTTCAGGAGATTTTTAGTATTCTATAGAAATAGGTGAGGATTTATTTGGATAAAAATTCTCTTTTAACTACTCAGAATGATCACCAAAACATTATTTCCAAACAAAAATTATAAAAACGCAGGACTTGTAATTTGTATTCAAGTCTCGTAATAGGAGTCTACATTTGTATAAGTATATTTTATTCATGAAATTTTATTCAATTTCTGCAACAGATGTGAATGCTTGGTGGTTGCAAAGTTAGTACTCTTTTAAAAATAGAATAAAATATCTCGTACAAAAATATGATTAATTTAAAGAAATAATATTATTAAAACGCATCCAAACATATAATCCAATCCTGCAATAGCACAATTACTCGAAATTTAGATCATAAAATTAAAGTGACAGCGGCAGGAGGCGGGGGCGGGGTATTCAGGCGGGTGCAGCCCCCTGAAGAAATGTATTTTTCCTTCTTACAAAATTCCAAGAATGAGCAGTTCATGAGAACATCATTGCATAAAACCATATTTAATGTGACATTTTTAAAATTTCCGAAAGCTTTGAAAAATCTTTTATGCTTATAACTATATTTAGAACTCTTAAAAAATTAAAATTGTTGATTGTACAGTGTTAAATATTATGCAAAGTGAGATTAATAAACAATGAGTTGTAGAGCTGACGTTGAGTTTCCTGATCTGCTAGTACTTCTTGTATATTTAAGGTATATTAAGGTTTACTAGTATATTTAAGGTAATTTTGGGTATATTTAAGGTTGTTATCCCGGAAAGCGCCAGACGGATCTGCTAGTTAAATAATAATTAAAGAATGATGTCAACAGAATAAAATAACTGTTTGCAAAGAAATAAATCAATTAAAGCAGGACGCTCCGACTCGAATGTCCGATTTTTACCACTAAATTTTAATAGTATTCTCCACCGTATTGAATTTCAGAAAATCTGTCCTTACATAAAAGCTGACAAACACTTTAAATTAATGTCCAATAATGCTTAAAGTGTTTAATAATGTTTAAAGTTAACAAGTGATTGTATTATATTATTTACTGACAAACACTATTAAAATTTAGTGGTGACAATCGGGCATTCGGGTCGGAGCGCTCTCATCCCTGTTAAAGGATACAGTAGATTTTTTAAAGATCATTTTTGAAGACAAATATTGTTCGCTATAATCAAGTGAATAAGGCAAAAATATATTTAACGTAAATTTAATCTAAGAAAATGTTTTTTATACTGTTTTTTTTTTCATAAAAAATTATAAAATTAAATTTTTACTACCAACTTTTAAATTTTCTTTTAATTTTACATATTTTTTCATAAGTGCCTTGTATGTCGCTAATTGTAAAAAGTCAATAAACAAAGATGGGGTTTCTTTCAATGACACTAATTTCTGAGAAGAACAATTTGATATATAACTAACTATATAGCTATAAACAGGAGGAAATCAATATCTATCACACATTTGAATCTTTTAAAGAATCCCCGAATAATGCATATCCAATTCTAAATTTCTTACGCGTGGTATAATATTCAATTCAAAAAATTCAAACTATATCATAAGCGTTTGACAAAGATTTAGCATTTCAAATAATAATAATAATAATAATAATAATAATAATAATAATACCAAAATACTGTGATAAATGCGCTTAAATATCTCATTCAGAACATCAAATATTTGACATGTGTTTGAAAAACAGTTGCATTTATCTGTATAATCGTTTTAATGCGAGTATGGCGCTTGAGTTATACTGTGGAGAATATATCGACTGGTCTAGTAATAAGAATTTCAAATTCAAAATTTAACGTTTTAAGGTATTGAGTCCTTTCAATTAAAATACTTAGTAATAGAACTCAGTCCCGTCAAAACGTAAGTATTTATTAATATTTATCTTTTGATTGTTTAATATGAAAATGTTTTATATGCGTCGATTCTTCATTTAATTTTATAAATTTTTTCTTGTGTAATTTTTCGGAAAGAAAAGGCAATATGTGCAGTATTCGATCGATATGTAAGATTTATTTAAGGTTTGTCCCAACTATATTTTTTCTACCAGTATCTCCGAATGGAAATTATCTCTTTTATTTGATCATAGAATAAACATTGTTCGACTTTATTACTGAAAAATGTCAAACTCACACACTTATAACATGTTTAAATCTATAAATTTGTCATGAAAAATTCACAATTAAACGAATTCTAATTTAAATATTTTTTATTGATTAATTTTTTTTCAGGGTAGAGGGCTTGTATGCACGACCTAAGGACGGCTTTGTCCGTAGAAATATTTCAGTGGGTCGATGAACTTGGATTAGAAAATTTAGCACATCATGTCTTTTTTATGCGACATTTGGTAAAATTGTACATTTTATATATCTAATTACATTTTCAGCAGAGTTGAATTACGCTGGAAATTAATTAATACAAATGATGTGAATTATCACTTTATTATACAGCGTACAACCAACAGTGAGAAGAAATATCCTCATATAAATATTTACCGATACTGGGTTTAATTTGTCTCATGCATGCTACTGAAGTTGTAGTCATGATTGACGTTCTATCTTGTTCTGCAGAAGTTGTAGCCACAACATATAAAAGTGAGAGAATGTTAGACTGGCTGTCGTATTGGTGGCTTAAATGGTAAAACTAGGCTGCGCCGCCAAGCGCCTGAGGGGCTCCCGGCGCGTCTTCGACCACCGAACCCAAGTCCTGAGGGACTTATAGCTCGCACGACTAGATTTGTTTCTCCGTATGCCCTTCGGTCGACCAGAGGACCGCCATCTGCGGACCCTCCAACCCTTAGACCCATGTGTCGACGACGTAGGTCACTGCAATACCCGGTGGAACCCTTTATGGGAACCACCACGAGACACTTGGGGACGGGCCGGCGTCCCCTAACAGCTTCGGGGCTGGACATCCAGAAGGGAACCAGGACCTAGGCCTTAAGTCGTGATTTTCCGACCCGTACTTGCTTTACCATAACTCGAGGGATGTGGCTTAAATGGTAAAACACTTAGTGCGCTATACCAAGGTATCCGGGTTCGATCCCCGGTTTGGACATTTTTTTTTCATTCAATTGGTTGTACGCTGTGTAGTAAAGTGGTAATTCACATCCTTTGTATTGTACATTTTATTTATTATATATTTTTGTAATGAATGTTATAAATGAAAGTTATAGCCTTTTTTTTTTATCAAAAAGTAGGCACATCGCACAGCATTTTAATGTTTTATAGTTCTTGCATACCTAAAAAATCCCTTGCAGTCATTTGTGTTGGAATGTGTTGGGACTATAATCGTTTTTAGAACTGCCACTAGATCAGTCAAACGGAGTTGGGCCCAACAATATTATTTATTAGGGATGTATATTGTAGTTCACATAGTCTTATCACAATTTATGTTTATGAAATGAGTTCAAAATTAACTTACAAGAGTTTTAAATTCAAACAACGTTGATCAATTTATTTAACGGGTCCGTGACCTTTTTTTATTATTATTATTAGCGATTTCTTCCCCCAAAATGTTCTATACAAGAAGAACCAAGGTAGTCAAAGAAGTGACTATAGTTTTGCCGAAAATCAGTACATACCTTATGGTACGACGAAATAATAAATTGTTGAAATGTAAGAACGGGATGATAAAAAACATACAGCAACAGAATGGATAGACGAATATGCTAGTTTTCCAATCGAGCCTCTGTGCTCCAAGAATATCATACGTGGATTTTGCTCTTGCTATATCTGCATCCCCATAATGTGCTTCAAAGATTTAACAATAACAGTCGAAGCCATTTAATAAATGACTATGGCCAATGACAGCTAAATAGAGCGGTAGATAATGACTAAGTAGCATTTTACAAAATAAATAAATAAATGTAATATTCTTTAAAGTCGTAATGTAAAATATTCATGCCTTTGAGGTGCCTTTACATCTTTATAGTACCATAGATCCATGATCTATGGAATTCTTGTTTAATATTTTCTACATTTTATTACTAGCATCGTTTTTTATATAAATTTATAAGTCATAAACAAAAAAGCTGCATGCAAAATTTTTAGTAGTGTCTCGCGGAATGCCGGGGTTAAAAAAAACTCCGACTGGAAAGAGCAATTTTAAAGCAACGCCCCTTTTCAGCTACCTAAAGATTATTCAAGACGAAGCAATTAATAAGGGGGGGGGGAGGCTAAATATCGTAAAATCTATAAATGTTTCTGAACGTACAATATTAATTACAAAAATAACATCCAATTACCATGTCAAAATTTGAAAGGTTAAAGATGATGCATTACGCTGTTGACATGAATTACAAGTATGAGTGTATAATATTTTATCATGCAAATCACCCCGATGCTTACACTATTACATTAAATTCCGAAGAAATCAGTAGTTTCGAAGCATCCATCCATGGTGACGTTCAATAATTCTCACCCTACAGTGGACCACCCTTGATCTACATGAAGTTCACGGCGTTGTCATTTAGCTTCCTCACCAATTTGTGAAGAATCTTAACATCTCATCAATTATGTCCAAGATTTATTTCAGTATTAATTGCAGCTTTTTCAAAGTCACCAAACAGTCCAAGAGATTTAATTAACCCTTTTGATTACGGGCCACGACGGGTGACTACTTTTATATTCAATCTTATCACAATTTACAAAGTTTTTCTTTGTCGTATGTATCTTTTGAATATATCTTTGTATAAGTTTATGACAGAGATTAATTTTCCAAAAGTGATACTGAAAGAATAAAAAATAGCTTACTGGGATGTATATGTCCTGATCCTGACCCGTAGTCAAAGGGTTAGTAAGCACGAAAAGATTGCTAATGTATTTTCAACTTTCTTCGTTGAGTGTAAATCACGACCTTTTTATCCATTCGCATGCTGTTAAAATCCAAATTTCTCTTTTTATTACTGGCTAGCAGGAAAAAATGTCTATTTTGTTTTTGTCCCGGTCGTTGAAGATGTACTTTTAATTTTTGTCTAATTCAAATGAAACAAGTTGGAAATTGTACGTTAAATGTGACAAATGAGGTGCGCGTTCGTACTGTAATATTTTTGCAATGCAAAAAAAAAAAATCATAGTTATTATTTCAGTGAAATTAATTATATCGTCTGTTATGAGCGAAATGATCATGCCTATTCTTTTATATTACGTATGCCCCGTTTGCAGATACGATTTTTTTTTTCGACAACAGCGCTGCAAAATTCACCATGGAGATCTTGCTTTGTGAATGATTACCTCTATGATTTATTATTTTTATGACTCATGATGAGCGAATCTCTTGTGTTTTTTTACTTTAATGGATTGAGATATTGGCTGTCAACCTAATTTCAACTGAAATTATCTCAGAATCTATACATATTTGAATGTAACTCATCTCTGAAACAAGCAATTTTTTTGAACGATCTTTCTAAAAATATATGCAATTTATATATATATATATATATATGCTTTTATGCAAATATATGCTTTTATGCAATTTTATTTGAAAAAATTATTTTGAATAAAAATGGTCTTCTGGCATATGAAAAAAGAAATGGTCAGCCCGTATTTGTTTTTCTCAGTCACATGTCTTGCGTTTTTATTATATAGTATATTACCGACATTAATATTATAGATTTAGGCATGATAGAATTTACTAGAATAAAGAAAACTTTAATAATATCTTTTTAAGTTTTGATTCGATTTTCATAAAATTTGAAATTACTTGACAAAATTCTGCAGGAATTATATATATATATTAAATTTCAAACCACTCGGTTGGGTAGTTTTTGCGTTGTTATATGCGGACGGACGAACCAGACGGCGACTATAGGTGTTATATATTTATATAATTACGAACGCACTTAAAAACTAGTCGTTAAAGGCCACCGCAATACTTACCCATCATTGATATGCATAATATAAAATATGAAAATAAAACATGTGTAAACTATTTATAAAATGCATTGCAATTCGAATAAAATCGTAGCTTGATGACGTCATAAACTTTAAATACTCTATTACTCCAAAATTGATAATCCTATTAACTAACGGTTTACTGTGTCTGATTAAGCGCCTTATTTGTAATTAAAATATATCTTTGAATTGAAATTCGAATGAAATACATTGTCACGAAAAATCGAAGAGCGTGGAAAATAGGATTACAAATATCTCCGCAACTCATTATCCAATCGACTTCATTCTTTATGCAAAATTTATGTTTTTTTTATTGTCTTTTATATTCCCTCCTTAAAATAAACAATTTAGAAAAATTTTATATACCTTTTATCAGAACGCATATATCGAGAGTCCGAAAAAAATAGTTCCGGATAATTGAGGTTCCTGAAATTCAATAAGCTTCTTTCCATTATTACATACTAAGTACACACCAAATTTCAAGTCTCTATCTCGATTTGTTTGGGAGAATAGAGCGTTTACAGACACACAGACATACACGCACACAGACGGACGGACGGCAATTTTTTTTTTTAATATGTTTTTCGGAATCTCCAGTGTCTGAAATGTGTAAATCCGTCAAAAAAAAATCAATTTTCAAAATGATTACAAGATTTACCCTATACTACGTATGATGGGTAAGTAACAACAGATGTTTGTTTGAGTAATGGAGTAAGCCAAGCTTCTGATATAAAAGGGTAAAGCTAATCGCGCGTATCAGGGGAAATGCAAACTGATGTTGATCACAGGTTACAGAGTTTGCTTCACAGGCTATTCGCGATTTCAATTGTATTCAAAATAATTTAAATTCACTTTAAAAAAGGTTTAGAATTCTACCATTTATCTATTAAAATTATTTTCGACCTTAAATTCCATTTTTAATAATGTACAGCATTATTATAAAAAAAATTATGCTGATATATGATCCCGTATTAGCAAACATACCGTTTGAGGACGCGGATGCCATTTGGGATGTAGTTTTTTTTATTTTATGTATTCGATAATGAGGCAAAGAGCAACAATCGAGCTCTTACAATTACGATTTAAAGCAGAAGATCTTTCAGAAAATTCTGTCAAAATTAGCATTTTGAACCAAATTTTCGGACGCGACAGCTCAAGATGTAATTAATTTACTGAAAAATGAAAAAAAAAAACGCCTCGATATAAATCACTTTAATAATCATACCTACAATTGACATACTTTTATGTTTTAAAATGAATTCGTAAATGTTTCAGAAAGTTTCGTGTTGTTGAGCACGAACAAATATTTCTTTTGAAAAACGCGTTAATACTGTATACAATCTCTTGTAAAGCAAAGGCAGAATAATAATATAAAAATAATGATAATGATATAAAAATATTAATTTTATAAATAATGTCTCATTGAAAGGATCTACTAATTTAAATAAAGCTTATATTCTTTAAAATAGGCTTCTTTCATTAATGCTGAGCATTCGAAACTTAAAAAGAAAACATCTTTTAATAATATTAACTGATTTTTAGGTCGTTTTATGTGCACACAAAATATTAAAATTTCGTGAAAATTGGGTATCTTTTTCCGTGAAACCCTGCGTATAAGTTAGAAAATAACTGTTCTAAATATTACGGCTCTAAATTGAACACTCTTTATGCTATACTAGCAGATTACGCCCGTTGCGCAGGTCGGTTTCTCTAAAAGAACCTTGAATCAAACGAAATATATCGGTGAATTTAACATTGTATTTTAAAGTAATCAGTATCTTTACCTGGAATATCCTAAAATATCATAAAAACGGATACTTATTTCACTAAGTTATGTTTTTTTAATACGGTTTACTATTACGTTTACAATTTATTACCGTTTTCCGTTGATTTATATGTTTTATAACTACATTTTTTAATAACGTGAATTAACCTATATTATTCACAGCTAAAAAGAAATGGCACATCTAGTATTTGATGAGAATTAAATAAATATCATGCACTCGTGACATCATAATTCTCTTTTATATTTTAACGGAATAATAAGTCTACTATAATTTAGGACTCGTGCTGACACACTGCTTTATCATTATTTTTTACGCGTGAAGTTTTTGCTATGGTACTCCATTGTGAAATTTGGTAATTTTTTAAATTCAATATTTGAAAAATGGCATAATCGGTGGATTTGAAATTTATATCAAGAAAAAATACAATTCTTTACCTTTCTAACGCAGTTTGTCTAACACTTTTCTGACAAATACTTTTGGAGCAATTAATTTTTTCAGTAACTTCGAATGTTTCATTTTCCAAGATTAATCTGTGGCAACGATTAGCGAAAATCCCAGTCGTCAGCAACGCATACCTTTTTATTAAAGAGGATAGGGCAATAGCTGAAGTTCTTTTTTCCTTAAATTTTACTATAACGCAAATTTTTTAATGCAGTTTCCTTTCTATTCTAAATAAAAATAACTAATGATGCTGCTGCTGCTGCCGTAATTGCATTTATTGTGATTTTTCTCTTTTCCAGCGTATCCTGCAAAAACTATTGCATAGGAAAACATGAAAAATAGTAGTTTTATAGAGAAACTTGGGGTTCCCCTCCCCCCCCACACACACACTCCTGCTCGCTAGCGCTCTCCAACCCCCGTAATAAATTAAGAACAAAATGTGTAATGTGATTTTTCTTTTAAACAAATACTCTTTAAATAAATAAAAATAATCTTTTAGCTAATAATATTTGAATATATGTCTTGAAATACATCCATGAATGAAAAGTTTTATAAAACTAGTTATGAAAAATCACCATTGCTTAATCACTATATTAGAATATAATAATTAGAAATTATAGTTTTTAAAGCACCTGACATAGAAAAAGATAATCAAGCTTTAAATTAATAAATCAAAAGTTAATTTAATCATAACTATTTTTTTTAGTTAGGTGAATGAAAATCTTAATTTCAAAGCAGCATCATAAAAAAGAAAATAAATTAAACAAGTAAGATTACTAAAGATTGGACGCAATTAGAAGACTTTATACTAAATTGCATTGACTTTCTGAATTTAAAACACAAAAAAGACAAAACAACCCCTTGGGTCTGTCGCTCAAAATTAAGATTATAAGACAGAGTAAGAAACATCTAAAGCATTCTATCAGCTTGCTTACATCGAAACTGAAAGAGACCCGCAGAACGCCATCTAATTATTGATTATCAGCAATTAAAACAAAATCAGACAGTTAACTTCATATCACTTTGTTGAGTAAGATATTTAAGTCGCAACTTTTACACGATATAAATTATGACAACGGGTGATACACGTTTAATTATGTATCGCTTCAGTTTCGGCTATCCCCCGTTCTCATCTTGTCACGTGTTATCGTGTTCTCTAATTACAATGAAGTAACAGGAATTTTAATCTGTTCTTCCCCCTTTCTTTTTAGAACACGGGTTGAACTGATGAAAAAAAATTGTAAAGTTTTTTTCCATGTAAGAAACTGCATTGTGCTGTCACGATATGATGAATGAAATTTGGCTACTTTCTGACACGTAAGAAATATACAACGAAGGTGGCTAAACGTCTCATTTGGGACAAGCAGGAAGTTTTATAGTGTCGATATATCAAGAAATGTATGTTTGCTGAAGTATCTGGGGCAACGAAGAGTGTTGACAGCTTAATGGAAAACAAGAAACTTAGGTGTAAATTAATTTACGCGTAGAAACGTGATTAATCTAAAAACCAGAAAGATTGACTTTCACTAATAACAATTGCTGAAGAAATCAACTAGAAACTGCATTTAAAAAGCAAAAATCTTCTCTAATTACAGGATTGGTCAATTTCCGAATGCAAAATTTTGATAATTTAAATTAGCTCAGTCAAATGCTAATTCTACCTGAAAAGTTTTTAAGTTTTTTTTCCCTTTGATTTTTTAGGGCGTTGAACACGAATTTCAACTTTGCAACCTCGTAATTAGAGTGCTTAAAAAGTTATACAAGAAAAGTTATACGTAAAAAATCATTAAAAAATCCTTTTTTTTCTCATATTCTGCCTTAGATTTCGCATTTTAAGTTAATACACTCTACAAAATTAGAGAAAATTTCCGACATTTTCGTATTAATAATGCTTTTCTGTGATAAATAATCGCGGTATACCAGTCAAACGAATTTCGGCATCAAAGGGTGTGAAAGCGATCCAATCAATATGCAGATATTTTTAATCACTAATTTGAAACTCTGGAATCCGTTTAACGTTATAGGTGGTTTCATTTAGACTGCGTTACCATTTGCATTACCAATTTTTGTAATTTTTATAGCAGTAAAAAAATAACAAAATGAAGCGATTAAGAAAAATATGAAAAACAAACCCTCCAAACTAGATCCAGACACCAATTTCTAGTTTCCTAATAAGTTGAATAAAATAATAAAGCATGTGAATGATTAATTACAAAAAAAATATATATATAAAGCTTATAATTTCAACTAATTGGACTTAGCTCGCTTTGATGGTCCTGGCTAATGAAAACCCTGTTCATTTGAAAGCTCCCCATCGTCAGAGAATTGTTCTTCATCACTTCAAGGCTCTGGGTAAAGCTCCACTTGAGTAAATATGTCTTGGTCAAAAGGGTCATCTACCTCTCCTTTTTTATCGCCATCGTGGATGAAAACGTTGATGTTCTAGCAACGACCATCACATTTTAAGAAGGAAGCGAACAATATATATCTGTCTTTTTGCAGCCATTGTTTCCCTGCCAGTTTTTATTTCATTTAAAATATTTCTCTCTGAGTTCAGCTTCTGGTGCTAGTGTGTATAATTATGGTAATTCGCATGATGCCGCTTTAATTTTTTTCCCATCCCCAGTGCTCTTATATTTGCTCATGTACAAACCGTATACTCCTACTTGGTAGTGTACCATGACTATCTATCTGTGTCTTTTGTGAAAGGAAGAGATTCGATATTAGCAATCGTCTAGAAATGCTGTTTCATGTAACACCTGTACTTAAGGCTGTTTAAATAAGGTGGTGTTTTCACACTGACCTTATACATGGATACAAGAACTAACAGCTCAGAATTAGTAAACGGCTCTGCATCTGCTCGTGAGGGTTTTTGGATACCTTTACCATATTTTGAAAATCTCCATTATTTTTCAAATTTTTCAGGCATTCCCTTTTGTCTTAATTTCATGGAACAGAAGTGTTATCACAATAGGGGGTAGAAATAGGATTTTTTGGCTTTTGTTCTGTCAACTGCACTCACTGACAAATTGGTATTCTGGATAATTAACCTTTTCCTAGTTTCAAGAAATGAATATTGGGAGATGTGCAAAGGCAACTTAGGACCATTAGGAGGTCTACATCTTCAACAATCACCATCAGATTGTCATGGTTAGATGCTATATTGGTGCAATGTTGATAATGATTATTTCGGCATTTGCATTTGCCTGCTTGCGAACCATATTTGCAGCGCCAAATGTACGCATCAGCACGGTAATTAAATATGTTTTGTTTATGCCATTTGCAAAAAATTTCCAATGAAAAACTTTAGGCATCACAGTTTATTAAAAACAACCTCATTAAAAGTTTTTTGCGAGGTCGTCTTTTACATTCAGCAAATTAAGTACTGACTTCTGCCATATTTGCTTGTTATCCATCGAAATTTTCTACAGCGTTCTCTGTGTATTTCGACTGAACAAGAGATAATTGTCACAAATTGAAATAATTTTTTTAGGGGGGGGGAACACCCCCTTACTTGACAACTTTACGTACAAGTTTTGCATGAATTTGTAGCGTTCTCATCTCACATGAACAGTTTAAAGTGAGTTACTAGCTGAAAGTAACTGGCTTGGCCTTTTGCTTGACACTAGTACTATCGCCTCCTGTTTATGAGATCCCTGAATATAATCCCGGCAAAGCCAGTACGCAACACACCATCATTGGCGACCCGGACAGAGCACGTAATCAACCTTCTACAACAACCACAATCATCTCTTCTCATATCCAACAGATGGCAGCACTAAATAATCATCCCCAACATCAACAAAACCTGTGAACACTACTCACAGCACAAAGCCTGTCGCTAATGCCGCGCTTCATATCTGCACACGGCAACACGGCAGCATCACTCATGCATGCGCATCATCAACATGACGTCTACATGACGTCTTCTTCACTGGGGATGGAGTGTGTAGCGTTCTCATCTCACATGAACAGTTTAAAGCGAGTTACCAGCTGAAAGTAACTCGCTTGGACTTTTGCTTGACACTAGCACTCTCGCCTCCTGTTCATGAGATCCCTGGATCGAATCCCGGCAACGCCAATACGAATCACACTTCAAATTCAAGGCAAGTGCTAATATCACATCACTTTCTTCCACAGAGGACGCTGATAGATTTTCAGGGTATACTACAAAGTAGATCAATACCTGGGCATGAGATAACAGCAGAGGAATGGAGGTGAAATAAAATTAAGAACGATATTATTCCAATTACAACTTTGAAACTAGCAGCACCAGAATCTGACATATCATTTGAAATATAATAAAACAGTCTTAGGAAACTGAGGTTGCAAAAAGACAGATATATATTGTTTGCTTCTCTGCTTCTCTTCCTAAACTGTGATGGACTTTGCGAGAGCATCGACGTCTTTATCTACAATGACAATATAAAAGGAAAGGTCGATGACCCTATTGTTCAAAACATATTTACTGAAGTGGAGCCTCAACCACAGCCTTTAAGCGCTTTCGAAAAATGCCCTGACGATGAGCTTACTTGATAAAGAAGATTTGCTAAAGCAGAGCCATAGTAAACGAACGAAGTCCAATTAATTGGAGTTACAACATCCGTTTTCTTTTATTTTCTTTCTTTTTCTATTTCTATTCTTTTTTCTTTTTTGTAAACTATCATCCTTCATATATTTTGTTGTTTCACTCAACTTATTAGAAAATAAAAATTGGTGTCTTAATCTACTTTGGAGTGCTTGTTTTTCATGTTTTTCCAATTCATCTCATTTATTTATTTATTTATTTATTTTTACTATTGTAAAAATTTGTACCGTAAATGGTTACGTAGTTGAAATGCAACTACATATAATTTTAAAAGGTTTCAAGGGCTTCAAATTACAGATTGAAATGGATGCATAGTGATCGGATTGCTTTATCACTCTTTGATGCCAGAATTTCAATACGTAAGTGGATCCTAAATCAAGTAATGACGATTACTAAACTATCATAGCAACAAATAAAAATTTGTCCTAGATGCCTATGTTACTTTTTCCGGTTAGATCAAAATCTTGATTTTTGCATGCAATAACGATTTTTGTTTACGTTTCAGTATTTGCTAAAAAAAATACAAAAAAGGTGTAAGAACGACACTATGTAGCCAAAATCCACCAGACACTTTCGTTTTTAGAACCCAACATTTTCGACTTCTTTCGAATTTCTACAGATATGTCAGATGAGTCGTTATTTAATTTTGGCTGCGTAAGGAAAACGCGCTTTCTAATGAAGATTAAGTCAGGAATGAATATAAGGAACCAGTGGCGCAGCCAAGGGGGGGGTTTGGGGGTTAAAACCCCCCCCAGAGCTAAAAAAATTACTATAATTGCCGCTTATATGAATCAAAACAACTAAAGTTAAAATTAAGTTTTTTGGCCTTTCCGCCTTGGCAGAATCCACCGCTTTCTTAAAGCAAATTCTATACAACAATGTGATTCAATTAAACGGCGAAAATTCTACTTAAAACTGTGAAAGCGCATATTACACGCATAGGTTATGTCGCATAGGTTATGATTTTTGGACTGCGTCACTTTGTCGAGACGTCTTATAGTAAAAGATGGGTCATATACTCTCACAGAGACGCTTTGAGTTATACAGTATACAGTGGTCTGTTTTTTAATTGCATTTATGTCTTTGTTCCACGTTCGAAACAATAACAGATCATCGAATTCCAGAGAAAAAAAAACATACACATTGTAAGTCTATCTCAGTTTCAAGTGGCTTTTTTTGCGTTTTTTGCTCTCACCTATATCTAAGACCAAGCTATGTGCGTACACAGGAAAAAAATCTTTGCAAAAGTAAGAATTTAAAAAAAGTACTTAAAGTTATAAAAAGCTATTTTTCGATTATGAGCAGATTTTTGCAATCGGTGTTTCTTTCGAATCATTTGTTTCGTAGGGGGTCCAGGGTTCGGAAAAACTACTTTTTGTTTGTAACGAACTACAACTACAACTACTTTATAAAAAATGTAGTTAACTACAACTACAACTACTTATTTTTAAAAGTAGCGACTACAAACTACTTTCCAAAAGTAGTCACTACTTCGCTACTTTAGTAATCATCGCTAATTAAATACACCGCAAACGATTTTTCCCGATAGACCATAATGTAACAGAATTCTTTTGAACGTCCCTGTAAGCGAGATATAAATGCTACACATTTCATTTTCAATACTGAACATTCTATGGCAAACTTCAATAACATAAAACTTTCATGGCAGTCGGAGTATATTTATGAGACTTAGAGCACGGACAGACAAACAAAGCAAATTCATAGAACCTTTTTAATTATGTTGGAATTTTTTTTAAAAGAGGAAATTTGAAAACAAAAATTGTAATAATCTTACACATTTATGAGAGTGATGTAGCACAGTAGCGCTTAGAATCCTGCATCGGGTCGGGTTACCCGCTTTTAACCCGACCCGACCCGCCGTTCGGGTCGGCTATATTTTCCCGTTGCGGTTCGGGTTCGGGTCGGATTGACTTCAAATTTTTTTTTGCGGGTCGGGTTGGCTTTCATTCTTTCGGGTTCGGGTTGGCTTTTTGAATCTTGCGGGTCGGGTTCGGGTTGACCCGGTTTTTTAAAAGAATGTCCAAAATATTTTTTCACATTAAAAGTCTATATAAACCGCAGATCACAGTTTCACAAAAGCAAAATGCGTGCCTGTCTGTTTTGTTAATCTTAGAATTCGTATCAGGAAGTTAATATAAACATACTTTTTCAACTACTGGTACGATAATGGTTATAACGAATGCTCCTGCACAGCTGAAACATTTCTGCTGAATAGTTACAATTCTAATTCTTGATACTTCTAATTTTGTTATGGCAAAAAACTGTCTGATCGACAGGAAGACAGGAAACGATTATTTTGCGTTTTGCTTCTTATAGTATTTCGTTATAAATGGAAGTTTTGAAACCGCAACTAATTTTAAACAAGTTGGAAATTGTACGTCAAACGTGACAAACGGAGTGCGTTCGTACTGTAGCTAGTTATATAAATATTCAGACCTAGATGATTTTTAATTCTATGAAATGAATTATATCGTCTGCAGATTAATTTCTGTAATAAAATAAGTGTCTCGGTCGCTTGACGATTTAACATCCATCGGAAGCTCCTCTAACAAGAAAGCACCGATTTAAAAAAAAAAATTCAAATTTCTTAATAAATATTTTTATTAATATCTCCTAAAGTTTTGATTCGATTTTAATAAAATTTGAAATGTCTCGACAAAATTCTGCAAAGATAATATATCTTAAATCTCAAACCATTCGGTTGGGTAGTTTTTGCGTTGTTATATGCGGACGGACGGACGGACGGACAGACAGACGGACGGACGGACAGACAGACAGACGGACGGACGGACATACAGACGGACGGACAGACGGACGGACCAAGCGAGGACAATAGGTGCTACGTATTTATATAATTACGAACGCACCTAAAAAACTTTTAAAGATTAGATTTTTAGTTGTATACCGTTTAGAGTCCTGCATCGGGTCGGTTTACCCGCACCCGACCCGACCCGGCTCTAGATTTTTTTTGTTGTGGGTCGGATTCCGATCGGGTTGACTTCCACTTTTTTACTGTGGATCCGGTTGAATTTCATTATTTCGAGTTCGGATCGGTTTCAGGTTGGGTTTTGACTCTAGCGGGTAGGGGTCGGGTTGACCCGAATTTCAAAAGAATGTCCAAAATATTTCTTCAGGTTAAAAATCTATGTACAATAAGACCTCCATTCTGGTTTTTCTTCCAAAAGGCGGCCACCTCTATTTAGCGCCACTTTTTAATTCCTAAAATTTATATATTTGAAAACGCTTATATCTGTGAATAGCGGCCACCTCTAAATCTAGACACACGTAACATATGCAGAAGATTTTTTTTATATAGAAATAAAAACAACTTAAAATTTTTCTATTTATTTGTATGCTTGGGGGGGGGGGAGAAGAGTAAATTATGGGAAGTTAGGGGACAATTTAGATAGTTACTTATATATTATTATTAGGTAGAAACAAATTTGGACATTTTTTTAAAATAAAGAGTTTTAAATATTTGAAACTGTATGCTGGAGGAGGGGCAAAAAGGGAAGCGTAAATTTTGGGGACAAGGCAATAATTTTTATTTGTTGTCATTAGACAAATGAGTGAAAGATTTTATTTTTGTATAAAAATAAAGATTTAAAAATATTTTAAACTCCTTTGTATGCTACTATGGGGAAGCGTGAATTTGAGAGATTAGGGATAATTTAGAGGATTTATGTTTAGATAAATCCATTCTTTTTCTTTTTTTAATAAGGATTTTACATTTCTTTGCTTGCTGGGGGTGGGAGGCAAAAGGTAGAAGAAATTAGTCAAATAAAGATTTAACATAGCCAGACGACTATATTTTGGAAAAAAAAAAATCGTAGTTGTATAAAAACACATTATATTGAGAAGATTTCTATGGATTTAAATAACAGTACACGAAGTTTCTGACACCCAAACTGTGAAAATGACAGCTAATTTGTGACTGTGCCCGTCGTCTATGGAGAAATATATGACACTGCAAATGAGATTTGTCGCTGACGTTCGCAAATTGTTGCAGAGAACATATTTCGCACGAAAGAAACGAGTTATAATCATGTGATTTGAAGATTGGGACCTTTTTTCCTCCCTCCGAAAGTAGCGTCTATGCGCGCTACAAACTACTGATATTTTGTATCGCGCTACTCGCTACACTACACTTTTTTAATGTAGCGCGCTACACTACAAACTACTGGAAAAAGTAGCGGCTACTGTAGTTTCGCTACTTGTAGCGCGCTACTTCCGAGCCCTGAGGGGTTCTGTACACAAATTTAAAGACTATATTTCATTTGTTGGTAATGTTGCAACGAACTCTTGCTTATGATGGAGATTCGTATATTTATCGTTAAAATTTTATAAATTAGTTGTGGTTCCTCTTTTAGCTATTTTTAATTCTATCGCGCTTCTAATATTGTAAACGCTGTTTAAATGAATCATAACCAACGTAATTGCGGAGAAAAGCATTATGATTTCATTCATTTAAAAGACTGATTCAATTAACCGATGATTCATATAACCGGCGACCATCTTTATTATAAACTCAAAACCCCCCCTAGAACCGAATTCTGGCTGCGCCACTGTAAGGAACCAACAACCAGTTGAATAAAAAATTATATTTGCGATTAGTGGCGTAGAGAGAAGGGAAGGTCAAGTAGGAGAAAAATCCCCAGGGTCCTCAGAGGAAAAAAGAGCCTCCGTTACTATAAATTTTATAAAATTTTACGGAAAGAATTTTTTTCTGAACTTTCAAAGTTTAAATCTCATTATGGTATAGAATAGAAATGAAAAAAAACACTGCTCAAAACTACAAATTTACAAGTTTTTCTGATTTTAGAAAGTATATTTCAAGATATAAGTTCGTTGGTATAAGCTGCTCTAAGAAAGATTCCATGTAAGTATACTATAAAGCATCATGTGCAGTACCTTTTAATTTTTTAAAATGAAATTAATTAAAATAATTATTGAAATTATTTAATTCAGTATAAGTTGTTATAAATTATTATTATGTATTATTAATTTAAAAGTAATTTAATTTAAAAGTAGCAAATTCAATAAACATTATCATCTTCTGAATTTTCCTCTTTTATGTGACTACATGGGATCCCCTAGGAGGCTTTGTCCCAGGGCAAAATTTCTTAGAGCCAAACAGACGCGTAGATTTCGCTTTCTGCACCTCTGTTTGCGATCACTTGTATCATAAACAGTCTAAATGATCTGTAGTTGAACCGTCTCACTTTAGGAATTATTGTTATTATTATTATTATTATTATCATCATCATTATTACTATTATTATTACCATCATTACTACTATTACCATTACCACTATTATTATCATTATACACTCTGCATATATGGAGATTAAGTTTCTCAAATTTTTTTTGTTCTGGATATCGTTAGAAATATTTTTTTCGTCATCGAATAAGAATTCACGTTTTGGCTCATATTTATGATATTTTCTTTTCTTAAAGTATTTTTGTTACAGAGTTTATGCATTATTTGGCAATTGACACTCTTCGACAGCAATAAAATTTTCTCAGTACGGTTATTAGTAATTCTGCCTTCGATTATGCCAGTGTACAATAAAGTATTATGTAACCTTTCCTCTAAGAATCCTTAACTCGGGATCACTAACACTTTTTAGAATCATGTCATCATTAACCCTATTAGAATCCCTATTAACCCCCTTTAGAATCATGTCATCATTAGAGTCCTGCACGAATATTCTGCTGAAAGTCAACCCGAAACCCGACCCGAACCAGAAGTGAAAAAAAAATAATGCGTATTGTAATACAATGGGCGTTCAAAAAGTAAGTAACACTTGTTCCCCCACAGATGGCAGCATTGCGAAACAAGAGTGAAGCTTGCACAGATCAAGACTCCCTTATCATAGATCAGACTTGACAATCCGGAGAAAGTCTATGGGAGAAAATGTCCGCGGTAATTGCCAACTTATTCATTGACTTTCTCCGGAAAGTATCGCCGCCTGGCGGATACTACCGCACAGTTTCCATGTTTCAGGCTTTTTGAACACCAGTATATTTTTAGAGAAAATGTTGTTCTTTTAAATCCCAGAATTCTCCGATCAAACAAAACAAAATTCTCTCTACTAAAAAACTGGTATCCAAAAAGATAATAGAAAAATCTATAGAAATATCTAGCTGGTCTGCTACCGCATAGCTGCCAACTTTTACGCTTTTCTTACCACTAAATTTTAATAGAATTTTTTTCGTCATGTAATCACACGATACTGTCAATTTAATAAGATAAAATTTACTATAAAATTTTAGTGGTAGGAAAACTACTAGTTCATAAGCAAATGCATAGAACAAATGGAGCTGTGAAAAAATTTTGTGTTATTTCGTGTCGTAAATACTATTACTGACGATTGATGGCGCTAGTAGCAGGATAAGTATAGCGGTCAAAGGCAACTTGCTGATTGAGAGGTCTGATACTATGATAAGGAGGTCTTGGCACAGATGATGATTGAGTTCCACGGCTTCCAACGATAGCAATTTCATTCGAATAGTGGCAATCGTTGCTACGTAGTACGAGACAAAAATGGAGCTTCAGCTGGAAATTTACTCCAACCTTGGAGTACGCGAAACAGTACGTTTTTTGTGAGCAAAACATTTCACGAGTACGGAGACGTGGAAAGTTAAGCAAAGCTATTGTTCTTGCCCGACAATGCAAGACTTTACAAGGCACGCACAATACAGGGTTTGCTTCGCAGTTTTGGATGGGAGATCTGGCAGCATCCATTGTACAGTCCCGATCTGGCGATTTTAATGTGTTCGGTAAGCTCAAAGAACATTTGGGTGGGAGACAGTTTTCCAACGACGATTAGGTTCAGACAGCTGTACTACGCAGGCTCCTGGACCAAAGAGCGATTTTCTATCGTCAGGGCATCGAATGATTAGCGCAACGTTCCGACAAATGTCTGCAGAGACTGGGAGATTGTGTAGAGAAATAGTGTGGTGTATGTGTGTCATGTTGTATTGTAACGCACTTCTCAATAAAGTGTTTTTTGATTTACATTGTTTGAGTGTAACTTACTTTTTGAACACTCCTATTAAAATTATGGAAAAGAGTCTACAATTATATTTCTAATATCAATTTTATCACTTTTGTACAAAAAGGAACATTAATATGTGTGATGAGGTGAGCTGGAAAAATCGGAGAATGCTTATCGGAGATAAATGTGATCGCAATCTTTAAATACACTTGCGTTCATTGCTATAATCCTAGGTTCCCCTCCTGATAGGAAACAGTCGCAAAAATACAAAAGTTAAAACTAAGACGTTCACGTGAAAGTTTTCTTTATTCAGGACATTTCAACACATCTGGAAAGGCGCGGTGATGGTCCTCTTACACCTCTAAATAATCGACCTTCTTGTTCAGCAGTTAGAGAAAAACTCGTTTAATTTTTCAGATGCATTATCACCAACATTTAAATGAAAATAGGCCAAACACTGCGCTTCTCGTCAGGCGCTAACCGTCAATTTTTGACTGTTAGCGATAAACCAATATTGAGATTTTTGAATGAGAAATGAGAAAGGCATGCTATATTTGGCGGATATCAATTTAGTGATTTTTAACGTACAACCCGAGGTTATTTTTAGAAAGCGATATCATGTGTTATTAGAAATGAATAAAAATTTTGATATTGCACATATATGCAGCAGTCAATTTGTGAAAACAGCGGCTGCATTTAACACAAGATACGAAAGAAAGAAAAACAGCATATGTTAAAACCATCTGGATAGTACATTAATTTTCCGAATTGAAACCACAGAAAAGTATCGTGCAATTAATCTTACGATGAAGGTATCGGGGAACATTTTAAGATAGGAAGAAATAATTGCTTATCGGTTTAAAGAATTAAAAATGATTTTGTATAAGGGAATTTATTGTTATAGAAAAATTTAAGATAAGAAAACTAAATTTTAGAATAAAACATAAAATATATATGATTCTATATCATAATATGAAAATATATAGTATTTTTTCTTTTGAAATATATTTAGGAAAAATCCTTTCAACCCAAACCTCTTCCGAAAGAGTCAAAACCCTACCCGAACCCGAAACAGTCAACCTCAACCGGATCCGAAATTAAAAAAAAAATTAGCACCAACCATAACCACCATTTCAGAACTTTCTTGCAGGAGAGCGGGGGGGGGGGGGGGGGGAGATTCCATTGAAGGTTGAAAAAATGTCTTTTGATCTGTTAAGCACATCCGAGAAGCTACTGGTGCAGTTTCATTCTCAAATAGACATAATTATTTTAAAATAATTACGCCATTGGTAAAGTCTCACTTTGAGCATGTTGGATTATTAATTTTTGTATTTAAAGTTTTTATTTAATGATAATGGTTCTATTTTAGCCAAATCAAGCAAGTTGTTTTAGATTTTGCGCAATTTCTGATTTGTTTTCTTTTTTTAATTTGGCAAGTGATGAATGATACATTCTGAAATTCCAAATTCCCTGGGGGGGGGCGGGGTAATTGCCCCCTAACACCTCAAATGGCGCTCCTAGTATCAACCCGACCCATACCAAACCATGGTCCAGTCGAGTTCCTGTAAAATCGGGTTTCCCGATCCAATGCAGAAATCTACCCTTGATCGATAATTCTTTTCAGAATCATGCCAGCAGTAATACCTCTTAAATTAGACTAATTACTTTTCTATGTTACAAAAGGTTAAGGTTTTTAAAAATTATAGTATTATAAAAAAATATTGCTACAAAAATTGAACATGAACATGTGCCATGTATAGCGAAACAGTTCAAAACGCAAAGAATGGGCGGAGCTTCTTAACTAAGATTCGTGCTATGTATCAATTGGCACGTCTAGAATGATTGCAATTAACTTCATATAATAAAACATACATAAAATAAAACATTTAACCGCGTAAAATAATTTGCTGTAGGCAGAAATATGTAGCACTTGTCCTATTTGCGATTAATGAGATTTTTCAGGTACTGTTCTGAGCACGTCTTTCTTTTGGATGATATTAAAAAAAATAACTAATATAATAATATAATTAAACTTATTTTAATATTTTAATTACTGATCCTTAAAGGTTTAATTTCTCTTCATCACATTATACATAACACAGGGCTTTGTATTCGCCAGAAAAAGACTAAATTTAAAAGTTAAGAGCTTAAGTGTAGTACTTAAAATAAGAGAGAACTCATAAAAAATGCATTTTTTCCGATTTTTTTCCCTTAATGTCAGGCGTTATGCGGAACCAGTGGATTTTTCATACAATGATATATATACAATACTTCAGATTACAGAAAGGTTGCAGTCAGGGCTTAGCTCCGCCTACTTTAGAAAATCTTTTGGATGAAGAGAATTCACTATGTATTCCATAATAATTAATATGGCATTGATCTAAATTAACGTGGAAACAATAGAATCTATAATCTTGCATAAAAATTAGCACGCAACTGTTAAATGCTGATATATATATAAGCATTAGAAACATTTGAATATTTTTCTTTTTAGAAGTACATTTATAAAATTCGAGTTTATACATAACAACTCTTTAAACCCAGAGTAAAAACAGAAAAAGAGAAAAAGTAAAATATTTATATGATGTCAAATAAGTAAACTATCTAATATTATGCCGTGTTCATTAATCTGAATTAAAAAATACGTTAATATCGGAGTGATATTTTTCTTTAAACACTATTTTCTGGTAATTTTGACGACATTGCCAAGCATAGATCCGAACAGGCTAATTCATTTCATATGGGCTCGCTGATTTGCTGCTGTTGAAATGCAACAATTTAGGCTGTTGAAATGCAACAATTGAGGCTGTTGAAATGCAACAATTGAGGTACAGACACGGGAGGAGATAGCTTGGGTATGCTTGGTTGGAGTAAGGGAACTGTTTATCTACATAGCATAAAAAAATCAGGATGATCCCGGGCTAATTATTGTAAAGAATTATAAAGTCCATGATCTTAAATATTGTTCGAAAATGTAGAATTCAAATCCTTGATCTTGAGCATTTTTACGTAAAATGATGAAATATTTTATTACAGAAGCTGTCATTATAAAGGAAAAATTTCATTTATTATTCCAGGCTCGAAACTATAAGTAAGCACAGCATGAAGGATAAAAGTACAAAGATATACATATCGCCCTTGACACCCAAGGGTGAACAATCCAAGAAGTTAACTGCCAGAAGTCCATTAAGTAACTGATAATATAAATAAATTCAGATCTAACATATTCGTAGACGTGGAATGAAGAATAGAGGAAATAAACAGACAGATAGTGGCTTCGAAGGCAAGAAAATCTGTTAAAATTTTCTGTCTCTCCGAGCAGTGCAAGCGATTTTAAGAGAGCTAGGCGAAAGATACAAACGCGACATGTGATCTGTTTTAGCCAATCATAGTCTAAATTTGAAGGAATTAATCCCATTTCTGGCGTAGCGAGATCGTAGTGATTAAACTTCCGGATTTTATCGGCGCCAAATACTTTTTCTGGTTAGAAATAGAATTTTCTAGAAGCTTTAAAATTGTGGTAAAATGAAGTAATATTTTAGCTTCGAGAATAGGAATAAAATATATTCTTTGACTGCAGACGACTTTTTAGAATACGAGAGAAAAATTTTAATAATTGACACAGATTAAAAGTGAGAAATATTTAAATACTAAAACATAATAAAAGACATTTAATATTTTAATATAAGAAAGAATTTACAGAAATAGGGTTTTTTACGATGGAATAATTTAGAAAACATGAGATTTTATATCTTATTTAAAGAATTTACGATGCAGGATGATTTAGATACAGGAAATGATACAGATTATTTTATAATGATTTTAATAAAAAAAAACGTATTAAAATAAAAAATATAAGCGGGAATAGCCATTTTCAGAATAGAGTAAAATAGAATAAATACTATTAAGTGGATTAGGATAAAATGGCTTTACATATGGATAGTGAAGGACTAATTTAAGAATAAGAATTATTTTAATAAGCCGTGTTATATACGGAGCATTACTAAATGGAAAAAATTTATAGAATAATTTAGCAAATTGCGGAAAAATTTAAATTTTGTAATACATATATATATATATATATATATATATATATATACTTACACACTGCCTCTTCATATATGGCTAATTATTGTGTTACTATCCTCCCATTTCATCTTTATTAATATTTAAATTTTATTGAATTAAAAACGATTCGACCATCAAGAAGCATTGATCGAAAACATTGATGCTGTGACAAAACTAATCGCTTTTGATCGTCGTGTGACATATGAATACATAGCAGCATAATTGAACATTTCAAGGAGCGTGTATTCAATTTTACATGATCGTTTAAAAGTGAAAAAGGTGTGTTCCCGATGGATCCCCTACAATTTATCTTAAGCTGAAAAGGATGCTCGTGTGAAATGGTGCCAGGAAAATCTAAACAAATTCAACTCCGGTGCCTCAAAACATGTGTACGACATCGTAACATGTGACGAAATATGGATTTACTCCTATGAACGCGAAACAAAACAACAATCGACTGTTTGGGTGTTTCCAGATGACCCTAGACCGACAAAAGTTGTTCGTACAAGAAGTGCTCCCAAATCATTATTGCTGCGTTTTTTTAGTAAACCTGGCAATATTGCAACCACTCCTTTGGACGATCGTAAAACAGTCAATGCTCCTTGGTAGAACACAATTTGCTTGCCGAAAGTAGTTGTAGTACTAAGAAAAAAAATTAAATGTCGCATCATTCTGCACCAGAATAACGCCAGCTTACACTCTGCTTCGCTGACTATAGATTATTCGAAGCTTGAAAAAATCGAATTGATGGCTCATTGCCCGTATTCACCGGACATAGAACCTAATGATTACTTTTTATTTCCGTTCATAAAAAATAAATGCATGGTGAATGTTTTAACAACTCGGAAGAAACTTGTGAAGCTTACAAATGCCATGTTTCTGCCACTTGCAGAGTGTATAAATGGTCTGATGATTGGTTTATTCGAATGAGAAAATGTATCGATACTGCAGGGGAGTACTTTGAGAAGCAATAAAACATACATTCTTGGTAAGAAATTATTTCTTGTATTACTTTCTAAAAACTGGAGTACTACCCCTCATATGTACTCAGCTTTGTCCCAGTCCTTGTTGTTTTTGCATGTTTTAGGCCAATATTGCCCAGGTACCCTGGTTCGTGTTACATTGTCATGTCGTGCTGTGACTATTTAAACTTTTTGTATAATAATTTTCTATTTATAATAGTTTCTTGAAATTTTATTGACGTCTTCCGAAAAATTCCCAGACTGTAATACGTTAAGCAATTCTTAGCATTATGCGGCACCGAAAGTCCTCTTACATTTGCATTACTAAACAAATTATAGTTCCTGTAGTTATGATTGTTTTATAAAATGAAAGCACGCATTAATGCACTGTAAAATAAGTGTATCATTTTACGGTAAAAATCCGTTTATTTTGAAAAATAGAGAATAAAAAAAGAATCTTTAAACCGTTTATTTAACTGCAATATTTTTTAAAAGAACAAAAAGTTCGTAATAAATACAGATTTTATTTCGGATGAAATCTCTAAACTGTTTATTTTACTGGAAAATTATGTTAAAGTTGCTAAAAGTCCGTAATAGTACAGATTTTTTTTGTAAAATAAAGAGTTTTTTACTGGCTACTGGCTGATCTTTTTCTGTAAAATCAACAGATTTTTTCATTGTGTACTTAGATATAGAGCATTTAATTACTTTATTTTGTACTGTGGAAAAAATTTGTCAATAATACTCTGCAAAATAAATCTAACAGTTCGAAAATTACGAAAGATTAACCTAAATATTTTTCAGATATTTTTTTTTATTTAAAATATGGACGTTTGGTTGATAACTTTTCTCTGTAATATCAACAGACTTTTTTTTTACAGTGTGGTACTAACACACTCTCTATATAAATAAGAATACTGTTATGTTTCTTAGTTAATAAGTAACATACATGGAGAAAAGTGATAGATGGTAATATCAATAGCTCATTCCTCCAACCCCCCCCCCCCCCACCAAAAAAAAGGGAGGGTTCTCTATAGTTAAGTGTTAATATGTAAAAATCCAATATGAGTGAAACCAGAAATACCAGAATGAAAAAGTTCAATTTTAAAATTAAAATAAAATCTTTTAAAATTGTATTTCGAGTATAAAAGGAAAAAATATTGCAACAGGAGTTATATTTAATATATATAAGTAGAGTAAAAAGGCCGCTATTAGACCATTTGGGAGGGGGAGGTGGATCGTGGATCTTGGTGGATATGAAGGGTTCGGGTATTTATGCATAGCTTGAATTCCTTGGATTTTTGTGAAGGGGAATTTTTATTCAAACAGGGGATGTATGCAATTTTTGTGAAGGGGTCTGAGCCTTTTTATTCAAATAGGGCTCGTATCCCATTATTTTGTGAAAGGTGCCTGTATTTTTGTTTACCATAATGCGTATGCATTTTAGTTTCTTTTTCAAGGGACACTGTATTATACCCTGATATCAATGCGCATGCTATATATTTAGCCTCACTTGAGTTCATATTTTTTATCTAAAATCCCTATGCGACCTCCTACTCTAACACAGTCAAAAAAGCATATCTCCTCCAAAAATATCCCTATAAAATTACGGTAAAAACATACTATAAGACGCTTCTTATCACTGAAATCCACCCTCAAAAGTGGAGGGGGTGCACAAATCGACCCTCAAAAGTGACGCATGCCTCTTATCGTATCTACCACAGCAATCCACCAAAATCCACCCTCCGAGATCCACCAAGATCCACGATCCACCTCCACGACCCAAGTGGTCTACTAGCGGCCTTTCTATCCTACTTATATATATATATATATATTATCTTCAATAACTGTATGCAAATAACGAAACTGAAAAATGTCCGGGCCAGGATTCGAACCTGGGATCTCTTGGCTTGCGAAACCTGGCCCGGACATTTTTCGCCCAGTTGGAAAATTACAACTCATATGATTTCTTTACCAATTTGAATAATTGTGTTAAAATTAATCTAGTGTAATCCCGTATCCAGCGTTTACTGGCGTTCCAAATTACCTGCAATTTATTCTGTTGAGCTGATTCAGATATCAGACCAGATGCTATGATCAATAAGGTTAACTGGATGAATTAGGTCCTCCAGATTCAACCGGGATGGCTCAGTTGGTAGAGTATGGCCGCTTCAGCCTAGAGATCCCAGGTTCGAATCCTGGCCCGGACATTTTTCGTCCAGTTGGAAAATTACAACTCATATAAAAAGCTCATGTAAAATTGGTTTGACACATATGTGTTTATATTTCGATGCGTAAAAATTAATCATTATTTATTTTCATCACTCTGAGAAATTTGAAATAAATGGCCAAAGTCGTGTTTCAATATTTTCATTATGTTGTCACATAGTTACTGAAAATGCCATTCCATGACAATCATGAAGTGAAGAATCAAGGCTAGAATAAAGCTATTCATCCACGAATACCTTGGGTGTACACTAGTCTCTCTTTATTGGCTTTTAATTTATATACATATATATATATATATATAATATATATATATAGACACGAAAAAACAGCGAAACAGTTTATCGTTTCAAGGGGATACCCAGTTGCAAGCAACTCCACTCCCTGTCTATGAGTAGTTCACATCTTAAAGGAGCCATGTAAAAAAAGTATAAAACGAGTATATATATATATATATATATATATATATATATATATCATCATCATCATCATCATCATCATCAACCGTTTTCAATCCACTGCTGGATGTAGGTCTCCCCCAGATTTTTCCATTGTTGCCTGTCTAGTGCTTTAGTCATCCAATTAACACCGGCCACTTTTCTGATTTCGTCACTCCATCTTACTTGAGGTCGTCTTCTTGGTCGTTTTACATCTCTGGGATACCACTGTAGGGTGTTTGTGCTCCATCTATTGTCTTGTCTTCTTGCAATGTGCCCAGCCCATTTCCATTTTAGCCGTTTAATTCTCTCGATGATGTCAAAAACTTTCGTCTGACTTCTTATCCACGTTATTCTCTTTCGGTCTCTTCTGGTTATGCCTAGCATACATCTTTCCATACTTCGCTGCGTTGTTTGTAATCTTTGTACCATCCGTTTTGTTAGTGTCCAAGTTTCTGCTCCATAAGTTAGTGCAGGCAAAACACATTGGTTAAACACCTTTCTTTTCAAACAAAGAGGCATGTTACTCTTCAGAATAATATTGTTCTTCCCAAAAGCACTCCATCCATTTCTTATTCTTCTATTGATTTCATTCATGATACTGTTGTCTGATGATATTTCTTGTCCAAGGTACACATAACTTTCAACATCTTTAATCTCAGTGTTGTTGTAGACGATTTTCTTTTTTGATGCAAATGAATTGAACATCACCTTAGTCTTTTCCAAATTTATTTTTAATCCCACATTAATGCTAGCTTCTGCTAAATCTTTTAGCATATTTTGCAATTCTTCAGGGCTATTACTGAAAATTAAAATGTCATCAGCAAACCGGAGATGGCTTAAATATTCCCCATTTATTCTAATCCCTTTGTTTTCCCAATCCAGCTTCTTGAAAATACTTTCTAAGACAGCAGTAAAAAGCTTAGGCGAAATGGTGTCTCCCTGTCTTACTCCTCTTCCAAGCTTGATCTTCGCTTTTCCTTTGTCCAAACGGATGGTGGCTGTTGCTTTCTTGTAGATCTTCTTTATGATATTGATATAAGGTTTGTCTATACCAATGTCCTCCAGAGAAGTAATTACTGCAGATGTGTAGACCGAATCAAATGCTTTTTCATAATCAATAAAGGCAAGGCAGAGAGGCAAATTATATTCTTTATGTTTTTCTATAACTTCCCTTACTGTTTGAATATGATCCATTGTGCTAAATCCACTTCGAAATCCTGCTTGTTCTCTAGGTTGAGCTGAGTCCAGAGCTGATTCAAGTCTTGTCGTTAAAACTTTGGTGAAAATTTTATAAATCACTGACAGTAAGCTGATTGGACGGTAGTTTTTAATGTTTTCCTTTTCTCCTTTCTTATAAAGTAACACCATCACAGCATTATTCCAATCTTCTGGTACATCTGATTTCTCGAGACATTTGGAAAACAGTATGGCTAGCATTTTTGCAAATTCTTCTCCTGCTTCTTTGATAAGGTCAATTGTAATTCCATCTTCGCCAGGGCATTTACCTCTTTTCATGCCTCTAATGGCTTGTACAACTTCATCTGTCATCACTGGGATTATCTCTTCAGTTTCTGTTATGTTTACTAGTGGATCACGTAGGTTGATTTCCCTTTTATCTTCACATTTATATAGATCGTTATAGAATTTTTCGACAATGTGTACTATTTCATTATTGATTTTGGTGATTGTTCCATCTGCTCTCTTCAGTGCAAAAATACCTTTTCTTCCAACACACAGTTTGCGCTTAGCTGATTTTAAACTTTTGTTATCTTCTAGAACTTTTTTGACAAGATCACAGTTAAATTTTCTGATATCTTCTGTAACACATTTTCTTACCGTTTTACATAATTCTGCATATTCAACTCTTGATTTAGGATAGTTTTTCTTCATTTTTAATTCTCTGCGTTTCTTCATCAATCTTCTTGTTTCTTCTGTTATTTTCTTTGTTTGCTTTACTTGTACTTCACCAGCTATCGTCCTTGCAATTTCTTGTAGAGTATTTGTTATTTTCTTGTTCACTACTGTAACATCTTGTTCTTCTTCTAAGATTGATTGAAGTACTTGAAAACGATTTTTAAGTTCTAAATTAAATTCTTCTTTATGTTTCTGGAGATTTATAATATCGACTGATTTCTTTGAGCATTGCAAAAGCTTCATTCTTTCCACTTTAGTATTTAAAAGCAGTTTGCATCTAACTAACCTGTGATCGCTTCCTGTATTGAAGTTATTGAGAACGCTGCAATCCTGAATAAGATGCTTTTTGTTTGTCAAGATGTAGTCGATTTCACTTGTTGAGCCATTTGCACTACGCCATGTCCATTTTCTTTGTGGCTTTTTCTTGAAAAATGAATTCATGATATACATCTGTTCACATTCTGCAAATTCAATCAATCTGTTTCCTCTTTCATTACGCACCCCATATCCATGATTTCCTACTGAGAATTCACCTTTCTTTTTTTCCCCAATTCTAGCATTCCAGTCTCCCATTATTAATTTTATGTAGCATTTTCCTTTTTGATGCATTGAAGCTACTTCTTCATAGAAATCCTCAATTTCTTCATCAGTATAGCTAATTGTTGGTGCATAAACTTGGGTAATTTGCAGCTTGTATCTTTTTGACACTTGTATAACTAACCTTGCAACTCTATCTGATGCACTATCATATTCTACGATTTGATTCTTCCACCTTTTATGAATCAGAAATCCTACACCACTTGTTTTTCCATCTTCTGTACCTCTGTAGTACAATACATGTCCACTGGCAAGATCAATCTTCTCTTCACCTTTTCTTCTTACTTCGCATAATCCTAGAAATATATATATATATATGCATATATATTTCTTTTCTGGTGGTAAAATAATAATATTAATATTAAATAGTAATTAATAGAAAATTAATTAATATATTAATTAATATTAATTAATTAATTAATTAATAACAATAAATTAATAAATAATAAATAATATTAATATTAAATATTAATACCCATCTCTTTTTGAAACAGAACAATCTACAAAAGCATCAAATGTTTTGTTGATAATGAACATTTTCAAATATTTTAATATTAAAGTTCCATGGTTGTAGATTCTGGCTGGAGTAGAATAGCAAAGAAGATAATTTGTCCGGCAAAGATATATGATGAATGCCGCAAAGTTTGGCTATAAATTTCAACATAACATCGTACAGCGTTCGTCGTGTCGCAATATCCCATAATCCGTAATCCCAGAAAATCAGTAGACAAACTTGAATAAAAATCCAGAATACTTGCAAGTTTTCTTTATCAGACTGTAGACCCAAGAATGTTTCAGGTTGGAGGGCGGGTGGTCGTTCACATAAAGATATTGCGACTTCGTTATGCAATGGTTAAGGGAAGTCTGAATGACTTTCTGAGGTGCACATGTGCGCCAAGAGTCATACCAATATCGCCAGATTACACGTGCATCAATTTAATCGCCATTCGGAATTTTAAAACCGTTTAGTAGATAACAGTGTTAATTTTACGTGGGAGTTACAGAGCAGGGATGCTATACTAGGCGCTTTATCAAAATAGAGGTTTTAAAGCAGCTACCCTGTGATTTGTTTTGAGAAAGTGGAACTTGTAATTTTAGGGTGTGGATAGATATTAATAAGAAATGTGAAACAAGCAGCTGAAAAGCATATAGATTTGAATTCCAGATGAAACAGACAGTTGAAGATTGACAGAAAAAAGGCACTGCGATGTAAAATATCAGTAAACTTTAATAGATTTACGGAGCGGATATTTCTAATAAAAGAATACCAGTGTATCAATGCATATGTGAAATAACCGTAGCGTCGTCGCATTTTTAATTTAGAAGGGGAATACTTTTATGCGGTTAAAGAAAAGCTGCAAAATAAATGAAAGATTACATGTACATGATTAAATAGCATTTATCATGGGATAGTCAGACTTTGCTTTAGAATGAAAAAGTTTAAATAAAGATATATAATTTAATTTTTAGAAAACATTAAGAAATTATAAATTTTGAATAAAATGACAAATATATATGATCTCTACATCGTAAGTTGCTTTGTGGATTTTAATACCGTGGTTTCTTTGAAGTATTTTATTAGAGTTTTTTTTTTTATTGATTTTAAAATTGTAGTTCGTTTAGAGTATTTTATTGAAGTTTCTTTATGGATTTTAAAATTGGAGTTCCTTTGCCTGTGGTTTATTCTGTTGAGCTGTTTCAGATAACAGACCAGATGTCATTGCCAAAAGTTGACTGAATGGAATGTGTCCGTCGCATTTGCTCTAGAATAGCTTTGAAACAGGATATCTCAAATCCAACCTCACTAATGTTAAACCTAAGAGCGTGGAATGCATTCTTATTTTAAGAATATCTCATCGGAAATTTAATATTTTTAACTTCTTTAATCCGTATATTCTTCTGAGAAAATGTCTCTTTTGGTTTTAGTTGACAAATATTTCTAAAGTATATCCTTAATTTAATATTTTTTATGTTAAAATCTGACGAGTTGTGAGTAATATTTCAACACTTCAAATAAAATTAAGTATATATTTTAGAAATATTTTGTAAACTAAAAAAGAAAGAGATAATCTTTAAAAAGAGTACACAATAAAGATAAAAATATGAATTTCCCGATGAGATATTTTAAAAATAAGAATGCGTTGCACGTCCATAGGTTTAACATTAGCGAGAGGAATTTGAGATCTCACCAACCAACACGGTTAAGCCAAGGTCCCGGGTTTGAATCCCGACCTGCTGGATACTTTTTCACTCAGATGGAAAAATTACAATTCGTATCGAATATTCACCTTGGAAATTTAACATTGATAACAATCGTCATGTATGAGTGTATCAGAATATGAATGCATGCAATACATTGCGTGTGAATACACCTATAACTTCTCTTGTAACCAATTTATAATTTTATAAATAGAGAAATTAAAATAAACTTTTTCAAAAAGTTTTTATTTCTGACAAAAAATACAGGAAAATCTAATTTGATTATTTTGATCATTTGAGTACTTTTTAAATATTATTTTCATAACTGCCAGTCTGTTTTTTTTAACTCAAATATACTCAGAATTTTTGTTATGTGGTTCATATTTGCGCTCAATTATTAAGTAAAATTTGTAATTCAAAATCTTCTTATTTGACTAAAAATTAACTGTCATAAAAAAGGAAGAATTGAAATATATATTTGTTATTTTTTATTATTTTCAAACTTTTTTTCCGTAAAAGGGTTACCTTTTCGCATGCGCGGCTCAAGGCTAGGACCATTAGAATAAATTCAAACCTTGACCCTGATATTTAAATAAACTTAAGTAGCACAATTGCTTTTTAAATGCAACGGGTGTAACAAAACTAAATTAAACTTATCATGTGATATCTTTTATGTAAGTATACTGCAACTAATTACAAATCTTCGTACATTCTGTAAAATTACATGATACGCAATACAAAGTTTGAAACATAATAATTATTTAAGATATTTCGCTACTGTTGATCAAGATATATTGCAAATTCCTCCAAATATTGATCGATATCTCACTCATCTAAAACAAAACATAAGATTGAAGTATTTAATATGCATACCAAAATAATAACTATAAAGGTAAACACGAGCTAAATAAGTGAAATTGCCTTATCACGAATTCAGCTGTTCTGGATTTTCCAATGTGTATTAAGAGTATCGCTTTTAAAACCGCTTGGTAACGATAGAAACAGATTAATAAACTGATAAAAACTAAAAATGATAAGCCATTTAAAAAATAGGAAATCACGATTACAATTTTGTTTAATTATGAAATTCAGGTACCAGAAATTTTACAAAAAGTTTATTTATAATTATTATCTTGCGTTTGTATTTTAATGTAGGGATTATGTAATATTTTTTATGTTTAGTGATAGGCATAATCGAGTTATTCTGATAATCGAATGATTTACGTTCGAATTATTTTGATAATCGAATGATATAAAAAATATTCAAAATTATAGCTAGCCATTCATTCTTATGATTGATTCTCATTAAATGTTCTCAGATCCAAGAAAAATTCCCTATGTCAGGGAGATTCAAATAATTTTAGGGATTTAGGGAACACTTCCCTTAAATCTAGGGAAATTTTGGAAAAGTGGAAAAACTTTCCTAAAATTTTGTAACAAAGATAATTTTTAAGTCATTTTTAACACTTTCCAACCTATTTGAAAAGTGTTTATGACTTCGGTTTGTCTGCCGTCTGCCATTTGTCCGTGCTCTAACTCCCGTAAATATGCTCGGATTGTCCTGCAATTTTTATATGTTATTGTCGTTATATAAAGCATGTTCCCTATTTCAACTGAAGTGTGTAGCGCTTATAGTTTTTTTACAGGGAGGCTCAAAAGAATTCCGTTACATTACGGTCTATGGGGAAAAATAATTTGCGGTTTATTTTAATGATGTTACACAATTTCAAATGCATTGTAATTGATAAATATCACTAAGGCACATTACAAGAAGCTTAATATGGAATAGGGTGTGCATGGCACTTATAGTTACTTTACAGGGACAGTCAAAATAATTCCGTGACATTACGTCTACGGAGAAAAATCGTTTGCGGTTTAATTAAATAATGTTTCACTATTTTGCATTGAAATTTATATACATCACAAAGGTGCATTACAAGAGGCTTACTACAGAATAGTGTGTGTATAGCAGCATCGTTCATTGATAGGGACACACAAAAGAATTCTCTACTGTCTGTTAACAATAATTCCTGGAAGTGCGTTTTAAGTTGCTGAACGCGATTTTAAATTTAACTCACCTTTTGTCTATTACTTGGTGTGTATAAATTATGTATTTAATATACAGGGCAGCACAAAAGTTTTGCGAACATATTTCCGTTTATTGACAGAAACTCCAGAAGGAGAATTTTAAACTGTGCTACGCGTTTCCTAAGTAAACTAAAATTTAGCGTCCTATGTAGTATATATACAAATCTATAGATCATATACATGGCTGAATAAAAGTATTCGGATATTTTTCCGAATATTTTATATGTTGGTAATTTCTAAAATTACGTTTCTTAAATATGTTATGCGTTTTCCAAATTGTTTACTTAGATGTTATCTTTCAGCTTATTAAACGGTCATGATTTGTAAAATTATTTTGGAATCGTTGGAAAGTGTTACATAATCTATGCTTGACGCATGATTTTTCTTTCTTGTTAAATATTTATAGAGTATTACGTAGAAGGACTTCAGAGTTTTCTCAACCAATCACACTGTCACTCTGTACAGCTTTAATATTTATTGTCCAGCAGAAAAACAAATGACGCAAAGCATCTCAGGTGACCAAAAAACAATTTTTTTTCAATCTTCCAATTCGCCTTTAGCTCGTGCATACATACAAGATTAACACGTTCATTGCCGGGTTAAAATTACTGGAATTTTATTTTATTTAGAAAGTTCGAATTCATACCAGGAAATATTAATAGCAAATTTTACTTTATTTAATTACAGACATTTCGTGACTACATAAGATAAAAATTCTTCTTTCGGAATTTCCGGTGCGAATGTGTAATTTTAGATTGATAAACCACGAGTATACTCGTGGTTGGCAGCGAATGGGTTAAGCTTTTACGTGGTTGATAGCAGTGTGTTGGATGTAATCATCTAAAGGGATAAGCATTGGCTAAATATCATTGAACTAATTTTGCAATTAGTTTTGATGTTGTTGCTGAACTAAAAATAAATTTCCTCTTAGCAACCGTTTGTAAATTAAAAATGCCACGCCAAATTGCATGAAATCAAAATATATTGCACAGCTATTAAAGACACATAGTTGCATTTTCTTTACATTTTTCTTTCAATGATATTATTATTTTTTTAAGCATATTTATATTGCGTCTCTTTTTGGCCACCACTAATTTTCTAAATTTATTTTCGTGTCCCATTACTACAACAATTGCAAGAAATAGATCCACCGGACGTGGGTTTATGACATTTGCAAGATCTAAATCTAAAATTTTCTTAAGGAAATAGTGGTGCTCAAAATTTTGAATTGGTCTCTATTAGTAGAGACCGCTACGAGGCCTGAATTGGAGAGCAATCACCATTTTTCGATCAAATACTCAATATGTCACAATATTTTTATATACATATCTCATAATTGTGCTACTGGTAACCCACACGGGTATTTTAAAATGTATCGGTTAAAATACACAAAGAGAAAAAAAAGTGAAATTTTGGGCGGGGCCACTGAGTTCAACAAATTTGGATCTTGAAGAAATTCCGACCTTAAACATGACCTTTTCTTTGCTTAAATGTCTGCGATAAAAAAAATTTGAAGTGATTTGTTCATTAGATTATACAATTTCAAATCATGGATATTTATGATATTTAAAGTATGTTATTTAGGTGCTTGGATAAACGAGACCTAGAAGAAAAACTCAGATATAAGCTCACATATATGTCTTTAGACTTTTTTTTTTAAGTTTTCCGATTAAATTTTGAGTTTTCCAGCTGGTTCAAAATTGATAGTGATAAAATTTATGAGGGTCGCGCATTAGCTAATATCACTATACAGCTCCCTCCTCCCAAAAATAGGAATCCCGTGTATTACCATATACAGGGTGATTCATAAAAGATGGGCAGAACTTTAAGGGGTTATAGTACACTTAAAGACAAATAATATTAAATAGGAGACTAAGGGTCCCAGACGTATTCCCAAGGAGATAGGGGGCATTAAAGTTTAGGGTCCGAAATTTCAAATGATTATAAAACATGGAAAAATTGGTCGATTCGTTTGCGGTTTTTGCAAAAAATTTTCTTTATGCCAGTATTTTCTTGAAATAAAATTTTAAAGTTCAATTTCAAAAAATGCCGATAGGGGGCGCTTTAGACTTTGGAGTAACAAACAACTATTTTTTAACGTTATTTTTTGTATTTCTTTAAATGATTTCGAAAGCTTAGACTTAAACTTAAATTTTGATCTAAAAATCTGAGTCCTAACGAGTAGTTAAGTAGCGTAAACTGAAATTTGAAATTTGAAACCCTTCTCCCCCCAGAACAAAAATCAGTTATTCCCGATCTTTGTGTCGTAGATTAGGCTCTAACTACTGCCGCGTTTTGCTAAAATTATTCTTTATGTCAGTATTTTCTTGAAAATAAATTTTAAAGAAAATTTTCAAAAAATTCCGATAGAGGGCGCTTTAGACTTTGGAGTAACGAACAACTATTTTATACCGTTATTTTTTGTGTCTCATTAAATGCTTTCTAAAGCTTAGACTTAAATTTTCAGCCCAAAATCTGAATCGTTAGACGTGGTTAAGTTTCTGGGGAGAGGGGTTTGAAATTTCTACTCCTGAGCACAGTTCAGTTTACCATGTCCACACATTGTGTGCTGTGATACGAGGTAAAAAGACCCAAATTAGGATTATGTTACCAAAGCATATTTATTAACATGTAATCACAATAAATGTTCAAAATTGTGACCACCAGAGGTTATGCACGCAGAACAACGGCGACGAATGGAACGGCGAACATTCGCGAAAACATCAGGCTTTTCGAGCACTTCCCCTACAGCGGCGGAAAGTCTGGCGACCAGTTCCTCGGGGGATTCAATGGGTGTCTCATACATAAGAGCCTTCAATCGTCCCCAAAAAAAAGAAATCGAGGGGTGAAAGATCTGGCGAGCGAGCAGGCCAAGCAACAGGACCACCTCGACCAATCCATCTGTTCGGAAATGTGATGTCCAGATAGTTGCGGACGTCTCGTACGTAATGGGCTGGCGCTCCATCGTGCTGGAACCACATGACCCGCCGGATGCGTGGAGGAACAACGTTTAACAGGTCTGGCAGCACATGTTGCAGAAATGTGAGGTATGTTTTACCGTTGAGGCGTTCAGGAAGAAGGTACGGTCCGATTAGGTGGTCTCCGAGGATTCCTGCCCAAACATTGATGGAAAAGCGTCTCTGATGAGCATGTGGATACGTAGCATGTGGATTGACATCCGCCCATACATGTGCATTGTGTGTGTTAAATGTACCTTCACGTGTGAAGGTACATTCATCGGTGAAAAGCACAGTTCGTCCAAAATGTGGATTTAGCGCGTTCTGCTGCAGAAACCAGCGGGCGAATTCAATACGATTTGGATAATCCCCTGGAGACAGTTTCTGGACTCGTTGCACATGAAACGGGAGCAAATGTTCATCCTTCAGTACCCTCCAAGTCGTGGACTGTGAGGTATCCACCTGGCTAGCCACTGTTCGTGTACTTGTACTTGGCTGCGCCGCTACTACATCCAGAATGGCTTCTGCAACAACTACTGATTCGTCCTTTTTTGCACGACCTGCATTCGACCGGGAAGCGAGAAATGATCCCGTCTCACACAACTGTCTGTGCAAGCGCTCGAAAGTTTTGCGGTTAGGCAACCGCCTGTTAGGAAATCGCTCTCCGTACATTCGTTGTGCCTCTGCACCATTTCCATCTGCCGCTCCGTAAATTAAATGCATCTCAGCCTTTTCCTTATTCGTGAAGGGCACCATCTTCCGATTCATTACTACAGCGACTTACACTTGACTCAACGTTCAGTGATTTTTATGCCTGAATCGTGTCGAAATTTTGCATACGTGTTCTTCTTCTTCCCCATTTGACATTTGCATACTTTCTGTTTCCTTCTTCACCCGGTGACTAGCGTCAGGAATGGAGCTTTAACGTTTGCATGAGCGACGTTTCCAACTGTGCCAGTGCCTTTATGAGTGAATTCCGACTATGCAGTCCTTGACGAAAGTTGTATTTTTGCCTCGTATCACAGCACAGAATCGTTGGGCATGGTTAAGTAGTGCAAACTGAACTATGTTCAGAAGTTGAAATTTGAACCCCCTCCCCTCGCTACTGAACCACGCTCAGCGATTCAGATTTTGAGCTGAAAATTTAAGTTTAAGTCTAAGCTTTAGAAAGCATTTAATGAGACACAAAAAATAACGGTATAAAATAGTTGTTCGTTACTCCAAAGTCTAAAGCGCCCTCTATCGGAATTTTTTGAAAATTTTCTTTAAAATTTATTTTCAAGAAAATACTGACATAAAGAATAATTTTAGCAAAACGCGGCAGTAGTTAGAGCCTAATCTACGACACAAAGATCGGGAATAACTGATTTTTGTTCTGGGGGGAGAAGGGTTTCAAATTTCAAATTTCAGTTTACGCTACTTAACTACTCGTTAGGACTCAGATTTTTAGATCAAAATTTAAGTTTAAGTCTAAGCTTTCGAAATCATTTAAAGAAATACAAAAAATAACGTTAAAAAATAGTTGTTTGTTACTCCAAAGTCTAAAGCGCCCCCTATCGGCATTTTTTGAAATTGAACTTTAAAATTTTATTTCAAGAAAATACTGGCATAAAGAAAATTTTTTGCAAAAACCGCAAACGAATCGACCAATTTTTCCATGTTTTATAATCATTTGAAATTTCGGACCCTAAACTTTAATGCCCCCTATCTCCTTGGGAATACGTCTGGGACCCTTAGTCTCCTATTTAATATTATTTGTCTTTAAGTGTACTATAACCCCTTAAAGTTCTGCCCATCTTTTATGAATCACCCTGTATAGGTATTCATTGCTTGAAGAACTAGTCTGTAATTGCACATAACACATTTTTAGCTACTATTTAACACGAACTGCAGACAGTATTCTGCCCATTTCATATTGCTAAATGTTTTGCATGGATGTCTACATTACAAATGAATGTCTATTACAATGGCGATGGGGAAAATTTAGGTATGATAAACTTTGAGGGGTGGAGTAGAGATGTAATAAAAATATATTAATGCGATTTCTGTGGATAATACGTGAAAAGAAAAAATGTATAAAATTAAAAATGGACAGTTACATCCAAAACATTTCAGTCTATAAGCTGTCATAAAAAAGAGATGAATGTAAAATCAAGATACTTACACTCCTTAGAATTTCCAAGGAACAGAACAAAGGGTTCTACAGAACTAACAGTTTTAAACTTTTTTTTTTTTTTACCTTAGCACTCTCGCGAGTATGTAAAATCCGCATATATGACAGATTATATATGTCTTTTAAATAATCTATGCCTGGGAAAAGATGAACTGTGTATATGTGGCACAAAGCACAAAGCACATATACACAAAACAGTAACATAGTAATAAGTAATGTCAAATGGAATAGTAAAGTGAATTAGGCTTGTGTAAATGTGGCACAAAGCATATACACATAGCAGTAACATGGTGATAGTAATGCGAAAGTAGTGTTATCGAAATCTTTTACAAAGTAGAAATATGCGTTTATTAATGAATGTACTAGAAAAAAAATACATCAGAAATTAAACTAGAAATTACATTTAAAAATTACATTAGAAAAAAACAGAGTGACGGCAGTGTATATGGCATTGCTTTACAAACACTATAGAGTTTGTGTCTCAATTTAAAAGTTTCAAATTTTAGCCTCAAGCGTTACCTCCAGCATATTGTATACATGAAGTTTAATAAAATATTGTCTTTTCACGAAGTTATTTTTCTATATCTTTTCACGTTATTGCACTTTAAAGATGTAAAATATTGTTTTTATTTTTTTTGATTGCAATAAGCAAAATTCATTAAACATTTTTGAAAATATTATTATTTCACGACACACCAGCGGGTCGCAACCCGTAATTTGGGTCTATACAATACTTGCCCAATTTGAGCTCAACCGAAGCCATCACTTGGACACTATCGTGCTCACTTTCTTACACACATACATATATCATAAAAAAGAAACACGTAAATGGACTCTGAAATCTTGAAAACTATGAGAAATACCCACATGCAGACGCACATACATACAGAACTTTTGTAGCAATAGCAAAAGCGGATTTAGGATGCCTCAAAACATGAGGATACAATAAAATTTCATGTTCGTTTCTTTATCATGTTTAAAAGAGTTGGCCTAAACCGAATTAGCAACCTTTTAAAGATTTATACCTATTAATTCAAACAGAGAAAATAGCATTTAAATAATAAAACTTCATTTTTTTATGCATCTTAGGTATCAGCAGAAGCTGAAACAGAAAATACTATAGTTATGTTGTATGACATTTTAAAAGGACATTTTAAATTTGACAACATTTCAAATTTCAAAACAGAATTTTATATACACTTAATATATCTGATGGGAGTGAGTTCAAAGATGCATAATTGTAACTGCATAAGAAGGATAATTAGTTAATTTTATGCTGGTTAAATTTTAGTGCAAAATGAAATATGTAACAGTATTGAGATGTATAGCAGTACTAACAATAAGATATATTTTTTTTTATGAATAATACGATACGTATTTGCAAAAGCTACTAATTTAAGCAAATGAAAATTTTTAACATATTTGACAGATTTTTCATAAGACGGGCCTTTATACTATGTACTGAAAATAAATTGAATAAGGAATTAGATAATATTCGTAAAATTGCTTGTAATAATGGTTTTAAAGTACACCATATTAATAAATTAATCATGGATATCGCCAACCAGAAAAGAAAGTTGATTCGCAAAAAAACAAACTTTATACTCTTTAATATTATCGAAGCGTTTTTGAAAATTTAAAATAAAGCCTAAAACGTTTCAATATCTGCTTAATAGCCAAACCCTCTCAGAAATTATAGAATATCATTTGCAGTAAAATTGACCCAATTAATTTTGAGAATTATTCAGGAGTATATGAAATACCTTTTATTAAAGAAGACGGATCCAAGAATTACTCTATTGGCATGACCAGCAGGAAATTTAGTTACAGAAAAAAGGAGCATATAGCTGGATATTAAGTATAATAGAAAAACCACAGTTATGGCAAGATTATATCAAGAAGAAACCATCCAAATAAATTTCAATGAAAGTAAAATAATTCCCCCCCCCCCCCAGTCTATACTATCCATCAATAATAAGAGAAACCATAGAGATACTAACTCGCAAAGATACAATATGCAACGATGCAGCATCTTTTAACTTACCGAAATTGTGGCTCAAGATACTCCATGGTTACAGATATGAAAATAAATAAACAAGTAAAAATAAAAGATAACGTGCGTAATTTTAAAAAAAGTACATGAAAATTAAATGATAGCATTTTAAATAATAACTTCAAAGACCGTGCAATTATGGAATGTTCTCATTTGTTTTTGAAAATGACTCGGAGTGAATCGAAACATGTCAAAGAACCTAATAAAAGTTATTTTAATTTGTGTTATGTTGTTAATTTACATCTTTTAGCATTTAAAAGAAGTATACTTGACATATCAAAAATATATATGGAGATGCGTATTTAAACTCGATATTACTTTCCGTACGCTAGGTATTCAGAAAGTAAAAACTCGCGCTGTAATAAATTATATAAAGGAATATAGTATATTACTTTTAATTACAGCCTTTGGTAATTAAAACAAACCAGGGTCAAAAAGTTGAAAGTGGGCAGGCAGACTCATCTGTCAGTCTTCGGTCCCAACACTGAGCAGCAAAGAGTCGTGGGCAGAATAAGTCAATAAAGGCAACTAAGAGTTACTGCAGTTAGCTATGGTTTTCGAGGCACTCAATCATGTTTAGGTTTCAACCTTTCACATGCAATAGCAGTGAGGTTTTGAATTTTTATTACTGTTTCAGTCGTATGTAAAAACAGACCAATTTTTCACTTTTTAGAAAGGAGGGAATTAAGTTATCAGCAGTTCATCTTCCACTGCAATATATTAGTCCAGTTATTTAAGTACCTCACAAGGAGTTTTTAAAGTATTGCGTGGGTTTGTAAAAAAATGTTTTGCCTTTCTGATTGGACTGAGCAGCTGCCAGCAGCCTGGGGCTGATTCTTTTCTTCATTTGGTAATTATTAGTAAATCATGTGTTTTAAACATTTGTCTTAACGTTGATGGTAAAAATTACCATTTTCTTTAAATATACCAGTAGTGTGTATTTATTGATAAAGAATTCTAAAATAAATAAATATGTAGACAGGGTCCGTTGAAATCATGATGGATCAGGGCGTGATTTCTTTTGGCTCTCTTTGTATACCAAGAAAATAAAAATATTCTAGGCCTAAATACATATATAAACATATAAAAAACATATTTAGATAAAATATCTTTTATTTTCAACCTTGTCCTACTCTAAAAGTAAAACATATTGATTATAAGCAATACAAGGTCAAAAGCTGACTTAAGAACTCAGAACATAAAATATCAAAGTCGAAGAAGAAACAAAATAAGTGATAGTTAACTAAAAATATACATTACAAACAATGATATAATCGATAACATTTCAGTGTATTGGGATAAAACAAAAGGTATTTCTCTCATCGCTAGGCACAGATACAGAATATAAACTAAAATCAAGAAACACTCAAATAAGTTTTGGACGGGTAAAGCTAGAATTGTGGAACGAGTATCTACTATAGTAAAAAGATAGAATCATATGAGAGTGACCTCAGAGTCCCTAGTGGTGACGTTTGGAAGCTATCGACGTTATCCCGACAGTAATGAGAAGTATCGAAAAAGAAGTCATTTACAAAATTGTATAGTGTCCTTGATTTAGTGTGAAATGATGCCTTACATATGAAAATAACTGTATTAGAAAACCTGAAATGTAGGCTTTCTGATATCTAATCACCTGCTTAAATACGCACTAATCGCTTTTGCACATTATTCATCGATTTTTGATAAATCGAGGGCTCTCCACACTTTTGGAAATGACTTTTTTTTTCACTGTCTGTCATAATTTTTGAAATATGGTCAATAACGTCCAAAATTCACCACTAAGAGGCGCTGCAATCACTGCTAATGATACTTCACAGTCGTTTTAATAGTCATTTCACAAATATAGTTCCTTTATATCTCCGTTTATATCTTCGTTTAAAATTCATTTGAGTGCTTCCAGATATTTGTTTGCAAATTTCAAACATGCAGTAATGATTTTATCAATTTTGCATGCTATCGATATACATATTTGCTATTATAAAAAATATCTAAGCTGGCAAATGAAAAATGCCTCATAAAATGTGATATAAATAGACATGACTTACCATTAGAACAATTCCAGCACTCGATTTTTTATGAAGTTTTAGAACGAATTTAGTTTTTATCGTTTTAAGCCATAAAAGAACTAGCAGACAAATTTTAGATACAGGTGGTTATAAAAATAATGGAAACAACTGTGAATAAAAGTGACATATAAGAATGCGCTTCGTAAGCATTAAAATATAATTCTAACTACCAGTTTCTTTTAAATATAAACAGTATATATCATGGTAGTACGAGGTAGCTTCCGTGAAGTTGTATACCTCTTGGATTTTTGTCACCCGTGTAAAATGTCAGGTCTCACAGACTTTCAAAGAGGCTAAATTGTAACAGCCCGACTATCTAGTGCAACTCTGACTGAAACATCCCAGCTTTTAGGCGTGTCTAGAGGTATGGTGTCTAAAGTCATGACAGCATACACACAGCGGGGTAAGACAAGCTCGGCAAAGCAAAATAGTGGACGGAAAGAGAAGCTGAGTGAAAGAGACCGACGAGTATTGAACCGGATTGTTGTATCAAAAAAGTAAACAACTGCAGCCAAAGTGACCGCAGAGCATCTGAATTATCCCGTGTCAGTAATTACAGTTAGGAGTCCGCTTCATAAACAGAGCATTTACGGATGAGCAGCAATTCCCAAGCCACTTGTTACGGCTTTTAATGCTAAACATCGTCTACAGTAGTGCCAAAACCACAAAACCTGGTCGATTGATAAGTAGAAAATAGTTATATGGTCAGACGAAACGTCTTTCACACTTTTCCCCACAACACGATGGGTGCACGATACCTGCAAAAGCATATGATCGTGATTGTCTCCTTCCAACTCTCAAGCATGGTGGTGGATGTGTCATTGTATGGGCAACCGTGTCTTGGTTTTCTGCTGGCCAAATCGTAACCCTGAAAGGAAGGACAACTGGGGAGGAGTATAGAGAAGTTTTAGCTGACCAGGTCTATCCTATGATACAAACTGTTTCCTGCAGGAGATGGAATTTTCCAGGATGATAATGTTACTATTCATGCAGCGGGACTCGTCCAATCATGGTTTGATGAACACGAGGATGAAGTGCAACATTTACCTTGGCCCGTACCACAATGTAACGAGCCGTTATGGTCTAGATTAGAGCATTCAATCCGGAATCAACATCCTTCGCCGGTATATCTCCCGGAACTTTCACAATATCTCCAGGAAGATCGCACAAAGGGTTTCGTTTAACATTCCTTTCAAAACACTTTATCTTTTCTTTAATAAATCCAAATAAATTTCATATACGTTCCTCAGTCTTATATATTTACTATTCTCTGTTACTTATATTGATACTCTCTTTGTATTCTCAAACATTTGAAAAATCCGTTATGACGTCAGATTAATTTTCTTTTTAATTCTCTAATGACGTCATATTAAGCTGCTTTCTGTATTTACACATACTCATACTCCTTGTATTATTGAGAAATGTTTAAAAATTTCCATTTTATTACCAATATGACGTCATATTAATCTTTTTTTTTTCAATTGGTGGAACTTTTTACTTCATTTTCATTTCTCACGTGGAAATATTTCAATAGAAAATTATTTATTGTAGAAAAAATTTTATTGTGGATTTGCCAAGAAAGCTGCAGAAATTGATAAAATTGCCGTAATTTTCGGAAGATGAGCTGCGGCTCATATGAGTTTCCAAAGCTATTGAGTTCCTCCCCAGAGTAGCCGATACGTGAATTCGAAGTATACGATTTTTTTCCCTCATATTAACGTTGGCTAATTTAGAATAAAATCTTGCTTTATGGATACACGATCAGCAGAGTCGTGGTTTTGTTGCTTCTCCTGATAAAATTGGATTGAGAGTAAGAATAATGGCAGCAGAAATATATATACAGTATGCCCACTAAAGTCCCTTGCGACCCTCTTAACTTCGGAACGACTTCTGCTATATTAACCCTTTTTATCCTGACAGTACTTATAAGTACCACTTTAACTTCTTCGCGACGAGCGTCTTTTACAGAATTTTTAATCTGTTACCACCGGTTTTTCAAATGAGAAATTTTCACCTAATTGAATCGCAAAAATGCTATGATTAGTTAAGGAAAACTTTACAAAAAAAAATAACTGGTGGGAATAATCGAGGATTCTGAGCATCTAAAAAGTAGCTGGAAAATTAATTCAGGATATAAAGGGTTAATAAAAGTAGTGTCTAGGTATGGTAAAGTTGCCATGCGCGACTGAATGAAACCGCCTACGGTGCCACCTGGTAAAAGCTGCGGTGTTAGCATTCCTACCTCGAAAACCGAAAGAGATAGAGGATAAAAAAAGGGATTTACAAAGTTGTAGAGCATCATCGATTTAGTACGAAAAGACACCTTGTGTGCACATTAATGCGAAGAATAGAACGGTTGAAACGCACATTTGTTTGTTCGTGATTTCCTTCACTGTGACGTGATAAAACGATCTTAGAGAGAAAAAACAACTAGTTATAATAATATACTTTTATTTGAGATGCTCAAACTTCTCACCGTTAGCTGCAGTGCACATTTGAATCCTTGTTTGAATTTCATGATGTACACGTTGGAGCATAGAGGGTGACATGTTAGCACAAGCGTCCGTAAAGTGTCGTTTTGATTGGGAATCACAAGCGATACCATTGTGCCACATTGCCGTGTCGTGTTTTGTCCGAAAGATAATCATTTCTCCTTCCGTTCAAGTTTCGTGAAGTCACAGTGTAGGAAATCGTGAAAAAACAAATGCGCGTTTTAACCGTTCTATTATTTGCATTAATGTCCACAAGGTGTCTTTTGGTACTAAATCGATGATACTCTACAGATTTGTAAATTACTTTTTACCCTATCTCTTTCCGTTTTCGAGATAGGAATGCTAACTTCGCAGTTTTCCACCAGGTGGCGTCGTAGCATTCATTCAGAGTCATTCATTCTTTAGCGCATGGCTACTTTACTATACTTTGGCACCACTTTTATGAATATAGCTGCAGCCGTTGGGAAGTTAAGAAGGTGGTAAGGGACTTTAGTGGGCATACTGTATATATTTTAACAGCGCTCCAGACATAGGTGCTGATTATGGGAAGGGAGGAAAAGCTGGTGTGTTAGCATTCCTATCTCAAAAACGGAAAGAGATAGGGGGAAAAGTGCGTTACAAAGTTGTAGAGCATCATCGATTTAGTACGAAAAGACACCTTGTGGACATTAATGCGAAGAGTAAAACGGTTAAAACGCGCATTTGTTTGTTCATACCCTTCTGGATATTTTTAGAAGGAGCCTTCCCTCCCTTGAAATTATAAAATAAATAAAGGGAAATCTGTAACTTCTTTTCTTCGATTGTCTTATGTGCGACCTCCATTATTGACAGTGTCCTTCCCTTCACTTACCCTTAAATTTAACAAGTTCGAAATTGTACGTCGAACGTGGCAAATGAGGTACGTTCGTACTATAACTAGTTTCAGTGAAGTGAATTATATCGTGTATTATTATTATATGATTAATATCCGTAATAAAATATGTACATTTTAAGTCATCAATAAAACATTTTATCTTTTGTTGATATTTACTGAAAATTCCGATGAAAAATTTAAACCTAGCTTTGAAATTTTCAGAATTTGAAATCCATATTTAGACTCTTTTTTCATTATACATCTAATTTTTATACTAAAATTGTTTAATTATAGCAATCATATAATCTACCGACAGTTTTTTTGGATAGATTATATGATTGCTATAATTAAACAATTTTAGCATAAAAATTCGATTTTAAATTCAGTAATACGGAAATAATATGAGGCCATCTTAAATATTATGTACTCACCATGGCAACCTAGAATCATTACCTATCATGGGATATCTTTGAATTAATTACGTATGATAGGATGTAATAGAATGAAGAAACTTTTATTAATATCTTTTTAGGTTTTGATTAGATTTTCATAAAATTTGACGAAATTCTGAAACAATTATATGTATAAAATTTCAACCCATTCGGTTGGGTAGTTTTTGCGATGTTATATGCGGATAGACGGACGGACCAGACAACGACTATAGGTTCTTTGTATTTATATAATTACGAACGCACTTAAAAAGTTGATGGCGTTATCAATTCACGAATAGATGTTCATTGTCAGTAAAAACCAAAACTATGATCGGTCAACAATTGTCCCAGGACTGGAAAGAAAATTAAGTTTCTTTTCTAAAGTATAGAACCAGGACTACACTAGATACCGGGCTTGCTCATTCATTATTATGACGTCACAAAAGGTGGCTGGCCGCGACGAAAGACATACAGCGATTTGCACAAAACGATGGGTGCGTCGCTTTGTACCAATCGCTGGTCGCGGACAGCCACTATTTGTGACGTTATGAGAATGAATGAGCAAGCCCGGTATCTAGTGTTGCCTTGATAGAACAGACTCCCCAACTGAAATAAATTCAAATCAAAAATTTGAAAACTGGACATAAAAAAACTTCATTTACGTGTGTTATAGCTTGTACGACTAACGAATAGAAATTAAAACCTCTGCTTATTTTCCGGGCGAAAAACAATTCTAAAAGGATTTTTTTTTCCAAAATCAGTGATAAACCGTGTAAATGAGAAAGGATGAATATGAATAACGGAAGTTATGATGATGCACTGAATAGAAGATACACTGCTCAAAACAATTAAAGGATATTTGAAGTTTTATATAAAATAAAGATATAAACGAATTTTTTTTTGCCGAAAATAGAAGACGAGAATCACAAATGCAAATTTTTCTGGTTTTCAAACTGTGGAGTATGCAAATTTTGAGTTCGACGTCAAAAACGTCGCTTCAGCGGCAGCGAATGAAATTTGACTTTCAACTGGATAAAAGAGAATGAAGACAAGGATGATCGGCATTCAGTGATTGCTTTGTTTCGATGAGTACGATGTCTCAGCGAAGTCATTTGACAGATTCAGAAGCTTGGAGAATTGTTGGTAGGTTAGAAGGGGGCCAAAATCAAGCCGAAGTAGCGCAAGCCATTGGAGTGTCACAAAGTGTCATTTCCAGGATCTGGAACCGTTTTTTGGAGAGTGGATGTGCAGGCCGAAGACCAGGGCAAGGTCGTAGACGGGCAACAACGCCCAATGAAGATCGGTATTTAGCGTTAACAGCTCGGAGACACCGAAACATGAACGCTACTCTTCTCCAACAACACCTTCGCTCGGCTACAGGCACCACGATTTCAACTCAGACTGTCCGAAACCGGCTCCATGCTGTAGGTCTGTATGCTCGCCGACCGATGGTATGTGTTAGATTAACATCAAGGCATCGTCGCGACCGCAGGGAGTGGGCAACCGAGCATGTCAACTGGAGGAGAAATAAATGGAGCAATATTCTGTTTTCTGACGAGTCCCGTTTTTCTGTGCATCCGGATAATAGGCGTATTTTCATCTGGAGGGACCGTGGCAGTAGGAATAATCCTGCGTTCGTGCACGAAAGTGTCAGATTTGGCGGTGGAGGAGTGTTGGTGTATGGTGGCATCTCCATTGACGGGCGCACTGACCTCTACATCATTCGAGATGGAGCTCTGACTGGTCGCCGATATAGGGATGTGATCCTCAGACCTATTGTAGTCCCTTACGCTGCAGCAATCGGAGATAACTTCATTTTAATGGACGATAACTGCAGGCCACATCGTGCAAATCTGGTGGAGGATTTCCTTTTCGAGGAAGGAATCGTTCGAATGGAATGGCCAGCGTGTTCTCCAGACATGAATCCAATCGAGCACGTTTGGGACGCTCTAGGAAGACGAGTTTCTGGCCGCCAACAACCCCCACAAACTCTCCAAGAACTGGAAAGAGCTCTTCTGGAAGAGTGGGGCAGAATACCCCAACTCGTCATAAATAGCCTCATTGAGTCCATGCCTCAAAGGTGTTCAACGTTGCTGGCCGCCCGTGGAAACCATACCCCCTACTGAAAATGATTTTCTTTGAAGAAAACACCTTTTCTTATTCTTTTTTTCTCATATGCACAAATTGTGTTTTTTTCCTTTTGTACACAAATGCGCAATAAAATGCATTTTTTTCTGCCAAACATGTGTAATTTATTCTCATATAACCTACTATGTCTTTCGACCATGTATCAATCAGCTAAAAAGTTTCCCAGATACAAAATCCACCTAAAACTGCAATATCCTTTAATTGTTTTGAGCAGTGTATATTTAAAAACGTAAGGGATCTTTCTTTAATAGAAAAAGGGCTTTTAATTTGCATTTCCATGCGAGACCATCTTTCAGATACTATGAAAAAAATCCGTAAACGTCTTTCGGCATCGACCGCAATTGCACATAGTGGACTTTCTAAATGTTTCCAACTTCTAGATTTGTGTATCAATAAATTGTTTAAAAGTGAAAGGCAGAAGTGATTAGAAGACCTATATCACATTCTTTTAAAAAATCGGAAGAATGCATAGGAAATGACTGAATGAGATTTTGAGGAAATGACTGAATGAGTGAAATATTCACGTATCTCTGTCAAAATTGAAACAATTGTGACTAGATTTCGTAAGACGGGAATTATTGCAAATTCTAGTGATGTATTAGCTTAGCTTCAGATGATGAATATGATGACACTGAAGAACCAAAATTATTTTTAGATGATGATGATATGTTGCATTTATATGAATCAGTTTGTGATAATCTTGATTTTGACAGATTTCAATAAAGAAATGCAGTCTCTTATATTTTATTTCGGATTTACCTGTGATTTAATATTGTATGCAAACTAAAATTAGTTCACAGAAGGTATATTTCCGAGTCCTTTTTACCATTATTTTGTTCTTGAATATATTTAAATATGCTAATAAATAAATAACATAAATAAATAAATAACAAAATAAATAAATAAATAAATAAATAAAAATAAAAATAAAAGTAAAAATAAAATAAATAAATAAATAACAAAATAAATAAATAAATAAATAAATAAATAAATAAATAAAAATAAAATTAATTAATTAAATGAGTTGGATCTTTTATTAAGATATTTCTTAGCAGGTTCTTGCTTTTAGACCTTACCTATATATAGCAAATGTCATACAATATATTACCATAATTTTGCAATTTAGCACTATCCTTGAATTAAAATGCGGAGTTTGTAATCATTCTCTAGCAATTTATCAATATTATCAATACAGACGATCATTCCATCGATCTGAACCATTCGTAAATTATCGGTTTGAAATGTTTTCCCTACAAAACAAGTGTGAACCTATATCTTCTACCTGCTAGTTGAACAGGAACCAGATAGAAACTATATATAGATATCAGTTAATTATTATTGCGGTCTTTTGTTACCATTAAAACAAGAAAAAAGAAAGAAAGAAAGAAAGAAAAAAAAAATCACGAAAAGACAATACTTTTAAAGAAATCATCAATTTCAAGCACATACTGAGATCTCTTCTTTTATACATCACTTTCTTTTAATTCTTCGAATCCGGTTTTGCGTCTAATTAACAGCAGATGGAATGGGATTTATGTTTGAATGCTTGCCTGCGGTGGGTTTATGAATTAAATAGGATTAGCACATTTTTTTTTTTTAATTTGTTGATGTAACATTGTGTCTGACGTTGTGCTTCGATTATAAATAATAAGCTCTGTAAATGGACGAAATAAAATTAATTGAATGAATCGGATGAATTTTAATTTTTGAAAAACGAAACTGGACTTTTATTAATATTAATTTATTGATTAAAATTCAATTCTTATAAAATTATAGGGTTTCCAAATTTATCTTTAAAAAAAAGAAAAAAAAAGGATGATTTTTAGTAACAATAGTTTGTTTTAGTTTTATCGCATACTGTCATTTTTCACAGAGCTAATATGTTGAGTCACTGAACTATGTTATATCACTGAACGACACAGGAAAAAATAAAACCCGATTTGGGTAGAAAGATTCTTAGGTATGTGCCCAAATTGGGTCATGCCTGTTTTGGTTACCCCTGTGTATCCATTTTGGACACTGTTAAATACCCATTTTCCAAAACAATTTTTTTTTTTTTTTTTTTTTTTTTTATTGGTTATTTAACAGTGCCCAAAATGGATACACAGTGGTAACCAAAACAGGCATGACCCAATTTGGGCACATACCTAAGAATCTTTCTACCCAAATTGGGTTTTATTTTTTCTGTGTATGTTGGATGTACCAGTAATGATTTCTTTAAGGAATTTTCCTTAAAAACATTTCCCCGATCATAGTTATAATTTTTATTTCCCAAGATGTATTCGCATAACATTAATCTAGTACACTAATTTTGAAGGCACATTTCGCGTTATGAATAAAAAATATATATATAATTGTACCAACAGAAATAAAACAAAACATCCAGAAATTCAATAATAGTCATGACATTTTAGCAATGGGTATCCCATAAAAAAATTCGATGATTTTAAAAACTAAGTAAGTTAATAAAACAAAAAATTAAAACTTAAGATAAAGATACACTAAATCAAAAATTTTATAATGTAAAAAATAAATACTTTTAGCTCACAATAATATCATATTTAGAATAAGAATGAGACAATAAAATGGAAATTATTCTTAGTTAATGTTCTGATTCCGAGGAAAACTGTACAATTATGGCAAGAATGTAATATTTTCAATGTGAAGTTTTTGAGTTATTTAGAAAAGTAAAAACGTAAGATGAAGAATACTATTCACTGACGCACGCATAAAATATTTTTATAGTAAAAAGTGACATTTTTGAAGCAAACTGAAAACTTAAAGTAAGGAAAATTCTTGGAACTTTAAAACTCAGATATGTTAAAACATGGAAGAAATAGTGGTACGGTTAAAGATTAAACGTACAATAATCCTTTAAAGGTAGAGAACTGGCGAAAAACGCGCACAATATGACAACTTTGTGAGATTTTTAATGACACAATAGCTTTTTGAATTAAAACGTTACGACATCAATAAACAGTCTATATATGCAGAGTGCTGGAGCAATTTAATAAAGTGAAGGCCTTGAATACTGTTAAAAATTTGCAGCAAACTGTCCAGTCATTTGACCGTTTTTGTAAAAAACGGTTACATAACGGTAATTTAACTCTATTCTGACCATAATATGGGGATATATATATATACTCAGAATAACGCTGAATTAAGGTTATGTAACCGTTTTCTATAAAAACGGTCAAATGACTGGGACATATTGCTGAAATATTTTAACAGTAAAGGCCAAACTGTTCTAAAGTAATAAAATGTTATTCTCATCAATAATAAAATTATTAAATACATGAGAAATGCACACTAAATTTCCCACTTGTATTAAAAACTTGCTGATCCGTATAATTAAAATTAAATATTTTAAAGGTGTGCGCATTTTGGAAACGTGTTCTGTTCATTTTTATGCAAAAGTAATTTCGTGTTTCTAGGTGCAAAAGTAATTTTGTATTATTTTTAAATTCGTAACTTTGTGCAAAATTAGTTTGCATAGTTATTAAATTTATACCTAGATACAAAAATAAAAATTATTTCTGAAAGCCAAATATTTGTAAGACCGGCAGGGTGGTAATGGAATCATCAAGAATACCCAAATAGGGAATTCCATTTTGCTTAAGGGAGCTCGGAGGCGACTTTAGAAGTCATGCATTTTTCTTTAGATTTCCACCGAATGATACCTCGTAAAGGAGTTACTAAATTTTAACCAAATATTTTGGTCATTTTTTCTCTACTTAATTTTAAGCAGGCGGTCGCTTGATCTATCCTTATTCTAAAAACATTCCCGAGAGGGTTTATGCTATTTTATAATTTTAGATGTTTATCCTGCATATCAAGAACTGTAGCACTTACAATTAAAAATATAGTTAAAATGCTTAAGTGATACAAATAAAAACCACAAGTTTTTTAACAAAAAAAAAAAAAAAGCTTTTAATGATCGACATACGCTTTAACGCTCATACTTCAAGATAGATAACGATAAACAAAAATATTCACGCAAATTTTTTAAAAATAAACTTGAAAACATAAATTACGAGATCATATATGTAAAAAAGCAGGTGCTTGAAATAGTCAACTGTAAACGAGAAAATTAATATTTCCTTATTGCTTTGTCATATTGTCATATTTGATATCTGCCATATGCTCTTTTAATCTTGTTTTAAACTTTCTTGTGGTCATTCCTATATAATATTGTAATGTTCCATCTGGTCTGGTGAACGGGATTTCATAAACACCTTTACCATTAAAAATTGATTTGAAAATAGTAAAATAATTTATTCATCAAGGCTTTATTTCCCATCTATTTATTATCCGTGAATCAATAAAAAATCTACATGCGTAACGTTAACATTTGCAATGAATCCTCCTCGTTTGAATTACCTAAAATTTGGCACGAGGTACTTTTCAGTTTAAAAAAAGCAATAACGAAATATTAATTTTCACGTTTACAGTTGGCTACTTCAAGCACCTGCTTTTTTTACATATATGATTTCGTGATTCATGTTTTCAAGTTTATTTTCAAAAATTTGCAAGAATATTTTTGTTTATCGTTATATATCTTGAAATGGCGCCGTATGAACGTTGAAACGTATGTCGATCATTAAAAGGTTTTTTGTATAAGCCTTTTGTTGTTTCTATTTGTATCACTTAAGCATTTTTATATATTAGTTATAATTAGTGATCTTATTCTGTGATTATGTAGCACTTACTTTATACTTTTTAGGTGCTTCTCGGTTATAGGAGATCTTGGCGAGATTGAGAAAATGGTCTTGGCAAGAGATGGAAATTTTCCACATATTTTTTGAAATTTATTTTCTATGTCATTCACACAAGCATTTTTGTTGTAATATTTGTATACAGTATTTATTATACAGAATCCACTTGTGTTATTATATACAAACAAAAGTAATTTATCTAATACGTATAATCAAAAGCAGTTTCTTTACTGCAAATATAAATAGCATAATACTTCATCAGTTTTGCTTTCATGGATATTTATATCATTTGGCAACAAATCTCAGTTTTTTTATTGCGCCAAGGCCATTATAACAGGTAAGTATCATTTTTTATAAATAATTTAAAATTCATATTCATTATCATCATAGTTTGTGGCTTCGGGAAAATAGTCAATCGTTCATAATAGGAGTTTTCCCATACCGAGTTAGATTTTGTTGGCAGTAGAAATTTGATATTAATTGAACGAAACTAATACGGACATTACGCGTTCGTTATTTAACTACAGGAAAAAATAATCACCTCAGGTCAGCAATGAATATTTGCATCAAAACATATAATTATGATAATCAACCAGGTTGCAGAAAATTCTCCGTTGAAATTTTGTATTTGAGCTTACACTTAATTGAAAGCATAATAAGGATACATTTATAATTTAAACCAAAAATGCATCTAGATAACTGAAATTGGAACTAAGTGATAACTATTAAGAATTTAGGTTTCCTTCTGTATTGCTAACATTCCTTTTAATTATTCAACTAAATTTTTATATCTTATAAAGTAAAGAAGTGTCTCGCGAAATGACCCTCTACTAAAAGTTCATTATCCCAATCCATAAACCGGGAAACAAAATAAAAATTTCACCTTATACATTATCTTTAATTGAAGTTTATGAAAATGCAATTCTAGCAAACGGTTTATTGTATCAATTCCTTATGCAAATAATCTCCTCAATACTTACTAAGTATTAATTAAATGAACGAATAATGAAACACTTGTACGCTAGACGTTCAGAACCACACCCTGACTCACAAAAGAAGGAGGGGGGGGGGGAATCCCCTCCTTCGCCCGGGGTTCCTCTACAAAGCCAGGAAAATGCAAAGCCCCGAAGGCTCAGGGAGTTATATTTATTCAAATTGCATTATTTTCTAATTAGGAACCCATAAAGACACAGAAGTCTTAAGTGGTAAGGAAACTTATGCTCAACAAGAAATGTGCATCTCAAAGAATGCATAATTATAGAGTTCAGAAGGATTTTCGTGGATGGTTTAGAAGTCCGTGAATCGTTCTCAAAATGTATACAGGCTAGATCCAAAATCCTTGGCGCATTTAAAGATTCAATAAAAAATCATCATTATTGAAATCAGGCATTATAAAAAAAAATCATCATTAAAAAATCATCATAAAAAATCATTAAAAATCATCATTAAAAATCATCATAAAAAATCATCATAAAAAATCATTAAAAAATCATCATAAAAATCATCATTATTGAAATCAGGCATTATTGTCTAATTAGGAACCCATAAAGACACAGAAGTCTTAAGTGGTAAGGAAACTTATGCTCAACAAGAAATGTGCATCTCAAAGAAGCATAATTATAGAGTTCAGAAGGACTTTCGAGGATGGTTTTTAAATCATTAAAAAATCATCATAAAAAATCATCATTAAAAAATCATCATAAAAAATCATCATTATTGAAATCATCATAAAAAATCATCAGTATTGAAATCATCATAAAAAATCATCATTATTGAAATCAGGCATTATTTTCTAATTAGGAACCCATAAAGACACAGAAGTCTTAAGTGGTAAGGAAACTTATGCTCAACAAGAAATGTGCATCTCAAAGAAGCATAATTATAGAGTTCAGAAGGATTTTCGAGGATGGTTTTTAAATCATTAAAAAATCATCATAAAAAATCATCATTAAAAAATCATCATAAAAAATCATCATTATTGAAATCATCATAAAAAATCATCAGTATTGAAATCATCATAAAAAATCATCATTAAAAAATCATCATAAAAAATCATTAAAAATCATCATTAAAAATCATCATAAAAATCATCATAAAAAATCATTAAAAAATCATCATAAAAATCATCATTATTGAAATCAGGCATTATTTTCTAATTAGGAACCCATAAAGACACAGAAGTCTTAAGTGGTAAGGAAACTTATGCTCAACAAGAAATGTGCATCTCAAAGAAGCATAATTATAGAGTTCAGAAGGACTTTCGAGGATGGTTTTTAAATCATTAAAAAATCATCATAAAAAATCATCATTAAAAAATCATCATAAAAAATCATCATTATTGAAATCATCATAAAAAATCATCAGTATTGAAATCATCATAAAAAATCATCATTATTGAAATCAGGCATTATTTTCTAATTAGGAACCCATAAAGACACAGAAGTCTTAAGTGGTAAGGAAACTTATGCTCAACAAGAAATGTGCATCTCAAAGAATGCATAATTATAGAGTTCAGAAGGATTTTCGAGGATGGTTTAGAAGTCCGTGAATCGTTCTCAAAATTTATACAGGTTGGATCCAAAATCCTTGACGCATTTAAAAATTCAATAAAAAAAATCACGTAATTGGTCTACGGGTGTGCGGTTTGTAAGAAAATGCTTCTCATGATCGAAAGTCTTGTTTAAGCCAATTTAAAAATGCAAAATTTGGTCATAGATATCATTTTACCACACGATGCAAAAAGGCATCAAAGATTCAAGATAGGCAGCTACACATAATTCTGTGCAATCTGTTGAAGGGGCGAGGCCAACTAGGTAAGCGCTAAACATCAGAATATTAGATTCTTCGAATTAAGATTAACTCTAGTCTTCAACATACAGAAAGAAAAGGAATTGCTTACCTTTTCTATGGTTTATCCAATTTTAGAAGTATCCACGGATTTATATATCCAATAGTTGAGAACTTATTATATTCACTTCTTAAATAATCCTGTTTAGATGCACCACCGCTGAAATAAAACTTGTAAACAATGATATTAATTCACACTGAATAAATGGTTTCACGTAAGCACTGATTTTAAAAATTATATTCTACATTAATTAAAGTTTTAAAAGGTTTACATTTAGAATTAGATTAATTTTAGCATCAGGAAACATTTTTTCCTGTGACTTTAAAGAATGGGATTTTGTAATACACTGACTCATTTTCACACACAGTCTGGAAAGTTACAAGTATTGTTGCATCAGTTCTTTGAAATAAATTGACGTCACTAGCATATATATTTCACAAATAATTAAGGGTTTTTCTGAAGAATTTTGTGGCACAACTGTAAGTTCATAAGATACATTTAATGATAAATAATTGTCTTTTTAAATGTTTGTTAGTTCTGTAATAAGTTTATAATAGCATAATCACAAATCACAAATCACGAATTATAAACATACTTCACATTATTAGAAGAGTGACGATTATAACGAGGTAATAAATATCTATTGCTTGATAAACTTGAAACTTAAGAGTCATAAATTAGGTCACTTGTTTTTGAAGCGATGAGAGAAAAATTATCGTTGGGTTTTTTCTGTGCTTCATCATTTTCCTTCTTTCTTTATTTTACTTTGAGTGGAAAATATTAAGTTGATTGAAATGAATGGATTAGTTTTCTACACAATCTACTAACATACTTCAAAGTGTACGACTTTTGCATCTCGAATGACAGGCAAACAGCAACTGAATGTCGTTTGGATGTGTTTCGAGCTACAAATAGTGCATACGCTGAAATATGGTAGTAGATTATTATATGCATGAGTAACTGTAAAATAACTACTAGCTTTTTTGCTTATTTTTTATCATTTTTTATCATTTTCTTATTATTTATTAGCTTTATTTGATTATTTATTAATTTGTACTTGTGAAATTGATAGGATAAACTATTCATACTGTAATCAGCGTACGCTTATCGGTGTACTGCCCATAATGCTCATTGAATCCAGATAAACTTTAATTCATCTGAAATTACTAATAAAATAAATACGAGCAATATAATACAGCTAATGCAATCGAACATAGCATGGGCAACTTTGTATTTATTATGTGTACAGAGTGGGACAAGTCCTCGTAACATTTTAAAGCCCAATTAAAAATAATAATAATAATAATGAAATGAAGTATAATTATAGTGTGACGTGGGAAAGTGCGGTTTGGAGGAAAACCTTCTCACGATTGACAGTTTTCCTTGAGAAAATTAAAAAAATTATTTTAAATATTGTAGATAGATAACACTGTATCTTTAAAGATCCAAAAAACATAAAAAAATCAAGAAAAGCAGTTACGGACCATTAATTTTGTGCAGAGTGATTTTTAAATTTTTACTTGGTCACCTTGTATATTTAAACCAAAATTCCTTCTAAAGTTGAACATTTTCTTCTCAGAAACATGTCAAATTACATGAATATCATATGTTAGCTGACATATAAAAGTTCACCATTATCAAAATTTTATTATTTTGAAAGTAATAATTAAATCTGAAATTATTATTATTATCATTAACATTATTATTATCATTATTATTATCATTATTATTATTATTATTATTATTATTATCATTATTATTATTATTATTATTATCATATTATTATTATTATCATTATCATTATCATTATTATTATCATTATTATTATTATTATTATCATTATCATTATTATTATTGTTATTATTATTATTATTATCATTATTTTAAAAATAAAATATGGTTTGTGCAAACATTTCAGTGACTTGTTTAAAATATCAAATTTAATAAAAGTTACAAATCATAAAATTATTTTTGAACTACATGGTTGAAAAGGATACTTTCATCCACCATATATATACTTAGTTCATAATATATTTGAACATAGTTCATGATATATTTGATAAATTTTCGTTTATTCTAAGGGGCATAAATTCTCGGTCAAGTTCGTTAATGGGCAAAATTGAACCAAGGGGGGGGGGGAATGGGGGAAGGCTTATAACTTCGTCAATTCAGCAGATATCAAATCCACTTAAATTTATTATAAATCCTCTTAATATTATCTAAAACTTTTATATTGACAAGTTTTTTATAGGACCGACCCTTATAGCAAAAAAATAAATAAATAAATAAATAAATAAAAATTCTTGCCGGCTCCGCCAGCAAACAAGTTAGATTTCGATGTGGGCGTTTCCAAATGTCGCATCATAACAAAAAAGTCATTTCTTCCATAAGTCTCAACAAACAGGTGCCCCATGGTCTTTGTCTTCGAAATCTACCTGTGCCTGTAAGCCGAGCCGTCAGGGCTTTTTTAATTTTATTTCATGATGCAGATTCGGTATTGTAAAACAGCCCTATACCAATAATTTTTTAGTATTTTTAAAGAGAAAATTTTAAAATCTACATTCTTTTTTTCTTTTATAATATAAAATTTCCAACTTGGTTATTATGAGCTTTCTATTAAACCGAATAAATTTTACGGGCCATTCACCTTGTTATAACTTAAATCAAATATAATAATTATCATTTCATTTATCCTTAAAATCTATATATTTAAAACGCTAAGAGTTTTCTTTCGACAGTCCGTGAGAACAAACTACTTCATCAAAGTACATCATTCTTTTTTTAAATGAAAGATATTTGGACACAAGTTCGTTATCGTACATGCGTTTGTTCGAAAATTTAATTAATTAGCCGTAATTTTAAATCTACAAAAACAACTTTTCAAAAAAAAAAAAAAAAAAAAAAAAAAAAGTTGTGGCTAAAAAATGGTCTGATATCAAATTTCCAAGCTATTATATTACTTATTTAACTTTTTCCCATTAAATAAGTTATCATATATATAAGTCGAGTGCCTACGTGTATGTTAATAGAAATCGTTTTCTCCTGTACTAAATACATCCTAACGAGTTTCTGAAAATTCAATATTTTTCAAATTATGCATGATGGGCTTGGCGGCCATCTTTGCATATTATTCACGAAATTCTAGGCACCCAAATCCGTAGTTAAAATCCGAAGTTCGAAATTGTTATTTAAGCAAATATTTTAAGCGTTTCATTTATAGACTTGTATGCTCTGAAAATTGTGTCTTGAGATAATGATGACTTATCTTAAAGATTCATCTTATGATTTATTTCTTAGAGTAATTAATAATTTCAAACTAGTAAAAATCAATTTCTCAAAATATGAGTCTTATCTAGTTTATCTGTCCGTAGTTAAAATCTGAAGTTCGAAATTGTTATAAACATATTACATTGCAAACATATTACCCTTTTACTTTAGAAATTTGGGTGCTTAGAAATATGGAAAGATGGCCGCCAAGCCCATCATGCATAATTTGAAAAAAATTGAATTTCCAGAAACTCGTTAGGATGTATTTAGTACAGGAGAAAACGATTTCTATTAACATATACGTAGGCACTCGACTTATATATATATGATAACTTATTTAATGGGAAAAAGTTAAATAAGTAATATAATAGCTTGGAAATTTGATATCAGACCATTTTTTAGCCACAACTTTTTTTTTTTTTTTTTTTACGCTTGGCTTTTTTTTACTTTTGAAAAGTTGTTTTTGTAGATATCATTTTTATTAAAAAAAATAGATTAAACATAATTTAAATAATCTAAACATGAGAAATAATTTAAAATTACATTTTACTTTCAGTCATTGTTTAAAGTGTTAACTAGAAATACCAGTAGATTTTTCAATTAAACAATTACACTCTTAAAAACAACATACTAAATGTGGCTTGTTATAATACTTGTTATCCTCCGTTAAAAAATATCACTGACTTATCCATGAAATGAATAAAAATGGAATACGTATATAGCGTGTCAGCGCTGCATTTGAAATCAAACGTGATATCACGCTCTTTTATTATTACCACTAGCTGGCTTCGCCCGCTAGCGGGCCCCAAATTTACATCGGGGCCTCGAATCTTGTAAAACCTCTAATAAGATAAACCTCGAACCGAACGAACCTCCGACCTGTTTCCCCGCTGCTTTCGGAACCGGATAATCCCTTAATTTGCACATCGAATAGTATAAATCTCTAACCAAACGAACCTCCGACACGTGTCCCCGCTGCCTTTGTACCGTATAGCAGTCGTGCTCAAGTTCCATCTTCCACCACCAGGTAGCGCAATCTGTTCTATATGAACCTCGGGCACTGAAATCGTTAAGGCTATCGATGTCGATTGAGCCATACCCCGTCATGATCCGATCCATAGAAACAGAGATAGGAAAGCGTCCCCTGGTGGTGAAAGCTAATCGCGTTTGGGGGGCAAAGTGGGGGGATGAACACCGCAGATGCATAATAGGATTAAGTGGTCACAGACCTTTCTAACGATGTATCACATGAGGGGTTTGTGCAAAATCTAGAAAATACCCCCCTCCCCCTGCATAATATGATTAAGCGTTCACAGACCTTTCCAAAGATATATCACATGAGAGGTGTCGGCAAAATTTAGAAAAGTGCCCCCTTTGGGGCACTTTTCGGGGGGGGGGGTGAAAGTGGGAGGATGGACCCCGAAGATACATAATAAGAATAAGCGGTCACATGCTTTTCGAACAATATATCACATGAGTAGTGTCGGGGGGGGGGCGCAAAATGTGCGGGTGACGCCTGTGGTGCATAACATGAATAAGTGGTCACAGCCCTTTGTAACGATATGTGACACAACGGATATCGTTAAAATTTAGAAAAGTGTCCTCCCCCCCCCTTGTGTAAGCAAAACGCGCTTCGCACCTTCTATAATTTTTGACGCGGCTTTATTTTTAAAATTTATGTTATGTGTTATAAAATATCGTAAAGTTTCAAACAAATAGCCTTATTATACTTCCTAATTTTGTTCACGCCCCTCCCCATCCCCTCCAAAATGTTACGCGCCATTCTTTTTTATAAATTTTTTATCATGTGTTATAAATTCTCTTAAAGTTTATAACAGATCGCATTGGAATTTAATATATTTGCTGAAATTACTATTATATATAGAATAATATAGAAATAAACCCTCCTTTAGCTTGTAATTAAGATACATGAACAATTTTTAGAATTTCTGAAAGCTGATTTTTATTTATTTATTTATTTATTTATCTATTTATTTATTTTTTGTTTATTTATTTATTTTTTGCGTTGTCCTGTGCATGTTTGGAATTTCTTCGCAATTTCTTAGATTTACATTATTTTATTCAATTAAACATTGTACTGTTACAATAAATTTAATTGGAAACTTCACTTCTAAAACAAAAATAATTTAACAACTGGATTTCATTAATTTATAGGAAAATGACGTGAAAGGTATTCCTGCGAACGAAATGCATGTCCTATACCGTGTTTTTTTTTTTTTTTTTTTTTTTTTTTTTTAGAAATAAATGAATCTCATTTAATTCATTTCAAAAATTTTGTTTACGTTTGGAAAGAAATTTTAAATGCCGATAACTCTTAATGTATACATTTTAGAAGGTACATCTTCCCTCAAAAGTAATTTATTTTTAAAGATCTTCCTAAAAACGTAAATTATATATTTAAAATATTTTTTAAAGCATAAACACTACGTCTGATTACTTTATTTTACAATATTATAAGAACACGCATTTTATCAGACAATTAAATACACTAAACAAACATGAGTGAAAAATTGACCAGGGCCAGGACTCGAACCTGGGACCTTATGCGTACCGTGCCGACGCTCTGCCACTGAGCTACCTATATCGATAGCCTTAACCGACAATTTCTCATACTTATTCATGTTGGAAACAGTCATCTGCCACAGTTTGCAGTCATATTTAATTGTCTGTGTAAAATGTGTGCGATAAAATGTGTGTGTTCTTATAATTATGAAGTGTTATTTAAAAAAATATATATCTTCAGAAGAAAATGGCTGACTTGCAGATGAAATTTGATGTGGTTATAACCTGTAACTGATTTGTGCTATTATAAATACAGAATGTACATGGTCGTTGGCGGGTTTTATCTCTGTTTTGGCATAATTGTTGAATCGCCAAGTTAATTAACAGTTTTTTGCTAATTAAGGATAGAAAATAATTTTTTTTATACTGGATTTTATAAAAGCACATAGATTACGTAATTACTTGTCCAAAAATGCAATCCTTTTTTTATTCTGCCGAATATTAAGGTCTGTAGGTTGTTTGAAAAAAAAAGTTTGACGAAGAAAAAAGTGATCATTTTAAGTAACTCGACGTTTTAAAAAAAAAATCTATATCTCTGTTTATAAATCACTTATGAAGATGATTTTGGTCTTAAATTGAAGAAATTCTTCATTAGATTCTCCTAGTTTTCGTTTTTTTTTTCTGCGACGCCTGGTTTATTTGATATCTGATATTTTAATCTGGCATGTTTTGTCGATTTAACATTGCGAAGTTGATTTCTGTAAGTAAGCATTAGCGGTCTTTAGTCCAGTTCTTGGCATTGTTTGTGTGGCGTTTTTTTTTAAAGCTTGGCTTGGCAGAGCGACCGCCCTGCTTGATTAAACTTTTACTTCTGCTTATGACGTCATAAAGTCGGCAATCGGATAACTCCCACTTCTGTGAGGCGCAGAGTAACGAGAAACTCTGTGGTTGCGAGGATAAAGGATAAATAAAAAATATTAAAAGCACGTGGCTTTTAGACCGACTTTTTAATTTGCAAGTTAACTTCCGGTAAAAATATTTATTCGCGTGTTTTATAAGCGAATAAAAATTCATATTTATTGTGACGTCACGGGAATATTGTCCATTGTGTTTATTTTATCATAATGCATTATAACTTTGTTGATGCCATTTTTTCATTACAATTAAATACATAATATATTTTATTTGTATACATGGTGTTTAAGCATAAAAGTAACGTATACAAAGTACGTTTGAAAAGTTTAAATAAAGATATTTTTATCCAAAGTCTAAACTACCTCGAATGCAGTGTTGCAATTTGCTACTTTTTTAAAATTCAGATTGTTTGATTTCTATCAGTTTTTTGAAACAATAATATTCGCCTTTTTTAATGACTGATTAAATAAGGCGATTTATACCATTTAAAAAAAAAAAGTTATAGCAATCAAGCGATCTGAATAACAAAATAGTAGGCCAACTGACAACACTGCTCGAATGAAGAGGCAAGAAAGGAAAGTTCCCCAACATTTCTATGTTTCTAGTATCGATTGTTTCTAAGTAGAAACAAGAACGAAAAATCATGCGTCAAGCATAGATTATGTAACACTTTCCAACGCTTCCAAAATAATTTTACAAATCATGCCGTTTAATAAGCTAAAAGATAACATCTAAGTAATCCGAATACTTTTATTCAGCCCTGTATAGGATCTATAGATTTGTATATATACTACATAGGATGTTAAATTTTAGTTCAGTTAGGAAACGCGTAGCACAGTTTAAAATTCTCCGTCTGGAGTTAAATAATACGGAAATGTGTTCGCGAACTTTTGTGCTTCCCTGTATAGGATATACAGAATTTATACACACCACATAATAGACAAAAAGCGAGTTAAAATTAAAATCGCGATCAGTAACTTAAAACGCACTTCCAGGAATTATTGTTAACTTACAGTAGCGAATTCTTTTGTGTGTCCCTGTAAATGAACGATGACTGCTGTACACACACTATTCTGTAGTAAGCCTCTTGAAATACACCTTAGTGATATATATAAATTTCAATGCGTTTAAAATAGGGAAACATTATTTAAATAAACCGCAGACGATTTTTCTCCATAGGCGTAATGTAACAGAATTCTTTTGACTGTCCCTGTAAAGTAACTATAAGTGCTATGCACACCCTATTCCATATTAAGCTTCTTCTAATGCACCTTAGTGATATATATAAATTTCAATGCGTTTAAAATAGTGAAACATTATTTAAATAAACCGTCAATGATTTTTCCCCATAGACCGCAATGTAACGGAATTCTTTTGAGTGTCCCTGTAAAAAAACTATAAGTGCTACACACTTCCTTTGAAATAGGGAACATGCTATAGATAACGACTATAACATATAAAAATTGCAGAGCAATCCGAGCATATTTACGGGAGTTAGAGCACGGACAGACGGACAGACGGCAGACGGCCAGACGGCAGACGGCCATACGGCCAGACGGCAGACGGCCAGACGGCAGACGGCCATACGGCCAGACAAACCGAAGTCATAAACACTTTTCAACTAGGTTGAAAAGTGTTAAAAAGCTGTGATCGAAATTAATTTGTTTTTATTCATTATTTATTATTATTATTGTTCTGAAGTTTTCCTGTTAAACTGAGATTATGCTAATGATCCGTAAAATATAAATAAAAAATATTTTTAAAAGCAAAAATGGATATTATAAGCAGGGTGCCCTTTCTGAAAATTAACCACTATCAAAATCCTAAACTGTAAGTTTTAGAGGTACAGTTCAAATTGCAAAAATGTTTCAAATGCGGTTCGTCATCATATGATAGCAACCCTCTACGTCACAATAATTATTTTTATGCAGTTACGAAATTTAAATGTTATATTGTCCCCGGATCCTATAAGTTACATTTAGGAAAACTTTACCCGTTGTATAACAACTAAAACATTAAAAATTCAATCGTTTTACAACCAAAACTTACTGAATTATGATACTTTGAATTATATGAATTTTCGTCGTTTTTTGACAGTAAAAATAGATTTTAGAACCAGTGATTGAGGTTGGAAATTAAGGCTCTTCATCAATCAAATTACATCAACAATGTTAATTTTACAGGTTTGAAATGCATTTATATTTTTCAAATTTCTTACCAGAAAATATTTAATATTTTTTTCTGTATACTCCTTTTAAAGAATGTTTCGTTTGAGTGAATTGCGTCAGTCCGGGTGTCGTCTGGGTAGCTAAAGGAGGCAGAGCAGTGGCGCGCATAACCAAGGTCCCAAGTTCGAGTCCCGGCCTAGATACTTTTCACTCTGTTGGCAAAAGTTCAACCAACTTTAACCTCCACCTAAAAAGAATCTCAGTAATTCGGTTTGAAATCTAATAGTTGCATATATGTAACTAAAATCCATAGGCAATGTATAATAAAAGTATTTAACGAACAGTGCAAGTGCCTTTGAAAACCGTTCAGTACAATTTGAGCTATCATAATTTTCTGTTTCTCATGATCGAGGTTCATTACATACAATTGATATAATACTCTTCTCTTCAACAAAGTTAATAAATAATAAGAAATATTTCATAATCTTTCTCAAAATCTGAATAATAACTTCAACAATGATTTCATTTCAGATTGGAATACTCCATTCTTGAATGGCATGACTGTTTTTGACGATTTAAAGCAGTAAGCAACTCTGTAACTTATAAAAAAATGAAGCAATACAAAAGTGATATATTTAATCTAAAAATACTTCATTGACTCCAAACGTACTTTAGCTGAATTAATTAATTTCATCAATATAGTTAAAACGTAAAGGAAATCCTCTACGAACGATTTCGGCTGCTCTGAGCATGCGCAATGAAGCGGTTTAGGGTGCTTTTCTGTAGATAAACGGAGTGGGAAACCAGTTTCGAATTTCTTTCCTTTCAGAGTAAAATTGATCGTAGTCGTGATGATTAAGTGGTCTAAGGCGTCAGAAAGAGAAATTATGGTTTTCCAACGGGATCGTCGGTTCGAACCACACTCCTGGCTCTGTTAATGTTCTGATAACTCAGTTCATGTATTTTATTTCAGTAGATTTTTTTCCTTCACTATTATTAAGTAAAATTTACCATCTCCAAGCTTTTTTTAAATTAATGATTGTTTAATTAAGATTTTAAATTAAAAGCTTTAAAATGTAGTTTTTGATTAAATAAATTTTATTACTATTGATTTTATTGCAATTGATCTACAAGGTCTATATTCTAAAAAAGTAGGTGATTATTTTCCGGGAAAAGAAAACAGACAGAAGGGAAAGTATTTACATGAAAAACCGTGATGACATCTATTGGTTTTGTAATGGAATTAAATGTTTGTACTTGAGAAAATAAATTAAATTTTAACTTAAAAAAATTCTTCATTTGTAAAATTTTTGTGAAAAAAAACTTGGAGTTGCTATTTTTTTTTTATATGAAAACTGAGTTCTCAGGAAAATGTTCTGTTGTCTGTATCAATATAAAGAGAATTGATGTGCAGCTGGTCTACAGCCCGGTTATAAAAGGAGAGGTTTTTATTTATTTTAATTATTGCTGACAAATATTCTAGTTTTTGACAACAAATTAACCAATTTTCTAACCTTTTTATGATGTTATGAACCTTTCTTTGTGGAACCTTTAAGTCCTTTACCGTCAAGTTTTGACTGGTACTATCAGTATAAGTAATGTCACCAAATAAAAAAAAGTAATTGATATATTCTGAAAGATGACTTAATTGATGATTACACTTTACACATTGATGAATGCATTTCTTTTTCATAATGTATAAGTGTGATATAAGGGTAGTTAAAATCTATATAAAAATTACAGGGAGGAGATGCAACATCATATAAATTCGGATGTCGAGCTATTAAACCAATTATCAAGAGAATGCATCTTGTATCCAAAATGCCCAGTCCAGACACCTTATGATCCGCGAAAACAACATGCTGGATCACGTAAAAAAAAGTCTGGAAAGAGTGATGCATCATTTTTGGATTCTTGTTTTGGCATAAAAATAAAATGTTCAATAAATATTTCCAGAAATTATAAAGGTTAATCCGCAGCATGCTTGCATCTTTTTCCATTGAAGAAAAGAAAGGGAGGAAATAAAAGAAAGCGAAGAATTTTGAGTACGGTTGTAATTACTTCACATTAATTGTTTTTTGTTATTATTTTTATATGTTTGTAAAATAAAGGCTTTTTTTATTAACATTTTTCAACATTGTATGTGGTCTTTTAAATCGGTTTTATTTTACCAAAAGATTTAACTTATTCCAGATATTATTGCATATTCAAATAAAGGATTACAAATTTTAGTGGGCCGCAATTTAGATATTCTGGCCACGGGGGTTGGAGGGGGGAAGCTTATCTACAGAAATAACTGAGGCAATTTTCTGGAACTCACAAAAATTACAAAAGATGTTTCGTTTCATATTTTCCAACGTTGGTTTGATCACTAGGACAGTTAGGAAACCAACGACAAATTCAATAAATAAAATAATATTTTCGATCATCATGTAAAATAAACTGCTAGAAATGATCTATACCTGTAACACATGACCAAATGGATTGTGTGCAACATTTGTGTTCATTTCTGTGAGAATAGCACATGATTTCAAGAAATTTCCGCATGTTTTTAGGGTTTCGATCATCTCATAAAACCCTATTCGTCCCATTTCTCTGTCTGTCCGTCACAGAGCCGGTTCTCAGAAACTGTATAACTTACAGACTTGAAATTTTGTGTACTTACAGCTGAATACCTACAGTCACGCTGAAAATCAATTTCGAAAAAATCGAAATATTTTTTTTAATATATAGAGAGATAAAAACCAAAAATCCAACAGCCTTTTCCTATTAAATTTAAACATTTTTCGTTATAGCAGTTGCTAACAATTAAAAACCCACAATAAAATTATTTCTACAATAATCAATTTTCTATTGAAAGATTTACGCGTGAAAAATGAAAATGAAATAAAAAATTTCACCAATTGAAAAAAAAAAATTATTAATATGAGATCATATTGGTAATAAAACGGAAATTTTCAAACATTTCTCAATAATACAAGGAATATGTGTATGTGTAAGTACAGAAAGCAGGTTAATATGACATCATTAGAGAATTAAAAAGAAAATTAATCTGACGTCCTATTGGAAGTTTAACGGACTTTTTCAAATGTTTGAGAATAATACAAAGATAGTATCAATATAAGTAATAGAGAGAACAAGTAGATATGACGTCAGCAAGTGATTATAACGTCATATGAGTTTGAGGAACGTATTGAATCATGATAAAAACCCGATTATGGAAATATTGGCATATTTTAATAGTTTGAATGTCTCTATACAACATGTTCAATTTTGAAACTGATTTTTTTTAAATATCGAATTTAGTCCCCATAACAGATATTAATATCACAGAGTATAATAACACGCTTCACCCGCCATCGGGCCGGTTCAGATATTTGAAAAAACGAGAAAAATGGACCGGTAAATTTTTACTTTATAAAAAACATGATTACTTCTTTTTGGAAAATGAAATTTATTTGGATTTATTAAAAAAGGATAAAGTGTTTTGAAAGGAATAGTAATCGATACCCTTTGTGTGATCTTTGATCACACTTACACCATTTGTTTGTTGATAGCATGCATGCACAGAGCTCCGTTATTGTGATCGCCGAATTTTAAAGATATTGCATTTTCATTTATTTTGCCCGTAAGGCACTCCACTCCCTATGCTTAGACTGTTTTTTATGAGACGGGCTCGTTATTAAACAAAATACACTATCCTGACAAAGGAATTATAAAACAGAATTCGGCAATTTATTTTAAGAAACAATACAAATGTTAATAACAGAGAAAGTTTCTGTTTGCCTACCGTGTGTCGTAGTTTTTGACAGCCTGAAACTTTACCAGAGCTATTGCAGGTATATTGTTGCTGTCAATGTATTAATGTTCATTTCAAAATTAGAAATTACCACTGTCTGTGCTTGATGACATCGAATGAATGTTTTCTCACTCATTTCAATTTTGTGCGGGTCCCAGATGCGCTCCCCTTTATTTTTGCTATAGCTGTATTTTTTTTTATTATGAAAATGTCAAATGCAATAACATTTTGACTGTTAAAATTAAAAATCAAAATCAAAATCAAACAAAAGTAATAAATTGGAAGTTGCTTTTTTATATTGTTTCCAAATTTTCACATGCTACATAAAAATATTATTTTGATCGAATGAATTTCATTTAAATAATGCCATGTAGCAAGTTCATTTCGTGTATTCTGAAAGATGATGAATGATTGAAAACAACATTTCCCCTTTCTTATTTCTTTTCTTCTTTTCTTTCTTTATTTATTTTTGTAGCCGAAATCTATATAATAAAGGGGGATAGAAAATCTGAAAGGTTGAGACCCTGCCTGAAAGTCGATTATCAAGAGAAACGAATACTGCCTTTTTCTCTGACCGATGTTTTGAAATTGAATGCACCTCAAAATCATAGAAGAAAAATCAAAAAGTGAAAAGAAGAAAAGAAAATTCTTTTTATAAATTCGGTATTTCCACTCTCCCCGATGGAAGTTCTTGACAGGTTATTAGAGTGAAGCCCCACATTAATATGCAATCAGATACTGCGACATAACAGCATTCCATACTCTTTAAAGAGCAGCGACCAAAAACAAATCGCTTCAACATTTTCTCCATTTTTTTCAGCTCCTCATACACCGGGCAGGCTCAAGTAGCAGAAAAACCACCCTCATAGCCTCCAGCTTATGTTACCGTACCTCAAGGAGTTAATATTTTCTTTGCCGTTTGTTTATTTTTCGCTGTATCTTCTTACAAATGTTTAGCTCCACTGGCAAGAGCGTTGGTGGACCTGAGGATTCGGGGATCAGGGACAAATTGAAATCCAGAATTTCGTTAATTTTGAATATTAAGGATTTTGTAAGAGTTCAAAGTATTGTGGTGTTAGAATAAAAATTTTGTTAATGTTATTTACGGTGTCTCAAATATCTCTATAACTTTTCATTTAAATTTAGTTAGAAATATAAATGTGACATTATTAATAAATAAATATAATGAAGTTCCGAAAAATGGGATTTTATAATGAACTAGCATTTACGTTTCCCGCCGTTGCCTAGGAGACCTTCCTGGTAAAATAAACAAAAATAGGATATCTTACAAAATATGACGATCACAATAACGGGGCCCTGTGTTATTTGCGCTCCATAAATAGTTAAAACAACGAGGTCATGCGACCTTTGCGTTCATAAACCGTTTAAACGACAATCTATATAAAGGATATCTTCGCAATAAATGGGTCTTGTGTGTTTTGCGCCCATATGACGACGAGTATTGAAATCTTAGATATGTTTTTCCAAATATTTTTTAAAAAGAGGGAAAATGCACGGTATACTTTCTATAAAGATTGAAATCTGATCACTAAAACGCGAAAGTCATGGTATATATATCATAATGGTAACCGGAAAAGTGACAAGGAATTGATAAATATTGATAAATATTGAACTTATTGATAAATAAGTGTTAAAACTACCGATTTAACAAATGTCTGATTTATATCATTCCCGTAGGCGAATTTTCGCTGTAAATATTTGTGAATACTATTAGAAATAGTGAAAAAAAGTGAGAATATTCGCGAATGAGAATGTTCGTATTCATCACTATTTGATTTTTGACATTCGTGAATGCGAATATTGAAAAGTGGCGTGAATTTTCGCATACGAGAATACTCGTTTTAATCACCACTTGATTTTTGGCATTAGCGAACGCGAATACGAATATTTTTCGTCAATGTTAACGAGTATTCTCGTATGCGAATATTCACACCATTTTTCAATATTCGCATTCGTAGACATCGACGAGAAATATTCGTATTCGCGTTCGCGAATGTCAAAAATCAAGTAGTGATGAATACGAACATTTTCATACGCGAATATTCTCACTCTTTTACACTATTGTTAATAGCATTCACAAATATTTACAGCAAATATTCGCTTACGGGAATGATATAAATCAGACATTTGTTACCTCGTTAGTTTTTAACATTTATCAATAAGTTCAAATATTTATCAATATTTATCAATTCCTTGTCACTTTTTTTCCGGTTACTTTTTTTCCTAGATTCAATCATAATATATAAATCATGAAATTAATATTAATCTAATAAAAAAAACTCACCTAGAAAAGTGTCTTGCACAAAAAAGCTAAACAAAAATTCATTTTGTTGTTAAAAATAAGATATTTCGTAATTAATTTTAAATTGATTAAAAGAAAATGCACGTTTCACCATGCTAAATGTGACATTATTATTTACTGCGAAAAAGAACATTAAATGTAAAATTAATGGACAAAATTTTCGTAACGTTACGGGGAATATGGATATTAATTTCTATTGCATTACTAGCAGACCCGCCCGGCGTTGCATGGACATGGGATAATAACCTTAAATGTACCTAAAATTACATTGCCGTTCGGTCTAGATGTGGTCGGTTGACTAGGGTTTACTCATGCCCGTTTTCGATTGGTGTTCTCATAGTGCAATCCTTTTTCGTCGTCCTTACAATATGCCATAAAAGAGACTTTCATCGGTGATGTACCAGCAATGCCAAGCAAGTGTACAAATATTGCGCTCACTGAGTTGATGGGGAACCCAGCTACCAACTTTCTGATACTCATGCTTCGTAATCGTCATTGCACGATTGATTGATAGACATATTGAAACCTTTTGCAAGGTTACGCATCTATTGAGTGTCGTCCTCGCCCAACGCTTCTTGCAGTCGCATAATGTCAGCTTCCTTTGGTCTGCTGCTTCTGAATGCATCTTCACTACTTGAATCGACCATCGTGCAATTTCCAAACCATTTCTGTTGACGCTTTAATGACTGTCTTTCTATATGCATCACAGATAAATGCCTTCCTTTATGCTGCAATTTTGTCTAATTTAAACAGGAATAACATGAAATGTTCAGATATACTTTACTGGTATTCATTCTTTGTGCAAACGAAACAAAAAACGCCATTAAAATGGATTATAACCCGATTAAAGATGTGGATCTCACAGGTCGGAAAAAAATTTGCATCCTCCTAATAAATTACAAAGAAAATATTAAGATAAATTATAGACTGACAAATATTTCACATGAATAAATGATTTAAGAGTTCGTTTTATATTTTATTTGTTAATTATACTTTTAACGAATCATTCTCCTTTTCTTTACTTTTGCAGTATAGTTATTATTTTAAAACAATTGATTGTCTTTAAAATTACGAATAATTTGTTTAATTTGGAATTGTAGCTAATTTTAAAAATGTACGCTCAAAGAGTGAAACCAATTTTGAATTTTTCATGTCTACAACTTTATGATTTTTATTTTGTTTTATTTTACTTTATTTTATTTATTTATTTATTTTTGCGTTTTCCTGCCAATCCTTAGAATAATCAAAATTTTACACATAAAATTTTTAACGATTTTTTTTTTCAAATTTTATATATCAATAGGTAAAAAAAACTTTATATCAACAAAAAATATATTTATTTGCATACAATTATTGAAAATAAAAAATTCAATATACTAAATGTATTCCTGATATAAAAAAAACCCTTTGTTACATTGTTTTTATTTCAAATACAACTTTAAGAAGCTGTGTTTTAATTTTAAAATTAAATTTTTTCATGCTGATACAAATATTTTAGAAATTACAAAATATTGCTGTTATTAGTAAAATACGTATCTTAAAATAAAGTAGAAAGTATCTTTAAATCTCAAGTAAAGTTGGTGTCATCTCTAAATACACTAAAACAACTTCAGTACCCTTCTCTTTTGTGTGTATTTATTTGTTGTAAGCCTTTTTTTCCCAAAGCGTTTCTATATGTAACAATATTAACATGATTTCTTATTACGTTGCATTTTCAAGTATTTTTTCTTTATACATCGCTATGAAAGTAACTGGCGTATTCGAAAACATTTATTTCTTAGTTCATTACAAAAAAAAGTGTTTATTATTTTTTTTAAAGGGGTCCGGGATACATTTAAAAAATATTTAAATTTATTATATTAGAATTTTGAGGGTTTATTTTCTTTTTTTTGTGTGTGTGTGTGTGATGGTTAACCATATAATTTTTAAACAAAATAAAATCATAAAACTTCTCATGAAGTTTTAAAAAAATTAAAAAAATTAAATTAAAAATAGAGTAATTTAAAATTGTTATAACTCGAAATATTATTCGTCAAATTTCATTTTTTTTTCATTTAATTAAACAGAAATATGTAAACTTCAATTATGATTCAGCATTTTTTAAAATTTTAATTTTGAAAAAAATAAAAAATATTTAAAGTAAAAATTAAAACATATATATATGAAACTTATTTTCAAAAAATCATATTTTCAAAAGTAAATATTTTCTTCAAATTTGCTGAATCAAAATTAAAGTGAAGTAATTGATAAAGGCATGTTCCAAGTTTGAGCTATTTATCTTTAACGGTTCTTGACTTATTAAAGACGAGAATGGTGAAAAAAAGCCAACATGCAGAGAAACGGAAAAGCATTTGCATGACAACCACCAGTTGCAAGCTACATTTTGAAAACACAATATTAATATATATTGTTCTAATTAAGATAGAAACATGATTTAAACGTCATTTAAAGCGAAAAAAAAACAGGTAATCATTTAATACGATAAAATATTTTTCAAAAATTTGAGGATTTTTGTGTCTCTGACCACCTTTAATCTTAACAAATTGTTTTAATTCTATGCATTGTTCATTGTAAATATCTGCGAGTCGACCAAGTCGTCACTCTTCAATGTTCTGAATGACCCTAAAATTTTACCAGCCAATGAAGGATTTTTACTCTTTGGCGAGTGGTGACCGACATTCGGAAGGATTGACTACAAGTTATTTAATGCCATGTAAGTAGAGTTGCAAAGGGTGGAAAAAACCGGGTTTATTCCCGGGAATAAACCGGGTTTTTTGGGAGGGAAATATTGAAAATTCCCGGGAGTTTTCAGAAACTTTTAGACATGGAATTTTTTAATTTGCAAACGAAATTTTTTTACAAATGTATACAAAACCAATAACATAAATACAGACAAATAGCACAGTTTACATGAAAACTAACGAAATACATGCTTAAGATGCAGAAATTTTAAGTAAGAGGAATTAAAATAACATAAGTTGATATTTTAATAGTCAATAAATAAAAAGGGCGAGGCAGATGGCAGATTCAACTTGCTTGACATGAATATAAACATCACCCCTATTCTCCGATTCAAACAATGTAAACAAAACAGAAAACGAACAAAACTAAAAGAAATCAATGCAAAAATACACTGCAACTCACAGGAAAATTAACATAGAATATGCCTAAATAGAAAAGGTGCCAGCTAACAAAAAAAAATTAAACAATCTTATTTTTTAAAGAAACATTCAAATTCTTACCAATTCACAGCCACCATTGTTGTAAAGTAAATGAGTTATAATAAATTATAAAAACTTAGAGCGCAATATCCTAAGTTTTTGAATTCATAATGAAAAACCTATTTTAAACTTTTCAAAACGGTGCCTGAAATTTCTTGAAAATAAAAAATTGAAATTGAAAAATGATTAGTTTTGTTTATTTTCAAAACTTCTTCAAAATTTCCAATATTCCCCCAAATTCCAGGTTTATTCCCAAAAATTCCTGGGTTTATTCCCGTCCCTCAAAAACTGCGGGTTTTTTGAAACTCTACGTGTAAGTCATTTATATTTTTAATTATTGTTAAAGTATTAATTTATGCTTATTCTGATGGAATAATGCACGCTCGTCATTAAGAGCAATCTAGACTGTAGAGTCCAAAAGCTACATACATTACTATGAAGGCCAATCCATGCGTCCCGGATTGGCCGGGACCAGTGATCTGAAGTAGCAAAACTACAAGTAGAAAAACTAAAGTAGTCGCTACTTTTTCAAGAAATTTGTAATGTAATTTGAAAAATGTAGTGCAGCGAGTAGTGCGAAGCAAAAAAAATCAATGGTTTGTATCGAGCACGACGTTATCTGACGTTACTTCAAGGCGAAAAAAGTGCCAATCTTCAAATCATCTTATTGTAACTTGTCTCTTTTGTGCAAATTTCTTCTGTAACAAATTGCGAATGTCAGCAACAAAGTACTGTAAGAATAGTAAATACAATTTATGCAGTTTATGGCACAATAGTAGCCTCTCGCTTTATTACTTGTTTAGATACATAGTTCTGTTTTCATGTATTTCTAAAAAATAAATAAGCTGTAATTTAACCGCATTTTTCTTTAACTATGTATAAATGTTTATTATATTGCATGTCTCTGTTAATTTTGCCAAGAAAAATATAATATGTGTATAAACTAACAATTTGGAGACTTACACATATTCTTTTCTATGTTATCTTCCTTAATTTTTAATGCATCTATAATGCATTATTTGATGTGGTTATATTGCATTTATTTGATTTTAAATCAGCAGACTCTATATCAGCCCACTGTATTAATTAATCAGTGTCCTCAGTTTTGAGTTTAGACTGAATCCTTTGACAAAATCTAAAAGTAGCGAAGTAGTGACCATTTTTGAAAAGTTGTTTGTAGTCGCTACTTTATCAAGTAGTTTTAGTTATTGCTCGCTGCAAAATAAAAGTGGCTTTTCCGACTACTGGCTGGGACAGTTCTGGTAAGGGTTTGTACCGGCAATCGGACAGGGACGAGTATTTGTCCTCGTTTCCTTGGAGGAAATATACTAGATCGTCGTGGAATTTTTGAGCAGGACGAATTATGTAACATAGAGGAAGAAAATGCCGGAAAGCTCAAATCTGAATTAGTCCCAAACTCTGCTTTTCATTGTTGTACAGATATACAATGCAAGCCCAAATAATGGTTTTGTTAATGCCAATTATTAGAATAATCACAAAAAGGTAGACCATAGTAATATTAATCAAGGTTTCATTGTAATAACTTTTAAGCTATGCCTTTATATTTACAAATTTTACGTCAAAATAAAATTAAAAATCTGTATTCATCATCAATATGAACAAAATCAGTGGTTAATTAAAACTTCTTTGATTTAGGCATTAGAGTAAGTTATTAACTAAATTTAACACATATTTAACATATAAACAATGAAATAATACCCCCTACTTCTTACACCTCCCCCCCTCCCTCCGTTTTTTTAAATAGATTTGTCCAGGGGCTATCCCGGTTTTTGACTGGGAAAGTATGCTAAACGTAACTATATATAAAAGAGTCTCTAAACATGTTTGATCCAATTCCGACAGTTCAGTTGATTACATATGATAATTGTTCAATATGTATATTATTAGACCATAGTCCGAAAATAAAGTAATTGATTTACTGGAGTTTCAAAATATTTAAAAGTGTCAAAATAATTAGTATACTTTATCCGTGACCAAACTTTCTTTTTTTATTCAATCAAATGTATTTATTTAAAATAGAATCAACAATTATGAGTATAAAGTATAAAGTTTTTAAAATTTAACTTGGAGTGATCAGTGAAATTTAAAAAAAAGTACAGAACAACAGCACGCCCCTTTTGGTATTAAAATTTAAAAAAATATATCATCATATACATTTCTAATCATTAATTGTAAATATTTATAAAATTTGGTGCATTTCTACGCAATAGAAAATAAGATTCAGCTGTAATGTCAGCAAATGGCATAGGGCTAATATTCCGCAATGGGATCTCCAGCCCATTGGCGTAAAAAATGACCAATTCTGACAACAATGTGATTAAAAATGCATGATAGTTAAAAGGAGGGAGATAATAATTTAATATTACGGAAAAACCATGCATGCTATATTGCATCAGTTGATTGTGGACCCGGAATCTTTTCTTAAGCATAGGATAGCAGCGACCCGTGTTGAATTATCAAAGCCAAAGTTGGATCAGAATCGATTTTCAGAAAAAGCATCTTTCATATAAAATTCTATAAGTCCAATCTAATTCTATCCAATAGATGCCAAGATGTATATAATAAGTGAACTTCTGAAAAACGCAGCATAGAAACGACAACTGTAAGAGAAGTATGCACCAAAATAGCAGCAGCACTAATTCATGTCAAGGTCTTAACAGACCATGCTGAAGTTTGATGAAATTCCGTGCGTTATTGCTTGGGATATAACTTTCACGGAAATCTTTAAAAAGACAGCTGAGGAGTGCCACCTGTTGGGCGAAATACATCCAAAACTAAGCACCAGTTTATGCCAATGTCTAATGAATATAACGTTCTATAAAATTCCGTACATTAGTTCTTGAGATAGAGCGGCTACAAAAATTATGTCACACACGAACTAACAGACTAATATGGAGGTCGGAACTTTTCAAGATTACAATACTTTCTTCTTATGTAAATAGAAAAAAAGTAAAAATGAAAGCTATATATTTGAAAAAAGTTTTGCTTAAATTTTTCTATTGTTTTTTTCTTTTTGTACAGCACGCCTTTAGCAAAACTTATATGAGAAAATCAAAAATGCTTGCAACTAGAAAGGTTATGAAACATTAAAAAATAATAATAATAATAAACTTAAAAAGTACTCTTCAAACATCTTTATTCTGAGTTAATTTGAATTTTTTCAAATACATATATTTTTTCAAATCTTATTTTAACATATTTATTATTAAACGAATTACCGCCATTTCTTTTTGTATAAATATTAATTTTCAATTCGTTTTATTTAAGAAATATATCTTTCAGGATTTTTTAAATCAATTACTTTGCAGAACATTAAACATAATACACGGGTGACTTTCATATATTATTCCTAACAATTCCTATTCATGAGTAATGGGATTTTATGGATGATCTTACCGGTTGATGTATTTTTAATTAATATGATATATATGTTGTATATTTATGTATTCCAATATTTTTTTGTTCTTTTTTGAAGCTAAATTAATGATATGCTGAATGTGATTCATTGTCTTTCAAGTTTATCTAAGCTTGGTCATATAACATTTATTCATTATGTTGTGATCGGTTGTCTCTGGCTAAATGATTTCGCCCTAACCATTAAGTGACGGACACACATGCGAGATAGTAATATTTGGACGATCAATCAAGTGCCCACAGTTCTTTATCAGGTCCTACACACAATTAACATGAAAGGTGCATTAATACGCTATCGGATCTAGACGACATTCCAACACCAGCGACAAAAAAACAAAATTTTAAGGTTCTTTGTTTTCATTCTTTTGTCTTCTGTACTTGCAAGCAGTTTCAAATGACCACCTGAAATCTATCTTCAATGTCTACAACTTGCTTTGTCGGGTAATAGCGACTTTTGTTCTTTTTGGAAATACCTTCTTATTCCGGAACAACTTTTAATTCTAATCTTCAACTAACGAAATGAGTTTATAAAGAAGGACATTTTAGGTTTTCAATTGTTGTAGCAAGTTCACCCTCAAAGGAATGAGGACGCAAGGGAGGTTAATTGAATTTTTAGACTTCATTAAATAAGTTTCCTTTTTCTCTCTTGAATTTGAAAGAAAAATATTCATTTCAAATGATTTTAAATAATCAAACACCAAGAGAAAAAGGAAGAAGAGAAAGAACATCCCATGAAAAACAATTTTTATTTCTGTTTTTTATGTTTATGCGTTTAAAAAAAATCATCTAAACGAGAGCTTCAAAAGGGTCAGAACTCTCCCTGCTGAAAGACTAATACTCTTTCAATTTTTAATTTTTTAAAAAGCCAGAAGAAGCTTACTTTTAGATTTTTAATTTGTCTTATTTTTGCATTTCTGTATTTTTTTTATGTAGAGATAGATATTCATATGTTCAAAAAATGTCTTGCACGTGGGGTTCAGGCAGACAATTCTTATTATTTTTAGAATTATTTTACAAAAATACTAATTTGCTGTTAATGGCTTCTTAGTTGATGAAGAAAATGTTTTTAAATATTTTTGAATTTAGATTATACATCTAAAAATAATGTTTTGGAGTTCATCTATTGGTCACTATGAGAAAGGACATTTTTCAAACATAACTCATTGATATAAATATTGAAAAACTAAGACTATCTTCAATTTAATTACATACTGAGATATTTGCACTTGATAATCCACAGATAAAAATAAATTGCAAAATACCTTTTGAAATTTTGATATGTGTAAAAAAAGTTAAAAAAAAAACGTATTGTTTTGTATTAGATAGCTTTCATTACAAAAAGCTACCTATTGTAGCCGTTCGGAGGAAAACAATTCGAAAATATTTGGTATATTTTCAGCGATTATAACCCCTAGACCCCAAAACCACCCTCAGTTCAAATGTTGATATATATATATATATATATATATATATATATATGTATATATGGTACTACTCTATTATCCCGTCGACCACTTTTCATAACAAAAAATTATCGCCAATCTGTAACGCCAAACAAACGGGAGAACGTCGCTATTGGAATATCAAAATAAATAAATAATTAAATATAAGAATTTAAGGACACAATTGTTATTTTAATTAATGAAATAACTAATAAATCAGTAAAACATAATGAAAAATACACGCAAATGTCGAATTAAAAACCACTTGATGACATAACAAACACATATAATGCTTCTGACATCAAGTGTGACAATAAATGGGACTGCATTTTTGGCGTTTAATCTTACAATTTGGCGATAGTTTTTTGTTTGAAAAATGGTCGACGGGATAATAGAGTAGTACCATATATATATATATATACAGGGTCATTCATAATTCCCTCCGGGGTTTCGAAACGTTATAGTAAAAAAACGAAGACGAATATGAAAAAGTCCTTCCGGCCTGTACCGGGAGGAAAAGGTAGCTTTCCTATATCTTCGTTTTAAAATTTTAGCTAATGTTACACGAAAACAGCAAGTTAAAATGCAAAGAAACGTTTACAAAAAAAATTCGTTAATACTGAATTTGAATAAGAATTTCGCCAAATTATTGAGCAATAGCCAAATTGGCTTCATTTATAAAGACTTATTTTGGTCGCCAAATTTGGCGATATTTCGCCAAATGTCACAAATTTTGCTAATTTTGTCGCCAATTTTGCCAATTTTTGCTCCAATGTCGCCAATTTTGGCGTTAACGTATATGAATATATAGTTTTATGCGTATGATTGGGAAAATTATTACAACAATGAAAGAAAATAATTTGCGAGTAATCGCGTTAATGTGCTGTTTTGTTTCAAAATGTCAGCCACCCTAGAATTTCAAACTGCTCTATCTCAGCCATTTTTTAAGATAGAGGTAAACCAAAAAATGCTCTGGAATCCTTGTATCAAGGCCTAACACGTAATTAAAAAATAAATTTTAATTTTTAATTTTTTTGTATATTTATTTTAGTTTTAAATTTTTAAATGGCCGCGATCTTGAAACAAAATGGCGGACCAAGCTGGCCAACGAACTCGGTCGAGACATTGGTGACCTTAATACACACAATTAGTTTCATCAAAATCGATTTATAAATACGAGCGTTATCGTATGACATAGGTCAGATATATATATATATATATATATATATATATATATATATATATATATATATATATATATATGGATATATCTATATATATAAATCAACATTTGAACGGAGGGTGGTTTTGGGGTCTGGGGGTCATGATCGGTGAAAATATATCAAAATTTTCCGGAACTGCTTTCCTCCGAACGGCTGCAATAGGTAGCTTTATACATTTTTGTATTGAAAGCTACCTAAAAAAGAAACATATGAAATTATTCCGAAACTATTCAAGTTTTACTTACATACATTACAGGTGTTCTATGTGTGAACCCTTGGTCACACGGCATACATCCATGCGATAGTCCAATTCCTGCCATACTCCGTTTCTTTAAATCTGAATCAGTGGTGTCAGTTCAACGGGCCTTTCGTAATAAATATCGAAAACAGGGACCAACTGACAAAACAATTCATGTGTGGTACCGGAAATTTAAAGAAACGGAGTATGGCAGGAACTGGACTATCGCATGGATGTATGCCGTGCGACCAAGGGTTCACACATAGAACACCTGTAATGTATGTAAGTAAAACTTGAATAGTTTCGGAATAATTTCATATGTTTCTTTTTTTCATATTCGTCTTCGTTTTTTTTTACTATAACGTTTCGAAACCCCGGAGGGAATTATGAATGACCATGTATATGTGTGTGTAATGGAGTATGTGTAATAGGACATACCAAGGTCTCGACCGAGTTCGTTCGTTCTTATATCCGAAATAACAGGAAATTAATCCATACTTTAATGCAATTATGAAAAAAATTACTCTTTAATAACAATTTTTATTCAGAAAAATGAATGTTATATATTGCTTTATATTAAAATATTTAGTTTTTTTTTTCATCTCAAAAAATAACATGAGCTTTCTTTTGAAAACAAACAGGTTATTAAACTCAACTCGCTAAGGTCAAAGCCCAACCCGAATCTGAAACGAAAACATTAGCGATAACCCGAACCGAACCGCCACACATTGTGATGGAGTGGCTTTTTTTGCAAACATTGACCGTATATGATGTACGGAAGTCCAAACTTATGTTTAATATGCCTTGCTATGTATTTTTTAAAAATAAGTGTTAATTTTATACATTTTTAATTCAAAAATATCAAATTTTAGTTATTTTTAAATAAAAAAAGTATCCTTTTCTTTAAAAAAATGAGGTTGGTGCAGAAGCATACTTTTTTATTTGGACTTCCATTCAATCAAACACCGCTAACTGCCAAAGTGCCACCTGGTCTCAGATAATCCTAACGTTTCTAACTCTTTAAATGCCTACAGAAGAGGAATGTACCAACGATTTTGTGCTATAGAGAGGAATCTTGACTCTACAAAACGAAAATGTTGAAAATAATAAACATTTCAAAAACTATACATATGTATCAAAACCCAATTATTATTTTATTTTTTTTAAAGGGTCAGAATATTGCTCTCAAGACGCAATAATAATAATAATATACAACAATACAAAAAATTGGACCTGTCTGACAATTTTTTGCAACAGTTACTCATTTTTGGTTTTCACATGTTTTTCCGACTTTTCTGATACATTTCCTTCTAAAAGGGGACTAGATGGTATGTAAGGGGGAAAATATATGTTTTCTCATGCTGTTCAACTTCAACTCTAGATACTTAACAAATCTTGTGAAAATACGTAATTTTTTCCCCTTTATCGTGGAAATTCGTCATTTTGGCTCACTGTACGCCGCCGGTCGGGTAGGGTTTAGGTAAAATCGGATTATCCAATCCGATGCAAACCCCCCACATTAATTTTAAATCGCATTGTTGTCAATATCATTCCTTTTGACGCTCAGTAGACGATGATATATTAAAAATGTTGGCGTGTCCTCGTAATAAAAATTACCTCTACCTGGTGCGACGTGACGACTGTTTTATACACGTAATAGTGAAGTGCGCCTTAACACAATATATAAAAAATTTGTGACGATCCATTTTTACGAAAGACTGAGCCCATAAAGTCAATAAAAGACAAGGAAACAGACAGACAGACAAACATATAATTTTTAGATTCTAAAGAAATTAAGACGTGACCGTTCAAAGAAAAAACTAAATAAATAAATAAATAAATAAATAAATTAAATTAAATCGGTTAGAAAAGCATAAAATTTCAACCAAATGGGCCGATCCAATCTCGAGTTCTACCTGGTACCGATTTGTAAAACAGAGTTTCGAGAAAAACAGGTTTAAAGCTTTACAACGTTTTAAAAAAACATATTATAGATAACAGTAATCATTTCCAGCTTACATAAAAGTATCTATACCAGGTCAATATAATGAATCCTCCAGGACTTCCTCTTTCTCAATTCTTTTGTTTCGACATAAATGACAATGTATCTTGTTCTTTGCGTAGCCTTGCATATGATTTTATTTACATTCCACAAACTTAACTTCCACAACTATTAGTCTATTAAATATACACTGCTCAAAACAATTAAAGGATATTTGAAGTTTTATATAAAATAAAGATATAAACGAAATTTTTTTTGCCGAAAATAGAAGAAGAGAATCACAAATGCAAATTTTTCTGGTTTTCAAACTGTGGAGTATGCAAATTTTGAGTTCGACGTCAAAAACGTCGCTTCAGCGCCAGCGAATGAAATTTGACTTTCAACTGGATAAAAAAGAATGAAGACAAGGATGATCGGCATTCAGTGATTGCTTTGTTTCGATGAGTACGATGTCTCAGCGAAGTCATTTGACAGATTCAGAAGCTTGGAGAATTGTTGGTAGGTTAGAAGGGGGCCAAACTCAAGCCGAAGTAGCGCAAGCCATTGGAGTGTCACAAAGTGTCCTTTCCAGGATCTGGAACCGTTTTTTGGAGAGTGGATGTGCAGGCCGAAGACCAGGGCAAGGTCGTAGACGGGCAACAACGCCCAATGAAGATCGGTATTTAGCGTTAACAGCTCGGAGACACCGAAACATGAACGCTACTCTTCTCCAACAACACCTTCGCTCGGCTACAGGCAAAACGATTTCAACTCAGACTGTCCGAAACCGGCTCCATGCTGTAGGTCTGTATGCTCGCCGACCGATGGTATGTGTTAGATTAAGATCAAGGCATCGTCGCGACCGCAGGGAGTGGGCAACCGAGCATGTCAACTGGAGGAGAAATGAATGGAGAAATATTCTGTTTTCTGACGAGTCCCGTTTTTCTGTGCATCCGGATAATAGGCGTATTTTCATCTGGAGGGACCGTGGCAGTAGGAATAATCCTGCGTTCGTGCACGAAAGTGTCAGATTTGGCGGTGGAGGAGTGTTGGTGTATGGTGGCATCTCCATTGACGGGCGCACTGACCTCTACATCATTCGAGATGGAGATCTGACTGGTCGCCGATATAGGGATGAGATCCTCAGACCTATTGTAGTCCCTTACGCTGCAGCAATCGGAGATAACTTCATTTTAATGGACGATAACTGCAGGCCACATCGTGCAAACCTGGTGGAGGATTTCCTTTTCGAGGAAGGAATCGTTCGAATGGAATGGCCAGCGTGTTCTCCAGACATGAATCCAATCGAGCACGTTTGGGACGCTCTAGGAAGACGAGTTTCTGGCCGCCAACAACCCCCACAAACCTCCAAGAACTGGAAAGAGCTCTTCTGGAAGAGTGGGGCAGAATACCCGAACTCGTCATTAATAGCCTCATTGAGTCCATGCCTCAAAGGTGTTCAACGTTGCTGGCCGCCCGTGGAAACCATACCCCCTACTGAAAATGATTTTCTTTGAAGAAAACACCTTTTCTTATTCTTTTTTTCTCATATGCACAAATTGTGTTTTTTTCCTTTTGTACACAAATGCGCAATAAAATGCATTTTTTTCTGCCAAACATGTGTAATTTATTCTCATATAAACTACTATGTCTGTCGACCATGTATCAATCAGCTAAAACGTTTCCCAGATACAAAATCCACCTAAAACTGCAATATCCTTTAATTGTTTTGAGCAGTGTAGTTCAGCAGGAAAATGCGCAACACAATTAAACATACCCTTACGCAATTCACTACTATAGTCAGTAATACACTGGTGTTCACAACTTAAGTAACAAACACAAAATGCTAATTTCTGAACACGTGAGCACTCAAAAGGAAATTCTATAAAGAACTAGTATAGAAAAGAGGTACTACCCTAACAGCACGGCCAGTCGATGTGAAGTCCCCTTGAAGTTACGCATGGTTAGAAGTGTCACAATCGCTACGGTGCATGAAAATATGGGATATTTCACTGTCTCATTATTACTCTCAAATGATTGTTAACACAGAAAAGTCACTGTGACTGTCGCTTTATGATGGGTCACCAGGTGACATTACAATGAAGTCACCTTGTGATTCTCAAGTCCCTGTCAGTTGAAAACTTTGAAGTCATTGTGAGCATTGCATTGTGATGAGTCGCCAAATAATGTCACAATGAAGTCGCATGGTGACTTTCCGGTGATCGTCACTCTATTGTGAAGTCATCATTGCACTCCTTTGTGAAAAGTCACCAGATGATTTCATTTTCTGTCACTTGGGAACTCGTCACAGAACAGCTATCATGATGACTTTACAATGGAGTGTCAAAATGACAGTCACATGAGTCACACGGTGACTTCATTGTAAAGTCACATGGTGACTCGTCAAAAAGCAGCAGTCATGGTGACTGTTCAGTGGAGTGACCAAATGAGAGTAAAAATGAGACGAATGACAGATATCACATTTCTGTTCATTGTAGTGACTGTGACAATTGTGACCATTTGTGATGTCAAGAAGACTTCACATCGACTGCCTGTGCTGTTAGTGTAGTACCTATTTTCTACACTTGCTGTTTATAGAAATTCCTTTTGAGTACTCACGTGTTCAGAAATTAGCATTTTGTGTATGTTGCTTATGTTTTGCACACTAGTGTACTTACGAATTCCTTTGTGTAGCGCTGTGTCTGATCAACAGAATTTATACACACCACGTACTATACAAAAATTTAGTTAAACTTAAAAGAGCAAACAAAAGTTGAAAACGCACTTATCACACATAGACTGCAATTATCGCACTAAGATGGTAACCAAATTATTTTGTGTGTCCCTGTAAGTGAACGATAAACGTAATGCACACTACACTTTTCAGTGAGCAATTTACAATGAACCTCAGTAATGTATATAAATTTCATTATGTTTGAAATAGTGAAACATCATTAAATTACACTGCAAACTATTTTTCCTCGTAGAACATTTTGTAATAGAACTCTTTTGTGTGACCCTGTAAATAAATAATAAATACTTTGAACCCCATATTTTATAAAAAAAAAGAGCATATTTTAGTGCGCTTTATAATTATATACCCTTTTCATCATGTTTCAAATGGCATAACATCATCAAAATGCACTTGAAACGATTTTTTCTCATTGGCTGTAATATAACGGAATGCTTTTGACTGTCCCTGTAAATAAACTATAAGAGAGACATGCTTCATTATGTAATAGGGGTCATGGTATAGTTAAACGTCAATAACATACAAAAATTTCAGGGCAATCCGAGTATATTTACGAGAGTAAATCGGACGGACGGACAGACAAACCGAAGTCATAAACACTTTTCAACTAGTTTGGAAAGTGTCAATAAAAGACAGTAAAAATATGTTATTTTCCTAAATAGTAAAGCCTCTTTGAAACGAAGCTTATTCAAGAAATAAGCAACGTAAAAGACACCTGCTGAATATTAAAATTAACAGAGCCTATAAATAGCAATGTGATAGAGGTGACGAGCCTATGACAAGCGTGCCCGGATTGTCACGTGTGACAGTTTCTCTGGTTTGTGAAAAATTTAAATTTGGTAATCTATTTTATACATTAAATTTGTTTTTTTTCTTATAACAAATACAATTTTGTTTAAAATGTAGAGATTATCACAAATAATACAATTATTTTTGCGCCAATTAATACATTAGAAAATGTTATTTTTCTGTGATGCTATGCAGTGTTTTCAATAAGTAATTCCTTTTTCTTCTGTATGAATTTAAAACGCTTTAGTTTTTCAAATGAATTTCATGAGGCAGACATTACAATAAAATGACAATTAGACCCAATTTTTTTTTTATGTTACTGAAATAGAAAACTATGAAACAGATATAAAACATTTTATATCAAACGTCCAACAGAAAAATTCATTAATACTTTTATATTACATTTTTTAATGCAACTTGGATTATTATAAGTTAGATGTTGCAATAATGACATTATATGGAGTTAACAGCGCGGGACTCGCTATTAGCTTGCAGCACCAACAAATTATCCATTTGATTTATAAGAAGTGTCATTTTTCAAAAGTTTCGTGTCAAGTTTACATGACATTTTGGCTTATTTTTTTGCGAATTGCAATCGTGCAATAGATACTACTTTTTCTTTTGTGAAAACAATTGACGAAAGCAAATTTAGTGTTTGCATTAAACATTACTTTTTAGCAAAAAAGAGTACTATCTAAACCCTAAAATGTCTTTTAAAGCAATACGACATATCTGCACCATCGAAAACAACCATTTGTTGATGTTTTAGGGAATTGAAATTCGGCCGTACCAGCGCAAATGATGCTCCACGTTCTGGACGTCGAATTGAGGCATCAACTTCCGAAAACACTAAAAAAATCTACCATATCATTTTGGATGACAACAAAAAGAAAGTGAGTGAGATAGCTGACATCGTAAAGATTTGGATAGCATATATGAAAAAATATTTTGCATGAACATTTTCGTTACGAAAAAAGTTTGTGCGAGTTGAGTGCCACGTTTTCTAACAAAAGACCATAAACAGTAACGTGTTGATGATTCTAATGCAATTTAACAATATTTCAGCGTAATCGAAATGAGATTTTGTACCGATTCGTAACAATGGATGATACATGGATCCATTACCACAGATCTGATGTGAGTCCAATAAGACAGTCACCTGAGCACTTCGAACCGGGCGATAGCCACCCAAAACCACCAAAGATGCAACAGTTAGCTAGAAAGCTTCTTGGCCATTAGTTTTTGGAATGCAAAAGGCATACTATTCATCGACGATCTTGGAAAATGAAAAACAAACACAATAGAGTGTTATGCAGAATTACACTGCTCGTTTGAGCAAAAAGAAATCAAAAAGAAAAGGCCACGTGCGTCGAATAAAAAAATGCTGTTTCATCAAGATAATGAACCGGCTCATCCATCCATGAAAGCGATAGCAAAATGGAATGAATTTAGGTACGAATTGTTTCACCCCGTATTCTCCAGAACTGTCACCCAACTACTATTATTTGTTTCCTAACTGGAAGAGATGGCTCCATAGAGATTTGCGTCAAATGAGGATGTCGAATGCAAAACTGATGCATATTTTGGAACTCTTGAGAAATCGTACTATATGAAAAGTATCCAAATGTTACAGGGCCGTTGGAATAAGTGTAATGCTTTTGAAAGAAAATGTTATTTTGTATCCATTTTTTACAAAATATGTATTTTTCATTTCTAGTCCTGGGGCTTTTCACTCCAAGTTATGCATACATTTTTTTCCCTTATTACAGTGCATGCCATTTAAATGAATATTTCCGAATCGAAATTTCATTAGATTAATAACTGGTTACAATATATAGAAAAATCCCATTTTAAGTTTTGTTCTTTGTTATATACTGCATGAAAGCGATTGATTCTATTAACCAGCGTTTTGTATAACCAGCATATATATCAATACATTGTTATGTAAAGGTTTGGTAGATTACAATGTTGGAAGTTATTGTTTTTGAATGTTTAGTATGCGCACGTCAAAAGATTCACCACCACTGCAATATGATCTAGAATAATGATTTACTTCCATAAGAAAAATCTATAAAAGTTCAACAATATTTTTCCTGAACCTGAACAGCTTCTTCTTCGGCTTCCATAAGAAATAAAATAAAAGAAAACCGACGTTGAATAATAGAATTAATATTAAAATAAACAGAGCCCAAAAATAGCAATATGATACAGTGACATAGCCACATTCCAAACCCTTTAAAGCCCAAAACTAATCCCTGCATATTTTTAGCATTTGTTTCTATCAGCCACCTGTGAAAAGACGGTTCGAATGACTGAGACTATATAACCACCCTCGACAGCTCAGCTTCTGTTACAGCAGTCTACTGTTTTCCTCACTTGCTATGCTGTCTCCTTCCACACTCCGTGTATATCTTCAAAATAAATTTACTTTGTAGGGTCTGACAAAAAATTGCATCAGCAAATGAGTACTTCGAGAGACAGTTGGAGAGCGAGATCATTTGAGCGAAATTTGAATGATTACACAGGTCTACAATGATTTTTTTTTCTTTAAGGAGAAGTATGTTTCTGGTGATTTTTTATGCTTATTTTGGTAGTAAAAGTAAAAAAAAAAAAGTTTTCTTTAAACTCTTTTTTGTAATGATTCAATGTTTAGCTTAAAAATCACGACCGAAATTAATATTGTTTCAAAACAATTTCGTTACAATACGTTAATTTGACGTGGGCGCTGATTGTTGAAAATTTACCACTTTGATTTACGCTTGATAAAAAGCGAAAACTAATGAATTTATTTATTTTTTAAATATACAATTTTTGCACTCTTTCTGTTTGAAGGAAAAACAAGGGGGGGGGGATCACTATTTAAATTATCTATTCGGGATTTCTAAATTGTCTTCTAAACGTATAATAATAATTTAATTAATAATTAAAGTAATAAACGCTTATTTTAAATGATAAAAGCTTATTTTAAAAACATATTGCACTCTTTATTTTTTATTTATACTTTCTGCCTTTTTATTGTTTAAAATATTTCGTTGTTGCCGTTTCACAGTCAGTTGATCTATTTTGGCGAGAATGGTTTGGCGCCATAATTAACTCAATTCTTTTTTTAACTTATAAACAGTTGTAACCATAAAGATTATTTGCAGGTAAAATTTAAGCATTTTTTATTTTCAAAAAATAATTTTGAGTAAAAAAAAATGGCCGACCGGCTTCTTAAATTATATGTAATGCGGTCAGCCCCGTATTTGCTTCGGATGGTCACGTGATATGCCGTTTTATGAATATTGCTTGGAAAAGGTGGTGCATAAAATAATAAAAAGAAAATAGTCGCCAGTGGCATCCATTAGATAGTTTGATTTAATGAAATGTGATTACATATTCATTTAACCCAGTGGTTCCCAACCTTTTTTTAGCCGCACCCCACCAAAACTTCTCTAAAATGATAATGCCCCCCCCTCCCCCTATAACATATAATAACCCTATATAATTCTTATAAAATTTTAAAAGAATTTACTCCTGATAGAGTAAAAAGCATTTAACATTGATCCTAAAACGTGCCGAAGGTAATGGATGAATCAAATATTTTTTATAATCATCTGATACTCCTCGTAGTTTACTGGCCACGTATGCGTGATGTATAGAGTGCTCAGAATCCTTGATTAGAAAAATCGATAATTTTGAATAAAACATTTTTGTCTTATTTAATCACAGAATTTCTGCGATTAAATAACGCAACAATTTCTAATCAGAATAAAATGTGATAAAAGATTCTGTGAAGGAAGGTCGTCAAGTAATTGTTAAATATACACTTGAATAGTTTCATGTGTAAAATTGATTTTCATGTGACATATTGCATATTGTGACTCATTCAATAAATAATCGAAAAAGTTGTTTCAAATTCTAAAATACTTATAAATCAGAAAAATTATAAAGAATTTTTAAATGTATAAAAGGTATCTAAATATGTTAAAAAGTTTTTTCTATAATTGTTCTGGTAGAAGTGTATTTAAAAAACTTTTGAATGGATACTTTTTAAAAATTGAATAAAAAACTTATTTTTTTAATTTTGTTTTTGAAATTTGAATGTGTAACTTTTATTTACAACATTACTATTAGAAAAACAATTCAGAAGGTATGGGTTCACAGAAATTCCGAATTGTTTCCTTGAAAAGTTAAACTGCCCCCCTGAAAAGTCAAATTGCCCCCCTGTGGGGCGTACGCCCCCCGTTGGGAACCACCGATCTAACCAGATGTGTTCTCATGATTTACATTTTACAGTATTTAAATTTGGGTCTTAGGGTTCAGTTCTCTATTTCTTCTCCATATCTTTTTTTTTCTTCAGCTGAACCCTAAGTATATGTAAATGGTATTATAATTGATAATACGATATCATTAGTCCTGTAATACGTTAGTGATGATCCATTTACATTCCTAAAGTTAAAATAACAATTTCAATTTTTTATTTCTGATAGGTTGGTCCGCAGGAAAAATAATAATAGGTTAATTAGAAAAGAATTCGCAGTGAACGGAGTACTTATTCGACATTAGCTAGAACGATTTCAGAAAAATATGCAAAGCAAAACATTTAAATTTGCATGAGCATTAGGATGGAGTGGAAAAAATAAAGTTTACAATTTTGAAATGCTATAATGATTAAAATTGGCCTTTTCACTTACTATTTAACAGATTTTTTTTTTTCAGGTCAATCGATCCAGGCCCTGAATTTACGAAAATTGCCAGCATATTGTGATGTGTCACGTAAGTATAAAGTTCATAATTTCGAAATACAATAGTCTTCAAAATTTGCCTGTTTGCTTCCTATTTAAAGAAACAAATTTTCAGGTCAATCAATTAATGTCTTGAACCCTCTACCAGGCCTTGAAATTACGATGACTATTGTATTTCGAAATTGTGAAATTTATTTTTACATGATACGTTGCAATTTTCGTAATTTCATGGCCTGGTAGAGGGCTCTAGGCATTAATCGGTTGACCTGAAGCTTTTTTCCGTTAAATAGGAAGCAAACAAGCAAATTTTGATGACTGTTGTATTTCGAAATTATTAACTTTATACTTACATGATACGTCAGAATTTGCTGTCAATTTTCGTAAATTCAGGGTCTGGTAGAAAGCTTAAGACATTAATCGATTGACCTGAATTGTTTTCCCTTTAAATAGTAAGTGAAAAGGCAAATTTTAATCACTATTGTATTTCGAAATTGTAAGCTTTATTTTATTCACTCCACCCCAATGAGCATTTTGTAATTCTGAATCGTGGAGGTACGTTTCATGAATAAGACATGTTAAACTGTTTTCATGCTTAAGGCCACAGTGGACCATCAAAATAATCTTTTTTACTTACCAAAGAAATTATTTGAAAATCATAGCAAATATTTATAGTGTTATTAAATATTAGTATGAAAATTTTCGTTCAATTACTTTTAACGGTTCTTGAGATTATCAAAATTTTAAATTTTAAAATCCTGAATAATTAGTAAAATTCAAAATGCTTCATGCGCATTTCATTTTTACATATAGTATCAAAATTTTCCCATAATAATAATTTTATACATAAAAATGAAAATTATTAAAAATATTTTGATTATTTCATAAATATAGCTTTTAAAAATCAACTTAATTTGAATTCAATACATTTTAATTAAAAAATTATGAAAATTTTTATTTAGTTTAATTTTGTTAATTTAATTACCTTTAAATGAAATTCTTTTCTCAGTAACTTATGTTTAATTACAAATAGGAAGCATCTTTGTGAAAATTCAATAAAATTGGAAAAAAGGAAATGCGTATTATAGAACATTTTAAAACATGAAAACAGTGAAAATATTCAACCTGTAAAAAACAGGTTTTCATGAACAAATTAACTATAAATGTTCAATATATTTTTTTAAACCATTTTAAATAATAGTAAAGGTTTTAATATTATTTATATTGCCTAGATTTTCATGCATTTGGGATTAATGTAGCCAGTTTATAGGTTAACTAATAAATCTTTCTGTAATACCTGAAGTATCAAGTTTTTAACATGCAACATATATACATCAATATTACTCAAAAATGTGTTTTTAATATAAGCAAATACACCAATTTTATTTCTAGTAAACTAAAATTACATAAATTTTATAAATTATAATAAAATGGAATTTTATGAAGTAACCTGAAATTAGAAGAGATGTTCTTGAAAGAAAAAATTGTGAAATTTAAAATTTTCTATAGCCTTATTTTCTGTTATTTTTCAGCGAATCTGAAGTTATTTCTAATGACATAATAAACTTTTCCCAATATCTGATAGTTGTTGTTTTTTAAGAGAAAATACTATAGAATACTATAGAATATTTCCTACATAAATGCTTTGTCGCTGAAAAAGTAGAAAATGTAACTCATTTTTATAATTGTAGTATCCAGTTACATTACTAAAATAAAATTCCGATGAGCATCTACATATATAAAACACAAAGGTACGTGGCGGCGAAAAAGCGGTTATTTCTCTTTTACTTCTGACAATACTAATTTGCTAATATTAAGAAAAGTATTTGAGGTATCGATTTAAAATTTACCACATATATGCAAAAAAATTTTCTGCATCCGAAATTTTAATTTTTGTAAAAATTGGCCGGTAATTTTCCTTCATTTTTCTTTTGCCACTTCCTGAAAAGGTAAGAATATAAAGTGCGAAATCAAACAAAAAAACGCGCCATGTTGTTATTAATTAAAACTCAATTAGCTCCATTGTTATACCTTATGCAGTTTAACCTCATTGTTGTCCGCATCGTTATGACGTCAACGTTACTAATGCACATATTTGTTATTTATAATATAGGTTGACTCTTTTAGAAGTTTTACTTCTTACCACGTAACCACTTGTATTTTTTTTTTTTTTTTAGGTAGCTTTCAATACAAAAAAGTATAAAGCTACCTATTGCAGCCGTTCGGAGGAAAGCAGTTCAGGAAAATTTCGATATATTTTCACCGATCATGACCTCCAGACCCCAAAACCACCCTCCGTTCAAATGTTGATTTAAATATATATATATATATATATATATAAAAACTTATTGCAAAAATTAACCATTGAAACAGAAATAACTGACCAAATGCAATGAAATTATTATCCCAAATAGCTATGTCAAATTACACATTATAAAACATAGTCCTAACAAATGAAGTATTTATTCAAAAAGTGAAACATAAGTAAAAAAAAAAAAGAAAAAAACACAAATGCAAGCTTATAATGTAATTTACTTTTTCAAGGGCTGGGAAACCACATTATAAGCAAAGAATGATTGTTTTCTGTAACTGTCACAAGCTTAAAGCCAAAATTTTGTGACAATTCCTAGCCCTAACAATCATTGGAAAGAAATTGGAAAAAAAAAAAAAAAAAAAAAAGGATACCTTTGAAAATAGAACACTACAAATCAAACGGAAGAAAATAAAATCATTTATAAACAAATAAATACAAAGGAAGACAAAGAAAATCTATACATTACAACATAAATTTGTCCAGAATCCGAAGCCAAAAATGTTTTGTGCTAAGCACATGGTAAAGTGAATAAGTGAATTCAAACGTACAAGTTAAAATTACAGTTAATTTTCTAAAAGTAGCAGGTTATTAATTTAACCATTGTGATTTTAACTATTTCTAATTTAAAATATAAAAATACAAATAAATAATATAAAAACTATAAATTCATTTACCAAAAATATTTTTTAACTTAAATAATTTTAATATATATATTATATTATTGGAATATTTAAAAATTTCACTTGTATTCCAAGTTTTCACTTAAAAGAGAAAAAAAAATTGTGAAAATTTATATGGTGCTGCCATCTGGTTTTATAATAAACAATAACTAAAAAATAATAATAAAGAATAATAGTAATAGTTTTTTTAAAATCATTATATGGTGCTGCCATCTAGTTAAAGATTAAAACAATATCTAAATAACCATTAATTATTTTGATTAAGTAAATTTTCAGTATAAAATTATTTTATCTATTTATTTTTACATATGTCAACATTTAAATAATTTCAAAACATAAATAAACCCATAAAATCTAAAATATTATTGTAGAAGTCAAATTAAATTTTCATTTTATAAATAATTATATGCAAGCTTAAAAGATTTACCAATATGACTACATGCACTTATTGGAACTAACATCTTGCAAAATTTTATTAACCCTGAAAAATAAAATTAGATTTTCATTTTATAAATAACAATGCAAGTTTAAAAGAAATACCAAAATGGCTACACACACTTAATGGAACTAACATCTTGCTAAATATTATTTATTCTGAAAAATAAAATTAGATTTCACACACTGATAGCTAAAAATAACCAAACATTTCCAATATGTTAACCTCACGTATTGAATCTAATATCTTGCAAAAAATAAAAAATAAAAAAGCATTTAACTAAATTGTTAAATGTTCTCTACCTGGCAAGAGAAAAAAAAAAAAAAACATTAAATCTCCAATATGGCAACGCACTTATTGGAACAATATTATATTTAAAGTTCTCTCCCTAGAAAAGAAAAAAAAATTAGAATTTACTATTTAAATTTTTTAATTAATAAAAGATATTTAACCAAAATATTCCCACTCAGCTCTCACATAAAGGAATTCATTCTTTAGCCAAATATATCAGTAATCAAAATGTAAGTGTTTTAACAGATAGAATGTGCAAACATATAAACCCCAATGAAAGCAAAATTTATATTCGTAAAATTGACTTAACTAAATAAAAGGGATAGCCATATTCTACTGCATGTTGAAGAATAAGTTTTAAATTTTTAGTTTTAAAATTATTAGAACAAAGATTGTTTATTCTATGTGCAAAATTTAGTAAAATATTTACAAATACTGATTTATGTATACAAGACTTATAATTAGTAAATAAGTTAACTTTAAATGTAAAATCATTTCTTTTGTCATAAATGTCAAACAAAATTTTATTATCTTTAAGAATTATCTTAAGATCAAGAAAATTAATTTCATTATTTACCATAAGGTTGAAACTATAATTTAAATTTTTATGATATTTTATTGGTAGTAAATAATTTGAATTATTATTAAAATAGAAGACAATTATATCATCTATATAACGGTACATTTTACAATTAGCAATATGTGAATTACGTTCATAATAATATAAATATAATTCTGCAAGAATTGAAGAAACAATACCACCCTGTGGTAATCCACAGCATTGAATATATATATTCTCATTAAAAACAATATAATTATGATGTAGAATAAATCTAGTTAAAGTTTTAAAGTAATTTAAAGAAATGTTATTTTTTAATTTTATGGAATCCTTGTATTCTTTGTATAATAAATTGACAATCCTGAACATATCCTTGATATCAATATTATTAAATAAGTCATTAAAGTCAAACGTCTTCATGTAAGTTATGTTATTTAAATTTTTTATATTATTGACAAGTTGAAAACTATTTTTTATGCTAAACAAATTATCTTTTAGTTTTGTAAGTTCAAACAATTTATTGAGAATAGTTAATAGAAATTTACTTGCATTATTATTATACGTATTACAGCCTATAGTTACAGTTCTAAATTTTATAGGAGTTTTATGAAATTTAGGTATAACAACAATGTATGGATAATTAAAGTTGTAATTTTTAATTTTTAGCAATTTATAATATTGAAATATATGTCGATTATTAATAATTGTATTAAGATTAGTTTTTTTTAAATTTAAACTTGTATTTATTGCATTAGATATTAGCTGTGAATAATATTTTTTGCAGATGAAAGCATAGTTGTTTGGTGATTTATCAACATAAGTAATAATAAATTTGTTTTGTAAATTCTTTATTTCACTATTTAGTTGTTTAACATTAAAATTAAAATTTTCCATATTTCTGAAAAGTTCAACATTTAAATTACTTAATACATTTAATTTCCATTCTTTAAAAAATTCAATGGGTTTATTATAATCTATTGAAATTTTATATATAAAAAGGTCAAGATCCAAATTAAATTGTTTTAATATAGAAAAAATATTATAACATGATGGTGTTCGAAATTTAGTCCCATTAGTCATAAAAATCCATATATATATCTGACATATGTCATACGATAACGCTCGTATTTATAAATCAATTTTGATGAAACTAATTGTGTGTATTAAGCTCACCAATGTCTCGACCGAGTTTGTTGGCCAGCTTGTTCCGCCATTTTGTTTCAAGATGGCGGCCATTTAAAATTTTAAAACTAAAATAAATATACAAAAAAGTTAAAAATTCAAATTTAATTACGTGTTAGGCCTTGATACAAGGATTCCAGAGCATTTTTTGGTTTACCTCTATCTTAAAAAATGGCTGAGATAGAGCAGTTTGAAATTCTAGGGTGGCTGACATTTTGAAACAAAACAGCACATTAACGCTATTACTCGCAAATTATTTTCTTTCATTGTTGTAATAAATTTCCCAATCATACGCATAAAACTATATATTCATATCCGTTAGCGCCAAATTCTCGCCAAAATTGGCGATATTTGGCGAAATATCGCCAAATTTGGCGACCAAAATAAGTCTTCATAAATGAAGCCAATTTGGCTATTGCTCAATAATTTGGCGAATTTCTTATTCAAATTCAGTATTAACGAATCTTTTGTAAACGTTTCTTTGCATTTTAACTTGCTGTTTTCGTGTAACATTAGCTAAAATTTTAAAACGAAGATATAGGAAAGCAACCTTTTCCTCCCGGTACAGGCCGGAAGGACTTTTTTCTTTTTAAATATTTCTTTGAAAGTGCGAGCTGATAGGTAGCCAAATGAGACCTTACATTCTTTGTAACTTCCAAATCGGTGTAATTTGGTTTGAATTTTATATTCAACAAAAAATTAAACAATAAAAAAGAAATCGTATAGGAAGAATACAATTTTGGGTACTTCCGTATTAGCCTCATGCCAACGGTTAATAAACAAAGAAATCGAGAAAAATGTAGTGTCATGTATGTATTTATTATATGTATGTATCTATGTATTGATTTGTACGCATGTTTGTATTCACGTGTATGTATGTTTGTATAGGGAAAGTTCCGTAATTGGGTTCGTCGACAACTGGCGCATTTTAGTGAGTGTTGTCTAACGTGAGCATGAATTAAAGAACTGGGAAGAGATTAACTTCGCAAGCGACGAAAGACCATCTAATTACGTATTAATAAGTTATATATATATATATATATATATATATATAATTATAATATCTACGAATTTCAAAAAACATATCAAGTTCTTCTTAAATCTCGAAAGAGATAATTAATGATACTGTGAAGACGGAATACCACATAGCTAATATTTAACTAGTGCAATCATAATATTACCATAGCTTATGCTTCAATGGTAATTGGCCAAAAATACTTAAAACATTAAGAAAATTTAAAAGAGAGAGTGAAAGATAAAAAAATATATATATAATTTGGAGTTGCTATCATTTGAATAAAAATGGATTAAGAAATGAAATATGAACCATATACAATGGAAAATTTGACAACAAGAGAAGAAATATGGAAAAAACACATGTAGATATAATCGTCAGCCTGGATGTACCCACATGTGTTTTTAAAAAATAATTCATTATTTCATAATTCTACTGGCATATATGCTAAGATCAGTAGAATCACCCAGGTATAATGAATTATTACCAGAATACAATGAGAAATAATAAAATGTGAAATAAAATCCGTAAAGAATAGATAAAATATTTTACTCATAGTAATTATCCATAAAACCCAATACAACACAATACTAAATTATTACCAGATAACAATTTAAATTTTAAAAATGAAAAAATCCTTAAAGAATAGATAAAATTTTAAAATTGGAAATAAATAAACTGTAAAGGGTAGATAAAATATTTTACTCACAATTATTATCCAAAAATCTTAACAATCACAATGATTTCATGATCCCAACACGTCCACATGGCGATAATCATGAAATAACTCATACGTGATTATGATAGTGAAGTTGAGAGAAATTATTAGAAAGTTAATTTGAGAGAAATTATTAGAAAGTTAAGTTGAGAGTACATTTTTTGAAATAACATCTTAATTATTACACCATAACACAATTTTATTTAAACACACACTAATTTATTTTTGTGATATACACTTAAAAACAAATTTATATTTGTTAAAATACAAATTTTCCATTTAATTTTAATCTTTAAAAGTAAAATTAATACACAAGCGTTAAGCGCCCTCTATATATAATTTAAAATTACTATTAACAATATTATTAGCATTTATATGACATGTAAAGTGCTACCCTCTATTGGAATTATTCAAAATTAAGTTTGAGTTATATATTAATTATATTAGATTTAATATGATATATAAATATTATAAAATATTATTATCATTATAGTTTTACATTAAAATCGTACAAACTCCTATTATATCAATAAATTTACACATAATTAATTTTATCTTACATAGTATTTCATAGATTCTTAACAACAGTATATATTATGTAAAAGAGATGTTTCTTTTAATACAAAGTGCTGGTGCTGCCATCTATGTTAAACTACTTATATATATTATAGAATTTATAAAAAAATTAATCTTTTTATATACTGCTACAAATAATTAAATGAATACTGATTTAATACAAATTTCTACCTTCTATCTACCTATATATCGAATAGTATTTACCAAAAATAGTTAAGATATCATACATTTATATATTAGTTAATGAATTATAACATCCTAATAGAAATATATATATATATATATATATATATAGAGAGAGAAAAAAAAAATTGAAAAAGATAGAGATTGATTTAAATAAAAATAAAAATAAACAATATATATATTTATATATTACATATAGTGATGTTTGTGATTTATGGTCAACAATGTCATCCATGTAAAATTTTATGTGTTTTTGTATAAGTGATTTTTATAGTATTTTTGACATTTTTACAGTATTTTAAAAACACAAATTGCACAAATTGTGCTTATTAGTTGCTAAAATCAGTGTAAAAATTGTTTTAAACTTAATTGTTTTAATTTTTCCATGCTGTTGATTTCAATTTTCTCGTGTCGAAAATTAAAAGATCAGTAGTCGTTTGTGTTGTTCCTCTTCCCCGATGATGGCTTTAAGTTTAAAGCCGAAACATGTAGGATTTTAGCTCTTTTATGAGTTTAAAACAATTTTTACACTGATTTTAGCAACTAATAAGCACAATTTGTGCAATTTGTGTTTTTAAAATACTAGTTAACAGTGTAGTGTCCAAATGGATTCAATTTTTACAGTATTTTTATATTTTATAGACATTTTTAACGTATCAATATAAACACTTAATAAAAAGTGATCGACTAACTCACAATTACAGTAACTATATAAAGTGTAATAATGTAAAACCAACTTAAGAATTTTTCTTATATGTTATATGTTATAATTTATAAGTATTAAAAACTGAACACCAGTATCACTTAAAAAATAGGTGATCGGCATATATATATACAAGTACTAATGATACGTACGGTCCCTGGTGGTGGAAGGTGAAACTAAAAGATGTTTTAATCATTCGTGGTTCGTTTTGAAAAATCGACCAGGGAAGCGGGCTTAGCCTTCTAGTTTTATTTTTATTTTTTTTTTTTTTTAATAATATATTCTGTGACAGTATAAATAAATATCCATGATAAAAAAAAAAAAAAAAAAAAAAAAAAAAAAAAAAAAAAAAAAAAGCTCCATTCTGTCTGCAAATATAACGCTTCGCATTAGAGGTAAAACAGAAGCCAGTCCTGTCAAAGGTCCTTGCCAACTTTTACGCTTTTTTGCTATCACTAAAATTTAATAGATATTTTTGTCCTATTTAATCGCGGACTTTGGCGATTACATACAGCAAAATTTACTCTTAAATTTTAGTGATACGAAAAAAAAGCGTAAAAGTTGGCAGCTAAGCAAAAGCTGTTTTAAAAATGTCAAAAACAATCTGGGCGTGAAACAACTGTTGCATACGGCTACACAAAAATGCACATAACTTCTTAAAAATTATCGTAATCGAAATTCTTTTTTTTTTTTCTTTTATCCAATCGGAAGCTGTGATCATAAATATTATTAGTAAGCTAAAATAAAATATAAATATTCTGAAGGATTTCTTTCGAGTTGAAAAGTCTATTGTGCCCGTAAGAGAATAAAAGATTTAGCTACAAAGGTTATTCTTTACAAATCTTTCAAAATTTTTTCTGTATTTGTTTACTAACTTAGAGGGTTTTTTCTTATTATTACTTTTTTTTCGTATTCTTGAACTTTTCTGGAAATTAAAATGAATCATTTATACTCTGTGAATAAAACTATCTACAAAATGTTGAAAAAGTTATGCATTCTATTTAATCTTAATTATGCATTCATTAAAATGTTATATTCATTATATAGAAAGTAATTTTATTCTAAGTTCGTCTAAGACAAAAATAAATGCGATTAAAAAGAAATTAAGAAAATGACAACTTCTCGTATTTGTCATATCCCGTACTTTTGGTACCTAGGAAATGGATAAAAATATTAGAGTAAATAGGTAACTTCCATATAAATTATTTTACATTATCTTATAATTACTTGTAATTAACTTGTTGCAATCCATGCAAGATGACTTATAATTAAACACACATCGAAAATTAATTCCTATATAAACTATAATAAACTGTAATAAAAAGCCTTCATTCTTTCCACTTATTTTCAATTAAACATTGAAAAATTCGATAAAAACGTTTTTTTTTATTGAATTTTTCACTTAAAAAGGTTTAGAGAAATTCAAAAATTCAAATGTTTTGTCTTGTTACTACTGATTCTTTGGAGCGTATAGTATCGGAATAATCGATACTATCGATTTTCGGAAATCCTTATTGTGATACATAATGGTAACGGTTAATACATTTAAATACCACAGTAATGGCTTTGCGTGGGTTATCGAAGTTGAATTATGCAAAGCACCAGTTTAAAAAAAAATGTTTGTAACTGAAGTCGGTTTAATTTTTTTAATTAATCGCTCATGAGTACAAAAGTGGAATTTGTATAAACCTTATTCTAATAATAAGGATATTAAACCTTTTATATGTAAAGAATATAATCAATTGTCTAATTTTTTGTGTTTGTACCAAGTTGTCTATATGCAATTAATAATTAGCATTTTTTTTTTTATTATTTTGGGAAATAGTAGAAATCAAGTTACTGTTATCGATTCAATTAGCAAAGTAGAATGCATATGAAAAAAAAATGTTTTTCTAATTATCCGAACATTATATTTAGCTTCAGAGGAAGCATAAATTAAAAATCAAAATCCTAAACAGGATATTGATACTTCTCGTTTATCACTAAAAGTTCACAGCAGGTCGAACTCTTCAATTAAATTACACGAAACTTGCATTAACACCACGCCCACATATTTATAAACTGATTGAAAGTAAAACTAAGACGATACCCCCCCCCTCCCCCTCGTTTACCTATGAGGTCAGAGGATGAAATGTTCGTATTTTAACAAGTTGCTTATTTGGTCGTTTATAGTTTACTATTCGACAGACAGAAGGTATCGTCACAGTCGGTGGTCTCCAAATGATGATTTTGTTTTAACAATTTGCCTTCTATAAGGCTAGTAATATATTATTTAAATGACGTGTCGACATCGTTCCTGCTAAGTGTCATACATTTTGAAGGGATCTGTTTTGTTTTGAAGTCTGGCATATCAATGTTAATGTGAATATTTATCATTATGTGGTCAACTGACTTTAGAAAACAATTAATATAAATTTTAAAGCATGAAATAAGCAACCATTTAAAAAGGACGCTGTCTTTCGTGACGAAAGCGAGTATACACCACTGGCCTGTAACTGTTAGATTGAGAACTAATCCCTAATTTTCTCAATAGCAAACTTTTCAGGGTTTGCTTAATTTTCTTTCGGAACTCTGGCATTATGAGATTTGTTTAAACAGCCGCAATATGCTAGAAATCATATTGTTCAGAAATTTCGAATTCCATTGCGAATATATAGCAAGGATATCAATAAAAAAAAGGGTGTTTTTATTAGTAAGTCGTGTATTTTTTTTATTATTTATTTATTTATTTATTTTGAGAAACTGTTATGTTTTGCAATCAAACCGCTAGAGGTTACCACTCTGAAATTTAAACTAACTCCTTATAGAAGTGATCATGCTAGTCATATAAATCCTTTGTTCCTGAAAAATGGATTACAATTTTGTCTATCCTACGCTGTATGGTTATACATATATGTATAATTCTAAACAAAGGAAGAACCCCCCCTTCTCCCTTCCCCAAAGTAGCCGCTGAAAATCATTGTCTCTCCTTGGGAAGATCTGAATTGATGTAAACTTTATTCGCACTACACTTATGAACAAATATACAGTGGGTATAAAATCCTTGATACATTAAAAAAAGAAAAAAAATCAAGTAATTAATGTACGGGGTTGCGGTTTGACCGTAAACGCTTCTCATGATCAAGAGTTTTAACTGAAAAAAAATTAGTTCCATAATTTGCCCATAGATGTTGCTGTAGCTTCAAAGCTTCAAAATGCATCAAAAACTAAACATAAACCGCTATAGATAAATTATTTTATACAACCTGCTACCATATTTCAACGTGTAGAATGAAGCTGAGTATGGTTTTGATGTGGCTCAAGCTACAAAATTCGTCCACATTGAAATATGATAGTAGACTGTACAAAATAAGTGGACTGTAACTGATTATTTTGAGTTATTTTTTACCTTTTGCTACTTTGTAGTTAGAAAACCATCTGTAGTTAAATTGTGAAACTATTTTTTGTTCTTAGTTTGCAGAAAACTGTTTGTTGTTTCGATAAAACCGACGAGCAAAACTATCGAAAACGTTTTATATTGAGCTCAAATTAGGACTTCAATTGGGGAATTGTAGAAAATATTTTCCCTCTGTTATAAATCAATTCTGGGTTTATATTTGACAAATAACATATTATCCCGTTGAAATTTCAAACAAGCACCGCCTAACAAAATATCAAATGGCACAGAACGATCGTAAAATGTCTTCTTATTAATTTTAGATCTGAATCTGTTGGTAATTTTCTACAGATCATACTTTACTTTTCCAGCAATTATTCCTTCTACAGTAATATGTCGTCTGTCCATTTGGTGACCGAAACCTCTGTTAAATTGACGCAAAACACACTGTAAAATTTCAGCAATCTGCACCGACAAAATTAAATTATTTCTCATTACATTAAATAATCTTCTTTTCCTTTTTCATCACTGACACGAAAATATTAATCCATCATCATGATGTTTTTTAGAGCTTTTGTTTCATCATCAATTCCTTGTGTTTGACGCTGTAATTCGATTTTAAGTCTTTCCCAATATTGACACGGGCCGATTGTTCTTTTTACTTCTTTTGAAAGTATCACGCACAAAAAATATATGAAGATGTGGCCCGGTGTATTTGGCTGAAATTTTGATGTTAATCAACTGTCTTAATGTACACAATCCTGGAAAATGGCTAGTTTTAATTCTATGGCCGCCGAAAGATCTTAATTCGTTTTACATAGCTACCAACATCCCCCCCCCCCCCCAAGAAAAATAAATATAATTTAAACAAGAAAAATTATTTAACGAAATATTTCCTTTTTCTATGTAGTTTTCGATTAGCTTTTATCATTCAATAAAATTTCTGGTTATTTTTTATTTGAACGAAAAGAAAAAACAGAAGAAAATAGAAAAAAAAGAATGTTGGCAGCTATAATATTATGATGTTTTTTTTTAAATCAACAGGAATGAGAAGTTTTATGGAAAAAAAAAAATAATTACTTAAAACCACATGGAAATAGGAAACATTTAGTTAAATAGTTTTTCTGATTCAAATTATGCTTATTTAATTCGCAAAAGCCAGAAAATTTCCAGATATATTATATGAATTAATAAACCCCGATGGTCATAGCATCAAAACTAGTAATTTTTCACGATTTTGTCCATTGAGACATTTGATCAGAATCACATTTTTTTATTTGGTTGATATAGTACCCAAGTATGTATTAGGCACTGCGGATATAATTCTTAACAATTTTCATATTCAAAGCTTTTAAAAGTTTTATAGGAACGATAAATCGTGAAAAACATTTCAGCGCTCGCCTTTTACAAGTCATGGTAAACAAAAAACTTAGGCAATGTCGAATTATCGCGATTCAAATTAGCTTGAGAAAGTTTTGAAAGTTAAAACAAGAAAGAAAAATCATGCTTCAAGCATACATTATGAAATACTTTACAACACATTTAGAATACTGTAACAAAAGTTCACCGTTAAATAAGTTGAAAGATAATGTCTACGTAAACAATTTGGAAATCGCATAACACATTTGAAAACCCAATTTAGTCGGAAAAATATACTATTCCTTTTGTGGAGCCCTGTATATGATCTATAGATTTGTATAAATACTACTAAGTATGCAAAAATTTAGTTCAGTTAAGAAACGCATAAATTAGTTGAAAATTTCCCTTCAACAATTTCCGTCAACAGGCAGAAAAGTACTGAAATTATTTTGTGCCACCTTGTATATGATCTATAGAAGTTGTACACACCAAATAATATGCAAAAAATTATTATAATTTAAAAAACGCGTACCACACTTGAAAACGTACTTGCAGCAATTATTGCTCATAGACAGAACTAACAAAATTATTTTGTGTGTCACTGTTAATGAATGATAAAGTCTATGCACCAATAGTGTGACATCATTAGAATACATTGTAAACGATTTCCCCCATAGACTAAAATGTAACGAAATGCTTTTGACTCCCCGTGTAAACGAATAATAAATGCTATACACTTAATTTTCATTAGAGAACATGCCAAGCTACACTTCAATAACATATATCCCCACAGGACACATTGGTAGATCTGATATCCGTATAACGTAAAGTATATTCATATAGATAGTCCAGAATTCATCCCAAAAGTTCCATAATACATTTTTTCTACGTAGATATCATGAAATATCTCTCTGTATACAACCGTATATCGTTTGTTGGACATCCAAACCTGATATAATATCTACTCAAAACGGATGTCTATGTACGTATATATCATGTCCTAGACATAATATGTACGTATTATAAACGTATATATACATCATATTTACAAAATATAGATGCATGGGAGGATGGGAAAGAGCAAAGAAGGAAAAAGGAAATCTTTTTAAAATTTTAATAGAATCCTAAAAAGAACAAGGAATGGTTTATTAATTACTAATAACAATTAAAAGTAATAACTGCCTATTTAAAAACTTGTTTGTTTATTTTTAAGAGAAGTTGTATTTTAAAGTTACAACCTGATAAATAAAGTTTTCGACACATTTGCTAAATACTAAATTTGAGATTTGTTACTGACATGCAACATTTTACTGAAAAGGAGCAAGGGTGCCGATCATATGATTTTCAAATTAGATATTTTGTTTATGGAACAAAATATCAATAATAATGAAGCTTTTTGTAAAATAGTAATAATAATAAATAAATGCCTTTGCAGAAAAAAAAATCTTCAAAATTTTTATTTTAATAGAAAACTTCATTTAAACAGATGACCTATGCTGTAAGATAAATCTATATACTTGTAAGAGAAACGCATCTAAATCACAATTTAAATAAAATTTTATATAGATATTTAAAATGGGAAATCTCCAATCTTTGGTATTGATACTTTTTCATTAAATGAAAATAACCGCTATATCGCTAACAAGTTATGCAGATTTAACTGCAAAACTCAATGAATAGATAAAATGAAATAAATAAAAATAAACTTTTAATATTAAGAAAACTTTACATGAAACAACAAAATTTGAATAAAAGCGTATATAGCAAATAGCAAGCGAAATAGCAACATAATAATGTGACAAGGCAGTAATGTTTCCTTCAATGTTCAAAAATTATTTATTACTATAGGGCATAAAAATTTTAATATATTCTTATTTTCATTGGGTCTCATTTGTTTGAATGATTTTCTTTTATTCAAGATATAAATTCACCAATTGGAAGTTTTCATTGATAATAATGAACTTTGTTTTTGCCAAAACAAAGACTGTTGGGCTCCAAAAGGTTTTTGCACTATAATCATAATTTTTTTGGAAGTAACATTTAAAATAATATAAATAATATTGATGCTCACTGCAAACTATAGTTTTTTTTTTTTTTTAATTACATTACTCGCTAAATTATATTTTCCAAAAAACAGCATATTACACTATAAACTAGGAGAAAACTAGGGACTATTGTAGTTCCATTATTTCCAGCATGACACTTTTGACCACTGCATCTATATAATATATAACGATTTGCCTAATAATTTATAGATATACACTTAAATCGAAAAATCGTCCACAGAGAGCATGCTATAATTTTTTATAATGAAGCTTTTTGTAAAATAGTAATAATAATAAATAAATGCCTTTGCAGAAAAAAAAATCTTCAAAATTTTTATTTTAATAGAAAACTTCATTTAAACAGATGACCTATGCTGTAAGATAAATCTATATACTTGTAAGAGAAACGCATCTAAATCACAATTTAAATAAAATTTTATATAGATATTTAAAATGGGAAATCTCCAATCTTTGGTATTGATACTTTTTCAATAAATGAAAATAACCGCTATATCGCTAACAAGTTATGCAGATTTAACTGCAAAACTCAATGAATAGATAAAATGAAATAAATAAAAATAAACTTTTAATATTAAGAAAACTTTACATGAAACAACAAAATTTGAATAAAAGCGTATATAGCAAATAGCAAGCGAAATAGCAACATAATAATGTGACAAGGCAGTAATGTTTCCTTCAATGTTCAAAAATTATTTATTACTATAGGGCATAAAAATTTTAATATATTCTTATTTTCATTGGGTCTCATTTGTTTGAATGATTTTCTTTTATTCAAGATATAAATTCACCAATTGGAAGTTTTCATTGATAATAATGAACTTTGTTTTTGCCAAAACAAAGACTGTTGGGCTCCAAAAGGTTTTTGCACTATAATCATAATTTTTTTTAAATATTTATTTGTACAGTATTCGCATTAGATAAAGCTTGTGGGAGGGGAAAATAATAAGAAACTAAATAGAATGCAAAATCTTTATAATATTTTATGTACAAAATTATGATTGATTCATTGAAAAAATAACGCATTTAAAATTTAAAACCTATGTGTAACCATGTAAACGATGTACAGCAATTGCTATGATTAGTCAATTATATGACAACCAGAGGGCCCGTGCGAAGATTTCGCACTGAAATCTAATATTTTTAGGTACTTCTCTATTAACCTGTCGACCGCTTTTCATAACAAAAAACTACCGACAAACTGTAAGATTAAACACCAAAAATGCAGTCCCATTTACTTGATGTCAGAATCATTATGCGTGTTTGTTACGTCATCTAGTGGTATTACATTCGACATTTGCGTGTATTTTTCATTATGTTTTACTGATTTAGTAGCTATTTTATTAATTAAAATAACAATTGTGTCCTTAAATTCTTATATTTTATTTATTTTTTGATATTCCAATGGCAACGTTCTCCCGTTTATTTGGCGATAGTTTTTTGTTATGAAAAGTGGTCGACGGGATAATAGAGAAGTATAATTTTTTATCAATATGTAATATTTATTAGATGCAGGTTTAAACTTCTAAAGAAAAAGCAAGGATAAAAATATCTGCAAACAACATTTAGTTGTTAGTCAAGCCAGAATATCATCTAATTTATTCCATCAAAGTTAGACTAAAAACTGATCCAAGATTGCTAAAGGCACGCGCGAGAAAAAAAAATAACAATCGTATTTTGACTGCATTAGAGGATGACGTCATCCGCTTCGGGAAAACCATGGGACTTAGAAATATCAATCTAAACATTTCAATTTCAATTTCGCTTTTTAATCATAAGTATAAAATAAACCCGTGCGGTGTTTTTTATAATAATTGCTATGAGCATCATATAATGTGGTATTTTATTTTTTTGGCAACAATAATTTCAGGAAAACCTTTCATTTCTTTCATGAAAACAATGCCGATTTAATTTTTCAATTTCAGCAAATTTTAATCAAAAACATGTTTTAACGATTTGTTAAGTGGGCTATGTCAGAAGCCTGTTCTAAAACCTTTCATATGGTATCTCATTCGTTGTTCTGCGTTTCATATTTTCTGAGTAAAAGGGATGTTGACAGGAGAAATAATATATAAGGATAATAGAGAAAATCATAAAATTTGAGGAGTTAATTCAAAATTAATTATGTGGCTAGAAATCTGTTAGCAGTCTTTTAAAGATAAAGTTAAAAATCGCAAGTACTAAAAAGCGCACTGAAATAAAATATAAAAGAAATACCTGAAATAAATCAAAGTATTTACTCACTACAATCCAGCTCAAGTATTTAACTCTAAGATAATTTCAAACTAAAAACAACATGCATAAACAGAGAATTAGGAGTAAACATTACTTCTAATTCTCATTTTCGGCCGTTGTCGTGAATACTAACTGTTTTACAATAAACAAATTTGCATATACATCTATATTCTGATTCAACTAAAATTTTATACCAGTATAATTTTATAAAATTAACAATCAAGTTAAAAAGAACATCGATAAATGAAACAGATCAAAGATCACAAACAACTCAAAGTCAACACAAAGTCAACACAAGATCTACATCTACAACAACACAAAGATCATGTTGCTACAAAAAAAAAGTGCATCGGAAGTAGTATATTTAGCTCAAATTTACATCCATGATATGTTAGTCAACAAATTGTTAAGATATAAATGTATTCTGGATGTAATTTACTCGACGATCCAGTCTATGTTTTACAATGGACGTCATCTTTTTCTCCATATTATCTAGGTCTATATTATGTTGGTATACGGACGTTCTATGGATGTCATGTAATAAACAATCCAATTTACGTATTGGAATGGACATCGGTTTGATGTCCATGGATGTACTTTATACGTAAATAGAGTATAATAGACGAAATATCTATGTATGTATTGTGTGGGTATCATCTACTTAGCAATCAGAGTATATTTGAGCGAGTTAGAGCACGGCTAAACAAACCAAATTCATAAACACTTTTCAACTTCGAGGGAAAGTGTTAAAAAGCATTTGTTTATATGACGGTGACCAGTTATTAATGCCTGCATTAGTTCTTCAAGAATAGATGGACCTCAGCTTCTCTGTGGTGGGTTTTCTTTTTTTCGAGAATTTTAAGAAGCAAAAAAAGCAGCTTATCTCGGAGGGTGCATATTGAATAGGAGGTTAGATGATGCATTCATTGTTCATGTAAATGTAACACTCATAGACAGAAACATACACTGCAAAAAATAATTGTTGATTTTACAGTATAAAACTGGCATCCCAGCTGCTAGTATTATACCGTAAAATTAACAGTATTAAACAGTAAAATAAGCAGTAATAATTCCAAGATTTGGGCCAAACGGACACACAAAGCAAGTTAAATAAAAGATTGTAATGAATATAAATTATGAATCCTGCATCGGGTCGGTAACCCGATTTTATCCGAACGCGGATAAAATCGGCGGATAAAATCCGAACGATTTTATCCGTAATACGCTACCGCGCTGCGCGGTAGCGTATTACTGCTTGCGTGGCAGCGTATTACTGCTTATTTTACTGTTTAATACTGTTAATTTTACGGTATAATACTGGCAGCTGGGATGCCAGTTTTATACTGTAAAATCAACAATTATTTTTTGCAGTGTAGACAAGAAAAACAAATCATTTCAGATCGCAAATGAATTTGTTTGTAGTAAAAGTTTTTCCACGCTTCTTAAAACATAATTTGAGTGTATAATACTACTTTCGAAATGGAATTGAATTTAAAATTGAACATTTATAAATCATTTAAGATAACTTTATATGTATTCAAAACATTTTCTGTTTTACCGACAGCATTCGAAAGTAATGAAAGAAGGAATGACTAAAAAAAAGAATACAATTACTTAACAATTAATTAAAAAAATAATAAAACCGACTTCAAGGGATTGTTTCTTACATACGTATATGTGTGGGCAAAATTTTATTGTTATCCACATTACTGGTGTTCACGAGTCGGGTATAACCCAGCCCAAATAACCCAACCCGGTTGGGTCGCGTTCGGATAAAATCGGGTTACCGACCCGATGCAGGATTCATAATTCATATTCATTACAATCTTTTATTTAACTTGCCTTGTGTGTCCGTTTGGCCCAAATCTTGGAATCCAATTTTAACACATTTCCTGCGTTACAATTTACCTAATTGTTGGTAGTGTGACGTATTTACGGTGACAATTCTGTAAAAAAACATTTTTGAAATTTGCCTCCGCCACCCGGGCAAAAACATTTCTCCAATAAGGGTATGTAAATGTCATGACGTATGTGATCAGGTAGATGTCATTTATTGCTTCAGAAATTTAAGAAATAAGCTACCTTATTTTTTTTAACCATAGCATTGTTGGTAAATGTTGCTAGAGTTCCGCGCAGGGGTGAAAGGATGCGGGTTTAATTCTCAAGCGGGAATTCATCTTTCTTTTCTTTTTTTTTTTTTTTTTTCCCTGCCAGGTAGCTGGATTTAAATTTGTATATCATTTTATTAATTTTATTTATTTTATTTTATTTTATTTATTTATTTATTATTTATTTATTTATTTTTAACAGACGGGTAAAAAAATCACTTGCAATTTAATTTATTTCTTTTAAAAAATGTATTTATTTCAGTCAATTGTCATTCAGTATTTTTTCCCCCTTTTTAGAACATTATAATAAAAGCTTGGCTTAAAACATTTTTTTACTTATAATTTATTTTAAGTTCCTTTGTTGAAAATTCCGTTCATTTTGACGCGCAATGGTTAATGATACAATAAAATTTTTAACGTATCTCTGTAAATAGGCGATCGGTCAGTTTTTACGAAAGTTAAAGCTTATAAAGTTCAAAAAGACAGGACAAGAGACTGTTTAACAAATATACATTTGTTAGCTCCCGATGTCCTTATAAGGGACCAGATTGAGAATTTTCCAATAATAAAAAAAAATGTTCGAAATACCGAACAAAACGTAAAAACGGACGTACATTAAAAACAAGATACAAATTGTATAACCTATTTCGTTTTGGAAATCAGTTAACAATAAAAAAAAATTAAATTGATTCTTCAATAAAATTTATGATTTAATTAAACCTGTTTGATATTTTGTAATTTTAGTTTAGTTACTTCTTTTATTATTATTATTAAAAAAATATTTGTAGCTTAAGACAATTATATATTTAAAAAAAATGCTTATGTTTGCTTTGCAATTTAATTCCCTTTTTTTTTCATGTAGAAAATTTTAAAATGCTGTCATTTTATATCTTTTTTTTTGTTGTTGTTTATTTCTATAAAATTATCGTCACATTTATGTATATATTTTTTAAGTTAGGATAAATCATATACATTAAAATGATAATTAATGTAATTTTTGTATTAATGATAATAAAAATTATACATTAAAATGACGTGTAATCTTTAAATTATGTGTGGAAGTTAAATAGTATATTTTTAGAGCAAGATAAGCAACTACTTGTATGTTTTTCTTTTCCACTGAAGAAAATTATTGTTATTAGCAAATTTCAAGTTTTTAATTAATGACCGTGGTACAGTTAGACTAATTTAAATGTATACATGGGAGCTAGAACTGTCAATAACAAGTTTAATTAATATTTGATACCAGCAACAAATCATATTAAGTTGAAGCAGGAAGAACATATTTAAACCTGATAGCTCTCGAAAATCTTTTCAATATTTATGACAAAGCGAAACATAAATAGAGCGGCATAACCTCTTGAAATGCTTATAGATTTCTTTACTTAATTATCATTCATCTAAGAATAGATTAGCTTGTTAAAATATATGACGGAAATTGTTTTCTGTAATCATATATTTTCAATAATAATTTTGTTTCAAACCACTTTCATAAAATGCGATTTTTCCCAGGTTTGTCACCAATTTTTAAAAGTTCGTGTATGATTCTGGCATAGGCACACATATTTAAGAACATTTTGTTGAGAGCAAGGCTTGCAAGTTTTTTTTTTTATTGGCATACCAAATTATTTAATCTAACTTTTTATTTATTTTTATTTATTTTGTACAAAAATTGACTTAAGAAATAAGCATGATATTAAAAAATAAACTTAAAAACTATATTCAAATAAAAAATATTTTAACTTTTATTTTTAATATGGCAAAAATAAGTTCATCAAATACAAATTTTAAATAATAAAATCAGAATTATTTGACTGACTTCGATAGGAAAATAGGCAAAAAATTGTTTTCCTGCTTCACTATTTCATCGATGCGTCCATCATCAGATATAGATTGTGTAGCACTCAACTATCCGGACATTTGAAGCATTCAGCAATCAGTATTTTCCGAACATGCCGGTTAATTCAACCTTTACAGCATTTATTTTTTTTATTTTTTAGAAGGATATAATTTTGATAAGTTTCATTAGAACGCTTAGTTTATATTATCTTTCTAAATTATGATCTTTCTAAATTATGTACTATTCTGAACTATGCTTGTTGTAATTTTTTTCTCAATTACTTCGTAAAAAAAGTTTGTGCTTTTTGAAAATCAATGATGGGGAAGGGTGGGCTAAATATTTTTGCTGGAGATTAGAAGTTTTTCCTTGCTACCAGATTTTATCCAAATTTGTAAATCTCTATTTGAAAGAATTAATTTTCTGAATAGTTTTGTATAACTTTTCTTAAGATTCTATAGCAACTTGTCCGTAGTTTTACACAAAATAGTTGAAGATCCGTAAAATATGAAATTTCCTTTTCTCGCCCTTATAGTCATTTTGACTTCTGATTGGCTTTTAAACGGCTAAATAAATAAATTCATGGTGCTGTGTACGATTGATTATTGCTTGAATAATGCGAACCTTACGTGACCTATACAAACCTTATGTTATTGCTCATCACGTATAAAGTTTATTGCCAAATGCTGTTTATAAGCATTCTGGTTCTGACATGTGTTTAAAAAGTTCAAACCTCTAGCAAGCGCGCAAGCACGAATATTACGTTAAAAATGATATTTCTTAAATCGTTCTCAAGTACGACCTTGAAACTGTCTGAAGGTCATTTTAATTCCATTATTGAATTTTCCCCTTCGAATTAACCCCTTGGGTGCATTTGACGACTGAGACTCGTCATCAGTATTGTCCAAGGATTTAATTTTTTTAATTCAGAAATTTCGAATTCACATCAGAATATTCAAACAGTACTTCTCGCTTCTTTTTAATGAGGGAATATCTGCCAACAAATACAGAAAAAACACTATTCCAAATTTCTGGTGTGTCTGTTCTGTATGTTTTTTTTTCAAAATAAATCTGTAACCAAAGGGTTAAAACCAATTTAAAATGCAGTTTTCTGGGACTTTGATAAATTTGTTTCGTGCGGATGCTGCAGCAATAGATATACACTAGTGTGCAAAACTTAAGCAACAAACACAAAATGCTAATTTCTGAACACGTGAGTACTCAAAAAGAAATTCTGTAAACAGCAAGTGTAGAAAATAGGTACTTCCCTAACAGCACAGACAGTCGATGTGAAGTCTTCTTGACATCACAAATGGTCAAAATTGTCACAGTCACTACAATGAACAGAAATGTGATATCTTTCATTCGTCTCATTTTTACTCTCATTTGGTCACTCCACTGAACAGTCACCATGACTGCTGCTTTTTGACGTGTCACCAGGTGACTTCATTGTAAAGTCACCTGGTGACTCGTCAAAAAGCAGCAGTCTTGTCGAGCAAGTCATCTTGTGACTCTCATGTGACTGCCATTTTGACACTCCATTGTAAAGTCATCATGATAGCTGTTCTGTGACGAGTTCCCAAGTGACAGAAAATGAAATCATCTGGTGACTTTTCACAAAGGAGTGCAATGATGACTTCACAATAGAGTGTCGATCACCGGAAAGTCACCATGTCGACTTCATTGCGACATTATTTGGCGACTCATAACAATTCAATGCTCACAATGACTTCAAAGTTCAGTCTTCAACTGACAGTGACTTGAGAATCACAAGGTGACTTCATTGTAATGTCACCTGGTGACCCATCACAAAGCGACAGTCACAATGACTTTTCAGTGTTAACAATCATTTGAGAGTAATAATGAGACAATGAAATATCCCATATTTTGATTCACCGTAGCGATTGTGACACTTCTAACCATGTGTGACGTCAAGGGGACTTCACATCGACTGGCCGTGCTGTTAGGGTAGTACCTCTTTTCTACACTTGCTCTTTATAGAATTTCCTTTTGAGTACTCACGTGTTCAGAAATTAGCATTTTGTGTTTGTTGCTTATGTTTTGCATACCAGTGTATTAATTCACTCATTCATGTTTTAAAGATTTATTTCTACAATAATGTAATTGATATGTTTAAAGCTGAGTAATTATTATTCTTTTTTTGCTTAATCAAACGAAAAAAGCTATTAGAATTTCTGCCAAAACTAGAAAAATGGGAAGATATTCAATATATATTTCAGAATCATCCAGAAGAATCAATTGAAGATAGACATTTTTATATTTGTATAGATAAAACAAAATGAAATAAAATCGAATATTCCACGAGGTAAAAACGAAAAAGTTGTATATTGTAAAAGTTCTTTCTGCGAAAAATTGCGAAAAATATAAACGATAAAACTAGATTTTTTTTAAAAATTAGTATAAATATTTTAACTATATAAATATTAAAAATATTATAACTTTTTATTATAAAAATTCTGTTATTTTATCTTTTTGCATTAAATCTTTCTTGATATATGATATATTTAGGAAATAATCTTATTGTTTCATGATTGATAACTGGTACTTACCTTCTTTAAACGTATATTTCTAATTTTTTTTTTTTTTCCCGCATGCAAATACAGAGCTATAATAATAATAAAAAAAAACTATTCCGATATATGAGCCTCTAGCTATTATACCGTTCACAGAAACTGGATGAAAGTTTGGTTTAAAATGTTTTGAGGTATGCGCTCAAGAATCGTATGAAAAACAACAGTTAAACTCTGACAATTATGGTTACAGTAACAAAATTTGGAAAATTTTAAATGAAACATTTATTGGAAAGTAATCTTCCTAGTAAAAAAAAACAAAACATAAAAAGCGTTGGAACGGTATTTGTAGCACAAAAATCGCCGTCACTAGATAGACTAAGAAGAAAAGAGAAAACAACTGTGCGCTCACCAGAGCACGACTTTCTTTTCTAATGATGTCATTTTTTCACACTGTGTCTTCGCCTCTGATCCCAGCCTACTGAATCTCCCCGAAACGAGAAGAAGAGAAACGAAGTACGCAAATTTCTTGGTTCGGCGTAAGACATCGCACGACTGACGTCGTCGCACTAGCAAGGAGAGGACCAAGCTTGGTAATCACAGATTTTGATTATTTTTATACGCAAGCCCGAGTTCGAGAGAGTTTTTTTTTTTTTTTTTTTTTTTTTTTTTTTTTTTTTTAATATACTTGTAATTATAATTCAATATTCCGAATTAAAAATTTTAATATCGTACTTTAATAAATTATGATGTTAACACATTTAAATTTTCATTTAATTTATTTGATTTTTAAGCCATTGTTAAACATTTCTGATCATTTAAAGAGATTTTTTTTTTAAATGATCCATTATTGACTAGTAAAAATTCCAAAATCGTTACAAAATCATACTTTATTTTATTAATTATAAATTAATTCAAAGCGCAAGCACACGTATTACAAATTTAAAAAACTTTAATATGCAAAAAAAATATGTTGTAATTTAATTCTTATGCTAAATTTTAATATAATTATGCTTCTTATTTTAAAAACAGAGTAGTATTATCATCGCATTGACTTCCCTTGTTAAAACAATATATAAATGATGTTTCTTTAAAATCACGAATAGACACAATTGTTCAATATCATTGCATCGATAAAGCATACATAAAATACATTTTAAAAGTGATTAAAAAAATTAACTGTTTAATGATGTTTGATAAAACGATATAGTTACAAATAAAAAATAAATAGGTTAACATTATAATTAATGCACAATACTATAATTTTTAATTAGGATTATTAAATAACAATTACAAGTATATTTATAAAACAAAAAATGAGAAAAACAAACGTAGCTCATCCCGGTTTCAAACCCAGGCCCACGAGCAGACGCGATAACAACTGAGCTACGACCAAAACAGTAATTTCATTACAAAGTAACTATTTAAGTTGTGTTAAAATATTAGACCCCCTATTTCTCGAGAACTAAGGAGCGTTGAACCTGAGACTAAGTGGTTTCTACCCTGCAACATATATAAAAATAATCAAAATCTGTGATTACAAAGCTTGGTCCTCTCCCTGTAAGTAAAAGAAAAAGCACTGTGAAGTGCGTGCCACGTATCTTGCTTTCTTACACTCTGAACAACATACCGCTTACAAGGAAAGAATGCAGGGAAATTGTAAAGCTTTATTACCTGAACAGACAAAATGCCGCAGAGGCATTGCGTGTCTACAGCTGAAACCATGGGCTACGCCAAGGGCTGTGTACTGTAAAAAGTTGTACCGGACATGATATGCAGATTTGAAGAAACTGGGTGCACATACGATCGATCTCGGCCTTGAAGACCTTCCGTTCTTGTCGTTGTGTTTCACGTTGCTGAAGTCCATGAGACGATAAGCGACGTTCCCCTTGCAAGTGCACGCGTTCTGCAATTGCCGAATAATACAGTCCGCAAGATTCTGCGCTCTGTTCTCCATATGTTACCGTGTCGGTTCCAGCGTGTGCAGATGTTGCAAGCGGGCGATAAGCAACAACGGGTAGATTTTGTGAATGAATTCTTCATCCGGTATGACGAGGACGGCAGCTGGTCTTTACGCTTTCTGTGGACGGACGATGCCCATTTCTCGTTGACTGGTAACGTTAATTAGAAAACTACGTGCACTGGGCAGACAATAATCCCCATGATGTGGTTGCACTTCTGTTACGCGAAGAAACAGTGACTGTGTGGAGCGGTATAAAAACCCCTTTATCCTAGGCCCTTACTTTTTAGGGTTTCGTTCATCTTACGAAACCCTATTCGTCTCACTTCTTTGTCTGTCTGTCCGTTCAGTGAAACTTTATAAGTTAGAGACTTGAAATTTTGCGTACCTACAGCTGAATATCCCCTGTCACACGAAAAATAATATAATTTTCAATACGGTGTTAATTTTTGGAAATATTAATAAAAAAACCTAAAAACTCATTAAAATTTGCGCAGAAACACAGCTAAAAAGGAAAATTTTTATCCAAACTGATAACACACCTGTTTCGATTTCTATGGAAGTTCAGGGTTGCCGTAAACAGCTGCGATTGAAGATTCTCATTGAAGTCGCCTTTTCGGAAACGCGTCGAATAATCTGTCTATCGGCACGAAAATTTGAATTCCAGGGTGAAAAAAATCGCAATTTCAAAAAACGAAATTTCGAAAAAATCGAAACAGAACTTTTCAAGATATTAATTAAGAGTTTTAAATTTTTCTTTCAAAAATATCAGTTTTTATTTAATGACTGCAGCAGGTGTCTGATAAAATAGAATTCCAGACATATGTCTTGGTAAAAATTTTCAACTGCAGTTTTTAAATGGGCATGTAAATTATCAGATTTAATTAAGATACAATGTCGAAATCAACACCGCGAGATTCGTCTACATTTCAGAATTAATAGTTTCAAAAATTTAACCAGATCCGATCATTATAACTCAAGATTTTAATTAGTTTTTAATTAATTGGATCGCATAAAAATAAAAATATTTCTTAATGACAGTCACGGCTGTTTCATCCGGTCTGCTTGTAAAGAAGGGACAAAACCGCAGATATTTATATTGGGGAAATTCGGGCTCTATTAAAATTGTTTGAAATATTGCATTTATCGATTTGAGAATTAAGCATCTATGCGTATTTTTTTGTTTTTGTTTCTGTTTTATGGAGAACACATAAATCTAATTTTCATAAAGATCGCATAATTAGAACCAAAATTATGAATTAATTTTTTGTTAATGAAAATAATTTTTTCGAAGTCAAAAGTACAGCTATTATTCAATGATGAAGCAAGTCCAGGGCTGCTAGAAAGAAAGAAAAAAACATAATGGACAATGGCTTTAATAATTAAACAAACGTTTGTATTTTTTTAATGGATGGGGAGAGGGGAGGGGGGAGCACATTTTTAATTAAATATTGCATTTAGTCAACATGACACATATTATTACAATAGAGACTTGCGGGCTTCGCCCGCTATCGGTCTTATGGATTAATAAACAAACGTTTGTATTTGTTATATGAGGAGGGCGGGGGGGCAATTTGCTGTTATATAGAAAGAAAACCGGAATTTTCAAAAAACAATTCCCGTAAAACTTCAATTTGCATTCCTAATAAAAATACACAACCGTATTCAGTTAATGCATACCTAAAGTCAAAGATAGTAATTTGTTGTTGAGCACTTGACCTTACACCCCCAGTGCCCCCCCCCCCGTGCGATTTTTTCTCTAACTGTGGCTTGTATCCATAACTCAGCTAATAATGTTCCGAGCTTCTCCAAACCAGTTCAATTTTCCCTAATTAGCATAACAATCATTATTCACAGCCTCAGGGTGTATTTCTAGAAAAGAGCTACCAGAATTTTTGAATAATAATCTAAACGATTTTTGAAATTAAGTTCCTAGCTTAACGAAATGAATCAACCTTTAAAGATGCAAAGTGGTCCTCCTAGTTAGTTATTTAACGAAGGGCGTTTGAACATCTGCTCACCGCCGGCCCCTCCCTCGTGGTTTTTCCTCTAACTGTGACCCGTTTTCGTATTTCAGCGACTAACTTTTCAATTTCACCGCAACTGATTCCAAATAAATAATTAAATTAATAATCATCCTCCGTAACATTAAAGTAAACTTATCAGTTGTATAAATTTATATACTACTCTTTCCGAATAATAATTTCATGTTTTTTTAATTTCATTTCAAAGTAGCTCGGGTTCTACGGGCCCGACTAACACGGGCTTTGGCTCATTCAACTTGAATTCGATAGTCTTACATATTTTAGTTCCATTTTCTACCGTCAGGGGGCGCATTTCTATCTCGAATTCTATGGGCCCTATTACAACTGGGTTTGGGTCATTCGACTTGATAGTGATAGCTTTACATATTTTAGTTCCACTTTCTACCGCCAGGGGCGCATTACAATTTTGTGTTCTATGGGCCCGATTACTATAGTCTGGGATACTATCCTGTAAAATTTAATCTGTAAGGCTTTCTTATAGATCCTGAGATACTATTTTCCTACTGTGAGGTCAGGAGGCTAATTTAAAAAAAAAAAAAAAAAAAAAAAACAGCAAAATTTCATCTGCGAGTGTCTGACAGATCATACGAAAGAATTTTGCTCTTGATTTGGGGGTGTGTAGCAAGGGACCGAATTGAAAGTAGTGTGTTGTCCAATGCCAATAAGTTGAAAGTCATCATCCTTGAAAAATTCATCTGCAAGTCCTTGATTGATTCTGAGATATGTTTTTTCCCTGGAGGTAAGGGGACTTATTTTCAAAAAAATCTTCCGTATTCCATTCCTAGATTCTGAAATTCACCAATCATCAAAGTTTCATACGTAAATCTCTGATAGATCATGAGATATATTTTTGCCCTCCGGGAAGCAGAGAGGTGAATTAAAAAGAAAACTCCGCACCTCATGCCTATTATGCTTATCTCACATCTGTGGTCGCTTATCTATCTCCTGGGTGTAAAGATGCACCACAACTAACAAGCCCAAAAAATGTCCTACATTTTTCTATTGTTCCAAGTTGCATTATTTTTTAAAAAAAATCTAGTTTTGTACATGTTTAGTTGATAAATGAATTATACGCCAGAAATTACGGTAATTTAACCCTTAACAATTGCCACAGAAATTGTCTCATAACTACTGTGAACGGTGTCTCTGAAACCACTTCATCCATAAAAGGCTCAATAAACTGATAAGATACTGTTTCTGTACCAATATTTATGTACAGGATTATGATTATTATAATTAAAATTCACCTACTTAGCAGTTTCTAACGCTTGTATTAGGGCTCTAAACTAAACGAATCAAATATATACTAGTATCTAGTTAAACTGATCGGCTCTGGGAAAATAAAAAAAAAGGAGTGGTATGCGAGATCGCTAACAACAGTTAGAGATTAAAATACATTTTCTTTAAAAAGAAAGAATTATTTACTTTTTTATAGACCATGAAAATTATCAGATTTTCGTCAGTAGAAATATTAGTTTAAAATCTGCAGAAAAATATAATTTTTCATGAAAAATTCAAAATGTAAATGTAATTTATTAGGAAAATATCAAAAAATTCAAAATGCAGAATTGATAATTTTTCTTAAGACTGGTAACGTGCCAAAAATATAAAATTAATTAAAAAAGAAAGAAGTCACAATGTAGGATAGGGCCCACACCTCTTGGTCCGCAAACAGGCACGCTACCTCAGCGTCACGAAGACGGCTTACGTAGATTCAACCTAATGGGTATTTGAAACGTATGCTAAACTTTAACCCTCAATTTCTCAAAAACTAAGGCCCATTTGAAAAAAAGCCTTTCACCAAAATAGTTAGGAGTATGATCCTTATAACATTACTTTATAATCATCGAAGTGTGCAACATGTTTGGTCTTCCCCTTTTTAGTTTTGAGTAAATACGGTATATATTTCCCGAGCCCTTGAGCGACACTTGTTTTAAATTTTCGTTCATTATTTTTACAAACAAAACAAAATCAGATTTTTCGTTGAAAATTGAAATATCAAGTTTAATAATCCGCAACTTTGTTTCTTTAAGGAAAAATAAACTCATTCATGGATTTGAAAATTATTATATTTTTTTAATCTGCTTTTCGTGGTGTTGGTTTCAGACGGAACCACTGGGCAGTGTGGAACACTACATGCTGTACAGCATCGAGGAAAGGTGAGTCCAAAAAGGGGCAGTTTTCAATAAAAGTTAACACAAATTTGTTTAATAAAAATTCAAAATATGTGTGTTTTATTATCCCAAAACCTACATATTCCTTCCTCGTTCCTAGACGTCAAAAACAAATCACAAAATATACTTATTTTTGAAGCCGAAAAACTCTCGTAACACCAGCTTTAAGAATTCGAATACACGACAACATATAAGAATAAAGGAACTATTTGTCTGAACCAAGTGAACAAAGGGGAAAAAATACCCATACGAAAAAAGGGTCATAAATATTTATGATGTTTGTTTCTGATCAACTTAAGAATTTAGAAATTCCATCTGAATGCACCATGCATCAGTAATTGTAGGCGTAACATTATCAATGGAAACTATTTTCTTCTTTCAGCCAGCATTTCAGAAGATCTAGTTTCGCTTTCGGTCCACCGCCCATTAGACTTGTGAGGTGAAGGTTCGTCAGGACATAGGCGGGAGCATAAGTAGGGACCAAACTCTCCCTCCAACCAGGTGGTCCAGTCCATTATGCAGTCATATCGACAAATTGTTCTTGATGCAGTTGGTAAAACGAGAACTTGATGCTAAGTCAGTCGTTAGTGGGAGTTACCAGGGTTCAAATAATTTGATTACTGGATTAGTCTTCGGCGCTCTTCATTTTGTATACTGTTCGCTTCTTTTTGTATTTATTGGATGAATATATTTTTTCTTATTTAAATAAGAAGTATTTTCCTATACTTTTCAGATATCATATATATTATTTCTGCTGTCAACATACCTATTTCTATGCATTTACAAAACATGCAACAATAAATAAGGTATCATTCGAAAGTTTTTTGAACAGTTTCTGACTTAGTACACTCACATTTCGTTACAACATTTATTTTTAATTAAAATTTGCTGTTAATTAAAAAGTAAATCAGCATTGTTTTCATAAATGAAATGTTTTTCTCAAATCAATGTTGCCACAAAAATAAAATACCGCATTATATGATGCTTAGCAATGATTATAAAAAATAAATAATACAAAAAATGATAAAGCGTGATGTCTCTGCACGGGTTTATTTTATATTTATGACTAGCTGACCCGCCCGGCGTTGCTCGGGCACGTGATAATAAATAAATAAATAAATAAATAAACCCTCGTGTTTTCGATATCAAGTCGAATTACCCAAACCCTGTTGAAATCGGGGCCATAGAACCCGAGAAAATAATGCGCCCCCAGGCAGTGGAAAGTGTCCCCTGTAAATTTAACGAATTACCTTTAACATTAACATGATATTTAATTTACGGATGAAATCCCCTGCCTTCTCTAAACTGAACCCCTTATCTTTAACAGTAACGCGATTTTTAATTTACGGCTGTAAGTAAACGTAAGATGATACCGAAAAAGAAAATTAATATTAAAAAACGTGGTAATTGCGGAGTCTAAGGAAATGTTTAGTAGTTTATAAAGTAGCTGGAGGTTCCTAGAACTATGTTAAAGAAAATTGCAAGTGAACCCGATCATTTTTAAAGAAGCTGCACGAAGGGCCCCAAGAAGGATATTAATATTCAAAATTCGTGGTAGTTGAGATCCCACAAATTTTTTTGTCGTTCAAGTAGTTACTGGAAGTCCTTAAGAAGTTGTTAGAAAAAAAAAGCTAGCGCATCGTACGATTTTTTAGGGAGTTATAGTAGGGGACCCAAAAGGGGCCAACTGATAGTTTTGAGCAGGACCCTAAGAGGAAAACATCTTAAAAGGTCCTCGTACTTAGCGCTTCAAATCTTCAATTAGTCGAAATTAAGCATAGGTTATAAATTAATCATTAGAATAAAATTTTAAAGAAATGTTTAAAAAGCGCCCTAGGGCCGCAATTAAAATATGAGGGTGTAGTCCGGTGAGAGGAGTCCAAGACTCAACTTTAAAGTTGTGCATTGAAAGGGTGACACAATTAGGGGGAGTAAAAAATGCATGGTGCCAAAAACTTCAAGGGGCTCTGTACCGGGCCTATGGGGCAGGGTCTTAACCGGAATGTAGTAATGCAGGAATAACTAAGTGAAGAAAAGGCCCCCCAAAAAGAAGAAGAACGGATATAAAAGGGGGCAAGTTATTAAAAATTTAGAGCACAAAAACTTAAAGAGGCTCGGGGCGAGATTTTTTTTTTTTTTTTTTTTTTTTTTTTTTTTTTTTTTTGTCGTTAATGTAGCAGTTAGAAGTCCTAAGAAGTTGTTAGAAAAAAAAAAAGGCTAGTGAATCGGACGATTTTTAAGGGAGCAATAGTAAGAGGCCCAAAAGAGGCCAAATAATAGTTTTGAGAAAGAACCTAAGATGAAAGGTCCTAACTGGAATGTAGAAATGGGGGAATAACTAAATGGAGGCCCCAAACACGAAAAAGATCGGATTAAAAGAGGCAATTTATTCATAAATTAGGGAACAAAAACTTCATGGAGTCCTGTACCACGCCCCACGAAGCCACGGTCTTACATGGAGCCAATAACAGATAGATACGTAGAAATAGGAGAAAAGATAAATGGAGAAAAGGACCCCAAAAACGAAGAAGATCGGATAAAAAGGGGACAAGTTGTTAACAATTTAGATCAAAATGCTTAAAGGGGCCCCAGGGGGCCCAGGTCTTAAAAGATTAAATATCTGAGCCTCAGGTGCATCAGGACATGCCTTGGACTATTCGCACCCACATTTTAGGGCTTCTACTTACTGCGGTAGATTTTGCAAGTCATCATACACCCACTCACAGACACACATACAAACAACTTTCTTTTATAAGTATAGATTAAAAAGCAAAATTGAAATTGAAATGTTTAGAAGAAAAAGGCACCATTGATTGATCGAAGCAGTGGTGTTTTACATGTAGCCAAAAATTTATGCTTTATTGTATTAGATTAAATTGTATTTTATTCCTATTCAATTTATTTTCCTTTGTCCCATGAAGTGGATGACGTCATCCTCTAATGCAGTTAAAATGCGATTATTAATTGTTTTTCTCGCGTGTGCCTTTTGTTATCTTCAATCAGTTTTTACTGTAACTTTGACGGAATATATGAAATGGGATTCTGGCTTTGGCTTGACTAATGTTGTTTTCAGATATTTTTATTCTTAATTGTGATTTAGAAGCTTCTTAATTTTTATTCTTATTTAGTTTTTCTGCATCTAAAAATTATTAGATATTACTGAAAAATATTAGACTGCAGTGCAAAATCCTCGCATGCGTCCATTGGTATAAACCTAATGTCAAGCATGGGCTTGAGTTTATTTTGATTTTGATATCTCGCCCTTTTAAGACATTTGAAAATTTTTAGAGGAGGACTAACTGAAAATTTCGTTCGATTTCACCTCGCCTCTGAAGAAATTCATTTAAACAAAAAACCTATCTTTCGAATAAAATTTTTCTATTTTCGTATGCCTTAGTATGGTTTCTCCAGTTTCACATGTAACACAAAATACCACTAACACTTAGAGTTACCAATTATGTCGCATGTTGTAGACTTTTTATGTAATACACTGGCCTCAAAATGTTAAGGTACAACCAGTTTTTTGACGCTCACTATTAAAAGAATGAAAATAAAGGTAAAATATATGATTCAAAATATTTTACCATCAATATATGGTTCAATGAAAAAATTATACCCATCTCAATTATTTTAATGTATTGGATACTTATATGTTTGCCAGGAGGAACTGCGAATACCCCACTTTGGGAATTCGTGTAAATTTTTTTTTATGGTTGATGATCTTGAATTGTTGGTACTAAAATAGTGTTGTTCATGTCTAGAAGATGTTTACTTGATTCGTTAAGATGGCGAGCAATCTGATAGATGGAAATGGTGTTATCACAAGCTGGTGCTGCTAGACGTCTTAATCCGTTGGGGATGAGCGACACGTATACGTGATGCATAAGATGCTCAGAATCCTTCATTATTCCCACCAGTTAATTTTTATTGTAAGCTTCGTCTTATTTAATCAGAGCATTTCTGCGATTCAATTAGGCGCAAATTTCTGTTTTGAAAAACCTGTGGTAAAAGATTAAAAATTCTGTAAAAGGACGCTCGTCGCGAAGGGGTTAATGTGCCTCGTAGTGTGGTCCAAAGGCTCTGAGATCAATTTTAATCCAAAAATTCAGTATCAAAAAGACTTGTTCTAGACCGTTCATGGGTTACAACCCCTAAACAAGATCGCTTTCTAGCTCTTTTGGCCCGAAAGAGGCATCACTACTGTGGCACAGCTCATTTCAGATCATCGTAAAGCAGCAAGGATTACAATACCTGCGATCATGATGCATAGACGTCTTCACAATTAAGGACCCTATGCAAGACGACACGTTGTGTGTTGCCCTCTTAATCGACAACACAAAAGTGCCCGTTTATGTTGGCGAAGAGAGCACGTTACCTAGAACGCATAACAATGGGCTTCTATACTGTTCACAGATGAGTCCCGGTTTGATTTGGAGAGTGATTCAGTTCATGTGCTGATCTGGAGAGAACAAGACATCATATTCTACCTATGTAACATTGTTGAAAGACACAGTTATAGAGGAGGTAGAATCATGGTTTGGGCTGGAATCTTTCTTTTGGTGACAGTAACTTCCATGTGCGCCATGGAAGAATTCTGATTGCTGTGGAATATCGGGACGAGATCTTTGCTCCGTTTGTCACACCGTATAGTGGTACTATTGGTGATGTATTAATCTGAATGGTTGATAAAGCCTGATCGAATTGAGCTAGAGTCGTTGATGAATATCTAGAGAAGTTCAAGGTTTGGAGCGAATGGAATGTCCAGCACAATCTTCGGACTTCGATCCGATAGAGAAAGGGTTCCCAAACTATGGTACGCGTACCAGTACCGGCACGCAAAGCTCTGTCTACTGATACGCGAAAGTGCGATGCTGGTACGTAAAATGAAATACCAGCATAATATTATAAAATCAAAAATGGCATGAATTTGTCACTTTGGAAATTTTTGAATGAAAATTAGAGGCTGTAGTAGAGTCTGATATATAGAATTTCAAAAATAAAATTTAGACCAATTTAGAACAGATTGATTGACAATGAATTAGTCAAAACATACTACTTTCGATATACGTAGGAATTTGAAATGTAATAGACAGAGAGAGAGTTTTGTATGCAACTGAAAGGCACTATACAGAATCAAGCAAACTTATATTAATTTACTTTATAAAATTCGAAAGCAAATTCCGGTTCATTTTATTATTGACTCACTTCAGCATCAGAGATTGCAGCCATCAATTATTCATTTGTAACTTAGAAAATAATTGATATTTCGAGATTGTTTTTTATTTTATTTATTTATTTATTTTTTGTAGTAAAGCGAGTAATATTTCTCAGCATCTCAAATGTCATGCATTTATTCTGCATCGATTCTCGATATAGAATTTCCAAAATAGTTGATTTTAGCATTCATTCATTGGCAGAGTGACTTTTGACTCCCTTTTAAATCCTATGATAGACATGAATTAGGGCGAAATTTTAATGATGAAACAAGATTATTTTCATTACACTGCAAACGGCTTCCCAAGTTTCATATATATTTATCTTCTGCAGGAAAAATTGTGTAGAATTTCAAAAATCATTCATTTCGGTATTGAACAATCAAAAATTCCCTAATCACTTATAAACTTATTCGCTAACATAGTAAATGTTTGGTTCGTAAACAAAGAGAAAACTTAAAATCAAATGAATGTTTACAAGTTGATTTTTTAAATTCGAAATCTAATTCCCGCTCCAATTCATACTGTGTTTTACTCATTTGTAACTGATATTATAATCAAAATTTTGAGATGGAATTTTTATGCATGTAATAAATTGATTCATTATTTTACAGTTTAAACCTTACACATATTAATTACAGTAATAATAGAAACTTTAAGATTGGTACATACAGGGAATTTTATATGTAAAATCCCCTCTATGGAATTCTATGTAAAATTGAAATTCTGTAAAAAAAAAATGAAAATCAGAGATTTTTATAGATTTATTAGTGGTGGAAAACATGCGCAGCAGTGGCCCGATTGTCACTACTAAATTTTAGTAGTATTCTTCGTCTTACCAAATATAGGAAAATCTGTCATTGAATAAGGCGAAGAATACTGTTCAAATCTAGTGGTGACAATCGGCCCACTGCTGGGCATCTTTTCCATCATTGGATTTACTCATCAATTTGGAATTATTCATTCTGATTGCGGTTTTATACATACAATTCTATTATTAATCAATGATCTGAGATCATTTTTAGGATTTCGTTCAACTCACGAAACCCTATTCGTCCCGTTTCTCTGTCTGTCCGTCTCAGAGCCGGTTCTCAGAACTCTATAACTTACAGACTTGCAATTTTGTGTACTTACAACTGAATACCTACTGTCATGCTGAAAATCATAAAATTTTGAAAAAAATCGTATTATTTTAATATAAAGAGATAAAAAAAACAAAAATCTAACAGCCTTTTCCTATTAAATTTAAACATTTTTCATTATAGCAGTTGCAACAATTAAAAATCAAAATTCTTTCTACAATAATTAATTTTCTATTGAAAGATTTGCACGTAAAAAATGAAAATGAAAGAAACAGTTTCACCAATTGAAAAAAAGATTAATATGACATCATATTGGTAATAAAACGGAAATTTTCAAACATTTATCAATAGTACAAGGAGTATGAATGTGTGTAAGTACAGAAAGCAGTTTAATATGACGTCATTAGAGTATTAAAGAGAAAATTAATCTGACGTCATATTAGAAGTTTAACGGACTTTTTCAAATGTTTGATAATAATACAAAGAGTGTATCAATATGAGTAATAGAGAAAGCAAGCAGATGTGAAGTCAGCAAGTGATTATAACGTCATATGAGTTTGAGGACCATATTGAATCATGATAAAAACCCGATTATGGAAATATTGGCATATTTTAACATTTTGAAGGTCTCTATACAACATTTTTAATTTTGAAATTGATTTTTTTTAATATCGCATTTAGTCCACATGACAGATATTATTATGACAGAGTATAATAGCGGGCTTCGCCTGCTATCGGGCCGGTTCAGATATTAAAAAAAAAAAAAAAAAAACGAAAAAAATAGACCGGTAAATTTTTACTTTATAAAAAATATGACTTTTTTTTTTTTTTTTTTTTTTTTTTTAAATGAAATTTATTTGGATTTATTAAAGAAAGGAATATTAAACGAAACCTTTTGTGCGATCTTCGATATTAGTGACCCAATTGTTTCTCTATTCCTTCCCCTTTTCAAATTACATTTCAGAGTTACAGCTAAAAAACAGCTAAAAATCTTATTAGTCTGCATAGGTGTCAACTTTATAGTTATGTAAACGAAGCGATCAGCATGTAAAGAGGATAGTTCGTGGGATAAGAAGATATAAAAAAGATACGAATTAGACGAAAAATTGCAAATTCCGCTTCAGGAAATATATAGACAAAAAAATATATGAAAAATATGCTTGAAATATTTTTTTGGCCGATATTTGTTAAAAAATCATCAATGGATCAGATTATATAAATCTTTTAAAAAAACAAGGTAAAATGAATGAAGAGAGGATGTCGTTCGGGTAGCTCAGTAGGAAGGACATTTTTCGCTCTGTTGGAACAAACCTCAACTATGGTACTACAACCATTGAATAAAAACAAGGTATTTTGAATACGAGTGGTGCTCGTTAAATCTGCATTCATTATAATGGAATACATACATGAAAAAAAAAGAGGAATCCGTTTAACACACTGCATACAAATCTCAAAATAAAAGAAATTCAAATGTGAGTGTAATTCGTAATTTCAGATATTACTATGAAAAGAGTCTTTTAAAATTCACGCACATAAAAAATAAATAAATAAATAAATAAAATAGCGAAAATAAAAATAATAACTAGACAAAAAGTGTTGAAATGAGAAAAAAAGAAACATTGTAAACAAGGGAACGAAGTTCTCTTAACAAAAAAAAATCTTTGAAGTCTAAAATAAAGGCATGTTTCTTTTCTGAATTCAACTCAGAATACAATATATTGTATAAGTAGATGGAAAAAATGAATTGGAAAAAACAACCCAAGTTTGAAAGCTTGGCATTTTTTCTGCATTTTCCCCCCTTCTTGTTTGTTGAAAATACAATCGTTTATTCTATCGTAATCTCGTCCACCGCTAAGCTTTGTCATTAAAATCGTTTGGTCATGTGAATGCGTGAAGCCTAATTCTTTACCCAGAATTAGGCTTTTAAAGAATTTTCTCTTTCTGTCACTTAGCAAAAAAGTTAAGCTAAGTGACTTAGCTTTCATAATGTGAACGCGATATAAGGACCATTACACACAGATGGTGCTAGAGTAGTTGGAATGCCCCACACACACCAACTCAAAACTGCTTATTAGACACCGCTTGTCTTTAGCAGCACAGATTCGCAGGTGGAATTCGTTTCGGTATGCAGAACACTTCCTTGGATTGAATACCCCTTTCGTCCGGTACCCGTGCACCTAAATTATGTAGAGTGACCACTATTACCCGCCTAAAATCGATTTCAGCAAATTTTATATCGTCTGATTGCTTATATCACTCCCCTCCCCCGTACGTATAGAGCACCCAGCGACATCTACAATGTGGTTTAAAGTTAATATGGATATCATTAAAAAGTTTCTACAAAACACATCTTCCACCAAATCACATTTCCTATTACGTCATTTGGCTATGAATCTCATTACAGAAGATAAGATTACGCATTAATTGATTTTCATGGAAGAAAAAAAATGCAGTTTCATCCTGAGTATTATTTTTCCAATTCATTTTATCTACTTATGAAATGCTAGATTCTGAATTGAATTCAGTAAAGGGACTTGCTATTATTTTTTATTTCAAAGTTTTTCTTTTTTTTTTCTTTTTACTTGTTGTTGTTGTTGTTGCTTTATTTTGTTTTGTTGTTTAGGGAACTTGGGACCCTTTTTATATGAATGTTTTTTTTCAATCAAATTTGGTTTATCCACACAATAATAAGTTAATTAGATCTAGTCTAAAATAACTTTCAAATAACCAATTTACTTATTGCAGTTATTTCGGAAGTGATCTTAACATTTTAATTAGGCCGATAACATCTACTTTTGCAATATTTTCAATTTTCAATTAGCATTCAGAACGTCATTAGTGTAATTTCAGTATAATAAACTTTTCGAGAAGCTATTAAAACAAGGAATGAAAATCCTTTCATTTTGAGCATTTATCAATAATCAATGTTAGAACTAATAAGAGATTGGAAAACTTTCTTTTCCTAGTTTTCGTTCGACATTAGATAAACCTCGAATAAAAACATGTATATACTTTTCACTGATAATAAAATTCTGTCTCTTTAAATGGGGGAAGTGCAAGTAAATTTTCGAAGTCATTAATTACATTCAAAGGTAAAAAGAGAGTATTTTAAACTCATTGAAAATTCCTGTAAGTGTGGGGGCCGGATGTGTGCAGTGGTTAAAGAAATGTTGGGGTCCCAATTTTTTGTTTCAGAGGTATTTTTCTTTGGCTAAGGGTTTTTATAAACACGAGGTCCGAATGAATTCTATCTGAAATAGCTCCTGTTACCTGGCCTCAGCTCTATAATGTTCACAGACACATGTACAAACACAGATACTTTTATTATTATTCACAAAACACGGAGTTAAAAGTTAAAATACTTCAACGGCAATCTTCAATGAAAGGAATTACGTAAAAAAAAAATTAATTACTTTTCGCGTGAATCATATGTGGGATGGCCTTTTTACACTTAGTAAGATATGTAAAATTAAATCATTTCATTGGAAATAGAATGTGAGGACGTCATCAAGTACAGTGGTTCCCAAACTACACAGGTCGCGACAAACTTCGATCTGTCAGTTTTTCAAAAGTATGTAATATCTCATGCAAAAATATAACGAAAATAATAGAATTACAATTTTAAGGGGAAACACAGAGTCAAATAATATAGATAATATGAAAAGAGTATAGATATATATGAACAAATGTAGATAAACAACTTTGTGAAAAGACATAATCTTGGTATAGGAATAGGCTTGAGACTAAAATTAAATAAGGTTCAGTTCCAATACAGACTGCCGTTTGTGCAAAACAATTAATATATAAAATTTAAAATTTGTCTGTCTGTATTCCTATACAAATCCACAGTTTAGAAGCGAGAATCGTGAAATTAATACGCACAGGCGTATTAAAACACAGACGAGGCGACTAAAGTAATCCGAAATCGAAATAAATTACAGCTAATTTTTTATTAATAAAAAAACCACCATCCTAGAAGCAATTTCCTATCAAATTTCAACATTTTACATTATAGCATTTGTTAAGAATTAAAAATCCACAATAAAATTCTTTCCATAACAATTAATTTTCTATTGAAAGATTTCCACGTGAAAAATGAAAATGAAATAAAAAGTTTCAAGCATGAAAAAAAAAAAAAAAAAAAAAAGATAAATATAACATCACTAGCCGGTCTTCGCCGCTTCCGAGTGGAGCCCAGATACAAAGTACTACTTAGACCCCACCCCTAGATAATCACGGGTAGAGCCCAGTATTACTTTGTCAGGGGGTTCATGAAAAAAATATATTTATGTCGCGAAGTCTTTATTTAAGTGCTTTTTTATATTCTTATTAGTTATTTTCGTATACTTTTAATTTAAAGTATTTTATTTATATTTTTCCGGTTGCATCTAAAATGCACTTTCTGAGTCCCAAGCTTAGTCAGGGCGGTACTCTGCACTATGCATCTGGGGCCCCACTTGGAAGCGACCGGCTAGACGGGCGAAGACCGGCTAGTAATACATAAAACTGCTGCTGAGATAGGACCAAAAGGCGAAATGACCTAAACCTTTCGACAACATCCCCCCATTTAACCTCTGAGGGCGAATTTTTAAAATTACCTGAAATACGTGTTTAACTATCTTCTAGTAGATTTGTTATCCTGAATTTCATGCTTTTAACTAAAAATGCTGTTGAGATATGGCGAAAAAGTCAAATGTCCTAAAACATTCGACACTCCATTTAACCCATTTAGAGGTCGAATTTCTAAAATCGCTTGAAATACATGTTTAACTATTCTTTAGTAGATGTGTTATCCTGAATTTCATGCTCCTACCTAAAATTGCTGCTGATATATGGCAAAAAGACGAAATGACCTAAAACTTTCGGCCCCCTCCCATTTAACCCCCTTAGGGTGTGAATTTTTAAAATCTGTGAAATATATGTTTAACTATCTTCTAGTAGATTTGTTATCCTGAATTTCACGCTTTTAACTAAAACTACTGATGAGATATGGTGAAAAGGTGAAATCATTGAAAATTATAGAGCCCCCATTCAACCCCCTTAGTAGTTGAATTTCTAAAATCGCCTAAAATATATGTTTAACTATTCTTTAGTAGATTTGTTATACCGAAATTCACGCTCCTATCTACAACTTCCATTGAGAAATGGCAAAATGACATAAAACATTCGAACCACTATTTAACCTCCCTTAGTGGCCGAATTTCTAAAATCACTGAAATACTTTTTAAACAATTTTTTAAGGAGATTTGTTATCCTGAATTTCACGCTTTTTTCTAAAACTGCTGATAAAATATGGTGATAAGGTGAAATCATTGAAAATTTTCGATCCTTCATTTAACCCCCTTTGTAGTTGAATTTCTAAAATCGCCTGAAATGCATGTTTAACTATCCTTTAGTAGATTTGTTATCCCGAATTTCACGCTCCTAACTATAACTTCTACTGAGATATGGCAAAATGGCGTAAAACTTTCGACCCCCATTTAACCCCCCTTAGTGTCTGAATTTCTAAAATTGATGAAATACGTGTTTAACTATTTTTTAGTAGATTTGTTATCCTGAGTTTCATGATTCTACCTATAATTTCTACTGAGATATGGTAAAATGACCTAAAATATTTGACCTCCTATTTAACCCACCTTAGTTGCTGAATTTCTAAAATTGCTGAAATACATGTTTGTCTATATTTTTTTGTAGATTTGTTATCCCGAATCCCTACCTAAAACTGCTGCTGAGATACGGCGAAAACGTGAAATGACAAAAAACTTTCAACACCCAATTTAACCGCCTTAGCAGTTGAATTTTTAAAATCGTTGAAATATGTGTTTAACTAACTTTTAGTACATTTGTTATCCTGAATTTCGTGCTTTTAACTAAAACTGTTGTTGAGATATGGCAGAAAGGCAAAATGACCTAAAACTTCAGACCCCCCTTTAACCCCCTTAGTGGTTGAATTTCTAAAATCGCTTAAATACATGTTTAATTATTTTTTTTATTAGATTTGTTATCTTGAATTTCACGCTCTTACCTAAAACTGCTGATGAAATGTGGAGAAAATGTGAAATCGCCGAAAATTTTTGAACCTCTATTTAACCCACTTAATGATTGAATTTCTAAAATCGCCTGAAATACATGTTTAACTATTCTTTAGTAGAATTGTTATCCGGAATTTCATGCTCCTACTTAAAACTCCTGCTGAGATATGTCGAAAAGACGAAATTATCTAAAACTTTCGACCCCCCCCCCCCATTTGACCCTCTTATGCTGTGAAATTTCAAAAATCCTTTCTTAGTACGCGCCTACATTGTGTAAAAAACTTGTCTTCCAAATTTCATTGTTTTAGGACAAACGGTTGAGGCTCGGCGTTTATTATGAGAAAATCCATCTACTCCTTTATAAGTATAGATATTGGAAATACAACAGAGATGTTCAAAGAGTTATCAATAATAGAAGGAGCATAAATATGAGTAAGTACAGAAAGCAGGGGAATATGTCGTCAGCAGGTCAATATATAACGTCAAATGAGTTTGAGAAACGTATTGAATCATGATAAAAATCTGATTATCGAAATATTGACATACTTTAACATTTTGGGGCTCTCTGAATTCGTTTTTTCGCAATTTTTAAATCTATTCTAGATATATACGTGTGTCGTGCGTGCATGCATGTATATTAAAATTTCCGCAAATGTTCAGGTGCCCAGAGTAAAAAACTGAAATAAATATTTCAGATTTTTTTTTCTTTTTAATAAAATTTATAAAATTTATAGAATTTTTGTATTTGCCATTTTTTTTATCATAATAAACTTATTTAAATAACAAAATACCACGAAACAACTTTTCAGCAAATTATTTTAATCTCGGACTAAATCCGGACCACAGATTATTACTTACCCATCATACGTAATATAGGGTAATTCTTGTAATCGTTTTAAAAATCGAAGAAAAAAATAAAAATTGACGGATTTACACGTTTTAGACACTGGAAATTCCGAAAAACATATTTTTAGAAGAAAAAAAAAATATGTCCGTCTGTAAACGAAAACGAACAAATTGAGATAGAGACTTGAAATTTGATATGTACTTAGTATGCAGTAATGGGAAGAAGCTTATTGAATTTCAGTACACTCGATTGTCCGGAACTGTTTTTTTCGGACTCTCGAAATATTCATTCTGATAAAAGGTATATAAAAATTTTCGAAATTGTTTATTTTAAGGAATGAATATAAAAGATAATAAAAGAATATAAATTTTTCATAAATAATGAAGTCGATCGGATAATGAGTTGCCGAGATATTTGTAATAATATTTTTCACACTCTTCGATTTTTCATGACCCTGTATTTCATTCAAATTTCAATTCAAAGATATATTTTAATTGGAAATGAGACGCTTAATCCGACGCCGTAAACCGTTAGTTAATAGGATTATCAATTTTGGAGTTATAAGGATGTTTCTTTTACGAAATTCAGTAATAGAGCATTTAAAGTTTATGACGTCATCAAGCCACGATTTTATTCGAATTGCAATGCATTTTATTAATAGTTTACGCATGTTTTATTTTCATATTTTATGTTATGCATATCTATGATGGGTAAGTATTACGGTGGCCCCCAACGACTAGTTTACTAAGTAGGTAATCTGACGTCGGGATTACATGAAAAATGAGTAAAAGTTACGCAAATTAAAACTCAAAATAAAAACGTAAATTAAACGTTACCTTTTTAGAACGGCAACACATGTACTTACGTTTGAAGGAATCTTAGCAATTGTGAATTTTCAGCTTTTATTGCTCCAATGATAAATGGAAGCTAGCTGATTTATAGCTGATTTCTGATGAGTTTATTATATAAATTTATATTATTTTTAAAAGGGGTTTTCATTTGATTTATGCGTTTAATATTTCGCATGCTTCTTTTATTATGTTTTTATTTTGCATGTTTAGTTTTGAACTTGAGTTTATTAAACAAACATTCTTAAAATCACGGGCAAGACCGGGTACTTCAGCTAGTGACATATAAATTGCATTTATGCATTTACTTAACCCTATCACTATGTCCTATCAAAACATGCCCTGTTGTTGACCAGGACAAATATCCTATCTATTTAAAAAAAAAAAAAAAAAAAAAAAAAAAAGTACCACTTATATTTGTACAGTTTAATTTTTACCGTATGTTACAAACATTATTATATGAGATGTCACCGGCTGAAACTACTCAGTGAATGATAGATTTTTTTGACAACTTGTTGAAAGTGCTTGGGGTCCGCGTGGACCCCAGGACATAGGGATAGGGTTAAAAAAAATTTTTTTTTTAATATGATTTTTTCATTAATAAATATATTTTTCGTTACGTAGCTAAAAAAAAAAAAAAAAAAAGGTGTTGAACTGTTAGATCAGTCTTACCTATTACTGTGTATGTTTTGTCCAAAAGTTCACCTTGTGATAGATAATAGAAAAGTATCTGTATGTCCATATATTAGGTGGGTCCTCCCCAAAAAATAAATTGAATAAATAAATAAACTTTAAAGTGGGTTGTGTAACAATATTAAACAATATTGAAAATTTTCCCGATTTGACTGGATAGGCAGCTTGCACATCGCTAATAATTATTTATTAGAATTGTGTCATAGTTTTATTTGTTCTAATAAGTATAATTATTTAGTATGTTTTAATTTCTGTCGATAAAATACATGATTGCAAGATTAAATTAAATAAGGTTCAGTTCCAATACAGACTGTCGTTTGTCCAAAGAAGTGACATATAAATTGCATTTATGCATTTACTTAAAAAATTACTTTTTTTATACGATTTTGTTTATTTTTTGGGGAAGGCCCACCTAATATATGGGTATACAGATACTTTTCGCCTATCTATCCTATGGAAAACTACAAGGTGAAACTTCAAAAAATTTTATTAAAATCAAATGATCACAATTATAATGATTATATACAGAAAATGTTTGAAATATTAAATGAAAAAGCTATATAAGGATGTATTTATTTATATTTATTCAGTTATATGATGATATAATTATTTTTATTAGTATTTATTAAAATATTGAAAAAAATATACACTTGCCTTTATTTCTTTCAACTTGAGCTATTTTTATAAATCAGGCGATAAATTATCGTCATTAGAGTTATAGTTTTATTGCTGAAAGGCATAAAATAATGGATGGAGTGTGGCTGATTTAGCGATCTCTGCCATTGAAATGATCACAATTATAAAGATCATATACAGAAAATATTTGAAAAAGTAAATGAAAAAGCTATATAAGGATATAGTTATTTATATTTATTCAGTTATATGATGATATAATTATTTTTATTAGTATTAATTAAAATATTGAAAAAAATTACTTGCCTTTATTTCCTTCAACTTGAGCTATTTTTATAAATCATGCGATAAATTATCGTCATTAGAGTTATAGTTTTATTGCTGAAAGGCATAAAATAATGGATGGAGTGTGGCTGATTTAGCGATATCTGCCACCTATTTAAGGTACAATTGTTGGGAGAAAACCTAATGATGTGCTATCGAATGCCTCGCCACTCCTCACCTAATTTGAAGCCTGAGAGAAAAAAAAAAATCTGTAGGTATTTTCGCCCTGAGTTACCTATCGTTATCTTAGGTGTATCGTATGATCCACCGATAAAACCTCTGTTGTTGATACATGAAACCGTTCGTACAACTTTGTCGATGCCACTGACGATAAAGTCGTCGCTTGTTGTCGATACTGGAAACCACTCAAAGAGCAGTCCAGCATTTCATCGATACCAAATGGCGATAAAACGTTGTTGCTGGAATTTATTGTGATGGATAGCGCTTGTATGGATCAATTTCAATGATGAATTACGTGAATGATACCGTGCAGTTTTACTTTACAGTTACCTTATCATAAAGAACATAGTCTCATCAAAACAGAAAAGCATGATACACCTTGCTTGACAACGAGCTTGCTTACTTCAGCGAGAAGATACTAGTTCAGATGATATGTGTTTTTAAAATGATAATCTAGGTGCTCTTTAAAAAATAAATTTCTCTGTAGTGATACTGAACCAGTTGTTTTGTTATTTGACTGAAATTTCATCTTTTACTTGACATTTATTAATATAAACTATTACAGGGCCCAACGGAAAGCCTTTTTGTGGTTCCCATCTAAACACCGCCGTGAAGGAGGATGGAGCGTGAATAGTAGTTAGGAGGGCGATCGCCTGACTACTATTGGCTTCCATGTGGATGCCACAAATTTATTTTGTTTTAATAAATTACAAAGAAATATTTTTGTAATATATTTGTATTTTTTTAATTTCTGTAACATCTTTTTTTTTCATTCTAAACTTCATAATTTTTTTCAATGAGCCTTCATGTATATAACTTGCCAAAGGGATCATTATTCCGTATTCTATGGCTTGTGGATACATACTTTGAAAAATACTATATTTTGCATAGATATAAAATATGTATGCAATATTCTTTTAAAAGAATTTTAATTGTAGAATAACGTTAGGTGGAGAAATATCGTCCCTTTTTGTAAAAATTGAGTTGGTCTAAGTCTGATTTCATATACTTTCTTGCTGAATGGGCCAGGCCGGAACGTGGAAACCCATCCAACAAATAGCACATGAAGTGAATTCAGGACTATGTTATTTTTTTGGAAATCGTGGTAAAAAAAGTCTGTGAAAAATTCCTTCCAATACCTTCATTTTTATTAAAATTTCAACACATATTTGATTTGGAGTGGAACATATTTAAATGTTATCTGCATAAATTACTTCAAATTTCGCAATTTATTAAAATTTTAAAAGGATCAACTACATGCAAACTTAACACTTGCAATTGCAAAGCTTTTTGCAACCCAAAATTACATGCAAACGTAACATTTACATGTAATTTGCACCGAAATTTATTTTAATTTGAACCCTAATAAATGTTAATTTGCTCTGAAAATGACATGCAAAAGTAATGTTTACATATTAATTTTGGGTTGCAAAAAGCTTTGCAATTGCAAGTGTTACGTTTGCATGTAACAGTTAATGGTTATTCTCCAAGAAACGTACATTTTCATACTGTATTTCCTGGAAAAAAAATTGCAAATCTGCCCTATATATATAAAATCCTAATGAAACGAATTTATGAAACGACTAATTCAGATATATCTACCCTATATATATATATATATATATATATGTATATATATATATATATATATATATATATATATCACAAGCTCCCCAATTTTTATCCAATTAATCACAATCGTCCATTTAAGGGGTGTACTTGTCAGTTTCTTATGTTTCAATGGTTAAATTTTACTTAAAGTTTTATATATTGAACTTCCATAATGACATGCTGCATTTGCGCAATCATTTGTGGATAGTTATATTTTTATTTTAATTTTTATTTTAATTTTTATATTCATTTGAATATCGTTCTATTGCAGCCATCAATTAGATTTCATCTAATTACAGCCCAAATTTTGGCATATCTTATATTTTCATAATTATTAAATACATTATTTTAATGCTGCCTATGCGCATATTTTGATGTATTTCTTGTATTTCATTACCATCATTTTAAGTTGCTGCATTCTTAACTTTTTGTATTTTTGCTATTGAAATAACATGTTGATTTGGCCGTTTGCATTGATTATGTTTGGGTCAGAAGAGTTTGGTCATTTTGCATATTGAACTATCTGGTTTGTATACTTTTATTAGGACTACAATTTTAATTTGTAAATTGACAGGGCTCTTTGGTATCGGGATTTCAGTGTATGTGGTCAGTTTCTTATGTTTCAATGGTTAAATTTTACTTAAAGTTTTATATATTGAACTTCCATAATGACATGCTGCATTTGCGCAATCATTTGTGGATAGTTATATTTTTATTTTAATTTTTATTTTAATTTTTATATTCATTTGAATATCGTTCTATTGCAGCCATCAATTAGATTTCATCTAATTACAGCCCAAATTTTGGCATATCTTATATTTTCATAATTATTAAATACATTATTTTAATGCTGCCTATGCGCATATTTTGATGTATTTCTTGTATTTCATTACCATCATTTTAAGTTGCTGCATTCTTAACTTTTTGTATTTTTGCTATTGAAATAACATGTTGATTTGGCCGTTTGCATTGATTATGTTTGGGTCAGAAGAGTTTGGTCATTTTGCATATTGAACTATCTGGTTTGTATACTTTTATTAGGACTACAATTTTAATTTGTAAATTGACAGGGCTCTTTGGTATCGGGATTTCAGTGTATGTGGTCAGTTTCTTATGTTTCAATGGTTAAATTTTACTTAAAGTTTTATATATTGAACTTCCATAATGACATGCTGCATTTGCGCAATCATTTGTGGATAGTTATATTTTTATTTTAATTTTTATTTTAATTTTTATATTCATTTGAATATCGTTCTATTGCAGCCATCAATTAGATTTCATCTAATTACAGCCCAAATTTTGGCATATCTTATATTTTCATAATTATTAAATACATTATTTTAATGCTGCCTATGCGCATATTTTGATGTATTTCTTGTATTTCATTACCATCATTTTAAGTTGCTGCATTCTTAACTTTTTGTATTTTTGCTATTGAAATAACATGTTGATTTGGCCGTTTGCATTGATTATGTTTGGGTCAGAAGAGTTTGGTCATTTTGCATATTGAACTATCTGGTTTGTATACTTTTATTAGGACTACAATTTTAATTTGTAAATTGACAGGGCTCTTTGGTATCGGGATTTCAGTGTATGTGGTCAGTTTCTTATGTTTCAATGGTTAAATTTTACTTAAAGTTTTATATATATATATATATATATATATATAAATCCTAATGAAACGAATTTATGAAACGACTAATTCATGCATATGAAAAATAATTATCCAACTGAAAATACGTTAAATTTCCTCCTTGGTTTTCGATTTTAATGAGAAAATGGATCATTTGCATATTTCTCTTTTTAATCCACAGCAGTGAAAGTATTTTGCTGCCTCTATTATAGAAAGACCGTTAAAATTTAAAACAAATTAATATTTCATTAATATTACATTTTTAATATTTTAAATTTAAAATTTTAAGAGTTATTATTAGACTTTTGGATCCATGCGAATACGCCATAGATGACATAGAAGTGACGTTAACTGACACTGTTTTATTTCCCAATAAAATTGAAGAACTTTTGAAGGGATACATGGAGATTGAATATTTGTTAATAATAAAAAAAAGTTTACCGCAGGAGAAAATGGTGTAATTTTTTGCAGCATTTTTTTCAAAATAAAATAAGTTTTTTTATTCTTAAAAAAGAAAAAAAAAAAAAAAAAAAAAGGAAAAACCGATCAACGTAGCGGACGCAGCCTCCTAGTTAAAGTTATAAAAAAATTATTTGGCATTGAGCTATATAATACCATGTCAATATTTCCACGGATCGTAAGAAAGATTTTTTTTTAATTGCATCATTTCATTACCTACATGTTATATCCCTAATCATGTCCATGTAAATGTGATCCTCAGACCTGACGTTTTATCTTAAATTATTTGTAACACACTAAATGCCAGACTGAATTGAACGATGCTGGTGAATTAAGTTTTGTGCAATTAATAATACAAGATATTCCATTAAAAGTTACTATTTTTTAATCATTACATGTCGTTATCGTAACCACTTAACTGATTGTGTGATCGTTACGTTCATGATTTATTTACAGTTATTTCAAGAAAAGTTTAAAATATTTTCGCATGTTAGGCTTGTAACAAAACTTCACAGTTTAATAAGGTGAAAGATGATGTCTAAGTAAGCAGTTTGGAAAACGGATCAGACAAACCAAATTTATAAACAATTTTCAACTATCTTGGAAAGTGTTATAAAGCATTGAATAATATGCATATTTGTATTTATTTATTTAAAATATATTTTATTTAAATCATCTTTATAGGCTTAATAAGATGTACAAATTAGGTCTTTAAAGAAACTACGGATATGATTTTTCACACACTATGGACACATTATTTTCATGAAGAATTAAAATATATTGTTATTTGATTAATTGTATATACTGTATGGTTATGCTACATATAGCTGTCTACTCTCCGAAAAATTGGTCACTGTCGTAAATCATCCTTAAGATATCCGAATACGCTCAGAACACACACACACACACACAAAAAAAAGACCTAAAAAAGTTAACAACTTCTTAAATTTTAAATAATGAACAGAGGAAAGTTTTCAATTTTAGTTCATGTATGGATTAACTATTCTAAATTTGTATTTCCATTACATTATTTTAGTTTTATAAAGAGGATAAATATATAGAGATTTTCGAAAAAAATATGGAGAAACTTTAAAATGCCCAACGAAAATCTAATCGTCCAATTCAAATAAATTTAATATCAAAATAATCCTCATGCACAATCATTATTTAAGAAATAAACTAAAACTTTTAGGTTATTTATATAAATAAGAATTTTATAGCTAGTCAAAGAATCGATACTAGATATTTGGCTTAATTTATATCGTCATTATTCAAATATGATACAATTATTTCAAAAATATTCTTATTGGGAACATTCTTTTAGTTCATGATCTAGGGAACATTATAAGGAACCATTTTTTTTTTTAATATCACCCTAATGTATTAATTTATAATAGCATCAGCAGTTATGAATATAAAGTATAGTACAACATAGTACAAAACAAAGAACAACAACGCCCCCTTTTGGGGATTAAATTTTTAATTTAGATCAATATATACATTTTAAAACATTCATCTGAAATATAAAATTTGGCGCATTTCTACACAATAAAAAATAAGATACAGCTATATTTCTTTTAAATGCGAAAAGGCGTAAACTAAAAACATAATATACAGTAAAATAAATTTTATTAGATTGTTGACATGTTTCGGCTCATTCCGAGCCATTATCAAAAGCAAATGAGAATATTCTATAATTGCACGGTCTTTGAAGTTATTATTTGAAATGCTATCATTTAATTTTCATGTACTTTTTAAAATTACGCACGTCATTTTTTATTTTTGCTTGGTTGTTTATTTTCATATTTGTAACCATGGAGTGCAAAATGGAAATAAACAATCAAACTTTGTTCATTAGTTACTGATATATAGCTGTCATGGAAATCGAAAAAAAAACAGCATAGCAGCGTCACCTCTTGGGCGATATGTACCCAACCTAATCAGCACCAATTTAAATCTAGGTCTAACTGAATCTGAAGTTTGATTAAATACCGTGCATTAACTCTTGAGATAGAGTGGCCATAAAAATTGTTTCACACACAGACTAACAGATACACAGAGAGACAGACATTTCCCAAAAATTGTCAAATCATGTTCAGGAGTTTCAGAACATGTAAATCCATCAAAAAATGGAAGTCAAACATTTTCTTGCTCCCAATGCTTTTACTTTATTTATGTATGTAGAAGAAAGTATGAAACTTATCAAAATATTTAAATACCGTGCATTAACTCTTGAGATAGAGTGGCCATAAAAATTGTTTCACACACAGACTAACAGATACACAGAGAGACAGACATTTCTTCAAAATTGTCATATCATGTTCAGGAGTTTCAGAACATGTAAATCCATCAAAAAATGGAAGTCAAACATTTTCTCGGTCCCAATGCTTTTACTTTAGTTAGGTATGTAGAAGAAAGTATGAAACTTATCAAAATATTTAAATACCGTGCATTAACTCTTGAGATAGAGTGGCCATAAAAATTGTTTCACACACAGACTAACAGATACACAGAGAGACAGACATTTCTTCAAAATTGTCATATCATGTTCAGGAGTTTCAGAACATGTAAATCCATCAAAAAATGGAAGTCAAACATTTTCTCGGTCCCAATGCTTTTACTTTAGTTAGGTATGTAGAAGAAAGTATGAAACTTATCAAAATATTTAAATACCGTGCATTAACTCTTGAGATAGAGTGGCCATAAAAATTGTTTCACACACAGACTAACAGATACACAGAGAGACCGACATTTCCCAAAAATTGTCAAATCATGTTCAGGAGTTTCAGAACATGTAAATCCATCGAAAAATGGAAGTCAAACATTTTCTTGGTCCCAATGCTTTTACTTTATTTATGTATGTAGAAGAAAGTATGAAACTTATCGAAATATTTAAATACCGTGCATTAACTCTTGAGATAGAGTGGCCATAAAAATTGTTTCACACACATACTAACAGATAAACAGAGAGACAGACATTTCCCAAAAATTGTCAAATCATGTTCAGGAGTTTCAGAACATGTAAATCCATCAAAAAATGGAAGTCAAACATTTTCTTGCTCCCAATGCTTTTACTTTATTTATGTATGTAGAAGAAAGTATGAAACTTATCAAAATATTTAAATACCGTGCATAAACTCTTGAGATAGAGTGGCCATAAAAATTGTTTCACACACAGACTAACAGATACACAGAGAGACCGACATTTCCCAAAAATTGTCAAATCATGTTCAGGAGTTTCAGAACATGTAAATCCATCGAAAAATGGAAGTCAAACATTTTCTCGGTCCCAATGCTTTTACTTTATTTATGTATGTAGAAGAAAGTATGAAACTTATCAAAATATTTAAATACCGTGCATTAACTCTTGAGATAGAGTGGCCATAAAAATTGTTTCACACACAGACTAACAGATACACACAGAGACAGACATTTCTTCAAAATTGTCATATCATGTTCAGGAGTTTCAGAACATGTAAATCCATCAAAAATTGGAAGTCAAACATTTTCTCGATCCCAATGCTTTTACTTTAGTTATGTATGTAGAAGAAAGTATGAAACTTATCAAAATACCTTATCGTTATAATGCATTATCGTTTTTGAAAAAAGCTAGATATGCGAAAAAAGTGACTTTGGGAAAAATGTATATTTAATTAACAGGAGTGTTGCCAGATTTAAATAAAAGTTTTCGTTTCCAGATAGTGTTATAAAATTTTAATTATGTTAAATATTAAGAAAAAAGTGTTAATAAGTTATATTAAATAAAAAATATGCTATTACAATTTCTTTTAACATTTTTACAGACTTACTTCCGGCTATTTTAATGATCATTTCTTGTTTGTGAAGCTTTACAAATTCTTTAGTATCTTGGCTCCTAGTTTACTTTGATACAAAATAAAAACAGTTTTGTAAAGCTAAATAAATGCGCTATTAAATTAATTCAAAAAAAGTAAATGTCATTATTGTTTTGCAAAAATTGACCATCTCAACGTATTCGTATACCTTAAGTCAAATAAATGCACTTTGAACCAGAAATTTCTCAATGAAATGTAATGAAATAAGTACCACAAAGAAACAACTCACGTTATAAAATAATTTTATTAAATAAATTTTATGGTACCACGGATTTTTAAAACAAGTAGTTGCAGTTCTAGTTAACTACATTTTCGATAAAGTAGTTGTAGTTGTAGTTCGATACAATAAAAAAGTAGTTTTCCCGACACCTGACTACACCACATTATCATTATTACATATTTACCATTTCAATTCTTATTATTATTTATAAATATTTAGTGACAACGTTTTGTACGTTTCTGGAAGAATGACCCTTGTATATTCGTAAACATCAGATTTCTTAGATGATAATGAATAAAGATTTCTTTTCCTTTTATTTCGCCAATATTGTACTTTTTTTTCTGTCTTTCACACTTCTGTTAAATATCATAATATTTCCAAATGCATGAATAATGGAAGAACTATTAATTCATCGTATGCTGCCATATTAACATATTTAATAGTTTTCTTTAGTCGATGAACCTCATATCTCGAGGCAATATTTCGTTTTATCCAGATAAGCGATCTTTACTGACCTGTCAATGATGGCACCGCCCATATTATTCTTTATCCGTTGATCTCATATGGCCACGTTTATAAATAATAGGTTGATCTAATATTTTCTCATACCAAATTCTGGCATCCGAGTAAAAAGCTCTCTAAATACATGTCTTCTTTTTTCATTCTTTGCACGCCAATAATGTTCTTAAAAATGAGGTATATTGTACAGGGGTAAAGATTGTACATGTGAACGACGTGACCCATTTCATATAATTAACATCAGATAAAAATCTTTAAAAAATTGTCAATAGTTGATATGATTAATATCATGTATTGACAATTTTTAAAATATTTTTTATCTGATGTTAATTAAATGAAATTCACGTTGTTCACATGCGTCCCCTTTTACCTCTATATTCTTATTTTGGACATTCCTGACATTAGAGACAATTAAAAAGATAATGCCTATAAAATATTGTAGCATATTTATCTCATAAATCTCTATCATTTAAGTGTACTATTTGTTGACTCACTAGTTTTTCTGTTGCTTTTAAATAAAAATATATTGTGGTAATTTCTCTACGTTTAGTTATTTGAGTAAGGAATATTTTCGGTATGTGAAGAATGTTCCCGCAAATAATATCTTGATCTAAGAATTCAAAGACTTACTTTAGTCTGTTTCTGTCTACCTGGAGCACTTAACTCAACGGCAACATAGAGCTTATTGGGAAGCGTGGCTTCCCCCAAATATTTTGGGGATAATAGTCTATGAAGAAAGTGGATGTAAACCTAATTCTTTGCACATACGCTCTAGAATATAATTCTTTTGCAAGCCACTGCGTCTAACAAACGCTCTCACTTTCTTCTATTTTTGACATTTAAGAGCTATTTCCAAAGTTATTAAAACTATTTTCCTAGAACACTGTTTATTTGCAATAGTGTTTTGTATTACTTCTAGGGTATTAGTTTTATTTTCAGTTTCTTTAAGCTTTGATATTTCACTGCAAAATATATGAGGTTTAGACTTTAGAGCATACTTAACAACGAATGAAAACTTTACATGATTTAGTGCAGTGACAAAAAGAAGACATTTTAGGCAACAATTCTTGTCCCTAACTTTTGCTTTCCGTTCTTGAAAGGAAAGAAACCTAGCCATAACGAAGTCTTTGCTTTCATGTAACTTATTAAAAAAAAGAGTTATTTTCCTTTGTGTTAAATAGCCCTGTTACAGTAGTTAGCTTGATTTCAATTTTCAGAATTTTTTTTTAAGGTTTGTCTTTAGGGATAATCTAAGTCTTCAAAACCTGCTCTGGTCAATTTTAATATTTTAATATTATACCCCGGCAACTACTCTCTTCAAGAATTACATTAATACAATTACATTTGATTTTGTTGATATTATATTACTTGCACTATCAGGGTCTGATTTGTTAAGAATATTATATCGTTGTCATGCTTTTAGCACATTATCTGATAAACTAGATTTAATCATTGCATAAAGCCAAGCTCAATTGCTTTCTAAGCTCAATACCATAGACTCTTAAACTCTCTCCTACTTTCGTAAACACATCCGACAGCGAAAGTTTGTCTTTCCCTTTTACTCGAACATTTGCTACTACTAATTTTTAAAATTCTCTGTCATACACCACAATTAATAATTCTTTATTAATATGTCTTTCAATGTTAAGTTTTTTTTATCTTTCAGAAAATGGAAAAATATGAGGATATTTTTACCAAGTTTCAATATTTTTTTTATTTATTCTGGGCTATAAAGACTGAAATTATGCGATATTTAGAAACAAAGATATGAATGGCGAAAGAAAATACTAGTGTATCAACCCAGTAAAAAATCCCTTAAAAGTTAATTTAGAAAAAATCTAAATCGAATTTTCAAAAAAAAAAAAAAATAATGATAATACTCTGTGAGGTGTTCTCGGGTACACTCTGATGTACTTCCGTACCAATGTCGTAGCGGAGATAAAAGATAAAATTAATGTAATTTTAATTCATTTTGGATTTTACATGTACTGACATTAAGATACTTAAATTTGAAAGCATATTAACTTTTAAATTGCAGTTAATCTGATTAGGTAAGAGGAAAAATTTGTTTAAAATGTAGCCCTTATCAAACACAGCGTAAGAGTCTAGAAAGACGGACATACAGACTTTTTGTTTTATTAATATAGATATGTTAGATTCAATGCATTGAGTCGGGTAACTCGATTTTACCCGCACCAAATTCGACCCGCCTTTCGGGTCGAGTTTGGTTGGTGATCATTTGTTTCGGAACGAGACCCGGAGTTAACTAGAATATCTGGAACAAAAAGCCCCACGCATTTTTGAAAAAAAAAAACCTTAGTATTTGTTGTGGGATTCATTTGCTGATCACTACGGTGATGCAGTGTAAAGCAAATAAAATCAAATAAAACAACTCTTGCTGTCATCTCCGGTGGTTTGAGATTATTGCTTCAGCATTTAAGTCTGATTTTTCAATCTGCTGGAATGCAATATCCGAAAATATTCCTTAAAAATAACCCTATTGGATCAGCTCAAGCTTTCCATCTAAAACCAATGGGAGAAAATCTGATCAATAATTAGATCAGTACACAGGTTACGCGATGGATGAAAAATGTACGGAACTTCTATACCAACAAAAGAGATCATTAGAGCATTAACAAATGTTGCATTAGCAGAAATCTTGGGTGCATACAGGGAGATGCTTTAATTTTAACTAACAATAAAAGACATTTATTCAAAATACACATTGATGAAACCGGGGATATATGTAATAATGTGCCCATGACATAAAAATACTTTCTTGAACTGTTTGGCGAGTTTGGCACAAGATAAGAATTCGAAGGATTACAATACCTATAATTTTATATTAACTAAATTTACTATTTTATGATATTTATATTATTTATATTTTGCTTCCAAAGCTTTTTCGAAATATTATTTTTTATTATTTGCAAAATCAAAGCATAAATTTTTGCTTCTGTCAGTGCTTATGAACACACTGTCAGAAGTTATGCACGAATTTTTGATTTTTTTTTCCTCGCAAAGTATTGGGGTCGACTTATACGCCGGTTTTTGTTTTTTATCGATTTTTTTCCTCTCGAATTAAGGGAGGGGGGTGACTTATACGCATATATAGAATCGGTAATTATTTCACTCAATATAATTTTTTTACTTATTTATTATCCTGCATTTTACCTTTCCCATTCTACTCTTCAAAATCTGTATTAAAAACAAAACACATAATTTTCTAAATATGTATTTATGTGTTCATATTCAGTATTCTAACGCATTGAATATGTTTATTTTTTTGCTGCGGTATAGAAAAAAGGCCCATAAAGGAATATTAGGTCCTGGACCTCGCATTGGCTAATCAATCCCTGATGATTATATTTCTTAAAGGAAAAAATATATATATTCACATGTTATAAAAAAAATATTTGTAATCGTTTCCGTCAATTTGTAACATTAAACATCTCCTTTTAAAACATCTGTCATAATTACAACGTAAAATTAAGATATCGCCCTTTTGGATAATTCATAGACTCATGACAGCATATTGGTAATTGACGAGGTTTTTAAAGACGAAACAGGATCTAATACGGACAATAGATTCTTCCGTATGCAAATGGTTCGACTGGTCTCACCCATCGACAGGCATCGGATGGCATTATAAATGGATCTTCCTTGTGTGAACACCAAAAAAGGAACAGCTGCAATTAGTGGTTAGCTACGCTCTTGCATTCTGATATCCTTCAAAGGCAACGCTTTAATTATGAAATCATAGGTCACAAAAATGAAATAAATGTTTGAGTCAATTTGATAAACTCTAATCGCACGTTAATAATACCATACGAAACAGTAACAAATGAAGGAATTAAACGGCACAACCCCAGCACGACTAACTGTGTATGCCGCTGACGTAATTTAGTTGTAGCGAAATCGCATGATGTATGAATCCTTGTTGGAGGTACAGCGAAATCCATTTGGATATGCAATGAGGCACCCGGAATGAAGCAGTCCTGAACAACAACAATAAATCTCATTTAGTTCATGCTACTGACAGAATAATAGCACTGCAAATGCCAACAAATCATGGATTGTGGGTTCTTGTGTCTCCATTCAGAATCTGAACCATTTTTCAAAAGGGAAGAGAACGGGGTTCAATTTCCCCGTCTGTATTATGTGGTAATAATTATGGACATTTTTTTAAATTAGATTATTTGATACATTGTTTTATTTATTTTATTTGAATTTTTTTCAATTAATTTTTTTTTAGTTCTTGAATTTTTACTGCAATCAACCCTAATGTCGAATTTAAAATATTTTATTAAGTTTTCTACCAATATTGGATTTTTGGGAATTAAAGTCAGAATATTAACAATATAACACCAATATTCCAAAAACATTCTAATTTTAATGAAAATATTTCCAGTTTTATGCTTTTGTATTCAACACTTATAAACTAAAAATTTTCCATTATCAGTGAAATATTGTATCATATGGCCTTGTACTGCATTAAAATTTAACCAATATTGGATAGTTACAGAGAACGACAGTTGAAAATATCTCTAGATTTGAAAAACTCTGCAAATGCTAGTATAATAAATCTGGATTTTGAGTGCTTGTGTTTTCATGCAGAATTTGAACAATTCTTCAACAGGGATAAAAAAAAAAATGGAGTTTAAGATTTCAGTTAGTTACCCCGTCAACTAAGAAGTAAAAATTGAGGATATTAAAAGAAAAAAAGATTGTTGATATGTTGTGTTTCCTAGTTCTTGAGTTTTTATGGCAGTCAACCCTGATGTCGAATAAAAATAATTTTGTTCAGTTTTCTGCCAGTATTGGATTTGTTGGCATTGCAGTGAGAATATTTACAATATAACACAAATATTCCAGAAAAATATCAGATTTATTGGAAATATTTGCATTTTATTCCTTCGTATTTAATAATTCTAAATTAAAAATATTTCAGCATCAGTGAAATATTTCGTTTTGGCCTTGTACGGCGATCGAAATCTCACTACTATTGGACAGTTTCTGAGAACGACAACTGAACATATCTCTAGATTTGACAGCTTTTCAAATTTAGGTCATACTAGTATGTCTGATGTAATTTATACTATGTATTTACAAATATATATTCCGAATTTTTTATCAGTAAAGTGGTACGGAACACAAAAATCACGGGAAAAAAATCACTTTTTTACTTTTTTTAGTTTATAAAACACCCAAGAACTTTTTTAATAAAACGATGAAAACTTCATGTAAATGCGAAAATTAGATGAAAAAATATAAACTTTTTATTTTGTAGCAGCGCCTTCATCTCATATTTAAATGCATTCTCAAAATGTTTTTTTTTTTTTCAAGATTTTCATAAATAAATTCATTCGTATATATAAATTTCTATGAAAGATAAAGTTAACGACACCATGTTCAATATTTTTCAGTTATATATTCATTAAATTGCCTTCGAAGGTTTTCATTTTGAGAGAAAGTCTTGAAAATATTATTATTCATAAAAATGTACTCTTAAGAAATATAGATTTTTCTTTTATTATTTTTTTTAAATAAATATTTTTGTAAATCACAGAAACAAATTAATATTAATTATTTTCTATACTCAAATATGAAAGGAAGGATGCCAAAAGTATTTTTCTTTCAGAAGATATATCATATGAAATTTTTTCATTTTTCAAAATTGACTTTTAATTTTTTAAAAGAATATGTATAAATAAATATACATTTTAAGAAAAACGATCAGAAAAATAAAAAAGGGCATAAATAAAAAGAGTAAAAATTTATGAACTGGACCACCTTTAACGGATAACAATAAACTTAATTTTATTCCGACTAATTTTTGTATCATGAATCCTGACATCACTTACTTTTGATATTGTTGTTTTCATGATTATTTTAATAGATTTGTTTTTGTATCATGTTATACCATAAAATAGAATGTTTATCAAAATATGAGACTCAGTAACTAAGACTATTCATAAAAAAAAAAAAGAAGAAGAAGAATAAAGACAGAGGATATAAAATATAAGTACTTAATTAAGAAACTAATCTATTATTGCCGAAACGTCAGTTGAGGCTCACTGTGGAGACGCGATAAGTTTTCTGTTTATGTAATGTCTGTCTGTTCCGCGATAACTGCCGTATCGTCCTATTAGGTTAATTTTTGGTGGGTATGTTGGTGAAGTACCTGGAATTAGCAGTATAGTTTTTAGTTACATTTGGTTCATTCGTTCGAAAAATATAGAACATTTCTTTTTAGGTCATACTGCTTTCCTATAGGAATGCAGACGATTTTCAAATTTCATTTTTAACTTAAGTGAAAATCGCATATTTGAATAATGGATTTAAACGTAAAATTACTAATGCTAAATTTTCGATATGGAGGTTTTAAATATATCCAACAGCTTTGAAAATTTGCGGATACATTCATTAGAATTTAGAAATTAATTTTTTAAATTATTATAATTTTTTTTTTTGCATCTGTTCGGGAAATATAGAACATTTTAATTTAATATTTTTTACAAATTTTAAAATGCGTTTCTTTTTGCTTTGCTATTTAATTTATTAATTGATTAGCAACCATATTTCAAAGAATATCAAACTAATAAAATTCCAGTAACTCGCACTAATTTGCTGCAATATTTTATTATCAAAATAAATTATTTTTGTATTCTATTGACATAAATGAAGAATTTATTTTCATAGAAGTTTATTTTTTTTATCTAAAAAGTTACATGAATAAGAAGTTCATAAGAATTTCAGAATATCATTGCATAAACCGTGTTTAATTTAACGCTTCTAATTTCTGAAACCTCCGAAGTATTTTATATGTCTATAAATATGTATGTAATATAAAAAAATTAAATTGCGGATTGTAAGATGCTAAATAATATGAAAAGTGGGATTAAAAAGCAATGACATTTAGAGCTGATGTTGAGGCTCCTGATCTGCAGATTTATTAGTATGAAAATCAAAGTTTGTGTGTATGTTCTGTATACAAATCTACATTTTTTGAACAATTTGCACGAAACGTGACATACATACACGGCAAAAAATATTGGCTACTTTATGAATTTCCCAAACCAACCCTTACCCTTTTTTTCAACCAACTGCCATCATTTATCTTCATACAAATCAAAATTTTTAATAGATTTAAAGCCAATCTGGCATGCATACATTTAGGACCAGCCGCATAGTAATGACTGTTTTACAAATTTTCAAAGCCACCCCTAATCCCTTTTCCAAAACATCTGCCATAATTTACTTTTACACAAATAATTTTTTTTTCCTTTCAAATGAAATTTTTATCTTTCCAGCCAGGGTTGGCAAGTTTTTGACGCATGACGGTTTTTACCGGTTTTAACCATGGTTTTTACCGTCATGTCAAAAACCTCCTTGTCAAAAATGTCAAAAACTGTCAAAAACCCATTTTTTAGTAGTTTGTTTTTACATTTTTTTTTCATTCTATCTTTAATATTAATTGTTTTACAAGAAATATTCAGTATCAGAAAGACTCTAAAGTATATTTATACATCCAAGAAAAACAAAAAAGAATTGCATTAGAATAATACTACGTGTACATCTCTGTTAAAAGATCTCTACAATAATCATAAACTATTTGGCATAGTCTAAAAAAATTAGATTTTTTGAAGAAATCCTGTAACCTATAAGTATTAGATTAAACAATGTGTATAATTTCGGTACAATTTATTACATTGTTGAAAACAAAACTTTAAGATTATACTTATTGAAGTGCAAATGAAAATCACCATAATTGCATTTATGAAATACATAAGATATGCATTTTAAAATATTATCTAAGAATATTCAAATTTATTCACTGCCAGTCTAAGCTTAACATCTATTGTCATACAATGTAACAACATTATTGCATCTCTAAAATAATTTTAATGCACTTTATTAAAAATGTATATTGAATGTTATTTAATAATTATAATGACCTTTTATTATCATTTAATATTAATGTTAATTGCAGTTAGTAGAATCTATATTGGTGAAGATTATGACAAATATTGTTCTTTTCTTTTACTCTTGTGTTTTTAAATCTTTCCCGTATTAGGAAATGATCTTCTTTTAAATAAATTTAACAAATGTAATTGTAAATAATAATAATAATAACAAGAACAAGGTAAAATCAGTCTAGAAATGTATTGTATGCTACACTTACACCATAAATTGGAGGACAATCGAAAATGATAGGTTTTTGACGGAATAAACCGGTAAAAACACGGTTTTTACCACTGTCATGTCAAAAACCAGTTTTTGACGTCAAAAACCCAACCCTGTTTCCAGCTGACACATCTTGCAAAGCAACTGCGCAAGAATTTAAAAAATATAACAATATATGGATAATATTCAAATGCATAACTTTTTGAATATATTTATTCAATTTTTATTTTAAATTACGGCAAACATACTTAAAGTCGTTTACTTTGTATTTATAAACCAATAAAAAATGATCATTACTGTCCATTAATTTAAAATTTAATATATTTATATTGCGGATGTCACATTTAGAAAAACACATTTTATTATATTGTCACATTTAGATAAAACTGATGTCACATTTAGACAGATTAGTCACATTTGCAATGAATTTAATGAATTTTTAATTTGGTACAGATATACCTTATTTTTGACAACAAAATGAATTTTTGATTAGATGTTTAGTGCAAATTATATTTCCAGATGAAATTTTGATGAGTTTTTTTTTTTATTTCATGACATACAAATCATTTTTATGTTCGCGTTTAAACGGTCCGATTTCAATCTTTATACAAAATATAGTACATTTACTCCTCTTTTAAAAAAACATTATTTGGAAGAAGAAATTTACGATTTAAATACTGATCACAACAAACCCTTTAAGCGTCCTAACCACGTTTTCCTGTCACGAAAAATTTGAACTTACAGACTGATTTAACAAAAAATTCCTATTAATGTTAATTTTTTGGAGTGCATAAGAAAAATAAATATGTAAGGTTATCAAATATAAATCCTCATAACCAATACTTTCCCTCGCTATTATTTTATGAATTGTTAAACATACATGAAAAATTCTGCCAGACGCTTAAAGGGTTCGATTTATGGGCGCGCAGCGTTCTCTATTATAGTGACTGATGCTATATTAATAGTTTATGAGTTCGAAGTGCTCAGGGCCCTATTAACTCCTTGAAGGGCACCGGTATATTATATATACCACTTAATTTTAATCCTAAAACGCCACAATGACACCAGAATTTTATAATCAAATTTTGAATTTATAAGGTACACGAGGAAAAGCTTTTACTTATTTTTAAATAAATTCGTTCGAGAATCCTGATGTCAATCAATCATTTCAATATTTTAGCTACAAGAGTACTTTGCCCCTGAAGGGGTTAACGGGATTGCCGCATTAACAGTTTATGGACGCGAAGTACACAGTGACCTGTTATAGTGATCTCTCGTTTCAGTGCTTGCCATTTTAACGGTTTGTGGATCTGAATACGCAAGGCCCCGTTATTGTGTCTCCGTATTTCTTAGGATGTCACTTTCCCCCGAGATTGCACAGGAGACGCTGCCAAGTCTGCTAGTTAATAATATGAAAAAGAAGGAATAGATTAAATCACACTATTTTCAAAATTATCCTACTAGTGTTGTAATTTTTATAATTAAATCTTTCAATGTCCTTGCCTAAAAAGAATAGTTTTGAATATAATTTGTCCAACACAATTACTAACTCACTTATATCTCAACACACTGAAAAAATTCAGATTTTTATTCAGGTTCCTAATAAATAAATAAATATTACGAGATGATTGTATTTTTTTTTCAAACAACAGTCAAAGCATTATTATAAAAAAATGTGTAAAGCAGTCATTATTGCGTCGTTATTTTAAGTTTGCGATCGTTTATGGAGATTTTGAACAGGGAATTTTACTTAATTGTCAATTGAAAATTGGCTTTTTAAAGATATTGGCTAATTTTCCGTATTCTGGTCACCTGCCAATTGGCATATTTACTATATTGTTGGAAGTTTAGTTTATGTTTGAAGGGGACTCGTTAGAAGATTACAGAAGATTAGACGACTTTTAAAATTAGCGATTACTAAAGTTTATGGTTTTTTAGCTCACAGGCTATCAAAGCCTGAGAGCTAACGTGCCCGCCGGTTCTGTATGTACGTAGGTATGTACATGCGATAACTCATGATAGAAATAACAGTTTTGCTACAAATTTTGTTTATAGGTTCATTGTGATAAGGCGCTTCCCTGATTAGTTTTGAGGGTTCATTGGTTAAGTATAAAGAGGGGGAACGGAGGCTAACCCCCCTTAATTTAGATAAATGGGTTTTTCATGCAGAATTATCCGATTTTCTTCAAATTTTGTATATAGGTTCATTGCGACAAGGCGCTTTCCTGATTAGATTTGGGAGTTCATTGGTTAAGTATAAAGGGGGGAAAGGGGGGCTAACCCCTCTTAATTCAGATACATGAGTTTTTCATGCAGAATTATCAGATTTTCTTCAAATTTTGTATATAAGTTCACTGTGATAAGCCGCTTCCCTGATTAGTTTTGGGTGTTCATTGGTTAAGCATAAAAGGGGGGAAAGGGTGGCTAACCCCCCCTTAATTTAGATAAATGAGTTTTTTATGTAGAATTATCTAATTTTCTTCAAATTTTGTATACAAGAGGGCGCATTAATTTTTTTTGCTCCAGGGCGCTGAATATGTGGCTACGCCACTGTTAGTTGATGCTACTAATGGACATATAAATAATTTAAATACTATGAAAAGAGGATCTTGGAAACATAATTAGCACCTATAATTTTGTACAGCACAGCTTAAATTCATTAAAAAAAAAAAACACTACGTGGTAGGAAGATAGTTTATCATCAATGATTGTTTAAATTTCGTTCAACATTTTATTATTCTAATTGATTATAGATTTCTGCAAAAGAAATTATTTTTACTTATATAAAACGGCAACAGATGGCAGCAGGGCATTCTAGAAAGTTTATATTTTATTATCTCCGATTTTTTGTGTGAGTGAATCTCGTAAATAAATTCTAAATGAATTCATTTGAAAAAAATGAATTCATTTGAAATTAACACTATTTCTCATAATTAAAATGAGGAATAATCTCAGACGCTTTGGATTACATTCATACTATTTTATTTTTAATAATTGCTAGCTTCAGTTTCACTGCTCTGACACTTTCCGCCATATTGGAGGCGGGGCTAACACAATCTTGTCTGTTAATTGGTCTGAGCTCTGGAAACTACGATTGATGCCAACGATAAGGTAGAAATTCAGCCCTATTTCCGCGCCACGTAAGACAAATATATATATAGATAGGTTCATTGTGACAAGGCGCTTTCCTAATTAGGTTTGAGGGTTCACTGGTTAACTATAAAGGGGGGGGGGATGGCGGTCTAACCCCACTTAATTTAGATAAATGGGTTTTTCATGCAGAATTATTCGATTTTCTTCAATTTTGTATGTATGTTCATTGCAGTAAGTCGCTTCCCTGATTAGTTTTGGGGGTTCATTGGTTAATTATAAGGAGCGGAACGGACGGATGATCCCTCTTAATATATTGTCGATTTCTTTATTTTTCGAGGGATTATTTCAAATTCTTTGAAATAAGAGTGTAACATACAATTAGTGTGAATAGCCTGTGACCTCAATACCCTAAGTTTAACTGGGCAGTTTTTTTTTATTTCATTATGAAATAAAGTGTCACCAAAAAAGAAATTCTTTCAATGTACGGAAAAAAACTTTGTAATGTGAATGGTGACGAATGAAAGAATATTTGTCGATTTATCATTTGAGCCTGAATAAGAAAAACAGGTACTTGAAATTCTAATTAGCTAAAATTTCGATCATTATAAAGCAATTTCAACAATTAGACGGCAGCTAAACTTTGTGTCAAATGAATATATTTTTGCATGTTATTATGCTCTTTGGAGAAATGTAAAGAAAAGGTTCATGTATTCACCAAAAAGATTATTACTAAAAAATGTGCATAACTAACTTTATCATTGTCAGTTCTATTTAAGGTATGAAATTTTGTCGGTGAAAGTGATATTAAGTGAATTAACAGTAATTTGACATTATTTAATACAACATAGTTTGGAGCGTAATTAACTTTGTTTTGTAACTAACTCTGGTACATTAGTAACCATATCGTTGCAAGCACTTTTAATGTTTGACGTGACACTTGGCTATGAACCCAATTATGGAAGACTAGGAAGTTTTTATTGGATGTGAACTAGAGATTTATTTTTCTACGAGAGTTAATCATCTTAGTTTTTTTTCTTTTTTAGGTTAACGGTTACACGAATGCAACTGATCTAAAAAATGGTAAGGCTGTGAAAGTGACGTCATTTTAATTTTATTCAAACAATTCAGCTTTAAAAATGCACTTTTTTATGTTTCAGCTTTTTTTTAAATATGAAAGTTAAAAACTGTTCTTTGTGTGCAAATAATTTATTAAATTTTTGACAGCATTAACTCTGCTGTAATCGAAAGATGAAAAACCGTAGTAGACCTGCCAGAAGAGGACGTGTATTACGAAATATAACGTAACATAGATTGAAATTGTATTTAAGTTACCAGAACCACAGATAGCGCCAAAAAGAGAGGCCCGGAGTTCAAGAACTAACAAACGAAAATTAATCACCCGAACATTATTAAAGTGCAATGGTCAATCTCTGCAATCATTGGAATGCTGTCTATTTTAGTAGTATATTGACAAGAGAACATTTTAATTCCTGTTGTCATAACGGCCTCATTTCCCCCACCAAACTCTACTATAAATGATCAGCTAAATAAGTTGCTTCTTAATAGCCGAAATAATTTTGACCAATTGAGGTAATATAGCGCAATGCTGTTTGCATTGTTTTCAGCATTGCGGAAAGACATATTGCTTTAAAATACAAGGTCATTTCGTTTGGTTCAAGGTTCATTTGGAAAAATGGACCAGTGCAGCGGACGTAGTATGCTAGTCTTCTTATATTGCTAATGAATTCAAACAATCAGAAAATTAAAGATCTGTAAATTCACAGCATAAAACAGGGATCCGTCTAATAAGAAGAGGAATATGAAAATAGTGAATTATGCAGGGTTGTTCAAAAGTCCTTAGTACATTTTAAAAGTACAAATGTATATATATTATAAAAACTAAGACAACACAAAATTCCATAAATTTAATTTTGGAACCGAACAAATAACTAAAACTAAACTTAAAACACAAATTTATAAAATGAACAAGCAGAAAACATTAACGAAAAGTCATTTTAAAATACCAACAAAACCAAAGAGGAGACAGGCAGCTTGACTAACGACAAGCACTGCGGCGTTAATCTAGATTTACGTGCACAACGTCCCCCCCTCACCTGTCAAAATCATAAAATCAACCAGCAAAAACTGACATAAAAACTGAAAAGAGATAAACCAATGTTGTGTAAACAAAACAATTAATTCCCATAAAGTCCAATCCAAACACCTCTAGAATCGAACAGTGAATATAACTCAAATCGATAACCTTTACTTTTACTAAAACCATAAATTAAACTATTAATAAAACTCGGAGGATAACCCTGCGAACTGGCGATTACCATAATATTGGAACACTTCACCAACCAATTCATCCGAACCTGAAGTCAACCTCTCTATGCGGTTTAAATCATTTACAAAGATGTTCCTAAACATAGATATGTGGACATTACTTTGAAAATTCAAAAGTTTCAAAGTTTCAAAACTAAAACTATTCCTTTTATCATATACTCCTGTAACTAAGCCCTCTCCATCAATTTCTAAAAAACTGTCTGAATAACTCACTTTTTGATTGCTATTAGATATATATATATATATATATATATATATATATATATATATATATATATATATATATATATATTAAATAGTTTAAAATATAGTTCCTAAAATTGCTCGTAATTAATTGCTCGTGCCATACCTTCAAAATTAAAAAAAAAAAAGAAAAGAAAAAAAGAAAGAAAGAAAAAAGATCAGGCATGAAAATCTGAAGATAACAAGCAGCTACAGACCATGTATTTTGTAAATATACTACTATAGTACAGATAAAGTAGATCAAAAATTCAGTAAAATACAACAACCGATGGCCATTCACGAAAATTTCGGAAGAACTTCGTTTTGGCACAAGAAATGAAGATCAGATAAGTCCCCCCCCCCCAAAAAAAAAAAAAAAAAAAAAAAAAAAAATGTTTTACCCTGTTTTGGTGGGAAAGGGGGGAAATCAATTTTTTAAGTAGGTCAAGTGGGGTATCGTTAATTATGCATTTTTTAATTCTGAATCAAACGACACCATCTGCAAGTCGATATGATGATTCGTTACAAAGTTACGCCAGGTTTTACAAATACAAAGTCGGCGATTTACCTCAGTGCAGTTAATATAGGTTTTTACAGAAACAACTGATGGCCATTCACGAAAATTTGGGAACGACTTTGTTTTGGCACTAGAAAAGAAGATCCGAGGAGTTCCCCAAAAATAAAGTTGTTTTACCATGTTTAGAGGGGGGGGAGAGAAAGAGGTTTTTTCACTCAGGGGAGGATAATTATTTTTTTAAAAAAATAAGTAAAGTGGGGCATCGTTCACTATGTATTTTTTTATTCTGAATCGAGCCACACCATCCGCAAGTCGATATGATCTTTTGTTGCAAAGTTACGCCAGGTTTTAGGAATACAAAGTCGAAAATTTTATTTCAACGCAGTTAATATAGGTTTTTACAGAAACAACTGATGGACATTCACGAAAATTTGGGAAGAACTTCCCTTTGGCACTAGAAAAGAAGATCCGATGAGTCCCAAAAAATAAAGTTTTTTTTTCGGTGTTTAGGGGATGCACAGGGGGCAAAGTATATTTTACCTGAACTGAAATAAAATTTTCGACTTTGTATTCTTCCTAAAACCTGACGAAACTTTGCAATTAAAGATCGTATCGGCTTGCGGATGGTGTGGTTCGATTCAGAATTAAAAAAATACATAGTAAACGATACCCCCCTCCTCCCACTTGACTTATTAAAAAATTGAATTATCTTCCCTGAGTTAAAATGCCCCCTTTTGCACACCCCCTCCCCCTAAACAACATAAAACAACTTTATTTTTGGGGGCTCATCGGATCTTCTTTTCTTGTGCCAAAACGAAGTTTTTCCCAAATTTTCGTGAATGGCCATTAGTTGTTTCTGTAAAAACCTACACTAACTGCACTGAGGTAAAATCGTCGACTTTGTATTTGTAAAATCTGGTGTAACTTTGTAACGAATCATTGTATCGACTTGCGGAGGGTTTCATTCGATTCAGAATTTTAAAATGCATAACTAACGATACCCCACTTGATCTACTTAAAAAAATTATCCCCCCCCTCCCTGAGTTAAAGTGTCCCCATATTCCCCCTCCCCTCCCCCCCCCCAAAAAAAACAGGATAAAACAACTTTATTTTTTGCGGACTCATTGGATCTTCAATTCTAGTGCCAAAACAAAGTTTTTCCCAAATTTTGGGGAATGGCCATCAGTTGTTTAAAAATAACCCTATTTTACCTGTACTACTATGTTTCAATGTAAAATGAAGTTGAATACCGTTTGAATGTGGTTCGAGCTTCAAAGATCGCTAACTTTGAAATATAGTAATAAATAGATTGTACAAAATAAGTAATCTGCAGCTGCTTATATTGAATTTTCTGTGTTTTTTTGCAGCTTTGAAGACATAGCGTCATCCGTGGGCAAAATTTGGAAAAATTAATTAATTAATTTTTAATCGGCCTAAACGAAACTTTCGATCATTAGAAGCATTTCTGTCCGAACCGCACTGCCGTATGGCAATTACTTGATTTTTCATTGAATTTTAAAATGCGACAAGCACCTTTGGTCCACCCTGTATAGTTAAATGCCTATTTCAAAGAAAAACGATTGTTCTGTCTTTATGCAAAAATAAATTAATATTACACAAATAAAATTGTCGAATAATGACAGATATTGCTCATACGGGGTTACCCGAACTGGGCTCGGGTGACACCTGTAAGGGGTTAAAATTGCAGGCAAAATAATTTGATGATATCTCTGCTTACCATACATTACGCTTATTATCTAAATATTTAACAACTTCATCGAAATTATCAAACTTATTTCACATTTATTTTATCCATTCGATTACCGTAGCTATCGATAGATAACTACGGTAATCAAAGCGAAATGAGAATTGAGAGATTTAACCTAAAGGTTATCGAGGAATAAAATCAACTTTTAATGAGAAAATAATAATTTTGTCGCAGTAAGGCATTTAGCTGGATTTTGAGACCAGCCTTCTTTGGTCCTATAAGGTTAATGCGTATAATATGCATAACTTGTCAAACATCGTTTTAATTTCCGAGTATAATGCTTCGAGATTGTAAAAAGAGGTGCGGCGCTTCACAAATTAGAAATAGATTTACTTATATGACAACAGGAATCAAGAGGAAAGATGAAAGGAAATGGGAGAGAGAAAATGAAAAGCAGTCAGCCTTGTGGCACACAGCGCTTGCTCTTCTTTAACCGTTTAAAGAGTAATGCCGTGCACAGTGTGTCTCAAAAATTTAGCAACAAACTTTGAGTGGAAGTATAGAGTACAGTTCAATAAATTATTTTTGTATAGGAAATTAGGATAATAATTTATTTATTCACTCAAAATTACAGGGCGTCTTATGTCTTACTCCGAACCCGGATTTTTGTTCATAACGTTACAATAATGAGGTTAATTTTTAAAAAGAAATTAATCGGATTTATCTCCCTTTGTATAAAATTTTTAAATTGTTTAAATTTTTAATTTTTATAAAATTGTTTACATTTTTAATTTATATAAAATTGTTTAAATTTTTAATTTGTATAAAATTGTTTAAATTTTTAATTTGTATAAAATTGTTAAAAAATTTAACTTCAACAGATAGCATCTCGAGCCTCATGGCTCTTTTAAAATTTGATGTAAATAACTATCTAGTGAAATTATTCAACGATTACAATATTCGTCAAAGGATTTTTACTTTAACTGAGTTAAAGGACGGCAACACAAGACAAAAACTTACCACAATCATTTATTCCACTTCCACCAACTCTAAAAATGTAATTAAAACAACATCTGCATCGTAGTTGGCAATTGCGCTGGTCCACAGAACACGTGGATCACTACACAAGAGATTTCATACCAGAAGTCTCACAATACTTCCAAACACAAAACAGATACCTTTACTTATTTTTAACCAACCATGGACCATTTCAACGACACTTATTTACAATAAATAAACGTGACTCGCCACTTTGTATCTGTGGATATCAATTCACATCTTTACACTACATACTAAATTTTACACTAACTTGACGTTACCACATAAAACCAAACAATATAAATTTAACTGATTGGCTGATATACCTACTCGACTTAAGTCGTAAACTTCGACTTAAGTCGTACCTACTCGTAAGTCTTTTGAATGAAATAATAAATTGTATGAAATTTATAGAAAACAATAATGAATTCCTTTTCTCAAATCCTCTGCCTTTTTAGCTTCCAGGCAGCACTCCTCTTCTCCCTCACCCGAATAGGAGCTCTTAACTCTTTCAATTTGTATTGTTTTATCAGAGCTGGTAAATTCCAGCGTTTTCCGATTGTAAATTTTGTACATATTTATCAGTTCATATTATTAGTTTTTCTTATTCATTAATCTCTGTAAAGTAATAATTGTCAACTTGTTTAGTATTACTATACCACTATATTTCTTCACAAACACTGTATATTCTTTTCCAATCATCTTTTACCTTTGCCAAATTTGCTAAGTTAAACTAGTGTGCACCCTTAATACAGTTGAGTATGTAAAGCTACACTTGGTTAGACATGTTTAGTTAACCTTCCTACCCTGAATGGGTCGAATCGACCCATTTCTATAATTTATTTCCTTTGATTCGAACCAGAAATTTTTTCTTAAAGTAAGTTAAATAAAAGCCACACTGAACTAAGTTAAATAAATATGTTAAATAGTTTTAAATAAAAATTCTGGTGTGAAATGTTTTTAACGAGGTTTAGTAAAATTTCAACAGGGTAGGAAGGTTAAATAATTGTGCACTTCAAACATTGTAAAAACCGTCTAACCTTCAACACATTTTATATATCTTAAAGTAAACAGTGGGTTTGTGTCTTCGCCCCAAGATTGCACTTATACTCTAAAGCGAAAACTGGGTTCCTGGGGCGGTCATCCATTGTCATCCCTTGTATAAAATGTAACGATATTACAAAAAGGTAGTAAGTAATAGCCGCCATAAAAACAGTGCGAAACTATATGTGTGATGGTTCAGATTAGTTCACATTACGAACAGGCGATCACCCTGTTCTTCTAGCCCTTTTCGTAATGTCATCACATTTCATACAAAGGAACGTAAATCCATTCGTTAAAATCCCTTCATTATTATAAAAATTATGTCAAAATCCGGGTTCAGGTTGGAGATAGCTTTCTTTATTTTTGACTGAATAAATGGAGTGCGACCCTGCTTCTCTATATAAAAATTGTTTGCTGTAATGCACTCTACCTCTCCTCAAAATTTGTACCTACATTTTTGAGACACCCTGTTTATACTTTACTAATCACATAGACTAAACCGAAACTTACACATCAACAGATTAAAAAATAAAAATAGCAAACAATAATTGTAAAAATTAACAATGTTTTTATCCATGACCATAAAATAGCTGCTAACTGCAAATAAATTCAGTGTTGAATATAATCCTGCCAAACCACGATTCATTGATAAGTTCTGTTACGACAAACTTGGTGTCATGTAAGAATCTTATCAGCAAACATAAAATATTTTCCATTTTAAATATTTTTTTAATTATTTAATAGTTCAGATATTTTTTTCAAAATTTACTATGAATTATTATTTAATACTGTAATATGTGTGAATAAAAATTGAATATGTAATGATGAAAGGGAAAAGCTGCGATTTATATACATGAACTATTTTTAAAAATCTCATATCATATATCTATTCTCAAAATAATACATTCAAACCTGTAGTCTGTATATAAATTTAGGAAGAAAATATACTAACGAATCTACAAAGGCCATGATTAGAAAACATGGAGTGATTTTTTTTTTTTTACTTTGTTATAATTTTATTTTTTCAGATAACTCTCTGATGAGCACATTCAATATTGTAATGTATATGAATAAAGCGGAAAAATGGAACAATTGAATGATCAATGCATGATTTTAGTTCATTTCTATTACTTTTTCCCTCATTTTACACATTGTTTATTCAAATTCACTCGAACTCGGTTATAACGGGAATGAATGAAATGAAGGGAATGAAGACCGTTGCACTTTATAATCAAGTTCTCGCAATAAGCGAGTTTGAGCTTCTGAACTTCTGTACATTTATTCTAATTGAAAATGTATAATACATGAAAATGTAAAGAAATCGGCAGAAACAGCTGAATCAAAACACTTGTAGAGGTAACTTTAGTCTTTATTAAATGTTCAAATGTAAAATTGTTAGTTACAAATGCGTGTTTAACTTTATCCTCATAATGGTTAATAATTTAAGGTGGTATTCTACCCTTAAATGTTCAAAATATTCTGTATTTCGAGGAACACGTATAAGAAAGAGCAATATTTTATGCGCTTTGTAACACAAATCACATAAAAAAAAATTCTACAAATATGCTACTTATGACTAGAAACATATCAGGAGATTTCTATTTTAGCAATGTTTAAAAGAATAGTTTAAAGTCATTTATTTCCAAACTGTTGAAAATGGTTTTTTTTTTAATTGCGCGCAAGATTTCTCAGATTTATAAATTGTATCTACATCGTAAGACGTGTGTATTTTAACAAAAATTATTTTTTTCGAAGTTTATACGTATATGTATTTTTTTTTTTTTTGCATGTGAAAAAATAAACATATTTGGCTCAATCTTAAGCTATAGATATAATCTATGACGTTTAAAATATCATGTAAATATATAAAATAGTTCCAGAGACATCTTGTGCGCAATTCTAAAAAATACTCACTTTGAAATCAATCAATTTAAAGTACATTTTATTAAAAGTTGAAATATCCAATGTTCTAGTATGCTAGTATATAGTGTGGCTATTTTCGTGTCAATAATAAATATATACCTTTTGAAGCAAATTCTTTCAAAATTATTATGAAATTCTTAAGATATTTCACATGAAATATCTGTGGTAAAAAGCTGTATCATATTGTTGACCTACGATTTTCTATGAAAGCAATAAAACACAGCTCTCTTCTATAAGCATTATGAGCTTCGATGGGTTTTCCAGGTTCACCAATCAATAAAAATGTCTTAATGTATGGTTTTAATATAAAATTTACTTCAAGTCTAATAAAATATTGTCAAATATGTTATATGAATTGCATATATTTTTGTATTAAGAACTTGGAAGCGTTTTATGCAAACGGGTGGAACATGGGTGGAACTAAGAATTCAAAGCACGCGTTTGTCGATTGAAACTAACGTCTCTCTTCGAAATCGAAATGTAACGATAGGGTTGAAAATCAGGCTCTAAAAAAAATCAGTTTAACTTTTGAGTTCTGCGAGGGTGCGGCAATGACCTTTCGACGATGGTTTATTGATAATGCCTCATATATGTTAAGTCATAATTAGTACAATTGTAGGGATTTTTTTACGCGATTTGATTTAAAATATGAAGAAAATATTGCTCTTTTATATGCATGTTCCTTGAATCGAATTTTTCGAAGATTTAAGAGTAGTATGCCCCTTAAGTAAATGGATAAAATAAAATAAAATGAAAAAAAGAAAAATAAATCATTCTTATTTTTTATTTATTATTATTTGCAGATTCGAAGAAAACGTTTCTTATACTCTGAAGTTTTTCCAGAATCCCTTACATTACATACTTTTTGTATAATGAAAACACAATCTCTAGATTAATTTTGACACAATTATTCAAATTGATAAAGAAATCATATGAGATATAATCTTCCCAACTGAGCAAAAAAGTTCGGGTCAGGATTCGAATTAGTTCAGCCATATTCGTCCGGGATTGCTCAGTTGGTAGAGCATTGGCAGCTTCAGCCAGGGATCCCGGGGTCAAATCCTGGCCCGGGCTTTTTCGCTCAGTTGGGACGATTAAATCTCATTTGATTGCTTTACCAATTTGAATAATTGTGTCAAAATTAATCTAGTGTAATCACGTTTCCAGCGTTACTGGAGGTCCCATTACCTGTGATTTATTCTGTTGTGCTGATTCAGATATCAGACCAGATGCTATGATCATTAAGGTTAACTGGGTGAATTAGTTTAGCCATATTCGTCCGGGATTGCTCACTTGGTAGAGCATTGTCAGCTTCAGCCAAGAGATCCCGGGTTCGAATCCTGGCACGGACTTTTTCGCTCAGTTGGGACGATTACATCTGATATGTTTGCTTTGCCAATTTGAATAATTGTGCCAAAATTAATCTAGTGTATCACGTTTCCAGCGTTACTGGAGGTCCCATTACCTGTGATTTATTCTGTTGTGCTGATTCAGATATCAGACCAGATGCTATGATCATTAAGGTAAACTGGGTGAATTAGTTCAGCCATATTTGTCCGGGATTGCTCAGTTGGTAAAGCATTGGTAGCTTCAACCAAGAGTATCGATTCCTGGCCCGGACTTTTTCGCTCTGTTGAGAGGATTACACCTCATAAAACACAATCACTCTCGAAAAATGATATCGCTTGTCTTTTTTACTTTTAAAAATCTTTGAAATTTGGCGTAGAAATCGAAATTAGCAGCATATGTTGAGTGAGAGGTTATTATTTCACACTCATCTGTACCGCAAACATCTTCTCATCTTCATCATTTTCGGTAATAATGTATATGAACATTAAAAGAAACTAACACATCTAAATGTATGTGTCGTAAAGTTTTTCTTTTTAGGTGCGTTCGTAATTATATAAACACGTAGCACCTATTGTCATCGTCTGGTACGTTCGTCTGTCTGTCCGTCCGTACGCATATAACAACGCAAAAACTACCCAACCGAATGGTTTGAAATTTAAGATATATTATCTTTGCAGAATTTTGTCGAGACATTTCAAATTTTATGAAAATCGAATCAAAACTTTAGACGATATTAATAAAAATATTTATTAAAAAATTTGAATTAAAAATAAAAATCGGTGCTTTCTTCTTATTGGGAGCTTCCGAGGTTTAATCGTCAAGCGACCGAGATACTTAATTTATTACAGGAATTAATCTGCAGACGATATAATTCATTTCACAGAATTAAAAATCATCAAGATCTGAATATTTATATAACTAACTATAACATGAACGCTCCTCATTTGTCACGTTTGACGTACAATTTCCAACTTGTTTGTAGAGAAAAGGATCTTATTAAAAAGTTGGACTACGTTGAATACATTAAGCCTACATGTTTATTAAACAAAAGGGATTTTGAAAGATTTTTTTATTTTATTTTACAACAAAATCTCTTTGTATTGATTGCTCCAACTATCCGGATTTCTATATATCCGAATTACGTCCAAAAAACATTAGTCCGATTAATTGGAATTTCACTGTAATTTATGTGACAAACTCATTAAAAACAATAAATTAATAAATAAGACAGGTACCAAAAATTGTGAGAATCTCATAGTTTTATATCACTATAAAAATACTGGAACTAATGAAATTATTAGCATGATGTATCAGAAAAATAGTTCATTAATTGTCTGAGTGCAACGAAGACTCATACACAGCGCAGTATTACTTTGCCCCATATATAGCTACGATGGATATTAAAACCTTTCGTCAAGCATAACTCAAAAAATATTGAATGGATTTCGCTCAAATTTTTACAGCAGGTACCTAAAAAGGTGACAACGACGTGTATTAATTACCAAGAATAAATGTCAAACCGTTTAGAAATTATATTACAAAAATAGATAAAAAAGCACAATTAAAGTACTTACATCACGAAAATTTTGTGCGTATGTCATTTTCACCGGCGGGAGATTTTCGTAGATAATCGGAATTGAAAAGTTCATGGAGTACATGGAGCAAAAAAATATGCACGCACTAATATTCAGCACAATAAAATATATTTCAATGTAGTAGAAATAGAAAATTAATCTGGATTTTTTTCTGTTTGAAAGAAAACCCCCGCAATAACTTGGTAGACTTGGTATTAGAGATTTGGCGCAAATCTCAGCAATAGCAGCTTTTATTATTTCGCGTGTGTAAATTAAAAAAAAAAAAAAAATATTTAGTGTTTAAATAAAAGATTTCGATTTATGGCATTATTTGTTTTTTTTTTCTCTCTTTTTAGCATTTTAAATGGGATTGATGAAAGACATGTATTTTAAATTAAATGAGTGAAAGATTTATATTTAAATGAAATGAATTCAATATGAAAATGTTATAGGAACAATATTTGGCGATATATCAACTGCGCCAGGATAACATAAAAGTACCAATATATCAAACGGTAGGTAGTATGTGAAATGAAACAATTATATTATAATTACCCATCGTACAAGAAAAAAAAACTAATACTCTGCATTCAGGGGGAAAAATCCATCTCCTGTGCCGTAAGATTTGGCGAGTTCTTTTTTGGTGATAAGTTTTTCGATGTGATTGTTGGGATCTGCAAGATTTGGCTTACTTTTTCTAAATCTTATTTTTTTGAAGATGTAGTATTATGTAAATATATTTTTTTGCAGATATTTTTCTATTTTGTATATTTGGCATTCTATTTTGTATATTTTCTATTTGGCATTTGAAAAAGAGATTTTTACCTTTTTATCTGTGCCTTCGGAAATATAAAAAAATAAAAAAAAAGATTTACATATATCAAACGTATAATGTTATGTTTTGCATTTTTATACGGACCACTTCTCCATTTTTAGATTTTAAGCGCTATTTATTATTTACTAGCCGTTTATTAATTGTTTACAATTTACCCTCCTGACAATAACAATTATTTATCACAAAAATGCCTCTTAGGTTCGTTAAATAAGTTTGTTTATGTATTTTCATTACTTATTAAAATATTGAATATGGCAGACTTATTTTAGCATCGTGCTTAAATTTTTAAGATGGTGCAAAAACATGTTTTAATAAACGTACGTTTGTAAATATTTGAAAAACATGTTTTACCGCTCTCTTGAAAAATTTTGTAAGATACTAAAACTACCTTTTGCACCATTTAAATTTTTTTTCTCCAACCGACATAGGATACGAAACTTTTCCCCATTCAGATACACAGGCAAGGTTGGTCTCAAACAAGAGTAAAGCTAGCAACAATATTGTTTTAACTCTATAAGAGTTACAATAATGATATTAAATGCTCCGATTGGCTTTGGGCCCAATTACGAAAGTTTCTCCTAAAAAAAACTGTAGAAGAAGTCTTTTACATTTGTTTCAAATGAAGCTCGGTCTACAAGGTATTATACAAGGGTTAATAATACAAACAACACTAATGGCATGGAGGCAAAAGTTTTAATTTAAATGTATATATTTGAAACCCTTCCCCCCTCCCCCCCCCCCCCAAAAAAAAAGAAAGAAAAGAAAAGAAAGTTACAGTAATGAATTTAAAATGGCGTTAAACCACGCTTTCTGACATAAGCAATTGGCTGCAAACGTGATAACGGAACTTTCACTTAACTTAATAACATGTAGCTAATATAGGCCTCAGGGTACTTTGCAGTTATACAGACCTTGTGGTTTTTTTAAAAAGCTACAGACAATTCAGGTTTAAGAAGTTGAGATTTACTGTCAAATGATATAAACAACTATGAACACAAAACTGATGAATTATTATTCAGGTTTATGTATGTATTTTAAAAAAAATTGCATCTGATTGCTTCTTATTAGATAAATTACTTCTATTTGCATTTAATAACTGATAAACGTCTTCTGTATATTAAATGAATTGTTTAAATATTGGGAAGAAGGGGCGAGAGGTAGAAAGACGAGTAAACAAACGGGTAGACAGACGGGTAGAGAGACGAGTAGCGACATAGGTAGGCTGACGGGTAGCGAAACGAATAGACAGACGGCTAGAGAGAAAGGTAAAAAGAGATTTGACAGAGGGGTAGCAAGATGGATCACGAGACGAGTAGAGACACCGGTAGACAGGAATGTAGCGAGAAAGGTTGCGAGACGCGTAGCGTGGTAGTTAAAGAGACGAGTAGTGAGATGAGTACAGAGACGAGTTGACTGACGGGTAATAAGATTGGTAGCGAGTCGGGTACAAAAATAGACGGATAGTGAGACGGATATACAGACGAGTAGAGAGACAGTAGATGGGTACGGAGATGGGTAAGAAGATGGGTAGGGAGGCGTATAGCCAGACGGGTAGAGAGACAGATAGACAAGTTGTGAGACAGATAGACAAATGGATAGCGAAGTGGATAGAGACACGGCTAGACATACAAGTAGTTAGACGGATAGACAGACGATTAGATAAATAAATTGGCGGATAGCGAGAACGGTAGAGAAATATAGAGACAGGTAGCGAGACGTGTAGCGAGATAGACAATCGGTTAGAGAGACGGGCAGAACAACGGATAGGGAAACAGACAGATTGTGGAGAGACAGACAGACAGGCAAAAGAAAAATCTGCAGATTGGCGCAGTAAAGGCGCAGGGGACGGAGCCTCCTAGAGAATAATTAAGAAGTATGTGTTAAGCTTAACTTTGAAATATATAAAATTTTTCAATTTTGCCGATATCGAGATTTAATGTAAAAATCATTTTACAGAAGTCATCGAAAGAGTTTTTGTATACTTTAATAGTAATTTAGACTGTAGTTTTGCAATCTGGTTTGTAGCAAAGCATGCTATCAATGTAGTTTGAAGTGTAAGAGTTTCTATAAACAGTTATACAAATAATAGATATATAATCAAGGAAGAAAAAATTTAAATTCACACACAAAAAAAAAGGTGCAACAATGAAATTAAATTTGTGTTAAGCCACGCTTGATAGAATAATCTACTGGCAGCAAATCCAATTACGTAACTTTAAAAAGCTTGGCGTTTTAAAAGATCCGGCGGTTTTTTTTTTTTTTTTTTTTTTTTTTTTTAAGTTTTGCGCAATACGCGCTTAAGAAAATGAGATTCTTTGCCACATGTTAAAAAAAAATATGACAACACATAAACGGTACTTCTTTTCTATTTTTTTAACAGTGTATATGAATTTATATAGGATATTTTGTAATTCTATCAATTAATTTGCTCTTTTTCTTTATAATGTAATTGTTAACCCTATGTTCTCAGCAATATCACTTAGACTAATCCCTTTGAGGGAAGTCCTAGTTTTTATAGTTACGTTGTATTACAAAAGATAAACGCGTTCGTGTTTGAAAATTGTATTAATTTCATTATTTTAAGTGTACCACTAAATTCATTGAAGAAATACTAACTAAAGTAGCTGAAAACAGGCCATTTTAACAAATTTACAAACTCTTTTCTCTAGGGAAAAGTTAATCATTAATAACGTATCGATTTTAGTCTAAATAATAATGATGGGGATTCAGGTTACTTACTCATTTATTTTGCGCACAAAACTCAGAGACTTTGACAATATAATTTCGCGAAATTGAACCCCTGATAATTTTATTGATAGAGACTGAAAGATTCTAAGGACATGAATTATGGTATAATTCCAGTGAGTAAAAAATAAAATAAAAGTAAAATTAAATAAATAAAGTTACAATACTTCGCCAAATCTGCACGGCTTGGAGCCAGAGGTTATGCGGATTTTAGATCACTTTAAAGAAAAAATCTTTAACCCTTTAAAAATGATTTTTATGAAATATAAATAAACATACTTTTTTAAGAAGCTAAAAAGTAATTCAAAGAAGAGACATTAAGCTACGTATGGAAAAATACTTTTATTTAAACCCCTCTTATTCACACGACTTTCGCCTACTTCCATGTTCCCAATCATTAATAGTCATCAAATGTTAGAGGTAAGACATCTTTAATATCCTGATTAATAAATATTCAAATAAATACATTGAAAATATGTATTTAGTAAGTACATTATCCTCACATATCTGAGTGATTTTTAGTGCCATATGTGTCATAATATTTTACTGCGTTAAGTTTTTTTTTTCAATGAACATTAGCACTTTTGGAAGGAGCTATTGTTGAATTCCAATTTTTCGTTTCCAAGACATTAATAGGCAGAAAATCTTAAACCTTCAAGAGGAAAACTTTTCATATTCAGAGCGAACTTCCCTGACTCGAACATCCACTAAATTCATCAATACTGCATTAAATTGATAAACAAAAAACACTTTTTATCAATTTTGCTACGAACTATAAATTTTTAAAATCTGACTGAATGTTTGAATGTTCTTTATGAATCTCCATCTTTCAGTATCAAAATTTTCCTGGCAAAAATAGGAAAATTAGTGATATACAAAGCTTAATGTGCAAAGATTAAGAGGTGGTAGACAATATTACTACAACAACCAATTTTTGTGTTGGTTGTAATCCATTTATTAGTCAAAACATACATGCATCTTGCACGAACTCTACTTCACCACTTCATTCCTAAAAGGAAGAATTAGACTTCGCAGTGGTCTAATTCTATTCCAGACCCATATTTTTGTTCCTAACTTTAACAATAATGAAGCTATTTTGGCGAAATTTTCAACAGACCTTTTATTGGGTGAAATATTACAATGTAACGTAAAGTGGTAACGATCCAGATCCAAATAGCTCAGACCTAAAAGCTCTGTGTTTTGGAGTGCAGTTGGCATTACACTTCCGGTGTGACTATCCACAATTACACTTCCACAATGTTTCGTGACGGCATTGCATTTCACAGGAAGTAAGATAATTCTGTTGAAAATTTCGTTTATTCATATGGTCAGATTGTAGTGTACCCAGATTGCACTCTGTATTTCTGACTGAATAAATGGATTATAACCTGATTTCCTACACAAAAATTGCTTGTTGCTGCAATGGTCTCCTTAAAATTTGTACATGGAGTTTGGAAACACTCTGTATAGATGGTATAGAATGTCATTACTTTTTAAACTTAAAGTACCTTTTTGAACTTCATGAAACATTTTCACATTGTTACCAATTTAGCACTTTTTTGTTCAAACATCTACCAAAATTTTCTCGCTGTAATTTTCAGTTTATTTAATGACAGACATTTCGTGATTCAATGAAGCGAAGATTACTACTAAAAGACTCTGGTAAGTAATATTTCGAATAAAAAAACGCGCTAAATCAATGACGTGTATGCTTGTCACCGGTCAACAAAGTGTTAAAAAATTAAGCGCAAATATATGTCTACCCGGACTTTCTTAATCAAAAATTCCTCATCCCTGTAAACGTCAAGATTTGTAATAATGATTACCCTTGGATCAATGCAATATAATGTTGTATAATACAGGCATAAAAGTTGTTTGGCACGTCATCTCCCATAATGAAACAACAATAAAATCGTGAACTCAGTAGTTTCACGATCAATTTTATACGCAGTGCAAATACATAGCCGGTGAATGTTTAAGGGCGCGTGTGTGTCAGCTACCGTACACATTCCTTATTTTCCTGAACAGCAGGAAGCTAATGAGTTACGAAGAAAAGAAATAGAAAGAAAACGGCCTTCTCCCTGTTGTTTCAGGCTTTTGGAATGAGAATCTCCTATGAGGTCATACAATAATCCCAGCCCACCTTTTTCAAAATATTCCGATTTATTTTAATGACCAGTAGCAGATAAACTTCATGTACTTCTCCCAGTTTCTCAAACATATATTTACAGTTCTGTTTGGTTACTGTGTAGTTACAAATATACAAGATGTCTCAATATTATTAGTGCAACCGTTTATGACTGTTAAAAACATGTCAAAACAAACAACTTTTATATAAGAAACCAGTGTTACAACTTATTCAGTCATAAATACAAATTTTCTCAATCTAATGCCAAATTGTACTTTTGTTTATACCTATCTATCTATCTATATTATAAAGGACAAACGTGTCCGTGCGTAACGCTGACGTCATTTTGCGAATGACAACAGTTGACGATGAAATTTCCGCTTGGTGATTTTTACTATTGCATTTTTTAAAATTTCTAAACATCGCATATTTTTAATTTTTACACCGTTATATAGTAAAGTCTACTTTCAAATGCAATTTGTTTGAAAACTGCATCGAAATTTACCAATTTATTATAGCATTTAAATTAAATTTAAAGCATGAATTTAAAAAAGAAAATCTATCTCTAGCAGACGATTACAAAATATTAATCATTTTGCATTTTAAACAATATGTAAAAAAGTTCAGCATTTGATTACAGCTAATCTTCCATAACAAAATTAAAACTCCATAAAGCAATAAATAAAATAGCATAAATAAAACACAAATTTAACAGACATGTAATCGAAATAAGCACTGAAAACCCCTGAAATTATCAGAATAAAAAAAGAAACTGTTGTAGATATTGAGATTTTTAGCGATTTACGTTGATAACGTCAATAATTCTGAACATATCTCTTTCAAACTGATACATAAAATCAAGGGGTATAAAATGTAGGTCAAGTTCGTTAATGGGCAAAATCGAACCGAGAGGGGGGGGGGGGGTTAGGAGGGCTTTTTATGAAAACAGAAAAAAACCTATAATTTCTTAATTATGATACGTATCGAATCCATTTAAAGTTATTATTACTTCTAGGAAAAGGGCAGAAAATTTATGTACGACAGATTTTTAATATCATTAAAAATGGCCCCAAAGGGGGAGGAGGAAGGGGGGAAGAAAAAGGAAGGGGGTTTTAGAAAAAAAGAATTCATAACTTCGTCCATCCACAAGATATCAAATCTGCTTAAATTTATTATAAATCCTCTTAATATTATCTAAAACTTTTATATTGACAAGTTTTTTATAGGACCAACCCTTATAACAAAAAAAAAAAAAAAAAGAAAAAAAAGAAATCTCTGCTGGCTCCGCCTGCAAACAAGTTAGCTTTCGAAGTGTGTGGTTCCTACTGCCGCATCATGGCAAAAAGGTCATTTCTTCCGCAATTCCCAACAAACAGGCGCCCCATGCTCTGCGTCTTCGAAATCTACCTGTGCCTGTAGGCCGAGCCGTCAAGGATTTTTTCTTATTTGAAATTGCTTTTAAATTTCGAGTTCAGTTCTACAAGTAATTAATCAGCTTTACCGAATGATGTTTTTAATGGTTTATTTATTTAACACGCAGCAAAGGATGGAAATAATAATAAATATGTACAGTTAGAAGTTGCAGTTACAAATTTAACAACTTATGCGCTGTCTCTTAAAGTCTCTTAAAATCGTTTGGTCATGTGAACGCGTGGAAGCCTAATTCTGGGTTGTCTGGATCAAAAAAGTTAACTTTCATCATGTGAACGCGATATAAGGACCATTACACACAGATGGTGCTGAGAGTCCCCCACATACAAACTCAAAACTGCTTACTATACACCGCTTGTCTTTGGCAGCACAGATTTGCAGGTGGAATTCGTTTTGGTATCCAGAGCACTTCCTTGGATTGAATACCCCTTTCGTTCGGTACCCGTGCACCTAAATTATGTAGAGTGACCACTATTACCCTCCTAAAATAGTTTTCAGCAAATTTTTAGGTAGCTTTCAATACAAAAAAGTATAAAGCTACCTATTGCAGCCGTTCGGAGGAAAGCAGTTCCGGAAAATTTCGATATATTTTCACCGATCATGACCCCCAGACCCCAAAACCACCCTCCGTTCAAATGTTGATTTATATATATATATATATATATATATATATATATATATATATATATATATATATGACTTATGTCATACGATAACGCTCGTATTTATAAATCAATTTTGATGAAACTAATTGTGTGTATTAAGCTCACCAATGTCTCGACCGAGTTCATTGGCCAGCTTGGTTCGCCATTTTGTTTCAAGATGGCGGCCATTTAAAAATTTAAAACTAAAATAAATATACAAAAAAAATTAAAAATTAAAATTTATTTTTTAATTACGTGTTAGGCCTTGATACAAGGATTCCAGAGCAATTTTTTGGTTTACCTCTATCTCAAAAAATGGCTGAAATAGAGCAGTTTGAAATTCTAGGGTGGCTAACATTTTGAAGCAAAACAGCACATTAACGCGATTACTCGCAAATTATTTTCTTTCATTGTTGTAATAATTTTCCCAATCATACGCACAAAACTATATATTCATATCCGTTAGCGCCAAAATTGGCGGCATTGGCGACAAAATTGGCAAAATTGGCGACATTTGGCGAAATATCGCCAAATTTGGCGACCAAAATAAGTCTTCATAAATGAAGCCAATTTGGCTATTGCTCAATAATTTCGTGAATTTCTTATTCAAATTCAGTATTAACGAATCTTTTGTAAACGTTTCTTTGCATTTTAATTTGCTGTTTTCGTGTAACATTAGCTAAAATTTTAAAACGAAGATATAGGAAAGCTATCTTTTCCTCCCGGTACAGGCCGGAAGGACTTTTTTCAATCAAATATCTATCACAATTTACAAATAGTAATATAAGCTTTATTTAATGGCATATCAAATAAAGCTAATATCATTATTCGAAAGTAATGGCATATTTTTTTAACAAAACATTCCGCTAAATTGGCAATACTGGATAGTAGAAACAATGATAAATTCCGGCAGTGGATTCCATTCCACCTCTCTTCACCTCCAGAGCATCAAAATGTTGTACCGGAAAATTCAGGTTAGACAATTTTTCCTTTTTCTAAGATCTTTTGACTATTTAAAAATAATTTACGATGCATATTTACTGCCTCTCTTATTGAATTTTGTTTAAAGATTGTTTAGCGTTACACAAAATCCTAAATATACGTTTATCTAGCAAATTAGTAAAATGTACTTCAACTATGGCAATTTTTTTTCTTTTTTTTCCAGCGCGAAAAGCTCAAATCACCATCGTATATTTTTTATACGTTAATACGTGAATAACAAAGTAAAACATATAAACATATAAAAAATATATACAATAGTGTTATGAGCGCTTAATAGTGCAAAAAAAATTCTTATTGATATAACTGAAACGCAGGGAAGTTTGCAAAATAAAGTTGGTCTTCTGATCTTGTGTCACATATTTAAACAAAATAAGATCTTCAAACAGAAATCAATCAGATAGGCAGCATATGTGCACGCTAAATTATATCAAAACAATCAAAACATTGTAGAAAAAAAAGGAAAAAATAAATTACACTATCTGGGGGAGGGGAGGAGGGCAGAAATCAGTGCTTATCCACTTATTTTCTTTTAAGCTCTGCCAATGAATAACTTCTTCATATTAAGCAGTAAAAATTAGTAGATGTTTTCTTTTTCTTCTTTTAACAAATATCAAACAATTTAACAAGATTTTACAAAATCGCGACAGGAGGACGATCCAGCTTTCTAATTTTCTCTCTAATCACAATAAAACGATTTTAAAAATTGGAGGTGAAAACCAAAAATTTTTTGAAGGAAAATCGACAACATGACAGGTTTTTAATATATTTTTTTCTTTTGTTGATCTTCGAGCAAATTTCTCATATCTTGTCGCCGCTAGACTTTTTTGGGCAACCGTCTTCGAATCTCGCCTCTTATGAAATATGCATAGCCAACAAAATTGACTTTCTTTTCAAACCAGCCGAATAGCTCCCTCTGTGCTAATAGAACGGCACTTAAAATTCGGGGAAGGTATAGCTGTTAAAAACGCTTAAGATGGAGGTTTCTTTCCAGAATGTTATCACAAACGTGAAAGTAAAATTAATGCAGCGATACTAAGTGTAGAAAAGATAGTAATAATAAAAAATAATTAAAATGTCAAATACAATTCCAAATTTTTGTGCAACGTGTATTTTCTACATTTCAACTTAACTTGATGTTGATTTTACGTTCAGTATAAAAAGGAAGTCTGTTTCATTAAAGTATTGAATAAAATGGTGTGATTCAATACTTACTATAAAACCATAAAAAAAAATCTTCATAACACCATAAAAATAAGGAATCCGCTAGGCCTTTCGAAAGAACTTTGGCATTATTCGTCAGGCGCAAAAAAGACGTGCAACCACTTTGAGGGCAGGAGCAAGACTGCAAGGAAATGGGAGGGAAAGAGGGACAAGTTAAGAGAACAGCCAATAGGAAAATAGAAGGCATCAGTCAATCTCAGAAGAGCACCTGGAATGCAGAACATAATGAAAATTATGAAGAATTTTGAAATAATAATAATAATTAAAATGCATAAAAATGAGAGTAAAATGGCGATTAAATATTACAAAATATAAACAAACATAAAAGTTAATACCAAAATGAAAAACAATAATAATAATTATTATTGTACGGTTGAGCTGAACAAGTTGTTCCAAGCTGCAAAAAAATCTGTTGTTGATAAATTTCACTTTAGCGCCAAAGTTCAGTACCTTGGTTAGACTTGTGTAATCAGGTGACTGAAAGAAGCCATAGACAAATGGCTTATTTCAGCAACAACATTGCGCATTTTTTAAATAAAATATATTTACGTTGAATCAGAAATTTTACTTAATAGATGAAAAAATACCACATGAAAATGAAAACACATTTTATTAAATAAATGTTCTTGTACACTTGTTTTAATCGGTAAAAGGCGTAAAATGAAAACTATATAAACAGTAAAATAAGTTTTATTAGACTGTTGACATGTTTTGGCTCCATCGGAGCCATTATATATATATAAATTAAAAATTAAAAAAAAGAATATTTTACAATTGCATGGTCTATGAAGTTATTATTTTAAACGCGGTCGTCGTAACTTTACACGTACTGTTTCAAATTACGCACGTTATTTTTTATTTTTACTTGGATGTTTATTTCTATATTTGTAACCATGGAGTAACTCGAGCCATAATTTTGGTAATTTAAATAATGCTGCATCGTTACATATTGTATTTTTGCGTGTTACAATGGAACTTATAACATATATAGAATGTAACACGTAATATATATGTGTGTGTAACGGTGCAGCATCATTTAACTTACCAAAAGTATGACTCGCGGTACTGGGCGCGGCTATTTGAGCTTAAGCCGAAAGGTAGGCCTCCCCGCCCGGTTTGACTTTTGACCTTGTTTTAATCAAGACACCCTTATCATACTTCATCATATCATATAAGTATGCTAAGGGGGTCTTGGCTTTGATAATGGTTCCGATTGAGCCGAAACATATCAAGAATCCAAAAAAACTTATTTTATTGTTTATAAAGTCTTTATTTCACGCCTTTTACCAATTAAAACAAGTATATTATTACAAGGTGTTATAATTTGTTATATTTTTTAATGTCCTGATTCAAAATATATTTATTTGACTTGAATAAAAGCGTAGGCTGGTAACAATGGTGTTAATGACGACTTTTTCAATCCTGCGAAATGATACAAACGCAAGTTCGCCTTAAGCAAAAAGCCTCGATGTTACTAAAATATCACGCAGTTTTTTAAAAAGGCTCTATTTTCTTTTTTCGGCTCATCGGAATCGACATAGGATGCTAGATTCTAACATGGTTCCAAGTTTTGGGATTGTATGTTTCATCCTCGTCTCAACTTACGTCAGAGGATGTTCAATGGAACCTATAATCATATAATTGTTAACTAGTTTAACGCAACTGTACTAACTTAAGAGGCGACATATTTTTACACTCTTTTATTTAACTTAACTCGGTTTTTGTTTGTAAAGATAGAATTTTGAAATCGATTTTTCACTATCTTCCTGATAGGATAAAAACCATTTTAATACTTTTAAAACTTAATTATAATTTAATAAATTAATTGTAAGATATTTTTCCTTTAGACGGCCTAAATCGTCAAATAATCTTCATGGGTACAACTGTTTACGTGTTACAAGAACAATGGAGTTAATTTTGCGTCAAGCCTCTCTTGCCAAAATAATTCAACTAGCTGTAAAACTGCTACAACGATAAATATTTTAAACACTAAAAAGTCAAAAATAAAAATTAAAAATGTGTAATTTTTTTTTAAATATTCTTTAATCATTTAATAGTTTATAATAATTAAATTATGATTGTATGGTGAGTACTTTCTGAACTAAAATTTACTATACTATATGGTGTGGGTATAATATAAATAAATTTATATACAGGGTAAAACAGGATACGGATATATTGCTTTCTACGGACAATAATTTACGGAAAAGCGTTTTCAACTGTGCTATGGATTTTCAATTTAAAATTAAATTTTAATATGTTATTTGATGAGAATGAAAATTTATTGCTCATATACAGGGCTGCACTAAAGAATTGGATTACATATGCGTCTGTAGGTATTTTTCTCTTAGGTAAGATTTTATCTTATTTCTGCAATAAATACAGATGTTTTGTGTTTGACAGGTATATAAATATCGTTATAATAAATTGTAACACCTTGTAATAATATATTTATTTTAAATGCTAAAAGGTGTAAATTAACAACATAATAAATACACAGTAAAATAACTTTTATTATTCTTTTTGACAAGTTTCGGCTCATGTATTCATTTTATTATTTAGGGTATATTTCATTCAAAGGACATAAAAATTAAATGATAGCATTTTAAATAATAACTTCAAAGACCGTGCATTTATGGAATATTCTCACTTGTTTTTGAAAATGGCTCGGAATGAGCCGAAACATGTCCAACAACCTAATAAAAGTTATTTTACTGTGCATTTATTATGTTGTTAATTTACACCTTTTAGCATTTAAAAGAAATAACAAATATCGTTGTTAGGAAGAATAAGGTCTATAAGGTTATAAGGAAACCAATAAATATACCAAAATCCAGAAATAACACAAATAATCTAAATTGGAAGCGTAAAAATTATGAGAGAACAAGGGTTCAGAGATCTTTCTCCGTTTCCCCTGCTCCCCCAAAAGAAAATTACTTTTTACCTGAAAAAGTTTATAAAATAGCCAGTTTTACATTCAAAGAACTTTATTGTTTGAAATAGTTAAATGTTTAACCTAACAGCTCTTTAATTTAGATTTCCTCAATGATCTGAAAATCTTATATTCTTATAAATTTATATATAATGTAATAAATAAATAAATAAATAAATTGAGATTTGTAGGATTTATTGAAATAGAACCTAAATAAAGCCAAGGTTATTAGCACATTTCATTGATTCCATCACACTTAAACAGACCTCGCGATCGGAAATAAATATTAATCTTTTGATTACGGGTTTGCGATATCATACGTCCCAACGACTATATTTCATTCTATTCGTACCAATCTCTGAAAAATGATCTCTGCCATATACTTATACTAGCACATTTTAATATCTACCATACAGAAAAAAATTTATAAAATGTGGTACGATTAAATATAAAAATAGTCACCAGTGTTGGCCCGTAATCATGAGGTTAAGTGAGGAATGTTTTCAATAAATAAATTAAAAATAAGTTTTGACTAAACACAAATGTTATTATAATATTTAAAAAAGAAGTCGAAGTGAATGTATTTGTCAGCATTATATAACAGTGTCAGCTTAAATTCGTTGGAAATAACGTCAATTGAAAGTAATGACATAATGAAATGAATTGAATAATTTGCTGAAATTTAACATGATAATTTTTTTGTTTGTTTGTTTTAGTTGAATTCGCAACATATTTGTAGAAACGTCGGTTGGGGCTTTTCTTTGGAGACACGAAGAGTTTTTCATGTATGTATGTATGTATGTATGTCTCGCGATGACTGCTGCTAAAATATACACTTATTTATTCTGCATTCATTTTAATTCATATTTTGAGTTCATTTTTTAAGGCCATCAAATATCAAAATAATGGTTTGAAGCTATTTAACAGCATACAATTAAAAAGAATCCCCAAACATGCATAAAAATTATACTTTCTTAAAAAATTACTTTTTTCATAATGATGTTTTTTATGAGGATGAAATAAAAGTTTAAAACTCTATTCCTCTTATTTAAAATTCGAAGTGAGGAATGTAGTACACGGTGTCCATAAAAGAATATCCCATTTTCAATGGTATATTATAACAGTTTAATTTTGACTATTTACAACAAATCATACACCAAATTGAAGGTAAACTAACCTAGTTTTTCTTACAAATGTTCAGCGTTGTGTCTACCGTAACAGGGATAGCTTATCTGGATATGTTGAAAGAATGGTTCTTTCCACAATTAGTAGAAGGTGAACCTGTAAAATTTATTTGGCAACAGGGTGGAGACCCTCCCCATTAGAATCTCTTTGTACGTGAGTGGCTGAAAATCGAAGTCCCTAACCGTTGGGTTGGCCGTAATGGTCGAGATGATAGAGCTCTTTTTCGCTGGCCTCCACGCTCACCTGACATAACGCCATGCGATTTTTTCTTTCGGGGCTTTATAAAAGATCGTGTTTTTGTTCCGCCGCTACCTAACGATTTGCCAGAGTTGAGACACAGAATTGAAGAGGCTATTGCTTCCATTACTTCAGACTTGTTAACCGAATTGTGGGAATAATTGGACTTTTGGTTGGATGTGTGTCGTATACCTAAGGTGTACATATTGAACATTTGTATACACTGCAAATAACAACTGAAATGCTACGTTACGATTTCAGACTTATGTTACGATTTCAAAATTACCCATCATCTCCTTACGACACTCACCAAATGTTGTGACTTTCTGAAGAATAGTTTTTGCCTTATTTAAGGACCGCGATTATCGCGGTGTTTTCTGTGATCGCGGTGTTTTCTGTAATCGTGGTCCCTTCCCCAAAGTTAAAAGATTTATTATATGTTAAAATGGATCCAGTTCAGGCTGACAATAGATCAGGAGTTTATATAATAACTTTTAGGAAAGATAATAAAAAAAATCCTTTTTATAGGAATGACAATGAGGAAATTTCGAGATAGAATAATGGAGCATTAAGTAGACCTTAGATTAAACAGTAGAGCGTTAGCAAGATTAGCTCAAATTCAGCCTTATAAGATTTGACTTTAATAAATCCAAAGTTATTTTCCGTACAGATAATTATCTAGAAGCTATTATAAGATAATCTCCTGAAATAACTTCAAGATGTGAAACTATTTGTAATGATATTTTGTCATGTAATATCCATGGAATTTGGAGTGTATTGTTAAAAAATAGGTAAAATTTGTGGTAGTTTTTTTTTCTTTTTTTTTTTTTTTTTTTGCTGAAAGAAGGAATGACAGCATTATCCATGAAGATGGACAGTTTTTCGACTGAAAACGTTTGGAGAGTGTGTTTTTAGTGTTTTTAATATCTTAACAACAATTAACGGATTTTGCACCTTTAAGTAATAAGTACACTTGTTATTTGTAGGTATTTTTATGATTTAAATTAGCCTAAAAGATCGTTAAATTGTCTCGTACATCATACAAAGATTGTAAAATTCAATCAATAACACTGATCAACAAAAAAAAAAAAAAATACTTTTCGCCAGCTACTTTGGCTGACAATTTTGGCAATTACTTTGGTTACTTAATTTAGGTGTTTTAGACTAATTTGAATGTGCTGATTCTAAATCTGAACTCTAAATTTCTTTATCACGTCGGGATGTGAAGTTATTGCCATTCTGCTGTTTCAAAAGCGAAAACTGCTTACCATCATTACTTTGATTTGGAAGATGGAGATCAGGACTAATGGTGGGCACCACATATATGTTGTACTGTGTGCAATACAGGGCTAACACAATGGTTAAGAGTGGAAGGTTAAGAGAGGTTGGCAATGGTTAAGAGAGAAAAGTAATGTCTTTTTCTGTGCCCATGAAAGGCGTGAACTGAAAAATCACCTCTCAGATTCTTAGTTCTGTATGACAGAGCTATATGGATTTTCAAAAAAAAAAAAAAAATTTAAAATAACATATGCAGATTGTGAATCTACTCTGAAACAAGTAATATTGCTCAAGTTTAAGTTGTGTAAAACAGTCTCATAATGTCGAATTTAAACATTGGTAGTTTCTATAACTCGAGACCCTGACGTGATAGAGAAATCTGGGGTTCAGATTTGGAATCAGCAAACTGAAATTAGTCTAGAACACCTATATTTTCCCTACTAGCAAAAATTTTGTAGACCAGTGTAATTTACGCTGGTATAAAGAATTACTTAATGTAGTACGACGCACAGCAACGACGCACAGTGGGGCGTTTTGACGATCTAGGGGGACAAAATTATTGCGTTGGAGTTTAATTAGGTTTTGCTTATTTTTCGAATGTATCACTAATAAAATGCTCAAACAGTGATAAATATTTGGTTTATTTAATTATTTATATTATTATTATTATTATCTATATTATTATTATTATTATTATCTATATTATTATTATTATTATTATTATTATTTATATTACTATTATTATTTATTAAAAGTGGTTTAAATGAGGTTTAAAATTGACTAGCATGATTTGAACATACTTACATTCTAAGTTAATATAACTTAATGATTAAATAATAATTAAACTAATAATAATAAGGTTTCACTGATCTACCTTAATTAAGACTTTTTCGTTTTCTATTGCTTGAATTTCGCAATCTGGTATGCGAAAGATACCTTGAAACCAGGTGGAATTATATTGATAAAAACGCTGTCTATTTCTTTCCGATTTAGACCATTTTTGTTGAATTTGAAAACAAAATGTGTTTTCAGATTCTTAAAAATGGCTTCAGTTAACTGAGGATTCCCCAGTTTTTCCAACAAAAATGAAAGGACAGCTTCGAATTTGCTTTCCTTTGGGTTGGACACCCGTAAGTCAACAATAGATTGTCGAGAAATGTGTGTAGTCATCCTGAAAAAATAAAAGTTTAAAAATAAAAACATATTTCTAAAAATAAGCTTTTATGTTTTGTGTGGCTCTGTAAAAAATATATATGCTACTCAAATTATTTTCAGTTGAAAAAATGCTGTTGTGTAAATCAATAATCTATATAAATTTTATCGAATTTGAAATAAAATTTTCGCTTATAGACGGTTTTGCAGATGACGGTGGTAACGGTGAAATTCGAATTATTATTTGTGTGTCCCTTAAGAAAAATATACCTGCTGCTCACTTTATTTTCACTTTATAAGATGGTACTGTGCATCTCGATAATCTAGATTAATTTTGTTAAAAATTAATTAAAATTTGTGTTTATAAATAAAAATCTTTCCACAAGGTTTTGTGTGTCCCTGTAAAAAATGCATAATTGCTCCATTCCTCAAATTATAATATAATTAAATTATCATGTAAAATAGATATGTAAGCTAAGTTTCAGCTCAATCCGATAATTATAAGTTGATTAAAATTGATTTGCAAGATTTGAACTAAACTTTTGTGCAGCCCTGTAGATACAGTATAACTTCTACTTTCCTTAAATTACAATAATATTGTATTGTCATTTAAACTACACATGCATTGAAAGTTTTCGATTAATCGAATAATTAGAAGTGGTTTACAATTAACTTGCAAGATTTAAAAAAAACTTTTGTGTAACCCTGTAGAAACAGTATAACTTCTACGCTCATCATATGATAATAATATTGTATTATCATTAAAACTACACATGAATTCAAAGTTTCAAATCAATCAGATAATTAAAAGTGGTTTAAAATTGACTTACAAAATTTTCACTAAATATAATGCATACACTGAAAGTTAATATAAAGCTGGCTTATTGATAAAAACTTTACGATTCGCAATCTTTCGCAGGAGTTTTCTTAAATTTCTAATACTTTAGGAATGACACTTTTACTTAAAAAAGATCTTATTGCTTAATAATGCTTAATAATGTACTAAAAGTCAAGATAAAGTTTGTAAACAACAACACAAATCATCCAAAAATACCATTTCAGAAAAAAAGCAATTAAACTGGTTTAATGTCGCTTATTTTCAAACAACAGTAGGTTAAATCTTACCTTGACAAATACGTAATATATTTTCAGTAAACTCGTGCTTTCACATTAAACAAAATAGTTAAGACGTGCTTTCGAACTTAGGGAAATAAATGCAACCGTTGTAACACCCTCAAACCAATTGTGCAAATGTCTTCTTTACGGTCGTAATTAATCGACACCACGAATTTTTTCGGCAAAAATCGTACGGATCTCGACAAAGGAGACATTCAGCTACCAGAATATGCGGTTTTGTTAAATTCCGAGAATATCGGAAAAATGAATTTTGTCCAACCAGATCATTAAAACGCCCCACTGTGCGACGTGTCGAAATGTTCAGTGGTCCAAAAATGACGATGAAGCCGGTATATGTCATTTATATGCTGCAATATGTCGGTCCGAGACCATTCTATACGAGATACAATCTGATGGCTTTATTGAAAGCATGGCGTTATTTTGTAGAAAGCTTTATTATACATATACTTTATAATTTTATTATAAGTTAAATGGGGACTGTGTAAATTTTTTCATTAGCGTTGCATTATTATTAATTATACTTTATTGCAAAAAGCATTACACTACCCACTTGCATAAACCGGCGTATCATTTAAATTAATAATTTTGAATGATTTTTATAGTATTTTATCTAATAAGGATTTCTTTCTTCTAGTTTTCTTTATACAAGTTACTGTAATAGCCACTTCAAAATAACTTTCAATTAAATTGATGCACTTAAAATTATTGCAAGTTGCAGTTTGGTTTTGAAAGTTGAGAAAGTTAAAGAAGGCCTCGTGGCACATTGCCTAAGCGCTCCTAGGCGGCATAAACCGGAACTGATGGTAAATCTCTTAAACGTGACTCCAAACCTTGTAAACATTCTGCAAACCTCAGTTATAAAAAAACAAAGTTATTTTTTAAAATTTGCAGAACTCATAATAACCCACTTAATTAATTACCATACTTCAAAACAAAATATAGACAAACCATCAATTATATATAGAAAATCATTTCCCTAAGTAATGGCAGTTAATGAAATTGGTAAATAAAATTAATATTCGCCAATCATTCATCTGCTCATCTGCTTGATTAGGACCACCTCGGGAGCGAATTCTTAACAACTCAACAAACCGGTGCACCCATGTCGAATTTATAAAATACATCGAAAAATACAAGAGTAAAATTGAAAACTTTCCTTATTTTTAATTTAGCTAATAACAACTATTTCGTTGTTAATTGAATTTGCTTTCTACTGAAAAATGTACCATACTTCATTTCCAATTACCACGTCAAAGAAATCGGGATCCAAATTACAAAAGAAAATGTATTTTGTAAGTAATGATAGCTAATGAAACTAGGAAACAAAATGGATAATCACCAGTATTTCACCTCTGCTCCTCTGTGTATTGCTCCGACATCAACTTCTCAGACTAATCTCACGATCACGTTAAAACTAATAAATAGAATGCCTCACTCGCATATCTCCCCCCCCCCCCACCAAAAAAAAAAAAGAAAAAAAGATAGCTCGTCCAATAACTGAAAATTATTTAATAACGGCTACTATTTAATTAGAAATATTTCATTTTTTGCTGAAATGTTTTTTTTTTTTAAATAATATTAAATATTGACAAAAATATTCTTCTAATTAAAACCGTTATTATATTTTCAGTTATAAGAGACCCGCTCCCCTGAACCTCCCGATTCTGATAACAAACACATGACCGTAAAAAAGAAAAACATGTGTAAATTGTCTTCGATGGAGGAGTCAGAAGGCACTGACCCCCTGATGAAAAAATACTTAGTTCCTTTTTCTTTTGGTATAATTATTTTAAATCATTTGAAAAAGATACATTTTTGTCCTGTCTTTTACAAAATAATGGGAAAAAAGGAAATTTATAGTTAATTAAATTTTAAAATCGAAGGGATGGTCAATTGCCCTCTCCAGCTGCCTTCTCTTGCAGACGACCATGAACAGTACTGATAGCGAATAAAAATTGGAAACAAAATGGAAAATCACAAGTCTTTCACCTCTGCTTCTCTGGGTATTGCTTTGCTCCGCTATCAACTTTTCAACCTAATCTCACGATCACGTTAAAAATAATAAATAGCCCACCATATCTTCCCCAAAAATGACAGCTCGCCCAATAACTGCATATTCATCCATTTTGAAAAGCAGATGGGCCTCAATCGAAGTCAGAAAAATAAAGACTGCCCTTCTCGAGTCAAGTGAGGGGTAAAACGGTTCGCAATTGATGGAGGAAAGAGTTAATGATACGTCTGACCCATCTAATTGAACTCCCGCATCCCGCAACTCGGAGAACCACCTTCCCGCTCTTCCGATGTGGGAGGAACTGCAATGGAGAATGAGTGTTCGGATTTTTGTGAAAGGAGAAATCTACAGTTGAGGTAAAATCTGTCTGGCTGATGTTGATGTTACCTTTTAAACTCGCCGAAAATCAACAAAAACATTCAAATTTTGAATTAGTGTATCTTCAAAAAACTTTTTATGTATAAAAATAAAATTTTGACTATTGATTGAACAGATTTTGATTTTTAATATACTACCATTGGAAACTGACAGTCTTTTACAGAATTTGTGTATTGTTGAAATTATAATAGCTCTTTTACTCCGTAAGTCATTGTGTGCATGATATCTTGAGAACGTATGTATGGATTGTTATGAAATTTGATAGATAAAAAGCATATATGTATTTTTTAAATGATCTACTCTTAGGTCAAAATTATTTCGTTAGCCATGTAAAAATATATTTTTTTTTTGTACAAAATAATAAAAATTTTACATTTTTGAAAGAATAAAAATAGTCATAACTAAAAATCTTATTTTTGTAAATACTTAAAAGTAGATCATTTTAAACACACATATGTGCTTATTATCTAGATCAAATTTTATAACAATCCATACATACAGTCTCAAGATAACATGCGCGCAATGACTTACGGAGTAAAAAAATAAATAAACAGTTATTTTAATTTTAGCAATGCACAAATTCGGAAAGAAGCTAGTCAGTTTCAAGTGGTTGTATATTAAAAACCCAATATGTTTAATCAATAGTCAAAATTTCATGTTTATACATAACTAGTCAGATGTGCCAATCCCAAAACTTTCTTCTATCTCCCACAGGTTTTGCATGCACTAAAAAGAATCAGCATCAATTTATATCAAAATCTAACTGAATCTAAAGTTTTATTAAATTCCGTGCATTAGCTCTTGAGATATGACTATTGCTAAAATCGTGTAAATCCTGCAAAATGGAGAATAGCAGAGCCACCTGTTAGGAGATTTAGACCAAAACCTAATCAACAACAACTTATGTCAACGTCTAACTGAATCTGAAGTTTGATGAAAATCCGTGCATTAGTTCTTGAGATATAGCTATCGTGATAATAATGAAAAAAGTAGCATAGCAGCGCCACTTGTTGGGCTATTTACACCAAAACATAATCAGCATCTATTTATATCAAGGTATAACAGAATCTGAAGTTTGCTGAAATTCCGTGCATTAGTTTTTGAGATATAGCTATCGTTAAAGTCATGAAAAAAGTAGTATAGCAGCGCCACCTGTTGAGATATCTTCACCATAACATAATCAGCGTCTATTTATAACAAAGTCTAACTGAATCTGAAGTTTGATGAAAATAAGTGCATTAGTTCTTGAGATAGAGCTATTGCGGAAATCGCAAAAAATGCAGCATAGCAGCGCCACCTGTTAGGCGATTTTCACCAAAAACTAATAAGCACCAATTTATGTTAGGGACTAAGTGAATATAAAGTTTCATCAAATTTAGTGCATTACTTCTTGAGATATAGAGCGCCCAAAAAAATTTTGTCACATACATACAGACAGAGTCACACACTCACAGACAGACATTTTCTAAAAACAGTCAAATCGTGTTGAAGACCTTCTAAAACGTATAAATCCATCGAAAACCGGAAGTCGAAATTGTTCATGAATCCAATACTTTATTTTTGTAAAGATAGAAAAAAGTTAAAAGGTTTTGCAGATACACTAATTCAAAATTTGAATGTTTTTGTCGATTTTCGTTATGCTTAAAAAGTACAAGACCCCTTCCTTGATTTTGTATTGTTACAAAACTTCTATTTTGATCATAACATAGAAAAAAATTATCTCATTCCAGGGTTTGCACTAGAAATAAAATAAGCTGTTATTTTTCAGATCCTAACCAAAATTTTAAGTAGGATGTTCGAAAAGGGGGTTATTTTAAGTGGTATTCTTGAAAATATTGTGCGAATACACCGGTTGGAAAACAGAAAACGAATTAAAGATTGCAGACATCAGTATATAGAAACTTCTTTTCTTGGCAAATCTCATATGAATACCACTTCCCCTCTTCAGTTACAAGCTGTGAAAATTGCTAATTTTTTAAACTTTTCATCATTTTAATTTGTTTTAATTTAGGAAGAAAAAGTAATAACATCCTGCTTTTTTTTTTCGGCATTTTCTTTTTCATTTCTTGACATATATATTTTCAAAAACTGGCGTTTTGACTAATATTTCAGTATATTTTAAAGTAATCAAAAACTTTAAAAGAAATACAGATAAATCCACTGCAATTACAAGATCTAATGAGAAAAAACGTGCAGATTTCTGATCTTTTTGAATTTTTTGGTTATCTCTAATAGTTTTAAAAATATATAAGATTTCATAAATCTTTGAGTTTTGTAAAATCGCTGCTTTTAATCGACTCTAATTTTAAAAAATAATAATAACAATAAGATAGAATTTTTTGCAATTGAATTTTAACTTTTTTTCTTACATAGGTTTCCACATACTAAGTATGAGGAAAATGAAAAATGTGCGAAGAACCAAACAAGTTGGAAATTGTACGTCAAACGTGACAAATGAGGTGTGTTCGTACTATAACTAGTTTTATACATATTGAGATCTTGGTGCAATAACTGTTACACTCTTATGCAAAAATGCATGAATGCAAAATTTATTTTATGTGCAGATTTTCATATTATAGATTTATTATTAATTAAATTTTATTTTATAAAATTAAATTTCAATACACTTTTACAAACAATTAATTACAATTTTGTTACATTAAAATTATACTATACGCAAATATTCAATACAAGACAATGTAAAAAAAATCATCATTATTATTTCACTGAAAAAATGAATTATATCTTCTGTTATTATGATATCATTAATTTCCGTAATGAACTAAGTACATTTTACGTTGGCAACATTTTACCTTTTGTTGACATTTACTGAAAATTCCAATGGAAACTTAAGCCTAACTTTGAAAATTTCAGAACTTGAATTCCATATTTAGGCTCTTTTTCCATTTAATATCTATTTCTCCGGAAACATCTATCCAAAAAACTGTCGGTAGATTATATGATTGACATAATTAGCCAATTTTAGTATACAAATTCGGTTTTTAAATTCCGTAATACGGAAATAATATGACTCCATCTTAAATATGACTCATGGCAACCTAGAATCATTACCTATCATGGGACATCCTTGAATTAATTGCGTGTGATAAAATTTAATACATTGAAGAAAACTTTTTTAATATCTTTTTAAGTTTTGATTCGATTTTTATAAAATTTGAAATGACCCGACAAAATTTTGCAACGGTTATATATATTAAATTTCAAACCATTTGGTTGGGTAGGTTTTGGCGCTGTTATATGCGGACAGACGGACAGACCAAACGACGACTATAGGTACTAACGTATTTCTATAATTAAGAATGCACCTAAAAATATATAATTTGTCAAAATTCTGTGCAATGACATACTTGATATTCAATTAAGAAAATTTTTCGTGTTCATTCTGTTCGGCAAATCTGTCCACATCCGAAACGGCAAGCTCTAATCACACATTTATATTTTAAAGCAGGCACATGTCTATGAGTATTGCTGACGTCATATTGACTGTCGCAACACTTGAACAATAAATTTAGCTTTTACTGCAATTTATTTAAATTCTAAATACTGCACAATTTCAATTTTTATGCCATCGAATAGGGAAAAAACGTTCTTTCGAAGGCAATTTGTTTGAAATCTGTATCTCAATTAGCTGATTTTTTTATGGTTTTAAAAATAATTTTCAAGTATGAATTAAAAAAAAAAAAAATCTATCTCTATCGCATGAAGCCCGATTGAGAAAAATTAACCCGTTTGCACGTAAAAGAATATAAATAGTTCAGCATTTGTTTCCGGATAATATTGCATAACGAAATTAAAACTTCATCAAAAAATAAATAAAATAATAAAATGGCATAAACAAAATACAAATTTAACAGACACGCAATCGAACTATTCGCTGATACCACCGAAATTATCAGAAACAAAATGCTGCTGTAAGTAGCGAAATCTTTTGAGATTTCTTTGTCTATTAACACCCTGACATGCGGCTAATACAGAAAATATCGCTTTTAATAAATTTCCAAAACTTTATTTGAATAGGTAATTAATATTTTTCATATAAAAATCCTTTTTAGTGTTGTTAGTTGGCAATTAAAAAAATATATACCAAAAGTTTAAAAAAAAAAAAACTATTTAGATTTATTAAATGTAAAAACTTTAATTGTATCTATTAGAATTTTCAATTTTCAAAAATTGGTTTTCATCTATGTTCTTGTAACCCGGGAAGTTCGGGTTGGATCCCCTAGTTTCGTTAATGACGAAGCGGGGAAGAAATAAAAATACTTGCATATGTGTGGCAAGATTTGGAAGGAATTTCGTATTCTATCGTTTCCGGAGATCGGTGAGTTATTATTTTAAAAATTGGGTAAAAATGATAAAAAGTAATTCAGAGGACTTGAACACATTTATTTCGCATGTATTCATATTTTTCATGAAATAAATGCACTTTACACATAAAAAAAATAACAACTATTAACTTTACCATCAAATCGAGTTTTCTACACCAGGCTGCATTGTAAGCATATCAGCAAAGTCTGAAAAACACCAGAGGTGGTTCCTCCAGTCAATTTTACATATTTTTCAATGCGTCTGACAAGTGTAGTTGTAACTTCCTTGCTGAATTATTATTCTTTAATAGCTGATCAATCAGAACTAAAATATTCACATGATTTATAGCCAAGATGACATTTGGATGGATCGAAACATTTAAATGAATCAACTCTTTTTATACAGCACCTCAGTTCCGGTAATGAGTCAGGTTAATAAAAAGACACGCTGCCGACCCATCGTTACTGTCACTCTCCAGAATAAATTGCAGTTTGCTCTTGATCCAAAACATGCTATTAAGTCTGTGTTATATGACCGATCTTTAACAGAGTTCACTGCTTGCACAATTCATGGATTCTAAATCCAGATCTGATAAACTTGGTTTTTGATTTTGTTTTACTTCTTTGGTGTCTTCGATTCCCACTGCTAATGGCATTCACATGTTCAAGTTGAGAGGTCCTTCCACACTCGACCATCTTGTGACACCAATTAGTCAACGACGAGTGATGAATGTGAAGTGATATTTCCAGTAACGTTGATGTATTGTCCCGATCTCTTTAGATGTCATTTGGAAGGATAGGGTGCAGCAAGCGGACAGGATTTTAACAGTTTTTAAGTACTTGTGGATGTATGAAGACGAGGAAAATTTGTGTTTTTTTTTTTTTTTTTTTTACAAGGTCATATTAAACAAAAAATTAAAACTTATACATAATATGTACTAATAAACATTATCGGAAAACTACATGCAGTACCACTCAAATGTAAGTGATATTAATATATTTAATTGTCTTGCACTAACATTTTAGAGAAAAAGAACGTCAATAGAATAACATCTGAAGCTTCTTAGAAACAAATGGGATAAATATTCAGAAAGCAGCTCTAGTGGATTATGTATTTGAAACTAAAAGTTTTGTTTTTACACGTTATGATGAAATACCAATAAAAATTTATCTAAAAGATCAAAGAAAACTTTTGAAAATTTAAAAGTAGCTATACTCTACCATAGATGAGCTGCTTAAAATGGGTGGATTTTTCTTAATCCGGAAGTAGTTAATTTTTACAAAAATAAAAAGTTTTTTCAAAAATTTAGATAACCATTTGTCCCAATACTGATACGGTCTTATGTTGGAGGATTATCTGAGAAACTTCTGAGAATAAACAAGTATAGTGTAATAAAATGACAGACATTATGAGACATTATATAATAAATTACAAAATATCCACCTTGTTTCAAGTTATTTTCTGTTTATTTTTTTAATTTTCAATATAACTATTCTTAGGAATCAAATAATTCATTGAATGTTAACTGAAAAGACAAAAATGTATCAAAAGTACACACTGAAGAAAAGCATAAATAACAGAAGCAAATTTATTGAGAAAGAAATACAATGCGAGAACACTGAAGAAAAGCATAAATACTTATGCAAAAAGGTGTTAAAACTTCACAAATTAAAATATGAAAGCAAATTGAACATTAAAAACGGGATGCATGAGTTTAAGAATGCATGAGTCCGCGACCATTATTTAAACGTGAAATAATATATTTTTTAGCAATTTGTAGAAGTAGCCAGACCCTTTTTGGTAATTTTATTTATAAAAAATAAATATTACAAATGGAAATTAAGCTTTTTCGTTGCAAATAAAATTATCATCTCATTTTTAAGGAACGTATTTGACGTTGGTTTCAATCAAAATAATGTTTGAAATTTTGTACCTATCACAGGCGTACAGTTTTGAAAACTATTGGTGGTGATAAACTCTTTTTTACATAAATATATGTATGTGAGTGTAAAAAAGATCGATTACCAATTTAATGTTGCTTTTTTAACTCCCTTTTAAAGAAATTAAACAGAATCGTATATACTGATAAATAATCACAAGTTAAATAAAACATTAAAACAATATAAAAATTCGAATGTACAGACACGTTTCTCAAATGATACTCGCTGATATTCGTGAATCGTTTATAATAAAATCACAACGAAAGCTGACTTTGAATAACGCCATATTTTTTCGGAATATGGATTTTTTTTTCTATTTTCATTTTTTATATGAAAAGTTCAAACGTTGATCATTTTATTCTCATTTTTTTTTTTTTAATGAACATAAAGTGAAAAAGTTTTTCTAATATCGTTTATCCCTATAACAAAAAAGAAAAATAGAAAAAAATGGAACATTCAAAAATTCTCTAAAACACTAGAAAGTAAAAAACCTTTTTTATATATTAACAAGTTGGAAATTGTACGTCAAACGTTACAAACGAGGTGCGTTCGTACGCACGTTTTAGAATTAAATTCATGATATGCCGTGCGTAGAACGGGTTAAACAGCTAGTTAAGTATATATTTTATGACCCTGTTCATACAAATACCTTAACTAGTTATATAAATATTCAGATATATATGTATCAGCTAGTTATATAAATATTCAGATCTTGATGATTTTTAATTCTGTGAAATGAATTCTATCGTCTGCAGATTAATTTCTGTATTAAAATAAGTATCTCTCTCGCTTGACGATTAAACTTCAGAAGCTCCTATAACAAAAAAGCACCGATTTTTAAAAAAATCAAATTTCTTAATAAATATTTTTATTAATATCTCCTAAAGTTTTGATTCGATTTTAATAAAATTTGAAATGTCTCGACAAAATTCTGCAAAGATAATATATTTTAAATTGCAAACCATTTGGTTGGGTAGTTTTTGCGTTGTTATATGCGGACAGACAGACAGACGGACGGACAGACAGACAGACAGACGGACGGACAGACGGACGGACCAAACGACGACTATAGGTGCTACGTATTTATATAATTACGAACGCACCTAAAAAGGAAACAAAAGTGTCCATTTTAGAAATTATTGGTTGGGCTCGAGCCCCACGAACCCATACAATTCTATGCCAATGGTACATATGTTTTCAAATGTTTTATTGCCAAAATACTTTTTCCAGTAATATACGTCGGAACAGCTAAACTTGTAGAATTTTTAAATGACTCTCATTGCTTTCTTCAAGAATTTGAGATAAACAAATCTGACGGTCTGTATCAGGCACAGGCTGTTCTAGATATTTTATTTTGAAATTATGTTTTTTTTTTTTTTTTTTTTTTTTTTTTTTTTAAGAGTCAAATTCCAAAAAGGTTGAATGAATTTTAAAGATTTCCTATAAAATGGAGAGTTGTATTTTCAACGTACTAACAGAATCAAACAATAAAGCTACGTTCTATGCTAACTCTAATTCTATACTAGCGTAGAATTTTGATTTTTGAATATTGACTGCATAGAGTGTTTGATTTTCGAATCTTGAGTATCTTGTCTGTTAATTAAAGGCATATTTATAGCTATCCGAAGCAAAATTTCGATGTGGAGGGTCAACATTGGCTACAGTCTTGATTACCATAAAAAGTTTAAAATATCGATCTTGTAGTTTATTAAGGTCATTTAATATATTTAATATTTACATGCGTAGAACTTATAATAAAATCATTTTTCACTAAGTAAATAGTCACAGACTTACATGTATAAAAGAATACCTAATTTAAAAAAAAAAAAAAATAAAAAAAATAAAACAGTTTATCTTTATTTCACATAGGCTGAAAATTTCAAAAAGTTGTATTTTTAAGCGACATTAAACATAATTTCTATATTGATGATTGTAGTTGTTCTAAATTAGATATCATTAAGTAGGATTTTTTTCTATTTGGATTTTTTTAAATATTTCAGAAGCATAAAATTCTAGTAGATTTTTCGAAAATATTAACTAACGAATTTTCTTAAAGCAATTTGTTCTAATTATTTGAACATTTCTGATATATTGATATAAATAAAAATAAAAACATCAAAACTTTTAATGCTATATTTAGATCAACTGAAATACAATTCCACACCGAACTTTAAAAATGCAAAATACAATAAATTAATACTGAATGAAAAAACCGTTATTCCCCAGTTAATGCAAGAAAACAAAAGAGTGTTAGTTCAAATATTACATAAGTGATAAGAAAAGAAACTCCATCAGGAAAAGTCCTTTTCTTAGAGTCTCGACACCATATTACATATAGAAGTTTCTTTTTCTACTTTTTAATCCAACCATATATAGGTATTTTGTTCCCTGAAATGAAATTTAATTAAAACCAACGTAGTTTTTACGACAAACATCCTCTTTTTTTCATCACATACTTTTTCATCGTTGTCGTCTCAATTTGTAGGCCCCTTTCGGGAGGTCGCCAAAAAAAAAGGGGGGGGGGGCTATTTTATTTGTAATATTATGTACACGCTCTTCGCAAAGGAGGACAATAAAACAAGTGGGTAAGTGTGATCGGAGATCGCACAAAGGGTTTCGTTTAATATTCCTTTCAAAACACTTTATCCTTCCTTTAATAATATAAACAAATTTCATTTTCAAAATAAATAAATAAATAAAGGAATTTGTTTTAAAAGTTTCATTTATACTTTCAGTTTTTTAAAACGTGTTAAAATAGGCGAAAAATAGCTTTTTGGCCGTATCCGAAAGAAATATTTTAAAAAAATTACTTTATAATAAAAATTTTAATTATATTTTTTAGTTAAATTATGTTTATAACTGTGTATCATATAGAACAACATCAATCCGGATTTAATATGTATAATAGATCAATCACAATTAACGTTTCTAAAATGGGAGCAATGGCGCCGCCTAATGGGGGTAATTTTTTAACTTTTACATATGCCTCCGTTAATTTATGGTAGTTATTTTTCAGTTTATTAGATATAAAGGGATGATATCATTCTGAAACTGGTATTTTAATTATAATTTATATAAATTAGTCCAACTTCTACATTTATAATTTAAAAAAAAATGAAATTACCGGTTCCATAAGCAGTTTCATTATCAATCTCTTTAGTTTTCATCATTACACCATTTTCTTTCTGACTATTTTACATGGAAGATGATTGAACAATTTTTATTTTAGATGTGGATGATTTTTTGGATGTTCCGTTAATTGCTTGTTTGCCACTTGATCGTAGTATTGCAACAGATGAGGAAGATGTAATAGAAAATAATTTATGCAACGATTTACCCCATAATATATAAGGAGGAGTAGAGCTTACCCTAAATTCTATATCAACAGTCAATCAAGAAATATCTTATTTAGTGTTTAAAAAAGACAAAGTATTAAACGCAGACTTGATATTTTAGACGAAAGTTCTGACGAATCTTCAAATCGTAATATAGAAAAAACTACGCAAAGTGGAAAAAGAAAAAAAAATGTTATAAAACCACTTTCAGAAAACGAAAAAAATGCAATATAATGCTGCATATAAAATGTTCAATCTTTTTCATGTAAAATAGTAGGACAAAAATGATGTAATGTTGAAAAATAAAGACGTGGATTATGAAAATGCTTATGGAACCGGTAATTTTATTTATTTTGTGTATTATAAATGTAGATGTTGGACTAATTTAAATGAATTCTTCGTAAAATATCAGTTTCAGAATGATGTTATCTCTTTTATAGTTAAAGAACTCAGAAATAATTACCATAAATGCACAAAGGCATACGTAATTTTTTTAATTACTCCCATTAGGCACCATTGCTCCCATTTTGAAAACATGTTGTTTCTCCTAAATATTCGAATTTTTTTAATAAAAAAATTAAGAAGTATTTTAAAGGCTTCCTATTCATAAAGAAAAAACAATTGTTCCATAAAAGAATAGGTTAATATATATAGTGGCGCCTAATGGGTTAATTATGTATATGTGTTTGAACGGCATGTATTTCCATGTATTCGAACATATACTGGAACAAGATTTTGATTGATAAACTGTTATCTGTCAACGAAAAGACATATTTTTATTTTATGTCGAATATAAAATTAATATCACGATAAGTTACTCTTTAAAAGATTATTTATGTTTTGTTTTTTTCCTTCTTCATAACTAATTTAAATTATTTTGAATGTAAAAAGAAAAGATGTTGCAATAAACATCTTGATAATGAAACATTAATATCAGATTCAGATATATGACATCACATTACTTTTCTATGTGTGTATTTTCGCATTTTTTAACACTTTCCAACATAGTTGAGAAATGTGCGAAAAGTGTATCTGTCTGTCCTTGCTCTAACTCGCTTAAATATACTTCAGTTACTATTAACTTGATATATGTTATTGAAGTTTACGATAGGACATTCCCTTTTTGAAAATGGAACGTGTAACATGTATAGTTCGTGTACAGGGAAATAGAAAGGAATTCCGTTACATTATGGTCTACGGGAAAAAATCGTTTGCAGTGCATTTTAATAAAGTTAGCCTATTTCAAACATAATGAAATTGATATGCGTTATTCAGGTGCAATACAACATCTTCTTGTAGAATTTGGAGTGCATACCCTTTATCATTTATTTACAGGGAGACACAAAAGAATTCCGTTACATTATGGCCTAAGCGAAAAGATCATTAGCGGTGTATTTTAAAGATGATACAATTTTTCAAATATAATGAAATAGATGTGTATAGATGTGGTATGGAAGTATTGCTATAAAATATGAAGTGCATAGCATTTATATGTTCATTTACAGGAAAAATAATTATGTAACAATAATGCATATAACCAACAATCGCTGGAAGTACGTTTTCAGATACAGTATGCATTTTTAAGCTTAAACAAATTTTAGTACATTACATGGTGTGTATAAATATATACTAAAGCTCATGTACAGGGGTGCGCAAAAAAAAATCGTAAGCATTACGGTCTATGGGTTCTGAATTGCTTAGAGGTGTTTTTTAATTGTGCTATACATTTTCCATCTTAACTATATTTAGTATGCTAATATATGTTTGTGGAATATAAATAAATTTATATACAAGACTACGCAAAAAACTGGGGATATTGTTGTCTATGGATAGTAATTTGTGAAAGTGTGATTTTAGTTATGTTATGCGTTTCCTAGCTGAATGAAATTTGAACTTAATATGCGGTGTATATAAAAATCTGTAAATCATACATAGGGTTCAATGACAAATGTCGTTACCTTCTATGGGCGATAAATACTGAAAATAAATTTTCCAATGTGTTATACGTTTCACAGCCGAATGAAATTTTAGCAAACCATGTGGTGTATATACAAATCTATATATCATATACAGGGAAATTTCGAATATTTTATCGACTATAGACACTAATTGCTAAAATTTAGTGTTCAGCTATGTTATCCATTTTCAAAATTATTCTTTAAAATATTTTTTTTTTTTTACCTTATTAAATAGTGAGGTTTTGTTACAGTATTATGGAAGTGTTGGAAAGTGTTTCATATTCTATACGTCACGTATGGTTTATCTTTCTTGTTATTATTACCATTGAATTTTTTAATAAGAATCCAAAAGTACACTACAAAAGAGATTTTCTTAAGAAACTCCCCTTTCGCCCAAATCTTGGTCAAATCTTTCTACTGCAGTGTTGCCAATTTAGCCCCCTTTTTTATTAAAAAAACCTACCTTCCTATCAGAATTTCTGTATTATATTTTTCGCTTTATATAATCATGCAATGTTGCCATTGAGTAAAATAAAAATTACTGCACAGAAATTCTGGAGGATTGTACATTTTCTTGAATGAAAAAAAAATGGACTAAATTTATAATAATGCGCTAATATAGGGGAAATTCTTACGTCTGGCTATATTTTGAACAGTTGAACAGTTTAGATATTTCATGCGCTTCCTAGTTGACGCCAACTTTACGTCCTGTCTAGGAATAGCTGTATTTGTTTAATGGTAACATCTTCACATATAGTTAAAATTATTTTAAATCGTTTCTTGATAAATTTTCTGGTTACATTTATTTTTGTTAACTATCATTCATGAATAAATATAGTCGGTAAAATGACAGGTACAGGTAAGCATACTGAGAAAGAGATGGCACTTAGTAAGAAATTTCATATTCAGCCACTATTCTTATTTTCACCCTGTCTTAATTACTCTATATCCGTAATCTAATTGCTTCAACCCTATTAAAGCTGAGGGAACAATTCAAAACAAATTGCACCCAAAACACATATATTTCGATCTCCTTAATGGCAACGGTTCTTTAATTCGAGCGAAGCTGCCCCTAATCCGGGGCGGGCAAAAATTTTTGTTTCGCTGGCGCTTCTCCACGAAAAGGGGATTAAAAAGTAAATTAAAACTTTTCACAAGACTCTGGGCCCTAATGTCTGCGAGTAGTAGTCTTTCCAAAATCGAGAAAACAAGAACCGCGATCAATCCGGAAAGGAGTGGCTGGGGAAAAAGAAATTTTGCCCGGGTATAATCCCTAGGCACCCCTTGAAAAGGCAAGGACGGGGGCATTTTAATTTCGTCATTGGCTTTGCCCCATTGGTGTTCCCTACGTCCTGGAGAATGTACAAGAGGAAGTAAGGGCGGGGGTGGTGCGAAGAGAAACTTTGCATATTTCTTGGTTTCATGCCTCTACGGAGTTTCCCAAAAGGTTTTAAGGTCTTTGCGTTTTACAAAGTTTCTTTCTTCAATAATAGATGAACACAATAAATAGTAGAATGGCAAATTCGGCGCTATTTTGCCGCTTAATGGGAAGACGGGGCCGCGGAAGGATACGTCCCAGGGGGGCCGTGTTTGGGCGGCCCCTTTTTGGTGACCCAGCGCATGTGCAGCGCCAAGTCCCAAGAGAATGGATTTAATTAGAAAAGCGGGATGGAGTTTTACAGAATCAGCATTTTTCTTTTTCTTCCTTTTAAGAAGAAGAAGGGGTGTGGAGAAGGCCTTTGCATCTCACTTGCTCTTTATTGACGGTAGTAAGTGTATAACTGCATTAAAACCTTCATCAATAGCGCAAAGCAAAATACCTTAAGGTTCTCTCTGTCGGAATGAGAAACGTCACACGTGGGACATGAAATGCATACATATATATCTTTGGCATTACCCACAGCGGAATTTGTTTTTATTCCTCTTCAATATTTAAATAATATGTATTTTCTCTGTTCCGGAAATGAAAGGACAAAAAGAAAAAAAAAAAACTTCTGAGAGCCTTTCCGTGTAAAAATTTATCAAGAAGAGAATTTGTTCATTAAGATTTTTTTTTCTTTATTGAATGAGAAAAATCATCTTTCAAAAAATGTGAGAGTGATAAGCAGAAAACATTTTAACTAATAAATTTTAATGGCACAAGCTGTTAAAAAGAGATTAATACTCAGTCTTAAGTAATGTTGTTCGTTTAAAATGCATGAAGGCGCATTAAAAATGTTGGGTATTTTTAGTTGATATATAATCGAATTACGGCAATTTATATTTCATATAGTAAATTAATCTTTCATGATAAATTTAAAAAAAAAAACTGTGTTCCTAATTTTAATTTATATCCCCCCCCCCTTTTTTTTTTTTTTTTTTTTTTTTTTTTTTTGTTGCTTTTTATCAAAATTAGATATTTTATAGTATATTTTATATTAAATTTTTTTGGGTTAAGTCGTCATATTAATTCAATTAAAATAATTATAAACAAATTTTATTATGTATTTTCGTGATAATTTTTTTTATCATGTAAATTGTAAAACAGTAAAACTTGCAAAGCCTTAATTGCATGAGACAGTAAAATAAATAATGTAGTCTAATTTCTGGCTTGCTAAGTACACTGTTAAAATTGTATTGTATTTTTTTTTTCGCCAAAACCATGAAAATGAATATATAAAATAATATCAAAACTTACCGAGTCTCGTGATAAATATTCAAATAGCAATATAACATTTTTGTAAGGAATAACATCTTTTTGACGCCCTGAAATTTAATTTTTTCTTTAAAGAAATGCAAAGTGATTATAAAAATTCATTTACACTAAATTATTATACATACATTAAAGTAGAAGACTGTATTTATTTAAATTTTAATTGATGTATTTTTAAAAATTGTGACTTCATAGCTAATGGTCGAGAGCACTTCCAAAAAAGAGGGTCAAGCAGCGGAACGAAACCTCATCGTAGATTTTATCTAAAACAATAAGACGAGAAAAAGTACTTTTTTTAGTCAAAATTAATGAAAACTAGTGTAGTTGTTTTAAAATATATGCAGTTTTAGTTAAATGGCATCAGCTCAAAGTAAAATGCTAATTGACAATCATAAATTTCGTAACTTAAAGCTTTTCGTTACTGAGATATAAATATTTCGGAAAAAATCTGTGTAGTTCAGTATAAAAATACTTCTTAATTTCAATAGCAAGTGTGAATGTTTGCACCGGTTTGAAAAATGCTATTCTGAAATACACACTTAACAGGTATCTGTTTAGGTAGAAATTGGTTCATATAAAGGAGCCTTCACAAAATTTATTCTCTCAAAACAGAATCCTTCACAAAACTATACAACTGAAAACAGGACCCTTCACAAAACTATACAACTGAAAACAGGACCCTTCACAAAATGTTGTCTTAAAAATAGACATTTCACAAAACTTTTCCCTTTCCAAACATAATCTTTCACCAATTTAATCATTTAAAAGTAAAATCTGACTGTTACTTTTACATATATAAAGAAAGTATGTATATTTTACATACATATATATCTTCTTTAAAATGTAAACAAGAACTTGAATAGGACGATCATTTTAAATTCACAAAGTTATGACTAGACTTTTCAGAAATGTAAAAAGCTGTTCACAATTTCACAAAGACAGCACCCTGGGAGAAAACTATGGACAGGCCCCTGCTTAAAGTTTTCGCTACTGTTTACTCGCTGTAGCAATTACACAGTTCCAAAATTGCACTTTCACTTCCAATATCGAATTCTAATTAACAAAATGTGATTTTCGTATCAAAAATAGGTACTTTAAGCGAACAAAATTAAATTTCGAAATTTTGAAACGATCAAAGTGGTGAAATTTTAGCACATTCTAGAGATAAAAGCACATAATTTATTTTGATATAACTCGTATTCAAATAAGTTTTTAGCTTTTCATGTTCAGATTTCGAAGTAAAGAAAAAAATTAGTCATTTTATGCAGTTATAATAATAATAATAATAATAATAATAATAATAATAATAATAATAATGTGTATCAAATATTGACAGTCCACTATTGCGTACCTCATGTAATCTAGTCAAATGCCTACCTGTGACCATTTTTGCAAAATTTTATATATCCGATTTCAGTTGATCACATTAGACATAGTATTCCACCGTATCTGTATATTGGATGTCCAAAAACTTCGTTAATATTTCAAAAAATCATAAAAATAGAAAGAGTCGGTACACTTAATTCCTAAGAACTACACACTTAATTAGCGAATTCATTCAAGGTAACAGTCGAGATCAATACAATGTACCAATTAGATTCGAATTGGTTCAGTATCTTGGACTTTATCATGCTTAAAAAAAATGTCCATTTTTTTTGCTTTTGTGTGTCTTGTAAACAAACTATAAGAGCTAGATATTTCGTTAAGAATTCATCCAAGACACTGGCAAGATCAATACGCCCCAATTACGTTCTAATTGATTCCGTATTTCGGACATTATTGGGATGACAAACTTTGCAGTGTAGATAGATAGATAGATAAACGAAGTGATAGCAATAGGTCGATTTCTAAATAAATAAATCAAAACGCCCCACCAGTGGCTAAGAGTCTCTGCTCTCAAAACTGGTAGACGCTAGGTGCTGGGTTCAAACCCCTGTCGCGCTCGTCGATCTAACCGTTCGTAGTTTTCCGTGGTTTTCTTCGAACCTTGCCGTAAATAAAGGTTAGGACGCCTTAGAAAGACGCCCCCCCCCCCCCCCCCCAGGGTCTATATCCCTCGTGTTGATAATCGGCCATCATAAAATCAACCAACCAAATAAATCAAAAATTTACTTTTTCGTTAGAATAAGTTTCCCAGAAATCGCATTCAATTATACCAAATTCTTCCAGTTTTATGATTTTTTTTTTAAATGTTGACAAAATTATGGGACACCTAGAATATAAAACTAGTCGGATGTGCCAATCCCAAAAGTTTCTTTTATCTCATACATGTTAATACTTTAAAATTCGCCATCATAGCTCAAATAAAATCAATATTTTTCATCATCCTTTTGTACGTCAGCTGCTACAACTCGACGGGTTACCTAGGTGCAAAGCACCCTTTGATGAAGGAGCAGCCGATGCACAACACAACTACGAAAAATTGAGAAAATCGCACAAAAATCGATATCACAGCGCCCCTTTCCGGCAGAATAACCCCAAATTCAACTGGAACCTGCTGGCCATAGCCAAAAACATATAGGGGAGACTTAAGAGACTTTATCCTTTTTTCAGTTTTTAATTTTCAATTTGGAAAAATACAAAAATTTTTTAAAATGTTTCTAGTTATTATAAAGGCTCATGTGTCTTTAATGTTGTAGTATTTTTTTTTATTTTTGAAAAACCATTTTTAAAATAAATATAAATTATTTTCCAAAAAAGAAAAAAAGGATCAAGCCTCCCATACAATGGGGATCATGTGTCCCTAATGTGCGTGTGTTGGAAAAATAATTATTAAATCAAAAGTAAAGAAACTGTAGTGGATTAAATAACGACATTTAAGCAGTAAGGAATGTTAGTAAATTATATCAATCAACTTAAGTAATTTAGTTATATTTAGCAAAAAATAAGAAACATAAACTACCTACTGAAAAAGAAGTTTGATTGTAAGAAATCAGATTTTTCTTTCTTACCACAAAAATAAAAATGGGTGAATGAAATTCTGTTGTCAGATCTGTTGATAAGGAATCACTTTATTAGTGTTGCCGGTTTCAGAGACTTAATTGCAGTTTTTCCCTGGTTTTAGACCTAAGGATCAAGTCTCCCTAGGGATCAACTCCCCCAAGTCTCCCCTATACAAAATTTGGTTCAATTATATGCTTACTTTCATACACTTTTCGATGATACAATAAAAAATTGGGACAAAGATGGCTCTCGCAGTTTTCGCTTCCGGCGGAATATCCCAAATTCAACTGGGACCTGCAGGCCATAATCAAAACCACATATATAAAATTTGGTTCAAATCTATGCATAACTTCATACACTATTCGGTGATACAATAATGAAAATGGAACAAAAATCGCTATCACAGCGCCCCCTTCCTGTGGAATATTCCCAAATTCAACTGGGACCTGTTATAGCTATATAGCCAAATACATATAAATGAAATTTGGTTCAATTCTATGCATAACTTCATACACTTTTCGATGGTAAACAGAGGACACACACACACGGACAAGTGTGTGTGTGTGTTCTGAGTATTTTCCCCTTATTAAAAAAATCCAGCTTTTTTTCCCACGCTATTCAAATAGTTCCTCTATTAAAATTTATCTTTCCTTAAAATAACTACATAAGTGTCATATCTAAAAATGAATATTCGAGATGTAAATAAATTTATTCTATCATATCTTGGAAAACATCTTTCCTTTAGCCAACTGAAAGTTTTGCAATTCGAATTGCCTTAATTCAGTAGGTTGCAATGAAGTTTTCTACTTTTATTTGTTTACTCCATTTGCTTTATCAGACATTTAGTAATTAGAAGCAAAATTAACAAATAGGGAGTTATAAAAGAAACAAGTAATTGTAAACAAGTTGAAATTACAAAATAGTTATTTATAAAGAAATTCAATAAGTGGGCATTGAAGAAAAACATAAATAGCTGTAGGCAAATTTATTTGCAAAATTCTATCTACTTTTGGGGCCTATTAGTAGTTAATAAACAGGTGCCATAATTTCTGGCGTATAATTCGCGAATCAAACAAACTTGTTTAGACCCAGAATTTGTATTTAATATAGTTGAAGCCAAATGAATACTTTGATTGAGTAAGTTACATTTTTCTATGTCTAAATATGTTTATTTGATTTGCGAATAATAAGCTGGAAATTTATCTTTGATAAATCCTTTTTGTACTTATTACTATTTCGTGTATTTAGATTTTCAACAAGCACAAAACTGTATTTTTTAAAGAGTGAATGTTTAATTGATCACATATACTATTACTGTTGACAACATCCATTTTTCTGTGCATTTAACAAACAACAATGAATGAAGTATCATTCGAAAGGTTTTTGAACCGTCTTCCCAGATAGTACACTCACATTTCGTTAAAACATGATTTTGATTAAAAATTGCAGTTAATTAAAAATTAAATCAACATTGTTTTCATAAATGAAATGAAATGTTTTTCTCAAATCAATGTTGCCACAAAAATAAAATTCCCCATTATATCGTGTTCAACAATGATTATAAAAAATAAATAAATAGTGCAAAAAAGATAAAAGGGACGTTTCGCATGGATATATTGGTGATTAAAAAGCAAATGTTTAGAAGAAAAAGACACCATCCATCGATCGAAGTAGTGGTATTTCACGTGTAGCGTGAAATGCATGCTTTGTTACATTAAATTAAATTGTATTTTATATGTATTCAATTTATTTTTCTTTGTCCCGTGTTGTTCCAGAAGTGGATGACGTCATCCTCTTATGCATTTAAAATACGATTGTTATTTTTTTTTCTCGCGAGTGCCTTTTGGTATTTTCGATCAGATTTTGCAGTAAGTTTGATGGAAAAACGAGATGACATTCTGGTTTGACTAATGATATTTGCAGATATTTTTAGCCTTAATGTTTCTTTAGAAGTTCAAACCTGCATCTAAAAAATATTATATATTGCTAAAAAGTATTAGACTGCAGTGTGAAATCCTCGCACGTGTTCATTGGTTTTTATTTATTGATTAATATAATTAACGTTTAAAAAACATGTATCACTCTTGTAATTAAGCTGAAAATTTATAAGCACCTCTACACTGAAAAAAAAGTGTTGATTTTACAGTATAATACTGGCATCCCAGCTGCCAGTATTATACCGTAAAATTAACAGTAATAAACAGTAAAATAAGGAGTAATGCGCTGCCGCGCATGCGCGGTATGCTGGACATCTTTTCTGGAAACTTAAGTGTCCAGTTTTGAGAGGTTTCACTGTAATACAGATGAGAAAAGATTTTTAAAAATAAAACTCTCTGAACGTGTCCAGGCTCTTCTAAATCCCTGACGCCCTATAAAACAATACTTTTAGATGTATGACAGTGTTACTAAAGTCACTTTGATTAATTCTTGTCACATTTAAAAAATGTTTGCTAATAAATTCTGTCAATAACTTCGTCTGCAAATTGACGCCCAGAACTGATCTAAAGTTTTGTCAGTTTCGACGGTGCTAATGCCTTCCGGCTTTTCCACTATCAGTCGAAATAGACATTATCGAATATGTCAATCTTTCAAGAAGTTTGATTTACGGAGATAGTATCGCCATGACTTCTCTTCCTGTGCATCTTAAAATTAGAGTTTTAGACTGTTGTGATGTGTTCTGCTTAGATTGGAAGACAAAATCAGATATAAATGATTTGAATATCAAATTGAAACATTCATCATCGCAATTTCCTAATAAATTACACTGCAAAAAATAATTGTTGATTTTACAGTATAAAACTGGCATCCCAGCTGCCAGACTGTTTAATACTGTTCATTTTACGGTATAATACTGGCAGCTGGGATGCCAGTTTTATACTGTAAAATCAACAATTATTTTTTGCAGCGTACAACACATTGCATAACAAAATTTCTATTAGCTGAATGGGATGGATAAACCAAGCGGTATTTAACATGTAAACAAATTTGATTTCTCATGCACAAAAAGGTGTATTCACTTTCTCTCAAATCTGAGGAGCCTAGGACCAGAGGTTTTGCGGATTTTAGATATTGCTGGTTTTCGATAATATCTTTAAAAAACACATGGAGAAATGAACCTGTGAAATATAGAGAAGTGTATCCTTTCACTTAAGAGAAGAGAATATTTTAACTAATAAGAATCACTCGTATTATGAACTACGTGGAAATATTATGTTTAACTCCACCTACTTCCGTGTGCCCAAGCTTTGCTTACAGTTATTATAACTTAAAAACATAATTAAAAAAACACTGAAGCAGGAAGGAGGGTGTCGGAGTTAAAAACCCCTCCCAGAGCTTAAAAAATACAGTAATTGCTGGTTATATGAATCACTAGTTAATCTTATTAGCCGTATTTATGAATCGAAACCAAAGTCAGTATTAGCTTTTCTAGATTAATTGGAATATGGCGCTTTGTTGGATCAAATTCCGGGGAGTGGTGTGCAGGTAAAAATCTTTGAAGAAAGTAAGAAATTGAATAAAAAATACTGGAAGGATATAATGCTGTTTTTGATTGAGATTGAACTGATTATTGCATTATTGCAATTTCATCGACTAATGATCGTGTTTGAAATGTTTTCATTAGATTTCATTACAAACAGGGCCGTATTCAGGCATGTGCAACATGTAACTGCCAATATGTAATCAGCCAACATGTAATCGGGTGGCACAATTTGTGGGGCGACATAATTTCGAAAGCGGAAAAAGTTTTGTGTTTCGCAAAACTTTTTGAGCACGGCAAAATATTGCTAATAGTAAAAGGATTTTTATTTATTTTCATTGTGAAATTCGCCGTTGATCAGCGATTTCATATTGAGATTGTATGGTAGTATTAGCGTACCACTTTCGTAAAGGTCACTTTCCACGCAGTTGGCAGTAAAGAACTGTCTATTTGAGAACCACGAGCGTCTAAAATCCGCAAAAGTATAGCAAAATATGGCTACGTTACTCAAGCCAGCTCAAATTCCTGAAATAGATCATTCCTTGCTGGATTTATAAAGGATCTCTCAGATCAGTGGATGTACCGAAATCCGGGTCTGCAGCTTGAAACGGAGTACGACTAAGTACTTTTAGGAATCGGGGCATGCATTCATCGCTATTTCGAAATAGTAATTTTTGACTTACTTATAATAGAAAACATGTGTTAAATAAGGTCTTTCGAAGGTGGTATTCCGTTCTTGGGACCTATGTCCCGTGTACTTTTGCCTTAATCTGAACCTGCTTCAAAAATCTCAGTTAGGCTGGCTTAAATAGTCTAATCTGAACATGATATATGGGTGAGTTCACAGTTCATACGACGAAAGCATAGAGTATTGGAGAGTTTGTCGTTCAGATTTTTTGATTATCAGGAATTATACAAAACAACTGGACAGATCATCAAAAATTCTAATTTTTACAATACAGAACTTATCTTCAATTTCCACGGATATGTTGCTATTCGTTATTCTGTGTTCAGCTTTGAAAAGTCTGTAAGAGGATAAAATTGAGATTTTTTTTTAGCATAAAAACACTAAACGTAATTTCCATATGTGTTTTAACGAAAATTTTATTAAGATTAATAGAGACTGAGATTAATAGCGAATGAAGATTAATAGAGAATGAATCAAAATATTTTCAACATTGTATAAAAATTGCAATCCATAAATACTTGCTCCAGTTCAATGTTTTATGCATAGGGATATCCATAATTAGACCCCTAGAGAGAGACCCCTCTAGAATAGTCTGCCCCGCCAGATGTCGCCAACATTTCGTCATATATCGCTAAATTTGACGAAATGTTGCCAACTTTGCGATTTTGTTTTACTGCCAACTGTTCAACAATTGAATAACTGTTTTAACCTTTATTCCCGTTGAAATGCACTGACCCGTAGTGACCTCAAAATGACCCACTAGTCGAATTTTCTCGAACATGTGATTTAGCCCAAAGGTCTTCTCGTACCCCAAAGCGAGAATGATAGTTAGGATACAAAATTTAGTTAAAATCGTTAAAGCCATTTTTTAAATAAAACTTGTATACGCATCTACACACAAGATTTGCTCGTATTATAATACATGATTTGGTTACGTAATTTTTCCCCAGAGGACGCTATACACGCAAGAATAAATTGTGTTGAATCAGTGTTACATAATTTTAACTTGGAGCAGAGGTGCTGTATGAGAAAACTTAATAAAATCCATTTTAAAGTTCTAGTTATGTAATTACCCACCAGGTTTTTTTTTTTTTTTTAGAAGATTTGTAATAAAGCTGATATTTTATAACAAATGAAAACACGGATAATCTTTAGCAATCGAGTCCACAGGCAAAGTTAGCGTCTAACAGGAACAATATTGTCAACAATGCGTTTTGGTATTGTGAGTTGGAGCAAGAAAATTTATTATACGCTAAACATGTTCACCCAGATTATGCCAACTGGCTATGATCCTGATTACGAAACGTTCCATGGATTAATACATACAAACAGTGAAGCTTGCGCTTAACGTATTTTAAACTGAAATGAACTCATATCACATCAAAAATATATAAAACGATAGACCAATAAATAAATAAAATAATGAAAGTACGCATTTAAACATTCCAAAATTTGAAGGACGGTGTAAAATTAATACTGTAACATGAAATTCTAACTGCGAAAAAAATTTATAACTCCAGTAATAAAGTAATTCATGTATATGAAAATATAAAAGAGAAAATATATTAAAATATTTAATTTTTCGGGATCTAGATGCTAACTATTTACTTCGAAAGCTAATATTAATGAGAAATTCATGGAAAAAATATTTCTTGATTATTATTTTTTTTTTCTTTTTTGATTTACATAACGAAATACAGCAATAAAACATTTTGGTTTAACACTAAAATAAGTTCATGTTATAAGGGGAAAAAAATGTCTCGAACATATGAAAATTTCAAAATAAACAATTCTTATTTGAAACGTAAAGAAAATGAGAAAACACATATGGAAAACAAATTTGAAAAAAATCCTGTTACTGACGTCAGATGGCGCTAGTAGCAGGAATTTAGAGGGTTTTTTTTATTGGAGAATAATTTTTTACACAATTAGGTGTTTTGAAGAAAATTTGTAGAATCGCGTATGAAGGTGGGAAAAAGTCTAGTAGTTAACTTGTTCAAAGGAAGATGCTGTGTTAAAATAATGAAGCATGGCACTACCGTGCCATCCTTTAATATTCCGTAAAATAATGCAAAAAAAAAAAAAAAAAAACATTTAGAAAGCATACTTTTTTTGTAAATGAAAAATTTTTTTAAAAAAAACGTGGAAAAAAAAAAATGTGTGTTTTACAAGAGATGGATCAAAGATTAAAATGTGGTACAGCCAATTAAAAATTAACAATTTTTGTGTATGAAACCAGGTCACAGTCCATTTATTAGGTCAAAAATATAGGGTACAGACTTCAAGCCAAATATTTTTTCAGAAGTTTAACAATAATGAAGATATTTTAACGAAATATGCAATAAATTGCAACAAATTTTTACCTTGCTTTATGTGAAATACGATATCACAGAAAGTGCTGGACGTGCACAATAATTCAGTCAAAGGCATAATATGTAATGTTCAACTACATTCTGAAATATGGAGCACTAATTCAGCAATGTTGTGATAACTTCCAGAAGTTATCGTGATATTGTTACATTTGACACAAAGCAAGGTAATCGAAAATTTCTTTAAAATAGCTTCATAAAATATATTTATTTCCTAATGATATATTTTAAAAATAAGAATGGATTTCGCGCCCATAAGTTTAACATTTGCGAGGGGAATTTGATATCTCACTGAGCAACACCCTTAATGTTTTGACTCATCTACTCAATAATGTTAAAAGCATTTCTATTAGAAAAGAAGTAAAAAACTACAAGATAAAGTACCTTTCTGCTTAATAGATATCGTTGTTGTTAGTACAATGTATGTTGGGTCCAAGACAATTTTTTCCCATGAAGTGTGCCCAACATATAGGGCCCGATGAAATCAAGAAGCTGTACACCCCTGTTAAAGTCAACTGCTCTAAATTTGCCAACCAAAATCTTAGCGAAAAAGACGATTAGCATTACTACATACCATAGCTCCTATACACGCTCGTCAATTGCTGAAGCATGCGAATTCTAAGCTACTTATGCAATCGATATGTTAACAAAGAGAGCATTTTCTTAGTTTTCTATAAGATGTCATACACCTCAAAACTGGAAAATTAGACTTGACTGAAACGCACGCGCACGTTAAAAATCGTTCATTCAAGGCATAACTCACCTAAACACATGCCTAGGCTTCGTTGCAATTCAACCCAACTCATATTATGTACTACTAAAACAAGGCGTTTAAGCACCTCACTACCATTTTTTTTCCATAAAACTTTTGTGGTATGTACGACAGATATTATCGATTATGTGCAATTAGAACACAGGACAATCCCCTCAGAAAAGACAAAAATCTCATGTCTGTTTCGTTTTTATACATCTCTACGAACGCAGAGAGATCCCACGACAGATATTACTAACTTAAAAACAATGACTTTGACCTTCAGAGCACAGGTAGCCACAACAAGTAATCCATCACTCGAGCTACCGCAGGAGTATACAAGTCCTCTTGAATATCTGGATTCAATTTACCATACCACCAAAGATCTCGCCAACACCAAATAACCCCCCAACACTGTGAATCCACTCACTAAAAAGATGGTCGGCCCACCAACGAAGTCAAAAAATCTCGACGTGCCTGTGACGGATGACTCTTCAACGTGTCATTGCGGTGGAAGCGCGTACTTCCCCTATTGTCTTAAAGATCGGAGAGAGAGGTGGAAAACTCATCCCTTCACTATTTGCATTTTTATAGCTATCTTGTTTCGCCCGTATGCCTTAACAGAAGAGGTCATGAGATACAGCATAAGCGTAATGCTGGGTTTTATCGAACTTTCGGTTATGGAAATTTCGACTGTTATTCTTAGAAACTGTTAAAACAAACAGCTTCCGGGCAGAAAAAAGATATGAAAATTTTGCATGGGTAAGATAATATTAGCGCGGTTTCGTTATCGTTTTATTTAACTTGGAATGTGATTGACGACCTGAAGGGTTTAGAAAAAGAGGAATAAATTGTATATCAAACACTTTTTATAGTACATAATTATTTTTTGACATTTTTTTTTTCAAGGCTGAAAAATTAGTACACTGCAAAAAAAAAGTGTTGATTTTACAGTATAATACTGGCATCCTAGCTGCCAGTATTATACCGTAAAATTAACAGTAAAATAAGCAGTAATACGCTGCAGTATTACTGCTTATTTTACTGTTAATTTTACGGTATAATACTGGCAGCTGGGATGCCAGTATTATACTGTAAAATCAACACTTTTTTTTTGCAGTGTACTAATTTTTCAGCCTTAAAAAAAAAAAAAAAAAAAAAAAAAAAAAAAAAAAAAGATAAAAATTAAAATATCGTTACTTTACCCTATTTTTGAATATGTGTTGTAATTCCGCAACAGTCATTTTTGTCTATAATATCTGAGGTGGCATGACTTCTGGGAGGACTTTTGACGGTAAGTGATCCAAATTCTCGTTTATGTACAACCCTGTAAAACCTTTACACTTCCACATTGCTTGGATTCGAACCCATGAACGTCTGAATTGATATATTCATACTGTAGCCGGTAATCCAGTAGAGTAAAAAAAAAAAATCCAGCGATATGAATAACTCATGTGTGCATAAAAAATAATCTGCAACCCTGTATGATACATGGAAGGTTTGGAAAAAAAATATTAAGATTAGTTTTTGGATATAAAAGTAACCCCTTGGAGACGAGCGACACGTATACGTGACGCATAAGATGCTCAGAATCCCACCAGTTATTTTTTATTGTAAGATTTCCCTCATTAAATCTTAGCATTTCTGTGATTCAATTAGGCGAAAATTTCTGTTTTGAAAAACCGGTGGTAAAAGATTAAAAATTCTGTAAAGGACGCTCGTCGCGAAGGGGTTAATATATTTCTAAAATTATGTTTCTAGTCCAGTTTCACATTTCTTCTCCAAAACAGAAATTATAAGTTTTAATGATTCTATTTTATGTTTACGAAGTGATTTCATTTGAAGTTTTATTAAAACATTTTTGTTTACACATTTATAGACTTCAAAAAGAGTAACTTCTCTAATTAAAAAGTAACTTCTTCAACAATCCATGTGTGTGTATGTATGTGCGAATACATTCATACAAAACTTTGCTTTAGGTCAATTAGTTTTGATATTTTTTTACTGTGCGAAAAATTTAAGAAAAGCTTTAGCATTTGCCAATAAATGATAAATAAGAATAAATAAATATATCTCTGAAAATAAACTTTAGACTGAATAAAAAATCTGAGATGGGGGTCAACCGTTTCGCATTCTCTGTTATCATGACAAGAAGACCATGAACTGACTTCAGGTTCCTATTGTGTTCTATTTATATGTGTTTGAACAGAAATCTAAATTAAGAACAGAAAATCTAACAGTTGTTATCAGCATTTATTTTATTTGATAGCTGATTTTAAGAATATAAACAAACATCTTTTACATACGAATTGATATTTTTTCAACTGAGTGAAAAAGTGTTCAGGGCGGGAATCAAACTCAAGACCTTTGGCTTAAATCGCCAAATCCCTTATTTCACTCATGAAAAAAAAAGTGGGTAAGTGTGATCAAAGATCGCACAAAGGGTTTCGTTTAATATTAACTTTCAAAACACTTTATCCTTTCTTTAATAAATCCAAATAAATTTCATTTTCGAAAAAAGAAAAAAGAAAAGAAAGAAAAAAGTCATGTTTTTTTATAAAGTAAAAATCTACCGGTCTATTTTTCTCGTTTTTTCGAATATCTGAACCGGCCCGATTGCGACTCTGTCATTATAATATCTGTCATGTACATAGGCGTAGCGTGACCAGAATTATTTTTTTTCGGGGGGGGGGGGGGGGGGCACAAATGTTTACTAAACATACACATGTATATATACAGTAAAACCTCTCAATAGCGGAACCTCAAGAGTGCGGAAATGTTTGCTATTCGGAGAGGTGTTCGCTTTTCAGAGGTAAAAATATATTGAATTCAGACACTTTTCTCCGGGAGGGATTTCTGTGGCTCCGGGGGGGGGGGCATTGTAGAGTTCAGGGGGGAAATTGCACTTTTTAACCATTAAAAACATAAAATCTCAAATGCTCCAGAGGAATATCCCCCCGGACACCCCCTGAATTCAGCACTGCCCAACAACACATTTATAATAAACGAAGAAAAATCAATTTTTGATCATAAACTAATGAATGATAGGTAAACATTGCTTTTAGAAACACGTACAAGTGAAGACTGAAATGTAAAACCAATATTAATTTACATTATTAAATTATATTCAGAGAATCCCCGAAGATTCAAAAGTCTCTGAATCAATCCAGTGTTTTATGGAAGTCTAACAGCAAAATCTAGGTCATAAGAATAAATAAAAATTTGTGATTGGATTCGTGAAGTGTTAACTGTCAAAGCCTATTTTGAACAAAACCTGAACCTCTGAAAGACATTTTAACCTTGACCAATGCATGTGGCCATCCAAGGGGCATACAATAAAAGATACCGGGTGTCCTAAAATCGACTGACTGATTTTAAAATTCAATAACTTCCAAACGGTGACAGATATTTAAAAAATTCTTCTTGCAGGGAGTAATGTAAGATGTCAGGAGTTTTTTTACTGCAATTCCTTATTTTATTTTGAATTACCAGCAATAGATGGCGCTGCGAGCGATAGGAGTAAAATCCAGGCCAAAACTAAAATCACGCAGCATTCATGCGAAGGAAGGAGGTTAAATACATGGAGTTGGTCTCTTTCGCTAATACAATCTGTTTCTTAGGGTCCGATTTCGAATAAAATTTTATTGATGAATGAGACCCGCTCCATGTATTGAACCTCCTTCCTTCACATCAATGTTGTGTAATTTCTGCTTTTGTCTCGATTGGATGTCTATTGCTCGCAGCGCCATCTATTGCTGATAATTCAAACTAAAATCAGGAATAGCAGTAAAAAAAACTCCTGACATCATACATTATTTTCCTGCAAGAATTTTTTATTATGCGTCACCGTTTGGAAGTTATTGAATTTTAAAATCAGTCAGTCCATTTTTGGACATCCGGTACTTGAGCTTATTAGATTTTATCCAGTTTATTTCTCTTCCTCCCAAAGCTACATTTCTAATTCAACCTACGGATAAGCTGATAGCTGAAAACTTTAAAACTCTTTACAAAAGTGCACTTTTTAGCAGGAGCTTTGGAATGTGTGATGCTACCACCATGATCCTAAGAAAATTGTTTAAAGAATAATTCAACACTGTCATAGCAATTATAAAATGCTGGAAAGAAATAGCAATTTATTGTCCCAAAACAGTGCGGAAGTCTTTTTTTTCTTTCTTTTTTTTTTTTTTTTTTGGTAAGGAATAAGCTTCAGATAAAGGCAATAAATTGGTAAAGGTTATTGTAGCAAAAGCTCATGATCTTAACTTGCGAGTAGAGGAAGAAGATGGAAAATTACTGGAGATACATGACCACGAACTGACAACTGAGAGGTAAAAGAAAAATCTCTATCAGCAATGTAAAGAAAAGTGAATGGAAATTTCATTTAAAGATAAAGAGGGGAGGGGGGGAAATAACAAATTACGACTGCTGAAATCAAAAAAGATGTTTTGGCAAAGTTGGAAGAAGTTTGAAGGGTTGTTTCGAAATAGAATTCAAACAAATCTAAGGTTATCAGAACTAAATATCTATTTAACGAGTTCATGTAGTTTTTCAGGAACAGTTTAAAAAAAGAGGCAGTATCATATAGTTATAGACATGTTTTTTTTACAGGTCCATTTGTTAAAATACTCCGAAGATCTTAAGTGAGCCCAGTTGTCTTTATAGTGAAGATCAGTAATTAAAAACTGTTTTCATGCACAGTCTATATATACTAATTAAACAAATATCTCTCTGTGTCTGTCCTTTTCCACGATGGTTAGGAAGATGTTTGAAAATTTGGATGAGGATAGTCCAAGGTAGGTCTAATACATCTGTAGTCTAATACATCTGTGGCTCAGATTTTTAATTTTTTGATAATTGACGAGATATTAATTAGAAACACACAACGAACACTCATCAAAAATACATTTTTTTTTTCAAAGCAATAGCACTTAGACAAACATCTATACACTATTATATGCCACCAGAACAAGCAGAAAATCTCCAAAGAGCCGCTTCAATCGTAGATCATTTTGCGTTATTCAGGGTGCACCACGTGGAGGCGAGCTACATTACACCCCGCAAGAAAAAAAAAAAAAAAAAAAAACATTTTTTTCTCTGAAAATAGCGCCGGACGAATGTGTTGCTAGCAGATAAAATCTGACGGTCGAAAAACAGCTTTTTTTCCTCGTGCATCAGCCCGACATGTAGAAATACAAAACAAAAAATACCCAGCGTATAAAAGTACTTTGCAGTAGTTTAAAAAAATACGAATATTAACCCTTTGAAAAAATTCTTTTTGAAGGGTTGTTTGTATTTTTCCTCATCTTTCAAAGCTCTCATTGGTTCAACTATTCAATATACGAAAAAATAAAAATACCCACTTAATCTGTCTATGACTGTGCAATCCTTTTTAAAAAATATGAATTTCAAAAATTCCTTTTCAAAAATTCTTTTCCGAACGACATTTCGGGGATTATCGCTATTTTCTGCAATGTTTGAAAATCTGCATCCGGTCCGTGGAGACCACAACTGTACGTTTGTGGATAGATTTTCATTTAAAATACAAAATCATATAAGTTTGAGATTGTACGCTGCCGAAGGTAGTGGGGCCTCCAACATTAAGTTCATTTGGAAGGATTTTCATTTAAAAATATAAAATCATTCTGCACTGATTTTAGGTATATTTAAAATTATCATGGGCCTGGTCAAAGCCGGGCGAGTCAGCTAGTCTATAATAACAAAGATAAGATGCTTACGTGTCTGTCCAGAATTTCTTGAAGAAACCACTGCGCACAGGGTTACAAGATTTGGTAGGAAGATTCCTGTATATCTGAAGTTATGCACCTTGTACCCAGTTTTTGAAAGGGTGTTAACGTTTTGAGGCGATTTTTCTACATTAGTAAAAAAACAAAATCTGGTTTTAATGTTTGCCTGTTATAGCAAATTTTGACCCTTGTTCAATAAAGTTTATTCGGAATTCGTACAAGAATTTTTGTATTTTTCTTTTTCTTTTTTTTTTTTTTACGACGATTTTTTGATATTCGTAAAATGAATCTTGTTTCAATCGTTTTAGTAAATTTGTTCTCCAAGATCTTTTAATTCTTCGGAATTTTTTATGTGATTTTTAGCATTTTTTCGCGGTTTTCTGTGACTTTTTGACATTTGTAAAAAGAATCGTTACAATTTTTCAGCTTGATGTAATAAATTTTGCCATTTGCAAGTTCCGAATTTTTCGGGAAATTTTTATGAGATTTTTAGTATGATTTCATGTTTTGCAATGATTTTTTGAGATTTGCACAAATCCGGTTCCAATCTTTTAACCCATTATAATAAATTATGTTTTCTGTGATTTTTGAATTTTTACTGAAATTTTTATGCGATTTTTGGCTTTTTTCTTTTTTTTTTTTTTTGCATTTTGAAGCGATTTTCGAACATTTTGTTTACCGAAACGGAAAGAACTCAGGTAAATTTTAATATATTTGTGATTAAATTAAAGTTGGGAAAATGCTGAATCGGTTTCTGCAGATATGTGAACGATGCTGCTGAAAGTTTTAATTTAATCTGCTTCGAAAAAAAAAATAAAAATTCAAGGTTTGCTTGATTCGAAAATAGAGCATAGGATCGCACGGATGTACGCTGCTGAAAGCAGTGAGACCCCTCTCTCCAGGTACATTTAATTAGAGGTTCGTTTGGAAAAGCTAACCAGCAAAGATATAGTTCATCTTATTAAAGCTTTTATTTGTCACTAATATAATTATCAAATACTAATATAAATAATAATACAGCTATATAATTATACAATATATACAATTATACTATATTAACAATACTAATATAAATTTATAAAACTTGTAGTGCATTTTAAATTAGTTTAAACTATATTTTTAAAATGTACTTTGGTTGTGGATAGTGGTCGCAAAAAATTATTCAATGAGTCTTATGAGAAATCGCGCTTTGGATAACAAAGGTCTTGGTAACAACGGTAATCCTGGAACGGATGGATAACATTATCTAAAGTACCACTGTTTATTGTCATTAAAACATCACAAGGCCTTGAAGAAAATCATGATCATTGCATCTCACAAATCCTGAGAGATAGTGGAAGATTCATTCTTATACAATAAACAAAAAAAGAGAGAGGATCATATTTAATTATGCACAAGACATATTTTGCCAAAAGTGGAATACCGTTAGATAGAAATTTTTGGAGGAAAATATCGGATTTATCGTTAACGTACAAATATCGGCAATGTTTCGCAATCATTCCGTTCCGGCCAGCTCAGATTTGAATCAGAGGTACCAAAGGTAGCAGAGTTATTCGAACTAAGTTGAGTATATCCGTAGAAAATAAAGAAATGGAAAATGGAAAATAAAAGTATTTAATTGTCATATTGATTTCGGATCAATACAAGAAAATTTTTAATTGACTGTATCATTTTTCAAAACTTTGATTTTCAGCAAGTTGGGGGGCAGGGCACATGCCCACCCCCCTCCCCGAGTCTACGTCTATGGTCATGTAGACTAAATGCGATATTTAAAAAAAATCAATTTCATAACTAAACATGTTCTATTGATATTTTCAAAATGTTAAAATATGCCAATATTTCCATAATCGGGTTTTTATCATGATTCAATACGTTCCTCAAACTCATATATTAACTATTCTCTATTTCTCATATTGATACTCTATTTGTATTATTCTTAAACATTTGAAAAATCTATTAAACTTTCAATATGACGTCAGATTAATTTTCTTTTTAATTCTCTAATGACGTCATATTAAGCTGCTTTCTGTATTTACACATACTCATACTCCTTGTATTATTGAGAAATGTTTGAAAACTTCCGTTTTATTACCAATATGATGTCCTATTAATCTTTTTTTCAATTGGTGAAACTTTTTATTTCATTTTCATTTTTCAGTGGAAATTTTTTAATAGAAAATTAATTACTGTAGAAAGAATTTTATTGTGTATTTTTAATTGGTGGCAACTGCTATAACGAAAAATGTTTAAATTTAATAGGAAAAAGCTATTAGATTTTTGGTTTTTTATCTCTATATATTAAAATAATACGACTTTTTCAAATTTTATTATTTTGAGCTTCAAAGTAGATATTCAGCTGTAAGTATACAAAATTTCATGCTTGTAATTTATATAGTTTCTGAGAACCAGCTCTGTGACAGACAGACAACGAAGCGGAGTAATAGGGTTTCGTGAGATGAACGAAACCCTAAATATGATATTTACTTTTCAGAAAATAAAGGATTGACAGAAAAGTCACGTGTAAAAAACATCAAAAGAAAGACATGTATTGCAATTATTTATTAATGAACAATTATGATTAATGAATTATTTTTTTTTTATAAAAATAGTTTCAGAAAATAGCAATAATTTTTAATTATTATGAAAATATGTCGGAAATTATAAATTTTGTGGGTCATAACTGTAAGGAAAAGATCGCGCTTATCCGTAACTAGCTGCAACAACAACGCAGTAAGAGCACCTGCTAAGGTGCTCTTACTGCGAACCTCATCATTGCGAACAAAAATTAATTAAAAAATGTGCCAGAAAGTATAATTTGAAAACAGCATTAACACGTTTTGAGAATTTATTTTACTCCATATTCTCTATCTCTTTTCACCTGTACGTCGTTCATTAGGGTCCCTCAGCTGAGAGACATATAAACTATGCTTTATTCTATTATCTTCTATTTGCAACAAGAACGTCTTTGAAAATCCCTCTTATCGTGCCTGTAAAACATGTTTTCCCACAACTAGTGTAGCGACGTAGGAAAGCGGTTTTGGACCTTTACCATTTACTCATTCATGATGTTTTGAGAATTGGTTCAACGCAGTATTACGTGCTCTATTTTCTTCCAACTCCTTACATCTTGAAATTAAAATTTTGATTGTAATTCTTTTCACTTATATGACGTTCATTAAAATCCCCTGAGATACATACGTGTAAACTATGGTTTATTCTACGATCTTCTATGCGCAACAAAAATGTCTTTGAAATCCCTTTTATTGTGTCTGTAAAACATGTTTTCCCACAAATAGCTTAACGAAGTATGGAAGGGGTTTTGGACCTTACCTTTTACGCATTCACGATGTTTTGAGAATTGGTGCAATGCAATATCAAGTGCTCTATTTTCCGCAAACTCTATTTCGCCCGGAAATTAAAATTTTGATTATACCTTTTTTCAATATACGTCGATAGCAATGTTTGGGAGACGTATAAACGATGCTTTACCTTATTATCTATATGCTTTGAAAATCTCTCTTATTTTGCCTGTAAAACGTGTTATGTTTTCCTACAACAAGCATAACGGCGTAGGGAAGCAGTTATGGGCCTTTCTTCTAAAGCACTTAAGAAGACGTCGGACATTAAAATGGACAACTGTTGACTAAAGATACGATTTTTTGTTTTTGTGTTAATTTTTTTTCTTAAAATTTTAAAAGTATATAAATGTATCGTTCTATACATGTCAGAAAGTATGTTGTCATATTTCTTAAAAGTAAGTATTGAAAATAAGATATATGCGTTTTAAATGCAGTTTTCGCAGAACAAATTTCTCGCAGTCTCTATATATCTTTAAAATGTTCCATACGTTTTAATTTTTGTTCAAAATTCTCAATATTGCTAAAGGATAATTTTGGTACATACTATAACAAGTCTGTGGATCGTTTTTCGGTTTATTAAAGTCCTCAAACTACACTAGTGTGCAAAACTTAAGCAACAAACACAAAATGGTAATTTCTGAACACATGAGTTACTCAAAAGGGAATTCTATAAAGAGCAAGTGTAGAAAATAAGTACCCTAACAGCACAGCCAGTTGATGTGAAGTCTCCTTGACGTCACAAGTGTCACAGTTACTACAGTGACACAAAATATGGATGTTTCACTCGTCTCATTATTACTCTCAAATGATCGTTATATGGTGACTCCACTGAAAAGTCACTATGACTGTTGCTTTGTGATGGGTCACCTGGTGACATTACAATGAAGTCACCTTATGATTCTCACGTGACTGTCATTTAAAGACTCAATTTTGAATTCATTGTGAGCATTGCGTTGTGATGAGTTTTAAATAATGTCACAATGAAGTCACATGGTGATTTTCAGGTGACCGAGACTATACTGTGAAGCCACCATTGCACTCCTTTGTGAAAAGTCACCAGATGATTTCATTTAATGTCACTTGGCAACTCGTCACAAACAGCTATCATTCTGACTTTACAATGGAGTCTCCAATTGGACAGTCACATGATAGTCACAGGGTGACTTCACTGTAAAGTCACCTGGTAACTCGTCACAAAGCAGCAGTCATGATGACTTCTCATTGGGGTGACCAAATGAGAGTAAGAATGAGAGTAATGAAAAATATCACATTTTAGTTCATTGTGGTGACTGTGACACTTTTGCGACCATTTGTGATCTCAAGGAGACTTTACATCGACTGGCTGTGCTGTTAGGGTAGTACCTATTTTCTACACTTCCTGTTTATAGAATTTCCATTTGAGTACTCAAGTGTTCGGAAATTAGCATTTTGTGTTTGTTGCTTAAGTTTTGCACAGTGTAATAGTAAAGTCTGTTAACATGTAAATTTTTAATAAAATTTTAGTTTTATTGCCAGTTTATAATTATTGTTATTTTCGATAGCTATCCACTTGATTAAAAAATGGATGCCGAGTTCTTTTAATAGAATTCTTTTAAGGAATAAAATGAATGAAAGTGAAAAAATATTTAGAAAATTAGAACACATGGGGCATTAAAAAATAAATAATTAACATATTTAAAACATTTGAATTGGTAAGGTCCAAAACCGCTTCCCTACGTCGCTAACCTAATTGTAGGAAAACATGTTTTACAGGCACAATAAGAGGGATTTTCAAAGACTTTTTGTTGTGCATAGAAGATAATAGAATAAATCATAGTTTATATGTCTCTCAGGTGGCTTTAATGAACGATGTATAAGTGAAAGGAATTGTAATCAAAATTTTAATTTCAAGAGGCAAAGAGTTGGAAAAAAATAGAGCACTTAATATTACGTTGAACCAATTCTCAAAGCATCATGAATGAGTAAAAGGTAAGGTCCGAAACCGCTTCCCTACGTTGCTACGTTAGTTGTGAGAAAACATTTTTTACAGGCACGATAAGAGGGACTTTCTTAGCCGTTTTTGTTGCACGTAGAAGATAATAGAATAAAAAATAGTTTATATGTCTTTCAAAGACACTAATGAGCGACGTATAAGTGAAAAGAGATAGAGAATATGGAGTAAAAACAATTCTTAAAACGGCTTAAGAGCCTAGATCAGTCATGCGAAGAAACGCGCAAGCTGATGTTAAGTTGATATGGGAAGGTTCTTGGAATATGGGAATGTGGGAAGGTTCTTGGCAGATTTCTCGCTGGCATTTTAATACTTTTAAATGATGTTTTTTGCATAGGATAGCTGAGGTCGATCTCTAACATTGTTAGCTTTTACTTTTTCGATTTTGGTTCCAGTTTTTTTTTTATATAAGCGTACTTTCACTTTCAGAACCGGTTCCAAAATTGAAAATGTCCGCTTATAAAAAAAATTTGTAACCAAAATCGAAACAGTGAAAAATAACAACGTTTAGAGATCGACCTCAGCTATCCTATGCAAAAAAAACATCATTTAAAAATATTAAAATGCGAGCGAGAAATCTGCCAAGAACCTTCCCATAGACTTAACATTAGTTTGAGCGTAATTCGAATGACTAGCGTAGGCTCTTGGCTGTTCTCAAATTCTACTTTCAGACACATTTTTTAATTCATTTTTTAACTTATTCCACATTCTGTACATTTATTATTGAATTCATAGTAATTATTATATCATTCATTCATTTATTGAATTCATAGTACAGAACTTTTCATTGAATAATTTCCTGTTGGTATAATATTAATAATGAAAAAAAAAAACTTTTAATATCTGCTGTCCCCTTTAATATGTTTTGAGATTTGATTATACGTAATATTTAAATGCTCTTTTTTCTACATTCCTTCCTTAAAAAATGTTTCTCCATTCTGTACAATGGCAAATCGTGCAACTGGCTGTTACGCACTGGCTGGGTACTTTTCCATGGCCAGTGGTTTGAAAAGTAGGTGAAGAGCCAGCAAAATAAAATTCCAAATCTTCAAGGGGATGGCGGAGCTTCCCCCTTCATCTGGTCATCCTCTGAATTCACTGAGAATAAGAACAATAGTATGAAAAATTGTTATGACTTTTCTAATGGAAAATTACTGTTAGCCAGAAAAAAACTATTTTGTAAGAAGTAATTAAATAATGCTTACATCTTTTTTAATAAAATAATGTACAAAAATTCAAATTTCGCAATGAAATAGGAAAAATAAAACTTGATTATGTAGCAAAAAAAAAATCTTCCGAAAAATCTTCATTCTTCAAATTAAACTTATTTGACCATTATATTAACGTAAAGAGGAAAAGACATCTTCTAGAAATGCATTTTACTTTAGGTTATATATGCATGCTTGCTGCATTTTTGAAAATTTCATTTATCAAAATTGGATACCAAATTTTGATGTTTTATGCATTTTCAATTTTTCAAAAAGCTTTATTTTTTATTTTTATTTTTTAAGTGAAAACAATCTTCAGTCTATCAATACTACTTATGACGCTTTGTTTGAGATCCTTGGATAAAACTAACCTAGAAATTATACAATTTAAGCAATTTTTCTTAGAGTTAGGGGGTTTTATGGGGGGGTTGAAGGGTTATTTGAAGTCCTTGGATTAAATCAGCCCGGAAAATGACATATTTTATAATTGTTTCTAGAATTTTCATAGGGTTAGAAAGGTTCAAAATTTGAGGATGCTAATGCTAAATCCGCATCACAAACTTTAATTTATATCTTACCAAAAAATAAACCGATTGAAATGTTTCTGTTTTAATCTGATATAATGAATGGACCCAAACATAATCTAGGCATATTTTTTTTTCAAAAAACATATTTTTAATTATAAAAATTAATAAATTTATATTAAAATATCAGAAACTTTTCATTAATTTTTACATAAACAGAATCAGCGTCATCGACATATGCTTATATGCTTTTACAACTCTTTCTAAAGTTATAGAAAAAGGTACTTTTCGACGGTGTAAAAGGGCCGTCTCCCATTATCATTTGATCACAGAAAAAAAATCTTATGAAATGGCAGGGAAAAGTCCACAGAATTGGCTTTTATATATTGTTTGTTTATTTTATATATAAAAGTACTGTAAAATTTTCCCGTTACTTTTCTCTGTAACATCCTAATTTTATTTTTCTAAATTTATAGATAAACCCCTAACACATTTTATTTTATATCTCAATGAAGTTTTAATAAAGCACATAAACTACATTCTATAATCCAAAGAAAAATTATAAAATGGGAAAAGTGAGTGTTCCCATTGAGAAAATAAGTTGGCATAATTTTTAATATGTAGACAGCTCCTAAACATACACTGTAAAACATTTGCAGCAGAGTAACAGGTCAGTCGACCGATTTTGTAAAAAACGGTTATATAACCGTAAATTAACAGTGTATTGACCCTAATATGAGCAATATTATGGTCAAAATACCGTTAAATTACGGTTATATGTGGTACGATCATTCGACCGTTTTCTATAAAAACGGTCGACTGACCTGTTACTCTGCTGCAAAACTTTTTACAGTGTAATTCACGCATAGAATTAAATAGTAGACATTATTTTCGGTCAATTGGTATTTTTAATTTTTTGTATACGATTATGTGCATCAAAATTAGTAGGGAGTGATCACTTTTTTTTTCCAGAACTGTACTTGTAAATTGTATGAGCACTGCCCAGAAGCATAAGAAATTCACTATTAATAATTATTTTTCGATTCCCCTCCTCCTCCTGCTCCCTTTAAAAATCGACTTGTTTCCCTGTGTTTCGTGTACCCTACTTAGGGAACCAACAATTTAAATTATAAATCAAGCAAAATAAAAAGCGTTAAATATAATCACTTTAACATATCACATTTCACAATAACAAAAAAATCCTTCAGAAAAACAAAACAATGAATCGAAAAAACTACTTTTTTAACACCCAGTTTCTACCCTAAAAATTTTAAGAGCTGCAAAATTAGAACTGAAGTGAAATGATCATTCACATATTCCGAAAGACTGAAAACATTACTTACACGTGTGGTCGACAATGGAGTTCGTGTAATATCGGCTTCTGTTTTACGAGGCGTTGTCTTCACATTATCTCTAGGGATACCTCCTATCTGAAACAGACAAATCCCGGAGGATTCCTGAACAATATGATGGATGGGTGGGTCTTATTTCTAGTCTTATCCCCCCCCCCCCCTTATGCGCAACAACATTTTATTCTGCATGTCACACAGTGGACACCCACCAGACGATAATTTTGTGAGACTACATCTATCTGGAGGTGTCTCAAAGGACCCGCGTTAGATCTGGATATTAGGTTTTTATATCGATTTTAAGAATTCCCTAGAGAGATTGTTCGGGCGCCTTCAAAATGCAGACTGAGAGATCTTATAATGTTATTCCAGCGGAACGGTTTAATAAAGTTGTATTTTTTTTTTCACCCTTTCTAAGCAGCAGTGAAAATCAATATATACTTATAGGATATCCTGAAATGGACTGAAAGCTTTTTTAATTCAATGATAAGTAAACGTTGAAAGGTATTGAAGTAATTTTTGCAAGAGATTAATGTGTGAGTTCAGGAATTTCTTTTACTACAGTTCCTTGATTTATCTCCAACTATCAGTGATAAATGGCGATGCATAGATTATGAAAAACTTTCTAACACTTCCAGAATACTTTAACGAAATTTCACTGATTAAAAGGGTAAAGAAGATACCCCAATAAACAAGGTCAAGGCAGGCGGGGAGGCCTACCTTTCGGCTTAAGCTCAACTAGCCCCGTCCAACCTCAGTAAACAAGATCAAGGTCAAATCGAGAGGGGTGACTGAACAGCTGCACTTAAACATGCTTTCTGTAGAATATGGTGTGCAATAGATGGAAATATACTCATTTTTTTGTACATCCCTGTATATTATCTACAGATTTTTATTCATGCCTCATATAAAGCTATCGTATAAAGCATATAAAGTATCATATTCTACAACAAGCATCTTATAGTGAACCTATGTAATGTATATCAATTTCATTATGTTTGAAATAGTATTAAAGAGCACTGAAAAGAGTGTTTCCCCGAAAACCATTATTATAGTTGATTTTTTTTTTAGTGTCCCTGTAAAATGAACTATAAATGCTACACACTTCATTTCAATAGCGAACATACCTTAGTAAATTTCAGTAACAATTGCAATTACATTGCAATTCTAGTATATTTGCGAGAGTTAGAGCCCGAACAGACGGCAGACGGCAGACAGACAAATTGAAATCTTAATCACCTTTTAACTATGTTGGAAAATGCTGAAAAAAGGTTCAAATTTCACTCAGATTTTAACCTTCTTTCTGTTTAGTTGTTGAAACGCCAAAAGAATTATTTACTATTTGAAATTGCAAGGTTATTTTAAACAGTGAAATAACTTGAGACAAAGATTGAGCCTGCAGTGCCCTCTATCATTGATAATTGAAACTAAAACAAGAAAACGCAGAAAATAAATCCCTGACTTCACCCATTACTCGCTTGCAAGAATAACTTGAATAGTTCTCACCGTTTACCTATTTTTAGGTGCATTCCTAATTATGTAAATACGTAGCACCTATAGTCGTCGTCTGGTCCGTTCGTCTGTCTGTCTGTCCGTCCATCTGTCCGCATATAACAGCGCAAAAACTACCCAGCCAAATGATTTGAAATTTAATATGTATATCCTATGCTGAATTTTGTCGAGTCATTTCAAATTTTATGAAAATCGAATCAAAACTGAAAAAGATATTAATAAAAATATTTATTAAGTAATTTGATTTTTTTTTAATTGGTACTTTTTTGTTATAGCAGCTTCCGAGGATTAATCGTCAAGCGACCGGGATGTATCATTCTATTAAATCTTACCATACGTAATTAATTCAGTGATATCATATGATAGGTAATGATACTAGGTTGCCATGGTGATTACGTCCTATTTAAAATGGAATCATATTATTTCCGTATTACTGAATTTAAAAACCGAATTTGTATACTAAAATTGTTTAATTATAGCAATCCTACCGACAGGTTTTGGATAGATGTTTCCGGAGAATTAGATCTTAAATGGAAAAAAGTCTAAATATGGATTTCAAGTTCTGAAATTTTCAAAGCTAGGCTTAAGTTTCCCATTGGATTTTTCAGTAAATCTAAACAAATGATAAAATGTTGGCAACTTAAAATGTACTTATTTTATTACGGAAATGAATCCTAACATAATAACAGACGATATAACTCATTTCACTGAAACTAGTTATAGTACGAACGCACCTCATTTGTCATGTTTGACGTACAATTTCCAACATGTTGAGTCTTAAAAACGTTCAGTCCCTCCTACAACACTCCGTATTCATCCATTCATTACATTATTTATTTTTAATGATAACGGCAAATAACTTTATAGAATGGATGAATTAATCATAAGAAGTTTTATGTAAAAGGAGACTAAAGAATTCTGTAAAGATAATTACATGTGTTTTCACGAATTAAAGTATTCTTCAGAAACAACTGGTAGCATTCAACTTATGAACGATATTCTTAAGAGCAAGAATTTACCAGCTTCTATTTCTTTACCCTGTTCCTTTGAAAGATGATGGAAGTACGAAAAGTAAAATGTAAATAAATAAAATCGCGTATGATGTAAAGTAGAGGATGTGCCACAAATCCGTTCATATTTCAACAATTCATTAAAAAATTCCCGTATTGAAGTATCAGAGTACAGCTTGCACCGTAAGTTTTGCAAAAGAAAAAAATCTGCAAAAGAAAGATCCATTGAATAAGTTAATCAAAGCATCTAATGATCTAATAAAATCAGTAAACTGGCCACCTGAAAAAAAATCGATTAAACGTAATTTCACACCGAACATCCCTATGATTTTTGGTAAACTGAAAAATCACAAGACTCCATATAAAGTAAGACCTATTGTAAATAAAACGATCAGCCCAATATATGACATTGAAAAATATATGAAAAAATAATCCTCCCCTCAGAAATTTCTATCAATTCAACAAAAAGTTTCATACAAAAGTTAAAAGAATATGAACCACAGCCTGATGACTACATGTTCAGCCTGGATGTCCTAAACCTCTATCCGTCTGTTAACTTGAAAGAAATGACAGATCTAATCAATAATAAAATAAAAAAGTATTATACAGAATCTAATTTAAGTACTCTATTACAAAGCGCAACAAACCTGATCCTGAACGAAAGTTATTTTAAGTTCAATAACAAAATATATAAACAAATTAAAGGGGTACCTATGGGATCCCCAATTTCTAATATAGTCGCAGAATGGAAATTAAGAAATCTAGAAACAATAATCATAAACGAACACAAAGCTGAAATTAAGCTATGGCTTAGATATGTAGACGACATATTTATTATCACAAATAAAAGTATTAATCTAGATAACCTCCTTGACAAATTAAATTCGTATGACAAGAATATCCAGTTTACAATAGAAAAAGAAATAAAGCATTCGATCAACTACTTAGATGTAAAAATAACTGATGATATAACTAAAATAAATACTACAGTATATAGAAAACTCACATCAAACTTAAATATAATCTCCTATAAAGCCGATACTCCACTACCGTACAGATTAGAAGCCATAAATACATATATAAATAGAGCCCTACATGTTTGTTCAACAGAAAAATCACTAAAAGAAGAATTCAAAATCATTGAAAACATAGGTTTAAAGACAGGACATCCGAGAAAAAATATACTTAAACTAATTGAAAGAGTAAAAGAAAGAATTGGCCATATACAACCAGACAGAAGAATCTAACATACACTCCTCCTATAAAGTGGTTTGGCTGATCAGATCATATTTCGTAGTTGTTGTACGTGATCAAATAAAACAATCCACATGAACCAGGTTCGTGTATAATAAAAAAACTCCAGAATAGATGACAAGTCGTTTTATTGTAAGATCACCATGAGGATGCGAAGATGGTCGCGGACAGAAGAGGGGGAAACAAGAAAGGCCGCTCTTAAGCAGTCATTATTATGCGGAGACAGAAGACGAAGTGAGTTGTTTTCACGATACAAGTTGGAATTGCACTGACAAGAATCTCGCCAAAATAGGGTTGTTACAGAGTGTCTAGGCGTAAATACTTTCAGACAGAGATAGGCATAACCAATGGTATTTACCCAGTAGGGTCACCAGATTTTGGCGACAGGACGAATTTTGATTCAAAAATTAATATCACCCTGGCGATTATAACCGACAAATATCTTTCTCATGAGAACGGATTTTCGACAGACAAAACAGTATGTGCTTTTAACAATGAGAATATATTTTTAGACCTGGGTGTGAGTGATTGAGTTATTACCACTACCATATAAGGGCATGCATTTGGGCCAAATGGAAGATTCGCATAACTTTTGTAGCCACAAAAATGTGCTATGCACATATTGTGTTATAAGCTTGGTTACGGAAAGTAAAATTATGAAAAGGCATCTGTGCTGATTTAATTCTTTTCTTTTTTTTTATTTTAATCGAAAAGCCGTGAGATATTAGTGATCGAGCATAAGTGAAAATGAAAAAGGGAAAGGGTATAAATTACAGCAGGCTTATTGTTTGAAGTTAAAGATAACACGATTAAATTTTGACAAAGGAAGGGGGAAAATATAAATTAAATAAAGGATAGGGTTTGTTAAAACTTAATATATGATTCTCATATCATATACAGGGTGATTCATAAAAGATGGGCAGAACTTTAAGGGGTTATAGTACACTTAAAGACAAATAATATTAAATAGGAGACTAAGGGTCCCAGACGTATTCCCAAGGAGATAGGGGGCATTAAAGTTTAGGGTCCGAAATTTCAAATGATTATAAAACATGGAAAAATTGGTCGATTCGTTTGCGGTTTTTGCAAAAAATTTTCTTTATGCCAGTATTTTCTTGAAATAAAATTTTAAAGTTCAATTTCAAAAAATGCCGATAGGGGGCGCTTTAGACTTTGGAGTAACAAACAACTATTTTTTAACGTTATTTTTTGTATTTCTTTAAATGATTTCGAAAGCTTAGACTTAAACTTAAATTTTGATCTAAAAATCTGAGTCCTAACGAGTAGTTAAGTAGCGTAAACTGAAATTTGAAATTTGAAACCCTTCTCCCCCCAGAACAAAAATCAGTTATTCCCGATCTTTGTGTCGTAGATTAGGCTCTAACTACTGCCGCGTTTTGCTAAAATTATTCTTTATGTCAGTATTTTCTTGAAAATAAATTTTAAAGAAAATTTTCAAAAAATTCCGATAGAGGGCGCTTTAGACGTTAGGGTTTAAATTTCAGGCATGCTCCGTCTGAAAGTTTACATATAATCAATGCACAATATAAGAAAAAAAATATAAACACATACAAATATAAAAAATGAAAATGAAAATGGAAATGAAAATGGAAATGGTATACCAAAATTTTGCTACTGGTCATCATAGTGTACACTATTTTATTCCTTGAGTCCATGGTTTCTTAACAGTTTATTTTTGTAGATGTAGAAATTATTGTTGTTGTTTTTGCTGTTCCGGAACATATAGCAGTTTAATTACTCTACATATATATAGTGATGACCAAAATATGACCAGAAAAGTTGCATTATCATCAACTAATGTTTATTTTACTGATAACTGGTCGTAAGCATGCTAAATGAATTTAAAATGTTCATAACTCTGAACATCATGAGCCATCATGAGTCATAAGCTTATGTTAAGTTGCAACTACAATATAATAAAATTCTCTTTGTTCGAACAGAATATAAGATACTAATATATATAATATTATATAAAATAAACATCAAGTATATAAATGCAAATACAAAATATAAAAATAAGATACAGTTACAATTACAGTTACATTTACTGTTACACATGTGTAAAAATGAAATACAAAAATGATGAAGATAAAAATGAATAAAATTTGGGTTTAAAAATAGTAAAAATTTGTGCATTCGCACAGGACAGGATAGGGAAAGTGACACACGATCCAAAAAAAATTCCTGCCCTAAATCTTGTCTAAGGACAAGTGTGATGGCGCAAGTTTAGGACTATTGCCTTATTTGTGGAGGGAATATTTAGGGCGAGGTCCACATTGTTGTCACAACATAGACCCCGTTGCTCCCGCAGCAGTAATGCAACAAACTGAGGAGCAGTCTCGTATACTCATTTTGACAGGGGATTTAAGGTGAATTGGAATATCAATTCGAATGTGTCTCTCATTACAATGGGGTGGAAGATCCTAAGGGCAATAATTTTGAACAGATCACCACTCCGAAAGGGAATAATTAGAAAAATAAAAATATATATACACCTAGTGTATGTCGAATAAAAGTCAATCCTAGAGTAATGAGAGAGAGTTTTGTCAAGTTCGGTAAAAATGTTAAGTCATGAGGTACATATTTACTTAATTAGTATTATTAAAATTTTAAAAAAAACTGACCTTAAGAGAAAAAAAAATTTAGTGCAATTAATGTTACTATAATTATGTTTATAGCTATTTATGAGATTTAAAAAAAATATGACGACAAAAGTTAAGATTTTTTTTTTTTTTATAAAGTGTATATGCGCAAACACCCCATAAACATAAAAGATAATGTTCACAACAAGATTGCCATATCTGCCATTCCCTTGATGAAACAAACTTGGACCAGCCGAGAACTTTCACAAGGAAACATCAAATATAACATCAGTATATTGTGTACATCAATATACACAAGTGTGAACAAAACCAAAAATTCGCACAAAATACAACAATTATAAAAATTATACGCTATTTTCTAGGTCTTAAATTATAACGTGTTGAATAAGTTGAAGAGTTAATATTATTGTAACCATCATGACTTGTAAGTAAGTGATCACTTCTTGGTGGAGCGATGATTAACCTATCAATGTGTACTCTAAAAGCAGAGTCATCAGGTGCATGTAAGCGTTTGATTGAAACAGAGACAGGTGAATATTTGTGTATAACAATGTAAGGTCCAGAATATTTTGGTTTGAACTTATCTACTGATTTTAAATACACTATATCTTTATTCATAATTTTTCTTAGTTTAGCACGTTTTTGAAAATGATCATTTCTTTTGTTTTGAGAGTCTTTGATGTTATTGTATGCTTTCCTGTAAATAGAATTTAAATCTTGTAACAATTTGTAAGCTTCAAAATCTTTGTCTAGAACTTGATTGACATTATGGTCATAAGTATCAAATATCAAGGATAGTTCTCTTCCAAAGTGAAGCAAGTTGGGAGAATATTTTGTGGAGGAATGTAGAGATCCATTATAAAGAGATTTATGAATTGATAAAGCATTTTCAAAAGTGTGACCTTCTTGAAGTAAAGTAGAAACAGAGTATTTAATTGATTTATTGACTCGCTCCGACACGGCATTGCTTTGTGGCCTCGCTACACTGGAATGACGTACCTTTATGCCTAATGTGTCGTTAAATTTGTCGTATATGTGTGAAGTGAATTGTTTTCCCAAATCTGACAAAATTACGGAAGGTCTTCCAAAGATAGTTATGTAACTGAATAAACACTTAATTATCTTTTCAGAAGTGATGGTACGCAAAGGGAAGAGTTCTAGGTGTCGAGAAAAATGGTCAATTACTGTCAATACCGACTGTCCATTAGTAAAGGGACCGACCAAATCAACACTGACTGTATCTCCTGGATGCGTAGGTGTGTATGTAGGTTATAGTGGAGCAAGTGGAGTTTTGTGATGTTTTGCCTGTAAACATTTTGTGCAAGACGCTACAAAATTTAAAGTGTCAGCATACATTCCTTTCCAAAAATATTTTTTTTGTGACAAATGCATAAGTTTTTGTTAATCCAAAATGTGAAAAATGACATATTGTTAGAACTTTGGCTTTTAATGAATTTGGGACAATAATGTGGTAAGAAAAGGTGTCATTACAAATATTTTCTTTTTTTAACATTAAAACCTTTGAATCGGGATGAATGAAGTACATAGGGAATTGTTTCGATGAGCCATTTTGCATAATTTCGTTGTAAATTTCGGATAATTTTGTGTCTTTCTTTTGTTCGTTTACAAATGTTTCATTTGAAATTTCCAATAAAGGGTCTTTTTGATTCTTGTTACCAATAACTAAGTAATTTAGAGAATGTGTACCGTATGATAAATGATCATTATTAGTGTCTGGAAGATCATTATCTACAATTGGCAAAGCATATGGTTCATTGATGAGCTCTGGGTTGGAATTTAAATCACTTGTGTTTTTCTCGAAAGAACATCTGGACAAATAATCTGCAAGTACATTTGAAGAACCGGGAATGTGATCGAAAGTGTATGTATATTCTGATAATTCTGTTAACCATCTAGTTGTTATATCAGCGGGATTAGTTGTTTTCTTGTATTTTTTTAAAGGAGCACTATCGGATAAAATTACAAACTTTCTGTTATATAGGTAGTATTTAAAAGCGATTACAGATTTGTAAATGGCCATTAATTCAAGTTTTAGTGCTGGATAACGTTTTTCAGACTGTTTAAGAGATTTAGAAAAAAATGCAATGGGAAGTAATTGTCCTTCATGTTCCTGTAACAGAGCACCCCCTATGGCTATAATTGACGCATCTGTGTTTACATAAAAAGTTTTAGACCAATCGGGTAAACGAACCATGGGAGACTTAAAGAACACCTGTTGCATTTGATCAAATAATTTTTGATGTTTTTGAGTCCATTTAAATGTTGTTTTTGGTGTAGTGAGATCTATAAGTGGTTGGATGAGTTTTGAAAATGAAGGAACTAGAGATTTATAAAATGTGACAAGACCAATAAACCTTTTTAATTGTGTTTTTGTTGTCGGGGTAGGAAAAGAATTTATTTTGACAATATTTGATTGGATGGGAGAAATGGAATGATTTTCAATGTGAAAACCTAAGTAGTCAACAGCGGTTTTGTGAAATGAACATTTATTGGGCGAGAGCGTTAAATTATATTTCGATAAAATTTCAAGTACTTTCTGTAATTTTGCACATGTTTCCTCAAAAGAATTAGAACCAAAGATCAAATCGTCTTGATATGCAAAAATACCTTCTATTTCTAATTCATCAATAATAGTGTCCATTAAATTTTGAAAGAAACTACTACTATTCTTTAATCCAAATACCAACCTTTTAAAACGAAAAGTACCGTATATGCATGTGAATGTAAGTGGATCTTGATATTTTTCAGGTAAATTTATCTGATGGTAGGCCTGTTGAAAATCTAACGAAGTGAAATATTTATATGCAGATAAATTTGAAATAATTGTCTGTATTTTGGGAAGTGGATATGAAGATCCTTGTAAGACGGAATTTAGCATTCTTAAATCAAGAGCAAGTCTGTATTTTTGTTTTGCAGACCCATCAGACTTCTTTCTAACCAGCAAAATAGGACATGCCCATTCTGAACAGTTACGTTCAATAATATTTGCTTCCAGAAGTTGATTTATTTGCTCTTTCATTTCTTGGTGTAACGATTGTGGTACCGGAAAAGGTAATGTTTTGATTGGGTAGTCATTAATGAATTTGAGATTTGGAATAACCTTGTCTGTGTGACCTAATGTTTTCATTGATTTAGAAAAAGAACTGTAGTATTTTAGCAATAATGAGCCTAAGGTTTTTGCTTGTTGAGTGTCTAGATGTTCCAATTTGAAGTCTTGTATTGTTAAATCTTCCTTTCTTTTTTTTTAAGACCTCATCTGAAGCTTGAATATAATTGCAAATAAACTGTTGTAAATTATCATGAGGTTGAATATTGAAGCTGTTGATGTTGTCACATGACTTCATGGTCTGTGAAAAATTGTCACTTTTAGATGGTTCCATAATTTCTGAAACTTCATATAAAATTCCTATTCGTGCATTTTTGTTTATGTGTACTGGTTTGTTAGAAGAATTTTGTAAGAATATGTATACATGTGATTTTTGTAGGTGTTTGTTATGATTTTCCCGATCGACCGATTCAACATCATTATTGTTACCTAGCAGACTGTCATAACAAATAATTTGTTTATTAGAAATAGTGCTTTCAAAACAGTACTGCATTGAAGGGTTTAAAGAATCAGTGTCGATGGAAATCCATGTTTTCTCATGTGGTTCAAGTTTTAATTTATGCGCAAGGCGAATCGTTTTGACTGAATTTGACGGAGAGTTTACATGTTCACTTAGAAGATTTATGTCTTTGCCATCAGCTGACGCGCTAAGTAATGGCACGTGAAATTCATTTGTTGACATTCTATTTTTGTGAACATCAATTATGATCCTGTGTTTATGAATAAAATCAAATCCTAATATTCCTTGAAAACTAGAGGTATCGGGAATGTCAACAATATAAAAGTTGTGGCTAAAAGATTTGTGATGAATTCTGATTGATGCTTTTATACATGCGGTGAAGTCAACATCGGAATTTACTGTTTTAAGAGTAACTGTTGTGCCTAACCTTTTATATTTAAGATTGTCCTTAATAGAATCGAAAAGGGACTGTGATAAAAGAGAAATTGTCGACCCTGTGTCTAAAAGTAAAATTGTGTCTGTTCTTGCTATAGAGGCCTTTATAAGGGGGAGTGCTGGGGAATTATTATTCACATTTGAAATAACCTCAACTTTCTTTTCGTCACTTGATGATGCAGTTTGCGATGAACTTTCAGTTGATCTGTGCACTGTTTGTGACGACCCATTCCTGGTCATTTTTATGTTTGTTGTGGTCTGTGAAGCGACCGAATTGACTAACCTTTCCTTAGAAATTTTTGGAAGAGCTTCATCAAACGACCATGGGAATGTAGGGCAAGTTGCTGATGTTAAAATGTTTTCCTGAGATGCAAAGCCATCAGCTAAATTACATCTCCTTAATAGTTTAAAGATTCCCCTTTCTGATAACTTTTTTTTCGAAAATTTGGATTGAATTTGTAGTTTTGATATCCACCTCTATTCGCATTTGATCTTCTCCATTTAAAACATAATTTTGCAGTGTGGCCACGTTTCAAACACAACTGACAAGTGGGTGGAGAATTCGATTTGTTATGTTTATTTGTGCGGACATATCTATGACCAGTGTGTCTTGTTTTAAAGTCCTTTTTATACTGATCATGCGAGTTTTGTGGGCGAGAGGGTTGATTATGGGTGTTATTTTTGTCCTCGCTACCTGTTAACGACAAAGCGTTAATTTTTTCATTTAGTGATTTCAACTGCATTGCGATCGTGTCTGCGGAGCTAGATGACGCGCAGGGCTGCAATATTTTCTCGTTTTGCATAATTTCCCGGAGAGTTTGTGCTCTATCTACTGCTTGTTTATACGTTGATATTCCCTCTTCTTGTATTTTTACCCTTAAATTCGAGGGAATCGCTGAAATAAATTTTGTAAATTTAATATTATCAAGAGCCGTTCTATCTGTTATAGTGTCATGCACGCGAGCAGTGAGAGTGTTAATACGATGGGCTAAATTTCTAATTGATTCTTCTGGCAATAATAATAGATTATTAAACTCAATAAGCGCAGCTGTTTTACTCGGGGGAGCGAAAAATGCTCTGAACTCTTTCTCGACGAAATCCAAATCATTAGATTTATATATTTCAGGGTTTTGCGTAAAAAAGGTTAAGGCTGGGCCTGTCAATTTTCCACCCAGAAACTGAATAGTTTCATCTTGTTTCCATTTTTGTATACGGGCTAATGTTCGTAACTGGTTAAAAAAAAAGTCTAGTAACGTGGGTTCACCATCAAAATTGGTCACTTTAAAAGTTAGTTTTCTGGCCATGTTTGGCTAACGAGTGAGCAAATATAAATATTTTGTTTGCAATAAATTATTAGCTAAATAAATCTTTACCTTAAAATATTAAAATTCAGGTGGGGAAAATTTTGTTTACCTAAAATATTCATAGTAACTTACCAGAAAATATTTTACCGCAAAAAAAATTACTTATAAGCAAAATATATAATAAATGAATAAATAAAATGAATGCAATCTCTCTTTCTTTTTTTTTTTTTTTTTTTTTTTAAAAAGAAAAAAAGAACAAAATACCTATATCTCCAGAATGAACAATTATTCACACCAAAAATATATTATCTTTCCTTTTTATTATTATCCATCTATATTTTTTTTAATTTTTTTTTTTTTTTTTTTTTTTTTTTTTTTATTCGAAAAGCCGTGAGATATTAGTGATCGAGCATAAGTGAAAATGAAAAAGGGAAAGGGTATAAATTACAGCAGGCTTATTGTTTGAAGTTAAAGATAACACGATTAAATTTTGACAAAGGAAGGGGGAAAATATAAATTAAATAAAGGATAGGGTTTGTTAAAACTTAATATATGATTCTCATATCATACCTCCCATTCCATATATAAAAGGTGTATCTTTGAAAATAAAACGAGAATTAGAAAAATTAGGAAAAATAGTCCCACTAACCCCCTCCGGTCCGCACTCCATCCCTCTTCCAATCAATAAGAAATGAAATAGAAAAATATGAGGAAATACAAACAGCAGGAATATACAAAATAAATTGTCTAAACAGCGGGAATGAAAAACTTACTTACATAGGAAACACGAAGAGGAAAATAGAGGAAAGAATGAAAGAACATATCAGAGATATAAAACTAAATAAACAGTCAACAGCTCTTGCAAGATTAAACACTAAAACCCCAATCAAACATGAAACCCTACAAATACAGAAAATAGCGAACTACGAAAATCTACATAATGCTCTAATAAGAGAAGCAATAGAAATTAATACATCCAAAGCCGCATGCAATGAATGATATGGTACATTCAGTGATTGATTGCCGCTGGAAAAAGATGTTAGAGGGGGGGGGGGAGAATTGAATGACGATAGGGGGAGCTCTTCAACCAGCAGTCGTATATATAGCGAAGATTAAAAAGCTTGAAGATTATAACTGATGATGCTCTAGCCAGAGCGAAAGCGCCTTTGTGGAATGGTGAAGATTTTTATTGAAACTGTTTTAGATTTTTGAAATGAGGGACGTTTTTGGTGAAAATTTTTAACCATGTTTTTAGATAATGTCTGAATATAAATTGGTAAGATGGACAATAAATAGTAAATTTACAGACATTAACAAATGAACACCTGTTTTTAAAGAAAAAAATAGTTTACATAAACTTTGAAATATATTTTGCCACAGAACTTCCGACCATTTGCCATGTTTTATGGTGCAAACCGCACTTCTATACGGCAATACGTTAATTTGTTAGGAGTTTTAGATAGCTTTCATTACAAAAAGCTACCTATTGCAGCCGTTCGGAAAAAAGCAATTCCAAAAAAATTTGGTATATTTTCACCGATCATGAGCCCCAGACCCCCAAACCACCCTCCGTTTAAATGTTGATTTATATACATTTATATATATATATATATATATATATATATATATATATATAGTCTATATATATATATATATATATATAGTCTATATATATATATAGTCTGGACCGAATTCGTTGACCAGCTTCATTCGCCATCTTATTTCAAAATGGCGGCCAGTTAATTTTTTTTTAATTTTTAAAAATTCAAAAAGATGTACAAAAAAAGTAAAAAAATGTTTATGTTAAGTGTTAGAACGTGATACAAGGATTCTGGAACATTTTTTGTTTTTGCTATATCTTAAAAAATGGCTGAGATATGGTAGTTTGAAATTCTAGGGTGACTGAGATTTTTAAACAATCTGATATTTGTTATGCTGTAACTCTCGTATTTATGTACCGATATGAATGTGACTGACCATGTGTACAGAGCTTACCAAGGTCTTCAAATTCAAAAAGAATTCAAAAAGATGTATAAAAAAATTATAAACTGAAAAAGTTGTTTCCGTTAAGTGTTAGATCGTGATACAAGGATTCCGGAACATTTTTTGCTTTGGTTTTATCTTAAAAAATGGCATAGATATGCAAGTTTGAAATTCTAAGGTGTCTGACATTTTGAAACAATCTGATTTTTGTTATGCTGTAATTCTCATGCTGAAATTCGCATTCAAATTCAGTATTAACGAAAACCGGGATTGAATTTTCTATAATCGAGTTCCAAGCATTTAGCTTCAGGTGTTTGAGTAAAATGGGTTGAATTTTGAAAAACATGGAATATGAAAGCTACCTTTTCCTCCCGGTACAGGCCGGAAGGACTATTGAAATGTGAACGGATATATCAAACTATCAGAAATATATTTTTTTCTTTTTCCACAAATTATTCCGCTTTTTGAAAATACTTGCGATGTAAACCGCACTCCAATACGACAATTAATTAAAATTGTTTTGTGAATTTTCGAAATCTAAACTTACTTTATGGGTCTTTTTGAACTATTTTTTAAACTGTCACAAAATCCCCGGCTCTTTGACAAGTCTTATAGTGCAAACCGCCCTCCGGTACGTCAATTTAATATTTTTTTAAATAAATTTTCGAAATGGAAATGGACTTATGGGTAACCCAGTATTATAGGGAAATCAGAGGAGCTTGGATGATAATATATATAAATCACTAAAATGGAATAACGTATGCAGACAAGGTTCACAGAACAGCAATAAATCCTTTCTCCATTCACAAGTGACTTTGTTTACAGCAATATTATTCGTTACCCTGCAATTAACTATCAATCTTGCGTAGTTGTTTCAAATAAACTGAACAATGTGAAACACGCAGTCTGGTTTTACATCAATTTCCTATTTAAACGTCTCAAGGCGATGTACATTTTCAAAAATAAAAATCAGACACTTTCTGATGGTAATGTTGCTGAATTAGAAACATGCACACTATTTTATCCTTAAAAAAATTACCAAAAGAAAGATGGAGTTCACGCAACAAAGACTTGTTTGTCACATCACATGGTAAAGGAGATGAGATGGAATAGTGACGACGGTGAAAAACATCGTTTCGGATGCTCTTCTTAGACGGCTAGTAGTACAGTGCAAACAGCTTCTGTCTTCACTAAATGTACTAAAGCACTGCTAAAAACAATAGACGTGTTATACATTCCTATAAGCGAAATGGACGATTCCATTGTTAAAATGCTTGATGAACGGTAGAATAAAATATTGTTCTAAGCATTCAAAACACACCCTTTACCTTGCCAATTAAAGCAAAAATTGTTGATGGAACAATAGAGTGCTTAACGTAAACATATAAAATAAAATAAATCTAGTGAAATTAGTAGAGGAATGTGAAGCAGGATATATTATTTGTCTATTAATCAGTGGTTTTCTAGAAGTTTTTTTTTTTTAAATCCTTATCTTTAAAGTCCAAAGTATTTTATTTCAAAAGTATTAACCCTTTCCCTTCATTTTTTTATTAATGTTTTTGCATTATAATATAGATTTAAACAAATTATATTTTTTCCCTATCCGCAGATATAAAAATTGAAATTTTATGATGTTTAGAAGTTAAAATATTTCAGTAAAAGCGACATTTATTGGTTAGATCGTACCGTCCGAGACTTACCGAGGCTAACGAAAAAGAAAGGCTACCGCGGTGCTTTACGCGAATCTTTTTTTACAGACCGCCGGAGTCACGTGATGCTCGAATGCACCAATGCAGGCGTACGAAAAGAGCATCACGTCATTCTAGTGGTTTGTAAAAAAAGATAAGTGGAATACACCGCGGTAGCCTGTCTTTTTCGTTAGCCTCGGTACCGTCAATATGACGTCATCGTTACTCTGTGGACATGTTTTTGCTTTATAATATAATCCTGATATTACTAGATGTATGAATACAAATATAAGAAGATAATTTACGTATCTTTTTAGTAATATTATCATGAAGTTTTAAATATTAGTATTCAGGCCCTAATTTATTAACTTGGGGTACCTGGACATACATAACTTTTTGAGACCCGAAAAACACTTATGTTCATATTGATTTGTTTAATAGGCCTCTTTTTATATTTTGGGGCATATTTAAGAACAAAACACATACATCTCCGAGGCCCGAAACACATACCCTGCTGTAAAATAATCTCTGTATAATCCGTTTGTTACCTGATGGTAAGGCAAAAATATAACTATGTCGATTTACTGGTACTTCTGCCTGAAAGTTTGGGAACTCCGCTCTAGTACGAGTCCGAATGAACCAAGAAAGAAAAAAATCACAGTTTTGATCGTCATCCAAAAGTTCCAGTCTCTTGATTATATATTTCTCTTTTACTTGCGAGCAACTTAGACAGACGACATTTTGCTCCATCTATTTAATATGTATGCGCCTTGTTCCCTGGGACGCTAAATGTTCGAGTCTCAAATATAAATAAAGTTTCATTGCTTTACCTAGAATATTCTTATTATCTGGGAGATTTAATTTAACATTTCCTGAGAATAAAATAAGAAATAAGAAAGATTAAACTGTATTGAAACTAAAAGTCCTAGGAAATAAAAAGAGGTGGTAGCAAGGATTCCTTTAATCATTAAAGAAAATATATTCGATAAACTTTAGGATACCGCAATCGATGTCATCTTAGTTTCCGAATGGATGCTCTGTACCCTGCCGTCACGTACAATGGTAACTGAATCAACACTGGGGCGCCGATATGCCTCATTTTGTGACAAGTCCATATGCAAGCTGCCAACTGTTACGCTTTTTTTTATCACTAAATTTTAAGAGCCTACGCTAGTCACGCGAAGAAACGCTTCAGCTAATGTTAAGTCTATGGGAAGGTTATCGCGCGATTTCTCGCTCGCATTTTAATATTTTTAAATGATTCTTTTTGCATAGGATAGCTGAGGTCGATCTCTAACGTTGTTAGTTTTTACTTTTTCGATTTTGGTTCCAGTTTTTTATATAAAGGTAATTTCACTTTCAGAACCGGTTCCAACCGGTTCCAAAATTAAAAATGTCCGCTTATAAAAAACCCGTAACCAAAATCAAAAAAGTAAAAACTAACAACGTTAGAGATCGACCTCAGCTATCCTATGCAAAAAGAATCATTTAAAAATATTAAAATGCGAGCGAGAAATCGCGTGATAACCTTCCCATAGACTTAACATTAGCTGAAGCGTTTCTTCGCGTGACTAGCGTAGGCTCTTAATATTGCTTTTTCCCTTATTTACTTTTCGAATTCTGTGATTAAATAAGTAAAAAATTACTTTAAAAAATCAGTGTAATCAATCGTAAAAGATTTTATCTATACATATGGCGTAACAAAACTAAAATACATAATATTGCATTCTTTTGTTAGTTCTTTTAACCGTTTTTCAACTGTATAGTGCTCAATTTATGGATACCCTGTGACATTATCTGATGACTCATGAAAAAGAAACGGTCATGACGACTTCATATTGTAGTCACCAAATGACGGTCACTTGAAAATCACTATGTAACTAACAAAAGAAGTCATATTTTGGTCGCGTTGAGACAGTGACACTTGAAATCATTTGGGACATCAATATGACTTCATATCGACTGATTGTGCCGTTAGAGAATATGTTCATAAAAAATAAATCATAAAAGCAAGTCTTCTTTGTATTTTAAATCGTACAAAATTTAAAATCTACATCCTAAGATTAACTCTCTCCCGTAATATGGCGAGAAAAGCTTGTCATACGATACAGGAAACAAAATAATTGAAATTTTATTAAAATCGATGCAAATGATTTAAACCTAACTGTTTACAGTTACGAATGTGAAAATTTTCATTCTGTCAATGATATTTCTGTAAAATATTATTTTTTCCCCTTTTAGACAGCTGTGTTTAATTAGATAAAACAAAAAAGAAAATCCCCTTCCCCTTTCAGCAAAAGATTTACCAGAAAAGGTTAATATGCATTAGTAAAGATCAAAATTGTGGAAATAAATATAGCAGATAACAAACAACGTGGTCAGTGTACGTTTGCATGTTTTCGATACTCCGCACATAAGCGATCGAATTCATAAATCTTTATTTTTTTAAAGGAAAAAAAAAGGTGTTTAAAATGAATATTTTGTGGCCGCAAATGGAAGCCAAAATACAACTCAGCACAGCTCTTCACTGCAAGAGGCGTTGTCTTAGCATCATCAATTGCGACCGTCCCTAGAGAGCCCATGCACCGCCGATATCTCCCACGCGGGGCACCTAACAATGTGATGGATGGACGGACTTGATTCCCACCTGACTCACAATCCAGGCATTCCTCATATGCTTATCAAACATTCAATAGAACACAACAGGGCTCCGGCTATAGTAATCGTCCGACGATAACTTGGTAGCTCTCGAATCTTCGGAGGATAGAGCATGCCCTGGGAATCGAGAGCATCATTTTTGTTCACATTTCAATGGAATCCGAAATTTTGTGGAGCTATTTTGATAAGAGACAAGCATGATATTTGGCGAGATATATTTAGATGTATGGGAGACGAAGGGCGTATATGTAAATCTCGCGCCAGTGATCTTTTAGAGACGATGCAAACATCATTTTCTAAAGGTCTGTTGAAAATAGTTTCAGTACATATCATGGATTGAATTTTCTAAATGCATAAATAGTTGAATGAATCAAATATTTGTTATTGGAGAAAAAAATTATGTGTAACGCGTTACTTCGTCTCAATTTAGTTAATTCTTACGTAACTTTCTTTCTTTCTTTTTGTAACTTTACGTGTTGCGACGTGTTGTAATAATAATAATAATTATAATAACATAAATTGTGCCGAAAATCTATTAGATGTGAAAAAATAAATTTCTTACAAGTATAAAAAAAATAAATTTCTTACAAGAAAAATCTTGCCTTTATTTGTAATAACAATTGCCGATTAAAAAAAAAAAAAAATGTTCATGCGTTGGACGGATTTATTTTTTCTAGAAAAAATGGTTTATACTTCTATCTCAGCTAAGAATTATTTACGTATCTAAGAATTATTTATACATCACATTTACAAATTACTTACAAAATTTGGACCATTATAAAAAAAAAAAAAGTTTTTTTACGCTTGCTTTATTACATTAATCGGATGTGCCAGTTCCAAAACCTTCTTCTACCTCACACAGGTTTCACATACACTAAAAACGAATCAGCAGCAATTTATATCAAGATCTAACTGAATCTGAAGTTTTATTGAATTCCTGCGTTAGTTCTTGAGATATGACTATCGCTAAAATCGTGTAAATCCTAAAAAATGCAGCATAGAAGCGCCACCTGATGGGATATTTACACCAAAACCTAATCACCAACAACTTATGCCAACGTCTAACTGAATCTGAAGTTTCATGAAAATCCGTGCATTAGTTCTTGAGCTATAGTTATCGTAAAAATCATGAAAAAAGTAGCATAGCAGCGCCACCTGCTGGATATCTACACCAAAGGATAATCAGTGTCCAGTGTCTATTTATGTCAAGATCTAACTGAATCTGAAGTTTGATGAAATTCTGTGCATTAGTTCTTGAGATAGAGCTATTGTAAATCGCAAAAAATGCAGCATAGCAGCGCCACCTGTTGGCCGATTTACATCAAAAACTAATCAGCACCAATTTATATCAGGGACTAACTGAATATAAAGTTTTATTTAATTCAGTACATTAGCCATTGAAATAGAGAGCCTACAAAATTTTTGTCACATACATACAGACAGACAGACAGAGGTACAGACTCATAGACAGACATTTTCTAAAAAACAGTCAAATCGTATTCAGGACTTTCTAAAACGTCGAAAACCGGAAGTCGAAGATTTTCATGTATCCAATACTTTCTTCTTTTAAAGATAGAAGAAATTAAAAATATATAAATTCGTTATTCTTGAAAGTTTATTTGTCTTTCACATTAAAGTTCGAACACTCGGTGCAGAAAAATTTTGTCTTGTTCCGGAGGTATCAAAATTTTACATACCTGGTGTTTCTGGAAGGTTTAAAAGATATATTTCTAATGTCATAATGAAGTTAACCTTTCAACTAGCACACTGTCGTACATTTTACAATAAACGTGATTTTTTGTTTTCATATTTTATTCAAATATACGGCGCCGAAATGAAAGTTAATTTTTAAATATTTACATCTGAAATAATTTCTCTAATTCTCTGTTATTACTGTTATGGGTGCATTTGTATCTTGCATTTGTAATAACTAATTTGCGTAAAAGATATAGGACGCGTGCCTACTCATGCAAAAAAATTACAGCGCGCATGCTGAAAGGTTAATCATGAGATAAATGAATGAATTAAAGTCTGAATGGTAACTATGTTTAGTATTATGGGTTATTTTATTATAATATCATGGTGCGTAGAGGTACTTATATTTGAATACCACTATTTCAGAATAGTAATCTTCGTCTTATTTATTTATATATCTGAAGATAGATATATAATGTGCGCGCAAGTGGGGCGCAAGAGCGAAAAACATTCTAAAATTGCGGGGGGTTTTTATACTGAAGGAGCTAGACTTTTGAAATTTGGCATGGTAGTTACTTATAAGATGTAAATGCTCTCTAAGAACAAATTCTAAAAAAATTGAAAATGAAAAGGGTGAAATGAGCGAAAAGCGTTCTAAAAACATTCTAAATTACTATTTCTATGGAATCTCTGAAACTACAGAACTGTTTTTTAAAGTGATGGTGACAAATTGATGGTGACAGTCCCTGCTGTAACATAGGCTATATTTTATGTCGGTGCCATTACCCCCAGGGGGTGCAGGAGCGAAAAACGTTCTAGAATTGCGATTTTTGCGGTACTGAAGGGATTAGAAACTTGAAAATGGGCAAGGTAATTATTTATACGATCTATATGCTCTCTAAGAACAAAAAAACAATATCGAAATTTAAAAGGCTGAAATGAGCGAAAAGCGTTCTAAAAACATTCTAAATTGCAATTTCTATGGAATTTCTGAAATTACCGAACCGATTTTAAACGTAATGGTCGCAAATTTATGGTAACAGTCTCTGCTCTAACATAGACTATACTTTTTGTCAGTGCCACTAGCCTCAGGGGCTTGCAGGAGCAAAAAACGTTCTAAAATTGCAAATTTTGTTATACTGAAGGGATTAGAAACTTGAAATTGTGCAAGGTAGTTACTTATAAGATATATATGCTCTCTAAGAACACTTTCTAAAAAATTCAAAATTTAAAAGGGTGATATGAAGGAAAGTGTTCTAAAAACGTTCTAAATTACGATTTCTATGGAATTGTTAAGGACAAAAACTTGAAATTTTACATGGCTGATACATTTTAAGACACAAGTACACACAGAGAACAGTTTTAAAAAAATCGAAATTTAAAAGAGTAAAAGAGAAAAAAAGTTCTAAATTATGATTTTTCTTACATTGACAGGATTAGATACAGTGCTCGCTAAGATTGGTTTGTAAAGAAATTCAAAATTTCAAAGGGTGAAAACAGTGGAAAGCATTTTAAAAGTGTTTTTTATGGAATCTTTAGGGATAGAAACTTGAAAGTCGACATGGCTGTTGCTATTAAGATATAAATAGTCGCACAGAACAATTTGAAAAAAATATCGAAATTTAAAAGAGGGAAATGTGCAAAAAGTTTTCTAAAAACGTTCTAAATTGAGATTTCTCTGGAACTGTTAAGGATAGAAACTTGAAATTCGACATGGCTGTTGCTATTAAGATATAAATAGTCGCACAGAACAATTTGAAAAAAATATCGAAATTTAAAAGAGGGAAATGTGCAAAAAGCTTTCTAAAAACGTTCTAAATTGAGATTTCTGTGGAACTGTTAAGGATAGAAACTTGAAGTTTGACATGGCTGCTGCTTTTAAGACGTAACTGGTCGCAAAAAAAAAAAGAATGAAAATTCAAATTTAAAAAAATTCAAAATTCAAAATGTGAAACGTTCTAAATTATGATTTATTTGCAACTGTTAAGCGTAGAAACTTGAAATTTCGCATCGCTGTTACTCACGTAAATGATAACCCAAAACAGTTTACTAAAAATGCAAAATTTAGGGCAGGGGCAAAAAAAAAAGTTCTAAAATTGCAATTTATGTGGTACAGCTGGTATAGAAGCTTCGTATTTGACATGATGGTTACTCTTAAAATGCAAATGCTCACTAAGATCGGTTTCTAAAAAATTTAACAACCTTAAATGAGCGGAAAACGTCCTAAAAACGTTCTACATTATGATTTGATTGGATTTATTCGGGTTAGAAACTTGAAATTTAGTATAGTGGTAACTTTTAAGATGCAGACGCTCGGTATAAACAGTGTATTAAAAATTTGAAATTCAAAGGTACAAAATGAGCGGAAAACGCTATAAATTATGGTTTTACTTACCCATCATATGTAGTATAGGGGTAAGTCTTGTAATCGTTTTGAAAATAAAAAAAAAATAAATTTGACGGATTTACACGTTTCAGACACTAGAGATTCCGAAAAACATATTTTTAGAAAAAAAAAATTGCCGTCCGTCTGTCTGTGTGTCTGTGTGTGTGTTTGTAAACTCTCTATCTCCCGAACAAATTGAGATAGAGAATTGAAATTTGGTATGTACTTAATATGTAAAAAATGGGAAGAAGCTTATTGAACTTCAGTATCCTCGATTATCTGGAACTATTTATTTCGGACTCTCAAAATATTTGTTCTGATAAAAGGTATATAAGATATATAAGGTATATAAGGTATAAAGGTATATAAGGTATATATATATGTTTTCGAAATTGTTTATTTTAAAGAGTGAATATAAAATACAATAAAAAAACAAATTTTGCATAAAGAGTGAAGTCGATCGTATAATTAGCTGCCGAGATACTTGTAATTATATTTTCCACACTCTTCGATTTTTCATGACCCTGTATTTCAGTCAAATTTCAATTCAAAGATATATTTTAATTGGAAATGAGACGCTTAATCCGATGCAGTAAACCGTTAGTTAATATGATTATCAATTTTGGAGTTATAAGGATGTTTCTTTTACGCAATTCTGTAATAGAGCATTTAAAGTTTATGACGTCATCAAGCCACGATTTTATTCGAATTGCAATGCATTTTATAAATAGTTTACACATGTTTTATTTTCATATTTTATATTATGCATATCCATGATGGGTAAGTATTACGGTGGCCCCCAATGACTATTTTTCTAAATTGTTAGGGATAGAAACTTAAAATTTGACGTGCCTGTTATGTTTTAGACGCAAATGCTCGCACAGAACAGTTTTTACAAAATTCGAAATTTAAAAAGGTGCAGAAGCAAAAAACTTTCTAAAGTTGAGATTTTTGTGATGCTGCTGGTCTAGAAAAGTGAAATTTGGCATGGTGACTATTTTTAAGATTTCAATGGTCGCTAAGAACGTTTTCTAAAAAAATTGAAATTGAAAAGGCTTATATGAGCGGAAAACGTTCCAAAAACGTTCTACATTATGATTTAATTAGATTTATTTTGATTAAAAATTAGAAAGTTAGTATAGTTGTAACTTTTACGATGCAGACGCTCAGTATAAACAGTTTATTAAAAATTCGAAATTTAAAAGTGTAAAATGTGCGGCAAACGTTATAAATTATGGTTTATTCTAAACTGTTAGGGATAGAAATTTAAAATTTGACATGCCTGTTTTTTTAGACGTAAATTCTCGCACAGAACAGTTTTCACAAAATTCGACTTTAAAAAAGGTGCAGAAACAAAAAACTTTATAGAATTGCGATTTTGGTGATGCTGAAAGTCTAGAAACTTGATATTTGGCATGGTGGCTATTTTTAAGATTTCAGTGCTCACTCAGAACGGTTTCTAGAAAAAAATTCGAAGTTTAAAAAGTGAAATGAGCAGGAAATATTCAGAAACCTTTTAAACCATGATTTATCTGAAATTGTTAGGGATAGAAACTTGAAATTTTACATGGCTGTTACGTTAGAGACAAATTCATGGACAAATTAGAGACAAATTCAAATTGCAATTTCTGTGATATAGTTATTACAGAAATTTGCTTAACTAGAAGATTGGAATTTGGCATGATGCTTATGTTTAAGATGTAAATACTCGCTTAGAACTGTTTCTAAAAATTTCTAAATTTCAAATGAAAATTGAAATAAGAGAAAAACCTTCAAAATATATTCTAAATTACCATTTATTTGGAATGAATTTTAGCTCTTCTGATTCATTTATGTCTCATGTTCGTCTAATGCAGTATCAGAATGAAGTTTACTCAAAATGTGGCTTAATTAGTAATTTTTGAATTATCTGTTGGCACTAAAATTTCCTCCAATGAAAATAGCAACATGAATACAACTTGGCATTTTTCAACAAATACGTGAGCAAAGCCGCGGGTTTTGCTAGTCTATACTATACTATTATATAAAGAAGAAACGGTGACTGACTGACTGACTGGGTGACTCATCAGCGCCCAGCCGAAACTACTAAAGTCAGGGTCACGAAATTTGGACTGTAGATTGCTGTTATGGCCTAGGCAAGCAATAAGAAGGGATTTTGGAAAATTCCCACTTAAAGGGGGTTAAAGGGGGGTTCGAATGTTTTAGGTCATTTTGGCATATCTCAGCAGCAGTTATAGGTAGGAGCTTGAAATTCCAGAAAACAAATATACTAAAAAAATGATTAAACACCTGTTTCAGCGATTTTAGAAATTCCCCCCAGAAGGGGGTTAAAGGGGGGTGGTCGAATGTTTTAAGTCATTTCGCCATATCTCAGCAGCAGTTATAGGTAGCAGTGCGAAAATCAGGAAAACAAAGCTACTAAAAAATGATTAAACATTTATTTCAGCGATTTCAGAAATTCCCCCCAGAGGGGGGTTAAAGGGGGTGGACGAATGTTTTAGGTCATTTCGCCATATCTCAGCAGCAGTTATAGGTAGGAGCCAGAAAATTCCAGAAAACAAATCTACTAAAAAAATGATCAAACACCTGTTACAGCGATTTTAGAAATTCCCCCCAGAAGGGGGTTAAAGGGGGGTGTTCGAATGTTTTCGGTCATTTTGCCATATCTCAGCAGTAGTTACATGTAGGAGCTTGAAAATACAGAAAACAAATCTATTAAAAAATGATTAAACACTTGTTTCAGCGATTTTAGAAATTCCCCCCAGAAGGGGGTTAAAGGTGAGGTTCGAATGTTTTAAGTCATTTTGCCATATCTCAGCAGCAGTTATATGTAGGAGCTTGAAATTCCAGAAAACAAATCTACTAAAAAAATGATTAGACACCTGTGTCAGCGATTTTAGAAATTCTCCCCAGAAGGGGGTTAAAGGGGGGGTTCGAATGTTTTAAGTCATTTTGCCATATCTCAGCAGCAGTTATAGGTAAGAGCTTGAAATTCCAGAAAACAAATCTACTACTAAAAAAATGATTAAACACCTGTTTCAGCGATTTTAGAAATTACCCCCAGAAGGGGGTTAAAGGGGGATGGTCGAATGTTTTAAATCATTTCGCCATATCTCAGCAGCAGTTATAAGTAGGAGGGCGAAAATCAGGAAAACAAAGCTACTAATATGATTAAACACTTATTTCAGCGATTTCAGAAATTCCTCCCAGAAGGGGGTTAAAGGGTGTGGTCGAATGTTTTAGGTCATTTCGCCATATCTCAGCAGCAGTTATAGGTAAGAGCTTGAAATTCCAGAAAACAAATCTACTACTAAAAAAATGATTAAACACCTGTTTCAGCGATTTTAGAAATTTCCCCCAGAAGGGGGTTAAAGGGGGTGGTCGAATGTTTTAGGTCATTTTGCCATATCTCAGCAGCAGTTATAGGTAGGAGCTTGAAATTCCAGAAAACAAATCTACTAAAAAAATGATTAGACACCTGTTTCAGCGATTTTAGAAATTCCCCTCCCTCCGAAGGGGTTAAAGGAGGGGCTCGAATGTTTTAGGTCATTTTCATATCTCAGCAGCAGTTATATGTAGGAGCTTGAAATTCCAGAAAACAAATCTACTAAAAAAATGATTAGACACCTTTGTCAGCGATTTTAGAAATTCCCCCCAGAAGGGGGTTAAAGGGGGGTGGTCGAATGTTTTAAATCATTTCGCCATATCTCAGCAGCAGTTATAAGTAGAAGCGCGAAAATCAGGAAAACAAAGCTACTAATATGATTAAACACTTATTTCAGCGATTTCAGAAATTCCTCCCAGAAGGGGGTTAAAGGGGGTGGTCGAATGTTTTAGGTCATTTCGCCATATCTCAGCAGCAGTTATAGGTGAGAGCTTGAAATTCCAGAAAACAAATCTACTACTAAAAAAATGATTAAACACCTGTTTCAGCGATTTTAGAAATTTCCCCCAGAAGGGGGTTAAAGGGGGGGGGTCGAATGTTTTAGGTCATTTTGCCATATCTCAGCAGCAGTTATAGGTAGGAGCTTGAAATTCCAGAAAACAAATCTACTAAAAAAATGATTAGACACCTGTTTCAGCGATTTTAGAAATTCCCCTCCCCCCGAAGGGGTTAAAGGAGGGGTTCGAATGTTTTAGGTCATTTTGCCATATCTCCGCAGCAGTTATAGGTAGGAGCTTGAAATTCCAGAAAACAAATCTACTAAAAAATGATTAAACACCTGTTTCAGCGATTTTAGAAATTCCCCCCAGAAGGGGGTTAAAGGAGAGGTTCGAATATATTTTAGGTCATTTTGCCATATCTCAGCAGCAGTTATAGGTAGGAGCCAGAAAATTCCAGAAAACAAATCTACTAAAAAAATGATTAAACACCTGTTTCAGCGATTTTAGAAATTCTCCTCCCCCCGAAGGGGTTAAAGGGGGGGGGTCGAATGTTTTAGGTCATTTCGCCATATTTCAGCAGCAGTTATAGGTAGGAGCACTAAAATCAGGAAAACAAACCTACTAAAAACATGATTAAACATGTATTTCAGCGATTTTAGAAATTTCCGTCCCGGAGGGAGTTAAACGGTGGTGGTCAAACATTTTAGGTCATTTCGCCATATCTCAGCAGCAGTTATAGGTAGGAGCGCGAAAATCAGGAAACAAATCTACTAAAAAATGTATAAAACATGTATTTCAGAAATTTTGGAAATTCCCCCCAGAAGGTGGTTAAATGGGGGGGTCGAAATTTTTAGGTCACTTCACCATATCTCAGCTTTTATGTAGGAGGGCGAAATTAATTAAAACAAATCTACTAAACAAATGATTAAACACGTATTTCAGTGAATTTAGACCCCCCCCCCCCTGAAGGTGGTTAAAGGGGGAGCGTGAAATTCAGGAAAACAAATGTACTAAAAAAATTACATTGCCTACCCGTGCAAAGCCGGGACGGGCCGGTAGTATATAATAATTTGAAAAGAGAGATTAATATATTAATGTATTAGAATGGGTGAATCATCACGCATAAAGAATTGCAGCAATGAATTACACTCTATGGTGAAATCCCTATCTTCTTGAGTAGGTAGTCCGATTTCAACAAAAATGGGTATATTTTGTAGCACATCCAAATAACCCGGCGATTTTCAAGGAGCGAACGTACATTTGAACAAATGAAACAACGACAAACAAGGATTTGGCGACGTTTTATGGGTAAAGGGTGTTTTCATCAAAAAATGGTGAAGGATATGTCCCTTTATTTTCGATGGAGAATCCAAATTCATCATCAAACTTCAATAACAATTGAAATGTAAGTGTTACTGACATTACGGTGTACAAAGTAATGAAGTAAGCAGCTGTTTGTTCATACAACAAAAAACGACGCAACATTTATATTTCCTAAATTTTGATCTAGATAAAGAATGGTAAATGCAAATGTTTTATATTTCATTTTTTGATGATATATGTTATGTAAATGTCTTCAATATTAACATTCAATGTAACGGATCAAACCATGGGGTTTATCGAGCCAGAATCAGGGGATCCCAAAATGGAGGATTCTAGATGCAAAGTTCAATCGAAACGACAGCAAACTAGCCAGGCGCACTCGCCATCGGACGGTAAGAACCACTGCAAGAATCAAAACGAGCAGACTGTGGTCGCGCGTCCATCGTTCATACAAGCAGTCCTAACAACACCGCTGAAACAGAAACCGCCTTCAGGGAAGAATTTTAAGAAAAGATGACTCAAATTTTCTGCAGACACATGAAAAACCTTAAAAAGCTTGTGCGGTCATCGCGGCTCGAATCGCTCCAAAACACGGCATGGACTCCTCATTTAGTGTCCAGCGTGCTAATCATTCGGCTGAGTAGACCCAAATCCGTTCGAAGATTTCGAGATCTGGTTCGAAAACCAAAACCTCAAGAACGAACGACTAAGAAGAGCTCAAGTTTTTTCACGACCGCCAACCCTATCGAATGTCTCACAATTAATCGCTGACAATAGCAACAACCCCTTCCTGCTATAATGATCAAGGCATATACCAGTGAGCGTTCGAACGTGGAAGTCTCTGGAAAAGGGCCATTCTCTGATTGACTTCCCCAATGGGGCAGACATAAAGACAATATCTGATCATACTCTTCCCCAGTCTGCAGAAGCACGCAGGTTTGCCTCTGAAAAAGCGAACTTGATGGTCAAGGAAGGCGCCATGTCCTGCCAGGACCTGGTTAATGTAGAGCTCTCTTTGGAGCCACCAAGTGTTAACTCTCTGGAAAATCACAAGCGTCCCACGACCATGATCTGGCTTATTTTAACCTACTTTGCCAAGAGGCAAGAACGCCGGATAAGGTACACGACAGATAAACTGCAAGAGTTCCCAAACATTATTGAACATTCTCAGTAAAATTAGAATAATATTATACTATCTAATTAAATTTTTAGCAAAGTTAAAATGACGTTGGAAATTAATGACTATAGCAAAGGATGTAAATTTTCAGTTTAGCTGAATTTTCAAGAATTTTCAGCTTTGTTGAAAATTTAATTATATATATATATATATATATATATATATATATATATGATACATTCCTGTCGAAAATTGGCTCATTATAGACGATCGCTATTGCTGGCGACTTGAACGTTCTTTCCACCAGACAATCGGAACATCTCAGTCCGAAACCACTAAAATTACCTGATAATCATATCGAGGTAGCCGCAGTCGAGATCGTTGAAATGTAGTCATGACACCCGGACAGGGCATCACTTCGAGTCACTCACCATGAAGACAAATCTCGAAGTATATCACATCGGAAATCATAAGGTATTTGCAGTCGTAAAAATTGAGCAGAGGCGGTGAAATCCAGAAGACATTTCCCAAAAACATTAAAAAGAAGACTTAATAACTTAATAGATGAGCAGTGGCTTTATTGTGATCACAGAGATGAAAGCAACTCCACCAACTTTCGCTTCATTAAAAACTGAACACATTTGAAGATATTGAAGAATTAGTAGAACTTGAAGAACATACTACCGATGCATTAGTGTAGACTCCCCAGTGACGGCAATTAGATGACAACCACTAATTCGTGTAAATTCTCTCTCCGAAGCCAGTGTAACCGTATAAATACTTCAAAATTTGGCCAAAAAGTTACAAAACGCGCGAACAAGCTGGTCCACTCGCATCCATGTTCGGAGGGCGCTAGGGGGATAAAGAAGGCGGAGCTTTCTCGCTAATGGATGAAAAAATGAGGCCACGAAGACGTGTCTCTGACGTATGATTAAAACTCTTTAACAGAAGCGGCAAATTAAAAAGGTAAAAAGGCCTTTGGGCGCGAAAACCACTTGGAATCATGGGATGCCGAATGAATTAAATAGAAATAAAAATGGTATTACAAAAGTTCCAAAGAATAAAAATTAAATGTCTCAAAAGAAGAAATTAGGCAGGTGCGTTTAGAGGCAGTGTTGCAATTTAAGAGAATAAGGTTTTAATAAATACGTGTAGCTTTTAACAGATTAAGATTTTTAGAATGATAAATAAAAGAATATTTTGATTAAGTTATGGAATAAAATACAAAATAGATTTAAGAGATATTTTAAAAAGAGAGGGAAAAAAGAATTGAAGAATTTGGAATAATTTAACTAAAGAAATAGGGCGAAAATTTTTTATTATTACATATCCCCCCACCCAAAAAGACGAATAAACCGGTAGGTCATATGACCTGCAAGTTCATTGAAGGGAAATGTTACACGGACTTGGATTACAATTTGTCAACTGGAGGAAGTCAAAATAAGTACATTTCCAAAATTTATTCATTAATGCCCAATAACATTAAATTTAATAACTATAACGCGAATTGGTGGAGTTGTTAATAAAAATACAATTACAAGATATTAATCTTGTTAACAATGACATAAAAAGCTTTAGAAAATATTAAACAAAATAAGAAAAGAATTGTAACACTTTAAAATAATAGATAACATACTTCCAGAGTATCATCTTACAAAATTTGTTGCAAATTGCTTGTAGAATTGTTGCTTAATTTGTCGTTCAGTTCTCGTCTGAGTGATAGTCCATCCAAAAAAGTTATTTGCATACCTCACAAACTGAAGAGTTTACAAATTGAAAGAGAAAAATCCTTCAAATTTTAGATCTTACTGATCTTCCTTATGAAAGTCTATTTCAGAATTAAAGTTCATCTGAATGCTTTATATTTACTAGCAACAACTCGAAAATAGTACTAAGATTAATATTAACAACAATAAAACACAAATAATACAATAATAATAATAATAAGAAGAAGAAGAATATCAACAATAAAAATTTTTAAATAATAATACTTAACAATAACAATAATCATAAGTTAATTTTCAAATATTAAACTTATGTTTGTCTGAAAAACTCAGTCCTGAATGGAATACTAAGAAAAACTTAAGAGAAATGAGTAGTTTGTTATGGTATAGTTTGTCTGACAAATGGTAATTACCTAAAAAGGCAAATAGGTAATGTAAGCAGTATAAGAGTTTTTTACTCAACATCAAAATTACTACAGTAAAATCCCGTTACAACGAACTTCACGGGACCGCAAATTTTATTCGTTGTAACGGGAATTTCGTTGTAACGGAATTCAATAGAAAATTAAACATTTCAATTCAGATCCTCATATCATAGTTAATTATAAAAATATAGTAGTATAATACAAATTAGTAGATAATTAATTATTAAAAATAGTAATAAAAATTAGTAGTACCTTCTAATAACGTAAAGTTAGTATAATACAATGTATAATATTTTTTATAGAACTGAAAAATTGACTTACCACCATTTCAATGATCTTCAAATTGTACAAGAAAAAATTTAATGCAGAAAATCAGTGATTTTTTTTTGTACAAGGGAGTTTGAAGCTGCGGACAATACAAAATTATGTACATGATTAATATTAGAAAAAATGTTATCTGGTACACTGCTCTGTAAAGAAATAAAATTGCGCACTCTTTCTAAGCTTTCTAAGGCTTCAGCAGATGTAACTTTTGAAACCTCATTTTCTTCATCTTCAGAACTTTCTTCATCATTTTCTAAAATGCGATCATCAACAATAGACTGCACAATATCTGTCTCTGTTAATGAATAACAAGTTGCAGCATTGTCATCTGCAGTTAAAAAATCTTTAAAGCTTATGCTTTGAGACACACCAGATTTTTCTTTTACTAAGTTCCAAGTGGATTCGATCTCATATTCGACTGTCTGCTCCTCATCATGTACTACATCGCTAGATCCTTGAGCCGTCGATTCTTTATTTAAATCCTGGTCAATCTGCGCGTGTTTCCAACAGTGGGCTATTGTTTTCTGGCTTATATCATCCCACGATCCACAGATCATATCAATTGCCTCTTTCATGTTGCACTTTCTGTTTACGTTATTTTGCAGATCACAGAGAATGCGTTTTAATAACATAGTTTTGTATCGTGATTTTACGGCTCTGATAATGCCTTGGTCAAGAGGCTGAAGTATTGCAGTACAGTTAGGCGGGAAATACTCTACACGAATGTGATTCAATATAGGAGGATCATTGTGTGCTGTGCAGTTGTCTATGAGTAGAAGAATTTTACGTTTTTGTTTTTGCATGTCTTTATCAAAATTTATCAGCCATTCATTAAAGAATCCTTGCGTCATCCATGATTTTTTGTTGGCTTTGTAGATGCATGGTAAGGACTTAAAATGTTTGAAACAACGGGGTTTTTCAGATTTGCCGATTATGAGTACTTTTCGTTTTTCTGTTCCTGATTTGTTGCAGCAAAATAGGGCTGTAATCCTTTGTTTGGAAAGCTTTCCTCCAATACACTTGTCTCCTTTTAACGCTAAAGTCTTCCTTGGTTCTAACTGAAAAAATATTCCGGCTTCATCGGCATTAAAAACATCGTTAGGACTATACGTCTTGATTATTTTTTGTATTTCACCTTTACGCCATTCGTTTACAAATTCAACTGGGACGTCTTTTGCTTCTCCTGAAATGCATTTTGCCACTATACCGTATCTTTCTCGGAATCGATTCAACCATCCGACACTGGCTTGAAAATTTTCAATGTTTAGCATTCTTGCAAATTCCAAACCTTTTTCTCTAATTAAAGGGCCACTTAGAGGGATGTTTCTAGAACGAACATCCATAAACCATTTGTAAACAGCACTATCCACATCTTGAAACTGGGCATTTCGAATTCGTTTTCTGCTTGGATCAAAGACTTTAACTTGAATTTTTTTCAAAATGCTTTCTTTATCTTTTAGAAAAGTGGATAAAGTAGACGGCGAAATTCCATATTTGCTAGCAACATCAGATTTTTTCATTCCTTTCTCAACTTCAGAAATTATGGCTTTTTTTTCTTCCAAACTAAACTGTTTTCGCTTAACAGCCGCCATTTTATGACCTACTGGTAAGATGAAAATTTTCAAACTGATTTCGAGCTTTGGAAATTCCTTTGCGAAAGTTATTCAGGTAGGGAGGAGAGGGAAGGGGGAATGTGCAATACTCATTTCACGTTTTGTTAAGTTTGCCTACATTGGTTACAGCTTACTTGGACTTCCAAGAAAAAGGGGTGGAGAAAAGGGGAGAGCGAACAAAGGAAACATTCCTTCTGCAGTGAAATGCCTATGCACACCGATTTTACAACAAAGCTCGGAGAAAAGCGATTGCTTTAGAGATAAGCTTGATTGTCCCTAAGACTAGGCATCGAAAACAAAAATTGTCAAGCGATAAAAATGTACAACTGAAAGTATTTGCCGTGTCATATTATTTCGTTCTAACGAGATTATAAAAAATTGAATATTTCGTTATACTGAGATTATGTTAACATTATTTGAATACATTTCAAAACGGGACTCGCTTGCATTTCGTTATAACGGGATTTTTCGTTGTAATGGAATTCGTTGTAACGGGATTTTACTGTATTACCATTATTACCTTTATAACTTCCATTACCTTTACTACTTTATTACTTGTTTACTTCTAGAAGTAAAAATTTATATATCTCAACATATTCAAATTCAAGTAGTATTCAAATTTAAGTAATATTTAATCTCAATATCAAATTATAAATAGTATAACTAATAATAATAATATTCAACAATAAGTTCATCAATAACAAGCATTATAATTCAAAAATATCACACTCTTTCTTTAATTACTTTCTTAAGTATATAATTAATATCTCATCCATATAGTAGTGAATGAGGTATGAAATATACTCAATAAAATACATAATACAAAAAAAGGAATAAATAAGAAAAATTCGTGAAAACAATCATTATTGTGTAGATGATGGTTATGTAACTATCTTGCTTTCAGTCAAACAAGAAAACATAAGTTGTGAAATGAAAAAATGGGACCTTGTAGCATATTAAGAAAGGTTGGACAATTCTCAATTAGTATTAAGATATCATATTTGATTAGTTTAAGATATAATTTAATCCAGTTTATTTTATTAGTTTAGTTAATACTGTTTAATTTATTATTCTAATCTAATCCAATTCAGTATCAGAAACTCCTAACTTAAATCAACTAAATTACGCCAGCATAAAAAGTTGACTCAAGTGGAAACTTCAACAGTGACACTCTCGTGTGCACAATCAAGAACACCACGGTTATACAGAAGAGAATTGATTAGTTAATTATTAGTTTATTTTATTTCGTTTATTTTTGGATTATATTAAAATCAAGACGAAACTATAAATTTAACATTAGTTTGTTGTTGGTTCTCATGGGATAATTTTAATTGATCAGGAGGATAATAAGGGCGAAATTTTGATACATGTACTATTTCAGTAGGTTTATTTTGAATTTGTCTATCAATTTCAAAATTGACATCAGATAACTTATTAAGGATTTGATAAGGACCACTAAAGACTTGTGAAAGTTTTCTGGTATTAGGATATTGGAACTCTTCATAAATTACAAGATCTCCAATCTCAAATTTTGGTTCTAGATAATTTCGATCATAATATTTTTTACTTCTCCAATAGAATTCATCAGTGCGTTTTTTAGCAAGTTTAAGGGCTTCTTGAACAGGAGGGTAATAATTTTGTTGAAGAGGAGAATCATAGGGTAATTGGCCAAAAAGTAAGTAAGCAGGAGGGAATTTAGTGATAGAATGAGGGGTATTGTTATACTCATTAACTACTTCTGTCAAAATTTTTGTCCAAGGAATTTTGGAGTTGGTAGAATTGACTTTACACTTCAATCTAGTAACTATTGTCTGGTTCGCTCTCTCACATTTGCCATTCGTTTGAGGATGATGTGATGTGGTTAAACGTTGCTTAATATTGTGGTTTCGCAGAAATTTTTTAAATCTAGATGAAGTAAAGGCTGCATTTCTATCACTTAACACTTTTTGATGGGTCTGGACATTAAGAATTTTATTAAAACAGAATAATTGTTGTGGTGTTTGAATATTAAAAACTTGGTTTAGACAATTAGTATAAGTTTCTGTGGTAACACTTTTTGAGGGGAAAGCCCAAACATATCTAGTAGCATGGTCGATGATGATGTGTAGATATTTTTTGGTGGAGTTATAATAATTGAATCCTCCCACAGTATCAATAGAAAGACATTCAAAAGGTTGATCTGTGGTGGGCATAGCTTGTAATAAGCCAAATTTTTTCTGTCTGGGTTTTTTATTCTTTTGACAAATATCACAATGTTTTACAAAATTGGTTATATCTTGCGTCATGTCAGGCCAATAATAATTAGGGGAGATTAAATTTAACATTTTTTGGATACCAGGATGACCAAATTTTTCATGAGCAACATTTAGTATTTTTCTCCTTAAAGACATGGGGACTACTATTTTTCTAAAACCTTTCTTTTTTACTATCATAAGTCCATTTTCCTTTAGATAATTTTTACCACACACATTATCTTTTTCCTGCCTCTCTATAATTTCTTTAACGTCCAGAAGAAAAGTAAGTGGTTGAATAAAATGTGAAATTGGGTTTCTCGACAACATGTCGGCTTCGACATTTGTGGATCCCTTTTCGTAAACTATATTATATTCAAACATGCTCAACTTCAAAGACCATCTAAATAACCTGCCTCTCAAATGTTTAGTATTTTTTAACCATACAAGAGATGCATGATCAGTATGAATGGTAAATTTTACACCATGAAAATAATGATAGAATTTGTCTAAGGTGTCAATGATGGCAAGACACTCTAACTCGGTAATAAAATAATTCTTCTCATAACTTCTCAATCCTCTAGAGTAATAAGCAATTGGATGTAAAAAATTATTACTATCAGGTTGTTTTAAGACTGCACCTACTGCCACCTGTGAGGCATCAACAAACATATGGAGGGGTAACTTAGGGTCATAAATTTTTAAGATAGGTTTGGCTATTAAGGCATCTTTTAATTTTTGAAAAGAATTTTGACAATCTGTATTCCATTCCCATAGTGTATTTTTTCTGAGTAATCTGTTAAGAGGGACTCGAATTTCGGCATATTTATCTATAAACTTGTGATAAACATTGATAGATCCTAAGAATCTCTGAAGTTCCTTTACATTTGAAGGGGGTTTTAGTTTTTTTATTACTTCAATATTAACATTAGCAGGAGTTAATGTGCCATTCTGGATGGTATATCCTAAGAAGTTAATTTTATTTTGGACAAAATTGCATTTAGAGAGTTTAAGTTTAATGTTTTCGCGTCTACATAATTCAAATATTTGGTTTAAATGTTGCATATGTTCTTCTAATGAGAAAGAAAAAATAATGATATCATCAAAATAATGGCAAGCAAAGTCTATTTTGTATTTAGTAAGTATTCTTCTAAGGGTTCTATTAAATATCGGGGGGCCTAATTTAATCCCGAAGGGCAGAACTAACCATTCAAATAGCCCAAAGTTGGTAGCAAAAGCCAATTTTTCAGTATCGGATGGATGTATGGGTATGTGCCAGTAGCCAGAGGCTAAATCTAAAGTTGAAAAATACTGCGCACTACTCAGTTTATCTAAAATTCCATCGATACGAGGTAGGGGTTCTGCGTCATTTTTCATTATTGCATTTAATTTTCTATAGTCAACACATAATCTAGTTTTTTTACCTTCTTCTCTTTTCATTACTAATGTAACAGGGGCAGAATAGGGACTATTGCTCTCTTTAATTAAACCAGCATCTAATAGTGAATGAATTTGATCCGAAATCTCTTTTTCTTCTAAAGGGGAAGTTCTGTATGGCCTCAGAGATATTGGTAGGTCAGAATTAAGAAGAATACGTTGCGGTTCGATATTAATTCTCCCGACATCAAATTTATTTTTTGAAAATATATCTAAATAATCCCTTATACTTTCCCTTAAAGTTTCATTTTCTATAGAATTTATTTCCCCAATTAATTTAGAATTATCAACATTAGATGGAACAAAGGATTGAGGAGATATGATCTTTCCATAATCGGGTTGCACTCTCTGATAATCATAGTTAACATTAAAATGAAGTAACCTTAATTTATCACTGGATATGTTCTTAGATTCATTTAAAACAAGGTCTCCTTGTAATACTCTACATGTAGCACAGTCAATAATTAAATTAAACTTACAGCATTCTTTTAAACCTAGTATAGCATAATCTAAATTTGTATTACATATTAAAAATCTAATATTTTGTTGCACATTACCTAATTTAAACAATAAATTACAAGCTTTATCTATTACAACAGTTCCTTTGGCTTGGCCAATAATAACAGGTGGAATATTTATAACTTTAGCATTTAAGAATTTAACAAATTTAAAAGGCAAAATACTTATGGTTGAGCCAGAGTCAATCACACAATGTAGTTCCCTGTTATTTACATATCCTGATACAATTAACTGTCATATATTATCAGTAGATGGTTGTGGTTGACTAAGAGGGGGTGCAGAAGATTGCAGAGGCCTAACATTGAATACACAATCCCTCTCCCAGTGATAAGCATTTTGGATACCTCTATTTAAACACATTCGACATGGTCGACTAGGAAGCCTTCTTTGATAATGATTGACAGGCAATCTGGGACTAACGAACCTGGACGTTGAAGGGTTAAAATTAGTTGCTGCTTGGAAATTTGGATTCCTGTAATTAGGTTGAGGGCGAATCCAATGTCTAGGTGAATTAATTGGTTGAGAAAAAGGTCTGGAATTTTGAGACATATTTCTAACATTACTATTATTGTTACTGCTAGAATGAGATGGAATGACAACAAGTTGTTTAACTAATCTATACCAATCGGTAGTAGATTCAGGAGGATTTACTATTAAATAGTTCTGGTATTCAGGTTTTAAGCCATCTGTCAATCCTTGTAAAATAATAGTTTCACATAGTTTAAGTTGTCGACCTATCTCTATTTTCTGACGGAAATAATTTTCTAAGTTGTTTAGGTCATGCAATTTCAGCGAGGCGAAATCAGAAAAACGGGGGACTGTTACTTTCAGAAATTTTTCAGTTAAGATCTCAGCAATTTTTTCATACTCTTTACAATCTAGACATTCATTAACATACACCTTTAATGCTTCGCCCTTCAAATATTTGGAAATATTGTTGATTTTCCACTCTTTTTTATCTGGAGGGGCTGATCCTTCAAAGTGTCTAAGCCAAGACACAACATTCATCCCACTTTCTGGGTCAAAAATAATAACATTAAGCTCTTTTTCAGCCATTTTGGTTTGAGTACCCTTACTTTCAACAATAACTTTAACGAACCCTGACTTTAATAACATGTAAAAAAAATAACAATGTATAAAGAATTCTTTAACTTAACAACAACTGTAAATATCTAACTCTTAATAATTTAAATAACAAACTAAATAATATTCAACAGTAAAAAAGTCCAATTCATATTAAAATTCATTTCACTTAAATAGTAAATGTAAACTACTACTATAATCTTTCTATAAATAGATCCACTATATATGAATATCACAATTTAGAATGAAATAAATAAAACACTTTTTTAAAATAAGTATCATTATTTCGTAAGAACAATTTTTTTGGCTCTTGAATTGTACTCTCAGAATATAGCATCAAAAAACAAAAGTAATAAAATAAACAAATAAATTAACTGCACAATAATTTTACCCTTTCAATGTTACTCAACTTTCTTTTGAGATAACACATTTTTTTTTTTTTTTTCACATTAATAAACTTCAAAAGCTATTTTTGCGATTATTATGCAATCAGTGAAGCTGTAATTTCAGATAATCTAATAAATTTTTATGCATTTTTAGAATGGCATAGAATATGTTCCAATACATGTTACTTGAAAAGAGATTACTCATATATTTTTTCAATAAATAGAAATTATTTCCTATGAATAAATATCACCAAATGAAAAGGGACTATAATTAAATGATAAAATAAGAACATAAAATGAAGTTACTCTTGTAAAATGAAGTAATATAGGAATAAATATCAGAGCAGTTCAAAACTTTCAGTAATATTTGTGAGCTTAACCAAATAAAATTAATTTTTTAACAATACATAAGAATAAATATTAAATTTCGTAAGTTCTAAATATTCAGGATAAAAGGAACAAAATTCTTCTAAAGTATTCTAAGAACAATTTTTGTTCTATATAAGCCAATAATAACAAATCAATAAAATAAGAAATCAATAAAAATAAAAGAATAATTTAACTTACAGACGTCACTTCTGGGATAAATTTATAAGCACTTATGAGTGATAATTTGACAACTAATCGGTAGTTGTTCTCCAATATCACTGGGAAGTCTAAAATGTTTTTATTACACAGGTCATCAGTTATCCTGACCGGCTTTTTTTGATACATTCCTGTCGAAAATTGGCTCATTATAGACGATCGCTATTGCTGGCGACTTGAACGTTCTTTCCACCAGACAATCGGAACATCTCAGTCCGAAACCACTAAAATTACCTGATAATCATATCGAGGTAGCCGCAGTCGAGATCGTTGAAATGTAGTCATGACACCCGGACAGGGCATCACTTCGAGTCACTCACCATGAAGACAAATCTCGAAGTATATCACATCGGAAATCATAAGGTATTTGCAGTCGTAAAAATTGAGCAGAGGCGGTGAAATCCAGAAGACATTTCCCAAAAACATTAAAAAGAAGACTTAATAACTTAATAGATGAGCAGTGGCTTTATTGTGATCACAGAGATGAAAGCAACTCCACCAACTTTCGCTTCATTAAAAACTGAACACATTTGAAGATATTGAAGAATTAGTAGAACTTGAAGAACATACTACCGATGCATTAGTGTAGACTCCCCAGTGACGGCAATTAGATGACAACCACTAATTCGTGTAAATTCTCTCTCCGAAGCCAGTGTAACCGTATAAATACTTCAAAATTTGGCCAAAAAGTTACAAAACGCGCGAACAAGCTGGTCCACTCGCATCCATGTTCGGAGGGCGCTAGGGGGATAAAGAAGGCGGAGCTTTCTCGCTAATGGATGAAAAAATGAGGCCACGAAGACGTGTCTCTGACGTATGATTAAAACTCTTTAACAGAAGCGGCAAATAAAAAAGGTAAAAAGGCCTTTGGGCGCGAAAACCGCTTGGAATCATGGGATGCCGAATGAATTAAATAGAAATAAAAATGGTATTACAAAAGTTCCAAAGAATAAAAATTAAATGTCTCAAAAGAAGAAATTAGGCAGGTGCGTTTAGAGGCAGTGTTGCAATTTAAGAGAATAAGGTTTTAATAAATACGTGTAGCTTTTAACAGATTAAGATTTTTAGAATGATAAATAAAAGAATATTTTGATTAAGTTATGGAATAAAATACAAAATAGATTTAAGAGATATTTTAAAAAGAGAGGGAAAAAAGAATTGAAGAATTTGGAATAATTTAACTAAAGAAATAGGGCGAAAATTTTTTATTATTACATATATATATATATATTCTTCGATACTGGGATTTCGTGCTTCTCATATATGTACTAAAGATGTGTACTCGTGAATGACTTTCCATCTTGTGCTGCATAGTTGCAGTCTTGCCAACATATAGGAGTGGAAAACGCCAGACTGGATGCCTTCCAGATAGCTCAAATGGTAGAGCATTGGTACATTATACAAAGGATCCTGGTTCGATTTTCGGTCTGGACATTATTCACACTGCTGGTTGTGCGCTGTGTAGAAAGTGAAAATTCACATCCTTTGTTAAATTCATAATATATACTATTCACAAAGCCTTGGATTGGATGACTAATGATTCTTCTAAAAAAATTATTAAAGTTTACAGTAATAGTCTAACCAGTTTGCAGGCAATTTGTGCCTTCAAATCAGAAAACCCACAAATTTTGGAAATTAAAACCCATTTAAATTATCTTTTACATAAATTTTCACTTGATCACGTCTCAGCACACAGAGGAATCTTTGGGTAATGAATCTGCAGATGTTCTTGTTAAAAGTGCAACCAAATAACCCATAGTCGCCGCACTCATATGTTACGAAGGTTCTGCGCTTCAAACTGTTGAATCAATGGCAGGGACTATTCAAACAAGCGAAGATACTCCTATGGTCTGGTTCCAGTGGTCTCTCTAGAACTTCCTCCCTTCTCCCTTTCCATCACTGCCTTCCTAAGAGGACGTGGTCCATTTAAAGATTACCTCGGCAAATTTCATTTCTCCCGTTCATCTGCATGCGAGTGTGGCGCTTAAGCAACAACCTCTCATTACTATTACTATTGCCTACTTACCTCGTGTTGGCACTTTCAGCGTCCTAATTAACCCCAAGAATTATGTTAATCGTATTTTTTCTCGTCCAGCACTTCGTTCAAAATTAAAACAAATTTTTAGTTTCCTAATGTACTATCGAAAAATTAGTTATTTAATTGGTAAATAAAGGAATATATATATCCTTTTTCTATTTTTCTTTTCTTTTCTCACTGTGTTATGTTCTCTCACCTTTAATAGCTGTTGTTTCGGTTTGACTACCCTTGTCTTGGCAGCACAAGTTCTATGTCTACCTTAAATTCTAGCTGCGCATTGTCGTGTTCTTGACAGCACTTTCCATATAAATGTCTCTTATATTCCTCATGTATACTATTTTTCATTTCCTGTTTATCGCCCTTTGTCGGCCTTCCGGTTGCCTAGTTTTTGTAGATGTGACTGGTTCCCTTCAAGAACTACTATCCCCGCTTGTTGTACTTATGGCGATGTACTCTATGACCATAGACTGTTTCATCTTTATCATGTACATTTCATGTGTCTTATGGCTGCCCATTACTCGTGTTTATTCTATGGCTCGAGTCTAATGACTCAAGTCTTTAACCTTTTCTTTTTTTATCTCTTCAAGACCTTAATAAAGGTGTTCAAGGAGGGACATCTATGCTCTACAGATGTGGTTTCTACGCCTGAGCAGACCCTCTTAGAGAGTCAATCAATAATACATACTGCTTTTAGCCGATTTTTTATTTTTAATAATGAATAAGTTCACCACTCATTCAAAAAGAAAATTTAATAAAAGTCTTCTTTATATTTCAACTACGTTTCATTAAAGAAAAAACGGTTTATTTAAAGTACCTATGGAATTATAACTTATTATAATAATTTATTTTAAATTTACTGCATTCACATAGCTATCTAGTGAAAATGGCATCAAACTAATAAAAGTGCTGGTCAAACATCGGGACAAATTGCACACCTCCTTCGTCCTACACCTTAAAATGGAATGAGCAGAAGAAACATTTTCGGGGCCCTACAATTTTTTTAAAGATAGAAAAAGGTATTTAGGTGTGATCCTCTTTCCTTATAAGTGCAAGGGCACAGGTGTGGGTCTCATGTGAAACCTTTTTAAGAGCCTTTTTTTTTTTTTCAAAAAGAAAAATATATATCTTTAATGTCTGTTCTTAAAAATAATAAAAATTAACAACACAATTTTAGCTACCAAAAAAATCATCTTTTATAGACTAAAATCTAGGAAAATGATGAAAACTATGTATAACAGAAACGTGGTTTAAACGGAAATTTTCATGGACCCTGCTAAATAACGTACCTAATAAGATAAAAACCTGTCTAAAACGGAATATTTTTCTAGTTGCTTTCATTTTCGTGTTAGCAGATTTCACTAGTTTTGGAAAAATTTCGTGATTAAACTTGATATTTTTTTTAACATTTCGGGAAGAATGTGGGGGGGGGGGGGGCTGCAGTCTATCAATCCCTCCCATTGGATACGCATTTGTAATCATTGTTTGGTTGTCAACTTGTCTATTTTTGCTATATTTTGCTTTATTTTATATACGTAAGGACAAAGTATTGGAATCGTAAAAAAAAATGTTTTTTTCATTTTTTGATGTGTTTACACGTTTTGGGCAGTGATGAATACGATTTGACTATTTTTGGAAAATGCCTGTCTGTCTGTTAGCCTGTATTGAAACAAATTTTGTGACCACTTTAATTGAAGAAATAATGCATCAAATTTGATCAAACTTCAGTTAGACTATAAGATAAACTGATGCTGATATATGGTGTATATCGTTCATCAGATGCGCGATTATGCTGCTGCTTTTTTTTCGATTTCCGTGACAGCTGTATTTCAAGCATTAGCACACTGAGTTTCACCGAACTTCATATTTTGTTAAACCTTGACATAAGTATATGCTGATTAAGTTTGAGTATATACCGCTCAGCAGGTGGCGCTCTGCTATTCTGCATTTTTCAATATTTTTTTTTATAGCTATGCCTCTAGAAATGATCCACGGAATTTCATCAAACGGCATATTCTAGTATATATTGCCATAAATAGATTCTGATTCAATTTTGACTTTGATTGCTCAACAGGGAACGCTGCTATCCTATTATTGGGGAAAGATACCTAATCGTGTCCACAATCAATAGATGTCAGTTAGACAGCGTAGTTTGTAGTACTAACTCCATTCTTGTAAGTCTGATACACTTTTGACCACATTATTGAAAGAATCGCTCATTTTTTACGCCAACTTTTGGCTGTAACCCGATTACGTAATATTAACTCTATGCTTTTTGCGATGAAAATTATAACTATATTTTATTTTCTAATGTGTAGAAATGCACCAAATTCTATATTTGAGATAAATATATATATATATATATATATATATATATATATATATATATATATATATATATATATATATATATATATATATATATATATATATATATATATATATATGTATATGTATTAATCTAATTATAAATTTTAATACCTAATAGGGGACGCTTTTGTTCTGTTCTTCTTTTACTTCGCTGATCAGTGTAACTCCGTGTCAAATTCGAAGAAATGCACTATATGTTCCATATTCATATTCGTTGATGCTATTACAAATTAGTGTGTTATCTGGTATAAAATAAAGTTTTGTGATGCCCACAGCATTCTAATTAGGTATTGTAACCACACTGAGCGGAGAGTACTCAACTTTGTGTTTCATTTTTATCGATTATTAATGCCTTTTCTGGATCCCTCTTACAAGAGCGATAAAATCAAGTACAGTAAAACCTCTGAATAACGGACACCTCGGGAGCACAGAATTTGTCCGCTATTTTGAGGTGTCCGCTATTGAGAGTTAAAAATGTTCAAATATACAGGTTTTGGGGATCACAAAAGTGTCCGCTAAATAGAGGTGTCCGCTATTCGGGAGTGTCCGTTATGGAGGTTTTACTGTATTACTTTATTGCAGCGGCGACACTTGATAATTATTTTTTTTCTTTGGATAGGTTACCATTATGATCAATAAAATCACTTAACTTTATTTATTAAATCTTTAAGTTTTTTAGTCGACTCTATAAATTGTTAAATTGTGAAAAAAAAATTAATAAGCAAAGAAAATGAAATTTCAATAATTTGAAAAGTATAGAGAGTAGAATGATGCAAGTTTCACATAAAACAAAAACAGGTGAGATTTTTTTCAGCAATATAGTAACGCTGGGGTTAAAAATGATTGGAATGATTATTTAATTAATTAAATAATAAATATAACAATTTTAATTCCCATATAAACCATATAAATTCATTTTATTAAAATAAACAGGCAATATAAACTTAAAGAAGAAAAAGTAAACTAATAATTATTATTACAATGTAATAAATTGCATTTTCACTGGATATGCAACAAGAGCAAAATGATGAAAACAGAACAGATTTTTCTAAACTATATAAATATTACATGTCAGTTGTTCTTCCTTTGCGTTTAATAATTTCAATTCAGCGTTGTGACATAGAGTTTACAAGGTACCAAACTTTTCGAGATAACAAAACACGCTATGCCTCACAAATGGCAGATTCTAATCCCTAATTTAAAACCTATTCAGGCGCCTGAACATCATGCCATCTTTCGGTCGTGTCAATGTGAATGAATACCACAAGTCCATCGAAATTAAACTTCTTTTCATCACCGAAAATAATTTTAGACCAGTTTGCTTGTTGCTTCAGATGTTTTTCTACAAATTGAATGCGGACATTTTATGGACGGATGTTAAAGGCGGACACGGCGTAGTTTTACATATTTAAGGATCCCTGGCTTTTTTATTGTTCTTCTTATAGCCCATATTTATGTTGACGTCATTATCTCGCTTCCAATTTCCTTTGCTGCTATTCTTCTTCTAGAGGCTGTACGAACAATTAAACTTTCAGATCGATTCGAAAGAATTCTTGGTCTTCCTGCAGATTATGCAATACCATAAGTAATTGGATTCTGTAAGAAATTAAAAATGATAGTCTTTCAAAATTTAAATTTACCAGCGATTCTTTGAAGTTTTGCGAACTAAAGGAATACGCTCAGAATTTATTTTAAATGCTTTGGTAAATGATATGGGAAAATATCCACCAATCGCGGGCCGCGGTTTCGAAATATTTATTGTGTTATTATCATTTTGCTCCATCGTAAATTTAGCAAAATACGTATTTTAAAATAGATTAAAAAATATATATATAATTTTTGTAAAGGATTGCTTTACTATTAATTGGAATACCATGTATTTCGATTTAACATAACTATTGCAAAGTTCAAAATAACTATTTAGCAATTTTGCATTTGCATAGCAAACGCGACTCTTTGTTTTTATGTCGTTCCTGTCATTTTGCACCCTGCTGTATATATACAGGGTGGCCATAAAGTCTTTCCCTGATTACAAAAAAATATTACGCAATAACCATTGAATGAAATATCGTAAAATTTTTATTATGGAAAAGTCATGTTCTTAAGTTCTTCTTTAGTCCAGTCTCTACCATCGTTCGTGAGTTCCTTGAGGAGAAATTTCCAGGAAGATGGATCGGACGGGATAGACCAACTCCTCTAGATGTTTTCTTTTGGGGGTACATAAAGAACCAGAGTGTTTGCAACACCCGTAAAAGACATTGAAACACTCAAGGTCAGGATCACAGATGCTGTGTTTAGTGTGACAGGCCAAACGTTGGGCAATACGTGGTGAGAAATGGAATACTGCCTTGACATTCTTCGAGCTACCAAGGGGCTCACATCGAAATTTACTGACGTAAGTACTTGTCTTAAAAACTTCATAAATGTTTTTACAATTTATTGAAACAAGCATATGCCTAATTATATTAGTTTTTTCTGGAATAATTTTTTATAATCAGGGAAAGACTTTATGACCATCCTGTATATAGAGCCAGAATAGCTACTTTTGTAACCAAAGTTAATAATGTAGTGTTCCAAAAAACACTGTTTTCCTCTATTTAAGCCCTCATGTGACAGGAATTGCATCAAAAATCGTTTTAGGTACTCTGCAATCTACACTGTTAAAAATTTGCAACAAACTGTCCAGTCATTCGTCCGTTTTTATATTAAACGGTTACATAACCGTAATTTAACACTATTCTGACCATATTATTGCCCACATTAAGATCAGAATAGAGTTAAATTACGATTACGTAACCGTTTTCTACAAAAACGGTCAAATGACTGGACAGTTTGCTGCAAATTTTTAACAGTGTGTAGCGCTATGTCTGACAACTAATTTCATCAACTTCCTTTTAAAGAAAACTTTAAACCAGGAATTTTGATCAATAAATGAAATCAAGTAAGTGCCACACAGAAATAAAATACGTTATTAAATAATATTAATAAATAATATTTTTTTGCTGCATGTATGTTTTTAGTCTTGAAAAAACTGAAAGGTTGTCAGCTATGCTAATGGTATCCTATCCGTCAAACCGAACATATGTAATCCTTGTTGCGTTGCAGAGTGTTCAGCGCGCGCCGTGTGCAAAGTGTTGACACAACTAATGTCCCCTACCATTGGCATTTCAGCTGCGTAAGCAAATGTAATTATTCTTGTCGTAATGATGCCAATTGTAATTATTCTGGCAATAAAATTTGCGTTATTAAAAAGTAAAAAATTCCACAATTTCCTATACATTTCTGTGAAAACCGCATCGTGACATTTTCTATAAATTTTTGAATTACTAGATTTTTGTTTCTTTTGTGACTTTTGAATCACTCTGATATAATTTAAATCATTTAAGAATCATCACGATATAATTTAAATCCAGGAAAACTATTTCATTAATTATTTTTCAATAATTATCTGCTTATTCGAACTAACAGAAAGTAGCTAAATACCTATATCGGTCTTCATTCCTCTATCAAAAAAAATTTTAAATATACAGACCACCAACTTTTTTTGTAAACATCTGTCAAAAACTGATGAACAATAGAAACAAACGTGAGGATTCAGCGCTTGAACTCTCCCATGAACGTTTTCTGCTAATGCACTTTGTTTATTGTAGCAGTTAGCATTTCGGCTCCAGCTGTACACCCATCTCTCATATCACAAGTGGAGAGGTAGCAATATATAACAAACCCGTTTCCCACGTTATTAATGGGAGTGAATTCGAAACAATATTCTTCCTTTTTTTTTCTCTCTTGGCGTTAAACTGCTACTCGTGATATAACAACATCGGTTTAAAAGACCACGCATAGCACATCAATAGCCAATCATTATGGCGTTACTGTAACCGCCTTCCATAAGAACACGATATCGTGGCCATTAAGTGGTAATTATTGATCGACCACCTTTTTTTTTTACCTTCAATTCTATTTTAAATATACTTGTGCTTCTTTAGATGTAACCCTTTAGGGATAATCGGAATTCCATATTAGGTACCTATACTAGCGGTCAAGCATATGAAATGTCTTGGACGAAATGCCCTATTAAATAGTTATTTCTTTTCGTAATGGGTTGATAATAAAACGTTTTAAACATACATACATAAGTAACGCAAATTATCAAGTACGAAGCTTCTAGATAAATTGATGCGATAAATAATTATGAAAATGATGAAAAGTATTTTTTTTAAATATCCTTCCGCTTCTTTTCCTAAAGGGTTACATTTTCATGTAACCCATTAGCGATGAGTGGAATCCTGCATTATGTACCTAAACTAGCGGTCAAGCATATGAAACAAGCGAAATGCCTTAATAAATAGTTATTTCTTCTCTCGTTTGATGAACTACACCGGTAATTCGATATTTGTTATTCACATAGTTGGTACAATTTTGACTTCATTGAGAATGAAACTCGTTAACTTTACACGTTTTAGCAAAAAAAAAAAAAAAAAAAAAAAAAAACTTTAGTTCGATTACAGTTTGGACTATTCTATCGCAACTAATCTTTACAAATTGCTCCTTCATTGATCAACAATTTTTAATTAAAATTCATTTTTAGGTGCGTTCGTAATTATATAAATATGTAACACCTATAACCGTCGTCTGGTCCGTCCGTCTCACAGTGTGGTATTTCACTGAAAAAGCTGGCCAAAAGTCAAAATTTCAAATCTCATATTTAGTTGTTCATTTTCTGGTTAGTATAAGTGCACTATCCTGTGCATATGATAACGAGTTCATTTCGTTCTATAGCCTCTCCAATCGTCTGGCATTCCACTTGGAATTCATGTCTTGTGCAAGTCTCTTTTTAAGCTTTTGGTCCATGTATCATTTTATCAAAAATCTAAAATACTATTTTTAGTCGAATTTCAGAAACCTTTTACGGTTTTTAAAGACGAAGGTGTATACTTCCTTTTACATAAATATTTTTGAAAATATAATGCATTTTCATTATAATATTCACATTTGAAACCATAGTTTTTTTAGGTTAAATATTTTAGATAAAAAGGTAATTGTAATAGGGAGTTAAACTGAGTTCAATAAGAACTCTTGTGTTTTCATAATGTATATATTGGCTAATTAAAATATATGAAATAAAATCTACCCCCTTTTGCCCCCCTTTTATGTTATAACTAAAACAAAATCTTAAATAAAATTTGAAAAACAAATTTTTTTAGTTCAATTAATTTTTTAATTTATTAAACTGTTTACATTTAATATATGCAGTAGTTTCTTACTCCCTACTGAATACTTTTTAGTGCGCAGACCTCAAATCTGCAAATTGAAGTGAAAAAAACATTTGTTTATTGTTTAAGTTATTCGATGTGTTGTTTTTAAGTAAGAAGTATTTTGATAGTATAATGATAATGTTCCCTGAATGATTCTATGTAAATAATGTTATATTTTCGTTTTGTACCAAATGTTCGTATTAAGTAAATTTTGTTGTGTTTTGTCTAAAATGGCGTTGTTATTTTGAAAAATATATTTTAGATCAAACATCAGGAATGGTGTTTTTCACTCACTAACGAGGTAAGAGAGTTTTGTATTATTAAGAAGAAATGTACTAGATATATTATTTTTTTATTCAATATGGAAACAATAATTAAAAATATCAAGAAAATATATGTGCGATGTAATAAAGCAGTGTGACATTAAAAAAATAAACAGGAAATGTGAGTTTCTAGAAAATAAACTTGTCCAAATTACGAAATGTCTAGAAAATGAAATTCACTTGTCCCGTTACAAATTAAAATCTTTCAAACATCATTATATACAGAAATGGGCTTCTTTGCGATTCACTGAACAATGTTTTTGAGAAAACAATGAGGAATGGCTGAAAAGAACGCTTTATTTACCTACCTGGACAATAGAGAAACCCGGTTGTCCAGCAAAATAATTTAAATATTGTAGTGGCAGAAGTAAGAGGCATAAAATCGAACAATTAAGATATCAAATAAGTCACGAACAATTGAAATATGCAGCTCAACTGAGCGAAAGAACTACTGGACATGCAGATGTCGCAAAAATTATTAAAGACTTTGCAGCCATCCTAACTAGGGCAAAAAAATATCGAAAAATATTAACTTTGGCTGAGACAACAAACCTAAGTACATTGAAGTCATCACCGACTGAGGTTTTGACCATGTTTGTTGCAGCAGATCTCACATACAATCAATATAATATCCTCCGAACTCCTAATAAATATATATATCGTTGCTATTCACTTCTTCAGAGAGCTAAGAGCAATGTTACCCAAGAGATATTACAAGTACTGAAAACATGGCGGATGTAAAGCTTCACACTACACAAAGACTGTGTAAAAAGTACATACAACATGTTTTCACATCTGCGAGTGAAGTAGAATTGAAAAATTTAGAACTCTTCTGCAAATGGGGTTGTGACTGCTCCCAACAACATATGTTCAAACAAAAGTTTGAAAACTCCTTTGAGTGTGACTCAAACATTTTCCAAGGCTCTTTAGTTCCTTTGAGATTAATAAATAACATAAATAAATTTCAAAAAGTATGGTGGCAGAACCCTGTACCTTCATCTCCACGTTTTTGTCCTCCTATACGAATAAGATTCATTTATGAAGATAAAGACATACTCCAAGAGGAAGTAAAAAGTATTGAAGAGCAAGCACGAAATTTAATAAACACAGAGATACTCACAGCTTATGGCATACTACAAGTTCAGTACAGATTGATGGTGACTACGGTCGATGCTAAACTTTGCAATGTTATTACTAGCACGATATCTACGATACGATACTATATTCGTAAACAATCATCCAAAGATTTTGTTAAATTAGAAATAGTTTAAAATATTGACCCTGATTCTTTGAAATTCAGTCTCTCAATACTCTATCGTAGAGTCAAATTTTTCGAGTAAATTCTACATCTTATTTTTTAAGCTTCCAGTAAATAAAAAATGACAAGTAAGAAGTGATAAAGAGAAATAGATTGTCAGTCAAAGAAAATAATCAATGCACGAGAAGTTTAAAATGGAGATGGAATTACTTGTAGGCATTGAGAAAGCCGATTTTGTAAACACCAATGACAGAAACACCTCAAGAAGGTTTTTCTCAGTTACAGAAACATCAGCTAAAATTACAGGAACTGACATAACAATAATCCGAATCATAAAAACTATTCTAGAATTGTTATCTAGTAATTATAAAATAGATACAAAAAAATTTAAGAATTTGTGAATGACATCTCTAACTATTATATAAATCATTCCGGTTGGTCCCAAATGTCACACACATCATACACAATTTTGAGTAATGGAGCTACCATTACAGGTCTTGCATTGCTCCCAATCCGCCAGTTATAAGAGGTAGCGGCTGAAGCCCGCAACAAACATTTCCATTCATATAGGCAAAAACCTTCAAGAAAAGTCTTGCGCCTAGAATGCAATTAATGTGTGCTCAATCGCCTACTTTTGAGTTGTAATATGCAAAAAAACTCCACAAAAGGTAAAATTTTCTGCAGAAGCATTAATTGCCAGAATCTGGTGTTTCAAGTGATTCTGAAGAGGATGATGTGGAAGACTATGATCAAAAGAATGCTGGTCAATAGGACATTACTTTATTACACATATTGGGTGTGTTTTTTTTAAAGACAATTTATTACTTTAATGCATCTAATTAATATATCCTTAAATTCTGTTACTCCACCATATCTAACTTCAACCAAATTATTTAAGAATTTAAATTTAACATTACACCAGGTGAGAAAGAAATACCACCAACTGAATATTGTTATCATAAATATGTAACAAACACCAGGTAATTAGATTTAAGAAGGGGCACCAAAATTTAGTACAAGTTAACACACACAATTCAAATAAAAAGGAAAAGGGGGGGGGGGGGGGAATGGCAAAATAAATTCATTTACTTTAAAATTTTACTTTTAAATACAATTAAAGGAGGTAACAATATTCTCATATCTTTCACACCCCAAAATAAAGGAAAAACACCCAATCCTTCTAAACCTTAAAAACATAAAGCATTCATAAATAATGAAAGATAAAATTGAAAATTAAACCAATTTAGAATAACCGAAGGAAAACAAACTCTCATATTTGAGAGGATAAAACTCAGAAATTTTGTAAATTAGAACCAAAATGACATTACTTTATGAATTGCACTTATATTTTCAAAATTTAGGGACCAATGATATCGTATAGTTGAGTACAGAACGTATTCAATAAATCATTTGAAAAACTGTGATCCAAGATGATAGGATATACTTTTAATTATCTAAAAAATAATATTTCACTTAATAGGATTCTCTCAATACTTCTCAAATTTACTAACTCTCTTTAAAACATATAACATTTAACAATTAACTTCAATCAGAATAAACAATTTATTTTAAATGCATCAAAAACTTTAATTTATTAGATTTTATTATCTATAAAACTTTTAGGTCCTATCTTTATTTAGGTATTTAGCTTAGATCTGCTGTTTCCACATTGTTCTATTTTGAATCTCCCTAAATTAAAATTATATTACACCTTCATATATATTTCTTACAGATTTATTTTTTTTTTTTTTTTAGAAAACATGTGTAATTGAATTTCATTACTTATGAATTCTGTTATCAATTAAAAATACCAATGAAAGTGAACTTTTATACAAGAACAAAAAGTACAAGAGACACCAAACAAATAAAAAGGGGTTAATTTACTATTAAATGCAGCTATTAAACTTAAAGTGGAGAAAAGAATTACTCATAAAATAATATTTATAAACATACTTAAATAAAACAATAACAGAATTCTAAATTCAAATTACACATATCTATTTGCTGTTATTATATGCGAGCATAGTGTTGTTATTGCAGAATTTAACATAAACACTTATCTGAAAGTTTGATTACTTGAATAAAATATTTTAATCTATTGTTATTACACATGAGAAATGTGTTTAAATTAATTAGAATAATAGATATATATTAACAAGGGAAAGCACATTCTTAGTTATCTCTTGGTTTTATTACAAATAAACAGATTCATATGCAGTACTTAGATGAATACTAAGATTGTAAAATAACATTATAAACAAGAAGTTTACTCACACATTTTTAAGACCATAACTGCTACCCGAGAATAGTCTCACACGAGTCTTTGCGTCAGGATGTTGTTTTAATAACAATTTTTTCGGCGACTCACATCAACTACTCATACACACACATCAAGTTATCGTTGGATGTGGCTCTTACTTCCTTGGCAGTAATCACTTTGATGAGGAACAAACTTTTTATCATCTAAAGTCTCATCTCCCTGGTGCCGTACTACTCTCAAATGCTACTTGTAGGATTCCGCCTTTCAGAAGTCAACTCAAGTCTCCAGCTTTCAAGAATTTCCCACAAATGACCACATGTCTACTAACGGTTCAATCCTTTCAGCCTTTGGACACGTTCACACCTTGGTACTTGTCACCTCACGTTGATTTTCAACAACTGGACATCACCATAGTGTCTAACCCCGTAATAGATGTAGATTTTCTCAATCAAGACTTTTAGTTTTTCAAACATGCGCTTTAAAATTTAATATAATAAGCACCTCGCCTCATTTTAGAGTATAATTATGATAGATTTTTTTTCTCGAGTTCTTCTCAGTTCGACGTCACAACTACTACTCTGCACGATCCCTTCTCTCGGACCTCAGGGGTGGCTTCCCGCCAAAAAAAACCCGAGTCCACTCGGAATTTTCTGATCCTCACATCTACATCGCTCACCGGTTTTCTAACTAACTCACCTGACCTTTCCCTATCACCTTTTTCTCCTCGACCCTATATGGAACCTACCCATTTAGAAAAAAATAGGGGAACGGGAGCTTTTCGTCTCTGTTGCTATGCGATACCCACATGGTAACAGGAAAACTTTGAAAAAGAGGGTCATACAGTGGTCTTTTCTGACCGAACATTTGGGGGAAGTATGACCGCTCGTATACACATGTCCTACAAGGTTTAACTCTAATCTGCGGGAATTATTCCTGGAATAAGTGCAGTTGAAAAACAAGGTCACAACAACACACACTTGGGGTGATATTAAGAAAAGAAAAAAAAAGAAGACATTTATCTAGAATTTGAAAGAAGGAATTGCATTATTTACCAAATTAATATTTAACAAATAAAGAAAGTGAAAAAAAGTTAAACTGAAAATTTAGGGAAACGAAGGGTTATGCTAATATAAGTTAAAAATTAAGAATATGCGAATATTCTACAATACACATATTTCCGTAAATTCTACGAAAAGTGGTTTGTTTTCAACGTAATAAAATATTTTACGTTTTCTTAAAACATTTTATCTGCAATAGAATGCATAAAAGTTCTGAAATAATTTTGGCCAGGTTTTTCAGCAAAATACCACACTGTGCGTCTCTCCGCATGTAACAGCGCAAAAACTACCCAACTGATTGGTTTGGAATTTAATATATATAATCGTTGCAGAATTTTGGCGAGTCACTTCAAATTTTATGAAAATCGAATCAAAACTTAAAAAGTCCTTCCGGGCTGTACCGGGAGGAAAAGGTAGCTTTCCTATATCTTCGTTTTAAAATTTTAGCTAATGTTACTCGAAAATAGCAAGTTAAAATGCAAAGAAACCGTTTACGAAAGATTCGATAACACTGAATTTGAAGAAGAAATTCGCCAAATTATTGAGCTATAGCCAAATTGGCTTCATTTATGAAAACTTATTTTGGTCGCCAAATTTGGCGATATTTCGCCAAGTTTGGCGAGAATTTGGCACTAGCGGATATGAATATATAGTTTTATGCGTGGGAAAATGATTACAACAATGAAAGAAAATAATCGGCGAGAAATCGCGTTCACTAAAACTCATAAATTAATCGTTGGTGTTTTGTAATGTGCTGTCTTGTTTCAAAATGTCAGCCACCCTAGAATTTCAAACTGCTCTATCTCAGCCGTTTTTTTAAGATAGAGATAAAGCAAAAAATGCTCTGGAATCCTTGTATCAAGGCCTAACACTTAATTAAAAAATAAATTTGAATTTTTAACTTTTTTGTATATTTATTTTAGTTTTAAAATTTTCAGTGGCCACCATCTTGAAACAAGATGGCGGACCAAGCTGGCCAACGAACTCGGTCGAGGCATTGGTGAGCTTAATACACACAATTAGTTTCATCCAAATTAATTTATAAATACGAGCGTTATCGTATAACATAGATCAGATATATATATATATATATATATATATATATATATATATATATATATATATATATATATATATATATATATATGGATATATCTATCTATCTATCTATATATATATATCTAAAGTGGCGGACAAAAAAACTGCATCACTTAGAAAAATTAACATTTTGTAATGCTAATGAGCTATTTCGTTCAAATAAATTAATCTTTGTTGCTGCAAAGCAAGATAAGATATCTTTCTATATTCCTTGTGGATAATATACCTCTTACGAAGTATTGTATCATCAAATTTTTAAAAATAGTGCGGCAAAAGGGAAAAACGGTCATTTGTCTTGTTCTTTAAGTGGTCAAATGATGGCTCCGCATGTTCAATTGACGGAAGAAAAAAAAATGTGTAATACTTGGTTTAGTTAAAGAAGGATATTCTACACATGTGATCGCTAAAAAAATTGGTTGCAATCAATTGACAGTTTGGAGGACGATTAAATTTGAACGTGCAACTGATAATGTTGAGAGAAAGGCTTGGATCGGACCGAAAGAGTGTAACCACAAATTCTGATGATCGATATCTGAAACGGATGTCTCTAAGTAATCGTCATGCAAGTGCTCCTGACTTAAAAGTCGAATTTGAGAAAGTCTGTGGTGTTAATTTAAGCGCAAGAACTATCCGAAGACGCCTTGTGGAATGCCGTTTGCATGCGTATCGCCCAAAGAAAAAGCTTTTACTCACAAAAAAATGATGCAGAAACGACTTTCTTGGGCAAAAGAGCATGTCTCATGGACAAAGGCTCAGTGGGATTCAGTAATTCTTTCGGAAGAATTTGAGTTCAACCTACATGAATCAGACGGTAAGTGGTATGTTCGGATACGTAAAAGTGAAGCTTACCATCCAGACTGCATATCGCTTACTGTAAAATTCCCAGTCAGACAAATGGTCTGGGGATGTATATCCAGCAAAGGAGTTGGACGTCTGAAACTTATTACTGGAACTGTGAATAAATCCGTTTATACCGAGAATTTGGAGGAGTGTTTAAAACCAGCTATTAAGGATCATTTTCAAGGTGCTAGAAATTGTATTTTTCAAAAGGACTCTGCACCCAGCCATACAGCGAAATTGGTAAGCACAATCTAACTTATTCATGAATGATTCCGTTGCCTAATTTACAAGTTTTAATCTCCATTACATAAGGATATTGGAAAAGTAATTTTCACCCAATTTCCTTCCTTTAGGTGACGGCCTATCTGACAAAATCTGGCATTAGAATTTTGGAATGGCCTGGGAATAGTCCTGACCTGAATCCCATTGAAAATTGTTGGCATATAATGGGTACAAAAATTGCTGCTTAGAAGCCTGCTACTAAGATAAAACTGCAGGAAAGCATTATTAGGGTCTGATTGCATGAAATTGGCCAGGAGTACATTCAAAAGTAGATATATTCTATGCCGGACCCTTGCAAGGCTGTTATCGCAGCTCGTGGAGGGTCTACTAAATACTGAAGTGATCCTTATGCATGTATACACACCTAAGTATATATAATATGACTGCAGTTACGTAGAATTTACATTAACTACAGAATTTGTGCATCTATTACTTTCTTCCAAGTTTTTTTAAATATTGCTTTTTTCACTTTTTTCCATTTTTCAAAATAATTATGTGTAAATAATTTATAAATCCCAATAAAATTTAATTGAGATTAATCCTACAACTATATTTTATCATAAAAATATCATCCTTCCATAATACCTGCACTTGAAAATCATTATTTGCAGCGTTTTCCACTTTTTCGCTGGTGATGCAGTTTTTTTGTCCGCCACTGTATATATATATATATATATATATATCAACATTTGAACGGAGGGGTGTTTTGGGGTCTGGGGGTCACGATCGGTGAAAATATATCGAAATTTTCCGGAATTGCTTTCCTCCGAACGGCTGCAATAGGTAGCTTTATACTTTTTTGTATTGAAAGCTACCTAAAAGATATTAATAAAGATATTTATTAAGTAATTTGAATTTTTTTTAAATCTGTACTTCCTTGTTATAGTAGCTACCGAGGATTAATCGTCAAGCGACCGAGATGTATCGCTAAGTTATTTGACATGTATGACGTTATAGTTATGTATGACGTATATGACATTTTATAACCTTTATGAGCAAGTTATAGTCACATTCTTCATTCCATTAAATCCTATCATACGTAATTAACTCAATGATATCCCATGTTAGGTAATGATTCTATGTTGCCAGGGTGATTACGTCCTATTTAAGATGGAGTCATATTATTTCCGTATTACTGACCGAGAAAATTTTGAAACTCACGTATGACACACATCAAACTGGTAATCCATTTCTGCCCAGTTTGCAAAAATAGCCCTTAGTTTCAAATTTTTTAAACCAATCATAAATGAATTTTCTGGTTAGAGGATCTTTTCCAAATCGTGTCCGAAAATGTCATTGCACAATGATGACAGATTCCGTTTTGCTTAATTCAAGACCACAAAATCCCTTCTCCCTCCACCGCAGACGCAGCCATTTCTATTGATATTGGCGTGACACGGTAGCTATCGCCTAACGTCACTTCGCGCGGCAGCGGGAAAAAAACTTTATGAGTACACCTACCTTACGGCTTGCTTTTTGGGAACGTGCCTTAAACTCTTCCTGTTTTACAGCATCTGGAAGTTGTTGTATACTTACTTATGAATCACCCTGTATATGATTCTACCCCTTAAAATATTTGTTTAATATAAAATTATGACGCTCGCTAGCTCGGCATCCGTTTAAATAGACATGGTTTTTCATTCCCGTAGAGTATCGAGTAGGTTATCCAGTTATAGGGTTCAAGTTTATCGTGAGATGTCCAGTTTACTTATATTATTCCACTGTATAAGTAATGCTAATCATCAAACACGAAATTTTTAGATAACAAAATACGAAAAATAATTATAATTATGATGTTAAGCAATTTTAGATAACAGATTTCATTCCAAATAAATTAGATTTTTTTTTAAACCTTTTTTCGTAATACACTGAAAAAAAATGTTGATTAAACCGTATAATTCTGGCATCCCAGCTGGCAGTATTATACCGTAAAATTAATAGCAATAAACAGTAAAATAAGCAGTAATACGCTGCCACGCATGCGCGATAGCGTGGTTTTTCTCCATCCAAGACATCCTTTTATCTAACCAGTTTTCTTCTAATTTAACATTTTGATTACGGCCATGAATTGTGACTATTTTTATTTTCTATCGCACCACAATTTACAAAAAAATTTCTTTGTAATAGATTTCTCTTGTGAATATACTAGTATAAGTGTATGGCAGATATTACTTATCAAAAGTGCTACGAATAGAATAAAAATTAATCGCTGGGACAACATTATGTCCAGACCCTGGAATCGAAAGGTTAATCAAAGCCGAAAATATATACAAATCGCTTATTCTCGTTTGAGCTAAAAAAAAAAATTTCCTTCTCCTTAAAACAAAAAGTATGAGGAAAGACAATTTAAGAAAGAAAAAAAAATATCGTGACCCATCCCCTTTTTTAAAAAATGTTGAATTACACGTGTAAGTTGATACATAGTTGATAATTCCTTAGAATACCATTTTCCTAAATTGGGAATCTGAAAATCTTCCTTCAAAACTAGTGATGGGCATAACGATTATTTTGATTATTGGAATTAATCATTCGGGCATGCGCAGAAGCATATCTGTCAAACTTCATTTTTTTTTTATTCAATTCCTACCAGAAATTTTGAAAAAAAAAAGTTTCTGCAGAAACTTTTTTTTTTTTTCAAAATTTCTGGTAGTAATTGAATTTTTAAAAAAATGAAGTTTGACAGATATGCTTCTGCGCATGCCCGAATGATTCATTCGAATAATCAAAATAATCGTTATGCCCATCACTATTCAAAACACTATTCAATCAAATCTTACATTTTGTCTAAGTGAACTAATTAAGTTCACTTTGAATAAATTGAAATAAATATTTAAATCCTAATTTTGCTATCATCATCCCTAGCATCCAACAATTAGAAATATAAAGGAAATGCTTATTTTTTTCTCTATTTTTTTTAATTTTTTTATTGACAAGATTAAGTAAAGAGACTTGGAATGGCGATAACAAAATCTTATATTTATGATTTTTCGTCATCATAACCCTTTTTCGGTTTTTAGTTGCTTTATATTATGTGAAAGTCAATTTATTAAGTATTAAAGAAAGATATAGATTTCATTCGATATTACTCATCAATTTTTAAATGATTATTAAACAATATGACCTTCAGCTTAGAGAAAACAAATGTATCATATAACTGTATGTTTTTAATGACATCATTTAGGTGAATGATAATCAGGATATCCAAATAGCTTATCATTTAGTTATTCTAGGAGAAGAAAATTTGATTTCACAAACTTTTCTATATACTATCATACTTACCCCAGATGAGCTTTGTAAATAGTCAGTAATGATTATATATTAGTTGACTTTGCATATGAAAAAATGACAGTCATGAGATGTAACAATGACACACGCGGAAAAAGCCTTTGTAACTAATGTGACAACCGTTTTGTTGATATATTGACCAGAGGTTTAAATCAATTTTGCTAGAGTACACTGCAAAAAAAGGTGTTGATTTTACAGTATAATACTGACACCCCAGCTGCCAGTATTATACCGTAAAATTAACACTAATAAACAGTAAAAACTGCAGTAATACGCTACCGCGCATGCGCGGTAGCGTATTACTGCTTATTTTACTGTTTATTACTGTTAATTTTATGGTATAATACTAGCAGCTGGGATACCAGTATTATACTGTAAAATCAACACTTTTTTTTTGACAGTGTAAAGAAGGTCTCAAATTCACTATATCAAAATGTATTTATGTCAAATTAGTAATTCTTTTAAAATTACGAAATTTAAATTTTTATACGGTCCATGATTCATATACGTTGTATTTAGAAAACATTTCCCCATGCTCTACACACGTGTAATGACAGAAAACGTTAAAAATTCAAAGTATCATAATTCGGTAAGTTTTGATCGTAAAAGAATACATTTTTCACTGTTTTACTTGTTAGAGAATGGAGAAAATATTTCTAAATGTAAATTTTAGGAACAAGGACCGTCTATAAATTTTAATTTTGTGACTGTTAAAAAAAAAAAAAATACTATTTTGACATAAGAGGCTTTTGTTCTGATGAATAACATTTGAAACATTTTCGATTTGGAACTATACTCTAAAGCTAACGGCTTAGGAGTTAGCTATTAAATAATGATGAGAGAGAACATCCTGTATACTGTATAGTGTCTTAATACATAACAATGCATTGGCAACCCTGCATTGGCTAAAAAACAATAAAATATTAGACTGATATTTTAAAAGGCTTTTCTCAGAATTTAGTCTTTAGATCTGATTATCCAGCCAATTCAAGTTGTTTAATTAACTACACGTTAAAAATATTTGCACTGGTGACAAAAATCGATTTTTTTTATCTTTATTCAGTATCAATGTACGCATCAATATTGTCTAACCGTTATTATAATTCAGAATGTTCACTTAACCCCTTAACTACCTTTTTTTTGTGGAATATTTTAAATCAAATTTAGCACAGTGTTTTAATAAGGTCTAAAAGACACAGAACTGGTGAGAGACCAATGGGACAAGCAGACGTGGTTTTCCAAGCGTTTCAGGGACTGCTGTGTCCAGCGGTAATTTTTGAAGTTGTACTGGGACATAGTGTCCCACTGGGAGTCTACGGGTTAAATATTGAAGTTAATTTATTTATTGAATCAAAAGTTCTACTGGATGATCAACGCCATGCAGACGGCATGGAGCCAATTCAAATCAATTAATAAAATACACGTTGAAAATATTTCCACTGGTGACAAAAATTGATTTTTTTTATCTTTATTCAGTATTAAAGTACGCATTAATATTCTCTAACTGCTATTATAATTCAGAGAGTTTACTTAAATATTGAAGTTAATTTATTTGTTGAATCAAAAGTTCTACTGGACGATCAACACCATGTAGACGCCATGTAATCAATTCAAGTCAATTAATAAAATACGCGTGAAAATATTTCCACCGCTGACAAATATCGATTGATTGATCTTCTTTATTCAGTATTAAAGTACACTTCAATACTCTCTAAAAGCTATTATAATTTAGAGCGTTTACTTAAATATTGAAGTCAATTTCTTTGTTGAATCAAAAACTCTGTTGGGCAATCAACGCTATGTAGACGTCTCCCAGACGTGATTGGTTACTGTCAAAATGTTCTCAAAATTTGCCACATTCCAATGCAGCTCCGCTCCAAATCATTAAGCAATAAAGTTAAAAAGCTATTCTTTATGTTTATGTAACAAAAATCTCATGAATAAAATCCGATTAAATCTTTGATTTATGCTTTGCCGTGAGTGTACATTCTACTTCTCCTCGATAATTGCAGTAGATCAACGCCCCTATAAATATCGTGTTATTGCGTTCGCTTCACTCTTTTTTCATTATAAAACAACGCCTTTCTAACAAATGCCGCTCACAAATGATCCCTTTTCAACAACATGATTATGTCTTAATATTTTGGCGTTTAACTGATCACTCGCTGATTGGGAGTCGTTTTAGATCAGAAACTGGCTAATTTGTCGATAAAAGAGTTCGATAATTCTCGCTTTCTGTAACAGGGTGTTGTTCGTCGGAATTAATCAGACAACCATTTTAATTCCAAGCCCGTTCCCCTTTATTAGGTGTTTTCGGACGTCTGATTAAGAGTTTCATTGTTATAATTCAAATCATATAAGCACATGTTTGTATGCATCTTAGCACGAAAGCTAGATCTTGAAGCACTCCTTTAGGAACTTCAAAATAAATGTTCCTGAATGTATATGTTGATTACAAATATTTTTCGAAAACAGGTTTTGTTGATCAACTTGCTCTTTTATATCGATAAAAAAAAATAATTCATTAACTTGTGTAGATGTTTAGAAATGTCATTTCAAATAAGCACATTGCGATACAAACAGTTGTTAAATTAGTAATGTAAAACCAATCAGTCATTTCTGCACCTACATATGAAGTTTCTATTGAAAATACTTAGTCCAATGATCAATAAACACATAAACTAAATATACCTTTAATTAAAGAGACAAAGAATTTGAAAAAAATTTGCAATGTCCATAGAATTTAAAATGTCTAGTCATCAAATAAAAGAATGTCTGACTGTAAAAGGTACACTGCAAAAAAAAAAAAAAAAAAAAGCAAAATCATAAATTTAACTAAAATCTGTCGCAAAGATGACAAAATGCATGAAAGAAAAAATTTTTGAACTATGAGAGAAACGCGAAATAAGTGTAGAAAAGTGTGTGTCTCCCGTTTTCGCCAATAACAAATTCTTAAACAGTAGTTTTAGATGTTATTGTTCCAATTGTACACTGCAAAAAGAAAGTGTTGATTTTACAGTATAATACTGGCACCCCAGCTGCCAGTATTATACCATAAAATTAACAGTAAAATAAGCAGTAATACGCTGCCGGTATTATACTGTAAAATCAACATTTTTTTTTTTTTTTGCTGTGTAGAGAGTTGCCTGACCAACAGCCGTAATGAAAAACCTGTAATTAAAATGCATATGTAGTCATCTCTTCGGGAATATTTCTTTCATTAAAACTTCTACAACAAGTCCCAATAATTAAGCGTTGATTTTTGAAATACAGTTTAGAGCTCAATCGTGTACCCCCGCTCCTTAGAAAAACTTTTTTAGACCTAAAAGGAAAGGAAAATAATTGGCTGTCGTCAACCGGGGTGACTTTTCACTTTTAGGTAGCTTTCATTAGAAAAAGTAAAAAGCTACCTATTGCAGCCGTTCGGTAGAAGGCAATTCCAGAAAATTTTGGTATATTTTCACCGATCATGACCCCCAGACCACAAAACCGCCCTCCGTTCAAATGTTGATATATATATACAGTGAAACTCGGATATAACTATTTCCCGCATGTAAGGTCATTTTTCATTAGTCCCAATTAATTTCATATACTTCTAATGTCAAAAATTCCCAGGTTTAACGTTAGTATTTTGAAATATTTCCCGCATTTAACATTTTTTCAGCGGGAAAAACTCTATGAACTTTTCCTAAAATAATCAGAAACTCTGATGCAAAAAAATGCATGCAAAACCAATACCTGTAAAATTCGGAATCCTCCCTCTCTTTGTTTTTTATTACCAACTGCAGGTGCAGGGTTTAACGCCCCCCCCCCCCCCCCCCCCGCTATGATTCAAGGCCCTTTAATGTATGTCCATAATTTTAGGAATTTTCCTATTGGATCAATTGTACGAAATTCTTAAAGGTTCAAATACTATAAACATATAATAATAATAATTACTTTTTTTCGTCATTTCAAACATCCTGCTCCCCAAATGTCCGGCTCAACAACGTGAAATTTTGTGACACATTTTCTGATTCATTTTTAAGCGCAAAAGCATAAAATTGGCAGGCCTGACTAATTGAAGCGATTTGGAATCGAAATGAATTTTCATTTATTTTTATAAATAAATTACTTATGGTGATTATATTTTTTACTTATGGCTCACTTATAAGCAATTCGTGCCATGTGACGAAACGATATTCCCCTTTCTCGCTCTGCTGCATCAGAAATTCGGTTCAAAACGCCTACTTTGACAGTATTTTCTGAAAGATCTTCTGACTTTACCAAAAAATGCAAAACACATTTCGATGACATAGTTTCTGAATAATAATACCTGCCAAGTTCATCCGTTTCCGAACAAAAATGAATTCAAAATTGTGTCCGAAAGTAGCTCCTTTGAATTTGAGAACAGATTTAACTAGTTTGTTCGAAAAAAGAAATGAAAAAGTAGGGTGCATTACGATTGCTTAAAAGAAAAAAAGGAAATCGGAAATTTCATCCATATGCAATAGATAATAATTTATATTTCTGCCCAATAATCATATTCATCATTAATTGATTGTGAAATCCAAGATTGCTGTCGCGATGCCTGGAAGCTTGAAAGGACTTCAAAAAATGATGGAGCACCAGCGGTACAGACCTAGAAAAGGGTGGTTTGCTGATCATTTGTTCATTGAAATTCTACAAAAGTTTCTGTAACTCTATTTTAAGCTATCTGTGGTGTGTAACTAATTGCAAACGATTGCAATCAGATTAAATATTGATTCGCATCATTTTATTTCTGATTAGACATCAATCTGTCAGGAAATCATTCTTCCTTTGAAAGAGGAGATGGGGTAAAACAAACTTTCCTTATTGTAATTACTGATTTTGTCGAATTGTTTTTAGTTTTCAAAGTGGTATGTAGTGTCTATCTTTTTTCATTTTCAACTGGACATGCGAAAAAAAAATAAAGATAATAAATTCTACTGTTGTGTATGTATGTACATGTGTGTGTGTGTTCAGTTCATGCATAACTTTTGTACGGATGCAACGATTTTGTTTATTTGTATGCTTAACAGGATTTATTTTCCAGTGTGTAAGTTTTGTTTTCCACTTTACCATAGGTAAACTCCTTTTGATAAATTAAACAAGAACTAAAGATCATGCGTAAAGCTTAAATTATGGAACACTTTCAAACACATTCAGAATACTGCAACAAAACTCCACAGTTTACTTAGTAAAAAAATTTGAAAACCCAATTTCAATAATTACTACAAATAGTCAAATAAAATATCCGAATTATTTTGTGCAGCCCTGTATATGATCTATAGATTTTTATGTATACTACACAGTATGCTAAAATTAACTTTAGTTAGGAAATACATAGTACAATTGAAAATTCCCCTTCAGAAATTTCCGTCAATAAACGGAAATGCACATGAGATCTTCCCTATATGGGATCTATAGAATTTATATGCACCAATTAATATGCAAAAAAATTGTGACATTTAAAAACGCGTACCCCAACTTAAAACGAGCTACCAGCAATTATTGTTCATAGACAGTACTGTAATCAAACTCTTTTGGGTGTTCCTGTAAATTAACGATGCATTTTTTGCATGCCACATTCTACAGTAAGCGCCTTCTACTGCATCTTAGCAATATGTATCAATTTGAATATATGTGAAACATCATTAAAATACGTTGCAAACGAAATGATTTTTTTTTCCATAGACCGTAATGTAACGGAATTCTTTTTAATGTCCCTGTAAATGAACAATACATTCTATGCACACCATATTCTATAGTAAGCACCTTGTAGTGCACCTTAGTGATATGTATCAATTTTAGTAAGTTTAAAATAGTGTAACATTGTTAAAATATGCCTCAACGACTGTTCCCCATAAACCGCAATTCTTTTGAGTGTCCCTGTAAAAAAACCATAAATGCTGCACACTTCATTTTCACTACCAAACATGTCGTAGTAGACCCAAATGACACATATCAATTTCAAGGCAATCCGAGTATATTTACGCGAGTAAGAGCACGAACAGATGTTAGACGCAGACAAACGGAATTCATAAACACTTTTCATTTATGTTGGTAAGTGTTAAAAAAGGTCTAAAGTGTTTTTTGGGTAATATCCTGTGAATGTTTCCCTATAACATCTCAGGCGCTCGATCAGCCCAATGGTTAGCATACTGGCTACAAATTGAAGAGATCGGGCTGACGTTCGCAGGTTTGATATCAACGCGATCTGTGCGGTGTTAATATGCAAGGTTTTCACGGTTTTTCTGTTAGAGAACGATAATTCGGGTCACTTTCCCTTCAAAAGTCCTCCCTGAAAAGGCATTCCTTCTACAGTAACATGGCCAATTCTAGTCGATTTTCAACATATCTCTATAATTTGTTTCTTTCTATTTAGACTTCTTTCAAAATGTAACCAATTTTAATCGAAACATAAACAAGAACTAAACGCTTCTGAAAAGTATTTACCAAAATTTTCTTTTCTGAAAAATATATTTCAACAGTAAGAGGAGCAAAAAAAAATTGAATAAATACTGTACTCAAAGTATGTAATCATATTAACGGAAGTTAAATTCAAAACTCATAAAATGAGTAAATAAAATGAAATTAACGTGAATGAATGTAACACTAGTTTCCACATTGCAAAAAAAAAAAGTGTTGATTTTACAGTATAATACTGGCTACCCAGCTGCCAGTATTATACCGTAAAATTAACAGTAAAATAAGCAGTAATACCCTGCCGGGCATGCGCGGTAGCGTATTACTGCTTATTTTAGACAGAAAATTTGCTTTTCTTTACTGCTTTTTTCATTACTGCTTTTTTAGACAGAAAAGCACACTAAAATGCTCATTGCGCATCCCCAGAACAGCCAAAATCGGTCGTAAAAAATCCGCTTTGTGTTTTAAATCTATAGATGATTAGCATGATATGGTTGCTTCATATCAAAATTGTGCTGTTAATATTAGGGGTTTTTTTTTCAATCACTTTTGATAATTAAAATTCATCTTTTTCTGGTTTCCATAAATAAATTGCAACTTTTGATAGCATTAGTATGACTGAAAATTATTTTATCACATTTTCTATCATTAGTAAGTTAAAACTTTTTTCAGTACAAAGTTAAGTTGAAATGTTAATTTGTTAAAAATAAAAAAAATTATCTACATTAATATAATTATTTTATGTAGTACATTGTGTCATAGATTCTTTGTTTTAAGTAAGAAATACTGCTCATTTTACTTGTAATGCCAGCAGATTTCCAAAATGTAAGTGAATATAAATTAAGCTTTTAAAAATTGATATTTATCTTGTTTAGATGGCTTTTAGGTGGTTTCAAAACAATATTTTGAAACGAAGAAATTTCTGGTATATATTCTTGGCAAAATATTGGAAATTCAACAAGTCTTGAATGGAACAATTTCGTTCTTAACATTCAACGTGAAAGGGCAAAAAGGAAATTTTCTGTTTATTACAGTAAATTTTACGTTTTTCACTCAAAATGGAAAGTTTGCGTTAAAAGACTGAAATTTCACATAAAAACAGCCTTATATAAACAGAATCTTTTCGCAGTGTGCTATTACGGGTTTTTTTTTTAATGCTCCCTTGCCATTTCGTCGGAGAAAGTTTTACTGTATATGCAGAACTTTTGCATCAAACCCTATATATACACCCAGGGGTTGGAAGTATGCGCGCTACAAGTAGCGAAACTACTGTAGCTCCTACTTTTTACAGTAGTTTGTAGTTTAGCTCGCTACATTTTGAATAATGTAGTGTACAGAGTAGCGCGATACAAAAAATCCGTAGTTTGTAGCGAGAACCGACGCTACTTTTAACGCTACTTCAGGGGTGGGAATTGTACCATTCTGCAAATCACATTGCTGAAATTTGCTTTTTTTGTGCAAAATTTGTTCTGTTCAACAATTTGCAAATCTCAGCTGCATCGCATGAAGTGATAGATTTTCCCCATTGTCACTTGCTGCTAAAATCAAGTTCTAATCCTCTAAATGAATTAATTTTCTTTCTGGCAACACTTGTCTATTTACTCACTATTAAGTCTTCATGTTTTAACGCCGGTTTCTTAATATTCAGAATTTCTTGATTTACAGATTTATTTATTATTTTCATCTAGATTTGTTTTTCTGTAATATTCTAGATTATAATCTCTCTCATAATTTTGCTACGAAATTTAATGTGTGTATAAATTAACATTTTGGAGACAAACACAAAACATTTTCTTGTATGTAATACTTCTTAATGTCCTTGATTATGTTGCATTTATTTAATTATATCCCGACAGATGCGATATAACGAGGGGTCGCTTTATTATTTAATTCGTGTCTTCCATTTCTAGTGTAAATGGAACCCTTTGACAAAATCTTAAAGTAGCGAAGTAGTGACTACTTTTGAAAAGAAGTTGGTATTCGCTACATTTTAAAACAAATAGTTGTAGTTAACTACATTTTCGATAAAGTAGTTGTAGTTGTAGTTCGCTACAATAAAAAAGTAGTTTTTCCGACCCCTGTATACGCTACTTTCAATGGCAAATATAAAACATAAATTTTTCAAAGAAAACTGCGGTTTAAACTCTCACTGTATCAAATAACGTGACACAAGAACAACAGGCCACGACAATTGATGATCGCTGTGATAAACAAAAGTTTCGTGATAAATCGATTGCAGCATCTTGTGTGGGATAAGAAAAAAGAAATCTTGTACGTTAAGACACCTTATGATTTGTGATCCTAAATTCACGGTCACAAAATCTGTTAGAGAAGAATGCGATAACACTCAGCGTATAGTATTGTTCATGTAAACAAAACCAAAAGCGGAAAAATCGACTTCATTGATCAACAGGGAATCATTTTTTAAGATAGAATGTTTCGTTCTTCATGCTTGTTTTAATGTGAGGCAGGTGAATAGCTTCCCATGAAAGATTGCTTTTCGCAGCATGAAAAATTGCCTTCCGAACATATTTTTATGATTTTTATCAATCTTAAATACTGGTGTGAGTTCTGAATTACTTGTACTGTATCTTAAATGAAAGTTTGAATCGTGGATTAAAGATTATAACGTCGCAAAGAAAATCTTTAAAGGGAAATGAATAATATTTATTATTTGGACTATCCAGTATGACTTTCGTAATGATTCCTGTACCCAACAATACATAAATAAATTAGTGATAAATTATTGTTAAGTTTTTGATTATCTTAAGGGAAGAATATATATAGACATAAAGCACGTTCATTAATTCTATGTCATACGTATTTGCAAGTAAAACAATCAAAGAGGATTAACCCGTCCCCAGATATTAACAATATCAGTCTGTAAGTATTACAATATATCATATTTATAAAAATATTTTTTTTAATCAAATGTAAGTTGGTCACCTTTTTTCTTTTCCATCTCTCTCGCTCCTTCCCTCTATCTTTATCCTTTCCCTCCTTACCGTCTTCCTCTCTCTCTCTCAAACACATACATATACATATACAGTCACTATCCTTTATTTTTTATATATACAATTGTATATATTGTATTATATATCTATATATTTATATATATATATATAATTTCTCAAAATATGAAATATTTAAATTTATGAAAGAAGATGTATATAAAACTTTTTTATAACAATTAACTATAAACATTTATAACAATTAACTATAAACACTTATAACGTTATAACATAAAAACTACACAGGCGAAAGACAGTCTGTTTCTCATCAGTGGACGGACAGACAGAATTAACTATCGCCCCCCCCCCCCGCTCACAATAAGCTTGTAGGTTTCGAAACACGAGCTAACCTTGCAATCAAAACAAAGTTATCTTTAAAAAAAACACACAACAAAATTATCTTTAAAAAATATATAACTTTGTTTTGAATGTAAGGTTAGCTCGTGTTTCGAAACCTACAAGTTTGTAGTGAGGGGAGGGGGGGTTGATAGTTAATTCTGTCTGTCCGTCCACTGATGAGAAACAGATTGTCTTTCGCCTGTGTAGTTTTTATGTTATGACGTTATAAGTGTTTATAGTTAATTGTTATAAATGTTTATAGTTAATTGTTATAAAAAAGTTTTATATACACCTTCTTTCATAAAATTTAAATATTTCATATTTTGAGAAATTATATTCTTGTTGCTTATCTTATGTGCTGCTTCTGCGCCTGTTGTGCAACAATTTATCATGATACATATTTGAATTATATATATATATTACCAATCTTCGACAGAATAAGTTTTTCAAATTTGTTTAAAGTATTTTAGTAGTTTTTACTAGTTTACAGTAGTTTGAGTGCAGGATTGCAAATGAATATTGTTAAAAAATGCTCATACTAAAATAAAATAAAAATAAAAATAAAAGCGACATATTATATTCATATTTATAATTTGGACTATCAGAAAAGTCTATTGTAATAATTCCTGTACATAACAACACATAAATAATTACCGATAAAATTACTTATTGTTAAGGGGGCATACTACTCTAAAATTTTCAAAAAATTCGATTTTTCGATGAACATTTTTATGGGAGAGCAACATTTTTTGCGCATTTTAAAACAAACCGCGTAAGAAAAATACTTATAATTACGCTAGTCATAACCAGTGATGTGGAAAGGGTAAATACCCAGCGAGTAGGTATTTATTTTTTGGGTATATACCCAGGTATTTTCCAAGCATGGGGTAAATACCCAAAAATCGGGTATTTTCTTATTTTACTGTAAAAAACATAATCTCGATAAAAATTTCTTGAAATAATAGGTTAAAATGTTTCAAATATGGTAGTAGCTTTCACTTTAGTTAAAGAAAAGTATCTGCATATTGTCCGATTGAATAGCCTTGCCCATCTTTTACAGTTACTATGTTTTGTTATTTTAAGATGCCAGTCAATTAAGCATTTTTTTTTCTTCTTTTTATAAATGTAAGTGATTTAGTGAGCACCATCAAACCAAGTATACTGCAAAAAAATTGTTGATTTTACAGTATAATACTGGCACCCCAGCTGCCAGCATAATACCGTAAAATTAACAGTAATAAACAGTAAAATAAGCAGTAATATGGATCTACATTGCCGCGAATGTGCGGTAGTTGTTTTGTTGTAATTTAGGATTATGGAACATTTGAAATTTGAATATATAAAGTTGCTGATTGTTAATAATGTTGCTTATTGTTTTAAATCACCCAAAAATAAATTAGAAAAAAATTATTTATGAAGAGAGCACTCCTATTATGGAAAAAACATTGTCATGATAATTATTTTGTTGTAATTTAGGATTATGGAAAATTTTAAATTTGGCAGGAATATACTTCAATGGGAGACAAAGAATGCTACGCCGAGGTATTTTCAAATATAAATTTGGGAGTTTTGAAATTTAAAGAAATTATGAGTTATTCTGTCTCACGTAACCGGGATATCCAGTAACTATCCGGAGTGGTGATAGCTGATCAATACTGAAACTTTCTTATAAGCTTTTTCCTTGAGCTTTTCCATAATCAAGGTGCCATTATAAATAGGGGAAAGAGAAAGAGGGAGAAAATTCTTGCTTAATTGGTAGCATTGGTTCTTCTTTGAATATTGCGTGAAAGATGCCATGCGATTAATTTATTAATTTATAATTAAAATTAATTTTGAAGAGAATTGAAAATTTCTGTTTTATTAATGAAAATGCCCTCATGGCGTTAATTTCGCATGTAGAAACCAAAAATTAAATTAAAGATTAAAAATTAATGAAATGTTATCGAAATTTCATCTAAGAACATAGCAACAGAAAAGAAAATATCATAAAAATTTAAATAAATTATCAAAATATAATTAAAATAATTGTTTTCTGCCTATCTTAATATAATATTTGAAAGAAAAAAAATTTCTCTAGTTACTAATATTATGTTCTTTGTGCTATTAAAAATGATTTGAAAATGCAAGAGATAAATGAAAATAAAAGAGAAAGGAGTTAGAGCGCTTAGCACTCAGAAAGTTTTAAGACAGTGTCGATTTGAAAACTGGAAATTTCAAAACTTATAAATTCAAGCTCAGAATATACTAACGGAAAATATTTAAAGATTAAATATATTCAGTTATTTCAACATTGTAAAATAATTTCGCATTTTGAATACTACATTTAACAAGAATCAAATACAGTAAAATTCATCAGAATACGAAATATTTTAACCAATTTCTTAATTTCCAATCCAATAAAGAACTATTCATCGCCCATTTCATTATCGATTAAAGCAAAGAGGTAAAACACTGTTGTGTGATTAACGCAAAATGCCTGTGGTGTGCAATAGTGAAATATTCCCAAGAGTGTCCAAGCAACTTACGAGAGCACCTTTCTTTGATTACTCTGAACGATAAACGAGAGGAGTGGAGTTGTTGGAGCACTTAGCACTCCCAGGTAAGAATTCGCTGTATCAACCGACGGAATCAGTCTTCCACATTATTACAGAGTAAACACCCAAGAGATATTTCGAAGAGGAGGGGGAACAGAGAATGAATTCGTAGGTGAAATCCCCGAACCCAAATCTGATAATCGTCGCACCTTATATTAAGCGAATTACGGCTATGGCTGGAAATAAACTATTTATGACGACAAGGAGGGAGAAAGCACTAAGATGTTTCAACGTGATAATTTCTTTTTTATTATGTTTTTCTCTCTGCACGAAAGTAACGCATATTTTAGATGATAAGACACATAATCGGCGATGAAATAAAAGGTTTCTCAAGAAAAGAAATCATTCTGAACCGTGGATAAAGAGTATTCAACGTATAATATCTCTACGCAATAAAGAATAGTTTAAAGGATTCACTTTTCAACTATGCTGGAAAGTGTTTTAAAAATCGTGCAGTGTAGGGTTAACTACAATTTATACTATGTTGAGTCATTATAATTACCAGTGGCGATTGTTTGTGTGTGTGAGTGTATTCTGACTGATTTTTTAAAAATTCTTTGTAAAGACCAATTACAAAAAACTGTTTCTTTTTAATGAAACAATAAACTATTCTTTCTTGATTCTCTTTCCACAGGATCATGTCTCACTTTGAAACAAGAAATGGCTTAAATTCAAATTTAGCTTAAAGAGGAATAATGAAATTCGTTTTCTGAATCTATAGATTATGAACATGAAATTAACTATTTCTCTTTAAGCTAAATTTGGATGTAACAGATTATGAATACGAATTTAACTATTCCTCTTTAAGCTAAATTTGGATTTAATAGATTATGATCACGAATTTAACTATTCCTTTTTAAGCTAAATTTGAATTAGTTCTGAAAAGTGAGCTATTCCTTTTTCTCTTTTTTATCCCCCTCCCCACATCTTTCTCTCCATGAAAAACTAAGGTAAGGTATTTTAAATAGTAATAAATATAATTGGCGATGAAGCAAAACGCTTCTTATAAACGAGGGTTTTCTAACTTGTGAATAAAAGAGATTTAATACCCAGTATTTTTGCATCGAAATAAAGAGTGGAACTTTGTTTAAAGAACCACATTGATAAGGCCAAGAAATAAACTGGTTTTTTTTTCCTTAATGAAGAAATATAAAAAGAATTTTTCTCTTAGCTCAATTTCCAAAAGATAAACTGTTCCTAACAAACTCGAATATATGAGATGTGTTTGTTCCATAACTAGGAACTAGAAATAACTCGTTTTTAAAATCTAGCGTAAAAAAATCAACGGTACTACGTAGACTGGATCAACAATTTAAATATATGGTGTGCCCAAATGAAAAGAAAACATCACTGTAGCGACCGTATAATCATAGTCTCCGTTTCATTTGGGTGCACCATACACATTAGAAACTACTGTCTTGCTATTACTATAACAATAATAATAGATCTGAGCATTACATTGTATAGCTATGCATGACATTACATGGCCATTCAAATATATTAAATTTCTTCATATCAGAATTAGATTATTTTTTTTTATTTTAAAACAACAAAAACCAAAAAAAACATCATAAGGAAGCAATGTAACCATAAGCATCTAGATTTTTCATGACATTATATGGTCATGCAAATGTATTATGCTTCTTCAGTATCAAATTTAATTTTAAAAAACTCTTATAAAACAGAAAAAATATATCACAATGAAGCAATTATAACCATAGCATCTACAGCTGAATAACATGTAAACATCAAATTTTAACTATCTGTGTCATGTCTCTTCCGTATGTGTGGGCGTTCTAAAGGAAACAGGCCGTTCTAATTACGAACACAAGTTTAATTCTTGACATAACGATGACATAAAGTTGACATAAAAATGACGAAGACAGGTACATCACACGACATTAAATGAACATAACAGATTATTCATATTTTTCAAGATTCATGACCGATAACATTTACTCACGGCCATTTTCATACTATTTCTGTTTCCATAAATCAGACGACGTTCTTCGCCGCTAACGTTCTGAGTTCTACTGCCGCGCGCTTTCGTTTCTCCAGAAGGGGGCGCTACTAGAGCAAGAAGAGGCATGCGCAATCCTCACACCTCCCCCTTTCGAGAATTTGATTTAGTCTTTTGAGACAAATCAATATCTAGTAAATATCTAAACAAACAAGTAAACATATTAATACAAAAATTCAAACACTTAAAGAATATCAAAGAAAATAAACAAATAGAATACACTATAACACTAATACTAATATTTTAAAGTTCGAGGATAAAGTTAAAGTTTTTAAAGTTTAAGTTCAGACTTGTAACACAGAAGAAATGTTCAAATTTTCAAATGTTCAAAGAATGTTCAAAGTTTTTAGTCTTTAAGTCCAATGTGAGGCATGTAGCCTACTTAGAGAGTCAGCATTCGCGTGGAGTTTCCCACGTCGGTACGTTATTTGTGCTTGAAAGCGCTGAAGTGCAAGGGCCCATCTTTGAAGGCGCGCACTTTGAGGTGCACAGTCCGTGAGAAATTTCAAAGGATTATGGTCGCTCACCACAGTTACGTGCGAACCATAAATATAGTGTTCGAACTTTTTCAGGGCGAAGATAACAGCATAAGCTTCCTTTTCGATGGTAGCATAACCCTCTTGGCATTTGGAGAGCTTTTTACTTGTAAAAGCAATGGGGTGCTCTTGTTCATTTTCATCTTTTTGAGATAGACAAGCGCCTATCGCATACGAAGAAGCATCTGCATGTATAATAAATGGTTTCTGAAAGTTCGGGGAATAACAGATGGGTGATTTACTGATCGCCTGTTTCAACTCAAAAAAGGCTTTGTCACAATCCTCAGACCAGGTAACTTCATTAGGGGCACGTTTCTTCGTAAGTTCAATCAATGGACGAGCTATGTCGGAGAATGAAGGGACATAGGATCGGTAGTAAGATAAAAGACCTAATATGCTTCTGACATCTTTCTTTGACTTGGGAACTTCTAAGTTTTGTATCGCTGATACTTTGTCGGGATCGGGTGCATGTATACCGGATCCTACCACATGACCTAGAAATTTTATTTTTTTTTCGTTTTCGCCGTCTTCCCGTACTAAATGTATTGTTCATTCGGCGAAAGCCATCACGTGTATACTGTTTCTTTTTCACAGTTTCCTTTATTTTCACTTTATCATAATTTTTAGAAAGTTCAGTTTCATTTTTATTTTCGTCGATCGTCACTTCCTTAGTCGCTGTAAACTCATCAGGCTTCTCAGATTTCTTTTGGCATTTTTCTAACATCATGTTGTCAGGATGATTTAACTTAAGGAATACATCGGGTTCTTTGTTTGCTATTTCATGTGATTTCACACAACCATTGACTATAATGTAGTCGGAATTTTCATCAGGTTGTTTCACGCTGAACTCAATCGTGCTGGACTCGGAACTTCCATCAAGTGTTTCTGGCATTGTATTATTGAAAATAGAGCAAGATTCTTCTGTTGTCGTGACATCAACTTTTGAATCTTTATTTTCAGAAATTATGCTTAGTCTTATATTTTCTTCCTTCATGTCTGCTGATGCAATCAAATATTTATCCGAGGTACTTGCATTCTTTTTAGCATAATTCGGGGTTTCGTATTCGATTTCTTCATCAGGCGTGACTTCATAGTTTGAGGATTCGAAAATTGAAATTACATTGTTAACTATGGGAGTATTCTTCATAATATTGTGTTCACTCTGTAAATAATTTTGAACTTTTAAATCTTTTGAATTATGTAAAATTTCTTCTGCTTGCCTAATTTGGGGATCTTTTTCCTTATAATGAATTTCCGTTTCAATTTGATCTCCACTCTCTATTACGATTAAATCGGTAACAGTACATATGTCATTTTCATTATTATTAGTTTCTTTCGTGATCGATTGTGTAATACTAGTACGCGGGTGAGGGTTATTTTTTGTCTCATCAAATAATTTATCCAAGTGATATAAGAAATTCTCATGAACGGAAAAGCTATTAAATTCATTTTTGTTAGCTGTCGAACACTGATTTAACGAAGGGTCGTTTTTCTGTTGCCATTTAAATTTCTCTGAATCATTTATAAAAGTATCAGGTGCGTGGTCAATGTTCTCGTTTGCATTCGCATTTTCAACTGACACATAGTCTAAAATTGAAGCAGACAGATCTACAGTGTTGGTTTCTTTTGTATTGTCACTTATCGCGTCAACATTACAATTTAATGCCTTATCATTTCCATTATATTTATCCAAATCATTTAATTCATTATATGTATCAAGAGAAAGTAATAAATCATTAATTAAATTATCAACCACAGCACATGTTATCATAATATTAGGATATATCTTGGGGTTTAATTTATCAACTGCAATACTCAATGGGATATTTATTAAAGGAGCTTTCAATTGGTGACCGAATGCAGACTGCAATATTATAGTACCACAAGGATTTTTAAAGTATTCGGGTACACAATTAGCCTTTATTATAGAAATTTGAGTTCCACTATCTACTACGCCATGTAATATTTTATTACCACATTCAATATCTACTGTCGGTAATGTTTCAATTAATTTCGTTTCTTTTCGCGGTGTTTTCAAATTAAATAACTCATCTGACCTTATTCTTGCAGTGAGTGCTTTTTCATTTGCATTCGAATTATCATCCCTATCAAATTTATTGGCATTGCCAAATAAATAACTGCATATTGTAACATTATGGTATCTGCCGCAATTCGTGCATTTTTTATCTTTTATGGTACAATCTTTAGCGACGTGTTTACCTTTCTTTAAGCATAAAAAACAGCGTCCTTGTGCTTTTAATTTAGCTATTTTCTGATCAACGGGTAATTTATTGCACTCCTCAGTCGAATGACTATTACAAGAACAAAATATACAAAAGGTTTCCGCGGTAATATGAGATACTTCAGAATTAATTCTATCACTAGCGAACATTTGTTTACGAAATGCAGTGGAATCATTATTATACGACTGCTTTAACCTTGGGTTATCTAAATTGCCAGTTAAATAATTTTGTTTTTCTCTCGACTCTATTTCGGTACGAATAAATAATAACAAATCATCAATGTTTGGTTGCGAGTCACTAGAATTTTTTATACATTGCTTATTATATTCTAACGAAAGATTATTTGGCAGGGATTTAAGAATTATAGGTGTCAACAGGTTATCAAATCCATTTGATTCAATGTCTAAAGACCTGAGACTTCTTATTTGGCATTGAATGGTATCAAATAATTTTCGCAGAGCTATTACATCATTTGTTTTCAATACGGGTTTCAAAGATAATAATGTATTTATGTGTGTCGTCACAATGAGATCCTTTCGGCCAAATTGTTGTTTCAGAATTTGGACAGCTTCCAAATAATTTTTATCTGATAACGCAAACCCGGAAATAGAATTATACGCGCTACCGCCTAAATAACTTTGTAAATAGCTCATTTTCTCAATATTTGACAGTGAATCATTATCATGGACTGCTATTTTGAAAGAGTTCCAAAAGTTTTGAAACTTACTTATATCGCCGTAAAATTTCTCAATTTTTAACGTAGGGAGTTTAACAGATTGCGCAACTAATTCTGCGTGCTTATTATCGGCGTGAGATACGGGGGAAATTTGGCTTTTGCTATTATTTTTCAATTTCTTATTAATTCTAAATTTCCATAAAGTTATTTTTTCACGATATTCAATAGAGGTCCTCGCGTCTCTTTCGATTTCATTTTCATCATTAATTAACGCTAAAATTTGTTCATCTTCCCGTTTAAGGTCGATACCTTTTTGTTCTAGCTGAGCTAAATTTTCTTCAATGTCGTCAAAATTCGGTGATTCTAAAACCCATGCATCTTCGATCTTTTCAATAATAGATGTAATAGATGCTTTTATTACCCCTCTAGTTTTTTTAAGTTTAGTCAGTTGATCGGCCATACTTAAATAATAAAATTTACCTTACCTCTGTATAGGTTATCCAAAATTTTTCTTCACTATAATCTTTCACTATAATATTTCACTATAATGTTTCACTCCGTAATCCAGTAATACAGCCTGTTTTTCATCCATTAATTCTGACACCAATGTCATGTCTCTTCCGTATGTGTGGGCGTTCTAAGGAAACAGGCCGTTCTAATTACGAACACAAGTTTAATTCTTGACATAACGATGACATAAAGTTGACATAAAAATGACGAAGACAGGTACATCACACGACATTAAATGAACATAACAGATTATTCATATTTTTCAAGATTCATGACCGATAACATTTACTCACGGCCATTTTCATACTATTTCTGTTTCCATAAATCAGACGACGTTCTTCGCCGCTAACGTTCTGAGTTCTACTGCCGCGCGCTTTCGTTTCTCCAGAAGGGGGCGCTACTAGAGCAAGAAGAGGCATGCGCAATCCTCACAATCTGTTTTCACATACTTAAGAAAATTCTCGAACTCAGGTCTGATAATCGTTATACTATTATTATTATGCGAATCACCGGTAAGAGTGGAAATGAGCTATTTAAGATATGAGATAGAAAAAAGGCACTAAGATGTATCACAGAAATAATTTCTTTTTTACGGAGTTTCCCTTTTTCTGATTTTTTTTTCGGTATGATATAATGATATACGTTTTGGATAGAAATGAACTTATTTGGCAATAAAACAAATATGTTTCTCAAGCGAGACGGATATCTAAATTATAGATAAATGTTACTTAATATCCAACACCCCTATGATTAAGAGAAGGATATAATGGAAGTACATAAGAATCTTTCAGGCGATGAATTTTTAAAAAATCAGTCAGAATACACTCACACACACAAACAATCGCCACTGGTAATTATAATGACTCAACATAGTATAAATTGTAGTTAACCCTACACTGCACGATTTTTAAAACACTTTCCAGCATAGTTGAAAAGTGTTTCTGAATTCGTTTTGTCTGTCTGTCTGTATGTCCATGCTCTAAAACTCGCGTAAATATACTCGGAATGTCATGCAATTGATATATGTTAGTGAGTTTCACTATGGTATGTTTGGTATTGAAAATGAAGTGTGTAGCACTTATAGTTCCTTTACAGGGACACTCAAGAGACTTCCGTTACATTACGGTCTATGGGAGAAAATTATTTGCCGTTTACTTTAATATGTTACTCTATTTCAAACATTTTGAAATTGATATTATATAACTGAGGTCCACTACAAGATAATTACTATAGTTACGAAGTGCTTGTGCAGCACTTATAGTTTCTCTATAGGGATACCCAAAAGAATTCCGTTACATTACGGTCTATGAAGAAAAGTCATTTACGGTTTATTTTAATATGTTATATATTTTAAACATATTGAAATTGGTATATATCACTGAGGTGGATTACAAGACGCTTACTGTAGAATGTTGTGTGCATTATCCCTTATTTACAGAGACACACAAAATAATTCGGTTAAATTATTGTATGTTAACAATAATAGCTGGAAGTGCGTTTCAGTTGCGGAGCGCGTTTTTAAATTAAACATTTTGCCTATTACTTGGTGTGTATAAATTCAATAGATGATACATACGGCAGCACAAAAGATCTCGGATACATTTCTGTTTATTGATGGAAATTCCAGAAGGAGAATTTTAAACTGTACTATTCGTTTCCTAACTGAACTAAAATTTAACATTCTATGTAGTATATGTAAAAATCTACAAATCATGTATAGGGCTGCACAAAAGAATTCGGATACTTTTCCGAATATTGTTGGTAATGCCTGAAATTGGATTTTAAAATGTTTTATGCTTTTTCCAAATTATCTACGTTGAGCTTAAGTCGAAAGGTAGGCCTTTTCGCCCGGTTTGAACTTGACCTTATTTAGTTAGACATCATCTTTTACTTTATTACACTGTGGAGTTTTTTTTTTAAAGTATTCTGTATTTGTTGTAAAGTGTTTCATAATCTATGCTTGACTCATGATATTTCGTTCTTGTTTATTTTGCAAGAAGGTTTTTTAATATTATATTTAGTGTTAGACGCCACAAATTTTAAATAGTAATTCTTGACTTTATTATAAAGCAGACTTCTGTGATTACATTTATTTCTTAAATCAATGCATTGTCTCTGAAAGGAGCCTTTTTTTTTATGAGATGGGTATCGTATGGGTAGTAGGTTTCCCTTGTAGGTTTTCGACTGTCATGTGGATCAATGAAATTTTTTTATTTAATTGTTAAACTTTCTTTTGTATTTTCTGCATTATAATTCTATTTTAAACTTTTTTGTATTTTTTAAGTAGTTTTTACTACATTTATATATTTTCTTACGGTTCCCCATTTGCCTTGCAAATCGATTACTTTTATACTGGATATTAAGTTGCTTCGCAACTAGGTGATCCATATAGTTAACAACCTTGTTCCTTGTGATTACAAAAGGCGAATGTTTTTCTTTAAATATAGTGGTACCAGAACTGAACTTATTTATTATATTATAGTAGTTGTTTTAGTGATAATGGAAATATCATCATTATAAAATATTTTAATTAATTACAAGGTTTAACCCGTCGAAATTCTACAGAATAAAAAATGTTTAATAAAGAAATGTTAAATGAACTTTTAATAAACGTACAAAAATAATTGCAATAAAAGAAAAAACCTTACATTAGCTAGCCTCACTCTGAAAACAATTATTATTTTGAACTGTTGTTACCAAAATGATATTTCTCTTCTCTCCATTCCATAGAAGGAAACGACTTTTATGACCATCTCATTAATACGGATAACCGTTATTTATCCACTATTCGGGTGGATGAATAGTAGAAATTTTCATTTTCATAATCTTACTGTTTAGTATTAACCCTAGAAAAGAAAAAAAGAACCGCAACTTTAGTCTAGTACTGGTTTCTTGCTGTAAATATTTGATGCATTTTCAATCAAATATCACTGGATGGTCCATTAACCCTCTAAGCGTGTGGAACGTAATATTCCGTTCACTAAGCTCCAGGTTTCACTGCAATATGTGCAATGTTTAAGGTAATATAATTCTATAGATTTAATGAATTTTCAAAACATTGAAGAATGATTAATACTTTCAAGGGTTACATTCATATTTGTAATTAAGTTTTATTTATAATGCTGAAAGAATCATATTTTTTAGCATTTAAAACTAAATGCAGAGAAAACAACATTACAATTTTACCCTTTTTCAAAACTCTCAGAGGGTTAAATATCACCCATTGGTGAGCCAGTGTTTCTCCAACTGGTATTAATTATAGAATTTGGCAATTTAAACCAGACACTTCACAATAAGGTAACGTGTAGCTAATTTAAAGAGACCCATGTCGACAAATGCTACTTATGTCCTGTTATATATTTATTGAAGCATCATTCCTTGATGCAAAAGCAATTGCTGACAATCGCTTTGATGCCATTTAGCTTTAATAAATACTTAACCTGCTGTATTTTTAATATGCCCACCACAGTGCAATTAATGCTTTGAGATTGGGCTGTCAGATAGCTCGAGAGCACATCACGCAACTAATAATTATCATCTTAGGGGCGATTTGAGTCAATGGAAACAGACTGGCACTCCGAAGTACAATTTGCATTCAAATTTCTTTTAAATACAGCCGAGCAACATCCGATGACATCTCGAGCGACAGTTTCGCCGTGAGATCCAACAAATAGAATTCGAGAGCATATAAGAAAGCTCTTCACGTCGATGCCATAAATTTACATCAGAAAGCAGTTCGCAGGATTTTTTAATAGCCGAAGGATAGTTGAGATCTTTCTTTTTTTACTTTTATGTGACCGTAAGGCTCAGGTATAAGAATTCATGATATCGTCCAAGTAAAGCGATTTTTGACGTGCTAGACAGGTTGCAAATAGTCAAGGAAATTTCTTTGATTGAAAATTCGAATAAATATTCAGTTGCTATTCGTGAGTAGATTTTAAAGAATGAAAACAGGGATGACAATTTAAAAACAAGTGGGTAAGTGTGATCGAAGATCGCACAAACGGTTTCGTTAAATATTTCTTTCAAAACACTTTATCCTTCCTTTGATAAATCCAAATAAATTTCATCCCCCCCCCCCCCCCCCCGAAAAAAACCCATATTTTTTTTATAAAGTAAAAATTTATCAGTCCATTTTTCTCGTTTTTTCGAAAATCTGAACCGGTCCGATAGCGGTCGAAGACCGCAATTACACTCTGTCATAATAATATCTGTCATGTGGACTAAATGCGATATTAAAAAAAAAATCCATTTCAAAATTAATAGAGACCTTGTATAGAGACCTTCAAAATGTTAGACGTCAGATTAATTTTCTTTTAAATTCTCTAATGACGTCATATTAAGCTGCTTTCTGTATTTACACATACTCATACTCCTTGTATTATTGAGAAATGTTTGAAAATTTTCATTTTATTACCAATATGACATCATATTAATCTTTTTTTCAATTGGTGAAACTTTTTATTTAATTTTCATTTTTCACGTCGAAATCTTTCAATAGAAAATTAATTATTGTAGAAAGAATTTTAGTGTGGATTTTTAATTGTTGGCAACTGCTATAACGAAAAATGTTTAAATTTAATAGGAAAAGGGTCTTAGATTTTTGGTTTTTTATCTCTCTATATTAAAATAATACGATTTTTTAAAATTATATGATTTTGAGCGACATAATAGGTATTTAGCTACACTATATTTCCAATGGTGACCGGTCACTTGCGATTTTAGACGTTTTGTTAAATATCTGGAAAGGTACATGAGGAATTATCCTGACACTTCAGGAGTGTAAACAACATGATAGACGTCATGTATTTCGACGAAGATTTTTTCCCGAAACTCCATAAGGGGCCGTCAACAAATTGGAGAATTTCGAATATCTTTTGGATAACCCTGTAAAAACTAATATTGCAAAAGCATTCAAACTGTAGATTATGATTAAGTGGCTTATTGTAATAATTTGGGTTCATTTTTATGAAGATAGCATGTATACTCAAAGAGAAATTCAGATTTTTATAAAAACAATCCCAAATTTTACCAAGTTTTTTACTTATAATTTGCAGAGTTTTTAATATAAAAACAAGTTATTTTCTGAAAATATGACAAACAAAATTGTACACGATACCCTGCAATCAAAATTAAAAAATAATAAAAATTGTATGAAAAATAAGCAGGTTCACTAAATATTGTTTCACTGCGCATGCGCGAATTCAATCAAAATATACTGTGCATAATATATTAGCTAAATGTATAGACCAACTTTTATGAAAGTCTCAAAAACATAGCTTGAAAATTCTGATAGTAATCGTCGATAGAATAAGCTCGAATTTCGCTGTTCTCAAAAGGAAGCAAAAGGATGAGGGGTTGTATTCAAATGTACTAGCTTATGAAAGTTGACATAATAAGAATGAAGTGTCTCTCATTCTATATTTGATACAACCCCTCATCTTTTTGCTTCCTTTTGGGAACAGCGAATTTCGAGCATATTCTATCGACGATTACTATCAGAATTTTCAAGCTATGTTTTTGAGACTTTCATAAAAGTTGGCCTATACATTTAGTTAATATATTATGTAATATATTTTGATTGAATTAACGCATGCGCAGTGAAACAATATTTAGTAAACCTGCTCATTTTTCATACAATTTTTATTATTTTTTAATTCTGATTGCAGGGTATCATCATGTACGATTTTGTTTGTCATATTTTCTGAAAATAACTTGTTTTTACATTAAAAACTCTGCAAATAATAAGCAAAAAACTTGGTAAAATTTGGGACTGTTTTTATAAAAACCTAAATTTTTCTTCGAGTATACATGCTATCTTCATAAAAATGAACCCAAATTATTACAATAAGCCACTTAATCACAATCTACAGTTTGAATGCTTTTGAAATATTAGTTTTTACAGGATTATCCAAAAGATAATCGTTTTTCTTCAATTTGTTGACGGCCCCTTATGGGATTTCGGGAAAAAATCTTCGCGGAAATATATGACGTTTACCATGTTGTTTACACTCCTGAAGTTCCAGGATAATTCCTCATGTATCTTTCCAGATATTTAACAAAACGTCTAAAATCGCAAGGACTGTAAATTACATAATTTCTGAAAACCGGCTCTGTGACGGACAGACAAGGAAGCGGGAGTAATGGGATTTCGTAAGATGAAAAAAATCTTGACCGCTTGTGCAGAAGCGATAATCTGAAGTATTATAAAATATGTACTGGTCCTTGTAATTAGTTTTCCTTTAATCCAAAATATTTAAAATGTTAATTTTGATATTTTTCGCGTAGTATTTCTTTACAACCCTTTTATGAAATACCTTAAAATTTTCGGAAGTCGAAAATATTACAATTTCTTATAGCCTGAACTTAGAAACTTTTTACATATACAAGATGATTAAAAAAAGATTGGACAAACTTTAAGAGGTGTTAGTGCACACCAAAACAATATATTATAAACCAGAGTCGTAATGCGTTTTTTCACTCAAACCACAAGCTGTCTCACTCCAATCGGAATATAACTGTCATTCATAACTTGAATTAAAATAAAGATATTTGAAAGCAATTCTTATCTTACTTTGTGTGAAACATAATGATATCATGAAAAGTCGTAGAAGTGTACAGCATTTCGATGAGCGAAACCTTAAGAACTGTTAAATATATTAAGACATGTAGAACATCTAGTGCAACGCTATTTAGCTAATGATGCTAACCACTTCTACCATTTCTCGTGATATCCTTACATTTCATACAAAGAAGGATAAGGCTGCTTCAAATTTCGTTAAAATAGCTTCATTATGGTTAAAGTTATGAACGAAAATCCAAATTTGAATTTTAATGAGACACCCAGCATTTTTTACTGTATAAATCTGTATAAATGCATTGTAACCCTAGTTACTCCTGTACAAAAATGGACTATCGTAGCGTGCACTGCCACTTCTTACACTTTTCCCAATCTTTTTTTAGCCACTCCGTATATTTAATGTTATAATGTCAAAATTAATATGAAGAAAGTTAATATTCCTATAATGTCTTAAGTCTTAATGTATTTTGAGCATTTGGCGCAAAAAGACGATATTTGACTAGCAACACTTTTTCATCGCCAAATGCAAGCGATTTTAATGTATTTAGAAATTGCTTTTTTAAGTGAATGTTTAAATGCGTAGTACTTTTTAAATTTAAACCTAAACGATTAAATAGTGTACTATTTTTTCTACAAGCTTATTCAATATATAATAAAATTTGCGTATTGTTGAAATTATTTATTTTTACACGGTTTCGCCGACTGGATACGTTTTAAGTGTATTTTAACAGTTACTGCCCGATTAAGAACGCTTTCATGATACATTTCGATGTTGAATAAGTCGTTGTTTCCATGGCAACAATATTCTTCTCTTGTTGTCTCCTACACTACCAATATCGAAGTCAATTGACACTGCTCAGAATCGGATAGTTTGAAGGATTTTTAATCAATTTAAATTTTGTTCTAAACCGTAGAATACGATTGTTAATTTTCTTTATACATACCTATATATATATATAACTTTAAGTAAAATTTAACCATTGAAACATAAGAAACTGACCATATATATATGGCAAAACCGTAGTTATAAAAGTGTATTCATTTAAGTTAAACTTACTTAGACTAGTTCAGTATGAAGAGTAGAAAAGTTTTTCCTAAAAAAGCATTTATTATAAAAGCGCATTTTTTTTCATTCTGTCGCTAACCAGCGATAAATCGTCAAAAACACGAAATTTTTATAATTTTTTATGGATATTATATCAAGGATCCGCAGTTATTTTTTCTATAAGCGTATATATTCTCATGAGAAGAATATTCTGTATTTTTTTCAAAAATTTCTGAGTATGTGCTTATGGAGACCTACCTTGTTAAATTTTGGTTAATTTTGCAAATCATTATTACATTTACAGCACTCAGTGATTGCAAAACTTTCCTGCACTCAGTACTATATTTTATATCTCGAGGGAAAAAAAAAACGTTTAAATCTTTTTAATTAAAGAAAGACACACACAGGCTATTTCACTAGAAGATATTTCCAGAAATGTTGGTTTTAGGAAAAAGGGCAGAAGGAAATAAAATAAAACAATTACACGTCATACCTATATGTTTAAGAAACGAGGTTGTCAGAGAACGTGCTAGGAAAGTCTCTCTGAGATTTCAATCACAGCTAAACATATATACCTGGATTTTTTTCTATAACCAACATTTTTCGGGGCTACCTTCTAGTGAGACACCCTGTAGATATGCTTCCTTTTTTTGTGTACTATTTTTTTTTAACAAAAAAAGAATAAAAACACATATTTGGTATCAAAATGTTCAGAATTAAATTAGTTTTATTGAATATAACAACTGAAAATGCGATTTTTTGACACGTTAAAATATGTTCTTACCTTTAAAAAAGATTTAAAAAAAGAAAAAAAGAGGATCGTTTAATAGAAAACATACAAAAGATAGTACCTTAACGTTGTGGATATCAAAATCATTATAAAATAAACAAATTATTAATGTAATATAAATACTGCAGAGTTCTTCGTTTTCGTCGTCCAAGATAAACAGTTCATTATGATTTTATTGTTGATAGCCTCGTCATGTGGATTCATTCTGGTGAATCAAATACTCTTCTGAAAGTCTAAACCATTCTAATATCTACAAAGGCTTTAAATAACAAAGTTAGAAACTTTAAGAGGATGTAGAACCCACTACAACAAATACGTTTTATAAAGGGAACGAGGGTCACAATCATTATGACCAGTCAAAAATACTTAAGGACATCACTAAAATGTGAATCCGAATTTTTGTTCCTAAGTATAATGGTAAAATATATGCTAAAGAAAATTTCAACAGTTTAATAACAAATATGCAAATAGCAGTTAATAAATAATAACACATAAATAACATAAATAAAAATATATAAAATATTAGCAAAAGTAGAAGGGCAAATGGAATAAAAATACTTTAATTTTTTGTGGATTATTGTTCAACATTCATATTTGAAACATCAAAAGAACAATACACGATAGTAGTAGGAAAAAGACAGTTCAAGGACAGCAGGCGGAGGATCGGATCCTCCGCCTCCCGTGCCACCTCCGCCCGCACGCCGCCTCCCGCACCTCCTCTGAATCCGATTCCAGCGCCACCTAACGGAAAAAGGGGAAAATATGAACTGTAAAAAGAGGGGTGAACCTAAGAACTCTAAGATGAGGTTAAATGGACAAGATTATCATACTATAAGATGAATATTGATTTTATATACTAATTTTGAATGACAAACACCTTAATGAGTATCACTAATTAAGCGAAACAATGGAAAAATATCAATTGTAAGGAATAAAGTTGATTTCTTAAGAATTTTTCAACTATAAGATGACGATATCAACTTATAAGAAGAAATTTAAACTTACATTTTTGTTTTTGAACAATGGACACCTTAATGAGAATAATAATTAAGCAAAATAAAATAACAATTTTAACGAAAAAGCTTATTTCTTATGAATTTTTCAACTATAAGATGAGAATATCAAACTATAAGATGGATTTTAAACTTATATTATAGTTTCTGAAGAATGGACACTGTAATGAGTATAATAATTAAGCAAAAAAAATATATATATTAGTTTTAACGAAAAAAGCTGATTTTTGAAGACTTTTTCAACTATAAGATGAAGATATCAAATCATAAGCCGTGGATTAAACATATATAATTATTTTGAATGACGAACATCTTAATGAGTATTACTAATTAGACGAAACAATGGAAAATAACAATTTTAAGGGGAAACAAAAGCCGATTTCTTAAGAGTTATTCAATTATAAGATAAGGATATCACAATATAAGATGAAATTTAAACTTACATTATAGTTCCTGAACAATGGACACTTTAATGAGCATAATAATTAATCAAAAAAATATATGAATTTTTATTGAAAAAAGCTGATTTCATAAGAATTTTTATACTACAAGACGAAGTTATAAACTTATAAGATGAAGATTAAACATATATATATTAATTTTGAATGATAAACACCTTAACAAGTATTAATAATTAATCAAAGGAAAATATTGATTTTTAATGAAAAAATGCTAATTTCTAAAGAATTATCAAAACTATAAAATTCGGTATTTCTGCTGTATAAGAGCATTACACTTATATTTTAGTTTTTGAACCGTAATATACAGAAAATATTCAAAATCTGAATGATTTTTACTGAATAAATTGATTTTTCTATGCTATAATAAGAGTTCAGTAACCAGTTACTTAATTTACAATGTTTACTTGATTTTTTCTGTTTAGACTGCTCGCAACATAATTTTTATATTAATTAGACTCGATATAGTAAGTCACATTCAAAATAAAATCACCTGTTTTCCCCCTTGCAATACGTAAACATCTAATAGGGGAAGCAATATTTGAACCCACATTCGAAAGGGGAGAAATACAATAGTATGAGGTCGTTGGTCTTCTTCAAAAACGCACCGAAATATTCCAAATAAATAAATTGTTTTTCTATGTATTTGAGTTAACGTGGATATAAACATTAATTAACTTTCTATATATATATTTCGTTTTCCTTTATACAAGTTGTTATGTATTAATTTTTAACAAAAAATCCACGTTCTGAAATAGAAATGTACTACATTTTAATAAAATATACCTTCTTCAACCATCTGAATGAGTATTAATATTCATATAAAACAAAAGAAAGTATCGATTTTTAAGAAAAAAGGGAAATTTTAATGAATTTTCACAAGTTTTCTGTATTATTGTACATTAAGATGCTTGATTAACATACGCCTCATACCTCTTAGATAACCACAGTACGCAGAAATGATGAAAATATTTACTTTTTAGATTACTTTTACATGAAATTTTGATAGTAATTATATAAACTCCTGTTTACATCACTAATTTACATACCACAATGATGATTTTACAAGATAAATAACTAATCTTTGCTTGTATTTAATAATTGTTACACAATGCAAATGATTTTACAATGGTTTCCATGATTTTGTTACAGTTTATAGACTTTTTTTTTTACATAACACCTTATTTAACTACCATTTCTATGTAACGAATAATTTTTTTCCTATTTTGATATATTCTTTGAAGTTTTATATATTAATTAGTGATTTTATATTAATTAACTTTCAATATTTTTCCCAAGATAAGAGACCACTATCTAAAAATTTCACTTAAATCCATATTCTAAGTATTAATATTCACTTTTAGTTATATTTTTCGTGAACTTTTACTTAAAATCATCCGAATTTACAGAACATAAACACTGTTTACACATATCGTGCTTAGTTGATGACATTGTTTTCTACATGAATACGAATACTATATTTTAAATTTTTCACTTTTAATAGAGTATTCACGAATAACTTTAATTTTATCTAAACCTTTTTAAAAAAATTCAAATAACCTAGTTTATGAAAACAATACGTAGTATCAAATATTAGGCAAAATTTTAACACGAACTTAGATACTTTTCACATACCTATTTTAACTTAACTTAGATGATATAATAGCATTTCACACATTTCTTTCAGAAATATACATATAAATATATGCATTTATCGAGTAAATATCAAATTTTAGCTTGCATTTAGTGATTTTTACACCATTTCAATGATTTCAAGCTATTTGATATCACAGAAACGGAAAAATATTTGAATATAAACGCTGGTAAAATAATATTTGAACTGTGTTTCCTATTCAAAAATTCAAATCTCAAGTTAAAATTTATGTTCTATCACTTATCAACTATATATCACACATAATTTTTACCATACAAACATCGTAGAAATTAAATAAATGGTAAATGAAAATAATAAATTGTAAGTACCTAAAAGTATCAAACCCAAAAACTATTAATCAAAAATTAAAAAATTAAACGTTTATACAAAGTTAAAACAAAATTATTTTACAAAAAAAAATTACAAAAAATTACAAAAAAGTTTTTACAAAGAAAAAAATTACAAAAAAAAATTACAAAAAAAAAGTTTTTACAAAAAAAAGTTTTTACAAAATAAATTTTTTTTTTACAAAATAGAAAAAAATTTTTACAAAATAGAAAAAAAGTTTTTACAAAATAGAAAAAAAGTTTTTACAAAAAAAGTTTTACAAAAGTTTGAAAAAATTACAAAAGTTATCCATTTTTTACAAACTTTTAAAAATTAGAAGTTTAACTGCTACCATTGCCACTATCACTTTTCCGAATATAGCAATCTAGACTTTACTATAAGGAAAATTTCAACTACTATTGTACCAACACTATTATTAAGCTCGCATAAACCAAATTTTATACTGTATTTAGCGAATATCCAATTAACATTCTTCCGTGTATAGTAACTTTTTCCTCTAACATTTGAAGTTGTGTATATCTGCTACTTTCATATATATATATATATATATAATTAATATTTCAGAATTAAGACCATACTAACCATTTTAATATAAGACCATATTTAAGCAAGATTCCATGATAAAGCTTATTATACTGATTATTTTTATTAAGTACGCATGCATAGTTTTGTCACATGATCAATTTAACTGATGATAATATAAAATTTTGAAAAGTGATGCAGAGGTTCTCATTCCCCAAGTCAAACTCTTGCATGAAGATGACTGTATATGTGTAGCTCCAGTAAATTTCCTGATTTTAACCCAGTTAGGGAAACAATTTCTCTGTTAACGAATAAAGTAAGTTGTACTATATCATTGTAAAACACCAATAAATGATTATTTATTAATTCTTTTCTAAGTATATAATTATATTTCTTTTATTGTATAGATGTTACACCAAGATGAATCAAAACAGCAGAAACTCTCTTTACCAGAAATGGATATCCCAGATGATTCGTCGTCAACGCATATACAGTTAAAGAATAATATACATGTGAGTACTTATATGTGATATATTAGAATACATATATTAAACATAATTAGAGTGAATTTACAATAAAATATTATATCAGGTGTTCTATAAAATGTGATGTTTCTTCAATGATTAAAAAATGTGATGTCTTGGTTGGGCAACCATTATACTACTCTTTAAAATAACACTTTAAACAACCGAAATCTAGAAAAAAATGTGGTAAATGTGGTGTTAGATTTAGGTCTGGTCCTGCGGTTCAATATCGATCACGTGATCAACTTGGATATCTGAAACAGTTGAATGGGGTTTCACTTTCTTTCTTTGAAGGTAAATATTTTATTGGTTATGTAATTCGAAATCACCCATTGTAGAATGTCGTGAATTTCTCAAGTCATAAGCAGATACATATGTTTAAGTTATACTCCGATATGAATTCCCGGTTCAATTTCAACTCAACATATAATTTACTTGTTTGCATATCTATCTGAAATGAACTGTGTTCATGATTTGAAGTAATAACATAAACTAAAAGTCCACTATACTCATTATCTGTATCCTTTGCTGTTATATTAGTCCCTTCTGAACCGATGGATATGTTTTTATCTACACTTCAGTAGGTAAATCTAAAGGAAACTCTGAAGCTGAAGCTTATTTATTAGATTAAGACAGGTATAAATTGTTTCTTGTATCTGTTTGTAATGTCAACACCCTTAAAGCATCTCTATCTGTTAGTCTTTGGTTACTGTTACTGTCGGTAACTTTCAGATTTATTGATTGAAATAACATCAGCAAAATGCGTCCCATCAGTTGCTGATACATTAATGGTTTTCTCATGCACATTAAACTTGTCCAAATCACACATGATTCTTAATATACCATATATTTTGGTTCCAAAATAGATTATCATTTGAAGGTATTATTTTATATTTTCACAGTGTTAACACTATGATTTTAACAGCAGAAGTGGAAAAAATTCTATGTTAGACATAGGTCTTGTCCTGACTTGTGTAAATTTTTGTTTATATGTAAATATTTTTAGAAAAACTTTAATTTTTTGTAATTTTTTTGTTAATTTTTTAAAATTTTGTAAAACTTTTTTTAGTTTGAAAAACTTTTTTTTTTTACTTTGTAAAAACTTTTTTTTTTTATTTGTAAAAACTTTTTTTTTAAATTTGTAAATTTTTTTTTTAATTTGTAAAAACTTTTTTTTAATTCGTAAAAACGTCGTTTTTTAAATTTGTAAAAACTTTTAATTGTTTTTTTTTATTTGTAAAACCATTCTTTTTAATGACTTGTATATATTTTTCATTAATCTGATGTATAGTATTATCAAAAGTTGATTTTCATATGTATGTGTGTAAACTGATATTCATTGGTGAAAATGTTGTTTCGTTGAACAAGTTATGATAAATCTCAAGTCTTACGTAAAGCAGAATTAGTTATTTACTATCATATAGAAATTCCATCTTAAAAATCATACAATATATTTTAAGAATGAAATATGTTTTATAAAAATAAACACAGATATGTATAGATACATTTTTTATTAAGGGTATTTAAACAATACATTGTGAATATTGTCTACATTTATATTAATTTCTCTTCAATACATTTTATCAATTATATCAATAAAATTCTTTACAACACTTTGGATTTTTCTTTACAAATTTCACTTTTTGGGTATCATATGTCAAATCTATAATGCTGCGTGAGTAGTTTGGGTAAATGTTCTAAAATTATAAATTTTATAATAGAATAATTTAATTCAGTGATTAAAGAACGTAATCTTTTTTACTATGTAGACTCAATTTCTAGCTAGGGGTTATATATTATGTTCTATACAATTAATTTTTCGAAGTATCCAATCTGATCTTTGACTGTTAAATTCTTCAAACTACTGGTTAATTTTTCAATATCCATCTTCAGTATGATTTCGGATACTGTCTTCGACAAGTTCAACATAACAGTCATATGTCTATTCAGTTTATTACGAATAATGAATATTTTCTCACACTTTTCACACTGAAACAATTTTTTAACAGGATCTGTTTTCATATGAACTGATAGTCTGCATTTTCTAGTAAAAAATAATTCACGCTTTCTTGTAGATGATTTTTGACGACGATTACAAGTATATGGTTTTTCACTAGTATGGATTTGTATATGTTCTTTTAAATTCCATTTACTTGAAAAGTATTTGTTACAAGTGGAACACATCCGCAAGAGAAATAAATGCATACATTTAGAATTCTTTCTAACACTATAGGCGAAAAAACATCACATTTTATAGAACACCTGATATAATATTTTATTGTAAATTCACTCTAATTATGTTTAATATATGTATTCTAATATATCACATATAAGTACTCACATGTATATTATTCTTTAACTCTATATGTGTTGACGACGAATCATCTGGGATATCCATTTCTGGTAAAGAGAGTTTCTGCTGTTTTGATTCATCTTGGTGTAACATCTATACAATAAAAGAAATATAATTATATACTTAGAAAAGAATTAATAAATAGTCATTTATTGATGTTTTACAATGATATAGTACAACTTACTTTATTCGTTAACAGAGAAATTGTTTCCTTAACTGGGTTAAAATCAGGAAATTTACTGGAGCTACACATATACAGTCATCTTCATGCAAGAGTTTGACTTGGGGAATGAGAACCTCTGCATCACTTTTCAAAATTTTATATTATCATCAGTTAAATTGATCATGTGACAAAACTGTGCATGCGTACTAAATAAAAATAATCAGTATAATAAGCTTTATCATGGAATCTTGCTTAAATATGGTCTTATATTAAAATGGTTAGTATGGTCTTAATTCTGAAATATTAATTATATATATATATATATATATGAAAGTAGCAGATATACACAACTTCAAATGTTAGAGGAAAAAGTTACTATACAAGGAAGATGTTAATTGGATGTTCGCTAAATACAGTATAAAATTTGGTTTATGCGAGATTAATAATAGCGTTGGTACAATTGTAGTTGAAATTTTCCTTATAGTAAAGTCTAGATTGCTATATTCTGAGAAGTGATAGTGGCAATGGTAGCAGTTAAACTTCTAATTTTTAAAAGTTTGTAAAAAATGGATAACTTTTGTAATTTTTTCAAACTTTTGTAAAACTTTTTTTGTAAAAACTTTTTTTCTATTTTGTAAAAAAAAATTTCTATTTTGTAAAAAAAAATTATTTTGTAAAAAATTTTTTGTAAAAACTTTTTTTTTTTTGTAAAAACATTTTTTTTGTAATTTTTTTCTTTGTAAAAACTTTTTTGTAATTTTTTAAAAAAATTTTTTGTAAAAAATTTTTGTTTTAACTTTGTAAAAACGTTTAATATTTTTATTTTTGATTAATAGTTTTTGTGTTTGATACTTTTAGATACTTACAATTTATTATTTTCATTTAGCATTTATTTAATTTCTACGATGTTTCTACGGTAAAAATTATGTGTGATATATAGTTGATAAGTGATAGAACATAAATTTTAACTTGAGATTTGAATTTTTGAATAGGAAACACAGTTCAAATATTATTTTACCAGCGTTTATATTCAAATATTTTTCCGTTTCTGTGATATCAAATAGCTTGAAATCATTGAAATGGTGTAAAAAATCACTAAATGCAAGCTAAAATTTGATATTTACTCGATAAATGCATATATTTATATGTATATTTCTGAAAGAAATGTGTGAAATGCTATTATATCATCTAAGTTAAGTTAAAATAGGTATGTGAAAAGTATCTAAGTTCGTGTTAAAATGTTGCGAAATATTTGATACTACGTATTGTTTTCATAAACTAGGTTATTTGAATTTTTTTAAAAAAGGTTTAGATAAAATTAAAGTTATTCGTGAATACTCTATTAAAAGTGAAAAATTTTAAATGTAGTATTCGTATTCTTGTAGAAAACAATGTGATCAACTAAGCACGATATGTGTAAACAGGGTTTATGTTCTGTAAATTCGGATGATTTTAAGTAAAAGTTCACGAAAAATATAACTAAAAGTGAATATTAATACTTAGAATATGGATTTAAGTGAAATTTTTAGATAGTGGTCTCTTATCTTGGGAAAAATATTGAAAGTTAATTAATATAAAATCACTAATTAATATATAAAACTTCAAAGAATATATCAAAATAGGAAAAAAATTATTCGTTACATAGAAATGATAGTTAAATAAGCTGTTATGTAAAAAAAAAAAAGTCTATAAACTGTAACAAAATCATGGAAACCATTGTAAAATCATTTGCATTGTGTAACAATTATTAAATACAAGCAAAGATTAGTTATTTATCTTGTAAAATCATCATTGTGGTATGTAAATTAGTGATGTAAACAGGAGTTTATATAATTACTATCAAAATTTCATGTAAAAGTAATCTAAAAAGTAAATATTTTCATCATTTCTGCGTACTATGGTTATCTAAGAGGTATGAAACGTATGTTAAACAGGCATCTTAATGTACAATAATACAGAAAACTTGTGAAAATTCATTAAAATTCCCCTTTTTCCTTAAAAATCGATACTTTGTTTTGTTTTATATGAATATTAATACTCATTCAGATGGTTGAAGAAGGTATATTTTATTAAAATGTAGTACATTTCTATTTCAGAGCGTGGATTTTTTGTTAAAAATTAATACATAACAACTTGTATAAAGGAAAACGAAATATATATATAAAGTTAATTAATGTTTATATCCACGTTAACTCAAATACATATAAAAACATTTATTTATTTGGAATATTTCTGTGCGTTTTTGAAGAAGACCAACGACCTCATACTATTATATTTCTCCCCTTTCGAATGTGGGGTCAAATATTGCTTCCCCTATTAGATGTTTACGTATTGCAAGGGGAAAAACAGGTGATTTTATTTTGAATGTGACTTACTATATCGAGTCTAATTAATATAAAAATTATGTTGCGAGCAGTCTAAACAGAAAAAATCAAGTAAACATTGTAAATTAAGTAACTGGTTACTGAACTCTTATTATAGCATAGAAAAATCAATTTATTCGGTAAAAATCATTCAGATTTTGAATATTTTCTGTATATTACGGTTCAAAAACTAAAATATAAGTGTAATGCTCTTATACAGCAGAAATACCGAATTTTATAGTTGGATAATTCTTTAGAAATTAGCATTTTTTCATTAAAAATCAATATTTTCCTTTGATTAATTATTAATACTTGTTAAGGTGTTTATCATTCAAAATTAATATATATGTTTAATCTTCATCTTATAAGTTTATAACTTCGTCTTGTAGTATAAAAATTCTTAAGAAATCAGCTTTTTTCAATAAAAATTCATATATTTTTTTGATTGATTATTATGCTCATTAAAGTGTCCATTGTTCAGGAACTATAATGTAAGTTTAAATTTCATCTTATATTATGATACCCTTATCTTATAATTGAATAACTCTTAAGAAATCGGCTTTTGTTTCCCCTTAAAATTGTTATTTTCCATTGTTTCGTCTAATTAGTAATACTCATTAAGATGTCCGTCATTCAAAATAATTATATATGTTTAATCCACGGCTTATGATTTGATATCTTCATCTTATAGTTGAAAAAGACTTCAAAAATCAGCTTTTTTCGTTAAAACTAATATATATATTTTTTTTTTTTGCTTAATTATTATACTCATTACAGTGTCCGTCCATTCTTCAGAAACTATAATATAAGTTTAAAATCCATCTTATAGTTTGATATTCTCATCTTATAGTTGAAAAATTCATAAGAAATAAGCTTTTTCGTTAAAATTGTTATTTTATTTTGCTTAATTATTATTCTCATTAAGGTGTCCATTGTTCAAAAACAAAAATGTAAGTTTAAATTTCTTCTTATAAGTTGATATCGTCATCTTATATTTGAAAAATTCTTAAGAAATCAACTTTATTCCTTAAAATTGATATTTTTCCATTGTTTCGCTTAATTAGTGATACTCATTAAGGTGTTTGTCATTCAAAATTAGTATATAAAATCAATATTCATCTTATAGTATGATAATCTTGTCCATTTAACCTCATCTTAGAGTTCTTAGGTTTACCCCTCTTCTTACAGTTCATATTTTACCCTTTTTCCGCTAGGTGGCGCTGGAATCGGATTCAGAGGAGGTGCGGGAGGCGGAGGTGCGGCCAGAGGTGTGGGCGGAGGTGGCACGGGAGGCGGAGGAGCGGGAGGCGGAGGATCCGATCCTCCGATCTCCGCCTGCTGTCCTTGAACTGTCTTTTTCCTACTACTCACGATACAGAAGTAAAAGAAATAGCTTTTTTGGGAAAAACTTTATTGATTTGTTAACTAAGTTAGTAAAAATACCTTGTTAATGTTTTCACTTTTACCTACCATTGTAAATGAAGATATCATTATTTATAAAACCTTCATTATACCTTCATAAAAAATTTTATTATTATAAAACTCTCTCTCACGAAAATATTACACGATGATTAAATTTGAATGCCAAATTTAGATTTAGAAATGTCAACTGTACATGTGTAGTTAAGTTTTTGTTTCAAGAAGGAGATTTTAAAAAAAAAAGTGCTATTATTACATCCTCAAGAGATGATGTTTTGGGGTTGATTTTTGATACTGAAGTTTCATGTATATCTTTAGAATCTGCACTTAGACATACCTGAAATCATTATTTTTGTATTTAAGGCTGTTCTCGATTTACTTTGTTTTCCTCTCTCAACACCGTGGAAATTTATCACACATTCAGGAACTCATTTTACACATAAAAGATTTAAGTTTGCTGGTATAATTATTGAAATGATTTGGAAACAAATTCCTTTTTTTTTTTCATTTTCCATGAAATGTAAATACTCCAGATCATAAATTTCATCTTGAGTCATAATTTATTGTTCCTGATGACTTTTTCCAGACTGCCGTATCTCTGAAATCGGATTAAATCGTTAACTCTGACACATGTTTAAATCCCTTGTCTTTACAGAAAAAAAATGATATTCCATACCTTAATATCTAATTAATTAAATGTGAAAATTTCATGCATTTAAAAGTAAAAATCCATTCTTGAATGTGTCAGAAAAGGGGAAGTCTCGATTTCCAAAGATCTTTAAGTGAATTTAAAAAGTTTGGTGATATTTGGATAAATAGATACAGACAGCTAATTGTAAATTCAACAAAGCCAGAAAGTTCATCATATTTAAAAGGAAAATTTTATTTTAGTCAATAATTTTTAGCTCATTTTCGTCTATACCTCCTTATTTTTCATTCTTAATTTTTTATGTCCTTTAAAATGATATTTCTCACATCCAAGAAACTTATTTCGTAGTTTGAAATTCTCGCGATATGAAATATTAATTTTGAAAAATTAGGTTCTAAATTCTATCAGGTTTGGGCCGTCAAGTAAACTTGAAAATTTGCTTCTTGACACTATATATCATCTACACGAAGGCGCTGAAAGCTCACATCAGAAGGTGCAGTTCAAGAAGTTAATCGGCACCATGATTAGATGGTGCGTTAAACGGAAACGCTGTCACACCTCCCTATAGCCTAACTACACCAATAACCGATGCCCTAAAAAAACCAACACCTCTGTTTGCAGTAGCTTTATTTAATTATAGGCTTCTGTCGGCATCGCTGTCTAACTTAATAACAGGCGTATCCGAAGCTGTGAAAAATGGTGTCTATCCAATAATCGAAAAAATTTGCTTTTTTTCCATAACGATGACGATAATTTGTTTTCCATAACTTGAAAATTATTGTCGCTGTTTGCAGATTGGAGATAAAAGGAGTTTCAATGGAAGAAAGAAAAAAAAATCTGAAAAGGAGGTAAAATTATTGAGATTTGTTGGCCTCTGGTTAATTTCAGCAGCGATAATTTCGAGCTCCATTTGAGAATTTCGATATCTGAATGAGATAGTGGTCAAAAATTTGTGTAAAAGAGGTTAGGGAAATCCTTGAAAAATGACTCAGTGCTTGAATAAGGTGGCAACAAGTTTGGAGAAGAGCCCGGAGGTTATTCGTAAATACCCCATTCCATTAAGGGTGTTGTCCAACTTGTTAATGTATTCACTAATTTCTGATAGTAATCAAATAGGTTGCCACCTTATTAGGACAGTGTTGATTTTATAACTCGACAATCTTTCATCTTTATGGGCTCCATCTGCTATTTCCATCAATACCTGATTTTTTTTTTTTTTTTTTTTTTTTTTTTTTTTTTTTTTTTTTTAATGCTTGCTTTGCAGCGAAGGGTGCGCCGTGCTTATCACAAATATGGTACTTGTCGAATATGAATGATTGAATGTAATCTTTTTCATCAAGTACGTTATGACTGATCACGTCGTTTTTATTAAAATAACACCTAAAGCTTCAATCATCTCCCATAAACTTTTTGAATACATATTAAGGTAGTTCAACCACGAATGCATATTATTAGCAACCTTCAGACTGCGAAAATATTTTAAGTTACATTCAAGGTCAGTTTCTAAAAGGTCAATTTTTAGACCAGCATACAAGTGGTCATTTAGATCGTCCAGATGCCGCCAAATAGGAAAGGATTATTTTATACCCTGTTTGAAGGCATCTATAGTTAAAACTAATAAATGGAATGAGGCCGCATTTTATATTTACAAGGAGAGTGCCAAGCTTGGTAATCACAGATTTTGATTATTTTTATATACGTTGTAGGGTATAAACCCCTTAGTGTCAGGTTCAATGGATTTTATACAACGCTCCTTAGTTCTCGAGAAATGGGAGGGCCTAATATTATAACACAACTTAAATACTTACTTTGTAAAGAAATACTTGCGTTGGTCGTAGCTCAGTTGGCATGGCGTCCGAGGGTCCGGGCTCGATGCCGGAACGAGCTACGTTTGTTTTTCTCAATTTTTTTTTATAAATATACTTGTAATTATAATTTAATAATCTCAATAAAAAATTTTGTTAACATAATTAAATTTTAATTTAGCATTTTTGATTTTTTTAATCATTTTCAAAATGTATTCCATATATGTTTTATCATTGCAATGATATTGAACAATTGTGTCAATTCGTGATTGTAAAGAAACATAATTTATAAATTGCCTTAACAAGGAAAATCATTGCGATGATAATTCTACTCTGTTATTAAAATAAAAGCATAATTACATTAAAATTTAGCATAAGAATTACATTATAACATACTTATGTTTTACATTATTGTAACTAGAGGGCGCCACAACAGACATTGGTATTTATTTTTTTTTTTTTTTAGTTTAGTGCAGTTAAGTGGTTTTTGTTTTCAATCTTTATCGTCATTCTGTAACAGCTTATAGTAGTATAAAAATGGAAGAAGCAACCTGTAGTTCACAAGAAGATCAATGTGAAGTGTCCGGGATTCGATGAAAATCAGAAAAGTGGTGTCACAAATGCGTTGAAGTACTGTACAATTTTATTGCAAAACAATGGATTTTTAACAAATAATCAAGCATCTGAAATATCTTCGTTTTCTATTGCGATGGGAGAAGAATTCTATAATTCGATAGTAAATATGCTGATTTTGTAACGATATTTGAATTTTTACTAGTCAATAATAGATCCAATTTTTTTAAAGCTCTTTAAATGATGAGAAATGTTTAACAATGGTTTAAAAATCAAAATTGCTAAATTAAAATTTAATTATGTTAACAAAATTTAGTATTGAGTTTATATTATTAAATTATAATTACAAGTATATTTATATAAAAAAAAATGAGAAAAACAAACGTAGCGCGTTCCGGCATCTAACCTGGGTTCTCGGAACAACGAGCACCCGCCATACCAACTGAGCTACGACCAACGCAGTTTTTTCGTTACAAAGTAAGTATTTAAGTTGTGTTAAAATATTAGACCCCCCATTTATCGAGAACAAAGGAGTGTTGTATAAAATCAATTGAACCTGAGACTAAGGGGCTTCTACCCTACAACATATATAAAAATAAACAAATTCTGTGATTACCAAGCTTGGCACTCTCCTTGTTAGACTTTTGAAGACCCGTTGGGAAATGAATACCGCGAAGCATATAGTACTAAATAATATACCAAACACAAGTTTAATTTGGTACCGCGGAATAAATATAGTACCAAACATACCAAATATAATTGCAAGTCCAATTACTATTTATTTTGCAATTGAGATCACTTTTGCAAGTTTTATCTGAAAAATAAAGATGACATTTCAGTTTCCTAATCAAACAATGCTGTACCTGTATGTTGTTCAAAGCATGTTATTCAAAGATTAAATATTAAAATATAAGACCAACGAGTGGTACAAAAGAATAAATTAAATTAAAAAACATATTTCGTAAATTTTAAGTCGATAATGTATGACTAAATCATACTAAGGTAGATGAGAATGTGGGGCAATTTTTGAAGACTTCTTTGATGAAAAATATCTGAATGTTTCATTGATGTTATATTGATCCTCATCTGTATTGTAAAATCGTTCATAAGTATGCTAACACTTGCCTTGCAACAAAAATATTAATAAGGGATCACTATGGCTGCAGAGACAGATTTTTCTATATTAATTTCAAACATTTCTGGTTTATTACCATACATTTGATAGTTGGACTTTTTATTTGACTTACCTGATTTTTTTTTTTTTTTTTTTTTTTTTTTTTTTACAGTGATATTAAAATATGATTAAAAAAAATTTAAGTAAAACTTTTATTTTATATTTGAAATTTTATATATTTTTTCTATCTGTATGACAAGATATCATTATCATTGAAGATGCAAAACAGCATTTTTGAAATATTTATTATGTTGCCAAACGGTTTTAAAGTTTCAAAAAATAAAATTGTCATTTTTATTTATTAATTTTATTATTATTATTATTTATTATTATTATTATTTTTTTTTTACAGACGCAATATAGTTTGAGTTTTTTTAACTTTATGCATATTAACATATTACAGAATCTTCATTATGTTTTTATCATTTTATTTTAGAATGAGCTTGTTAATATTTGAAAAAAAAAAAGTAAAGCATGCGTAAAATGTACGGTGGTATTATGAGCGCTTCATACTGAAAAAAAAAATCAAAGTGATATGAAAAAGATAGAAATTCATTAAAATTTCCTTAATAAACATACGTTTCTGATCTTGTACAACACATTTTAAACAATCTTCAAACAGAAAATAATCAGAAAGGCAGCAAATATGCATCCTAAATTATATTAAAACAATTAAAAAAGCTTTAAGTGAAAGAGAGGGACTGAAACTGTCCTATTGGACGGGGGAGTAGAAAATCAATGCTTATCTATGCTATGAATTATATTAAAATAATCAAAACATGTTTTAAAAAAAATTAATGTAATCTTTTTGAATGCCAAAAACCAATTCTTATCTATATTTTATTATGATTATTGATATTTAAAACGGTTCTTAAAAAAGAAAAAAAGAACCATTCTAACACATTTATGGACTTATTTTTAAACAAAAAAACATGAAATCTACAGACATAACTATTGAAATGAACAAGAATCTATTTTTTTATTTTTTTTTTCGATAAATGTGTTACATCTTGAGTTATAAGCGATTACTGTCTCGTGATGATCTCTCTCAGACAGTACTGTTCAAAAATGCCATCCAAAACACATATTTTGACTGTATTGTTGAAAGACCCAATGATTTTATCCAAAATTGAAAAAATACCATTCGATTTCATAGCTTCTGAGTAAGAGCCCCCACCGATTTCATGCATCTAAGTTTTCAATTGAATTCTTGCACATGTTAAAAAGTTGAGAGTTTGGATTTGAGAACACCTTAAAAAGGGATTTTTAATTAAGAGTTTAAATGTTCAATTTAAGTTGTGAACACTCTCAAAAATACTTCTCTCAAATCACGGAAATTTTCATGGCAGCAGTGTTGCCGGCATATTTCCATTATTAAAAGAATGACCATATATTTTTTTCTCTTGTACAGGGAGGAAAGTATCCGCAATTGTAGAAACTTTCGCCCATTTTTTCTCCGCCATACGAGAGACATTTTCCGTTATTTGAAGAAATGTCGGTTTTAAATATATATATATATATATGAAACATTTTAAGAATAATTTCTGGCTGACCTTGATCCCAGGACCTGGCAACCTTAAGTCGAGTATCTTAACCGTTAGACCAGCGGTCGCTTGCTTGAAATGAAGATAGTGGGCTTTTCTTCATGTGGGGCAGCTTGGGGCTTAAAAATTTTGGGTGTTAGAAAGCTGGCAATTTTGAATTAAGATTTCGTCGTTATGAGATGATGGTTGGAGTTTTAACACTTTAGCATTCATAAAAGATAAAAACATGAATCGCGGAAATCCGTCTTTGTTACCTACTAGAGTATTTTATGCTATAGTTTTTTTTTTTTTTTTTTTTTTTTGTGTGTGTGTGTATTTGAAAATTTTTAAGCAATAAAACTCACCCTCCCATAAGCCGCGCCAGTGTTTATTGTCCTAAACACATTAAATTGACAAAGTTATAAGTATACATATTTTAATTTGATTGTTAGATGTAAAATACGAATATTACATTTTTAATTAAATTCGAGAAGAAATGTTTTTTTTTTTTTTTTTTTTTTTTTTTTAGTACAATCGATTTTGTTTTCAACTATTATATATTTTTTTAATGTGTTCGTTTAGAATATATTTTAAGTGCGAGTGTTTTTTTATAACTTTAAAAATTAAATTGCGAATAATTTTCAACGAAGGAGAAAACTAATTGTTACTGTTTTAAATTCGAAAACAACATTTTTGTTTTTCTTGTTTTTAAATAAATTATAAATTTTTATTTATTGAATTTTTATTTTTTCATTTTAAAAATAAATTCGAACTTTAGTATTAATAGAGCCAATGCGCATGCGTGCAGGGAATAAACGGAATTTTCCCCTCTTCTTCAGATTTTGTGAAAAAATTCACGGAAAAAACATGTTTTCTAGGAGTACAGAAATTATTTGGGGAATAATTTAGTGTACAAAGACGAGTTTTTTTCTGACAGTGCATGATTTCACTAGCAGGATTCTTTATAAACTTTAAATAGTTATGTAATCTGGAATGTAACAAAATAAATTCAGTTAAAACCTTTGGATTATTTATCAGACATTAGACATGTAAACGTGTAAATTGGTTTCGAATAGTGAAGAATAAAGATAACTTTTGAGTACAATAAATTTTTCATTTATTTGAAACAAATACACCAGTAACCATACACACAAACCAATACATCGATACAAGCCAATGTGTTTTACAAAACATTAAATGACAATAATAAATTAATTTAACTCCAATAATACTTGAAATGATAATTAGCTCATTTAGATATGAATATACTCCTTTCTTTGATCCCAGTCATACTGAAGAATCGTAATATGTAACTAAATAAAATCAATACAAAATTTCAAACATATACAAATGCCATAATTTCGTGTCTTAAAGATTTATCAATTATTGAACGAAGATCCAATTTAGTAATTTAAATTCAACATTTGTTCACATTAATGCACTCTTTAAATGAATGTTAACAACAAAATTCTTTGAGTGCAATAGCTATAATTAAGTTCATTTTAAATATTAATAAATTCGTTCAGGAAAAAAATTATAAAACGTAAAACTGTTCCTTATTTAAATTGAATTTTTTGACTTTAAAGCACCAAAAAAAAAGAGTTCTTAAATGCATTGATTTACAAAACCTGTTTTTAAGATTTTGAAAACGTACACATAAAAAAATAAAACCCAATTTGGGTTGAAAGATTCTTAGGTATGTGCCCATACTGGGCCATGCCTGTTTTGGTTACCACTGTGTATCCATTTGGGCACTGTTAAATACCGATTTTCAAAAATTTTTTTTTTTTTTTTTTTTTTTTTTGAAAATGGGTATTTAACAGTGCCAAAATGGATACACAGTGGTAACCAAAACAGGCATGGCCAAGTTTGGGCACATACCTAAGAATCTTTCGACCCAAATTGGGTTTTATTTTTTTTTTATGTGTAGTTGATGAGATTGATTGAACTTTCACATATACCTATGTTACTAAGAGATGAGTTCGGGCTCAGTTTTCGTAGGCCGAGCCAGTTCGAGCCCGACGATTTGAAATCCGAGACCGCCGGAGCCCGCAAAATTTTGTGTCGCGAGAGCCCGAGCCCTGTGCCGAAAGTATGAAGTAGAAAATTATTAATAACATTTTAAAATATTTAGTATTTTAATGTTAATAACATTTCAAAGTTAATTTCTTCATTTACAGATCTATTATTACATAGAAATAAATATTATTCCTAAATACTCCCTCATGACAACGCTTCGTGATTTTCATGTTCCTGAAAATCTGTTTAAATAGCAAATTTGTTATTTATACTTAACCACTGGCAGAAATCTGCAAAACTCACAATTATTATTCTTTTAAAATATGATTGAACAACTATGTCAGAAAGACACGAGTTGTGTTTTCCAGTAATTCTGGAAAAGAACTTCAAACAAAAAGCGAGGATAGACAAGAGCTATCCCATGGATCTAAAAACGGATCTATGAACTCCAACGGATCGTGCAAGTGTTCAGAATAAGATAGAAATATTTCTCTTTATAGCCTTTAAATAACAATTTGATTCACTTTTGAAGGATTGTAAAACATTTTCAGAAATTTCTTCATTCTTGTTTCTCAAATAACATTTTTTTTCCTTTTTTTTTTTTTTTCAATTTGTGAATAACTAAAAATTTTTCCTTTGAGTCCGAACCCGTCTCATCTCTAATGTATATACGTATCAAGTATAAAATATTTTTATATTATATAAAATAACAAAAATGCATTTAATAATATTCAGAATTTTTGTAATTTTAGAAAAACCGCATCGCTTTTTATTTCATCCTAAAAAAAAAAAAAAAAAAAAAAAAAAAAAAAATTATTTAGTTATTTATTTTAAGCTTCTACGAATACCAAAAACAAAAAACAAAAACAGTTAAATTTAACAGCATACGTATGAGAAATTAATAATCGATCTAGCAAGACTGCACAAAATAAATAAAACCCAATTTGGGTCGAAAGATTCTTAGGTATGTGCCTAAATTGGGTCATGCCTATTTTGTTACCACTGTGTATCCCTTTTGGGCACTGTTAAATACCCAATTTTTTTTAATGGGTATTTAACAGTGCCCAAAATAGATACACAGTGGTAACCAAAACAGGCATAGCCCAATTTGGGCACATACCTAAGAATCTTTCGAAACCAAATTGGATTTTATTTTTTCCTGTGTGTAGATTGAAATTTATATTCAGATATATAATTTTATATATCTATATCATTTTATAATTTTATGAAAATAAAAGCAAGGTTAAAAACGATAAAAAATAATAATAATATTAGAATATTGAACCAAAAATTTGTCTCATCTATGAAACAGTCAATAAAGTATTTTATTTTTTTAAATGTGTAAAACAATAATTGAAAACAAACACTGGATTATAAAAAATAATCTGCTACTCTGTGTTTTATAACCTCAGTTCTCAAAAGTAATAAATTCCCCCGCTTTTAACTATGGAAATCTTTCTGTTAAAACAATATCGCATTCTTCACACATCTGAAGCCATAGCAATAAAATTTTCTTAAAGAATGTACACATATTAATAAAATAACATTTTTATACTTTTGAAAACGGAAAAGTAACACTTTTGTTTATTAAAACAAATTTAACAGTCTGATAAACATCAATGCAATAACTTTTTATATACTTTTGAAATTTTTTTTTAATAATTTTGAAAATTTGACAATACTAGAAACATATTTTTTAAATGTTGCAAGAAATATTAAAACAATTAAATTAAAATGCATCAGTCAAATAAATATACTGTGCTACAAGAAAAAATATGTATATCTGTAATGATTCAAATTAAATTTTAAAATAATCTAAGACCAATTAATTTAATATTTAATTAAATACACATCAAATAATACAACATCAAAAGTATATAAAGGAATACTAACGTCTATCAGATAGTAAAAAATAAATGTTTATTACAAATTTTTGATAACATACTGAAAGCATCGGGAATAAATTTTAAGGGAATGTTTTTACTTATCATAATTTTTTTTATCTTTCATTCGTATAGAGATGCTCTTTAGACAACTGAAACTGAATTTACTATTATTTTACTGATTTTTTTTTAAATAAATTAATCAAAACTCCGTTAAATAAATCTTAATTATACTCTCAAAAATATTTTTAATGTATTATACATTATTTTTACTTTTCATTGTTAAAAGATTATAAAAGCATCGTGAATAAATTTTTAGGGAATGTTTTGTCTTAACATAAATTTTTGAAGTTTCATTCATGTAGAGATAAGTGAAATGGGAATTCAGTATAATTTACTGTTTTTTAAATAAATTAATCCAATTTTGGTTAAATAAATCTTAATTGGTCTCAAAATTAAAAAAAATACCAATTTTTATTAATAATTTAAAAATTGAATTATTAAAATAGTTCTTATTTAAAAAATAATTATTAATATTTCAATATTTTCCATTTAAAGCTGAATTTATAATTATTTTACAAAGAATGTTTTCCTAGAAAAAAAAAAAAAATATATATATATATATATATATATATATATGGGTGATTTTATATGAAATTTCTATTTTGAGGGGAGATTGTAATTTTTCTCTGAATAAACGGAAAATTTTCCTTTTTATCCGTACTCATTGAATGTTAAAAACGGAAATGTTCCTTCTAAGACAGTCAAACAGGAATGTTCCTTTTCAATCAAGAGAAAACAGAAAAATTACAGTTAAATTTTCGTAATCGATGTTTTGGCCTATAACCAAGTTTTTGGATGTGACCAGTAAGTGTAGTGGACAGTGTATTCACCCTCTAATGGCGAGTGCCGAAGTTCGAATCCAGGGGAAGGCATGGTGACTAAAAACGAATTTTATAATATGCAATACCTATTCCGTATAAATATGTATCAGTATTACTTATTTTTTATTTTTATATTTATTTTTTTAATATTGAGCTATCGCTCACATTTATTTCTATTATAAAGAAAAATAAATTAAATAAATAAAAAAAAAATTCTCGTCTTGAATAGCGAAAAATTCCCAACTTGAAAACGGGGAAATACCGAAATGCAAATTTTGTGAAAAAACTGAGAATACGTGGCAACTTTTCTGCCAGTACATTTTCTCTTTTTTCACGGAATTTTTTTTATAGTGCATATATATGTATATGCAAAAAAAAAAAAAAAAAAAAAAAGTTGGTGTTCGAAGAAAAGTTTATTGGGACAAACAGCTGAAATTTGATAACATTTTGCAAATATTAAATAAATAAACGAAAGTTTAAATTTCATTAATGTATCGTGTATAATACGGGTAAAATCTATTTTTGAGACACATGTTTCATTTATACGTTACTGATTTTCATGTTTCTTTTTTCTGATATCATTTGTTATGCTATTCTTAACCTGCCAATTGTAGAATACATTAATTTTAATTGTTTTTTATTTTCAATTTTGCAATCTAGAAAGGACAATGTGTATTGATACTTTCAGTCGTTACAGAATACAAGAAAGTTTTTCTAATATTTTCATCATATAGTGCAAATTAATCATCATGTAATAGAAAATATTCATATAATAGAACATTTGTCATTATTATATAAAAAATTTTCAGAATAGTTTAAATCCAAAAATTCACTGAACTTAAGCAATTATTATAAACACTTTAAATAAAGCTGCTCTTTTATTCATAACCATTCAAAGTATTAAAAAAATTATTTGATTCAACTGAAAAATAAGCACATACGATACAAAAATAAAATAAAATAAAAAATCACTTGTGCAATACATCGTACAATACAAGCACTTACTTTTACTCTCGTTTGTACTTTCAATAATCACAGTCCACTACATCAAGCAACTTGAAAAATAAATATAAAAAAGGTCAACCCTTTCTAATCTATTATATTTTTAGAATGGTATAAAATTCACAATAATGTATTGTCAATATTTTTATCTTTTTATAATAAAAGAACACTTTTGACGCCTTCTGTTTAATGTGTAACCCTCAATCGCCAACATTTAATAATCACAAATAATCAAATGGCATTGTGTATCTAGACTTTTGCGATTAGCTTCGAATTTTAAGGATTTTTTTTCATTTGGCTTTTTTTTTTATGTTAGTATAGTATTTCTAAAAACACGTATTAAAAAAAAAAACTGCAAAATTTTTAACAAAGTATAGAAATGTGAAAAAAAGGGGATTTATTTTTAAAAATAGAAAAAAAATAACCATAAAGAACTTGCAAAGTATTAATTTATAAGGCAGACAATCAGAACATAAAGGTTAAATGTGATACATTATTCCTTATATAATACAAAGAAGACTATTTCAAGAACAAGTTTAATGTATTTGAAGACAATTTTCCAAAAGTTGAAATAACTCAAACAGTTTAGCTGTTCCTCTAATATTTAGATATTTTCCCCCCTGAAAGTCATTTGCCACCACAAATTACGAAAGGTGATCTTCGTTATATTTAATAGCAAACTTTCTGTCATTATAAGACGATTTTTTTTACATTCTACAGCGGCGCTCCGCACATTTTTTAGACGAGTTTTGATAAATGATTTAAAAAATAGAATTATTTTGGAGGAAAAAATTCTGACAACAACTTATTATGTGTAATTCGTATTATCGTCTGATGCTTTCAAATTCATTCTTCTTTCAAGATGGCGCATACCAACAAGATGCGAGTCGGTGGATACTTTTTTTGTTTTCCAAAGAGAAATATTTCTTGTTCGAAAGTTTAAAATGATTGTAAAGCACGTAGTATACAAATTTCTAAGTGCAAAATAAACATCACTATTAATCGAAAAGGGCTATTCCGAAAATCAGTACTTATACATAGTAAAAAGACTCTAAATGGCAAAAAAAAAAAAAAAAAAAGGAAAAGAAAAAAGACTATTTTTCAAGACTAAAAACAAAGTATTTATGACTGTCGCAAATTTCTCTTACAATGGGAATATAAAAATAAGAAGATTGGACAAAAATGTTACAATCAATTCATCATATTATTAAGAGAATGTGTTACGTTCGATATTTACAGAAAAAATTATATATTTTTTAATTTCAATGACTTTTAAAAAGTGAAACTGCACCAAAGCAAAGCCACTGCTCATACTTAAAAAACTACCGCTGCATTCGTTGAAAAAAATAATAACTCACACAGGTATTGCATTTATACCTTTCAACATATTCCTAAGAAGTCATCTGACAGTTCATTTATGGTTCATTGTGCATGTAGTCTGCTGAAAAGAGCTCTTTCAAAGCGCAAAACTACCACGATTGATGGACTCTGGAATGTTTTTAAAGAGGCATAGGAAGCAATATCCCTCTAATTTTACAAAAAAAAAAACTTTCTACCATGGAAAGCATGGCGCAGAATTAGAATCCAGAAACAAGATTATCCGATAGAACATTTAAAAAAGTAATATTCACATTTTAAACGTTAAAAAAACAACCCGGAAATCGTCTGAAACATGTGCGAACACCCTCTGTAAAATAGTCGTACCCAGAAAAAAAATAAAACCCAATTTGGGTCGAAAGATTCTTAGGTATGTGTCATGGGAATGAGTTGTGGGTATGTGTCATTAGGAATGGGTTAAAACAATGATCTTATGTATAGTTGAAATCATAGTTAATATACAAAAAAAAATTAAGGCAAAACTATCAAAATATTTTAAAACTTAACAGGACATACATAATTAAACATTTTTCGTTTTATAAAAAATCTAAACAAGACATTCTGTTTTTTTTTTTGTTTTTTTTTTTTTTCTATCATGTCACTTTAATATGTTTGTGATATAATGAATAAGCAAACAGAAATATTATTTAACAATCATAATTAACGTTTCATTATTCATAAAACAAAAGTACTTAAATTCAGGAGTATCTGTAGAAAATTTTATAATAAAAGCTGGTGAAAAGCTGTTCATTGCTGTTAAAATTCTTAAAGCTATAAATCATTTATTTTGTAATTATTTTTACTAGACACTTAAATATTAATTATATTAAGAAATGATATATTTCTTTCATAAAAATCGAATGATAATTCAGTCATTAATACATCAACTTCATAAAAAGTACAAAACACTTTTTCCTTCCTTTCAACAGCTCGGCTGATTATGTTACTTTTGTCCGATATATGTTATATTATTTAACAACAAAAGTATACACAGTATTTACGTTAATACAGTAAATGTACTATATTTATGAATATATAAGAACCATTATCGTTATTATATGTTTACATTTATAATACAAACATGAATAGAGAAAATATATTCTGTTAGATACCGCAGCATACAAAAGTAACATCTTTCAGCGGAACTGTGCTGTGTTTTCGGCTAAAGCCCCAACTATAGAATGCTTATATGACAAATAGTACGCGTCCAAAATTTTGATTTAAAAAAAAATAATTCATTATAAACAGTACAATCAACTGTAAAAATAAATAAGATTTATTTTAGTTTTATAACTATTCATATTTCCATGATTTATAGCGTTTTCCTGCAATGAACATGCTTGCCAAACGTATTTAGAAGGTTAATCATGTTTTTATACCTATCTTAACTAAACCTTCCGACTACCAAGACGGGTTCATTTTCTCTGAAAGCAATCTTTGTTCATTTGTATGCCATATGCTCATAAATTGAATATATAATAATAATAAGTGTCTAATCGTTACATATAGATTATTGTGCATTCCTTATTATTATAGGGTGGATCAAATGAAAACGAAACAGGAGCCACAGAATGAAATGACGCAATTTATTTCAAACCTAATCACGAAAGCTACAAAAACTTGCCTCGCTGTTTCATAAAGTGGTAACTACCTTGTTCACAGATGTTTATTGGCTGAAACCGGAACCAGTTTCGAACCATGACTTCGCTGTCCGAATAAAAACGGTGACCCTTCAATGGCTTTTTCTGCTGACCAAAGATGGAAAGTCATATGGCGAAAGATCCGGGGTATACAGTGAGAATTCCAACACTGTCCAGCGAAACTTCACCAGATTCTATTGCGGAAGTGCTTTTGCCCGTTCTGAACGCGAATCAATGACAGTGCATGTTCCCCATACACTGCCTTCATTCACCGATGCACTTGACGAAAACCAATTCCTTCTGCCACTAAATAACGAATAACACTATGTTGCTCTTTTTTACTCGCAAACATTCCGCAGACGCAGATGAGTAACAACAACAACCAATTGCCTGCCAGCTGATACTGTTGGCCGACCGCCCTCGCATATCACGTGTTTCCGTGTGACTATCTAGGACAAGTCAATTTTGGATGTTGGTAATCCTACATATGGGCCTAATGGACCCAATTTATAATTCTTGTATAGTTTTATTTCGGTAGTCAGAAGGTTAAAACAGATTAGAAACAGTTGACCATGCAGTTATTCAATAAAAGTTTGCTAAAAAATATAAATTGTACAATGAATACAAAACAGAAAATGTACCTTTATAAGTGCAGTCATCGTGACAGTTTATTACACTAGTTAAAAGTGTATAATATTTATAGTTGATATCTATTAAATATAATATTGGCACAGACAAACACACACACATATTTTAGTGCACAAAATATACTTCACAATTCACATCTAACATTAACAAACGTGTATAGCTGCCATAGAAATCTTGGCGTATTAAAAATTGTTGACAGCTTTGAAATTCAAGATCTCATCGAACAACATATCAGCTTCAAGCTTTCGATATGATTGTAATTTTGGAGATATAATTAAGTATACACCTGAATACTAAGATCTTATCCTTAATGCTTAAATTACACTTAGAATAATTCAATGCGTTAAAAAAAAAAAAAAAGTTTTTAATGATAAAGATTATTTATCAAATATTAATGTATTTTCTGATTTTTATATCCTTCATATATTGTTTTATGTGAAAAGTGGGGTAATAATAGCTTTAAAAATATATATGAGGATAATTTATGCATACAATTTAAAAAGAAAAAAAAAGAAAAACCCTGAAATAAGTGCATATAAACTCCAAGATCTTACCATGAAATAATAAAGATCAAACTTTGTTTGTGAGAAGGAAAAGGATTATGCTCAGATTTTCAACTGATGAAATGTGAAGCTTATCTCACTATCACAATTCTTCCTTACAGGTAATAAATGTCCAATCTCCATTGTTACATTAACATGATTCACATTAAATTACTGAAACTTGCTTAGAATAAGCTCAAATAAAATTACTGTCAAAAGTGAAACTCATAATTCGAAATTTAAAAATAGACTTTAACCCCTTGAAGGGCGGAGTACATTTTTATACAACTTAATTTTAATCTCCAAATGCCACAATGGCACCAGTATTTTGGTGATATTTTGGAAAAGCGCAGATATATATGAATGCATTTTGCGTACACCGATGTTGGATACCGATAATCGTGTACAATTTATCGGTTTCGTGTCGGTAAATGGATAAGCGCTGTTACAGTTAATAAATGTCCAATCTCCATTGTTACATTAACATGATTCGCATTAAATTACTGAAACTTGCCTAGAATAAGCTCAAATAATTATTGTCAAAAGTGAAACTCATAATTCGAAATTTAAAAATTGACTTTAACTCTTAGAAGGGCGGGGGTGCATATTTTATATCACTTAATTTTAATTTCCAAATGCCACAATGATACTGGTATTTTGTAATATTTTTTTTCATTTATAATGTACATGAAGAAAAGTTTATTTATTTTCAAAAAAATGTGTTCGAAAATTCTGGTATCACTCGATCATTTCAACTATTTAGCAACACAAGTACTTTGCCCTTGAAAGTCTTAAAAATACACCCTATATAATACCTCATAAATAACATTAATAGAATATCAATAATGATATTTTTTAATACTGAAAAAAAATGTAAAATTAAAGTGAGTATTTTGGTAATTTTAGTAACTAAATTTAAATACAAATATTAATTTAATAAAAAAAATAATGAATGTGTATATCACCTCATACAAAATAACTGCATAAATTTTAATGCTTTTATTTATCTTACTTTACTATCGTCAGAGTCGTCCTTAGGGGTGTGCGACAGGTGCGGCCGCACAGGGCCTCGCGCTCTAAAAAAACAACGTTTAATACAAATAGCTAAATACTTATTATTACTTTTTGTTGTGAATATTTATTTCATAAAAAAATTTGTATGTGTAAACATGCTTATTTATAAAATGTATATATTTTATCAATAAAATGTTCGGGCAAGTAGTGGACGCTCGAGAAGAGAATAGTTTTTGTAGCTTATATTCAATCTGCAGGCATTGTACGGGTACTGCCTAGGCAACTCTAGCCTAGGCAGTACCCGTACAATAAATCTAGACAAGCGCATCGACGGAATGCAAATTGTTAAGTGATAGGTGCTGATGATAATTCTGACAAACTGCTCGCTATTATTTTAATGGCTGTTTGTAATGTAACAACGCTGATTTGCTTTCCTTCTTGTACAATCAAAGTTTATATTTTTATTATATTACGAATATGATGTTCCGCATATGTATATCTTATCGAGTAAACACGACGGAGAGGCAAGGGAGATGAAACCCCGTCCCCCAAACCACAAGACTAAACTGAAGATTTAAACTCTCCAAATGTGAAAGTTTAAGTTTTTAAAGATTCTTAGAGAAAAGAAAAATTTGAGAAATGTTGATTTTGACTCAGATTTTCCCCTATTTTAAAATTCTTTTATTAAATTTAAAATATTAACATGTTTAATATTTGCTAATTAAATGAAAAACGTTATACATGTTACGATGACTGATTGAGTAATTTAATAGACAAATTCTTTCACTACAAAATTATTTTTTTAATAGAAATTTCTACCACTGGCGGCTTTTATTATTATTATTATTATTATTCGTAGCACTTTTTAAAGAAAATAACCTTTGTTGTACACGTTTATGACAATTTCAAGAAAAATTTACCACTTTTATTTTTTTATTATTTATTTATTTATTTTTTTATTTTTTTATTTTTGTAAATAGTAGTACAAAACCAAATATAAAAATATTCGACAGTGACAGCCCTGCTTACAGTCCGTGGAACATATATGTCTCTCACATGCATATTTTAGCCATTATTTTTGCATAATGTTAATTTGCATTTGGTTGATCACTGATCGCCTACTCACAAATGCCACGTTAGAGGTCTGCATGGGCCGAAACGTTCAGACCGAGATCCACCCTGCACTGTTAAAAATATTGTAAGAAATTACCCCTTTTTTTAAAGGCTTTCTATTTTCTGACAAATGAGAACGTTACATATGCGCCTATGGAGCATTCTCATTGGTCAGAAAATAAATAGCCTTTAAAAGCAGAGGTAATTTTTTTGCGATATTTTTAACAGTGTGGTCCAGAAAAAAGTATCCTGACCCGGTATAAAAGTTAATAGCTTGGTCCCGTCTTGAGCTCAACAAAAATTATTAAAATCAGACCCGACCCAACTAAATACCAACAAAAATTTCCTATATTTGTTAACCAGTATTATACTACTATTAAAATTCTTTAAAATAATATTGCATTCATAGTTAAGCAAACATTTTAAAGCATAGAATTTTTTAGATTATTATATGTCCGACAGCCATGTAATACGGAATTACAATATTAATGATCACATAAGACAGCCATACTCAACCTGCGGCCCGGCGACCTTTTATTTGCGGCCCGAGACACGCAATCATTAATCCATATTTATAAAAGAGAAGAAAAATATTTAAGATCTCAATCTTTGTTTTATATATTTTAATGGAAAGACAAAATCTTCCGAGTCATTTATAATTTAAAAGTACGTCATTTGGTTAGTGAAAACCTTCTTACACAGTCCTATTTGAATGACAGAAAAGTATACATTTTTTAATCTTCACCACTAATCAAATATTATTTCAAATTAATTAAATTTCAATTGCTAGTATATTTTCATATTTTAAAAAGATATGAAGCTTTTGTATTGAACAAAATCGGTATTGTACATTGTATTGAATGTATTGAACGTATTGAACAAAATTATTAAATAAAATCTAATTCTTTTTATTTATTTATTTTATTATTATTTTTTTAATCTTTAGAATTTAGAAATTTTGCAGTGTTTTGTTATCTTGTTTTATACTTATTATATAGCTGAAGGTATATAATAAGTATATAGTATAGTAAGCTAATTATATTTTATTACACTGCTTTGTTGTTCTACCTTGTTATGTTTCTATTTTAAGCACATTTTTTACATTTTTACATAAGTATTGTGTGCTGCGGCCCGCCTAACGAAGCAAACTTATGTTTGCGGCCCGCGCGGAAAAAAGGTTGAGTATGGCTGACATAAGAGATTCAATTGAAGACTCACTTAAATAGTTTAGAAGGAAAGAAAAGAATGATTAAAAATGTCATAATTTTGAAGCATTCTATGAAGGAACACCCTATATCCCTAAAGAAAAAAAAAAGATTTTTAAAAATATTTTTTTTAATTCATTAGGCCAAAATAAATTTCTACAGATTTAGTTAACAATTGTACAAAGTGTTAAAAAAAAAAGAGAGAGAGAGACTGAGAGATAACACACCTATACTTTTTAATGGTCAAATTAAAGAGAAGAGATGCGAGCGATCATAATTCAAGATTTTTTTTTTATATGATTTTATTCCAGTCCGAGTATTATGACAGAAAATTTGCCCGAGTCTGTATAAATCTCTACTCTACTAAAACATACTACTCCCCCCCCCCCCCCCCCTCACAAAAAAGCATAATCCTTGGTGCGCCACTGTGTGTGTATGTCATGCAAGCTTTTTCAAAAGGCAATTGCATTGTGGCAAGAAGTGTTGCCAATTTAGTGGATTGTTTTATTCAACATATTTACCAGAATTTTCTTTATTTTATGTAATCACGGATGGTCTGCCATTAAATAACGGAAAATTAATTTAAAAAAGAGCTAAATGATCAATATTGGTGGGAATTTGAGGGATTAACTATAGTTTGAAAGTGAAGGGCCTCGCAAAAGTTCTTGCACCCGGCCTCGCTTTCGCTAAGGACGGCTCTGACTATCGTTACTTTTGTTTAATAATAATAATAATAATAATTTTTCAAAAGTGCCCTTTTTTATGGGTAGAACAAGTTTCGGGTGGCTATCACCTTTGTTTTCTAGCTTAGGATATAATGGAATATTTTTTGTCCGATTTTTATAGTTTAATTTAACCTTATTATCATTTTTTTCTGTTAAATTGTTTCTTATATTTTTATTATTTTTTTAATTTATTTATTTTTCATGTAGTTTTATACTATAGTTAAGCTGAATTTTTCAATGGCTCTCTAATGTCTCGACAAGTCACTTTTTTTTTTTTTTTTTTTTTTTTTTTTTTTAAACAAAGAAATAAATTTTCTGTTAAATAAATAAAACAAATATTTAAAAAAACACGATTTTCATTATTTTTATTGATGGTGGTAGATAGAGGTGTATGTCAGTTGTTAATTATTATCATATCAATAAAGTGTTTTGAATCCATACCTTCTCTTATATAATATGCGTGAGTTAGCAATCAATGTTGTCATAAACCTCGCTAACTAAAGTAAAGCTCTGTATAAATAAATAAATAAAGTTAAAGTTTTGAAGAGCATTTCTACGTTTCAAAAATGTTATTTAAAGAAAAGAAAAGAAAAAAAAGGTTATTTTTGGCAAGAATTCAGAAAATTGACAAAGATAAAATTTTGGGAATTAGCCAAATAAAAAAAATAATATTATTAATAAAGAAACCCTTCATATCTATGATATTTACAATCAGTTTGAAGAAAGTAATCTGTAATTTTTTCAAAAAATGTTTCGGAGGAAAAGGAAATTACAATAAATTTTAATCAATCGCTATTGTGTATAAAAAAAATCCTTCCACATATAAAATTAGCATCGTAAACAGCATAAAAAGCTACCTTTTTTTAAATTTTCTGCGTCATCATTTATAATCTTCAAAAGTTCTTTTAGTAAAAATTTCGATGATCTTGAATTTCAAAGCAAATTAAAAATGTTAACATAAAAACAATAAAAAAGTATCAAAACTAAAAATGAATATTTGTTTACACGATACTTTATATAATTTCTTCATCACAAGACAATAATAAACTAATTCTCGTAGAAACAAATTACAAAGTCTTGTGGAAACTCACTTGAATATCCAGGACAAAATAATGATAAAAACATATAAACATAGGGGACACATTTTTTTTCTTTTTAAGTAAAAAGTACCTTTGTTATTTTTCCACAAATTCATAAGAATTTCAACTGTTAAACATCAAATACTGTTTACAATACTTAAATAACAAACATCTTATCGAAAATGTTGGTGATCAAATTTCCGACTCATTGCCTTTCATACATGAGGACTTTAATCGAAAAGTTGAGTTCTTACACTCATGGCGCCATCTAGCGTGGATTAAAACAACCACATCGGAAGATATTTTTTTTCTATGTAAAGACAGGTATACAATATAGATTTTTTTTTTATGATGACTAAATTAAATGTGCATGTTGGAAGATTCAGTTAGAAATTATTATTATTATTTTTTTTTTTTTAATGAAGCTTCATATCAGCACCGCAGGAATCCCAGGCGTTTTGGTAAAGCTCTTGAAACAAATGGTTCTATTTTTCTAATTTTAAAATCCCCAGGCGTCCGTGTAACGAACATCACATTCTTGTAATACTGGCAGAGTTCTCTAAAAAAGACAAATAAAAATATGATTATAGTATAATTTGGCACATAATATAATACTCTATATGAAAATATTTTTCTTTTAAATACGATGTTTATTATTTCTATTTTACGTTGTTTTCAGTGTTGTCATATTTGGTGAATTTTTATTCAAAAATTCAGAAATTATACCAGAAAATTTTGAATAAAAAATTTATTTTAAATTATTAATGAAATATTTATCATTATATAATTAAAAATTAATTTTTAAATTTTTCTGGTGGCAATTCCGAATTTTTAAATAAAAAATTTGCCATATATGGCAATACTGGTTGTTTTACTAATATTTAGTATTTAATGCGTATAAAGTCGGATAATTGGAGGAGGTCACAAAAATATGTTATATCTATTATACGTATATCATTGAAAAAAAAAAAAGGAGTATTCTTCAGAAATTTTCGTAGCTGAAGATGGAGAACAGGGCTCATGTGGGAGGTCACAGAGGTGACCTCCCACATGAGCCCTGTTCCCCATCTTGAGCTACGAAAATTTCTGAAGAATACTACTTTTTTTTCAATGATATACGTATAATACATATAACAAATTTTTTCTACTTATATATGTTTTTTTCTATGTATACATAATACAGTAAAACCTGCAAAAATGGAACCAGTTTATGGCGGAATCATGTCTTCAACAAAAAATTCTTATAGGCCCCCGACCGTCGGAAGGAAGGCCATACAATTTTACCTGCTAATACAAATTTATCTAAAGCAGAAATTTTTCCGGTTCCTCCGAGATTCCGTCTTAGCAGGATTTGGAGTATATTATTATTTTCTTTTTTCTAAAGATGCGAACCCCATTTTCAGAGCAGACGATAGAGAGGAACAGGAGGCCGTTATGAATAGGTACAAGGATTGCATATACACTTTTTTTTTTCATGGAAAAAAAAAATCCTTTATTTTTATTTGAACATTTTCCGAAAAGATCTGGCAGTCATAAACAATCCTGAAAAATCCTATTTATGGATGATTACAAAACATTTTCTTCTCTCAAAAACATGAATCCTTCTGAGACATTCGCGAAATCATTTTCATACATCAGTACTTGAAAGTTGCACATAAGTTTCAAAGAATTAAACAATGTTTTTCATTTTGCTGTAAATTGGACGCGTCTTGAGTTATATTCGACTGTCGCGTCTCGTTTCTGGCTGTCGTTTATCTCAAAGATCGGTGTAAAACGTCAACTACGACAACATTTTCTGAAAACTTCTCAGCTTTTATAGGGTTATGGGAAACACTATTCGATTTCATGATATCTGAGTAAGAAAGAATTTTGAGTGTCAACTCATGAAAATACGTGTCACCTAAATGAAATTCTGTAAATATTTATTTTATCGTCTAATATTTATGATGGGCGTGGAATACCTTTGTATATTTAAAATATCTCCTCAGAAAATTAATATTTTTAACACTTTCCAACATAGTTGAGAAGTGTTTATGAATTCGCTTTGTCTGTCCGTCTGTCCGCGCTCTAACTCGCGTAAATATATACGGATTGTTATGCAATTGATATATGTTATTGAGGTTTGCTATGGTATGTTTGGTACTGAATATGAAGTATATGAAGTAAGCACTTAGTGTTTTTACAGGGACACTCAAAAGAATTCCGTTACATTACGGTCTATGGGGAAAAATCGTTTGTGGCTTCTTTTAATGATGTTGCACAATTTTAAACATATTGAAATTGATATATATCCATAAGGTACACTACAAGAGGCTTACTACATAATAATGGTATATGCATCGCACTTACAGTTCCTTTACAGGGTCACTCAAAACAATTCTGTTACATTACGGTCTATGGAGAAAAATCGTTTGTGGTGTATTTTAATAATATTTCACAATTTGAAACATATTGAAATTGATATATATATCACTAATGTGTATTATAAGAGGCTTGCTATAGAATATTGTGTGTATAGCATTCATCGTTCATTTACAGGGATACACAAAAGAATTCGGTACTGTCTGTTAACAATAATTGCTGGAAGTGCATTTTCAGTTGCTGAACGCGTTTTTAAATTTAACTCATTTTTTGTCTATTACTTGGTGTGTTTAAATTCTATAGATCCTATACAGTGCAGGACAAAAATTCTCGGGTACATTTCTGTTTGTTGACGGAAATACCAGAAGGGGAATTATAAACTGTGCTACGCGTTTCCTAACTCAACTAAAATTAAGCACTCTATATGTATATATACAAATATTTAGATCATATACAGGGCTTCTCAAAATAATTCGGATATTTTTCCAAATATTGTTGGTAATTCCTGAAATTGTGCTTTTGAATACATTATGCCTTTCACCTTATAACTTTCCAGATTTGTAAAATTATTTTGGAAGTGTTGTAAAGTGTAACATAATCTATGCTTGACGCATGAGTTTTATTTCTTGTTAAGTTCTTTTTTTTCTGTGTACTATTTTAAAAAAGGCCTGTTTCTGTTTTGATTGTCAAATTTTTTAAATGTATACTTGATTTTATTTGAAGTGTTAAAATCTTACTCCCAGTTCGCCAGTTTCGCTAAGATTTTAACACATAAATTTATAAATCAAATCAAATATACATTTTAGAAATGTTATGAGAACTAAAAAAAAAAGATAGAGACATCCTTTCAGAAGAGTATACAGAAATTATTCGTATGTGCCAATCTCAAAACTTTGTTCTGTCTCATACAGGTTTCACATACACCAAAAACAAATCAGCACCAATTTATATCAAGGTCTAAGTGAACCTGTTAAAATTGACTGAACCTGTTGAAATTCCGTGTATTAGTTTTTGAGATATGACTATTGCTAAAATCGTGTAAATCCTGAAAAATACAGCATAGCAGCGCCACCTTTTGGGAGATTTACACCAAAACCTAATCAACAACTTATGTCAACGTTTAACTGAATCTGAAGTTTGATGAAATTCTATGCATTAGTTCTTGCGATATAGCTATCGGGAAAATCATGAACAAAGCAGCATAGCAGCGCCACCTATTGGGCTATTTACGCCAAAAAGTAATCAGCGTCTATTTATGTTAAGGTCTAATAGAATTTAAAGTTAAATGAAATTCTATGCATTAGTTTTTGAAATATAGCTATCGTGAAAATCGTGCAAAATGTAACATAGCAGCGCCACCTGTTGGGCGATTTACACCAACACTGATCAACACCAATTAAATTCCGTGTATTAGTTCTTGAGGTAGAGGGCCCAAAAAAATTGCCACATACAGACAGACTCAGAGACTCACAGGCAGACATTTTCTAAACGTATCCTTATAAAACTATCCTTCTAAGACCTTCTAAAACGTATAAATCCGTCGAAAATCGGAAGTCGAAATTTTTTATGAATCCAATATTTTCCTCTTGCAAAGATAGAAGAAAGTAAAAAGTGTTAAAATCTATAACAAATTACAACACCTAGTAATTATATATTTCTTTTAATTTCTAAAAAGCGTAAAATAAAAAGATTATAAACAGTAAAATTAGTTTTATTAGACTTTGACATGTTTCAGCTCAATCTGAGCCATTATCAAAACAAATAAGAATATTCTATAAGTGGACGATCTATAAAGTTATTTGAAACGCTATCATTTAATTTTTCACGCACTTTTTAACACTTCCCCACCTAGTTGAAAAGTATTTATGACTTCGGTTTGTCTGCCGTATGGCCGTCTGCCGTCTGACCGTGTTCTAACTCCCGTAAATATGCTCGGATTGCTCTGCAATTTTTATATGTTATAGTCGTTATCTATAGCATGTTCCCTATTTCAACGGAAGTGCGTAGCACTTATAGTTTTTTTACAGGGACATTCAAAAGAATTCTGTTACATTACGGTCTATGGGGAAAAATCATTTGCGGTTTATTTTATTGATGTTACGCAATTTAAAACACATTGTAATTGATATATATAACTAAGGTGCATTACAAGAAGCTTATTATGGAATAGGGTGTGCATAGCACTTATAGTTACTTTACAGGGACAGTCAAAAGAATTCCGTTACATGACGCCTATGGAGAAAAATCGTCTGTGGTTTATTTAAATAATATTTCACTATTTTAAACGCATTGAAATTTATATGTATATATATCTAAGGTGCATTACAAGAGGCTTACTACAGAATAGTGTGTGTATAGCAGTCATCGTTCATTTACAAGGATGCACAAAAGAATTCTCTACTGTATGTTGACAATAATTCCTGGAAGTGCGTTTTAAGTTACTGTACGCGCTTTTAAATTTAACTCACTTTTTATCTATTACGTGGTGTGTATAAATTCTGTAGATCCTATACAGGGAAGCACAAAAGTTCACGAACACATTTCCGTTTATTGACAGAAACTCCAGAAGGAGAATTTTAAAATGTGCTACGCGTTTCCTAAATGAACTAAAACTTATAGCATCCTATGTATATATATACAAATTTATAGATCCTATACAGGGCTGAATAAAAGTATTCGGATATTTTTCCGAATATTGTATACGTTGGAAATTCCTGAAATTGCGTTTTTAAATATGTTATGCGTTTTCCAAATTGTCTTAGATATTATCTTTCAGCTTATTAAACGGTATGATTTGTAAAATTATTTTGGAAGCGTTGGAAAGTGCTACATAATCTATGCTTGACGCATGATTTTTCGTTCTTGCTTAAAATTACGCTCATTATTTTTTATATTTTGCTTGGATGTTTATTTCCATATTTGTAACCATGGAGTAACTCGAGCCACAATTTGGGTAAGTTAAATGCAGAATAGAATGCTGCTCACCGGGTCTATAGAATGGGCCAAATCAACAACAACAACATGATACTGCATCGTAACATATTGTATTTTTACATGTTATAATCTGTATGGTTTCTCTTATAATGGATGGATAGTATAGATCGCAGGGGGAATTTTTTTTACTTTCATTGAAATTTATTTGGATGGTTATAATCTTGATATAATCTTGCCAGTGCTGTGGTTTTTCTATTATACTTAATATCAGCTATATGCTCCTTTTTTCTGAAACTAAATTTCCTGCTTGTCATGCCAATAAATATTAAATATTTATTTTTCTACTAAAGCTTTCAAAATTTTATATATTGTATAAAATATATATACTATGACCGTATATAATTTTGGTGGAGAAATATTGGTATTTAAGGTATAAAAGACCTGTTTGAAAAATATATATATAATTGACAATCTTTTTTTTTTCTTTTTTTCCAAAATCTTAAAAATTGTACTTTAACTTTGAAATTTTTAAATGTTAAATAAATTATATTTATATAGTTTGTGTTACATTTTGGTATATTCACAATGATTTGTAGGATGTAAAGGGCTCAGTTATTTGTTTTTCAATTTTAACAACATTATACCTGGTTACAAATTATTTTAATTAGTACTTAAAATTATCTCAGTGTTTTGAAATATATGCAAGATTTGATAATCATGATTCTGTTGCTTGGAAAAGCAACGAATTTTATCAAATTAAAGAATGACTCGTATATGATAGTAATCTAAAGTGAATCTACTGACGTCACTGGATTAGCAGTTTTATTATACTTTTTTCCGTTACATATACATATAAAGCTGTCAAGATGATGTTGTTTGAAGGCCACTACAAACACGGAACGAAATGATAAGTATTTATCATTTTATTCCGTAGTGTATCACCAAATGAAATACATTGGTAAAACTGTGCATATGTATGCCCTGATGTTGCAACAGCAATGATGAGTCACAGTGATGGAGCTACTGCAAAAATTAAAAATAAAACAAAGCACTGTAGCAGCAGCTACTGCTTTCTTTATAGACACGCAATATCCTCGCGAAAATGTCTTCTGAACAATGTGGAATTATGCCATTAAAATAATAAACTATATAAAGTCACTACCTCTTAAAAGCAGACTTTTTAAACTAATGTGTGAAGTTTTTGGAAGTCAGCATTCGTCCCTCTTACTGCACGTGGTTATCTTAACGTTGTTTGCGACACCACGCTCAATTACAATTTTTGTTCCTCTTGATGCCCACTAACAACGCTCCGAGTTTGTCGGATGTTATCTGAACACCCTGTATATATAGTCTGTTACTTTTCTAACAAAAAAAAAAATATATATATATGGCTTTTGACAAGTGCTTTTTTTATGGGTTGTACACAGGGCTTGACAAATGCGGTCGCTAGGTGCCAGGTCGCCACTGGCGACCAAAATAATTCATCTGCCCGTGGTTTCTTCTTTTCTTTTCTCTTTTTTTTTTTTTTTTTCTCAAAAATTGACCTAAGAAATGAACACAAACGACATTTTTTCTCTTCCACAATGTTAAGAAATAAACTTAGAAACTATATTCAAATAAAAAATATTTTTAACTTTTATTTTTAATTTGGCAAAATTAAGTTCATCAACTGCAAATTTTAAAATAAATCAGAATAATAGGCAAAATCAGAATAAAAATAGGCAATTTTTTCCCTTCTTCACTATTTTATCGATGATCCCCCCCCCCCCCTTACCCATCAGATACAGATTTTGTAGCTCTCAACAATCCGGACATTTGAAGCATTCAGCAATCAGCATTTTCCGAATGGTTATCTTGGTTAATTTAGCCTTTATAATATATTTCTTTTTTTTTTCTTTTTTTTTTTCAGAGATATGATTTATTAGAAAACTTATATTTTTCTTCAATTAATTCATAAAAACTTTTTTTTAAATCAATGACGGAGGAGCATAAGTGGGTAAATATATATATATATATATATATATATATATATATATATATATACATTGGAGACTAGAATTTTTTGCTGGCTACCAGGTTTTAACAAATTTGTTAAGCCTTGGTTGTACAAGTCTCCGGTGACTTTTGGCTGCCACCCTTATTATTAGACATTAAATTTAATCTTAATTTATTTATTTATTCGGCTAAATTATTTTGTATATCTCTTATACTTTTAATTTTTTTAATTTTAAATTTAATTATTTATTATGTAGTACAATATACTACAGTAAATTTATTTTTCGATAGCTCCCCAATATATCGGCAAGTCACTTACATATCACCTGTGGATGTAAAGCTGCACTACAACTATATGCTCTGCATAATTTCAATTGGCTTCTCAAGGACATCCGACCTCCCCACTTCGTCGTTTGTTGTCATGGCGTTAGAAGATGCGAACCCCTGGTACCGTTTTTCTCACTGCTATAATCGAACAAATTACGAAGCTTTGTACTGATCTCAAGTAGAGTGGAAAAAAAGATTTGGTAAGTCAACTAAATGTGGTGTTAAGATAGTCATTTACCTAAGATAATGACCGGGAAACTGACCTTGAAATTACATATAGTATTTTATAGAATATTAAACAATGTAAAGTCAAGAACGAATATACAAAATACAAAAGTTTTTGCAAGGCGATTTATAGAATCCAAGATTTTAAAAGCTAATGCTATACCAAAACTGAGAAGCATTCAATTTAATCACATGAATGTTTTTACTTATTTATTTCTTCTTTTTTTCTGACGAAAATCGCGAGCAGATACACATAAAAATGCACGTATGTATAATAAGTAGCAGTTTCATCTTACCTTCAACCCCTCGAAAGTCTCTGGAGTTAAGCTAGTACTATTTAAATTCAGTTTTCTTAAGCTCTTCATGGCTGTGAAGAAAGAAGCAATTAATAATTTATACAGCTATAATATCAACAAATCAGCTTACTTTAATTTTTTCAAACAATAAACATTTATTCGTATTAGACAGGGTGATTCATAAAGGATTGGACGACGTATATTAAAAGGACATGGTGCAAACCAAAATAAACAATTTCTGTATCGGAAACCAGGGTCATAATACATTTTTCCAGCTTTTTTTTAATCAATTTAAAAACACAAGATGTCTATGCCTCACTCCAAGCTGAACATAATTATCGTTAACAACTTTAATTAATACATTTGAAAGCCATTTTCAACAGACTTACCTTTTTTTTGCGTGAAATACAATGATGTTATGAAAAGTTATGGAATTGGTCACCATTTCCGTAGCTGAAAGCGTATGAATGGTCAATTACACTCGAAGTTATGGAGCATATAGTTCAGAGCTTGTTAGATAAGAATGACAGCTACTTTTGCCATTTCTCATGATAATCTTACATTTCACACAAAGAACGATCACTCTATTTCAAATGTCGTTAAAATAGCTTCATTCTCGTTAAAATTATGAATAAAAATCCTAATTCGATCTAAATTTGAAATGAGACATGAGACATGCTGTACTTTTGACTAAATAAATGGATTGTGGTCCTAGTTTTCTAAACAAAAATTAATTGTTGTAGTATGCACTACTAACAGTTAGTACAAACTTTTTGGAATCATCCTGTGTAATTTCATTTTTGAATATAAAATGGATAGAACTTTATTATTATTATTATTATTATTATTGTTATTATTGTTATTATTATTATTGGTATTATTATTATTATTATTATTATTATTATTATTGTTATTATTGTTATTGTTGTTGTTGTTGTTGTTATTATTATTATTATTATTATTATTATAGTTGTTAGTACAACAACTAAAATGACTATAGTATTTCGTTTTGTCCGTATGAAAGGTAGAATTGATAGGCACACTTCAAATACGCAGAAGAGAGAAACTTAAGTATCTACGCATGCAAGTCCATAAAAATTTAAAATCTATCAAGCATATAATATAAAGAGAAACAGATACAAATAAGTATATTAATCCTTTCATCTCTTTTGTCGAGTGTGATTCGAGTAACGCTTGTTGCTACACTGCAAAAAATAATTGTTGATTTTACAGTATAAAACTGGCACCCAGCTGCCAGTATTATACCGTAAAATTAACAGTATTAAACAGTAAAAAAAGCAGTATTACTGCTTGCACGGCAGCGTATTACTGCTTTTTTTACTGTTTAATACTGTTAATTTTACGGTATAATACTGGCAGCTGGGTGCCAGTTTTATACTGTAAAATCAACAATTATTTTTTGCAGTGTACCGCTACTACAAAATTACGCTTTTAATAACATTTTTTTTTTTGTATTTTTTTTTTTGTATTTTGTATTTAAAGGTTTATATATATACAGGGTGTTCCGTTAAAGGGGTCCAATATTAATAGGGGTAATAGAGGAGATCACACGGAGCATAAATCAGTATATAATGCCTGGCCGGATCTCAATAATTTTCAAGTTACAGCAAATAGAATGAAAAATCGGAAATTTGTAAAAAAACCCTCATTGCTAAACTATCGATAATGCTACATAAAAACGAAGCACATATTTAGAAAGAGCAGAAAAAATCCTACGAAATGACATAAGTTGTTTTAGAATATTGAGAATTAATGGCGAGTTACAAGCTCTGAAACAGTGAAAAAATACAAAATCAAATATTTAGCAAAATAGTTAATCGTTAATTTCAAAAATGCAACTCTACCTACATCAAGGAAAATGTTATAAAATTTGGTCCATTCCGAAAGCTTTCGAAGAAGCTGACAATAAACCATATCAGTTTAATTGTATGGGAGAAATCAAGCAGTTCCCTAGTTACAACTCTGTACTGTTGCACGCTCGGAAAGAGCGAAACTCCACCCACGACGATTGTAAACACCCGTTTTAATATCTTTCAATTATACATTTCTGATCAACCTCTATCAATACCCTTTCATTATTCAGTCTGGTCAAGTGAATGACATATTGTGCAGCTCTCGCTTGTCTTAAAGCAAACTCCGTGACTGCTGCGTTTCCTCCATGAACTTTCAGGATGATGAAGAAGAAGTACTTTTTATGCAAATTTTCTATGTGTATAGGAAGAAAAGTGTAATAAAACAGCAGTCATCAGTGGGCGTTATGTTAAAGGGAGGCTGTTGTAAGTGGGATTGTAGTAAGTTGATGTATAATAATTATGCCGGAATACTCTAACGAAGAATATGCGGACATGCATCTGATGTACGGGCAAGCTCATGGAAATGCATGTCTAGCACAGCGCATGTACCGTGAGCAATTTCCAAGGAGACGTTGCCCAAGTTCGAAACTCTTCATAAAAATCGATAGACGATTACGGGAGACTGGATCGTTTAATACAGCAAGCATTGATGCAGGGAAACCTCGACATGTACGAACACCTGCAATGGAAGAAGATGTACTGAATATTTTTAAAGATAACCCCTCCACGAGTACACGAGCTGCTGCGTCTGAAGTCGGTGTTTCTCACCAAAGTGTGTGGCGTGTTCTGCGTGCAGAAAACATGCACCCCTTTCATGTGCAGCGGGTACAACTGTTATCAGTAAAAGATTGTGCTCAGCGGACAGAATTCGTACGCTGGTTGCTTAATGTAACAGAAAATAATCCACAATTTCTGGAAAATATTTTATTTACTGATGAAGCAACATTTACGAGAGAGGGCGTGGTAAACACGCACAATATGCACACATGGTCATATACAAATCCGCACACTGTTTTCCCGTCGAACGCACAACAAAAGTTCAGTGTGAACATATGGGCAGGTGTCCTCGGCGATTATCTCATAGGACCATATTTACTCCCAGATGTACTCAATGGCAGTACGTACTTGGTTTTCCTACGGGATATCTTACCGCAGTTACTGCAAAATGTGCCAGCAACATTGCGCCACAATATGTGGTTTATGCACGATGGCGCACCGGCACATTTTTTCATAGGTGTTCGCAATCACCTCAATTCAACATATCCTGGGAAATGGATTGGACGCAGTGGACCTGTTGCTTGGCCTGCACGCTCTCCAGACCTCAATCCGTTAGACTTTTTTGTTTGGGGACACCTTAAATCGCTGGTGTATGAAACGCCCGTGGATACACCGGAGGATTTACTAGCGCGAATCGTTGTCGCTGCAGGAGACATTCCCAACTCCGTCGGAGTTTTTCGGCGTGTTCGCCAATCTTTACGACGTCGCTGTCGGCTGTGCGATTCTGTTAATGGGCGCAACTTCGAACACCTATTATAATAATGTCCGTTCGTCTGCCTTCCGACATTGAACTGTGCAGCGCAGGCCAGAAGACTATGCTTCACATATGTCATAAAGTACGTGGAATGTAATTCTTTATTTGTCATTTTTCTTTTATTTTCAACACTTTTCGGTACAGTATTTTGTAAGTCACAGACTGTGGTGTACTCAAATTGTAAATTACAAAGTTTGTATGAATTAATTTAAAATTTAGTGTCTTTTTTAAATTTATAATTAATAAAATTATTATGCTATTTGTTATTATTATTTCCTATCATAAATTATGATGCACATATACATACAATAATTGTCCATGTAAAACATGTACTGAAACTTCTTGCATAGTTAGAAATCGCAATATTTTTAATTATTTCCGAATTTTCACCACCAGTTTAATTTTAAGGAATTTAACTTAAGCTTTATATCAATAAAAGACCACTTTAAAATGTAGACTATTATTGTAAAGTTATTTTGGTTCATTCAACTCTTGAATAATTAAAAATGTTGCATCTCAGAAGAAGCATGATCGAAAATGTATAGTTGAGAGTAATTAAAAAGGCGGTGTTTCCAATCGTGATGGGCGGAGTTTAACCTTTGCTAGTGTCAAAGAAAGCGGAGTTGTAACTAAGAAACTGATTAATTTCTCTCACACAATTAAATCGATATGGTTCATTGTAAGCTTTTTCGAAAGTTTCCGGAATGGACCAAATTTTACTACATTTTCCTTGTTGTAGCTAGAGTTGTCTTTTTGGAATTAACGATTAACTATTTTGATGTATATTGGATTTCGTACTTTTTTCACTGTTTCAGGGCTTGTAACTCGTCAATAAATATTGCTATTTTAATACAATTGATGTCATTTTGTAGGTTTTTTTCTGCTCTTTCTAAATATGTGCTTCGTTTTTATGTAGCATTATCGATAGTTTAGCAATGAGGGTTCTTTTACAATTTTCCGAATTTTCATTCTATTTGCTGTAACTTGAAAACTATTGAGATCCGACCAGGCTTTATATACTGATTTATGCTCCATGTCATCTCCTCTATTACCCCTATTAATATTGGACCCCTTTAACGGAACACCCTGTATATATTTAAAACGAAAGGCTTATACATACATATATATATATATATATATATTCGTAGTATATTCGTAGTATATTTCTACAACATTTGCAATAGGGATGTACCACGAAGATTATAGTATAAAAATAGTAGTAGCAAAATGGGTAATCGCTATTTCCAAACAATAGTTTACAAAGAGTGGAAAGAGCTAAGCAAGTTAAAACACTGTGATTTTTAATTAAAAAAGGAAAGAAAGGATTGCAGACAATTTTGACTTCTTACAATTTTTTTTATTATTGTTATATTCTCATTGCTTAAACATTTTATGAATTAATTAATTAATTATTTTTATTTATTAACGTAGTTAAAAACTTCAAGCAACTTCAATAGTTTATTTATTTTATTATTATTTTATTTATTTTTATTTTTATTTATTTTGATTATTATTTTATTATTATTTATTTATTATTATTTTATCAGGGTACATACGGTTTTTGTTTTTGAGTATCATCATTATTGAATAGTAATCTTAGCCGTAAACTAATCACAGAACTTGTTATAATTTTCTGCGATTAAATAATGCGAATATTATTAATTCGGAAATAGTTGGTGCTCAAATTAAAGACCGTACACGGCCTGTTAAAATATTAAATACTATTTTGTGTTGTTATTATACTACATTTCTCTCAATATTTTTTCATTGCGCATATGTTACTTTATTTATAATTTATTTGATTATTAATTTTCAGCCTTTATTTCATACAGTTTTTATTTTTGAATGAAACACTTTTAATGTTCAGTTCTTTCAAATTTATTAATTAATATTTGGGTTTGAGAAGTCATTTGGAAAACCAAAGTATATTTATAAGTAAGAAATTTACCTTTTTGTATTTTATTATCATATTAAATTTCGCTCTATAAATTTTGTAAAAAATTATTTTCAAGCATTTTAAAATGGGGATATTGTGTGAGAAATGAACGTTTAATCCTTCGCGGTTTTATTTTCTCAATATAATAAACATCATTAACAGATACATAGTTGTATTTTTAGAATATTTAGTACATTTAAAGCATTTACATCCTATTTTATCGTATGGGGTAGTTACAAAATAATTTTTCCTTGTTTGGAGGCAACTGGAACTATAACTAATCAGCGAAATAAGGCCACATTTTATATTTAGCAATTTGAATACATGGAAAGATGAATTAAGTATGTGAAAAAAATTATAAAATATCTAAAGGAAGATGTTGGACAGCTTTGAAAAATTTTCCACCGTCGTCAAACACAGTCAAAAATCGGGCCGAAAGCAGTCAGGAACTTGTATCAATATCTAGTAAAATGAATTATACGATTTTTGTGAATGTGTGTGTGTGTGCATACGTGACAGTAGCTCCACTAATTTTCATTTAAAAGGTATTGGAAATGCTTAGACGAATAATTCTAATGCCTGACGAATGTAATTCAGTATATAATCAACTCAGTAGGAGTCCAGCGTTTCTGTATCAGAGTATAGCAAAGTTTTAGTACTTGACTTTTGACGATTGTTTTTGGTGATAAACGTCTTCAAAAGTCTAAGTTTAAAATGCTGCTAAAGATTACTTCAAACAGAAAAAGTTTTTTTGATAACCACCCTGTATCAACATCTTTTATTAAAACCCTAGAATGCTACCCGGGATACACCTGCACCTCAGACGGGGGGAATAAGCACTATATGAAAGAAAAATCATCTGTTTGAAGCACCAAAAGAAAATATGTCCTAACTGTGGGTGAATCAATTTCTTTCTTATCTCAACTGCGATTTTTTTTAAATAAAAAGCAATGTACTTTAAGTTTTCGGTGTTAATTTAAAATATGTATATTTTTTTTTAAATAAAGGTCATTTTCTTTTTGGGTACACCTGTACCCCAAGGTGCTACTTTTGTAGCGGGTACATCACGGGTACATTCAAGGATTTTAAAAAGCTAACGCCCAGCGTCCTATAAATATGACAGCTTTATTACATTTCCGTATAATCAGTTAATGAGTCTTATTGGTTCTTTTATGCACTGCGTGTATCATAGCATTTCTACTCACTCTTCTATTCCGCTGATAATCGATATAGTCTTGTTTTTCCGTCTACTGCTGGAGTATGAACGACGAGTTTTTTGTGTCTCTGGAGTAGATCGTTAACGTCTCCCTACAAAGTGCATACGTACATCTATGCAAATGACCCCTCCCTGCAAATGACCACTTCCTTCTGCTCTCGTATGGCAGGGAGGGGTCATTTGCATAGATGTACGGATGCACTTTGTCGGGAGACGTTAACGATCTACTCCAGAGACACAAAAAACTCACTTCCTTCTGCTCTCGTATGGCAGGGAGGGGTCATTTGCATAGATGTACGTATGCACTTTGTAGGGAGACGTTAACGATCTACTCCAGAGACACAAAAAACTCGTCGTTCATACTCCAACAGTAGACGGAAAAACAAGACTTCCTTCTGCTCTCGTAGTGGTAGGGCACTTCCCTTTACGTCTGATGAAAAAATATTATTTCTTTCAAAACGCCTTGCGTTAGCTTCTTCTTTATAATGTATTTAAGAAATGTCTTTCCTTGGTATTATAAGACAAAACTTCAGAAATTCTCATTCCTTGATGTTCTAAACATATTCTAAAAAGATGTCGCTTAAATTCATTCTAAAAAGATGTCGCTTAAATTCATTCTAAAAAGATGTCGCTTAAATTCAAACTTTAAAAAAAAAACTAATTAAAAAAATCCTTGGTCGCTAACGGGTTGCTGCTTTTTCATTCAATTACAATTAAATAATCGGAAAAATATGTCGATATCAAATTTCTTTCCAAGCTAATTTCAAACAAGAGGGGAAAATTCTGCTATAAGGCCGAATATAGATTGCCACACACGGCTTTTATTTAAAAAATAAATAAACTAGCTGTAACTCAGAATAAAAACGCAATGACAACAAACAATTTTAAAATATCTAAATAACAAATAAAAATTCCCCTGTTAAAGTGTTGAGTTGTTCAATAACCATTCGATTTAGAAAAATATTTTTCTACCACTGAGCAATTTTTTTAATGAAATTTAATTCATGTTGCTATGGCAGCAGACGATAAAACGATATCTTTGGAATAAGGGAATAAATAGAAGAAAAAATTTTGTTGATGTTTGTGATAAAATGTTTTTCTTTATTTTTTAAAAATGTATATACATAATTCACTTTTATATTTTAACAGAATAATAAGTTTACTATAATTCGTTACTCATGCTATGGCCAGTATACACGATACACGTCTAGCCACAATGCCTTTATCATTATCTTTTTACGCATAAAAGTTTCGCTACGGTACTTCATTGTGAAGTTTTGTAATTTTTGAAATCTAATATTTGAAAAACGACATAATCATTAGATTTGAAATTTATATCAAGAAAAATACAATTTTTTACCATTGTAACGCAGTTTGTAAAACAATTTCGTGACAAATACTTTTCGAGTTATTAATTTTTTAAGTAACTTCAAATGTTTCATTTTCCGAGATTAATCTGTGGCAACGATGGATTGCTGTGACTTTTCATAAACATGAAAAATGATAGAGATTGAAAGAATAAGCCACCCTGTGTGTGGCTAATAGAGATTGAAAGAATAAGCCACCCTGTGTGTGGCTAATAAGGGCTTTACCTGTGAGGGCAGATAACCCGACGTCTGTGACTCGAGTCTCGCACAGATTGAGCACTTGAAGATTGGGAAGATGCTCTGACAGTAAGCGGAGGCCGCTGTCCCCAAACTGTAAAAATTTAACAATAATTATTTCATATAAAAACGATAAACCACGCATCAGGCATAAGATTTAAAACACTTTCCAAAACTATCAGAGTATTGTTAATAAATTTCATTTTTTCATACAGTGAAATGAGATAGAGAAATAAACAAGTATGGCGTGAGGTAACCGTAACCCACTCGCTAGCAGAATCCGGTTGTGAGTATTTTGTCCTAATCTGCGACGTATGACTTTTTATTCCTTTTATAATTTATTTTATATTTTTTACACATCACATATGTTAAGCGAAGTTAAACATATCTGCAACTTGAAACATTTTGTTATTTTTTAAAAAATGTTTCAAAATTCATTATTTGTGAATTTTATTTTTTGTTGTTGTTCTTGTATTTTTTTAAATAATATTTCTGCTGACGAAAATCAAAACTAATTTATGTCTGAAAAATCAAACTGGCAGTTTTTATTCTTGCAATGAAAAATGATGCTATATATGAACTTCATAGATTAAATTTTGATAGAGGACTTTCAATAATTATACATATGATAAAAATATACCTGTGAGCGTTGAGGCTTTAATATTATTTTACTCCTTTAAAGATATGCTATTAGAATTAATTAGTAATTAAATTTTCTTAGAAATTCCATAAAGTAACATAAAAAAATAAGCTGCACAATTTCATAACTGCGTCTAATTTATAAAAGTATAAAAAGTTAAATAATAATAATAATAATTATTTTAAGCGATAAATTTTTTAGACATTTCTTGGTGTTTTCTTCAGAAGATATATAATTTTTAAAATTGCACAAAAAATAAAAAGTTTCATGAATGTGTTCGTAACATAGTATATTTTTTAGCCAAATGTTCCAAACTGCAAGCAAATTTTGACAGTTCTTAAAACATACAACGTGTAAAAAGTATCATTTTATAAAAAAAAAAAAAAGACAAAAAAAAATATACACCGCAGAGTAAAACAGAATCGCAAAAGAGTCTGAAAAGCGCGTTATTTCAGCACTACAAAGGCCTATATGAAAAGCACAAATAAAGAATCAACAATTCTGGTGAAATTTCTAAACAAAGAATACCGAATAGCTTTCATGTTACAATTAGATTTTGCCATGTCCAAGTTCAAGAATCAAATAAAACATACATAATTTGATTCTTAAACCGGACTGATCGAAACTTGAATGCTATTTTTCTTTATAAACAGCTCTTAAAATAATTTCCGGTAGTAATCCTTTAATCGAATTGCTTTTAAAAAACAATAATAATGTCCCTGTATCATGAAAGAACATTTGATAGAGTTGCAAAGACAGGAAAAAAATTAACAATAAACCGTGTTTTTGAAGAATTTCGCAACGCTAGCAACCTTTTTATACAAATTACAGTAAAAGAAAATAGCATATTTTTTTTAAATTTCTGTAAATAAAATTCAAAGAAGAAACGATCAAAAAATAATTCTGTTAATTGAGTCATAGCTGTAAATGAAAGTACGGTATATCCTTTGAAATATACTGCAATCAGCATTTACTAAGTAATTCCAAATTGAAGAATTAAACGAAATGCATTTTATTGGTATCTTGAACTAATTTTGCAGTCCTAAAAATTTATGTTTTTGATTCATTTCACACTATTTTTAATATATTTTATAGAAGCCATTAATATATTATCAAATTATTATTATTATTTTTAATTTTATGCTTAAAAGATGGAAACATGAAAATTTATCTTTTTGCTAATTAAACTTTCGGCCATAGGCATTACTTTCCTGTAAGATATACGATATTATTTATCAACACAATATCCATATATAAACGAATCAATAATAATTAAATACAAACATTAATAAACATTAATTAAAAGTCATGAACATAGGTGTCAAGGATTACGGATTTTAAATACCACTTTTCTTTTTAAGTTTTCTTCGTCTAAATGTAGATTTTCTTCAATTTTCTGTAATTATATAAAGCAAAGATTTTTTTTTTTTTAAATAATGGTATTGAAAGTCTGTAATCTTTGGTACCTATGCATTAATTACAAGCATTCATTTTTAATGTAAGCATAGCTGTCAAATCACCCGAATTTTTAATACCACTACCTCCAAATAGTAATCTTCCTTTTATTTAACCACAAATTTCTGTCGTTAAATAAAGCTAATACTCCTTTTCGGAAATTGTGATGCTCAAATTTCGAGAGATTTGGTAGATATGATGCAAGTATGAACAGACAAAACGTTTTGCGTTGAGTAATGTCACATGTAAGAGTAATTACCTATGAGTAGCGTGTCTTAGTACTGGGTGATTATAATTAAAGTTACACTACTCAGGCCAATCTTTAGCCCGTTCTGGTTGACGGATTTCGTTGAAACTTTGTCTGTTGGTTATATGGACCATGGGTAAGAAAAATAGCCAATAATAATTTAAAAAAATGTTCAAATTTCGAACACCAGGAAAAAGGATGGCGCCTAAAGAACCGGAAACACAAATTGGAAACATAAACTTTATTTAATCACAGCATTTGTTCAATGCGCATTTCATTTGTGTCAATAACGTGTTCAAAGTGTGTTAAAACATGTTCAACAGAAGCACGAAGTGATTCTTCAGGAATTGAAACGACATGTCGTGTTGTGCCTGCTTTCTGTTGAACACGTTTTAACACGCTTTGAACATATCATTGACACAAATGGAATGCACATTGAACAAATGCTGTGATTAAGTACAGTTTTATGCTTCCAAATTGTGTTTCCAGTTCTTTATGCGCTATCTTTTCACCTAATGGTCGAAATTTGAACTATTTATTATTATTATTATCGGATATTTCTGTTAACCATGGTCCATATAACGTATATACCAAGTTTCAACGAAATCCGTCACCCAGAACGGGCTTGGTCTGAGTAGTGTAATTTTAATTATAACTACCCGATACTCTTGATTAAGTTATGCTGTAATGTAATGTCTGTAGAAGCCCACTATTACGACTTTTTTGCTAGCACTATTTTTCAAAAGTAAAAAATTGCCTTTTTTTATCGCAGAAATGGCAAATTTTACTATTAAAATATAGTGGTAACAAAAAATCTGTAATAGTGCAGCACGCCATACAAAAGTAGCGTCCATAGACATAAGTACAAAAAGGGAAAAAAAATATTTTTAAGTGTTTCGTGCATAAAATATATCTACGAAGGTTATCAAATTTGCAAACTGAAAGACACAGTATATCACTCGTAGGACATCTCTTTTCGAATTTATGTTGTGCCTCCAAGCCTAAGTGCCAAATAATGTGTATTTTATTTGACACTTACGCTTGGACAAACATAAATTCAGTCATTATTTTAAATTATTTTTTTCTTATTACAATTTCTGGTATTTATCGTATTTTATCAAACTACCTTACTTTTTTTTTCTTTTAAGTAAAATATATTAATTCATAAAACAAAAAAATTATCTAATTTAAATAAAATTACTAAAAATCTCGAAGAGAAAGAGAAAGCTCTATTCGTACCTGTGTAGACCACAAGTTGAGGTATCGCAAGGATGTTAACTTGATGATCTCTTCGGCACATGCACTCGTCACTTGTGTGAATGCTAAGGAAAGACATTCCAAGTCACCGAAAGAACCACTGTTCAGAAGGCGGGCCACATCAGCATCCTTAAAAAAAGGAGATATAGAGATATTAACACATACTTTACCATCGTCCTATACAAAGAACAGCTCAGATTTATCGACTTTTCACAAAAAATATCGCATTTTTTGTTTCTGCTCTGCTACTAAAACAGACTTTAAGATTGATAAGTGTCATTTGAAATCACCATTAAGTTCATTCTATATTATAAAGTAAAAGCATGTTCGGGAGTAACGCTGACGTCATATGAAGGTGGCAACATGTGACCAATAAATTTCACTTTTACTGCAATTTTTTAAGCTTCTAAACATCGCACAATTTAAATTTTTACACCGTCGAATAGGGAAAAAATGTTCTTTCAAATACAATTTGTTTGAAAACTGCATCGCAATTTACTAATTTTTTATGATTTTTAAAATAATTTTCAAGAATGATTTTTAAAAAAAATCTATCTCTATTACATTATTATTATGAAGGATTAACCCATTTGCACTTAAGACAATATAAATAGTTCAGGATTTGGTTTTCGGCTGATATTCCACAACGAAATTAAAATTTCAATAAATAAAATAATAAAGTATAAATATAAAATAAATTTAACAGGCATGTAATCGAACTACGCGCTTAAATCACTGAAATTATCACAATCAAAAAAGCTGCTGTAAGTAGCGAAATCTTTGGCAATTTCTTCGGTTATTACCATGCGGCTGATACCACAGTATCGCTTTAATTAAATTTTAAAATTTTATTTACGTACATCATTGATATTTTTCATAATAAAAATGCTTTTTGTTATTGGTCGAAAAAGTTGTGGGAAATTTAAACTATATATATTAAATGTAAAAAAATCTATTCGAGTTTTCATTAAAAAAATATGTTTTGTACGCCGGAAAATCCGGGCTAGATTTCCTAGTTTTAATAATTTGATTATTATTATTATTGGATTTTTGAAGTTGCCTAGTTGTTAATATTTTATGTGACATAATTTATTTTTCCTTTTTGTTTATTTAAATAATTGAGCTTTAAAAAAATGTCAAAATTCTCTTTAAATTTAATGGCAAGTTTTATATTTTACTATTGAGTAAAATTAACTATTGCTGGGTAATTGCAAAATGTATCTACACAATTTACAGTAATTTATTGTACCTTCTTCCTACATATAGGACAGACTGTAAAATGGAAATTAATAATGTTTTGTTGAGATTTTTAAATTAATATTTATATTTGATATCTCGTTAGTCTCGTATCAACAACTTTTTGAGAATTTTTCTTCTCTATATGGAGTAAAATATAGGTTACAACGGAGTTGTCAAATTGTAGATTTTCTTAAACTTCCATACAAAAAATATTACAAATTTCGATTTCTTAAAGTACAGTCAAATAAATGACATACACATAAAACGAACTATGGTAAAATACGAGTATTTTTTAAAAATAATGCCGTTTATAAACTTCAACTCGTTGTATTCTGACATAATTATGGAATAATTTTTGTCCCTAGATGCATAGGATTTTCAGACAGTCTCAATCAGATTCCAAAGAACGTGAGCATTATTCTTATTTTCATATAAAGATAAATCACCTTTCACAAAATATTGTTAAAGCAAGCTTATGTTTTAAATCGATTTCCGGGAAATGCTCTTTTTAACACATAGTTGACCGGTGATCTTTAATGAAAATAGCTTAAAAGACAAAAGATGCCACGCCCTTTTTTGAAAGTCTTTGTAGTGTTGGTTGCATTGCAGTTTATGCATTAATAAATATTTTACAGGGTAAGAATTTAATGTAAAAATTTCAGTCTAAGAAAATATAGCCAAATATATGATATAAATACACATTCATTTTTGCGAAAATTTTACAAACAAAAGATTGCGAGGGTGGAGCTAAGGATTCAGGACACGCCTTTAGGAAATAAAGTTTAGTTTTATAATAAACAGGAGTATACCTGTGACCAGTCAACAAAGTGAATGAGGAATCGACTGCAATGAAAGATAACATTTATTGGCAAATTATGAAAATTCTTCGATTCTCTGGAACTAAACTAAGAATATCTAAAATTTTCATGTTCCTAAAATGATTTTGTAATTGAGTCAAGAAAACATGCATCTGGTGGGAAACATTACAGATTTGAAAAGTTTTGAAATATTTTAAAATTGATACGAAAATAAACTAAGCTTTCTTTGAAAAATATTAATGAATTTATTCAGTAATACAATTATAAATAAAAGAAATAAAATAAACCTACAAGATTTACAGCAAAGTATTAACATGGGATTATTATTACTGCTCACTTTTATGAATAAGACAATTTTTACGTAAATCTTACAAACTTCGTTATCTTTTTCTTTTGTATATCTTTATTTTTTTATGCATATATGTTACCGTTAAAGTGCGAAAGGCCTTAAAGTGAACATTGCCTAGTTAATTTACATACTACTTAATTTGTTTCGTTAAAGTGCGGAATCATCAATGCAAAATGTAAATTTTCCAAAGTTTCTCTAGGTAATATGTATTTGCATATTTCGAATCGTTAAAGTACGAAAATTCGTTTCGTTCTTTTCTTCCTCTCATCCTCTTTCTCCTACCGCTTTTTAAAGCTATGTCCCCGGCGTTTTTTTTTTTTTTTTTCTGCATTACTTTCTCATTGTTTCCAATATCTACACACCCAATCCATCGTTGCGGGTGTGACACCCATACATCAAAATTATCGCTATATGTATATAGCCCTAAGATGTACTTTAAAATTTTATTATATTGAAAAAGTTTTTATCTGACTGAATACACTGTACAATTTTTTTTAATATATATATTTTTTTTTGCTATTTAAAAATAATTAATTTCTATATATTGCGGATGTGACATAAAATCACTTTGTAATGCCGGATTCCAAATACCTGCGAATTATGAATTGGTAAATTTTGGTAACATATATGTTGTTAAACTGTAACATGTAACAACATATCATTCTCAAAAGAGAATGTTACTGTCACATGATTCTGTTAAATTTTATAAATATTAAATTCTGCGTTGCGGATAGGACATGTATCACACATATATTTAAAAATATATTAAAAGACTCTTTTCCGTAGGATATAATTTTTAACATATTCGAAAATATTCAAATACAAATTATTACATTAATTATAATAAACTTTTTATATAATAAAATTATAAGAATAATAAATAATAAGAATAAAAATAAGAATAAAAATAAGAATAAAAATAAGAATAAGAAATTATAATACTAATTATAAAATCATATTAATTCTAACATTGATTACACAAATTATATAAATTAGAATGACAAATTTACCTACAATAAAAGAGTATCTAAATTTTTGTTTGCACACACAGTTGTTGAAATTACGATCTAATTGTACAGGGGTGTGCGATTATGCATTCAATTAATTAAATAATGCCTAGATATCCTGCTAGCAACCAAAGGCGCACACAAAATGTTGCGAGTGCTGCTGCACAAACTTCAAATGCTGCTGAACAGTTTGGAAAAACCCGTGAGCACATTTACCTCCAATATTTCATGAAGTATAACGTTCTGTAATGATAACAGCAGTTTGTAAACGCTCATTATCTTAACATCTTAATGTCAGCAACTGCAGAAGCAAACTGACATTTAGATACTGAAGAACATTTGGAAAAAACACGGACATTTATCGCAAATATTTCATGATAAGTGTTTTATTGGTAACAGGACTTTGTGGTAATGCTGTATGTCACACACGCAACGTAAAATAAAAACATTTTAAAGATGCATTTACATTCTTTTTTTTTTTTTTTTGGTGCAAGTGAATACTTTTTACTAAACTATTTTTAGATCATAAGTAACAATGGCTGCCAACTTCTACGTTTTTTGTAAGTCAAATAAATGTATTTGAACCAGAATTTTTACTTAATAAATAAAATAAAATATATACAATGTTTCATTAAATAATCACAGCACTAATTTTATTAAATACTGTTTTTAGTTTTTGACATGTTTATATGATTTAAAAAAGCATATAAGTTGACAACTATGAGTATCATATTAAATCGTTCAGCCATTTTCAGGTGAGAAAAATAAATATTACTTTTCTGTTGCAAGTGTGACAAAAATTAATAGAAATTAAAAATTCTTACATATGCAATGAAATACAGTAAAATTTTCTCCATAAGTAAAATTACTAATAGTAACAGATTAATCTATGCAAAAGTTAAATTTCATGACATTAAATCTGTAACTGTACTAAGACTTGAAATTTCGTAGAATTGAGAGGAATATTTTATAGTACTACACATATCATAAATTTTCAATTGAAAATCTGAATTTTAATAAACATGTTTCACTTATTTTTCTGTAAAGTATTTAAATTTGCATTAAGTAGTTAATCATAATTAATTAAAAATTGTTGGATGAATTTAAAATTTCCCAGCAGATATCCACTTTTCCGTGGATTTGGTGTACCGAAACTACCATTTTCAAATTCGTTTCTGCCTCGTAGTGATTTTTGAAAGCAAGTAACTTAGTTCCAAGAATGCAAACACACACCGAAATGCTGAGTAAAATAAAAACCAAATTCTACGCTAGCCTCTTTAGCAAAGATTCGAAAATTAATACTGTTTTGATGACAAAACGAAAGTATGATTATTAAGTTGGAGATGTAAAGCGAATAAAATATTTCAAGAAGAAAAAGTCATTTCAAGATTGTTAAAGAATTAAAAGATGTTTTGACTGGTACAAGGCTGCGAAAAACTCATTTGAGCCGTTATCAGACACTTGAGAAAGTGTGAAAAATTTTTTGTCCGTGCCGAAAAAGTATTTGGCAGATTGTATTCTACTCATTCGTTAATTTGTCACTTTGAAACATACAGACTTACCAAACAATTAAATGTACTTTAGAAACACACAATCCAAGCCAAAATAAAATTGCTTTTGGATTTATGAAAACCTTATAAACAAAACCAAAAGAAAAAGAAGACAAATTATAAAAAAAAAAAAATTCATCGCATTTTAATAGCAGATACCAGGTGTATCTCATGGATTAACAACCTGATTTAGCAGTAAAATTTAACTTTATTCACAACAAAACGGGCCGATAAAGTAACTTATATTTTTGCTTGATATTTTTCTCTTTTATTGTGCATTAATTCTATTAAAGCGCTTCAAGCTTCAAGTATTTTATATTCTAAAAATGGACGTGAATTTTGTAATCCAGGCTTAGATTATGTACACCTGTTGTTTCCAATCTTCTATTAGCCACGCCCACCAACGCATCTGTAAAATCAACATCCCCCCCCCCCCCCCAAACCCTAACTCTATAATGCATATCTCATATTATTTAAAAGGGAAACTCTAATCACATGGAGGAGCTTAAAAGAGCCTTAACAGTAAAAAGTCATTTCACATTTTTTTAGCTCGTCACATAGGTAAATCTTCTGTCACAGTTGCAATGAGGCCATACATCTTCGCTTTTATGCCATAAAGATCTTTGTTGTTCCTTGCATATTTACATCGATGTGAAACAAAAGTTTTATACTGTCAGCATTTTCAACTTCATAAAATTTCTTAAAGAGTCTTTCCCATTTTGCATTAATTTTAATTTATTCTCGACTTAAATAACTCAAGCGGAATATTTTTGGACACAAGATTTCATTATGAATAACACAATACATAAAGGCAAAACTTATTACTAAATTATCTTTATCAATTTTAAGTAGCCATTTTTCACGCGTTTACAGTCTGATTTTTAAATTTAATGTATATGCCATAATGTTTATTTACTGAATACGAGGCCTGCACTAAAGTAATAAGAATTCTCCTATTTACTCATTTTCTTTTTTGATGTCCATTTGGTATTTATTGATTTTATAATGTTTGTAGCAAATCGTTCAGCTATTTCATATATATATATATATTTATTAAATGTGTTCAAAACAGTCAGTTTTAAATATAGCTTTAAGTATTTTCACGTGTAAAAGTTTCTTCATCTATCACCTGACATTTAGTAGAGAAAATAAAAATATGTCACATTCAATAAATAGTAAGAAAAAAAAAGTACAAAAATTTGTAAATACGGTATTAAAAAGAAAAGTTATAAAACTTTTTAAGTAAATAATTGTGCTTGAAATTCTTAAAACTAATTCTATATAATTTTTTTGGGTTTGATTCTTGATTCTATTTTCCTACTTTTAATTGGAAACTTTTTGAAAATGCAATAAAACACTTTTTTTTTCCTTTTTCAATTTTATATTTATTACTTTTAATTTTAATCTACAACAATACTTTCCCAAAATAAGACAAAAAAACTGACACGTAATGAGCAAGTAACATATTTGAAATCGCGGTCCTAAAAAATAATAGCCCCATATGGAGCATACGCCCCACGTTGTGAACCATTAATGTTCATAAACGTGGCTGGAAATCTGAATGGCTCATGGAAAACCTACACACAGCCAGAGTCAAACAAGTGTCAAACAAGCAATTTAATACATTGAAAATATGCTCACTACTTAGCTGGCTGATAACCAAAATAACAAGAGGGATGAAGACATGTGATTTACGTATATGGTTCTTAAAAAATCGTGCCTATCATTCTCGAATTTGTTTTAAAAAAAAGTCACATAGAGCCATGTTTAAAGTACAAATTTTAATAAAGTATTTAAAGACATATTCACGCGGTTGCCCCACAAAAGTGGGATTGTCTTCTCCTATTATACCATAAAGTATATTACATTTGATAAGTTATGAAGAAAACCTTTAAAATTTTGAAGCTTCAGAAGAGACTGTGGTTAGGAGATCACAATCATTTTTATTCAAGAGGAAATTACGTGATCCTCAGCTTCTCTAGAATCATGCATAGAAATACAAGAATTTATCGATAGTAATTTTAAACTATCTTCTACACCGTTATCACACTTGATTAAGGAAATAGTTATAAAGAATATTCATTTATCCTTCACCTCCGAGGAATCACCTCTGCAGGTTAAAGAAGTCGTCAAGAAGGATCAAGAAGTTATGTAGGAAAAGTTCAGTTACATTAAATTTCAGTAGAAACACCAACAAAATTCCGTACTTAGCCTGTAAAGAGGATTGTATAAGACATACATCTGTACTGCTTCCTCAAAAGCACCATTAGGTGTTTACACGTGTAAATCGTGGTGTATCATGGTGGAAAAAATCGAATTGTTTTATTGTACATTTAGAAAATATAGGAAGTCAATATAATAGTGCTTTTATTAAAAATTAAATATTAAATTTGAAGTAAGAAGTCATATTTATAGTAGGTTAAATGGAAATTACTAAAATTGTATTTTTTAGGCAATATGATTCTTGATGCAATTACTATATTAGTAAAACATTGAGTTTTCTCAATCACATTTTTAATGGCATTATTTGTCAAAAGTATTTCATTATTTTAAAACTTGCTTTCAAATTTGGGAGCTGGTGAAATGAAATTTAGGCATTTTGAAGAAGTTATACAAATATATTTCAGTTTTATTATCTAAAATACACGCTTCAAAAGAAAAAAAAAATATTTTCTATCTGACAAATCATCCACTTGTAGCGCCATTGTGAAACAATTTAGCTCCATCTTTAAGAAATAATTAGTTGAAAATCTATATTTGCTTCTCTAGATTCAATTCTACTGACAAGGGGGCAATAATTGTCTACATGATTGAATAAAGTTTAAGCACTTCGTCTTGGTTGAATGTAAAAAAACAAAAAAAAAAAAAAAAACGATACAACATTTTCTAGATGTAAACTTTTCGACGGACAACTGTTTGTCATTTACTGATTCACTAAGCTTAAAAATGTGAAATTATGATTTATTTCTTTAAATTTTCTTCAAAAATTAATCAAGATAATTTATTTTCACCATCTATTCAAATTACAATATTTTTTTCTATTATTTTGAGTAAAAATGTCATCAACCAGTACCTGGCAATTCTCATTATTTCCTTTTTTCTGCCCACGACAATAGAATAATCGATTTTCCACCATTACAGAAATTGCAGTAGCTATTTTAAAAAGATTAATATTACGAATATTAATTTAAATTTCAAGAGTTATAACATCCTTGGATCCTTACGAATAATTAGTGTTCGTTTCTACCCGTAAATAACTGTATTCTGATAGTAGTAGATGTGAAATACAAACGCACAGTCGGATTCTAATATAATAGATAGGCATTTTGGATGATGTATTTTAAGTTTTTATTCGCGTACACTTATGTAATATTTAGCTTGCCTATATCGGACGCTAATTATAACTAAAATTTTTCCGAATGGAAAGTAAGATTATGTGAATAGTAAATTCGTGTTTAACTGAAAAAATTAAAGGGAGGGGAGGAGCATGCTTTATATCAGATGAGACATAAGAAAAACATGAGCATAGCAGGGATTTTATTTGGCATAGTTAAAAATAAAAAATAATTGAGACTTTGAAACTTCCCAGTCATGTCTTTTGTGAAAAAATAAAGATAGATTGTCATTCATTATTTGAAATTCGATTACAGTTCATTAATGCTGATTAAATTAAATGTATATTTTTAATTTTATGCAAACTATTTAAGAAGCAATAGAATTTTCTGCTTTCTTGAATTGAGTCAAGCCTCATCTTAACTACGCCTAAGGAAGAGAGGGTTTATTTATTTATTTATTAATTTATTAATATTTTTCTTGTATTTAATGTATTTACACTTAGACTTAAATAGGATAAGAGAATAAGAGAAATAATAAAACATAATAGATTTTTGTTAAACTGAAAACTTAAAGGGGCTAACTGGGCATGAATTATTTCGGATGAGATGTAAGAAAAATATGGGCATAGCCGGGATTTTATTTGGGATAGTTTAAAAATAAAAATTAATTGAGACCTTGAAACTTCCCAGTCATTTCTTTTAGAACAAAATAAAAATAGATTGCCATTCATTGTTTGAAAAATCTATTCCAGTTGATAAGCTCTGATTAAATGAAATGTTTTTTTTTTAATTTTATGTAAACCATTTTTTAAAAATGGAGCTTTACTCTCCCCCCCCCCCTTCTCCTCTCCAACCTCCTTTCATGAATTGGGTCAATCCTCATTCTGGGTACGCCTAAGCATGAGGGAAGATTATTATTGGTTTTTATTAATTCATGTTTTGTTGTATTTAATGGATTTACACATAGACTTAATATGATAAGAGAAGAAGACAAATAATATGACTTAATAAATTTATGTTAAACTAAAAAATACATAAAAGGGGGAAGCATGCTATATTATAGTTGAGATGTTACAAAAACATGGGCATAGCAGGGATTTTATTTGGGATGGTGTAAAAATAAAAATCAATTGAGAATTTGAAGAAATAATAAAAATTAATAAGACAAATAATAAGACAATTTCCAAATATTATGGAAATGAACTGAAAAATCATTCCTTTTAATCATCAAAGGGATAAACATGTATTAATATAATAGAATTCCTAATACTTACAGTAGACTTAGAAGGCAACGCTAGCTTCTTCGGTCCGCCCTTCTGCTGCTGAAGAAAGGGAAAGTATAATTTTGAGCTCATTATAATATATAAATATATTCACAAAATTGGACTGTATGAGTCACGAAGCGTCGCATCATCCATTGGAATTATTTATTTTTAAATAATAAACTTTGAAAAAAGTTCGCACATCATAAAGTAAGTTTCGTGTATTGATTTTAAACAGCTCTACAAGTCATTTTTCATTAATCTTACTTCGCGTAATATTTAATGCTGTACAATACACAATTTAATTCTTTTAAGTAATACATAAATTTATAAGCATAATAGATTTCTCAAAGCCTAAGGAAACTTTTAAAATGTCACATTAAACATGGTTTTATGCAATGATATTCCGATACATAAATTGCCTTTAAAATTTTACTTATGTGATTCTGGAAGTTTTCCTGTAAAAACTTTATTATTATTATTATTATTTATGATATAGCGCTAATATATTTTCTTTTCTAAAAGTACATAAACTATACCATCTTTTTCCGAGCTGCATCGATCCAAGGAACTCGAATATTGTGTCAAAAGTGGATGTTATCATTAAAAAAAATTTTTAATATGTAGACGTGATGATGACATATATGATGATGTTTTAAAATTTTCTTTCATATTCTGAAAGAGTCATTCCTACTCCGAGTCTAAAGACACCCTTGTTCTGCTTTAATCGTAAAACGATTGCCGAATAAAAGCCAATACTTTGGTTATCTAGATAACTTTTTAAAACTTATACTTCAGTAAATATCTTAAAGTCTGTGAGCTTCATATAAGTTTTCAGAGTATAACAAAAAAAAAATAGTACAAATACATAATTCTCTCTGATAAAAGCTTACCCACATTTTATGTAAGAAAAAATACATAGGCGAAAATAAGGATTCGGAACGCTTTTAGTCAATGACATTCGCTTATACAGGGTGATTCACTACCAGTGCGATAAACTTTAAGATGTCATAGAGACTATTGCATCAAATACTTTTTGTATTGGAAATCTGGGTCTTAATCCACTTATTCAGACATAAATACGGAGTGTCTCACTCCCAGCCGAACATGGATTTCTGTTCATAGCTTTAACAATAATGAAAATATATTACCAATATTCTCAACAGACACACTTTGCTTTCTATCAAACGTCATAACTTCCCGAGAAAATCTGGAAATGGCTGTGATATGCGTGCCAACAACACTGATCAAGACGCTCTGTAATTTGGAATGTAGCTCACAGTACATATGGATCATTAATCTTGTTACAGTGCACTTCCCGTTATATCTAACCATTTCATACAAAATAAAGTAGGTTTGTTTAAAATATCAATAAAATACCTTCATTACTGTTAAAGTTATAAACGAAAATCTGGATTCGATTGGGAATGAAACACCCTGTATTTATGACAAAATAAGTGAGTTGAGATCCAGCTTTCCTATACAAAAAATGTCTTCCTTTAATGTGCTCTATCACCTCTTAAAATGTGTCGCACTGGTATTGAATCATCATGTATAAACACGAGTATACCCGAGACCAGTCGACAATGCGTTAATTCATTTTCTAGGTAAGAATGATCGCTTACCAGTTGCCTGAGATGCATCTGTTTGTCGCAAAGCAAAGCGTAATGTTTCTTCCCATTGACCGTGCTTTGAAGGGTGGTTATGAGTTGAAGCTTCAGATCTCTGCTGTCCACTACGTCCATCTCCAACATGGCGCAGAGTGCTTGCTGACATACATCATCGTCTCTCAAAGCTCGCAACATACAAGGACCCAAATTCTTCGTCAACGACTGTAAGAACTTACGACGCTTGTAGCAGCAGAACAACAGTTTTCCGAGCTAAAAACAAAACAAGAATGAAAAACCATGCATCAAACATGGATTAATAAACACATTTCAACACATTCATGATACTAAAAAAAAAAAAAAACTTGCCCGTTTAATGAGGGGAAAGATGATGTCTAAGTAAACAATTTGGAAAACGCATGACACATTTGAAAACCCAATGTCAGGAATTACCGTCAATAGTAGGAAAGCATCCGAATTCGTTTGTGTAATCCTGTATAGCAGGGGTTTCCAAACTTTTAGACCGACGTAACACTAAATCGAAGTTCCTACTTCCGCGTACCACGAGGTAACAAACGTAAAGCTAATACAGAAAAACATGTAAAAATGAGCCTGTCTAAAACGAAATATATCTCTGGTCTTTCGTGTTTTCGTCTTGACAGGTTTTATTGTATTTAAAAATGAATGATACATTACTAAATTGGTACTTAGACTGACTACTTTATAATAACATTAAAGTAAAAAGTAGTACCATCATTAATTTTTAATAATGCATACAATATCAAAATACGGTGTTCTGGTATAGGAAAAAAAAGAAGCTACAATACTTAATGTTATATTGGCGCACACTGATTCATATACTGTTATAGTAGGATGATTGCATTAATTTGCTTCTGTTGCTAATAAAAATGATGGGATTGTTTTATCAAGCACAGTTTCCTCATCAATATTAGGTAGTTTTAGTCATAATTCAGATTCGATGTTTAGTTTATTCCTGTATTTGTTTTTCATATAAAAAAGGGGGGGAAGAACACTCACAAAGATATCTTGTGCTATACACAAGCAGACTTTGACGATATCAGACGGTACTCTGATATTCTCGTAACGAGAATTCTGTTCCATTCATTCTTTTGCACAGGAGAGCTGAATAAGTTAATTTCTTTCCTCTCTCGTGAAATACAGTGGCAGGATGTCTCAAATGAGAAACGGATTTCTTATCCAAAGCTTAGTTAGCTCATTTAAAATAGGCTCAATACAACTGTATTAATAATCTGCTTACCTTTAAATGCGACAATAATGTCGCAAAGTAGGCAAACACTTACAAGTTTATTCATACATTTATGTATATGTATATACCACCTCAATACATATGTACAATGCGTTACCTCAAATCCGCACTGCATATAATCACAGTTTTTGTTTGATTTCAGATCACCATTTTAAATAAACTTACTCTGTTAAAAACTGATTTCCATGAAATAGAGAAAAACTATACACATTTTGTACACGAGAAGAAAAATATTTCTATTAACAGAATGAATTAATTTACGAATTATGGGTCGAAATAAAACTTTTATTTCAACAACTCCTAGAAGCTCTTCTAGTACAATGGGTTATAAATTACACTTGAAATTTTATTTTGTTTTAACTTCTCCTACTCACACAAGCTCCTCCTACTTCCAAGCATCCAGACTTTACTTTCAGATAATTCAATTTATAAAACATGTTTAAATACAGATCTTCCGCTAACTAAAAATACTCCATTCATTAATTTTAAAATTAGGTCTTTATTAAAAAAATTAACTTTTTATCCATATAAATCTAATAATTATGTTTTTAATTCTGGAAAACTATTGTATCATTAGCGGTGTGTGCGAATTTCAGAAAGTCTGCTAGAGCAAACATTTCTTGTAATAAAAAATAAATAATTAAATAGAAAATAGAAAAAGCGTTTACAGATCCTAAATCTCATTCGATTTTTTTTTTCAACTTAATAAAGACAAGCCGTTTTTGATTCCATAATAATATGCTGCATTCTGTATTATATTCCACGCGATAGAAATCTATCGTTTCCGGCCTTATGTTTGGGAAATCAGGGAATTTCATCCCACCAAATTTGCAAATTTAGTTAACATTTTCGCCAAAAGGTAGCATATCTGCAGAGCCCTCTTTTGGCGAAAATATTAACTAAATTTGCAAATTGGTGGAATAAAATTCCCTGGTTTCCCAAACATAAGGCCGCAAACGATACATTTCTATCGCGTTCCGTTTATTTATTTATTTTTTTTTTTCGACTTTCAAAATCCATCAGTCATTTTTGGGAAATATGTATCAATGACATGGCAATCCAAGTATATTTACGCGAGTTAGAGTACGGACAGATTGCAGACGGGCAAACCGAATTAGTGTTAAAAAAGAAAAGTTTACTGCAGATATTTCTAAGCCAAATTCCCTTTTTAACTACTTACACATTTCAATTGTAAGTAACTGTCATTTGTAATGCTTGTCCGTCAAAGTTTCCGTGGCCAATATTTTTTTTTTTTTTTTTTTTTTTTTTTTTTGTGGCTTTTCTTACGCATGAGCAAGTTTTCAACAAAACTGTTAAATCTCCTAAACTATACAAAATATTTCTATACAAAATACACTCCCAAGTTCTGAAAAAATCATAAAATGATTTCAATTTTTTTTTTTTTTTTTTAATCAGATACTGTAGCTTATATAGGGTGCGTACAATTTTACCACAGTTTTTTAACAAAAATTTTCCAATTATTTAATCGCAAAATAATAATAATAATAATAATAATAATAATAATGTGTCAAATTTTACGGTTAAACGAGGTGAATAAAAATTGTGCGATTGGAATACTAAATAGAAATATTCTAATCTGGTGCCACACTCCCTAGAAATTCAAAAGAGTGCACGCCCCATGCATATATTGTGAAGGAAAAGTGGTAGTGGTAAATGGTATGGTAAGACAGATGGTAAAAAGAAAGAAATAAAACAAGAATTCTCGTGTATTAAATGCTTGGTGTATCAGAGAAGTATTTGTATCAAGAGGTAAAAGGAATCAAAAAAGAAGAAGGAAAAGGCAATATTTTGATTTTTACCATAGCACTCCACAAATCTCCATCGTCATCACAAGCAATGTTACCAGGACAATAATTGTTGAACCACCCTTCTTTCTCGTCTCTGATTCCAAGAAGCATTTGATGAACACCACATCTGTCATCTTCCACAAATGTTCGTACAACCTCTTTCAACTGACTATAAAGGAAACGATAATCTAGCAAATCTTTATGCACAAAAGAAAATGTAAAAATAGTTTAAGTTATTACTTAAGAAATAACTTAAGTCATTAGCTCTTTAATAGCTGACTGTAAAATTAAATTATAAAAATGCTTTGCATTTATTTACATTTTAATGATTTTAATACACCTAACGCAAATCTTTGTGAAAGTTACGAAAATTAGGCATGTGTGAAAATCAAAGGAAAAGATAATATCTATATTAATAAAAAAAAGTTTAGCTCTGTGTGTGTGTGTGTTTTGGCATCTTTAAAAATCAGTATCAGCGCTTCCAATCAAAATACGAAAAAAATAAAAATACCTGACCATATTTTCGTTTACTCTTATTTGGAAATCTGCAATTCGTTTTAAAAAAATGCGAATATTAACCCTTCAAAAAAAAATCGTTTGCAAAACACACTTTTGCATTTTCCGTTTTTTCCTCTTTTTTCCCCCTCCAATGTTTAAGGTTCTGCCTCCGGAATTTCTAATCAAAATACGAAAAACAAATCGCATATGTTTAATGATTGTGCCCTCACCTTTCAAAAGACGCCTTCAGTTTAAAAAAAATACGAATGTTAACTCTTTGAAAGAAAATTCCTTTCCGAAAGTCATTTTCGCCGAATTTCGTTTTTTCGCATAGGATTTACATTACGCACATTTTGTTAAAAAAACATACTTAATTTTATACAATCGCGTTGAAGTTTTAATACGATATACTTACCTTCTAGATAATGATCCAGTATATATTTGTTCTTGAATTTTGAGATTTAAGGGGAAAATAATCTGTTTGAAAATAGAAAAAAATTCCCATAGGGTTTCACAATTCTCATTGTTTTCACTTATAACGTACACTTATTTTTGCACTATTGCTGTAAAATTTTAATACCCAAAACTGACGTTTTAGCAGTTGTTTCAGTGAAATGTTGATATAGATATAACATTTAGGTGTAAAATAATCAGTTTGAAAATAAAAAAATATTCCTGAAGGATTCCCATGTGTGAAGAAAAAATAAAATAAAAAATGTTAGAAGACCCCCCCCCCACACACACACACACACACGCTGTTGTTTACAATTAAATATCAAAATTTTAGCACGAAAATTATTCACAGGCTTCAGTAATATTATATTTATAGCTCATAAAATTTTCAAAGTGTTTGGACAATACGAGCTATTTTTTTAATAGTATTAAATGACTTGATGTTAAAAAAAAAAAAAAAAAAAAAAGTTAGAAGAAAACAGTTTTTAGCTGCCGAAGGTAGTGGAGCCCCATTGTGAGGTTCGATTGGAAAGATTTTTGTTTAAATATATAAATTCATTCAACACTGATTTTAGGTTAGGTACATTTAAGACCCAGGCTACGAAATTCCGTTTAAAAATATAAAAATCAAACCAGACCGGAGCGTGCGCATAGCATGCCCGCTGTACGCTGCGAAGGCAATGGGTCCCTACTCTAAGTTTGTTTGGATTGATTTTCATTTGAAAAAAAAAATCATACAAAATCGAGGATGTACGCTACAGAAAGCAGAGGACTCCCCAGCATATCATTTAGAAAGATTTTCGTTCACATATATAAAATCATTTAACATTGATTTTAGGTATATTTAAGGTTAATATTACGGGCCCGAGCAACGCCAGCTAGTAAAAATTAAAGCAAAAGATATTGCAAAAATTTAACACAATAAAATAAAAAGGAAAATATGTGAAACTATGAATATCTTATGGATTCGTCAGATGAGCTTCATAAGAATAATTAATAGTAAAGATACGTTTATATATATATATATATATATATATATATATATACTTTGCCTCTGGATAACAAAATATTTTAACGAAAATAATAATAATAAAAATAGATATAATTAGATATATATTACATAGATATAATTAATGATAGATATAGTTATAGATGTAGATATAGATATACACATATAAGTGATTTTGTATTCCATATCCATTAAATGTGCATTTTATAAAAGAAACAATAATCATCAGTCAAAAATACAAAATAAAATTAAATATCAATATTTATTAAGTAAAATAAATTATACTTACGATGTAAATCTGCTGCATGCCAAAGCACTAAAAAGAAAAAGAACTTTATTAATTTAAAGTGCAAAAAATAATAGATAGAATAGAATAGGTATAACAGAATAAAACAGAAAATAAAATCAATAAAAGTGTATATTATATATATATATATATATATATATATATATATATATATATATATATATATATATATATATATATATATATAACAAATAACGAGAGAAACTTAATAAATGCCAACTAAACACAAAGCATCAATTTTGATTTGGCGATATCATAAAAAGAAATATTTTCTGTTTAGCTGAAAATATTCACTTATCTTTTTTGCAAAAATGTACAAACTTGTTGCCACATAAAAACGTTCCTCTTTTTGTACCTAGCACTATATCATGGTTAAATGCAGATAATAATATCGGGATTTGAGGTGCTTGATACAGAAGACTTTTTAAAAACTAGTTGTTATAAAATTATCGAAATGCAAAAAAGATGAAAAAGCTTTAAACCCAAATATTACACGGGTTGTTAATTCTTCCTCGTCGAAATGGCCTATCACCGATCCTTTCAGAAGAATCATTAACTTAATCTGGAATCAACTGTTAGGTAAGCATTAATTTTATTTTCTTCGTGGTCATTTTCCCCTAAAACCATTACCAAATCGTCAAAAGTCATTACTCGAGAGATGCAAATGAAAGCAGCATCAAAACTTCTAATACCACAGACATAAACCCCTAGGATTCCCTGGAGCCTCAATAAAATTCCAATATGCAGAGCAAAAGCTGCTTAAATTGCTCCAAAGATGCTCCAGATTACATCGGAGATATTAACTCAAATCTAATTACCGTCCGAATTAGGTGTTGTTTTAATCCTGGAGCAAAATTACTGAATTTTTAGGGAAGAGAAAGTCGACAACTGAATTCTTGAGCAGAGACCGAAATCCTCTTTAAGGAATATTTTGTTAGTTTTGGAGTAACCGTGATCTTATTCATTGGGGACGAGAGTATCTGATATTTCCGAGATGATTTCAAAATTATTGAAGGCTAATCATTTTGCCTTCAAATCTCACGAGTTCTTTAATTTAATAATTTTGGAACGACTGCTGGGGAAGGGAGACATGGGGAGAAAACAGATTTCTGTATATTTAAGAATTACATGTAAGAATATTATCGATTATGAATTATTTATTTTGCATCATTACAACAGTTTGTGGGAGTTTTCGCGTCATTTAAAATGAATATAACTACTTTTGTTGCAATAAAACTTTCAATGATTCTTCGAAATTTTAAATGCAGGGCCTTTAACGAAGAAATTTTAAAATTAATTACTCAAATTGAATAAACGAATCAATAATGCATTAATATGAAAAGATTAAATTAAATATAAATCGACGAAATAGTAGTAAGGATTCATTGAAGGAAATTGCTGTTTAATAAAAGATTGATCACGAACTCATAACACATTGTAACAAAAGACAAATGTTTCTTATTCTACATAAATATTATCTAACCACAAACGAAGATATAATATAACTTCTTTTGAGTTAACGAAAAATAAAGGAACGTTTTTCGGAATCGTGTGTACACAATTCCGAAAAACGTTCCTTTATTTTTAGAAACCTGATAAACCAATAGATTTTCAAAATTTAAAGAAGCAAGTATAAAAACAAAGATTCTTTTGCTGCCTGCAAATTTCACGAGGCACCGTTTCCGAGTAGTTTTCATAGTGATCAGATTTTTCGGATGCTATCAATTCTCACGTAAACATTTTCATATTCAACAAATATACATATGTTTAACAGACAAACATGCTAACATAACAACATTAATATTAATATTAACATTATTTTGTTGCTCTTGCTTGTATAAATTCCGCTATGCAGCTGAAAATGTTTACTTAAAAACTGATAGCATCCGAAAAATCAATATTCTTTGTTGAGAAAACTGATTAATACACTGTAAAAGGTACTCGGAAAAGTTTAAAAAAATTGCGGGCAGGAAAAGGATTTTCTTTTCTTTTCTTTATGTAAATGCTCTCTTTTTACGAAAAAAGATTTTACAAAAATTCAAACTATGCGACAAATATACACCCCTTTTTACAAAAAAAGAATTCGAGATTTTTCTTAAATCTTGAAAATCTATTAGTTTCTGAGATTTATAAATACAAAGAAAAGGCTTTTCGAAATCGTGAGGAACTCGAAAAAAGTTATGTTATATTTACGTTCGTGGTTATGTTATATTTTCGTAAATTATGAAGCATTTTTTTCTTACTATACATACTTGGACTATACATATTGATAAAAAAAAATGTACTCCACGGAATATAATTAATCTGGAAATCATTTAAACTGTTCTTAAAATTAAAATAAAAGTTTGACCCACAACCACGAAATAATTTTCAACCATCCAATCATAAAAGTTTTAGTTATATTATACCCTCTTCCTCACAATTTTTTCTCTTTTTTTTCCCGAATCATTGTTTGAATTGGTGTAATTGAAATACTATTCCAGATTATGTAAAATATATATATGTTACGGCCAAAACCCGAAATCGGCCAATTCGTGAAGTGGCCGGCCAGTTCGCGAATTGGCCAACTTCGTTTTAAATTGATTGGCCAATTCGGGAATTGGCCAGATGCCGTCGGCCAATTCCCGAAATAACTAAGGGTCGTTGGGCAGTTTGAATCTTAAGTGCTTGACAAGTTCGGTATTGAAAATGAAGTATGTAGAGATAATAATTCATGTACAGGAGTACTCAAAAATAATATGTGACTTAATGGTCTATGGGGAAAATCAATTGCGGCGTGCCTTAATGGTGTTACACTGTTACAAACATAATAAAATGATACGAATTTCTGAGATGCACTAAAACATGTTTCTGTAGAATAAGGAGCACAAATAATTTATCATTGATTTACAGGGTCACACAAAATAATTCTATTACATAATCATGTACGGGTAAAAATGTTTGCAGCTTATTTTAATTATGTTTCTTTATTTAAAATATGCTGAAATTGATATACATTGCTGATTTTTGATACAAGAATTTTTTCTGTAGAATATAATGTGTATATCAGTTATTGTTCATTTACAGGGACACATAATTGATTTCGAATACAGTACTGTATCGGAAGTATTATGTATTAGGGATGATTGCTGGAAATGCGTTTTCAGTTATGCGTTTTTAAATTTAACTAAATTTTTGTTTACTACGAGGTGTGTATAAATTCTATTAATCCTGTATACAGGGCTAAACAAAATAATTCTTAAACTTTATTATTGTGATTTTAAAAAGGTACATTAAGTATGCTTTTTAATTTGAATTATGCATTTTCAAGCACAAATATAGTATTTAGATTACTAAGAGAAGTTTCTAGAATATAAATTAAATCATATACAGGGATATGCAAAGAACTTGATACTTGGCAGCCTATAAAAAGTAATTCTTGGAAGTGTGGTTTCAGTAGTTTTGTGTGTATTTTTTCCTAAATTACATTGTAGCTTAATATTTGGCGTGTATAAAAACCTGTTGGTAATATACTGGTCTTTACAAAATAATTCAAGTACATTTCTGACCATTGGTAGAATTTTCAGAAGGTGTATTTTCAACTGTGTTATGCGTTTTCTAACTAAACTAAATTTTAGAATACTATATAGAATATATACAAATCAGTACATCATATACAGGGTTTCACAAAATAATTAGAGTTTTTCTCCGGCTATGCACTGTAGTGGCTGAAATCTGGCTTTCAAATGTGTTATATGTTTTCTAAAATGTTTACTTGAATATATTTTTTTACCTTATTAAATTGTTTTGTTAAAATATTCTATAAGTGTTGCAAAGTATTTCCTAATCTATGTTTGATGCATATGATTTTTCTTTCTTGTATTTTCATTGATGACATTTTATTATAATGCTAAAAAATAAAATATTAATTTGCATAAATGGTGTTTGTTAAGGGCATTAAAATTGAACTAACATCATGTATCAAAAGAAAACATTCATTTAAAAACATGAAACTGCAGCATTTTCCTATGATTGCGTCAAAATGAAATTATTGTCAGATTTTTTTCATTCTGCTCACTCTGAAATTAGGTACCAAAATTTCAGTAGAATAAATTGCTTTCACCTGTGATAATGGCGTCATTTTTAAGAAACAGTCGACTGAAAAAATATTTTTTTTTTCAAAAAATGGCAATATTTGACTACGATTGTGTCCAAATGACAAAATTTACATTGGTATTTCATTCCTCTGATATTGACATCAGGCCCAAATGTTTTACAATATATTTCTATCAGAAAAAATGGAATCATGTTTAAGAGAAAACACACATTTTTTTCCATAAATTAATGTTTGCCATAAATTGCTGTTTGCCATATGAACGATTTCTGGGCGCGAATAGTAGAGACCCGTTACAGAGAGGTTTCTCGTTACACTGATTGCCGTATTAAAGTTTAAAGGTCTAGAAGAGCACAAAACCATATTTTAATGATAGATGTAGTAACAGTTAAGAGGATTAATCCTGTAGGGGAATTTTGGTAAATATTTCGTTTGCATTTCAATATTTTTAAATGCTTGTTTTTGCCTTGGATAGCTGATATTGATCTCTACGCAGGACATTTGTTTTACTTTTTCAGTTTTGTTTACAGGGTTTTTTTTATTATGAGGCTACCGGTTTCGAAAGTGAAAGTATCTTAATAAAAATAATCTGTAAACAAAATGCAAAAAGCAAAAAACGGCCTGCGTAGAGATCGACCTAAGCTACACAATGCTAAAGAAACTTAATTAAAAATATTGACACATAAAAGAGATAGTTAAAAAAAATTCCCATTGGTTTAATATTAGCGAGCGGGTGTTCTTCCGTGATTGGAGTAGCCTCTTAACGGTCGCGAAGCACAAAAAGTCCCATTAAATGAAGGTATACCGTTATACTGATCACAATTTAAAAGGCTAATAGGCGCGAAACCCACAATGTCCATTATATAAAAGGTGTCCGTTATAATTATCATTATTTTACGGTTTATGAGCGCAACGCGCAGGGAGCCTCATTTTTTAGGAAACCATGTTACAGTGATTGCTGTATTAACAAATCATAAGTGCGAATTGCACAAGGTCTCGTTTTGTGACTCCATTACAGTGATTACCTTATTAATGATATATATGTGCACGAAGTGACCAATATGATAAATACAAATACTCTTGCGCTAGGATGATTATGCGGCGTTAAAAAAGCAACGTAAATAGCAGAATAAACCATATAAATTAACATTTCAAATATTTCAAGACTTCATAAGAAAACTTTTTTTAGTAGGGAAAAAAGGAGAAGGAAATATAGCAAGGTCAACACATATGATCGCAATTAAATGTGATTGTGCTTTTCTTTATGTTGGTTTTATGTATTAGATATTCATCATGACACTAATTTTACATATACAAAACACTGGACATATTTATTTGTTAACATGGGAGTCCTCAGAACAATGTCAGGAAGGGGCAAGATTTTCGAACAGATGTAACTCTAATCTAATTTTTACTTTCAACTATCTATAATAGTAAAAAAATATTGTAATCTAAAAAATTTTTCGACTTTCGGTTTCCGACGGATTTACACGTTTTAGGGGTCGGAGATGCCTATAAACAAGTTTATACAAAATGTCTCATTTATCAATGCAAAATGCTTCTCATTTTTTGTTTCAAAAATATACATAATTAAACAAAATACGACTTTTGAAGTATTAACATGTATGAGATAGAAGAATGTTTTGTGATTGGCACAATCGACATGTTTTCTTCTGTTAAATAGATAATATAAACACGAAATAAGCAAAATGTATTTTTTTTTATCAGAACTCTACGTACAAAACAATTTTTAAGTACATCAGCATAAATACAGAAATATAACAACAAATATTAAAAATGAAGAATTGAAACAGTTTACTATATTTCCTAATAAGGCGGGGGTTTTGCCTCCTGTATCCTCCGTTTAAGATAAGTTTTAAACACCTGAACATAAAAAGAAAAACATAACTAAAAACTGTCTTTAACGGGGGGCTAAGGGGAGTTTGATCCCGTGACGAAAATTATTAATTACTTCTCTTTTTAGTATTTAATTATTTTACATTTGAGAAGGATAAATTTTACTATTGCTTTCAAAATCACAATAGAAAAAAAATCATAACCTTGCAAATCCAGCAAGTGGCAATTTCTCTCCGCTGACCCCTCCTCCCCCCCCCCCTCACCCTGTTTTTCGAACTTTTAAACGAATAATAATGTTTTGAAATTCCTCCATACAAATACTTTGGCTTAACGTCAGATTAATAATTTTTTTTTTTTTAACTAGTTTTTCGTAACAAATAATGATTTTGGACCAAAGTATATTTTTTTATATGAATCATACGAAATTGTATTCCAAAAAAATATAGAATAGCCTTTTACAATATTGATATAAAATACTATTACTAATATGAAGAATACAATAATCACAATGAATCCTGAGTCACAGAGGCCGGAAATTAATTCTTCAACAGATCAGAATATAATCGTCACAATGAATTCGCTGTATCATAATAAGTCACAGAAGCGGGAAAAAAGTCACAGTTCTCTCCGCTGACCCCTCCTCCCTCCCCTGTTTTTCGAACTTTTAAACGAATAATAATGTTTTGAAATTCCTCAATACAAATACTTTGGCTTAACGTCAGATTAATAATAATAAAAAAATATTTTTTTTTTTTTTACATCTGTCATAAATTTCTGAAAAGTATAATCGTCACAACACGGAACTTCCTTTCCTATCACGTGTCACGTGTGCACGTGAGTGTCGGACAGCCTTGGATCACCATTTCGTATATTGGCCAAGGATTCCCGGCCACTTCGCGAATTGGCCGGCCAAAACCCGAAATGCATTGTTCATTTCATGTACTTCGGGTTTTGGCCAGGAATCTTGGCCAATTCGCGAACTGGCCGGCCACTTCGCGAATTGGCCGAACTTCGGGTTTTGGCCTTAACACACACATATATATATATGCCATACAGGAAGTCTGGATGTTTAAGAGAAAGCACTTAAAATAAAATTTAGTCGAAAACCATTTTTAAAACACTGCGTTTTATCATTTATGTTAGGAGTTTTATATGAGGTTCAGATACGTAGATTCCATAAAAATTAAATGAGTTATTATTATTATTACTGTTATTATTCTTATTACTATAATTATTATTATTATTATTATTATTTATGTATTAAGATAATTAAATAATGCATTGTAAAGTCTACATAAATTATTAATGCTTTTATAATTAAAAAAAGTTTCCAAACCTGAATACTGTATTCAGAAAAACAAATACAAATGTTCACATAATCTCAAAATACACCAGAACCCCTTCTCCATACAAGATATCTGCAATAAATACATACATTCATAGAGCCCTTAACCGTTTGAGTGCTGAAAATTCGGCCTGTAAGCCGCGGAACAAACAATTGTGTTTCAACCCAGAAATTTTATCTTATAAAATGTAACTCACTAGATCGCTGTAAATACTTCAACTGTTGAATAAAAATTTAAATGATTTCAATTATTGAATAAAATTTCTGGGTTAAAACAAAATTTGTTTGATCCGCAGATACATTGCAGCACTATCGCGCTTCATAGCACTCAAACGGTTAAAGTATGTTCAACAGAAGACCTCTTTTACGCGGAAATAAATAAAATTAAAACAATAGCTAAGTATGCAAGATACGCCACAAAAACTATACAGAAGTTAATCGAAAAAGCGACATCAAGATATGATAGGATACAATCAGTTCAAAAAGAAATAAAATTTAAGAACTCAATTCCGTTTATAAAAGGCATTTCCCTAAAATTAAAAAGAGAATTCAAAAAACTTGTAATAAATACTCCTATCACTCCAGATACATCCATTTTCAAATTAATCAGATCAGATGCGGAAAAACTTAATTATCAACAGACAGCAGGATATACAAAATTAATTTCAAAGATAACGAAGGAAAAGATAATTCATATATAGGCATGACAAAAAGAAAAATTCAAGACAGAATGAAAGAACATAGAAGAGACATAAACTTAAGTAAATCAACCATTGCAATAGCCAGATTAAACAATAAATCCCCAATTACAATAGACTTCAATAATGTTGAAAAATTAGCCAATTACAATAATTTAAACTACGCATTATAGAGAGAAGCAATAGAAATATACACATCAAATTTAAAAACTTGCAATGACATGGCTCACGCCAAAATTGATACCAGACGGCGCCAGATGTTGTTGGGAAAAGACAGAATGGAAGTTTCAAACAAATCGATTGACAAAGCAGAAAACCATAACATTAGTATTGAAGATGCCTGGAACAACAGGTGAAAATATTTTACTTTTATGAAAGTTTTAACATATGATTGGTTTTATGTGATTTTAGAGATGTTTTTAAGAGTTTCGAAAAATATACAATGCCTATCGATATGTTGAAAATATAAATAATGTCTGTAAAAATAGGTACTTTGGAGCATTATTAAGAATAACTAACAGTTTCGAATTTATTTCAATCAATTACTATTGACTCAATAACTTTGAACTCAATTTACTCCAAATCGAAATTTTGCCACTTGTATCCCTTGGTCTAGGGTCCTCAAATGTTGTTGAGTTTGGACGTTACAGATAAATGTATTTAGAGGGATCTTTAAAACATCATGGGAACCCGTGCGAAGCCGAAGCGGGATGCTTGTTTCTAAATAAACACTACAATAAAACAGAATAAATTGAATAACTGCAATTTATAACTTATTTTACTTTAATAAAATACTTACTCATCGTGGAACGGTATGGGTTGAAGTAATTCGGCTAAAGATGGTCTCCAATCATCAAACGAAGCTCTAAAAAGAAACGAATAACCTGGTGTCATTTTTGGTTATCACATGCAGTTTTAATCAAAACGCTATTTTTATATTAAACGTAAAAAACATTTATTGATATTTCGCAATTTAGAATTAGATTGAAGGGAAAAGAAAAAAAAACGGAAAATGTGCACAAAACTCCTGTTTTGGTTTTGCTTGTTTTCAAGATGGAAATTTCCCCCTATTGAAGACGGTAACTTCTATTTTTAGAAATAAATGTGAGCAAAAGCGCAATATTAAAAAAAAATCGATATAGTAATTATACATAATGATGCACCTTTATACGGATGTTTGTATTTGTATTGCATATTATCACACTCTTTTTTTATCGCCTTGCCCTCTCCCCATGACATGATTCGAACTTCGGTGCTTGCCATTAGAGTATGAAGGCTCTGACCTCTTCACCCCCTGCCCACATCCAATGATGTTACAGGCCCAAACATCGATTACGAAAATTTAACTGGATATTTTCCGTTTTCTCTCAATTGAAAAGAAATGTTTCCGCTTGACTGTCTTGGAAGGTATATTTTTGTTTTTAAAATTCATAAAAAATAAATCTTCCAATTATTCCGGGAAAATGTACGATTTCCCCTCAAAATAAAAAGTTTCCGTTAAAAGACAAAAATTTCACATAAAATCATGCGTTTTATGCAAGGATTTTTATTTTTGACAGTGTACATTGAATTCTGAAAAATTCATTTTTTCTAAGTTAATACATTTTTCTGAATCATAAAAGAAAATGTTGATCAATTTATCTACTTCAAGTAAGAAAGAAGGAATTGATATGAATAAATGATTATGCAATTATAAAGGATTAATCAATTTGTAGATGCAATCAATATAAAGTACAGTAGCATCAGTTTATGTCAGTGGATTTAGCATCAGAAGGGTGTAGCTTGCACATTTGAAGGAAGACTGGAAATTTTGTTGTCATTGCTTTGTTGTCAGATTCAAATTTCTAACACTATTTTCAATTTTTTTAAAAAGCGTATAACATAATCCTAAAACATGGTAATTGTTGTAGCATAGCCTCGACTTCCTATCAAAAATTATACTTTGTCAACATGATAGCTCCCAAAATGTTACTCGCATTGACAGCAAAATGATGCTGGAAATCGTTAGTGTAAAGATATCGCCAGGAATTGAAAATCAAAAACATTCAACCCAAACGCCCTAAAACGCCCGTCGCATTGGCCCACAAAGCCTATAAAAGTACATACATTATATTATTTTCTCTGTATTTTCACCTTTTATTCAAATAAATATTTTTATTGCTCATGTTCATGTTATGTCGATACAAAAATTATGTTGCATCAGAACGTGACTTCATTTAGTAAAACCTTTTTTCCCCCTATTACATATAAAGTAAAAAAAATAATAATTTTCAGTGAATTTTATTGATTTGATTAAAGCGTATGAATATTTAAGCATTTTTTTAAGGAACAATGAAGAAATGTGTACATTTAAAAAATCCAATTGTGCCAAGATCTCGCCAGGGATATTGAAAAACAGAAACATTCAGCAACCCAAACATCCCCGAAACTTCGCCGTCGGACCAAAAATCCTGTAGAATTTCATATGTAACGAGCTGGAAAATCCGAAATAATCTGAAATATTTATGATTGATAGGGGTTACCTATATGAAATGATTTAACGATTTTACTAGCGATTTATTAATTTACCATTTTTATTAATGATTAACTAATTTATTGATCTTTAATGACTTTTTTGATCATATTTACTGAAATAAAGATTTCAAAATGTTTGTTGTCGGCGCATCCAACCATATCCATATCTTTTACGCTTTTTTGTTGCCAATAAAATTTAGTATAAATTTTTGTCTTATATAATCGCAGATTTAAGCAATTAAATCTGCGTCATCTGCGGGTCATCTTCAGTGATTAAATCTGCCGGTCATCTTCATACTGAAATTGTACCAAACCTTGAAAATTTCAATATCAACACCTAATTTTGATATTATATTTGGCTTTTTCGGTAAAATTTATCTTAAGATAGTGAGCTGGGAGTCATTTGGTCAATTATCTTAGAAATTATGAAGGTTTAATGTTTGGAACTCGTAATGTTAAATTCATTTGTAATCATTGCAAAACAAATTGCACTGATGGTAATTTTTCAAACATGGCACAAAAACTACTCTGTAATTTGGGATTCGCATAATGGAAGCTTCTAGAAATCTATTTATGTAAAAAAAATTATTAATTTCAAAAAATATTTTCTTTTTTCGAAATATATTTTCGAAAAAATTGAGAATTGTAACTTATGAATTTTTAAACAGAAATGAATTTCCAGAAGCTTCAAATTTGAGATCATAAAACATCACCTCATTTCGCCAAGTAGATTTTGAGTTACCCTTAAAAAACTTCAAGCATTGCAGTTGGTTTTACAACTATTAATAATGCATTTAATATTAGGAGTTTCAAACCTTAAATCTTTATGATACTAAAACTGCTTTACCGAATGACTTTTCGTTTAGTTATTATCATATGGTAAAACTGACCGAAAAAGTCAAATATGATGTCAAAATTAAGTGTTTGCGTTCAAATTTTCTTAGTTTAGTACAATTTCAGCATGAAGACGATCTCTTAAGCTTTTTTTTAAAAACAAAAATCGGAAGAAGTCATAATTTCCAGTTGGATGGCCATATTTGTTTTCTTTTCTTCTGGGATTATTTGATGATTCAAATTTATGGGGTGTTCTCTCTCTTTTTTTTTCTTTTTTTTCTTTTCTTTTTTTCTTTTTTCTTGTCGAGTGCTACTTTTTCTTAACAAAAATCGTAGGATTTGTTTGATAATTAATGTGAACTCTGTTATATAGATATCTTAATTTTTAGACTTTTCTATTTAATATCTTATTTTACTACTAACTTTTGTTTATTAGCTAAGTGATTGAATAAAGTTTTTATGAATATGAATTCTTACGTGAAAGACTTTAGCTAAATTAATATTTAATTTCTTATTGTTGGTCTGGCGAGAGACAAACATGCACATTCTACTATCGGTTATATATCTAACAAAACACAAACTGACACTAAACAAAATTTAATGAATAAAATCTTGAAGCGGGTGCGCTAACACATAATTTAATAAAGATTCTAAGATAAATCTGGCAATAAGCCTTGAATGGCAGCCAAAAATGCATTGTGGCCTTCAGAAAACATTCCCTTTAAATAATTTGCGAAGTTCCACAGTTGCTAGAAATAAAAATACCCAACTTTTTAGAAATTTTTAACAGTTCGAAGATACAAGATATTTGATTTTAAAAAAATAACACTTGAGAAATATAAAAATTATTTTTACTTCGCTCCTTTCACTTTCAGATTAAAATGAATAAATAATTAAAAACGTAGTTTCTAAAGAATAAACTTATTTAAACATGGCAACAGAACACATGAAACTTTCATAAAATTAAATTCATCAAACATGCTATCAACTGTCACCAGAAATGACCAGACACAATAGTTAAACAAGTTGGAAATTGTACGTCAAACGTTACAAACGAGGTGCGTTCGTACGCACGTTTTAGAATTAAATTCATGATATCCCGTGCGTAGAACGGGTTAAACAGCTAGTTAAGTATATATTTTATGACACTGTTCATACAAATATCTTAACTAGTTATATAAATATTCAGATATATATGTATCAGCTAGTTATATAAATATTCAGATCTTGATGATTTTTAATTCTGTGAAATGAATTATATCGTCTGCAGATTAATTTCTGTCATAAAATAAGTATCTCGGTCGCTTGACGATTAAACTTCGGAAGCTCCTATAACAAAAAAGCACCGATTTAAAAAAAAAAATTCAAATTTCTTAATAAATATTTTTATTAATATCTCCTAAAGTTTTGATTCGATTTTAATAAAATTTGAAATGTCTCGACAAAATTCTGCAAAGATAATATATTTTAAATCGAAAACCATTTGGTTGGGTAGTTTTTGCGTTGTTATATGCGGACAGACAGACAGACGGACAGACAGACAGACGGACGGACAGACGGACGGACCAAACGACGACTATAGGTGCTACGTATTTATATAATTACGAACGCACCTAAAAAGGATATTTTGAACAAGAATAAAAGTTTTTAATAACAACTAAAAAAATATATTAATTATTTTTTTTTCTAGTTGCAAATTGGATTAGCTTAGTTCCTAAAATGAATTCATTTTAGTCATTTTTGAATAACTTTGCTGACTACTACACTTTGCTGGTAATACACTTTTACCTTTGCTAATCACAAGCCATCCTTTTTATACGTATGAAAAAATTGTTTCCTTCCATAAAATTCTCAAGATTTATTTTGTTTACATTTGTTTTAGTATTTATTTCTAATGATTTTTTTTCTTAGAAGTTACTAACCAGTTTTGGTCATATGAATATGAGAAGGGGTAACTTTATGAAGACGTCCTAAAAAGAAGTTAATTGAATTTTCCTGAGAAATATAACAAACACGCAAAACTTTATAATCCCAAAACGTAACGAGTTGTAATTTTCCAACTGAGTGAGGGACTCCAGGTCAGGATTCTAACCAAGGACCTTTGGCGTAAGCTACCAATAATCTGCCAAAGCAACTTACACTAAAGGTCCCTGGTTCGAATCCTGGCCTGGACACTTTTTCGCTCAGTTGGAAAATTATGACGCGTGTGATTTATTTACCAATCAGAATAATTGTGCTAAAATTAATAAATTGTTATTACGTATCTAATGTTTTATTGGTGTTCCATTACCTGAAATTCATTCTGTTGAGCTGATTCAGATATCAGACCAAATGCCATAATCAACAAGGTTTTGTGGATGAATTGTGTCCGACAGATTTCTCCAGGATAGCTCAGTTGGCAGAGCATTTTCAGCTTACGCCAAAGGTGCCATGTTCGAATCCTGGTCTGGACACATTTTCACTCAGTTGGAAAATTACAACTCTAGTGATTTATTTACCAATTAGAATAATTGTGCTAAAATTAATAAATTGTTATTACGTATCTAATGTTTTATTGGTGTTCCATTACCTGAGATTCATTCTGTTGAGCTGATTCAGATATCAGACCAAATGCCATAATCAATAAGATTCTGTGGATGAATTATGTCCGACAGATTTCTCCAGGATAGCTCAGTTGGCAGAGCATTTTCAGCTTACGCCAAAGGTGCCATGTTCGAATCCTGGTCTGGACACATTTTCACTCAGTTGAAAATTACAACTCGTATTATTTATTTACCAATTAGAATAATTGTATTAAAATTAATAAAGTGTTTCTTAACGTAAACTTTATATAATTATATATTTGTCTGGAGCACGTAAAGTTTCAGGTTTCCTCTATGCTTCACATATTTCAGGTATTGCGATAAAATAACATCCATTTATATTATGTTATATTTATTAATGATATTTATTTATATATTGATGGAATATATAAATAAATATAATGATATATATGTTACGGTCAATATGATTAATCCGGTCATTATTAATAATAACCGGCCATTATGTTCGGTCATTATTAATAAAAACCTTTTATTATTAATAATGACCGGATTAATCATATTGACCGTAACATATATATATTTAATCAATTTATTGACTTTTAACAGTACTTAGTATAACTAAGTATTAGTTACTATTACAAAGATGGAACTTACAAAATGACAAATATTGAGGCGAAGCAGTCAACTTTAGTTTCCCATTCCAAATAGGTGCTTGCTTCCAAACTGCTTCCGGCTTCATTCACTTCGTCTAAAAATGCCCTGCAAGTGATTGCATCATTATTTAATTGAATTGCATACTAAATGAATGTGCAAATTAATGTGAAATAAGTTATTGCATCGTAAGGACTCATATCAGGGCAACACTAGATACCGGGCTTGCTCATTCATTCTCATGACGTCACAAATAGTGGCTGGCCGCAGCCAGCGATTGGTACAAAGCGGCGCGCCCATCGTTTTGTGCCAATCGCTGTATGTCTTTGGTCGCGGCCAGCCACCATTTGTGACGTCATGATAATGAATGAGCAAGCCCGGTATCTAGTGTTGCCCTGCTCATATGCATTCTATATTCAGAAAATAATATTATGCATTATGTTTAGATTTGTTGACTTAATTAGAGTAATTACAGAACATGGAGAAATTATATGAATACAGCTGTCATGCTTATTTAATCTTGGTGATATATTTAATCAATATATGTAATAAATGTGTATAATAATATTTCAGAAATATCGAAGTATTTGTATTCTTTAATATGCAACCATTTTTTACTATAGGGTGATCAATATAAAAGAGTACCCGTTTGTTTTTTTGTATTATCCACATCTATAACACAGGGTGTTTCTAAATGAATATCGGGGTTTTAACGCTTTGTAGTATCTATTATAAAAAACTTAAAATTATACTTAATACATAAAATGAAAGAGCAACTCAAACAGTTTTATCTACAAGCTTACAAGTGTTCAATGTGAACACCTTTCATCACACATTACACATCAAGTCGATAGCTCAGTTCTTCCCAAACGCCACTCTACGCTCTCCCGATCTGACGCCATGTTGATCTGACACCATGTTCTACCTGTTGGGGTTCATAAAGGATCGAGTGTATGTGCCTCCACTACCAGCTGACCTACCCAACCTAAGAAACAGGATTGAGGCAGCTGTTGCAACATTTACCCCACAAACACTAATTAACGTTTGGGAAGAACTTCGCAATCGACTTCATGTGTGATGTGTGCTGTGTGACGAAATGTGTTCACATTGAACACTTGTAAGCTTGTAGGTAAAACTGTTTGAGTTGTTCCTTCATTTTATGTATTAATTATAATTTTAAGTTTTATGTAATAAATACAACCAAGTGTTAAAACCCCGATATTCATTTAGAAACACCCTGTATATGTAGCGAAACTTTCAACATCATTACTTATTTAATATGTCTATATTTAATATGCGGGTATCGTTTTTATCCCTTTCTAAATGCAAAAACTCGTTTTTTAAATACAAACTCACGTGAACATCACTAGTAAGTTTTAATCCGATCCTGCGCAAATGATTTGATTAAATCGTCTGCTTCTTTCAACTTGCCCAAATGCCTATTGAAATTAAATGCAGAATCGGATTAAAAATTACTAGTGATATTCACGTGAATTTGTGTTTAAAAAACGAGTTTTCGCATTTAGGAAGTGAAAAAACGATACCCACATATTAAATATAGACATATTAAATAAGTAATGATGTTGAAAGTTTCGCTACATATATTATAGATGTGGATAATACAAAAAAAAAAAAATGCTACTCTGTTAAATTGATCACCCTGTATATTGGTGAAATTGAGGCATAAAATTCAAATAATTTTAAAAAGGTGTTCCCCTATTACTAATTTTTGCTGCAAATAATCACATAAAAAAGAAATATGTTCCAATTGACTGGGAATAATGTCTACTTAATGCTATACATAAATTATCCTTCGGGGACCATCTTCATATTTTAAATTGCACCAACTCTCATATTTCAAATAGTAACACCCACATTTAATACCATATTTGAGTTCCTTAGATAAAATCAACCCGGAAAGTAGATAGGTTGTGTATTTTTCTTAAATCTTCATAGAATTTGAAAGAATAATGTTTTGAGAATGCTAATGTTAAATCCACAGTACAAACTTTAATTTATATCTTCCCTAAAATTCATCTGATTGAAATGTTATCTTTTTTAATAAGATACAATGAATGTACCCCAAAAAATCCACGTACTTTTTTATTCAAATACATATTTTTAATTGTGAAAATTATTAATAAATAAATAAATATTTCAAAAAATTATGAATTAGGACCTACATCAATTTTTACATAAAAAGAATCAACGTCATCGAAAACATGGTTGTGTGCTTTTACCACTCCTGCCTATAATTTGTTTTCGAGTTATAGAAACATTATTAAAACACACATAAATAATGCCTTCATTCAGCATTTAAAGATATACAATTATTATACAGACGTACATACATTAAATACAATAATCCAACATGGAATGAAAAATTAGCCAGAGTCAAGAATCGAACCTGGGTCCACAGCGTTCCCGGATATTGTTCTAACCACAGAGCCACTCCTGCCGAATCATGAGTCTGCAATTTTTCCCTAATAAACCATGTTGGAGAGAAGGTCACCAGCCATCTAACAGACAGCCTTGGATAACCGGACAACGGTGAATAGATTTTTACTATTCCACCGATCTACAAGTATATAACACAGAGCAACAGCTCGGAACGCTGTGGACCCAGGTTCGATTCCTGGCTCTGGCTATTTTTTCACTCCATGTTGGATTATTGTATTTAATGTATGTATGTCTGTATAATAATTGTATATCTTTACAGAAACATTTGTCTTCACGATGATCTAAAGGGGCTGTCTCTCGTTATCATTTGTATTACAGAAAAGAAAATGCTAGACAGTCATTGGAAACATTTTATGAAGTTCTCTCTTTTAGATAAAATTTCATAATTTAAAATTTTTGTATAATATTTCCTTGATATTTTCCCCTATAAAAACGTAATTGTATTTTTCGAAATTTATAGATAAACCCCTAACACATTCTATTTAATAACTCTATGACTATAACTTTCTCCGGACTGCTTTGGTCCAAGAAACTGGAATAAGTGTCTAAAGTAAGTGCTACTACTCGAAAAATGAGTGCAATTTTTACAATGTAGACGGCTCCCGAATCATAATTTATGTATAGCATTAAATAGTACTCAGTCTATTTACACATATATTTCTTATACGATTATTTTCAGCAGAACTATTAGGGTGTATCAAAATATTTTTCGTTTTTTTTTTTTTTTTTTTTTTTCTTGACTCCCAGCAAACTTGTATAAAACCTGTCGTATGGCGTATTTGGTGTGTCTTAGTTCCTCTGACAGTTTTCAGATGCTAATGGTTGGATTCTCCTCTCCTCTTTAAGTGTTCAAAAATCTCAACTGGTGGCAGTCACTCCTGTGTTTGATTTCAAGGATGAAATAGATTCCCTTAAAATGCTTGAATCCGTTTTGAGTTATCTGGACGCTAATCCTGTCCTGGCCTCCAACTTCAAGAATTTTGCAGACAGCGTCAGTAGTTTTAAGGCCTAGTTTGAAATAATACCTTAAGATGTATAAAATCTCAACATTCATATCACACTTTATGTGATCTAAAAATGAAAAAAAGAATTCTGTATGATTTTAGAATATAGAGGCAGAGGCGCATATATCCTCTTAAATAATACTTTATGTTCAACGATAGGGGTGTGAAAGTGCCAGCTGCAGGCTTTCGTATATACGCTTTCAAAAAATGGAAGTTCTTTTGATACACTCTTATAGTAAAGGATGATTCTTTTTTTTTTCCAGGACTGTATATTATAAAAGGCTCTTTATGTATTGTTTTTAACTATCAGTAAAGACACGTTTATTTTACAGAAAATATCTGGTATTTTATACAAAATGTCTGTTTATAACAAATAAATACCGTATTTAACTAATAATAACATAATTTTATTTTAAAAAACCGATTTTTATTTTACTTGCATTCTAGCTATCCTACTTTTATCCTTAATATATATATATATATATATATATATATATGTCTTTTTCAGTATTTCTCCCATAATACTGAAATCCAAATCATAGACTCTGTAATCCATTTTTAACATGTCTCGAATCAGCAAACAAGTTATCTGAGCCACTTCATAATTTTATTGCATTTTATTGTATTTTGGAAAATTAACTATTATTGTTGATCCATACATGAAAAGAAGAAGACTAAAACACTAAAAAAATAATGATTCTGAATTTTGTCTTTATGTGGAAAGAAAAATTGCATTACTATTAAACAGGAGATACAACCCGGGATTCTTGTGTTACAGATAATATAGATGAAAACCGTTTTTAATTAAAAATTCTGGTAGTTTTTTACATTTAAGATGAATATTTTTACTAACAACAACAAAAAGCATTTAAATATGAAAAATATGAATTGTGTATATAAATAAAGTTTTGAAATTTATTAAAAACAGTACTTTTGTATTTTAATAGCCAAAGAAATCGCCATAGATTTCAGCAATTACTCTTTGATTCTCATTATTTCAGTGTAATTTGATTATATATCTGTAAAACGTTTTTATTTTTGGTTACGTTAACGTTTTTTTTTTTTATTAACGTTACTAAAAAAAAAATTTCCAAAAAGACAAAACGATATAAATAAAGCTGAATATACTACCCAAACAATATATATATCTATATATATATATATATATATATATATATATATATATATATATATATAACTAAATAAAAAAGTACTGAAGTCGCTTCAGTAGTTTTCGTGAAAAAGGTACGTCAATATCAGCTGTTTTCCATGGTATTTTGTGATTTATATTCCAACCATGAAACAAAGATTCGTGAACTTACTTTCTTCTGCTTTCAAAAATAGTGTAAATAGCAGCGACACAAATAGCGACCATGTTATGAAGAACCCTTGGATGAGGACAAGTACTCCCAGGGCCATGTACGCTGAAATTAAATAATATACATATATTCAATTAAAAAAAAACATATATAAACATCATTACTTATCAAATGGAAATATGTTAACATACATTTTTATTATTATTATTATTATTGTTCAATACATAAATGCAGAGAAACTATAACTAATGCTACAGCTAAATTGAAACAAGTGGTGTTCTTTGCAGGTCCACTTGCGATTGCTTTCAAATGTTTCGTGCTAATAATTCATTTTAATACGATATTTTTCTTTATAATCATCAATGTGTGCATGTTTTTTTTTATAACATGCACCTGTAAGGTTCTTGGTACTTTCCCCTAGGAAAATTAGCCTCCTTTGGAATAATAGGTGATGCTAAAATTTTTTATATTTTTTATTACTTGGGGTCTGTAGGTAGTAAAGTGCCCTATGGCTGCCGTATTGAGACAGGAGACACCTTTCTGGACAGCCGGCTCGTTGGGTAATCTACCCAACTGGGCGAAAAAGTCCGGGCCAGGATTCGAACCCAGGGTACCTTGGCTGGACTTTTTCGCCCAGTTGGGAAGATTGCATCTCATATGATTTCTTTACCAATTTGAATAATTGTGTCAAAATTAATCTAGTGTAATCACGTTTCCAGGGTTTACTGGGGATCGCATTATGATTTATTCTGTTGTGCTGATTCAGGTATCAAACCAGATCCTATGATCATGAAGGTTAACTTGGGTAAATTAGTTCAGCCATATTCGTTCAGGATTGCTCATAGAGCATTGGCAGCTTCAGCCAAGGGATCCCGGGTTTGAACACTGGCCCGGACTATATTTTTTATTACTTGGGGTCTGTAGGTAGTAAAGTGCCCTATGGCTGCCGTATTGAGACAGGAGACACCTTTCTGGACAGCCGGCTCGTTGGGTAATCTACCCAACTGGGCGAAAAAGTCCGGGCCAGGATTCGAACCCAGGGTACCTTGGCTGGACTTTTTCGCCCAGTTGGGAAGATTGCATCTCATATGATTTCTTTACCAATTTGAATAATTGTGTCAAAATTAATTTAGTGTAATCACGTTTCCAGCGTTTACTGGGGATCGCATTATGATTTATTCTGTTGTGCTGATTCAGGTATCAAACCAGATCCTATGATCATTAAGGTTAACTTGGGTAAATTAGTTCAGCCATATTCGTTCAGGATTGCTCATAGAGCATTGGCAGCTTCAGCCAAGGGATCCCGGGTTTGAACACTGGCCCGGACTTTTTTGCCTATTTGGGAAAATTACTACATTGTGCGAAAATAAATTAATCAAAATATGCTTTTCACACATATCAAAAGCTAAACAGAATCGTTAGATAATCGACAGCTGAAGTCATGGGCACTAAAAATTTTATTTTGCTACTTTTATAAATGTGGAAAATTATTCATGTTTATTTTTTTTCCTGCAACACATTGTAAACCTAAATGATTTTTTTTCGCTATGAACAGTGTTGCCAGTCCGCTACGCTTTTTAAAATTCATATTGCTTGTTTGCTACCACGTTTTTGAAAAATAATTATTTATCTTATTTAATGACAGATTATATATGTCAAATATTACTATTTCTAAAATTTGGGCCGATCAAGCAAACTGAATAAAATAAAGGAAACACTGGCTTTGAATTCAGTAACGCATATTTAATTTTTCGTAAATCAATTAACACCTACAACAATAGCATGTAGTTCATAGAAGCAATGTAAGCATTGCTTTCTCGCAAGCAATTCTTACAGTGCTTCTATGGATCCCACGCCAATGACCTTATGGCAAGATGTTCTAAAATTATTTTCGCTATTTACACAAATATAGTTTGTAATTTGTTCTAAAGATTAACCCTTTGACAGCCAGTCGGATCATGTACATCCCAGTGGACTATTTTTTAATTCGATCTGTACCGCTTTTTGAAATATATTCTCTGCCATACACTTATAATAGGAAAATTTTAAGCCATTTCCGAACATGTTGGCAAAAAAATATTCAACAGAGCAACCAAAACTATTCACTTCCTTCTATATCTTTAATCGCTTCTCCATGCTTGTTCTTTCATAACATTTTACGTTATATTTAAGTGTAAATAATTATATTTCAAAATATAAAAAAATCAAAAATTGGCACATAAAAATTTTAAAATATTTTACTTAAAAATAAATAAAAACTTCATCGATCTCTAAATTTTCTTCATTTTTTAATTATATATAAACTCTCTCTTGGTATTTTCTCAGTATCTCTTGTTCAAGTACTTAAATTTTTAACCCCCTCTCCTTTAGCTATACCAGCTAGGTACCGTAATTTCTGGTATATAACCTGTGGTTCAAATAAATTGGTTTCGAACCAGAAATTTTATTTAATAAAATGTAACTCTCTTCTACTTGGTACTTAGCTGACTTTAATTAATAAATAAAATTTCTGGTTCGAAATCGATAGATTTCAGCCTCGGGTCATATACCAAAAATTACGGTAATTGCTAACCCTACTTGTTATTGTACCGGGGATGTGTGACATTGGTCACAAGCTCTTCGGATAAAATGTCTTCGAAGTCCTTCAAAAGAAATCTGCCACAAAGAAAAATTTTATGAATTGCAGTACGATTGAATATATAAGTAGCCGCCAGCTCTAGCCAGTAATCAAAGGATTATGACTTTCCATAAATGCACATTTACCTTTCAACAAAATGCTTGATGATGCTGTCTCCTCTATTTTGGCAGTTCACAGCAAGCAGATATTCTTGCACAAAAACTCTAGTCTGTGGATGTTTCCCAAAATCCTGATGGAAGAGTAAACATTAAAAAACAATTAGCTGCAAGATTGTTTAATGTGTTATGAAATAAATTCAGTGATATAAATTTATTTTATAAAATGTCTGTACTGAATGAATCACTGTAAAAGGATTTTTGATTTTTGATTTATTTCTCGTTTACCCGTCAGCACACGCGCTGGGATAAAATCTACACCAGCTCAGAATCCTTATTTAAAATGTGAGAAACTCGTTCGTTATCATTCTGAGCTTTATTCTGAACGTCTTATATAAGACGTTCTTGCTTGAAAAAAAGTATAAAGCTCAGAATGATAACGAACGAGTTTCTCACATTTTAAGTAAGGATTCTGAGCTGGGGTAGATTTTATCCCAGCGCGTGTGCTGGCGGGTTAATGACTATAATTAAAGAAGCTACAGAGTGTTGCACAGTCTAGGGTATATTTATATGACATTATCTCTTATATGATCCAGTAATTATTATAAAATAAATTACGGTGTAATGCCGCACTGTCTGGAAAATCTCTTATATTAAGGAATGGTTTATTAACAAATTTGGAAATGCCCCACTTTAACACTTTCAGGGGCAAAGTACGTTTAGTACTAAAATGTTGAAATAAATGACTGGTACCGGAATAAAAGTAGAAATTTATTTCTGAATATGAAATAGGCAAAAAATCACATACATATTAAATGGAAAAGATTTTAGCAAATTTCTGGTGCCATTGTAGCGTTTGGGAATTAAAATTAAGTGGTTTCATAAATATACCACTGCCCCTGAAAGGGTTAAAAGTGAAATTGCCCCACGTTGGGAATTACGTTGTTGATCTAATAGTACTCCTCACATTGTATGAAAAGCTGTTAGTACAATCATTTTTAATTATATTATTAATGGATTTTCTTTTAATTTCCCATGTGTTTTTTATATGATTTTCTAATTTAAAGTTTTTCTCTTGTATCTTATTATTTTTTTATTTAAATTCAATGCATTATATCGCAATGATTGACTAACTCAGCTATTCGCATGTCTATTATATGAAATAATACATTTTTTGCGACACGTGGATGTTCTTGCCGACTGATAATTAAATATTCACATGCTGAGTTGTTTTTCATTTCCCATCATTATATGATTTCTATGTTCCATTACTGTTCCAATTTATGATTAAATCACTTTCTTTTGTTTTTATTTATTTTATTTTTTTTGGGAGGGGGGGGAGGCATCATCTATCTTTAAAAGGTGTTTATGATTCTTACAATATTTAGATTTCCTGGTAGGTTTTATTCCTTAAGATGTTATATATACATACATATAATTTTTACTGTAACAATTAATGTAAAATATTATTACGTGTTGACTATTACATTATTGTTAAACAAACTAGTAAGTTATTTTTGATTGAGGTATTCAAAGATATAAATATATATTTCATAATTTACTAATGAAAATTATTACATCATAGGCGTTAAAGCAACTCACAGTAAATGCTATAAAAATATAATTCTTCAAAACATGAATTTTCAAATCTTAAGACACGAAAGAATTCAGAATTAATACATTAAAGAAATTAAAATTATTCTTTTATTGCTTTTAAATTAAAAATTTGCAATTCAAGAATTTAATAAGTGATTTAGTTAATTATAGGCTCTCAAGAAACCATTATGTTAATAAAAAGTAATATATTTCAAAATTAAATTTCAACAAAAATCATTTGATAATTTGAATTTTAACAGGATATTTGGAGATATATATATAACCCTTTTCCTCTACAAGATTGTGTAATTTCTATCGCATATGGTTATTGCAAGCCTTTAAATGCAAAACTTTTTAATTGCAGACAAACAGCTTTTTTCAGATTAGGATATTTCTTCAACCTATTGTAATAGTGATGAAGATATTGATTTTATGGATGTTTTTCATGATCATGTATGTTATCACAGGCGATTTAAATATAATTAAAAATAAAAATGTAAAATATTTGATGAATCTGGTACGAAATATAGAATTAACAATAAAATTAATTATAATAAGGCTTTAAAGACTTTTAATGATGATGTTGACAATTTTATTAAAAATCAAAGTTGGAATTATAGTCTGCCTTTGGAAACTTTTTTTGATTGCAAATTTAAATTATTGGGACATTTTTAAGTATTTTTAAAGAATTATTTGAGTGTTAATGCATATGATTATCAGAATTTTACTTGTGATAATTTAAATTTTGTTGAAAATTTGCGTAAAAAGTTTGTTATAGTACCTTTTGACAAAGCTGCTACTAATTATGCTGTATTATGAAAAAGTTTTATGTTGAAATTTTTGTAAATGAGCTAAAAGATGACAATTTCTGTGTTAAAATTAATCCTAAAAAAGATCCAATTGTTAAAAAAAAATTTGCTTAGAAAAAACAATGTAAGATTTTATTTTTTTTATATATTTAATTTTTCTAACCATTATAGTTTGCCCTTTATATTTATGACGCCTGAATTCCATAAAAATCCTATTAAATTCAGATATATTTATTGCACTTCAAGAAGTACTAATAAAAATGTTAATATTACTTTACATAATATGTTTAAAAAGATCTATGGTTTTCTGAAATATAAATTTAAAATGTTTAGCTATTTTTGGTCAATTGATAATAGTTTAGAAGTTTTGGACAAATTAAATTTTCTTCCTCACAAAATACAGGTATTCTTTGAAAATCTTTTTAATAACATCTCTATAAATTGTCTTCTTGGTGTTTATAAAAATATTTTTGATTTATTTTACATTACAAGATGAATTAAATATTAATAGAAAGTTTTTTTTAAAGTTTATGCCATTTTTGTTTTTATTATAATTATGTAACTTTCAGCGATCATACTTTTAAGTAGCTATGGGGTATTGGCATGGGGACAAACTATTCCAGCACTGCTGCAAAATTATTTCTTTTTTATTAGGAATATAAATATACAGTTGACAATAATAAGGCTTTAACATTTTTTAGATATATCGATGATATTTTGATTTTCAATTTTGATTTTTATAATGAATATGCTAAGAGATATGTCTTAATTGTTTAAAATTAAATAGGAAAACGGCAGTGATCATAATGCAGATTTCCTGGATATTTCTTTTTATGTTTTTGAGAATAATTTTAAATTAGATTTATATGATAAAATAAATAGCTTTAACTTCTTTTACCAGGGGTATGCCTCACTGGTTTTTAAATTTACATAAAAAATGTATATCAATATAGTAATAAATCAAGTAATTAGATTTAAAATTTGCAATAATGGTGTTAATTTTCATTAACAGATTCTCAAGTTTTTGGCCAATTTGTTCTATAATAACAATTACACGCATAGATTTTTAAAGCATTATGTGAAGCTACTTTTGAAAAATAAATGGCAACAGAGTGATTGGCGACATGACCATATTTGGAAGCCTAGTTCTGGAACATTCCTTATGATTATATCAGCCCTATTCTCAAGAACGGATTGTTATAGATGCTCGAATCGAAAGAATAGGCTAGACATGGATTTCCAGAATTATGACTTTGGATAATGGAATGATTTTTTTTTTTTTTTCTGTTTTTGTTACTACCAGTTGATGGACTATTGCAGTAAATCAAGTTATACAAGAAGATGTTTTTTTAAATTATCTCTTTTTCATCCTTGAGGGTACGAGTGGAGACGCAGCTACCTTGCATTCTATGTTTTATTATTTAAAATTTGAAAAAGTTTTAAATATTGTTAGAACTTTGTTTAAATATTGATTTGAAATGTATTTGTTAAAATTTGGATTTTAGTTTCGGTGCATTTTGAGTTGCAGAATATGTATATATATCTTTTAATTTAAGACTGTATATTTATTTTCTACATTTTTCTTTATGTATGACTGGCACACCTTTCGAAACCTGCAAGGGTTGATTTTTATAGTGTGGGGTGAAGTTTTTTCTTTCTTTCTGCTGATGAGAAAAAGGTAAAGTTTAATGTTATTTTTTAATAATTTGATGTTTATTATTAATTATTTCATCTAGTTAGATTTTCGATGCATACACCTGCTTTCGTGAAATGAGATTTGATAATTCGTGTTTTGAAGAATTATATTATATTATATATATATATATATATATATATATATATATATATATATATATATATATATACATATGATGTAATTTTGGAAGCTAAAAAAATAAAATTAAGATAATTTCCATTGTATATTACCTTTAAATATCATCAATTGTATAATAAATTAATACATAATTTTATACCAAAAAAATGGTAGGATGATTCTAAAGGGGATGCTGGTTAGATTAATATCTCCAGCTATTATACTACAAATGGATTTCAGTTAAAAAAAATATATCCATCATTTTCAAACAGCATTTTTAATATATTTAGAATTGTCCGGTCATTAATAAAAGTGTGTAAATGAATTAAAAATAATTATTTTCATTTCTGCTATAAATATTTTAAGGAATTTTGTAAATATATTAAATATTCTATAATAAGAATAGAAAATAGTAAATGTGAAATAAAATGCAATTTACAGAAAATATTAGTTAAATTACGGTAATTTACTTTCTCTAATTAAAATTTTTTAATGATTTTTTGTTGCATAAGTATGTATAACATTACGTTCTAATTACTCAGTTACTAATAATTCAAATTTAATTCACAGTTTCAACAATTAAATTTGCGTAAACCATAAAAATATAGAAGATTTTGACTTCAACATAAGATTAGCAATTTATAATAAATTAAATGTAAAATAAAACTATGTTATGTTACCATATTGTGTTTCAATATCCTCTGGACAATAGGCGTGCAAATGTCTAAGACCACAGTAGATCTTGGATTTTCACGACAGTGCTAGAAAGTAGCATAATCATAGAATCTATTATAACATAATGCAAAAGTACCAAACTGGTACTACAACTACACATCCAAGTGAATTTATAACTTTATTTTAACTTTACCATAGATTCATTTATGCATGGTGTAATTATCAGCATATTTTAACTGTTTGTAAAATGAAATGAACATATACTAATTATATAATTTTATCATAAATTTTATATCTAAGATATAATCACCACACATACAATCATCTTTTTATTATTAATATCACCAAGCATTTTTATATAGATTTAAACTTGAAATATGGTTAACTACAATTCCACGTAAATAAATTTTATTCCTGTCTATTTTATTAATATATCATATTTTTTTTTAATTAAAGAACAAACAATTTTTATCGGAGATAAATGTGTTACAGGTATCTTCGATAATAGTAAAATATTTAATTGTATTACATTTTTATTTATTTATCAAAAGAATAGATATAATTTCAGATGTATTGGATGTTTGTTTGCATCTGATACTTTTTTGTAATCAGTTTTCAAAAATATGTTCTTGAGTTAAATATGTAATAAAGAAAGGAAATGTCCAGGATAAGAATGCAGCAATGACCACAATCGAAAATTGTAAATTACAGAAGACTTCTAAAATAACTTTTTTCGGTTAGTACAGCTCAATTATGTATAGTCTGGGACAAAAAATAAGAAAAAGACAAAACAAAAAAAAAGTCGCACAGTAAAAAATTTGATTTTGAGCTTTTATTTGGTTGATGCAGTATTGCCAGGGGGCTACTTAATTTTAATTCAGTTTTCTTGATCGCCACTATTTTATTTTTATTTATTTCTTATTTTTTTATTTATTTTATTTTATTTTTTTATTTTTTGAGAAAGTAAAATTCGCCTTATTTAATAACAGATTAAATAAGGCGAAGCCAAGGTGAAGTCAAAGCGAATAATACCATTTCAAAAAAATGATGCCAATCAAGCAATCTGATTTTTTTTTTTTTTAAAGCAAACCACTGGCAGCATTGGGTGGATGCAAAAGTTTTGTCGCATTTTATTACCTTTAATACCAATAAAATTTTAATACATGATAATTTCACCTATCAGTTCAAAGCAAGCATATGCATAATAAAATTATTAGGTATTAAAATTTTACCGGAATTAATGGTATTACAATTAGGTATTAAAATACTACAGAACTTATATGTTTTCAATATCTTCCAGCCCCACCAGTGGCTGAGAGGTTGTGCTCTCGAAGCTGGTAGACGGGAGGTGCTGGGTTCGATCCCAATCGCGCCCGTCGGCCTAATCGCTCGGAGTTTTCGTGGTTTTCTTTCGAGCCGTGGATCTTCTCCATGCGTAAATACGGATTAGGTTCCCTTAGAAAGACCCCCACGAAGGGCACTCCCCCCGGGCCTATATCCCTAGTGTCGATAATTGGCCGTCAATAATCAACCCAACCCAACCCAATATCTTCCAAATAAACTACAATGACGAAACAATTTTTTCTGATAGAATTACATTACATAGGGCTATGAATTAAGATTATGTATCTACATATGAATAAAGACAAAAAAAATAATAATAAATGGGCAATCATATTTTAAATCGATTCACTTATTTTTTGAAGATTTCTCAAAACAAATGAAATTTTTTTTATTAAATATAAATTAATGAAAATTACTTTGTCTACAAAACATGAAGAATAATGGGTCGAAATACATATTTAAAAAAAAAAATTGTATTCGTAAAAAGTTCCTTGGTATTTAATAAATCTGCTCCTTTTTTTAATTTAACAAATTTATGCCTTTGACATCGAATTATATATTTCTTTTAAGTAACTTTCAACTAGTTCCTTATGCCATGCATTGTAAACAAAGTTTTCCAACTCTGATAAAGTTCCATGTGAAGACTGTTGGCCAGTGAGATCTCAAATTCCTCTCGCTAATGTTAAATCTATGGCCGTTGAATGCTTTCATATTTTCAAAATATCCCCTGAGGAAATTAATATTTTTAACTTCTTTTTTCTTTGTACTGTTTTCAATTATCAAAATATTTCTAAAATATATACTTAATTTACAATTTCATGTGTTAAAATCTCAGCGAAACTAATCGAGCTGTGAGTAAGATTTTAACACTTCAACTAAAATTAAGTATGCATTTTAGTAATGTACAACTAAAAAAGAAACAGATGTCTTTTAAGAGCAGTAAACAGAAAAAAGAAATTACTGAGAAAATATTTTTAAAATACGAATGCATTTCACGTCTATAGGTTTAACATTAACGAGGGGAATTTGAGAACTTACTGATCGATACTGTTAAAAATCGAATTTCTTTCCCTACTTTAGACCAAACAATTTGTATAGGATTTAAATCTGAACCGTTCATAGGACATGTTATTGAAGAAATTCCATGACTTTCCATAGAGAAAAAATGTAACTAAAAAACAAAAAAGTATTGATAAGTAGACTCATTACAGATGATAAATTTTACCCTGAAATCTGAAATTTAGTCACCCCAGACGCCCTATGACAAGAAACAGTATCGTCTTGAAAAAGTTACTGGCTAAAACAGTATCGTCTTGAAAAGTTTATGATAAACTTCCAATATGGTGATATATGCTCTCACTTTCATAATGTTTAAATATATTTGAGCGTTTACAAATTCTCTCAGGATTAATATTTGACCAATACCATGATTAGTTACGCAATTCTTTACCATAACGCAACGTGTGCTTGACTTTCTCTTTTTCTTGATCGCCCCAGAGCAGTACACTTTATGTACTGGTATCCCAGGATGTAGTGGGGGAGTATACGGAAGTATATGCCATATACCTTCTGGACTTTTTTAAGAAGCTCCGTATACCCCCTGTTCTCAAATAAAGCCATAGCTTATACCCTAGCCATGAACGTTCATGACTCTAGCGTATAACCCTGATTTTTTTACGCCTACAACATTACTGGTAATCATAGCAGGCAATTTTTACGTTTTTTTCTTACCACTATTTATGAAAATATAAATTTGACTTGTTTAATCATAGATTTTTCTCGATTAAGTAAGATGAATTTTAAAACTAAAAAATAGTGATATTAAAAAGTATAAAAGTTGGCAGCTATGCTAGTATCAATAGGACCAAAAAGATTCATTTTTGATTCTTGAGGCCAGTCATTAACAGTCCAATTTAAAAAAATTATTGCCCATTCCAGTCTTGATTTTTTTTTTCACTCTCAATGATAGAAGTGTTTTCTGTTTTGTTTTTTGTTCTTATACCACTGATTCCTATAACATATTTCATACTTACCAACCTCCAGCTATTTTTAAGTAAAAAAAAAAAAAAAAAAAAAAAAAAAAAAAAAAAAAGAAACACTTTGAACCAAAAAATTTATTTAATTAAATGCGCTATGCTTATATGAAAAAAAAAAAAGAAACACTTTGAACCAGAAAATTTATTTAGTTAAATGCGTTATGCTTATATGTGGTAGTTATTGGGCTGTTCGGAAAGTTCCTTCCGTTTAGAAAAACCAATTCCTACCGAAAAATTCTGCCCGTGAATTATTAGATTAGATATCGGAATTAATGTTTAATAATTAAGTGATAAAATTTTCTGGTACGAACTAACTTTCCCAAACTGAAAGAACTTTCCGAACAATCCAATATATGAAATATACTTATTTTCATTCATTAAATACATTTCTAGTTCAAAGTATGCTTTTTTTTACAGGGTGTCCCAAAAAGGAGTACCTATTTTTAAAAATGAATAAGAAACAAACGAATAGAGTTATTAAAAAATTTCTTGCAGGAAACGGATGTGTGAAGTCTGGAATTTTGTTTAGAACACTTTATTATGATAGTTCAAAATCTGACCGACAGATGGCGCTACAGCACATTTTGGTGGCTATATGAACAAACGGAGCATGCGTGAAGACCAGACAGAAGCAGACGTGGTCAGTGAAAGTTCATTCTAAGACTCCGGCATGTTATTGTGATGAATTGAGGACATATTGAAAATATTGTCATTTAATTTTCAACTATTTCTGATGAATGCAGTAGCCGCAGCGCCATCTGTCGGTAAGAATTTTAACTAACATAATAAAGTACTCTAAACAAAATTCCAGACTTCACACAACCGTTTCCCGCAAGAATTTATTCAATGACTCTATTCGTTTGTTTCTTATTCATTTTTAAAAATAGGTACTCCTTTTTGGGACACCCTGTAAATAAAAAAGAAGCCGGACGGTGGCATGCATGATATTTTGGGAAAAACGAAATAGTTATTTGCTACATAAAACAATTTGTTTAATTTTCCTTTATCGTTTTATTTTACATGTCACCTTTAATAATAAATAATTAATTGACACGATTTAGTAATCAAGAAAATATATCTGAATAAATATTTAATAATCTTCTACTAGACGGAATAAATAATAAATAAATGTCAAAATAAAAAAAACTATTTAACATGACTAAACATGAAAAATAGAAAAATCTAAAACACGACATGAAAACATCAAAATAGATGTTTAATTAGTAAGCAATATTTAATAATCGGAATAAATATTTGATAATCGTCTTACTCAACCTTACAGAATAAATAATGAATTAATAAAAATATTAAAAATCAAAACGCCTAATATGAGTAAACATGAAAACTATAGTTAGTTAAAATACGATATATAATAACAGGATGCTTAATGAAAACATCTTAACCGATGTTTAATTAATAAATAATATTTAATAATTGTAACAAATATTTAAAAATCTTCTTACTCTATAGAATAAATAATGAATAAATGAAAAGAAAAACATTTAACATGAGTAAATGTGAAAACATAGAATTAGTTAAAATATGATACATAATAACATGATACTTAATGAAAACATGTTATAATCGATGTTTAATTAATAAATAATGTTCAATAATTAGAACACATATTTAATAATCTTCTTACTCTATAGAATAAATAATAAATAAATGAAAATTTAAAAACTATTCAACATGAATAAATATGAAACTAGAACTACTTGAATCACTAAACATAATAACTTATTCGATGTCTTGATTGTGTTCTTACCCAGCAGAAGAAATCACAGATTTCTGAGGTGGGAGTCGTCCTTTCTAAAAGGACTGCAACTACAGCAATCACTTCTTCAGCAATCATTCTCGTCATCCAAGTTTGGCCCTGGATCATTTTTTAAGGGAAAAATGAAAGTACATTACTGAGTTGATTTAAACAGTCAGGCCATAATAATAAAGACAATAATAATGATAATGGATAAAGCTTTGCAGATGAGTATTTTTTACTAACAAGGAGACCGCCAAACATGATGTGCACAGATTTTGATGATTTTAAAGTATGTTGTAGGGGTCATACCCCTAACTATTCAGGTCAAAGGTTTCCTTCAAATGGGCTTTAGTTTTCGAGAAATTTCGGGTTAAAGTTCAGCATACTTTTCAAATACCCATTAGTTCGCAATCTTGAACAAGGTCTCCGTGGTGCAGGGCAAGCGCTCTGGATTTGTAAGCCGAAGCTGAGGATTCTGTCCTCGCCTGTGACTTTTACCTTTTTTTTAATAAATTTTATATATTTGTCGCGTTGTAAGTTTTATGCAGAATAATGAATTCTGCATCTTTGAACTTTTTGATAATTTCCTAATAAATTCTATTTACATTTTCGAATTTTTCGTGAAAATTTATAGTTTTTGCGCAATTTTTATTCTAATGTTTCGGTTGACGAAATTCCAAACTAATTTATGTCTGGATATCTCGTCTTTTTAAAATGATTATTGTTTACATTTATGTATATTTACTTATTTATTTACCGTATTTATGAAATAATGCATTTTTTTTATTTGCATTTTCTATTTAAAAAAATTTAAATGATTAAGAAAAAATTAACAAAATAATATATCCTTTTAATATTTGATTTGTTCTAAATATATTGAAATATGTTAACTGCTGAAATACAAAAATATTTATCATCACCGACATCGACATTTTTAGTTTATTAAATATGGAACTAATTGTGTGATACATATCGCAAAAATATTCTAAACAAATTCCGCATTAAAAGGTGGCTGAGAGGTTCTGCTCTCGAAGCTGGTAGACGGGAGGTGCTGGGTTCGATCCCAATCGCGCCCGTCGGCCTAATCGTTCGGAGTTTTCGTGGTTTTCTTCGAGCCGTGGATTTATCCATGCGTAAATACGGGTTAGGTTCCCTTAGAAAGACCCCCACGAAGGGCACTCCCCCCGGTCCTATATCCCTAGTGTAGATAATTGGCCGTCAATAATCAACCCAACCCAACCAGCATTAAAAGTCGCCTTTAAATATATTCTTTACGTAAATTGTTTTAACAATATTGGAAGAATGTATAAATTAGCATATTATATATTCTTTAAATACTTAAATTGTGATAAATATATTAAAAAATGCATTAAATTTGAAAAATAAATTATTTCAAACTTGGTAAATGTCTGCAAAGGAAGCTAAACGAAATTGATAAAAATAAAATTTTATATATTCTGATATTACCGTAAAAGTCATTGCAGACGATTTTTTTTTCGGATATTTTTTATATATATTGTAATTAACAAACGATTTTTCTTTTCTAGTTGAATTTTTCTGTATGTGCATCCACTTGTTAGAATGAAAAAAAAAATTTAATTGTAATATATTATTTTTTATTTGTGCAAATCAAAAATGATGTTGAGTTTGAACTTTACAGTTAAATGCATTTAAATAACATAAAAAATATATATATAACTGGTTAAAACTTGGATATAAAAGTTATTGCTTTAATATTTTATTACTCCTTTCAAAATATGTTGTTGGAATTACCTAATCATACATACCTTTAAAAGATTTGAAATAAAAATATTTTGTATAAATTATAAAAAAAATATATAAAATTCATTTAAAATTTCATAAAGTTAAAAAAAGTATTATTTTAGAACGGTTATTAAAATATAAAGAGTAAATAATAATAAAAAATAAATAAACAAAATCTAGACATAAATTAGTTTGCAATTTCGTCAATAGAAATATTAATTTCAAAACTGAAAAAAAAAAACTATAAATTTTCACGAAAAATTCAAAAATGTAAATAGAATTTATTAGGAAAATATCAAAAAGTTTAAAGATGCAGATTTCATAATTCTGCATAAAACTTACAACGCGACAAATATATAAAATTTATTTTAAAAAGGTAAAAGTCACAGGCGAGGACAGAACCCTCATCTCCAGCTTTCAAATCCAGAGCACCACGGAGACCTTGTTCAAGATCGCGAACTAATGACTATTTGAAAAGTATGCTGAACTTTAACCCGAAATTTCTCGAAAACTAAAGCCCATTTGAAGGAAACCTTTGACCTGAATAGTTAGGGGTATGACCAGGGATGCAAGCGCTGCGCCACAAATGGCCAATTGTTACCACTAAATTTTAATGGTTTTTATATTTTTAATGGCCTTATTAAATTTTAAAAATTCGGTCATTAAATAAGGGGACAAATACTATTAAAATTTAGTGGTGACAGTCGGCCATTTGTGGCGCAGCGCTTGCATCCCTGGGTATGACCCCTACAACATACATTAAAATCATCAAAGTCTGTGCGCATCATGTTTGGCGGTCTCCTTGTAAGTAAGCAGATCAAAATTTTTAAGAAGCAATAATCATAAAGATCCACAATTAACGAAAAACTACTAATAAACAGGATGATTTTAAAATATCTAGTAAAAATGAAAAGGGAAATTAGGTGTATGAAAACAAACAACAATCGCATAGAAAGCATTGCCAAATCTGGCGGATTTTTTGTTTAGAAATTCCGAATTCATACCAGAAAATTTTAAATAGTAAACTATGTTTAATATTTATTCACAGAATAGAATATCTACAATATATAAAGCCAAAATAATTATTCAAACTTTCTGGTGAGAATTCAGAATTTCTGAATAAAAAATCCGCCAGATTTGGCAACTCTGCGCACAGGCTCTGGCGCAGAGAAGGGGGTTGGGGGGATTTCGGGGTAGTAACTGCCCCCCCCCCCCCCAGAGTATTTGAAAACTGATAAGATGTATACAAAACCTACTGTGATAAGATAAATATATTGTGTGTAAATACCAACGTAAAAAATTAAGATAAGTATAAATCCTCAATTTTTTTTTTATCAGACAACGTTTTATTATTTATTAGGCAAAATTATCATACAACTGATTCAACACTTCATAATAGGACCCTACGCTAAAGTAATGAAAAAAAGTTAAGAACAATAGCAGCAAAATAGTACGCATGTTACTGATACTGGTGTTTCTTTCTCTCTGAAGACTGAAAAAGAGGCTCTTTTATGAAGCCTTTAAACAAATAAATGCTAAATTTATTATAGTTGCTTGTGCTTCTCACTACATTGTTTTTTACGCGTCACTTATTTACTAAACACTACTTTATGAAAGTGTAAAACAACGAATTGTTCATTTTAGGAGTAACAATGGTTGAAATTGAAAACTCATCCCAGATGGGGATTTCGGCTGTGCCACTGGCATAAAAGCAAAGGATCGAAATTAATTTATTTAGTAAAAAATACAGGGTGCTTCATTCCAAGCCAAAGATGAATATTCCCTCATCAAACTTTAACATTAATGAAGTTGTTTTAACGAATCAGTGTTGAATCCAGGGGGTGGCCCGGGGGGGAATGTCCCCCCCGGAAGATTTGAAATTTTATGCTTTCAATGGTCAAAAAGTGTAATTTCCCCCCCGGAACTCTATAGTGTCCCCCCCGGAGCCACATAAATCCCTCCCGGAGAAAAGTGTCTGAATTCAACACTGTAATGAATATTTGAACAAAATTCAAAGACAGTACAACAGTACAACAAACTTTTGAAAACAACTTTAAAAACAAAAACAAAAAACAGAAACTAAATTCAATTTAGATCTCTTAAAAATTTATTATCCTTAAAAATTTATGAATGTTATAAAAGTAATAATATAGAAAAACACAAAAAGAATTTTTAAAATGGAATGACATATTCACCTTGTATTAAAATAGATAAAATACTATTTATAATTACTTAAAAGGTGCATAAAATAAGACATTAAAGTATGTTATAACATCCTGTATATATGTCTTTTATTTTATTCACCTTTTAAGTAATTTTAATTAGTATTTTATCCATGTTATAAAAGTAATGAGATAATTCGTTAACGAAATGTGTACTTCTTTTTTATATAATACATTTGTATTTTTATATCTATCAAAATATTGAGAAATTTTATTCAACATGACAAAGTTTTATTGTTTAATATAAATAATATACTTATTACAATTACTAAAAAAGATAAAAATGTATTTAAAAAACATATGTAAAAGATGTATACATCTTTCAAACTTAACCCCGAAATCTTTCAAACACTAACGTGATCATTTTCACGGGGGATACTTTAACAGAGTTAAGGTATCCCACTTGAAAATGATCACAAAAGATCTTGGGGTAAGATTGAAATATGTGTATAACATCTTCTACATATTGTTTTTAAATAAATTTTATGCATCTTTTTAGTAATTTTAATAAGTATTTTATCTATATTAACTACAACGTGAATGTGACATTCCACTCTAAATTATTTTTGAGTTTTCCATTAAGTTTACTATTTCTGCTAAAATGTTATAAATTAAATACAGTTGAACTTCTATTTAACGAATCTCATGTTTTCTTCAAAATAATTCGTTATATAAGTAGAAATTCAATTTAAACCTTTTTAAACGTACAAAATTTACACATCATTCCCAATTCTGTTTTAACTAACTACGTTTTAAAGTAGTAATATTTGCTGGCTTGTACAGGTTGGTTATAATATAAGTATCTCTATTTGGAGCTGTCTATAGCTCGAAGGAATGATCCGAATGAAACCAAAATCAGCGTACTTACTATTCGAGAAGGGGGAAGCAGAATGGAATAATAATAAAAAAATAATTTCAATAATCACCGACAGATGGCGCTACTGAGCATGAAATGTAATGTGTAATACAAGAACAAAAAATTAAGGCGCAGACCGAATGGCACACCTAATTTATTGGAAAATGTCACAGTGAACGTGGTTACTCTTTTGCATGGCGGTGCCGTGATCATGTTCAGGTTCCACATGGTCATTGTGCTGGAGGACACAATCCAGGCTGTGCACAACGTGCTCAACTGCGGAATGTAATGCACCAGCAGTGATGTTTTGTACATGTTATGATATGCAGCAAAGACATCGAGGTTTGTAACACCTCCATGGTACACAATATTACACATTACATTTCACACTCAGAAGCGCCATCTGTCGGCGATTATTGCAATAATTTTTTTTATTGTTTCATTCTTCTTCCCCCCTTCTCGAATAGTAAGTGTACCGATTTTGGTTTCATTCCTGTTATTCCTTCAAGCTACAGACAGCTCCAAATAGAGATACTTATATTATAACCACCCGGTATATTTTTTACATATATTGATTGAGTTTTTGTTCATTAACCTGTAACTGGCAAACAACTTTATTTTTGTAGCGAACTACAACTACAACTGATTTATCGAAAATGCAGTTAACTAAAACTACAACTACTTGTTTTAAAAAATAGCAACTACAAACTACTTTTCAAAAGTAGTCGTTACTTCGTCACTTTTAGATTTTGTCAAAGGATTCAATTTAAACTTGAAATTGGGGACACTGATTAAGTTTATTGTAGTGGCCCCTATTTATATCACGTTTGCCGGGATAAAATCAAATAAATGCGATAAAACCGAGGGCAATAAAAAAATAAGAAAGATAACACAAAAGAAAATGTTTTGTGTTATTCTCTGAAATGTTACTTTAAGCACATATTACTCGTTATATGCCGACCACAGAAATTCAATATTATTTTTTTTCTGTCATAATGTTAAAAATAATAAATCGGCAAGTAAAGCAATTCCACAGAAAGAACACGTCACTAAAGCATGAAGATCACAATAATCAGTAAGTAGACACATGCTCCCAGCAAGAAAATTAATTTCTTTGATTTGGATTTTGGCACTTGAATTTACCATGATAAAATGCATGACGTCATACGATGCAATGCAAATTGCTGCAGCTGAGTTGGTGACTTTCGCAAATTCTTGCGCAGAACACGGTTTTCACAAAAGAAGCAAGTTTCTATTACGCGAATACAAGAATAACACATTTCCACCCCCCTGGAATAGCGTTAGAAGTAGCATCGCTCTTCGCTACAAACTACTGATTTTTTGTATCGCACTATTCGAAATTACATTGAAATAAATCAATGAATATTCGTAACAGCCCAGTGGTTAGGGACTGAAAAAGTGCTGAAATCGTAATTAATTAGGGGAAAGCTGGAAATTCTTCTAATCCCTTTAGTTTAGGTCTGTAATGAACATACTAAGTTTTTTTACCTCGTGTTAGGTGAGCTTTAACCGCTGTGTACAGATTTATAATCGGAAAACAAATTTTTTCTTTTACATTATCATAACAGTATATCAAAACAACCAACTCTATCGAAAATATTGTCTATACAAATGTTGTAGATCTTAACATTCTGAGTAAAATGAGTACCCACTTAATAACCTTGTTGAACATTAAGCTCACAACTCTATATCAAGGTTTTTCCTAAATTACTAATCAAGAGTTTTAAGCCAGGACAAATCAAGTTAACAATCCATCCTACCTCAAATTTTTATATTTTTTGAAAGTATCCTAGTATAAGTATAGATTATTTTTGAAAAAGTGCAGCGAATAGAATAAAGATATAGTGGTTGGAACTACATATATCACAAATCACAACCCGGTAATCAAATGATTAACAGAGAAAAACATCACTCGAAAGCTTCAGCTATATTTAAGAGGGAGATAGAAAACAACAACATTCATGTTAAGCACTTATTATTTAACATAATATCTGAAGTAATATTATATAAAATAAAAAAACTTTTATATCAATTTAATTTTTTTAATCTTGAAGGTGTGTTATAATTATCAATGTCAGTTTGTTACTTGTCACTTTCCTCCACGGGCACCAGGTCACACTCTACCTCCAGTCAACTTCAACTGAAATTACCTTCTCCATCATGATATCTATTTCAGCCTCTTAGTTGGCTAAGTTAGTAGTGCTGTCATCATCCGCCTGAAAGTTGGTACATGCTTGCCCTTTGCAGTGGTAGCAAATTGTAGAATAATTTATGCCAGATTTACTATAGCTGAAAGCCAAAGTACACCTTTTTTACACTTGCATGATATCATAGAAAGGAGACTGGAGAAGGTGGTTCCTTGTGAGTGGTGACTGGGAACAACACTTGTTTGTTTTTTAACCCCAATCGAAAGTATTTTTGGCAAATCTACTCTAAAGTTGAACCTATAGGTATGCACGGGAAGGGTGTTCACGTGCAGCTGCTGAAATGGAGGGGCAGACGCTAAATTGGAGTTATTTTTTATCTGATTTTTGAAAAAGGCGAAATCTCAAATAATCTAATGTTTCTTTGTTTTCCTTTCCTCCATACAATTCTATCAAAAATATGTCTTATGCTTCAACGATGTCATAAGGATAAACATTATCATCACGGAAAATGTTCATAACTTGTTGCAGTACAGTAGTGTCGAGAATTTTCACAATGATTTTCTTCCCCTGTCTAAAATGAGCGGCTGTATAGTATCACAACCACTGACTGCATGAAGAAACAAAATGTTATTTCTTATGTGTGGAGCAATGTTCAGAGTTGCTGGACAATGTAAAGCATCTTCTCTTTTATTTCTTCCAGTCTTCAAGAAGAAAATGTCTTTGGAAGTAGTGGATAATGACATCATTAGCAAGAGGTCGATACCTTCACCAACTATCACAACACATTGTGATCCGTTTTCCATTTCCAAAGCAGTTTTAATTATTAAACAGTCAGATTGCTTCACAACATAACATTCTTTTTGAAACTGCATACATAACATGCTTATAATTATTCTTTTTATCATTTGATAGAAATTTTTCTTAAGACATAGTGAATGACATCAACTCATCAAACATGACCAGTTATGTGTGTCTTTGTTTGTTTGATAGAGTCTGCGAATTTTGTATTTTTTGCTGCAATAGCTTCAAAATAAATATAAAAAATTATTGTGGCCCCGCATTGAAGTGCCTTTTGTCATAATCAACATATTTTTGCAGGATGGAGAAAAATCAATCATTTGACTGCCACATCACACGCTGCAACAGAAATCCACCATCAATCCCATGACAAGTGCAATTGAAATGTACAACATCAGTCGTATTAGAAAATAAGCCATAAAATACTGACTTGATCTTACGCAGTCCTCTTTCATCAAATTAACACTTTTTAATTGCTCATATTTTAAAATTAAATTTACTTATTATATTAAAGAATTTTATTGCAGATTTTAAATTTACAGCAGTATACTTTGAATAAGACTTCCAGGTTTAAAACCTTCAATAATAAAAACTTAATGACATAACAATGTTTCTTCTGTTTTTTTTCTTTTTTTAGTGATTAATTTATAAATTGATTGGTTCTGAAAGAAATAAAAATATGCAACAGTTAAGCTAAGCTATTTAGGGGGGGAAATTTGGTTTTTCTTCTAAAATTAATAGATCAATTGCATTTTTTATTTTTATTTTTTTCCAAACGATCAAGTGAATTTATAGTATAGCTCCTGCCAAAATTACTACAAAAAGTACTGAAATCACTTCAGTAGCTATCGAGAAAAATATACATGAATGTCAGCTGTTTTACATGTTATTCCGCAATTGTTATCATAATCCTCAAATTTTAGTTTTAAAAGAACAAAGATTATGAATACTTTTCTTCAATATTCCGAAGTTTTTAAGCGTTTATGAATTTAACTTAAAATGCTCGTATACCTGCCCCCTATAATCTATTTAAATCACAAAAACATTATAGCCCGCTCCGTAACATATTGAAGTTTTAAAATCGTGCTATTTGTTGACCTTGAATTCCCACTAGAATCAAGACTCCCGCACTCGCATTTGTTCGCTCCTCCACAACCTTCCCCTCCCCCAGTCCTGCCACTTTATTTCAACCTCTTTAATTCTAATATGTACGTAGTTTAATTCACTCTAAATAATAATACTACGTCACATCAAATACTACCCCATATTTCAAATACAATATCGACAATATCAAGCAATATTCTCCATCATTTATGAATCATTTTTTAAATATGCTTAACATTAAAAAAAAAAAGCAATATTTTAGTTATTAATTTGCTCGTAGCGGCTAAAGCTCCAAAATAAAGCCCTACAATAGTTACAAAAACGTTATAAAAACGCAAGTATATAAAAATTGAAGGTAGGGTAGACTTACAACTTGGCTGTATTCGCTTCAAGCTCTTGCTTAGCGATTTAAGCAAAATTTTGATATAAAACTATGAGATTAATGTTCAAGAAAGATATTAAGTGTGGTTACTCATTTTACTCAGAATTTTACGCTCTACAACATTTTTATAGACAATGTTTTTGATAGAGTTGTTTGTTTTGAGATACTGTTTAATGTAAAAAAAAACGTGTTTTCCTATTATAAATCTGTACACAGCAGCTAAAGTTCACCTAGCACGAAGAGGGAACTTAGTATGTTCATTACCGACCTAAACTAAAGGTTTTAAAACAATTTCCAGCTTTCCCATAATTAATTCTGAATTCAACCCCCTAACCACTGGACTATAAGTAAAAAGATGCTAATCAGAGTGATTATACTTGGAGCGTTCTCAGTACGTTTTTAAAACGGTTTTTTCTCGTGTTAAATTTGTTAACGCACACTTGGGCAACTTTGAACTTTTGCAGGTTAAAAAGCAGACAAGAGTTGCAAGGAAACCAGCTACTAGTACTTCATACGCTTTTTTTTTTACCGTTTGAAGCAACATTTATTTTATTTTTCCTCCCGTTTAAAAGCTTTCTCATTACTTAAATCTTTTGTATTAAGACTAAAGCTCTAACGAACATAAAAAGATAAATTAAAAATTTTAAATAAGCAGTACGAATTAATATTTTATAATAGCTATAGCTGGACATCGAATGCGAAGTTTTGTACAATTGGCCGCTATTTTCAATCGCTAAAGTTCTTCCATTTATCTGCGCAGGCTATGTAAGGGCTTTGGGGCTAATGGTGCACTATGATGATTGACAAAGAAAATGAAAGAATTTTTAGAAAATGACTGCCTTAGTAAATTGAAAGCGATTGAAACTCAGAAATTTTGTTTTGAAAAAAATTCGTTAAATAGAAATTAATATTCGTTATTAGATTTTTTTTCTTTCTGATGTCATTTTTATTGAAAATCATGGTTCCAAAGAAAATTTCGCTAAATATAAGTTGAACTGCGTTTATTAAATACTTTTGTTGCTGTTGTTGTTCAATAGTTTATTAAAAAATCAAAACTCATTCTAATGCATTTGAAATAACCCAAACAACCATTACTAAAACACAAAGAATATAATTTTACCTTTATGAGAACATCCGATATGATATCAAGGGAAGATTTAAACACCGCATCGTCCTGTAAAGGCGTTGTTATGACTAGATCTACCAAGCTCTGTAAAAGAAGATGTGTATAAATAAATGAAGCGTTCAGGTGAAAAACAAAATAACTAATAAAATGCAAGTTTCGACATATTCAAGATTCAAGTTTTCTGAAATTGTTTTTACAACATATCCGCTATGATTGCTTTCTATAAAACAGATAAAGACTGGACCTTCATTTAGATATGTGCAGCACCTTTTTGTCTGATGTTATTCTATTGGACTAATAGAATTTTAATAACAAAGATTCGTAGCACTATAATTTATCTTTGGTTATGATGGCATTTATTGAGTAATAAATAAACCTTGTACTTTTTAAAAGGTTGTCAGAATGCAGTTAAATAATTTAACATAAAAATCAGAAAAAAATGTCAATTACCATGATTTAAACCCGAGCCCATTAAATTTCATAGTTGCCATAGATTCATATTAACACTATATAAAGTGCGTGTGTTCAAATGTGGGCTTATATTTGCAAATCACGTTAGTACCATCATTTCCTAGCGCTTCTACTAGATAAAACTAACTCAGAAAATTATAGCTAAACCTGCTTATTTTTAGAACTGCATCTATCTTTAAAATTAAGGAAAAATTTTAAAGTATATATTATTGTTATAAAAGTCTTAACAGTTTAATAATTTAACAATATGTTAAGATTAAAAACGACGAATCAGTAATTAAATAGGCGAAAATATGCTGAAAAGTTAATTTTTTATTGTAGAAAAATCAACATCGTTTATACTTGATAGTATGTTTTCCTCTCCCATTCCTCCGACTACCCAGTGGTACAGCGAAGGACAGTTTTGGGGTTAAAAGCCCTCCTAGAGCTAAAACAGATACAGTTATTGCCGCTTATATGAATCATTGGTTAATAAAATTAGTCATTTTTATGAATCAGGCAAAACCAAAATCATTATTGGTATTTTTATTTTAATCGCGATCTATCGCTTTATTGAATCAAATTTTATTCAATAAACGTGATTCATTAAAAGAGCGGTTATTGTACTTAAAATTAGAAAAACCGCATTATAGATACAAGTGAAAAAGGGTCACTTCTTTGCAATATTCTTTTAAAAGAACTTTAATTAAAGGATAATGTTGGTTAATAAATATCGGCATGCTTTGCAGAAATTGGATCGTACTGGACCCAGAGATTATGAAAACATAAACAGTACGTTCTGGGACAGGGTCGAATATTTAGCTTTTAGAAGGGGCCGAGCGCGGCCAATAAAGCTTTTGTAGAAGTCTGAGCAAAACTTTTATCTTTTATAACAGACTAGGCGGAGTCGGGAACCAGGCTATGAAATTTCGATCCATGCAAACCTCTTCCCCTGTAAAGTAGAAACTTTTAATGAAAATTAAAAAAAAAAATAAGAACAGAGTACTCAATAGCTTAAAAGCACCACACAGAAATGACATTGTGCAGTCATAAAATGGCACTCTGTGCACAAAAAAAAAATAAAACCCAATTTGGGTCGAAAGATTCTTAGGTATGTGCCCAAATTGGGCCATGCCTGTTTCGGTTACCACTGTGTATAATTACCACTGTGTACACCTCCACCCTAAACGCTTTTGCCACTATAGTTCAGGGCTTCTTCTTACAGAAGTCTATTTGATCGTGGAATACCTCGATAGAAAAGGAATAGCACACGGTGGCTTAACATTAGAGCTTATCATAAAAAAAGATACATTAGCTTTGTGAATATTTTAGTTGCTTGGCTATACTATGGTCTTTGGTTTAACGTGAGAGCGACAGCACCCCGATTTCAACGAACCAACCCGGAAAATAACGATTATTGACTAAAGAAAAATGTCTGAAATAAATTATGCAAAAAAAGAAATATATATATTCATTCTAAAAACAGAATATTTCAAACAAACAGGTTTTATTTGCATTTAAACAGAAACCAAAATTATAGAAAAAAAATAATTAAATAGAGAAACATATACCATATTTAAAAGTAAATCTTGGCTACTTATAATTTTGTAAATTAAGATTTTAAAAGAGAGATTTTGTAAGCGAGAGTTCATTTGATGAATTTTAAAATTATGAAATCTCAGTGGGGAATCACTGCATCAGCATCACCATGCAAACATGATAATTATTTCTGAGCCTAATCTCCACAAATTTATTTTAAATTCCATTTACGGACCGTAACTACACATTCGGTTTCAAACAAAAATGTTAGTCAATATTAACCTTAGAAGACCTTAGTCTTAAAACGATTTCATCGTTCGAACTTCAGTGTAAGATTCATATCTATAATCCATACTTTTTTAAACTCCTCTCTGAGAGATTATACATTGATACCTTTCATATAAGAAAATTTGCATAAATCGGCCCTGAGGGTCAGTTCGAATTAGCATGTACCACATAATTTAGGCACTGGCCACTCATGGATAATTCAGTACACCCTTCCAGTGCCTCAGCAGTCCGAGGATTCATTAGTGCCCCCAAGCGAAACCTCCTTGCATCAGATGACGTGTCCCAGCTGCTATCATGTGATTACCGTAGGTACAGACCTTAAAAGAAGTTTGGCCCCTAACCTCAATAAAACATAAAGTTGTATAAACTTCAATTTATTGCGCTGTATTTGTTCCTAAATGCGACTTTCTGTCGCGACAGCCTCATAAAATAGCATTTAGCTGGCACAGTAATTATTCCATAAAAGTACTGTACAATAATAATGCTTGTTGCTAAGGGCTTGTGTTCCCACATTCTAAATAATTATAATAATAATGTAATGCTCAGAGCAGAAGATGTATAAAAAAGTAATAAACAGTCAATACCAATAATAACAATATAATACTAGTACTAATAATACATAAATATAATCCCTGTAATTAAAAGGTGTAACAATATTCATTAAGTAAAATAAATTCACAAGAAAGGAATTAAAAATTTAAAAAAATGGAGGAATCTGCCAGCACTTTGGAAAGAAATAAAATAATACTAGTGACATTCAGGTTGTTAAAAGAAAAAAAAAAAAGACGGACAAACTGTAACGAGATTGTAGAGCAAACTACAAGAAATAGGAAATCAGAGACCCAATCCATTTATTCAAACAACAGTACACGATATCTACTTCAAGCCAAACCCTGATATTTATGCAGATGTTTAAAAATAATGAAGGTATTTTAACTAAATTTTTAGCAGACTTACCTTGCTCACGATATCATGAAAAATGCCGGAATTGCGCAATAATTCTATCAGTGACATCGTGTGGAATTTCAACGACATTCCGAAATATGGAGCACCTAGTTCAACGCTGTTTGGACGCGAATGATGGTAACTTTCACCATTTTATGTGACATAGTTACATTTGAGATACAGCGTACAGAAAGGTAAGTCTATTGAAAATTTCGTTGAAATGGCTTCATTATTGATAAATTTATGACAAAAAATTCGTGTTTGGCTTGGAGTGAAACACTTTGAGTTTTTAATTGATCAAATGGTTTGCAACTTTGTTTTCCTAAACAAAATTTATTTACTGTAGTGTGTTTTTGCATCTCTTAAAGTTTGTCTTATCTTTGTTGAAATAATTTTCAGAAATATGACATTTCTCCTATGTTATTTCATTGCTGCATTTTACGTTTTGTAACTCTAGTTAGTAAACGCTGTTTAAATGAATCATGTCTAACGTAGTTGCAGACCAGTGATTCTAATAAGCGGCGATTACTGTACTAGCTATCAATAACTAAAATAGAGCCGAATTCTGGCTGAGACACTGGCACCACCCGTTTTTTCTTCAGGATTTTTTTTTTCTGTATTACTCCGCTGTTAATCGGGATTTTATTTAGAGTGGGACAAAGAAGTTATTGTAAAAACATTATATTTATGACTACCAAGCTCTAAATTATAGAATAATCTAGTTGTTTGTAAAAAAAAACTAGAGCTGATTGAAGTCTATTATACAGGGTGCCCCTGAACTCATGGACCAGACTGTCAGGGGTGATAGAACACGTCTAGAGAAGCTCAAAACACCATACAATGCACGATCGTAACTAAAGCAGTGAAATGCCACAGGACGCTGTCTGATTGTGGAAAGAACCATGTTTACAACACAATTAGGATTTCCACAGCACTCACGCCATGCATGAAATGCATGTTCATCTTTTCTGATTGGTAAAACCAGCCATCCATTTTGCAATCCACTGTAAAAATGACGATGAGTGTGAAACACCAGCGCTTTGTGTGTTTAATGACAGCGCTATCTAGCGATTCGCAGATTGCGATACGCCCATGCATTGAGTGGCGAAAATAGCTTGTTTAGATGTGTTCTATCACATCTTAAAATTTTTGCCCATGAGTTCTGATTCACCCTCAAGGTCTCTGAAAAAAAATTGGTCCAATTTAAAATACCCCCCCCCCCCACACACACACACACACACTCACTTTTTCTCTTTTGAGCTACTTACTTTGAAATTTCTTTATTTCTTCTTCTAATTTTAATTTATATTAGCATCCTAATTCTTAACACTATTCAGTGTAAATAAAATCAGATTGTCATGTGTTAGATATTGCGAGAAAACAGTTTTCTCCACAATCAGAAAGCACCCTGTAGCGCTTCACTGCTTGAGTCACGACCATGCATTACATAGTGTTTTGAGCTTGTCTAGGCGCATTCTATCCCCACAGTTTGGCCCTTGAGTTCAGGGATACCCTGTATTTATAAATCTATTTTTATCTTATGTAAGGCGCTTATAGAGAAAACACAGTTTTGTTTTGTTTTTCTCCATGATCAAGTGAGTCATCATTTCTTGTCATGATATGGAATTTCCAACAAAATTGTATGCCCCTTTACATGTTAAAAAATGCTTTAGAGTTTCATGTATGTTAACTTTTATAATTCGTAAATAATATTATGTATAAATATCAAAATAACTTTGAACTTTGAAAAAGTTAAAATGGAACTTTTTATTTTACCTTTTAAAATAATCACACGGATTCAATACTTACTTTAAGTTCTTTGAGCAAAATTTCGGGTCTTGTACAAGAACACAGCACTTTCTTGAATCTGAATATACTTCTCTGTGAAGAAAATGTAAATAAAAATTAATTTAATATTAAATTAATATTATTGTGAAGAGTACATACACAGTTTGTTATATTAGTTTTAAGGGGTCACGGGAATCTTACTTTTTCACTGAAGGCGCAATTTAGCACCATGTCACATTTAATTTTATTTATGATTCCCTATAAAACACAAACGCATGAAATTTTTACACTGATAGCTTAATATTATTTCGATGTAGCATACTTTTTTCAATATTCTACAACTGATATTTTACTTTGTTTAATTTTCAGTAAAAATTTAAACTTGTTTTCTGACTTACATCCATTCTGCGCAACATTTCTCAAAAATTGATAAACCTATTTGTATGAAACTTGTCAGACACATTCATTTGGATGCAAAGAATGCTTTATACTTCAAATTTAATATTATAATTGCATTGGTTATTTAAAATTAGCATTTTTTCAACAAAAAATATAATTTTTTCAAAATTTTATAACTTAAATAAAAAAAATACGTATTAAATTGTTTAAAATTGAAGTATACGTTCAAGGTACATTAGCTTTACATCGTCATCGATGTTATTTGGGACTCTACTCTGTTAAAAATTTGCAGCAAACTGGCCAGTCATTTGACCGTTTTTATAGAAAATGGTTACATAACTGTAATTTAACTCTATTCTGACCATTATAGGAAATATTATGGTCCGAATACAGTTAAATTACGGTCGTGTAACCATTTTCTACAAAAACGGTCAAATGACCGGACACTTTGCTGCAAATTTTTAACAGTGTAGAACCAATAGTTTTGTTACAGTCTTCTACGCAAAGTCAAAAGGAATTTTAAAATTTTTATCAAAATTAAACCTAAAAAAAGTAAAATATCAGTAGTAGAATATTGAAATAATTATGGTACATCAAAAAGATATTAAGCTATCAGTGGTAAAAATTTTATGCATTTGATTTTTGTAGAGAATCAGAAATAAAATTAAATGTGACATGATGCTAAATTGCACCTTCAATGAGACCTTCAAGACTCTCAAGACCACTTAATAAAAAGATTGTACACTGCAAAAAATAATTGTTGATTTTACAGTATAAAACTGGGCGCGGTAGTGTATTACTGCTTGCGCGGCAGCGTATTACTGCTTATTTTACGGTTTAATACTGTTAATTTTACGGTATAATACTGGCAGCTGGAGTGCCAGTTTTATACTGTAAAATCGACAATTATTTTTTGCAGTGTACAATCATAATATGCTTATACAATGCAACAGCGAACACCGAAAGAATTCCATAAACTAAGAAAAAGAGCTTAACACTAGAACTGCCATGAGCCGTCATTTTGACGGTTACCAAATGAATATATTCCGATTCGAACCAGAAATTTCTTTTTTAAAATAAATTAAATATAAAACCAGTGGCGTAGCTACATATTCATCGCCCTGGAGCAAGTAAAGTTGGTGCGCCCTCTTGTCACTCGAAATAGTTCAGCTCAATTTTGTTTTGAGATTAAAAATAACACATTCTTATTTTGATTTTAAAACCTACTTTTATTTGAAAGTCGAAATATTTTAACAGCCAAATATTCAACGTATTAAATATAAATAATAATAAAATGGATTATAATTCTTTAAGTATGAATTATCTACCAATATTTGCTGCGAATTGGGCAGGATTTCCGTTTTGAATGCGCCCATGGGTCAAGTAAAATCAATGCGCTTTAATATCTGATTTTCCTTTCAAGCGTTTCGAAGAACCATAAAATACTAATAAAATAACCCACTATTGTCAAGAGTTTTTTGTTGTTACATTTCGTATGTAGATGAAACACATTTTTCCGTTTTCAGTGCCGATAAATACTGAAATTTCATAAAATTCAAACTTTCATAACTCGGTAAGTTTTGGTTGTTCAAAAAATAAATTAATGTTTTTTTACCTTTATTTATATATCTGATTTTTATTTTAAAAAATGCAAATATTTTTACAGATCTTTTTTAGTTCTTTCTAATTTTGCGCGCTTAGGATTCGTGCGGCTGGAACAGTTTGCTCCAACTGCTCCACGGTAGCTACGCCCCTGTATAAAACTCACAGAAACACGATAAATGAATAAGTTAAGTAGTTTTAAATAAAATTTCTGGTGTGAAATAGTTTAAAAAAACTTAGTTAAAATTTCCGGTAGTTCTAGTGTTAACGATATTCGCGCACAGTATTATTTTTGCAAATAAAACAATCATTTACTAATTTGTTGATAATGATTAGCTTTATTAATGCCAAGTCTATTTTTATTAAAATTTCTCTGGACCAATCATTTATATTTAACTGTGTGTCGCTACTCTCTTGAAAGATAATCTAGGCTGAAATAGACAATAAACTACCGCATCCGAATCAAGAAAAAGCCAATATATTATATTTTTTAAATAACAAATCTTATCTTTAGATTAAATCACACAGAAATCTACTAAAACGAGAAAAAAATTGATAAAACATCATAAAAACTTTTAAAAGGTAAGGGTTTCGAAAGGATAAATTCTCCTTCAGGCTAAGAAAATGTTCTAAGTTAATCAAGCAGAAGCAAAAAGAAATAATAATAATAATAATAATAGAAAGCTTAGAAAGCCTATGCATTTAGAGTAAATTAATATTTTTCTTAGTGATCAAAATGATCAAACTATCTGAACAACAGCACAAAAATAAAACATCATCAAAGCTGGAAACAGTATAAAAGTTATTGAATGATGGGGGGGGGGGGGGGATTTCACATGTTCCAGTGTCATTAGCTTATTCATTTAACAATAACAATAAGGTGCGTACATTCCTCAGAATTTCCAAGGAGTACAGCAGCCCTAATTTTAGATTAAAAAGTGTCTATTTAATATTTAACCACAGAATTTATAATCGCCACATTTCATCGTAGAACGCAGAATTTGTACTTTTTTCTGTGATTAAATAAGAAGAAAATTCTATATAAAAATTGTGGTAGGACTGTATGCAACCTGTAACAATTTAACAATATCTACACTGTTTCTAAAGTTAATTAAAAGACATCGAGTGTCAGTAAATGTTATCGAATTTCAGAAATAAATGCTACACTGCAAAAAATAATTGTTGATTTTACAGTATAAAACTGGCACCCAGCTGCCAGTATTATACCGTAAAATTAACAGTATTAAACAGTAAAATAAGCAGTAATACGCTGCCGTGCAAGCAGTAATACGCTACCGCGCATGCGCGGTAGCGTATTACTGCTTGTATATTAATCCTTTAATGTAAGTATATTAATCCTTTCATCTCTTTTGTCGAGTGTGATTCGAGTAACGCTTGTTTCTACACTGCAAAAATGCGCGGTAGCGTATTACTGCTTGCACGGCAGCGTATTACTGCTTATTTTACTGTTTAATACTGTTAATTTTACGGTATAATACTGGCAGCTGGGGTGCCAGTTTTATACTGCAAAATCAACAATTATTTTTTGCAGTGTAGCTATTAAAGGAACATTGTTTAAACGATAAATACTATGGTTGATAATATTTTCAAAGTGGTCCTCTTTCAAATGGCAACTTAAAAGTGTCTTCTATTTATTATTATTATTATTATTATTATTATATATTTTTAGTTTATTACATTTATTCAATACTGTATAATATTTATGTACATTACAATTGTTAAACAGATCTATTTTTGTGCCCAAACTTGGTTATGAGATTGGAAAGTTTTAAGTTTTAATTTGTGAATTCTTGCGAAGGATTCATTAATAAAAAATGCTCGAATATATCACTTTTTTTTTTTTTTTGACCTTTTTTATTGACGTTCCTATTATCTTATATTGGTATTCTATCCCCCAAAAATACCTTATTTATCTTGTAAACGGAAGATTTCTTTTTTAAGTATGAGTGAATTTAACAGGGTTTCTACAGTTTTAGGGAAAATAACAGTATTCTCTTATACGAAAACTCCACTTATGGAACAATGTATACTTAACCGCATGGATTACCTAGTTGCGGAGAAACTTTACATCCAGTATATAGGTAAGCGACTTGTAAAGCAATAGGGAGCCGTAAAAAAAAAAAATTAAATTTTAGTAAAGACCTACGTTAAAAGAAAAAGTTTAAAAAATGAATAAACGAAAATAAAAGTATTAATCGGGCGATTTCATATGGCAAGTTTTGTCTAAATAAATACTGGTAGTTTTCTGGCCTACACTGAAAAAAAAATAGTGTTGATTTTATAGTATAATACTAGCATACCAGCTGCTAGTATTATACCGCGAATACGCGGCAGCGTATTACTTCTTATTTTACTGTTTATTACTGTTAATTTTACGGTATAATATTGGCCGCTGGGGTGCCAGTATTATACTGTAAAATCAAAACTTTTTTTTTTTTTTTTTTGCAGTCTAAAGAAGGTCTCAAATTGACCATATCAAAATGTATTTATGTCAAATTAGTAATTCTTTTAAAATTACGAAATTTAAATTTTTATACGGTCCATGATTCATATACGTTGTATTTAGAAAACATTTCTCTATGCTCTACACACGTTTAATGACAGAAAACGTTAAAAATACTGAAAAAAAAAAAGTTTATTGTACGGTATAATACTAGCATCCCAGCTGTCAGTATTATACCGTAAAATTAACAGTAATAAACAATAAAATAAGCAGTAATACGCTACCGCGCATGCGTGGCAGCGTATTACTACAGTTTTTACTCTTTATTACTGTTAATTTTACAGCATAATACTGGCAGTTGGGGTGCTATTATACCGTATAATAAACTTTATTATTATTATTTTTTTTTGTAGTCTAGAAACCCTGTTTAACCAATCGTATCAAATATATTGGGGAAAGTTCTGAGGTATACTTCTGTTGAGATTATGTTGAAATGTTTGAATGTCACCAGAATTTACAAAAAAATTTATTTCAAAATATGTAAAAGCAGTTTCTTCACGTACATTATAAAAGCAAAGTTTTATTTCAAAATTCTGTTGGAATGTGGCAGTTTTGGATTCAAAATCTGTAAAAAAAAAACCGTAAAACTTTCCAAATAACCTATATTTTATCTACACTAAAATTACAAAGAAGTCGTGTTTGTTTGTGTGTTTGTTTTTTCGTAGGGTGTAATCTCTGGAACTACCAAACCAATTTCAAAAATAATGGTGGTAAAATGATGGCGATAGACTCTGCTCCGATATAGGCTATAGTTTATGTTGATACCACTACCCCCAACGGGGTATAGGAGCAAAAGCATTATAAAATTGCGATTTTTGTGATATTGAAGGGGCTAGAAACTTGAAATTCGGCATGGTGCTTACTTTTAAAATGTAAATGCTCGCTAAGAACAGTTTCTAAAAAATTCTAAATTGAAATGAGCGGAAAACGATCTTAAAACTTTCTAAATTGCTATTTATATGCAATTATTAGGGATAGAAACTTGAAATTTGACAGTTCTGTTACTTTTAAGACGTAAATGTTTACATAAAACAGTTTTTTTTAATTCGAAATTTAAAAGGGCTTAAGAGAAAATAAGTTCTAAAATCTGAGATATTGTTACATCTAGAAAATTGAAATTTTGCATGCTGGTTACTTATAAGATGAGAGGTTTGTTAAGAATGGTTTTAAAATGTTTAAAAATATTAAATGAGTGGAAAACGTTCTAAATTAAAATTTATATGAATGTATTAGGAATAGAAACTTGAAATTTGACGTCGCTATTATTTTTAAAGCGTAAATGCTCGCACAGAACAGTTTTCAAACATTTGAAATTAAAAAGGGGTGCAGGAGAAAGAACCGTTTTTTTGGAGGAAATTTGAAGGAAACTTATGTGAAAAATAAGACTTACCTTCCACAGTAAAGAATGCAACCACTGTTCTCTCATATAACTGTTTGACACCTATAAAAATCACAAAAAACAGGCTTAATTACAATTCTTTCACTTTATAATTTGTTATAATTTAATAAACAAATATACTTAAGGAGATGAGTACATAAAACCCATTTTTAGCCACAAGTTGGACCAAAAATTTCTTTCTCATTTTCTGTAAGATGCTTTGAATGATTCGTGTTTAACCGTTCGGGTAGCTCAGTAGGAAGAGCATTGGCACGGCAGGCCAAGGTACCTAGGTTCGAGTGCTGGCCTTGAAATATTTCATTCTGTTGGAATAAACCTCAACTATGATACTCCAACCATTGAATACGATTTACATAGTTGAAAAAAAAATTCCTCTGTTCATTATGACCTAATTACTTGGTATACATGAGTTTCCGTGTTATATCACACTTACATCATCTAAATGCTACAGTTAGAGCTCGGATGAATGAAATTAACGCTGCAGTTCGCATCCATATCCAACAGATAAGAGTGAATAATGCCAGCCAGGATATCGTTCCGGTAGCTCAGTAGGAAGAGCATTGGCACGGCAAGCCAAGGTACCCAGGTTCGAGTCCTGGCCCTGAAATATTTTGTTCTGATGGAATAAACCTCAACTATGATACTACAATCATTGAATATGAATATGCTTTGAATGTTTCGATAAAACCTATAATTTAAATTTACTAGTTATTCGGCGTTTCCCAACCTGGGGTACGTGGCGGACCAGTTAGAGATACATAAAAATCACATCGGTAATGGCGGAAAATGCAAAAAATAAAAGGTTGCAATGAAATTTCAAGAAAAAAGTTTTCCTAAAGAATGCAACCACTGTTCTCTCATATAACTATATGACATCTGTGAAAAATACACAAAACAGGCTTAATTACAATTCTTGAACTTTATAACTTTATAATTTGGTATAATTTAATAAACAAATATATTTAAAGAAATAAGTACATAAGCCACTGGTTTTTTTTTTTTTTTTCTTAACCAAAGATTTAAAAATAAAATTGTGTTAAAACTTTCTGGTACAAATATTCTGGTACAAAAAATATCCCACCGCCCTTCAAAGGGTGGCTGAAAATTAGTTGAAGAGACTTGTCATTTTAACCCCTTGAGGGGCACCAGTATATAATATATACCACTTTTTAATATATAACTTTTCCACCAGTATTATTAAATAGAAATATTTATTATTGTTTTTTGCAGATTGAGAAGGTAAAAATTCATTATTTAAATTTACTGGTGTCAAAACATCGCAAAATGTAGCATTTTTAGACCACGTGCTTGCCCTCCAAGGGGATAAACCACTATGCAATTAGCGGCACCTATACGTGCCTTATATGGTGCACAAAATCCTAGAATTTGAACACCAGTATGTCATACAATAATTTTCACCTTATCCAGTCGTCGATTTTCAGTGATTAATTAAAGCAAAAATTTCTATTTGGAAAAGTAGTGCCTAAAAATTAAAAAAAAAAGCAATGGGACATTAGTTGTGGAAGGTTTAATATCTTTTTAAGTCCTTTTCGGTATAAATAACAGTTCATATTTTAAATAAAAATTGTATGTTTCAGGGGAGGGTGGGTGGATCATGATTTTAGAGACGCTTGGATGGGGGTGGGGCTAAAATAAGGTTGAGAACCATTGCTATAGAGCAACTAATAAAAAAAGACCAATCGAATATCTTGAAAATTCATAAAAATATATCGGTGATATAGCGAGCTGAATTTCGGTTGCCTTCGAAATGTAGTCGGACGATAAGAGATTTTCCATAAATTGTCATTTTCGATTAACTGACTTCCAACAAAGGAGTTAGTATTTACTGAATGTCAACGAGTAGCTTTGGAACGAATGCTTCGATTTTTATAATTCTTTGTAATAGGCTCGTTCTAGTGGTTTTCCAAGAAAAATAAAAGCATCAATAAAAAATGAAAATGAAAAACATTAAACATTGAAAATGGCAATTTGTGGAAAATTCCTTATTATATAGCTACTTTTAGAAAGCAATTGAAATTCAACTCAATCTATCGTCGATATCTTTCTGAGTTTTCACAATATTCGAATGGTCTTTTATATGAGTTGCTCTATAGAGTTGACTACCAAACCATGAAAAAAAAAAAACTTTGGTATCGTTTGCGCATATGCAGTCAAGCTGAAGCGCCTTCTACCTGCAGAATTTGAAAATTATGAAAGCTTCTCATATAAATTGTATTTATTGGCCTTTTTTTTTTTAACGGCCGTCTTACAGATATGCCTTTTGAAATTTAGAGGCCATTCGAGTATGTAGAATAATAAATCCACTTACTTGCAACAGGAGAGAACCATCTGGTATGACAATTCTTATGCAAAATCTTCCGCACGAATCCCATCTAGCCACCGGGTAGATATCATGGATGTTCCGGTAAGGAATGGGATCTTCCATGAAGCCACCAGGCTGCAACAAAGAAAATGCATCTAATGAGAAAAAACGATAAAACAAACATTTAAAACACATCTATCTATATTAAAAAGCAAACACATGTCCGTGAGTAACGCTGACGTCATATTGACGGTGACATCACCTAACCAATAAATTTCGCTTTTTCTACAGTTTAACTTATTTCTAAACTTCACACAATTTAAATTTTTACACCGTCGAATAAAAAAAAAAATACACTTTCGAATTCAATTTTTTTTTTTTATGTTTTTTAATTTACTGATTTTTTGTGGATTTTAAAATAATTTGCAAGCATTAGATGGAAGATCAACCCATTTGCACATAAAACAATGAAAATAATTCAGCATTTGTTTGTATCCATGTTAATATTCTATAACTAAATTGTCAAACGAAATCAAAACTTTACAAATATATGAATAAGTAAATAAATAAATATATAAATAAAGCACGAATTTAAAAATTACGTAATCGAACTACGCGTTTAATCTCTGAAATAATCAAAATCACAAATGTTGCTATAATAAATTAGAGGTGCAACGTAGCTCGCGAAAACCTACTATGAACTATCGATGAAATTCGCAATTTTTTCATCAACTAATTGACGAAATTTTTTTCTGATTTACAACGTTGAAACTCATGATTTTTTCTGAAATACATTGACGAAATTCGCGACTTCTTTCACAACCGATTGACAAGGCTCACGTTTTTCTTTTTCCTTTTTTCGCGAGAAACTGGCGAAATTAGCTTTTTGACGAAATTCCCGATTTCTTCGCCATTCGCGATTTCTGCATCGTGTCCGATTAGCCGATTTTACATGAACTCGGCCCAACCCGCGGTTCGGTTTGACGCTATTGTTTTTCGTTTCGGGTCGGATCAGCTATAACTATCTACAATTCGGATCGGTTCCGAATTGGGTTCTGACTCTTGCGGGTCCGGTTGGGGTTCGCCCGATTTTTCAAAAGTAACTTCAGAATATTGTTTCTGGAAAAAAAAAACTTCTGAATTTGTATTAGTATTAGAAATCGGCATAAACGCTGGTCAATTTTCGTTCATTAGACGTATAAGTCCTACATCGGTCGGATATTCTAATTTTACCCGCTCACGATCTGCTGTTCCAATCGGTTTAGACCTAAATTGTTTCGTTGCGTGTCGGTTTTTGGTCGTGTTAACTCTAACTGTTTCGAATTCAAATCGGTTTAGGGTTGAGTTTTGATTCTTTTTCTTTACTTCGGATTTTGGTTAGTTTCGGGTAGAAGTGTGTCAGGTTTCGGGTTAACGAAATTTTTGTTTGTTTGTCGGATTTGGCTAGGGTTACAGGTGGACTTGAAATAATGTTCGACAGGATTCTTGATTGCGGGTCTATGAAAATTTTTGTTGTCGGTTTCGGGTCGTGTTGCGAGTTAACCAAAAAAAATTGTCAGGTTCCGGTCCGGTTGCGGGTTAAGAAAAGAAATTGTCAGGTTCCGGTTCGGTTTCGGGTTGACTTTTAATAGTTATTGCGGGTTTGCTAACGACTCTGCTCCGATCCTACGCAGGATTTAACTTTTCCCTACTTTAATTCCAAAATAATTATCAATTAAAAATAAGATGATCAAAACATACTTATAAGAAAAAGAAAAAAACCGACCCGCGTTAACATCAATTACGCAATCCAATGCTGGATTTCTCTTTAAAATAGTTTAATTAATTCCAGGGTTATTATAAATTAAAACTACAATGATCAAAAACGTATCAAGGAAAAAAAACCCGGCCCATGGTAAAATCGGATTACCGGACCCGATACAAGACTATTTTAACGTGGTTTAATTAATTCCAAAATAATTATCAATTAAAACTAACATAAAACGAATTAAAAAAAATAAAATAAAATCCCCATATACGTTAAAATCGGATTACCGACCCCGATGCAGGCCTCCACCATTTTTTAAGTATCTTAATTAATTGCAAAATAATAAATAACAAACTAAGATATTCAATTTATACTTCAATATATGCAAAACAGATTACTTCTTAAAAATAATGAATAAAATATAAGCCGAAATTCCACAAACTAATTAGAATCTTGGTTTCTAGAATTAGTTAAAACTGTAGAGAATGAAGAAAGAAAAACGATAATTCAAAAAAAGAAAAACAAGAACGAAAAATCATGCATCAAACACAGATTATGAAATACTTTCCAATACTTCCAGAAAACAGTAACAAAACATCACCGTCAAATAAGGTGAAAGGAGATACGTAAGTAAACAGTTTAGAAATCATATAACACATTTAAAAATTCAGTTTTAGAAATTGCCTTTCGTAATCAAAAAAATAATGGAATTATTTTGTACAACCCTGTATATGATTTACAGATTTGCATATATATACTTCATAGCGAGCTAAAATTTAGTTCAGTTATAAAAATCAATTTAAAGATTTTCGCCAATAGGTGGAAATGCACTCGAATTCTTCTGTACAGCCCTGTATATTATCTACAGACACTTAATAATACACATTAAAGATCTAGTACTCACCACATATTAGGCTAAAATTTAATTCAGGTAAAAAAAAACGCATAACACAACTTAAAACGTACTTCCAGCAATTAACAACCTTAAACGGCAATGCATCTTGTTCATTGCGTAGCTCTGTGTATGAATTTATTTATATACCACAAACTTCTATTAGAACACTAAATATAGTTTAGCAGGAAAATAGATAACACAATAAAAGCTACCTTTACGTAGTTCACTCCCATAGTCAGTAATACTTAGGAATTCTTTTGAATTATTTATTATCTGTATATGATCAACAAAACTTATACATACATACATACAAATTTATACAGGTACTATGCAAAAATTTAGTTCAACTTGTAAACGCAAATTAAAGTTGGAAACGCGCTTCCAACAATTATCAATCATAGCTCGTAAATACACTGCAAAAAACTTCAGTTTACAGTACAATACTGTCACCCTAGCTGCCAGTATTATACCATAAAATTAACCGTAAAAAACAGTGAAACAAGCCGTAATACGCTACCGTGCATGCGCGGCAGCGTATTACTGCTTATTTCACTGTTTTTTACTGTTAATTTTACGGTATAATACTGGCAGCTGGGGTGCTAGTATTATACTGTAAAATCAACACTTTTTTTTGCAGTTTAGACTCGGATTGAACTGTAATTTTTATATGTTATTGACGATTACTATAGCACGATCCCTATTGAAAATGAAGTGTGTAGTATTTATACTTCGTTTAGAGGGACAGTCACAGGTATTCCGTTATATTACATTAATTGGGAAAAAATTGTTTCAAGTGCATTTTAATGATGTTACACCATTTCAAATATAATTAAATTTGTATGCAGTTATGAAGTGCACTGAAACATGTTTTCTGTGGAATATGGTGTGCAAAGCATTTATTATTAATTTACAGAGTCATACAAAATAATTCTTTTACATAATGGTATACGGAGAAAAATCGTTTGTAGTATATTTTAATGATATTACACTATTTTAAACATAATAAAATTTATATGCATTACTAAGATGCACTATAATTTTCTTACTGAAAAGTATGGTGTGCATTGCATTTATCATTCATTTACAGGGGCAAACAAAATTATTCGGTTACAGTTACATCATTTTCACCAGTGGCTGAGAGGTTCTGCTCTCGAAGCTGGTAGACGGGAGGTGCTGGGTTCGATCCCAATCGCACCCGTCGGCCTAATCGTTCGGAGTTTTCGTGGTTTTCTTCGAGCTGTGGATTTATCCATGCGTAAATACGGGTTAGGTTCCCTTAGAAAGACCCCCACGAAGGGCACTCCCTCCCGGGCCTATATCCCAGGTGTAGATAATTGGCGTCAATAATCAACCCAACTCAACTCGGTTACAGTACTGTCTATTAAAGATAATTGATGGAAGTGCATTTTCAACTTTGGTTTGCGTTTTCAAGTTTAACTATTTTTTTTGCATACTACGTGATGTGTATAAATTCTGTTGATCATATACAGGACTACACAAAGGAATTCGTAAGTATTACTAACTATGGGAATGAATTGCTTAAGGGTAATTTTTAATTGTGTTACGTATTTTCCTGATGAACTATATTTAGTATACTAATAGAAGTTTACGAATATAAATAAATTCATATACACGACTACGCAAAGAACAAGATACATTGCCGTTTATGGTTGGTAATTGCTGGACGTGCGTTTTAAGTTGTGTTATACGATTTTTACCTGAATTAAATATCAGCTTAATATGTTGTCGTTGTGTGCATAAAAGTCTTTAGATAATATACAGGACTGTACAAAAGAATTTAAGTGCATTTCCATGTATTGGAAAAACTTGCTAAAAGGGGGTTTTCTTACTGAACTAAGTTTTAGCTTGGTATGTAGTATATATATGCAAATATATAGATCATATATAGGGCTGCACAAAATAATTAGACTACTCTTTTGACTATGGAAGGTAATTTCTAAAACTGGATTTTTAAATTTGTTATACGTTTTCCAAACTGTTTACTTACATATATTTTTTCCTCTTATTTAACGGTGAAGTTTCGTTACAGTTGTCTGGATGTGTTGGAAAGTGTTTCATAATTGATGCTTGACGCATGGTACTTCGTTCTAGTTATTTATTGAAATCGCATGTATTCCAACATATATCGGGGACGTACTTTGACGCTAAACTGATACTATCAACGAAAAGACATATTTTCATTTTATGTTGAATATAAAATTAACATCATGTTAAGTTGAATTGGTCAAGTAATATTATAATAAATTCATCCTTTATTATATTTATTATATATCCTTTCATCCATCCTGAATTTTTCCCTTTTTAATCAGAAATTCCCAATTCATACCAGAAATTCTCAATAGTAATTTTTGCTGTATTTAATAACAGATATTTTGCAATTACATAAAGTAAAAATTCTTTCAAAATTTCCGGTGTGAATTCAGAATTTTTCAATAAAAAAGGGGGGGGGATGTTTCTCAGAAAAAAATTTCTAGTTTAAAAAAATAGTGAAGCTTTTTTATCATGTAATTAAAATTATATAAAGTATATTTTCTACACTGCAAAAAAAAAAAAAAAAAAAAAAAAAAAAAAAAAAAAAAAATTTGATTTTACAGTCTAATACTGGCATCCCAGCTACCAGTATTATACCGTAAAATTAACAGTAATAAACAGTAAAATAAGCAGTAATACGCATGCGCTGTAGCGTATTACTGTTTATTACTGTTAATTTTATGGTATAATACTGGCAGCTGGGTGCCAGTTTTATACTGTAAAATCAACAATTATTTTTTGCAGTGTATATGGTTGGATTAAAAAGTAGAAAAAGAAACTTCTACATGTAATATATGCCAGTATTATACTGTAAATATCAGCATTTTTTTTTTTTTTTTTTTTTTTTTATTATTATTATTGCAGTGTAGAAGATAAATGATATAAGTTTAAAAGCAATGTATTCACTGGTTTACGTATTTAATAATTTTGTATGTTTTCCCTTTTTATTATGCGTAATGCGTCCACCTCCATTTTTTCAATATTTTCCTTTTTCTTCACCTTTTCATCACTTTATCCTTCATCACTTTCATCACTATTCCTTCCTGTTCTGCAAATGCTTTTGCTTCTCTCCTTATTAGTGATGGATGGCTTCCATACATCCTGCTTACAGATTACCTGCTCTTCGCTATGTCTGGATTTGTCATGTTTTAGTTCATAGCATTTATGAAAATCTATTTCTCTTTTCATATTCTCCGGATCGTATATGTGTTGTTAGATTATGCATAATTCCAAATCTTATCATTGATTGTTAAGGGGTCATGGGACTTTTAAGCCTTCAAAACATTCAATCTTTGAAAATATATACAGTAGATTCCCGTTACAACGAATTCCATTACAACGAAAAATTCCGTTACTACGAAATTTGACAAATCCCCTTTTCAAATTCCATTAACTCCAATGTATTAAAAGTTCCAATTTAACGAAGTGAATTTTGTTAGGAATTCCGTTACAACGAAAAATCTTCATCGAGTTCTTTTTTTTTTCAATTGCTTAACAGAAATGAAATATACTTCGAATTAGAATGTCGAAGATAAAAAAAAAAATAACGTTGTTTTGGGGATAGCTGCAATTTCCAATTTTTTTCTCCTTTGCTATTTTTTCTTTTGTCTACTTCTGTTTCCGAATTCCTTTTCTTTCATTAGCCCATTCGCTTAAAAATGATCACATGACAGACAGCAGGTGGACTTCACTGTGAAATGAGTGTTTGTGCTTGTTCTGGAATATCTCTATCGCCAATACCTGTTGCAGTGTGTTTCTTGCTTCGTTCGTTGATAAAATGGTTTGTGTGAAACGAAAACAATTTTTGTTGGGGGGAAAAAAAGCTATAATTTCTGAGATTCATAAAGGATTGCGGAAAAACTGATGTGACTAAAAAATATGGAATAACACCATCGACTTTATCTACATTTCTAAAAGACAAGGAAAAGATTGAGAGACAATTCCAAATTGCAAGCATTGGTTCCCATAGAAAACGAATGCGACAGTTCAAATTTCAAGATATTGATAAAGCCGTGTTCAATTGGTTCGAAGATTTTCATTCACGCATTGTACTTATAACTGGTCCTCTGATAAGTAAAAAAGCTCAAGAGTTCGGAACAATGCTTGGTATCGAAAATTTCCAAGCCAGTGTCGGATGGCTCAATCACTTCCGTACTCGCCATGGAATTGTAATGTAATCAATTTGCGGCGAAGCAAGTGATGTACCTACAAAGACTGTAAATGAATGGAGAGCAGGAAAAGTAGTTGCCCTTATAAAGACACACAGCTCCGATGATGTTTTCAATGCTGACGAGGCTGGAATATTTTATCAACTTGCACCGAAAAAAAACATTAACATTTAAAGGCGACAAACGCATTGGATGAAAAACTTCAATGAAACGAATTACAGCACTTTTTCGTTGTAACAAATCTGGAACCAAGAAGAGAAAAATATTAATTCTTGGTGACTCTGGCAAGTCCCGTTGCTTTAAGAACTGTCACTTATTGCCTTGCGATTATAAATTCAATAATAAGGCACGGATGACACAAGATATCTTTAATGATTGGCTATTACAATTTGACAATGAAATGAAAGCTAAAAAAAGGAAAATTCTTCTCCTGAATGATAACTCCATGTCTCATAATAATCCCCCAAATTAGACTACATCCAAGTTGAGTACTTTCCGCCGAATTGCACTTCTATTCTACAGCCTCTAGACCAAGGCATCATTCGTGCTGTAAAATATCGCTATAGAACTCTTTTACTAAAAGAAATCCTTTGCGGCTTAGAGAATGGCAAAATACCAAAAATAAATCTCAATAAAGCTATTGAAATGATCTCTGGTTTGTGGTAAGAAATTAGCCAGAAAACAATTTATAACTGTTGGAAACATGCCCGATTACCTGAGGCCGAAGAAAATTAATCAGAAGTTTTAGGTTTGGATGAGTCCTCAGAGTTAAACACAATTTGGAAGGCTGCCAAAAATTATCCTCAATCCCTGATCAGGTGGATTTGGAGGATTTCTTATCTGTGGATGACACTATTCAAACATGCTCTGAAGTGATTTATGAAGATATCATTTTATCCATTAAAACTACGTTAGACCAACAAAATGACGAAAGCAGTGATGGCGATATTGATGTCACCGATGATTCAAAAGTTACCTCTTCGGAAGCTCTCTCATGCTTGGAGAAAATGCGTGCTTTTGTTTCTCATCAAAGGAATGTTCCTGAGGAGGTATTTTCTCACATTAATTCGTTGCACACATTTTTGATCACAGATTTTCTGCAATGATGTACTACTAAATAAAGGTTAGTTCGTAATTTTGTATTTTTAATATTAAATTTTAATTTACTAACTTTTTCTATGTTATTTTAACTAGGCTTCCATTAAAATCCTCTATAATGAAAGGTAAATTTATCTTACATAATTCATTTACGTGTATGAGTAATTCATTAGATAAATAGGAGTAATTCCATTACAACGAAAAAATCGTTACAACGAAATACTTTAGCGGTCCCGTGGAGTTCGTTGTAACGGAAATCTACTGTATATATATTAAAGAATAATCATTTCTGGACACTTTAAAACAAAATCAATAACACTCTTAAAAGACGTTAAATATGGAATATTTTCAAAGAGAGAACGTTAAAGTCATTTTTCTCAAATGTGATTTTTGGGTATTGCGCGCATGGTAGTGAAAAAACTTTTCAATACTTTTCCATTAAATTTTCAGGATATATACACTGAAAAAAAAAAATTGTTGATTTTACAGTATAATACTGACATCCCAGCTGCCAGTATTATACCGTAAAATTAACAGTAATAAACAGTAAAATAAGCAGTAATACGCATGCGCGACAGGGTATTACTGCTTATTTTACTGTTTATTACTGTTAATTTTACGGTATAATACTGGCAGCTGGAATGTCAGTAATATACTGTAAAATCCACAATTTTTTTTTTTGTTTGTTTGTTTGTTTTGGCAGTGTAGTTTATGATAAGCTCTTTAAATTAAACCTAAATTTTCATCTTCTTTTATGGAAAAATATGTTTTCTTCATGTTACATTGCTAAACTTTTAAAATTTTTATATAAGCAATATACAGTATTGTGTTTCTATACTTAATATTATAAAGGAGTAAAGATTGTTTGTTTGTTTGTAGGGCGTAATCTCTGGAACTACCGAACCGAATTCAAAAGTGATGGTGACAAATTGATGGTGACAACCCCTGCTCAAACATAGGGTATATTTTATGTCGGTGCCACTAACCCCAGAGGGGTGCAGGAGCGAAAAACCTTCTAAAATTGGGATTTTTTTATGTACGGAAGGAGCTAGAAATTTGAAATTAGGCATTGTAGCTATTTATAAGACGTAAATGCTCTCTAAGAACAAATTATTAAAAAAATCGAAATTTAAAAGGGTGAAATAAGCGAAAAACGTTCTAAAAATATTCTAAATTACAATTTCTATGGAATCTCGGGAACTACAGAACCGATTTCAAAAGTGATGGAGGCAAATTGATGGTGACAATCCTTGCTCCAACATAAACTATATTTTATGTCGGTGCCACTAATCCCAGGGGCGTGCAGGAGCAAAAAACGTTCCAAAATTGCATTTTTTTTATACTGAAAAAGCTAGAAATTTGAAATTTGACATTGTAGTTACTTATAAGATGTAAATGCTCTCTAAGAACAAATTTTAAAAAAATTTTGAAATTTAAAAGGGTGAAATAAGCGGAAAGCGTTCTAAAAACATTCTAAAATACAATTTCTATGAAATCTCTGGAACTATAAAACCGATTTCAAAAGTAATGGTGGCAAATTGATGGTGACAATCCCTACTCAAACATAGGCTATAATTTATGTCTGTGCCACTAACCTCAATGGTGTGCAGGAGCGAAAAATTTGCGAAAATTGCGTCTTTTTTATACTGAAGGAGCTAGAAATTTGAAATTTGGCATTGTAGTTACTTATAAGATGTAAATGCTCTCTAAGAATAATAAAAAAAAATCGAAATTTAAAAGGGTGAAATGAGCGAAAAGCGTTCTAAAATCATTCTAAATTACAATTTTTATGGAATCTCTGGAACTACAGGACCGATTTCAAAAGTGATGGTGGCAAATTGATGGTGACAATCCCTGCTCCAACAGCCTCTTTAATAAAAAGCTATGCGATGCTGACGACTGGGTTTTTCGCTAATTGTTGCCACAGATTAATCTTGGAAAATGAAACCTTTGAAGTTGCTGAAAAAAATAATAGCTCGAAAAGTATTTGTCAGAAAATTTTTAGACAAACTGCGTTTGAAAGGTAAAAAATTGTATATTTCTTGATATAAATTTCAAATCTAATGATTATGCCGCTCTTCAAATATTGAATTTAAAAAATTACCAAATTTCACAATGGAGTACCATAGCGAAACCTTCATGCGTAAAATATAATGATAAGGGCGACGTGTCCTGACGTGTATATTGGCACGAGTCACAAATTATAGTAGCCTTATTATTGTGTTAAAATATAAGAATGAATTATGAAATGTCAATATTTTGTTTGATTAAAAGTTCGTTAAGAGAAATTGACCAGAGTAGCGGGCGTAGCTTGCTAGTAAAGCATAAAAATGCTATAAATAAATCCTTTTTTAAGTTTAGTGTAAGCACAAGGCTCGCATAACAACCATTTTTCTTTACATGCAGAAATTCTTTTGTAATCATGCGCAAACCGGTGATTCCAATTTTTTGCTCGACATGTTTAAAAACCTCTATAACAACTAATCCCCCCCACCCCCCACACTTTGTGATCTGAAAAAAATATGAAATGAAAGAAGTAACATGTATGTGTTACCACCTTAAAAACTAGTCGTTGGGGGCCACCATAATACTTACCCATCATGGATATGCATAATATAAAAAAAACATATATAATGAAAATAAAACATATGTAAAAACTATTTATAAAATGGATTTGCAATTCGAATAAAATCCTGACTTGATGATGTCATAAACTTTAAATGCTCTATTACTGAATTGCGTAAGAGAAACATCCTTATAAATCTAAAAATGATAATCTTAATCTTATTAACTAACAGTTTACTGCGTCGGATTAAGCGTCTTTTACTAATTAATATATATCTTTGAATTGAAATTTGAATGAAATACAGGGTCATGAAAAATCGAAGAGTGTGGAAAATGTGATTTACAAATATCTCGGCAACTAATTATCCGATGGACTTCATTCTTAATGCAAAATTTATGTTTTGTTATTGTCTTTTATATTCACTCCTTAAAAAAACAATTTCGAAAATTTTTATATACCTTTTATCAGAACGAATATTTCGAGAGTCCGAAAAAAATAGTTATGGATAATCGAGGTTACTGAAATTCAATAAGCTTCTTCCCATTATTACATACTAAGCGCATACCAAATTTCAAGTCTCTAACTCAATTTGTTCGGGAGAGTGAGCGTTTACAGAGCGTTTACAGGTAATTTTTTTTCACTTTTTGACATTTTAAAAGGCATGTAACCCCTTAAACCTTCAAATCAAATAAGATAGAAATTTAGAGGATGGCTTTGAAAAGTCTTCCTTCAAATTTTTTATCTCAATTTTTAACTGTAATTTTATAAATTCTTCACCAGTGTTATGTTATAAAAAGTATTCTCTTTTTTAAAGCTGGATAATCATTACCAACACACATCTGTCATCTGTTTGTCACAACAGTTTATCACCTTCTGTAATATGTCAGATGAAATTTATTGTATTCCTATAACAAAGTCTTTAACTTCTAACTTCGAATCCTGCGTTTTCTTCTCATCCCCCCCCCCCCCTTGTTCATAATTTGTAACACTGAATTAAACTTTTGCCTGATTTACCTTTGTTACGTAATCAAAAAAAATATATATATTAATCCTTATAATTATATTATACATAGGTGCCAATCATACCGTTTTTTCAAGTCAAATAAATATACTTTGAACTAGACGAATCATTTAATAAAATGTTTATTTTACTATGTGATTACTGATAAACAGGGGTGTAATGGAGAGTATACGGTGATATATGCCGTATACCTTCTAGATTTTTTTAAGAGACTCCGTATACCCTTTATTTTTCAAATAAAACTATAGCGTATACTGTCTGGGTATACCTTCTGTCTATAACGTACACTGCAAAAAATAATTGTTCGTTTTACAGTACAATACTGGCACACTAGCTACCAGTATTATACCGTAAAATTAACAGTAATAAATGCGCGGCAGTGTATTACTGCTTATTTTACTGCTTATTATTGTTAATTTTACGGTATAATACTGGTAGCTGGGGTGCCAGTATTATACTGTAAAATCAACAATTATTTTTTGCAGTGTATAACCTCATTTTTTTTTTTTTTTCTTTTTACGACTATAGCACTGTTGATTAAATTCTTTTATTTAGTGAAATTTCTGGTCTAGTTGATTTGAAAAAAAAAAAAAAAAGGAAGGTTGCAGCTATTAATAAAACATCACCAGACACCATAAAATAAATCCCTCAATAAAAATTGTGATGAATGTATTATATTTTTCTTCAAAGGAAGATTAAGTGTTTTATATCACTCATCATCGACTTATTCGGAGAAACTGCCAAAGCTGTCACAGAAATGCGGCAGAATGCATCCCACGGTTGCAGTGAGACCCACTTCCAACGTATTTTTAGCTGCAATTTTGATGAGAAAAAAGAATTTCTCTTTAAAAGTAAGATTTAAACAAATTCTTTGTTTCCAATCATCGGATTTGAAAACCTGGTGAAGGACAAACATATTACTGAGCTTAACTTTTAATGGAAAAAACGGGGGAAAATGGATCTTCCAAAAAACTTCACTTGATTCCATTCTAATGATAACTACATCCACCTTCTCTTCATCTTTGCAGCCATAGCAACCAAATAAACACGTGCTCCTGGATGCACTGGGGTTGCTATGCCAACCGCAGGTTATCCCAGGTGCAGAGATGTGTGTGGTAATTTAGTGGGCTATTTTATTGCACTGTGAACTTGGAGGGATTGTTCTGCAGCGCATTGCAGAGTGGAAAAATAGTGAGGAAGATTACCGGAGAAGTTTGATAATTCTTGGAAAATCCGGAGACTAATTTTTTCCCCTTTATGCGAGAATTATAAATTCGAGCTTCATATTTCGTCAGTAAAAAATTATCTCGAATCCAGAAAAAAAAAATTAGAATAGTTATTTGAGATTAATAGTTTAAAAATTAAGATAGAGAACATTTTCAAAATGTTTTTTTCTTTACTATGACTCATCCTCTTTTTTTTAAGGAAAGAGAGATTTTGTTTCAGTACAGGAGATTTAAACAGCTATTTGAAAATAAAGGAATATATAAGTAAAAACCACTACAGTAACTTTTGAAATATTCGTCACGACTGAATTTCTAGGAAAAATTGAGAGATTATTTCTCTCTTCCTAAATATGTTTTTGAACATATTTTACAGGGGAAAAAATGTTTTGAATTTCGACATTTGATATTTGAAGTTTTGTGTAAAGGAAAGGTGCAGCTTCATAAGGAACTTGTTCAACAACATATTTCAAATAATATGGCTGGATTTAAGAAGACAACCAGTGAAAATACAAAACGAAGAGTCTGAAACATAAAGAAAATAACTACAAAAAATGGAAAAACAAAACACAATTTGTTAATTTTATAAATTTGATGTCATAAGATAAAAGATAACCTGAAAGATAATACATTAGTATTATTAAACAATAAGTATTCTAGTGTATTGATTTTTAGGTTTTTGTCCTAAACTATGGGAGAAATGCTTTCATGAGATTCATAAGCAAAATAATGATGATTATTATTAATACTGATATAGTAATACTGAGAAGTAAAACATTAAAATGCTGTTGTACAATAAACATAATATTCCTGTTATTTATTGTATCATTAATATAACTGAAAATTAATTTATTCGGGAATTATACGTTCACGCACGATTTTTAACACTTTCCAACACAGTTGAAAAGTGTTTATAAATTTGGTTTGTCTGCCTACCGTATGTCTGTCTGCCGTCTGTCCGTGCTCGAACTAACGTGAATGTATCTCGGATTGCCATGCAATTGATATATGTTATTGGGGTTTACTATGGCTTGTTCGGTATTGAAAATGAAGTGTGTAGCATTTATATTTTATTTACATGGACACTGAAAACAACTGCGTTACATTGCGGTCTATGGAGAAAAATCGTTTGCGGTGTATTTTAATAATGTTACGCTATTTCAAACATATTGAAATTGATATATATCACTGAGGTGCACTACATGAGGCTAAATGTAGATTTAGTTGTAAATAGTATTCATTGTTCCTTTACAGGGGCACACAAAAGAATTCGATATACAGTTCTGCCTATCAAAAATAATTGAATAACAATTTCTGGCAGTGCGTTTTCAGTTGTGGTACGCGTTTTTATACAGTATTTAACTCATTTTTCGCATTTTACCTGGTGTATATAAAATCTATACATCTATACAGGGCTACACAAAAGATTTTGAGTGCATTTCCGTTTATTGGCGGAATTTGCTCTGGAAGAATTTTGAACTGTGCCATGCGTTTCCCAACTGAAGTAAATTTTAGAATATTATGTAGTATATATAAAAATTATAGATCCTATACAGGGCTGCACAAAAGAATTCGGATATTCTTACGATTATTGATGGTAATCGATGGCATTGGGTTTACAAATGTGTTATGCGTTATTGTCTACTTAGACATCCTCTTTCAACATATTGCTCTATGATGTTCTGTTATAGTCTGAATATGTTGGAAAGTGTTTCATAATCCATGCTTGACGCATGATTTTTCTTTCTTGTTATGCATGTATTTACTTGATTTTTTTTTTCTATAGAATGAAGGTTTTTAATGATCTTGTTAGATATTAAGAGCCTACACTAATCACGGAAAAAAACGCTTTTTTTTTTTTTTTTTTTTTTTTTTTTTTTTTTGCATAGGATAGCTGAGCTCCATCTCTAACGTTGTGCGTTTTTACTTTTTTGATTTTTGTTGCAGTTTTTTTATAATCGGATATTTTCAATTTTGGAATCGGTTGCGCTATACGGTCACCTGTTGCACAAGTGGGCTAAAAGGTCAGGGACCTTAGTTTAAAAGTAGAATCCGAGTCGGTACAAACATCCATTCGAATTCGTCACCTCTTGTCCAATAGCCAGCGTCCTATTATGATTTTTTTATGATTATTTAGGAAGAAAGTACTGGTATCGTGAAAATTTCCTACTTCCGTTTTTCACGAATTTACATATTTAGTATGTCTTGAATACATTTTTACTATTTTTGGAAAATGTCTGTCTGTCTATTAGTCTGCTATTTTGTGTGTGTCAAAAACGTTTTCGGCGTTCTTTCTCAGGAATAAATGCACATAACTAATTGAAACTTCATATTCAGTTAGACCTTGACATAATTAGGTATTAAGTAGATACCGGTGTATGTAGCTCAACAGGTGGCGCTGTTGTGCTGTGATTTTCACGATTTTCGGTATCTATGGGATGGAATTTTATCAAACTTCGTATACAGTCAGACCTTGACATAAATTGGTAATTAAGTTTGGGTGCATCTGGCTCAACAGGAGGCGCTGCTTTGCAGCATTTTCCCCGATTTTCGTGATAGCTACATCTCAGCCCTTATGAGATGCAATTTCACCAAATTTAATATGTAACATATTTACGTATTATAAATTATGTTGATTCAATTTTAACTTTGTTCACTGAACAGGGGCTATGCTAATATTTTTACGATGAAAATTATAGCGGTATCTCAGTTTCTACTGGGTATATTTGAAGTTATTAAGTAAAAATATGTATGCTGATCCAATTTTGTATTTGATTAGCAAAAATGGTACACTGTTGAACTGTGCCTTATTTTATTGGCTGATCACTGTAACTCCAAGTTAAATTCAAAGAAATACACTGTACTTCGTAATTGTTGGTATATAACAGTGCTATTTAAATTAATATATTAGAATAATATAGAATAAAGTATTGTAGTGGCCACTGCATACTAGTTTTTGTTGTTTCATTAAGAAGACTGAAAAGTGCCTTGGATTTAAAAAAATGTTGATAGGGCGCTGTTAAATAATAATGCTTATACACTGCAAAATTTTTTTGATTTTACGGTATAATACTGGCAGCTAGGATGCCAGTACTATACCGTAAAATTAACAGTAATGAACAGTAAAATAAGCAGTAATGCGCGGCAGTGTATTGCTACTTATTTTACAGTTTATTATTGTTAATTTTATGATATAATACTGGCATCTGGGATGCCAGTATTACACGGTAAAATCGACTTTTTTTTTTTTTTTCAGTGTAATAATTTTGTAAGGAGTTTTGTTGTTGTTGTTGTTGTTTTAAGTAATACTATTTTATTAAAACATGTTTTTGTTATTTGGGTGGGCGATGGTTTACATTGTTAAGCACATATCTTAATAAAAAAAATTCTTACATTGTTGCATTGAGAAAAGATATTCCTATATTATGTACGTCAGAGGGATTTTTTCCCCCGGTTTCTGTCAAATATGATAAACATATATATATATTTAAGTATGTAATCTCCTATACTAGTTACAAATATTTTACATTTTAGATTATTTCTACATTATATTATAAATCGGAAAATTCATCCAAAACGGCACATCATTATATAGTCATCATTGAACTCAGTAGGTTATTCTATTAGGCTAACTATTTATTAACACGAAAAAAAAAATCACATATTCTTCTTCTTATTGTCATTTAAGTGCATCGAGAAGCAGAATTTCTAAAAATATAAGACAGTATTTTCTGACTTATAACTGCTGTCAGTCCATAAAAACTTAACTCTAAAAATGTCTAAAATTGCTCTGCAGTATGACGTGTTGTCGGGTATATTTAAAGTTTTCGTTTAAGACTTTTAAAAAATCATCACGAAATATCTCAACTTATGAAGCTATATGAAGATACGTACAGTTACCTTTTCCCAGAAGCGAGACAAAGGTTTTACAAAAACAATCTGATAAACTTTCATTCCCACTCAATTGTTTCAAACAAAATATATATAGTTATACGCTTTTCTTTTTTATTATTATTATTATTATTTAATTTATTTATTTCAGATTTAATGATTCATTCTGAAAACAAAATTAGTGCTATAGTTTCATTTTTTTTTTTCAATAAACTCAAACTATAATTAGTTAAAGGAAAAAAAAAGAAAATAAAACTGTAAACAATAATAAAAGAATGCAAATATGTTACAAATAAATTCATTAATTAAAAGTTCTTTTGTTATTAGTAAAAATGAATACTTATGATTAAGTAATTATGATAATTAAACATTAAATTAAAATTGTAAATGCATATAATATATTAAAATATGAAAAAAAATATATGATATTTTTTTTCTTTTTTTTTTTAGTTTGTTAGCTATTTTAATCGCAATTCTATTTCGGAAACAATTTTGAATCGTCCATATTAGTATATTAGCATCATCGGCAATTTTTTATCTTTTTAACACTTTCCAACATAGTTGAAAAGTGTTTATGGGTTCGGTTTGTCTGTCTGTCTGTGCTCTAACTCGCGTAAATATACTCGGATTGCCATGCATTTCATATATGTTATTGGGGTTTACTATGGCATGTTTGTTGTTGAAAATGAAGTGTGTAGCATTCATAATTCATTTACAGAGACGCTCAAAAAAATTCCGATACATTATGGTCAGTAGGTAAAAATCGCTTTCATAACATTTTAATGCTATTACACTACTTCAAATACATTGAAATTGGTATATATCAATGAGGTGCACTACCAGAGGCTTACTATAGAATATGATGGTCATAGCATTTGTAAATCATTTACAGGGACACACAAAAGAATTCGGTTATAAGTACTGTCTATGAACATTAATTGCTGGAAGTGCGTGTTCAGTTGTGGTACGCGTTTTTATATTTAAGTAATTTTAGGTAGATTTCGTAAGAAATACCACCTATTACATTCTCCCCTATTTTGGAATTTCTGGAAAATTTTTGCAGATTTACACCGATTATGACTCCCAGAACCCAAAACCACCCCCAGTTCAAAACTTTATCTATCTATCTCTCTATCTATATATCTATATAACTTTTTTATGGACACGATAACTTAAAAAATTCTGCACAAATCTCTTCCAAACTGATACATAAAATCAAGGGGCCTAAAATCTCGGTCAAATTCGTTAATGGGCAAAATCGAACCAAGGGCTTTTTATGAATACAGAAAAATCCCCATAACTTCTTGATTCTGATACGTATTGAATCCGTTTAAAGTTAGTATTATTTCTAGGAAAAAGGCCGAAAATTTATGTATGACAGATTTTTGATATGAATAAAAATGGCCTCAAGGAAGGGGGGGGGGAGCGATTTCAGAAGAAAAAAGTTCATAACTTTGTCAATTCACAAGATATTAACTCCGCTTAAATTTATTATAAATCCTGTTAATATTATCTACAACTTTTATACAGACAAGTTTTTTATAGGACCAACACTTATAGCAAAAAAAAAATAAAATAAAAAAAAATAAAAAAATTCTGCTGGTTTGCCTACTTGACATAAGTAGATTTCGAAGTGGGCGGTTCCAACTGCCGCACCATGGCAAAAAGGTAATTTCTTCTGCAATTCACAAAAAATAGCCGCCCCACAGTCTGCATCTTCGAAATCTACCTGTGTCTGTAGGACGAGCCGCCAGGGATTTCTTTACATATTACTTGGTGTTTATGATTTGCGATAGAATTCAAAAGATATCGAATACATTTCGGTTTATTGACGGAAATTGCCGAATAGGAATTTTTAACTGTGCTATGTCTTTCCTATCTGAACTAATTTTAGCATACCATGTAATATATATAAAAAGTTATAGATCATGCACAGGGTGCACAAAATAATTCGGATGTTTTTTCTGACTATAGATGGTAATTGCTGAAATTGGGTTTTCAAATGTGGTGCGTTTTCAAAATTGTTTGCTTAGACATCAACTTTTACCTTATTAATCGGTAAAGTTTTGCTAAAGTATTCTGAGAGTGTTGGACAGTGTTTTATAATATATGTGTGTTGTATGATTTTTCGTTCTTGTTTAAAGTTTAATTTGGTCATTGGCAGATGAACGATAAAACTTATATGTTTCTTTATTTCCATATAATTCATCGAAAAAAAAACAGTAATAGAGTTAATTTTGAAACTTTAAAAATAGCTTTAGATTTTACATTTTTAAAGTGCATGGTACTTTTTTGCTGGTATTTTTTTATGAGATCATTTGACCAAAGTAATATTTTAAACTTTAAACCAGTTTCATCAAAAAATTTTCACATTTAAGTAAACTTGATGAAATCTCGAACTAAAAATAAAAACTTAACTAATTTAATATTGTAAATTACATGATTATAGACGTAGTTTAAGCAAATATGCATTTTGGGTCACACTGTTAAACATCTGTAGCAAAGTGTCCAATCATTCGGACCTTTTTAAGCGTATCTGACCATATTATTTGACCACATTATGGTCAGAATAAAGTTAAATTACGGTTATGTAACCGTTTTCTATAAGAAACGGTCAAATGACTGGGCAGTTTGCTGCAAATTTTAAGCAGTGCAGAAAACGTTTAGTACTAGCTAACAGAAAATAATGATATTAATAAAAAAGATTTATATACTTTAAAATTTTTAAACTTTTATATTTAAAAAATCGATAAGAAAATATATAGCAACCATGTATCAATCATATAATAAAAACTACATGCTTTCTTCTACATTTTTTTAACACTATACCGATGGGACACCCCATACCTCTGCCCAAAACTACTTCAATTGTATTCTAAAAGTTAAAAAAAAAAGGGGGGGGTAACATCAAAATGAAAAAAAAAACTTTCATATTCATGTCATAAATAAAGAATAATATTTTTCATCGACTGAGTTATAAGTATGATACATTTATTGCATAAATTAGAATGTAGATGATATTCTTTTTCAAGTAATGCAACGTACTCGATTTGCACATTGTAGAAAACTAAAAAGGATTGACAGGCTTTCGTCCCATTACATGTTGATACGTCTACGTAAAATGCATACCGCTGTCCATTAATATTGGAACAATACTACTGACATTTTGAGCCGATCATTATGTAAATATAGATTGCATTTTTATGATAAACCTGTTATTGGACCTTTTATTGGACCTTTTTAAAAATAACGGTTACTTTATCATATTATTAAACATATCTGACCATATTATTTTACCATATTATGGTCAGAATAAAGTTAATTAACGGTTATATAATCGTTTTCTATAAGAAACGGTCAAATGACTGGGCAGTTTGCTACAAATTTTAAGCAGCGCATAAAACGTTTAGTATTAGCTAACAGAAAATAATGATGTTAATAAAAAAGATTTATATACTTTAAAATTTTTAAACTTTTATATTAAAAAAAAAAAAATTCTATAAGAAAATATATAGCAACTATGTATCAAGCATATGATAAAAACTACATGCTTTTTTCTACATTTTGTTTAACACCATACCGATGGGACACCACATACCTCTGCCCAAAACTACTTCAATTGTATTCTAAAAGTAAAAAAAAAGGTAAAATCAAAATGAAAAAAAAAAATCATATTCACGTCATAAATAAAGAATAATATTTTTCATCGACTGAGTTATAAGTATGATACATTTATTGCATAAATTAGAATGTAGCTGATATTCTTTATCAATAAATACAACGTACTAGATTTACACGTATAGGTGTAGCTTCGCATTGTAAAAAAGTAAAAACGATTAACAGGCTTTTGCTCCATTACATGTTGTCACGTCTACCTGATATGCATACCGCTGACAATTAATATTGGAACAATACTACTCACATTTTGAGCCGATCATTATGTAAATGTAGATTGCATTTTTATGAAATTACCACACAGGAGGGCCTTTATAAACTCTAATGGCTATTATCCAACAAATTTTATCTTAGCCAGATAGGGAGAATGTCCTGAGATAGGAAATATTCAGCGAAAACACTTTCTACATCACAGATGAGATGCATATATGTATGTATGTTTTATACAAAACAGGATTCAAACACAAAGGCTTGTACTTCACCAACGTGAACCTCAATGTGAAAAGAGAAAAGGTTATTACTTACACATCATACGTATTATAAGGTAAATCTTGCAATCGTTTAAAAAAATCGAAAAAAAAAATTGACGGATTTACACGTTTCAGACACTGGAGATTCCGAAAAACATATTTTTAGAAGAAAAAAAAATGTCGTCCGTCTGTCTGTGTGTGTGTCTGTAAACGCTCTATCTCCCAAACAAATTGAGATAGAGACTTGAAATTTGGTATGTATTTAGTATGTAATAATGGAAAGAAGGTTATTGAATTTCAGTAACCTCGATTATCCGGTACTATTTTTTTCGGACTCTTGAAATATTTGTTCTTATAAAAGGTATGTAAAAATTTTCGAAATTGCTTATTTTAAGGAGTGAATATAAAAGACAATAAAAAAACATAAATTTTGCATAAAGAATGAAGTCGATCGAATAATGAGTTGTCGAGATATTTGGAATCCTATTTACCACACTCTTCAATTTTTCGTGACCCAGTATTTCATTCAAATTGCAATTCAAAGATATATTTTAATTGTAAATGAGACGCTGAATCCGACGAAGTAAACTGTTAGTTAATAGAACTAAAATTTTTGGAGTTCGCAATTCAGTAATAGAGCATTAAAAGTTTATGACGTCATCAAGCCACGATTTTATTTGAATTGCAATGCATTTTATAAATAGTTTACACATGTTTTATTTTCATATTTTATATTATGCATATCCATTATAGGTAAATATTACGGGGGCCCCTAACGACTAGTTTAATTCGTGATCAACTCCGTGTCATCATTTAAAACTTATTTTCATAAAGGAGATTAAATGTGTATTTTTTTTTTTTTTTTTTTTTTTTTTTGTTATTTGTTCTTAGAAAATGCAGAAACATTTTTAAATAACGATTATCCTAGAAAATATAAGAGCAAAAATTAATAAGCACTTGTATGCATAAAAAACAAAGCATTTTTTTAAATTTTTATTTCAATTAAACGATGTTAATGAAAACATTTGTGCACTTTAACATTTTTCAACTCTGAAATGATGCATGAAGAATTAGAGATAAGTGATAAATACAGGTATGTAAAAAACGAAAATAGTCTTTGCTATCCTTTGATAAATGAACTATCTGGAAATGTTTAAATTAGTTTAAGCATTTCATATATTAAAATTCTGAATCCCTTCGTTTAAATATTATTATTAAAAAAATCTGTTTCCAATAACATATCTATAAACGATTTATAAATTTGTTATTAATGTACATAACAATAATTTTCAAAATTAAAAAAGAGAAACAGGTTACTGATTTAGTCACGATTTTGGCCTAATAAACAGACAAAATAAAAACTATTTAATTAACAAAGCTAAATAGTGAAAACGATTTAAAAAATGTAAAAAATATTGTAGAGTAAATAAAGCGTCAAAATTTAGATTTTTTAGACGCTGTTTATTTTGCTTTCCCCTCTTTAAAATCCGTGAAGTGCATGGAAAAAAATACTAAAAATAAAAACCAATATTTGTTTCATTAATGCTAACGGATATATTTTTTTCAGTGTTTATAATTTAAAATTTTCAATTTTATACCTTTTTTTTCATGTTTCTATTTCAGTGTTAATTTTAGAGATTTGTTTACAAATTATTTTATAATTTATGTATAATTACAATTAATAAAATATTAATTAATAATATGACGATGAAAATTATGATTTTTATTATAATTTTCATTTATAACTGTATTATTTTTTTTATATGATTTCTTAATGTTACTTAAAACAAAACAAAAAAAATTCTATTATTATGGTAATAAAAAAAAATTCCATAGTCACATTTGACACTAATTTCACAATTATTTTTTATCCGTTATACGTTATAAATGGTTGAATAATAATGATAAGTTGATAAAAGACTATACTTCACCCTTTATCTTTATATTTTTTTTTACAATTTTAATTACCATTTGTATTTGTTATTAACTATACTAACTTATATTTTTATTTCTAATTATATTTTAGTTATCATTTATTGTTATTTATTTTATTGTTTAATATGTTACTGTATTTAAATTTATCATCATTTCTTCTGCTTTAAATGTTCCTTTAAAAGCAACATGTTTTTCCTGTTTTTTCGTCATTTAACAGACTGAAAGAATTTGCTAACAGATTGAAATTAAACTTTGAAATTAAAAATGCACTATGGCTACAAAGTATCCAACTAAAACAGAAAAAAAAAACGCTAAGAGTTTTTTTTTAAAAATTAAAAGGTGAACGCTTTTCAGACCAACATATACAGATTTAAAGCTAAAAATTTAGTAGTTTCAAGCATTTGAATTAACTGGGAAAGGAGTATTTTCCTTCCTTTTAAAATTTAAAAATGTTTTAAAGTTAAAAGAGTTTTGAAAATTTTAAAGCAAATAAGGAAGAAATATTTTTAGTAATTAAGAATGACAATACCACTAAAATGTTGAAAAATTATATAAAAAACAAAGCATGTTTAAAATGCAAAATGTTTCAAAAATAAATAAAATTACACATTACGGAGAATCTTTCCAGATATATGAATCGATACTTGATCACGTTTTACAATAAAAAGAAATAATTTGTAAACATAAAATAATAATAATAATAATAAATGAGTGTATAAATAAATAAAATTTTTATTTATTTGATTTGTAGGATAGATTTAAAAGAAATATATTTTAAAAAGAAGAGCGAAAAATCCATTAGAAACATGTTACTATTTTTAAGTCACGTCCTTTGTATTCCAATATTTTTTTTAAATACAATTTATTTAAATAGTTGAACGAACTCTGAAATATAATAATCAATAATAATAGATGTCCTTGTTATTTGTCAAGCTATATTTAGATCTAAACCATGCTTTCTATTTATTTTTGTTTTGCACTTTGCTGCATTGCTTTTTATAGGTATTTATATTTAAATAGGATTAATGATAATTTTTAATAAGAAAATTGTACAATTTGCAAATGATACAGGAAAGTTCGTACAAAGAAGGTAAAGACAAAAGAACTGATATTTTGCCCCTCGATAGGGTCAGAAACATTTCTTTTCTTTCTTAGATATTTTGATCGTTTTAACATAATTAAAGGTACATAGAGAATGCCTTTCTGGTTGATTTTTTGTTTGCAGATTGCTTTAATGATTGATACAAAATCAGAAACATTGGTTATTTTAGAAAATTTCAACGTACAATGAAACTTCCATTTAACGAAGTCTCATCGTTACACTTAAACACTTCGTTATGAAGAAAATTCGTCAAATAGAAATCAACTTAAATTTATGAAACTTGTATACACATAACCCACATAAAATGGAAACATTTGAAAAGAAACGCCCTCAAGGATTAACATTAGCTTGAGAGTTTTGTCTTGTGACATGTCAAATTTCGATCTTTGATCTTGTCGACACAAGTAGGAAGAGTTCTAGTACTAAAACGACAATTAGTTGTATACACATAACCATTTGTATACAGATAACCCACATAAAATGGAATGTACATATAAAATAGAAATATTTGAAAAATATTTTTTAATTCGGGCAGTCTTTTTTTATGCAATGTAGTTATGAGAATAATTTAATTAGAATATTATTTTAAAAAACACATAACAAAGAGAATTAAACAAAAACCGACGCGACCCTTTCCTTTTTTCATTAAAATGTGATTAAATGTGTGTTTTTTTATTAAAAGATTCAAATGTGTTCATTATCATTACAGTTCGCTGAAATAAATTCATACACCCATCGCTACAGCAAACTCTCAGTTTGAATGCTGTACACGGACTAAAGCGGAATAAACTTCGTTATATAGAATAATTTTTTCGTAATATGGAGATTAATTTTCATGTTAATGATGTTCAAAGTTAAGGGTCTGCAAAAAAATTCGTTAAGTAGAAAACTTCGTTAAATAGGGAATTTGTTAAAGGGAAGTTCCACTGTATTTCAATTATATTAATTTGATTTATTTTTTATATGAAGCACTGATAATACCTTCGTAGTGTTTATATTATGCTTTACCTTTTGATACACATATTAACGTATAAAAAAACTATGATAATGTTATGAGCACTTTACATAAAAATTAAATCCAATGATATAATTGAAATACAATAAAATTTGCCAAGTAACCTTATGTTTCTGATCTTATATATATATATATAACAAATTTAAAATTTAAATTATGTCAGGGAGACATCAAAAATCACTCAAAAAGGTGGTTAATGAATATATATATATATATATATATATATATAAACTTATTGCAAAAATTAACCATTGAAACAAAAATAACTGACCAAATGCAATGAAATTATTACCCCAAATAGCTATGTCAAATTACACATTATAAAACATAGTCCTAACAAATGAAACAAATGAAGTATTTATTCAAAAAGTGAAACATAAGTAAAAAAAAAACCACAAATGCAAGCTTATAATGTAATTTACTTTTTCAAGGGCTGGGAAACCACATTATAAGCAAAGAATGATTGTTTTCTGTAACTGTCACAAGCTTAAAGCCAAAATTTTGTGACAATTCCAAGCCCTAACAATCATTGGAAAGAAATTGAAAAAAAAAGGATACCTTTGAAAATGGAACACTACAAATCAAACAGAAGAAAATAAATCCATTTATAAACAAATAAATACAAAGGAAGACAAAGAAAATCTATATATTACAACATCAATTTGTCCAGAATCCGAAGCCAAAAATGTTTTGTGCTAAGCACATGGTAAAGTGAATAAGTGAATTCAAATGTACAAGTTAAAATTACAGTTAATTTTCTAAAAGTAGCAGTTATTAATTTAACCATTGTGATTTTAACTATTTCTAATTTAAAATATAAAAATACAAATAAATAATATAAAAACTATAAATTCATTTACTAAAAATATTTTTTAACTTAAATAATTTTAATATATATATTATATTATTGGAATATTTAAAAATTTCACTTGTATTCCAAGTTTTCAGGTAAAAGAGAAAAAAAAAATAAAAAAAAATTGTGAAAATTTATATGGTGCTGCCATCTGGTTTTATAATAAACAATAACTAAAAAATAATACTAAAGAATAATAGTAATAGTTTTTTTAAAATCATTATATGGTGCTGCCATCTAGTTAAAGATTAAAACAATATCTAAATAACTATTAATTATTTTGATTAAGTAAATTTTCCAGTATAAAATTATTTTATCTATTTATTTTTACATATGTCAACATTTAAATAATTTCAAAACATAAATAAACCCATAAAATCTAAAATATTATTGTAGAAGTCAAATTAAATTTTCATTTTATAAATAATTATATGCAAGCTTAAAAGATTTACCAATATGGCTACATGCACTTATTGGAACTAACATCTTGCAAAATATTATTAACCCTGAAAAATAACATTTTAAAAGAAATACCAAAATGGCTACACGCACTTAATGGAACTAACATCTTGCTAAATATTATTTATTCTGAAAAATAAAATTAGATTTCACACACTGATAGCTAAAAATAACCAAACATTTCCAATATGTTAACCTCACGTATTGAATCTAATATCTTGCAAAAAATAAAAAATAAAAAAATAAAAACGCATTTAACTATATTGTTAAAAGTTCTCTACCTGGCAAGGAAAAAAAAAACCCAGTAAATCTCCAATATGGCAACGCACTTATTGGAACAATATTATATTTAAAGTTCTCTCCCTAGAAAAGAAAAAGAAAAAAAAAATTAGAATTTACTATTTAAATTTTTTAATTAATAAAAGATATTTAACCAAAATATTCCCACTCAGCTCTCACATAAAGGAATTCATTCTTTAGCCAAATATATCAGTAATCAAAATGTAAGTGTTTTAACAGATAGAATGTGCAAACATATAAACCCCAATGAAAGCAAAATTTATATTTGTAAAATTGACTTAACTAAATAAAAGGGATAGCCATATTCTACTGCATGTTGAAGAATAAGTTTTAAATTTTGAGTTTTAAAATTATTAGAACAAAGATTGTTTATTCTATGTGCAAAATTTAGTAAAATATTTACAAATACTGATTTATGTATACAAGACTTATAATTAGTAAATAAGTTAACTTTAAATGTAAAATCATTTCTTTTGTCATAAATGTCAAACAAAATTTTATTATCTTTAAGAATTATCTTAAGATCAAGAAAATTAATTACATTATTTACCATAAGGTTGAAACTATAATTTAAATTTTTATGATATTTTATTGGTAGTAAATAATTTGAATTATTATTAAAATAGAAGACAATTATATCATCTATATAACGGTACATTTTACAATTAGCAATATGTGAATTACGTTCATAATAATATAAATATAATTCTGCAAGAATTGAAGAAACAATGCCACCCTGTGGTAATCCACAGCATTGAATATATATATTCTCATTAAAAACAATATAATTATGATGTAGAATAAATCTAGTTAAAGTTTTAAAGTAATTTAAAGAAATGTTATTTTTTAATTTTATGGAATCCTTGTATTCTTTGTATAATAAATTGACAATCCTGAACATATCCTTGATATCAATATTATTAAATAAGTCATTAAAGTCAAACGTCTTCATGTAAGTTATGTTATTTAAATTTTTTGTATTATTGACAAGTTGAAAACTATTTTTTATGCTAAACAAATTATCTTTTAGTTTTGTAAGTTCAAACAATTTAGTGAGAATAGTTAATAGAAATTTACTTGCATTATTATTATACGTATTACAGCCTATAGTTACAGTTCTGAATTTTATAGGAGTTTTATGAAATTTAGGTATAACAACAATGTATGGATAATTAAAGTTGTAATTTTTAATTTTTAGCAATTTATAATATTGAAATATATGTCGATTATTAATAATTGTATTAAGATTAGTTCTTTTAAAATTTAAACTTGTATTTATTGCATTAGATATTAGCTGTGAATAATATTTTTTGCAGATGAAAGCATAGTTGTTTGGTGATTTATCAACATAAGTAATAATAAATTTGTTTTGTAAATTCTTTATTTCACTATTTAGTTGTTTAACATTAAAATTAAAATTTTCCATATTTCTGAAAAGTTCAACATTTAAATTACTTAATACATTTAATTTCCATTCTTTAAAAAATTCAATGGGTTTATTATAATCTATTGAAATTTTATATATAAAAAGGTCAAGATCCAGATTAAATTGTTTTAATATAGAAAAAATATTATAACATGATGGTGTTCGAAATTTAGTCCCATTAGTCATAAAACTGCGCAGATAATCATTCTCGACAATATTAATATCCCCTGTAATAATGTGACCATGTACCTTATCTACATAATTACTAAAACTAGGATTATTACATAAGCACGGAGGTTTATCATTTGATGTAAGAAATTTTGCAAAATTATTGTAATTGAAAATTCTACGTCCAAGTGTAACATTGTATTTGTATGATTTATGTATTGTAAAATTTTTTATGGGGAATTTGTTATTGTTATTAATTACATTGTGTATATTAATTTTATTAAGTACTATATTGGAAAAAGTGATTATAAGTTGAGTATTGTTAGTTTTTTTATAAGTATTTTTTGAAATTTTTACATTAAGTTGATTAATTCTATATAATAGAAGATCAAAATATACATCACTAAAATGTGGTGATAAATTTAATGTTAAAAATACTTTATAATAATTATTAAGATTTTTCTTTTTGATCGAAAAAATATGTTTCCTTATATCAAACCAATTGAAAGTATTAGTGAATTCATTTTCCATATTAGATAATTGCTGTATAATATCATTACTAGAAATATACTGTGTATTAGTACCATATTTACCCCTTTTTGTACGTGTAGTTTTTGTATTTACTTTATGATTTAAATTAGCATAAGTGCTAGTATAATGTTCATGTTTATTAGTATTTGTATAAACAATGTTTGTGCGATTAAATAACGTAGAATTTAAACCATAAGGATATAAAGAGTTACGGGATTTGATATAAATGGATTCATAAAGTAGTCTATCACTGAAATTTTTGTGCATACTCAGGATTTTAATAGTAATATCTTTAAAGTCATGTTGTCTAAAGTGCATATGCTCAACATTTATAGAATTATTTTTTATAATATCCTGTCTATGTTGATTGATTCTGAAGTGCAGTGGATTACATGATTGACCAATATATTCCATCTTACACATATTGCAATTAATCGAATAAATAATATTGTATGCTTTACAAAAGAATACATTAATTTTCGAGTTAGAACTATTAACAATTTGTAGTGGATCTGCATGTGGGCAAGTTAAGCAGCGTGGTGATGAACATTTTTTAAATTTGAGATTTACTGTGGGACAATAAGACAGGTAACTGTTTGACGATCCAAAGAAATCCCTGTCAATTTCCATGTACCGAGCATTAGGCCTAATATTATTATTAAAGCCTAAATTGCCAGTCGCTAAAACTTTTTTAGTACTTGCCATAATGAGAATTGTATATTATAAAAATATAAGACAATTTTTAAATATAAATGAACATAAAGTTGTAAATAATATAAAATAATATATTATAAAATTAGTACTACAATTTATTTGATTGCTAGGTTAATAAGTATCAATAATCAAAACAAATTTATCATTTGATTTCTAGACTAATTTTATTTCTAGTTTAATTTATACCTAAAATCACTAATTTAGTTATATAAAGAAAAATAATAATATAAATAATAATAATAATAATAAACCTTGATTACATAAATTTTAATAAATTACAATATTTACATAGAAAAAAGATAATCTCATCATAACTGGTATAAAAATACCATAGTTCATACATTTAAAATATTTTAACTATATAAGCCCATACAGAATAACCTATACAAATTATTCAAAATGCAAGATGACCATATCAGTAGGACACAAACAAAAACAATGCAAACGGCCATATTAATATTTTATTTCAATAGCAACATTACAAAAAGTTATAATGCAGCAAGGTAAAATTAACTAACTACAAGAAATACATCAAATTTTGCGCATAAGCAGCATTAAAATAATGTATTTAATAATTATGAAAATATATATATTTTGCCAAAATTTGGGCTGTAATTAGATGAATATCTAATTGGGCTGCAAGTGATCGATATTCTTACGAATATAAAAATTAATAGTAAAAAAGTAAATAAGTAAAACTATCCACAAATGATTGCGCAAATGCAGCAGGTCATTATGGAAGTTCAATATATAAAAACTTATTCCAAAAATTAACCATTGAAACAGAAATAACTGACCAAATGCAATGAAATTATTACCCCAAATAGCTATGTCAAATTACACATTATAAAACATAGTCCTAACAAATGAAACAAATGAAGTATTTATTCAAAAAGTGAAACATAAGTAAAAAAAAAAAAAAAAAAAACACAAATGCGAGCTTATAATGTAATTTACTTTTTCAAGGGCTGGGAAACCACATTATAAGCAAAGAATGATTGTTTTCTGTAACTGTCACAAGCTTAAAGCCAAAATTTTGTGACAATTCCAAGCCCTAACAATCATTGGAAAGAAATTGAAAAAAAAAAAGGATACCTTTGAAAATGGAACACTACAAATCAAACAGAAGAAAATAAATCCATTTATAAACAAATAAATACAAAGGAAGACAAAGAAAATCTATACATTACAACATCAATTTGTCCAGAATCCGAAGCCAAAAATGTTTTGTGCTAAGCACATGGTAAAGTGAATAAGTGAATTCAAATGTACAAGTTAAAATTACAGTTAATTTTCCAAAAGTAGCAGTTATTAATTTAACCATTGTGGTTTTAACTATTTCTAATTTAAAATATAAAAATACAAATAAATAATATAAAAACTATAAATTCATTTACTAAAAATATTTTTTAACTTAAATAATTTTAATATATATATTATATTATTGGAATATTTAAAAATTTCACTTGTATTCCAAGTTTTCAGGTAAAAGAGAAAAAAAAAATAAAAAAAATTTGTGAAAATTTATATGGTGCTGCCATCTGGTTTTATAATAAACAATAACTAAAAAATCATTAAGATAGTAATTTGGTTTAATTATTAAAAACTAATTTCCATCCATACTTTATATTTACTTTTACCACTAGAGGGCAGCACTATTTTAAGTTGTTTTTTATTATTAATTTTTCCATCTTAATACTTATTTATAACATAGTATTATACATTAATACATCCTTTAATGTAATTCGATTTTCTATTTATTAATTAATTTCATTTATTTATTATTTAACTAATTGGTATCAATTAAGTTAGTAATTTGGTTGATTTATGAAACATTTATTTCCATCCTATTCCTTCGATTCAGATTATATCCACATTTTTTTTTACTAATAGATGGCAGCACTAATGTTCCTGTTTATTTTATAATCCATTATATTTTAACATTATTTCTGGCATCACTGCAAAGCAATTTATATTTCTAAGCAATTTATATTTCTAAAATTGGCAACATGATATGATTTTTTATGCAATTCATTCCCCAGTCATGTTTGAGTTTTCATGATGGTTCATGAACTGCAAGGTATCTTATTTATATCTCTATTCATCTTTATGGATTTTTTATAAGTATGGTTTCTTTCCTTTTTTATATTGTATTTTATTTTTTTATTTTATCACTGATTTGAACCATTGTATTTGAGATGTAGTCCCAATATCATATTTTTTAGCAATGTTTGGCTAATATGAAGATGAAACATCTCATTTTATTTGTGGTATTTAGGCAATTAGGACTTGATAATTCTGTCTAAATTCCACAAATTTCATTTCATTTAATTCATTTATTCCATTGATTCAATTTTTATTTAATTTCTTATTCTTTCAATGTTTTTTGATTCCATATTAAGTGTGTTGGGGAATCTTTCATTGTCAACTAATTATTTCATACTTAATTATTTCATGGTTTAAGTTGGTGTTATGATAATGTTTCATTTATGGTTATATAAATAAATATATATATATATATTGTGTCAAAATGGAAATTGTTCAAAACGTATAAAACATTAAAAATCAAATAGCGTAGACAGAAAATTCATATTTGTGTTTATCTCAATAAAGTTCATGCATGCTAAATCCACAGGGGCGAGTCTGACAATTTTTACATGTAAATTAGCTTTGTACTTAAATTGTTTAAAGCCGAAACTTTTAAATTATGCATTTTTATGTTTACCCAGCATTTATCTATCGTAATATACAAAACATCGATTTTCTAAATCATCATTTTCATATTTTAAAAACTATTACTTTTCTGTTCCGACACATGGAAATTCTCTTTTTAACACTTTCCAACCTAGTTGAAAAGTGTTTACGACTTCGGTTAGTCTGCCGTATGGTCGTCTGTCCGTGCTCTAACTCCCGTAAATATGCTCGGATTGCTCGGCAATTTTTATATGTTATTGTCGTTATCTATAGCATGTTCCCTATTTCAACGGAAGTGTGTAGCACTTATAGTTTTTTTACAGGGACACTCAAAAGAATTCCGTTACATTGCGGTCTATGGGGAAAAATCATTTGCGGTTTATTTAAATAATGTTTCACTATTTGAAACGCATTGAAATTTATATATATCACTAAGGTGCATTAGAAGGAGCTTAATATCGAATAGGGTGTGCATAGCACCTATAGTTACTTTACAGGGACAGTCAAAAGAATTCCGTTACATTACGTCTATGGAGAAAAATCGTCTGCGGTTTAATTAAATAAAGCTTCACTATTTTTAACGCATTGAAATTTATATATATCACTAAGGTGCATTACAAGAGGCTTACTACAGAATATTGTGTGTATAGCAATCATCGTTCATTTACAGGGACACACAAAAGAATTCTCTACTGTATGTTAACAATAATTCCTGGAAGTGCGTTTTAAGTTGCTGAACGCGATTTTAAATTGAACTCACTTTTTGTCTATTACTGGGTGTGTATAAATTCTGTATTTCCTATACACGGCAGCACAAAAGTTCGCGAACACATTTCCGTTTATTGACAGAAACTCCAGAAGGAGAATTTTAAACTGTGCTACGCGTTTCCTAACTAAACTAAAATTTAGCATCCTATGTAGTATATATACAAATCTATAGATCCTATACAGGGCTGAATAAAAGTATTTGGATATTTTTCCGAATATTGTATATGTTGGGAATTCCTGAAATTACGTTTTTAAATATGTTATGCGTTTTCCAAATTTTTTACTTAGATGTTATCTTTCAGCTTATTAAACGGTAATGATTTGTAAAATTATTTTGGAAGCGTTGGAAAGTGTTACATAATCTATGCTTGACGCATGATTTTTCGTTCTTGTTTAGAGATGAAGCTGGTGTTTCAGAAAATCGATGCTGCTGTATTACGATAGATAAATGTTGGGTAAACATAAAAATGCTTAATTTACAAGTTTGGACATTAAAAATTTAAGCACAAATCTAATTTATATGTAAAAAAAATCAGACACGCCCCCATGGATTTGGCACTTACTAACTACCTACAAGCGAATCTGGTTAAAATCTTATAAGAAGAAATTGTGGGCATACATGCGCTTTTCGTAATACAGACCAGGAAAATCCCACGCAAATATGTGCTAATGGTGCAAATGGGTTAAAAGTATCAAAACATCTTAAACAAAAAAATCCCTGACGGTTCGGCCTACAGGCACAGGTAAATTTCGAAGACGCAGACCGTGGGACACCTGTTTGTTGGGAATTGCAGAAGAAATTACCCTTTTGCCATGATGCGGCAGTTGGTACCTCCCACTTCGAAATCTACCTTGTCTGTAAGCGAAGCCGGCAGGGATTTTTTTTTATATATATAAGTGTTTGTTCTATAAAAAACTTGTCAATATAAAATTTGTAGATAATATTAAGAAGATTTATAATAAATTTAAGCGGATTTGCTATTTTGTGAATTGACAAAGTTATGAATTTTTTTCTTCTGAAACCCCTATTTTTGCCCCCTTGAGTCCATTTTTAATTATATCAAAAATCTGTCATACATAAATTTTCGGCCCTTTTCCTAGAAGTAATAATAACTTTAAACGGATTCGATACGTATCATATAATTAAGAAGTTATGGGGATTTTTCTGTTTTCACAAAAAGCCCCACCCTCCCAATTTCCTCCCCTCTTGGTTGATTTTGCCCATTAACGAACTTCACCGAGATTTTACGCCCTTTGATTTTATGTATCATTTTTCAACAGATTTGTACAGAATGTTTGAAGTTATCGTGTCCATAAAAAAGTGACATAGATAGATAGATAGATAGATAGATAAAGTTTTGAACTGGGGGTGGTTTTGGGTTCTGGGAGTCATGATCGGTGTAGATCTGCAAAAATTTTACAGAAATTCCAACATAGGGAAGAATGTAATAGATAGTATTTCTTACGGAATCTACCTAAAAAGGGGTGCCCCTACAAGGAGAGGGGCAAAATTGAGCCTTCCCATCTCTTTTTTATTTTTATTATAATCTTAATTATCTATTTTTTTCATTTATTGTTATTTATTTTATTTTCTTAAATCTTACAATATTTAAATTTATTATCCTTTCTTCTAACTTTAAAAGCTTCTTTAAAAGCAATATGTTTTATTTTTTCCCTTATTTAATAGAATGAAAAAAAAATCTTTTAACAAATTGAAATTAAAGATTAAAATTAAAATACACTATAGCTATAAAGTATCCAATTAAATTAGAGCAAAATAAAATCTAATGGGTTTCTCGGAAAAACATTATCAGGTGGGTGTTTTTCAGACCATTATATCAGCTTTTAATGTTAGAAATTTAATAATTTCAAGCACTTGAATTAACTGGAAAAGAAGTGTTTTTGTTTCCAAATTACAAAATGTGTTAGTTAAGAGTTTTTAAATTTTTTGAAGCAAATAATGAAGAAACATTCTTAATATTTAGAAACGACAGTTTTTCATTAAAGAAATTAAAATATATATATATATCAAAAACAAAATATGATTTTAATGTAAAATGATTTAAAAATCAAAATTTTAATATGTTATGGCGGATCTTTCTATATTTTAATCAGTACTTCATCACGTTTATCAGTAAAATGAAATAACTTTTAAATGTCAAATAATACTAATGATAATAATGATAATAATAATAATAACAATATAACAATAACAATAATAATAATAATGATGAGTGAATGAATGAATACAATTTTGATTCATTTAATTTGTTGTATATATTTAAAGGCAATCTGTTTATTAGTGATGGGCATAACGATTATTTTGATTATTCGAATGAATCATTCGGGCATGCGCAGAAGCGTATCTGTCAAATTTCAATTTTTTTTTTATTCCATTACTACCAGAAATTTTAAAAAACAAAATTCTGAGAAACTTTTTTTTTTTTTTTCAAAATTTCTGGTAGTAATTGAATTAATAAAAAAGAAAACTGCCCAGTTAAACTGAGGGCATTGAGCTCACAGGCTATTCACATTAATTGTATATTATACACTTATTTCAAAGAATTTGAAATAAGCCCCTCGAAAAATAAAGATATCGACAATATATTAAGGGGGGATCATCCCCCCGTTCCCCCACCCCCTTATAGTTAAGAATTGAACCCCCAAACCTAATCAGGGAAGCCCTTTATTACAATGAACATATATACTAAATTCGAAGCAAATCGGATAATTCTGCATGAAAAACCCATTTATCTAAATAAAGGGCGATTACCCCCGCATCCTCCTTTATACTTAACCAATGAACCCCAAGACTAACCAGGGAAGCTCCTTACCACAATGAGCCTATATACAAAATTTGAAGAAAATCTGATAATTCTCCATGAAAAACACATTCATCTAAATTAAGGGGGGAGGATAACCCCCCCCCCTTTACCCTCTTTATGCTTAACCAAAGAACGCCCTAAACTAATCAGGAAAGTGCCTTATCACAATGAACCTATATACAAAATTTTAAGAAAATCGGATAATTCTGCAGGAAAATCGCAGTTATCTAAATTAAGGGGGGGCAGCCCTCCGTTACCCCCTTTATACTTAAACAATGAATCCCCAAAAGCAATCAGGAAAACGCTTTATCACAATTAACCTGTATACAAAATTTGAAGAAAATCGGATAATTCTGCATGAAAAACCCATTTATCTAAATTAAGGGGGGATTAGCCCCCCTTTCCCCCTTTATACTTAACCAATGAACCCCCAAAACTCTTCAGAGAAGCGCATTATCACAATGAACCTATATACAAAATTTGAAGAAAATCGAATAATTCTGCATAAAAACTCAGTTATCTAAATTGGGGGGGGGGGGGTTATCCCCCCTTTCCCCCTTTATACTTAACCAATGAACCCCCAAAACTATTGACAGAAGCGCATTATCAAAATGAACCTTTATACAAAATTTGAAGAAAATGGGATAATTCTGCATGAAAAACCTATTTAAATTATGGGGGGGTTAGTCCCCCATTTCCCCCCTTTATGCTTAACCAATGAACCTCCAAAACTAATCAGGGAAGCGCCTTATCACAAGGAACCTATAAACAAAATTTAAAGTAAAACGGTTAGTTCTATCAAGAGTTATCGCGTTACGTACATACATACATACGTACGTACATACAGAACCGGCGGGCACATAAGCTCTCAGGCTTTGATAGCCTGTGAGCTAAAAAAAAAATGAAGTTTGACAGATACGCTTCTGCACATGCCCGAATGATTCATTCGAATAATCAAAATAATTGTTCTGCCCATCACTACTATTTATTATTATTATTATTATTAAAGAATAACTATAAATTCATTAGAAATATGATACTACTTTTAAATCAGGTCGTTTGTATTCGAATAATTCGATTTTTAAATATGTACAATTTATTGAAATAGTTGAATGCACTCTCAAATATAGTAATCAATACTAATAAATACTTTACTGACTTTCAAAGCTATATTTAGATCTGAACAAGGCTTTAATCGTTTACTTTTGATTTTGCACTTTTCTGCATTGCTTTTTATGTGTATTTATATTTAAATATGATTAATGACAATTTTTCAAACAGGAAGAAAATTCTACAGTATGCAAATAATATAGGAAAATACAATGTTTTGCATTTAAAATTAAATAAAAATTTAGATGCTTAAATACTGTCTTTATATTCATTAATTAAAATTTACGTATTGAACATATTTATCACAAAAAATATTTTAAAAACAAAATTCATGATTCTTATTTAACTTTAAAACATTTTATTTTGTATTTTTTTTTTCATAATTCATTTATCTTTTTTTTTTTAAATATGTATAGCAGTATGGCAACTGCTTAGCTGTCAACTTTCATTTTTTCACAAGTCAAATAAGTATATTTGGAAACGAAGTAGTTCTTATAAAGAAGATAAATTTTATTAAATAAATTTTCTGATTCAAAGCATGTTATTTAACTTGGAAGCAAAATCGGAAGTCATGTAACTGACATATGTATAACAGTAGTAAAAGAACGTTCTATTATGTAAACTTACTTTGCAATGTTTCGATAAACGACTTCATTTTTTCGTTTATATTTTTAAGAAAAAGTTCTTGAATGTCTCCGTCGGAAAGTTTTACAAAAGTAAAAATCTAAATTCGTATGATATTTGGGTTTACATGCGAAGTATATATAATAAATAAGCTCTGTATTTACGAATCAGTGGTAATCGAATCAATCACTTTTATGTGTATCAAATTCTTTAAGAATTAAACTTAAATAATTTTATCTTTGCTGTGTACAACAGAGTGTTTCAATCTTTTATACTTTATGGCACACTAGAACAGAACCTATAATTAAACTTCCATGCACACCAATTGCATTGATAAAAATAAGGAAGCAGACTCCTACTACCCCCGTCCAGTGCCTGATTTACGGCAGGGCATTCGAAGCACAGACCCAGGGCCCCCAAATGCTACTGAAGATTTTTCAATTATTGCCCAAAATCTGATGAAGTTTTAAATATTAAAAAACAAACTTAATATGGAAAAATCTGTTTATCATTTTTTTCATTTAAAAATAACTTTTTAACTACTGCACTCATGCAAAAACACTCGCTCGCTAAATGTTAATGGCAGAGTTTTTTTTTTTTAATATTTTTTTAAATATCTCGTTTGCATTTCAATATTTTTAAATGATTTTTTGTCATTGGTTAGTTGAGGTCTATCTTTACAAAAGTCATTTTTTATTTTTTCGATTTTGTTTACAGTTTTTTTTTTTTTTTTTTTTTTTTTAATTAGGGTACTTTCACTTTCGGAACCGATTTCGAAAGATTGGAAAATCGTTGACGAGATAGAACACCAAAGATTGATTATAAGGATGTTATAAAAACTTTTACTGCTAAAAAATTGAGAAGAACATTTATAATTTTGATAAAATCGTGTATTTTGTCTAAAACTTGTATTTATAGTTAATTTATTATAGTGAAGTATTTTCTTTTATCTTTATCATTTAAAAAAGATATTGTATTTTAAATTCTTATTTAACCCTGTTCTTTTTCAGATTATTATGCCCCAAAGACAAGTTTAATTCTTTGTAGCCATTTTACCTTTAATTATTAGTGCTAAATATTTCCCTACTATACTATTATGAATATGCCCTGAAAAATTAGGTTTCATTAAAGAATTGAATTTCATTTTCATTTTTCTGTATTTGATAATTTAAGATATGTCTGTAGTATCAAAACTGATTCGTTCTTAGAGTTGATATGAAATTTAATTTTATTCAGTAAATGATTTTAACTCGTTGGTAATAAATACAAGACTAAATAATGAATTTAATTGTGCAGTAAATTTATCTTTTCCTACATATACATTATGTTTGCCTCTATACATCTCGTTTATCTATATGAATATAACAAAGAGAAAATTCCTGATTAACTGATTTATCAACACAGAGCTGAAATGGCTAAAGTCAGATTCATGAAATGTGAGCAGTAGATTGCTGTTATGACCTAGGCAAGTAATAAGAAACATATTTTGACCCCCCCCTCACGGGAGTTAAATGAGGGGGGGGGGGTAGTCAAAAGTTTTAGGTCATTTCGCCATATCTCCGCAGCAACTTTAGGTTGGAGCGTGAAATGCAGCATAACAATTCTACTAAAAATAGTTAAACGTAAATTTCAGCGATCTTATAGTTATTTTAGCGAGTTTGTTGTCAATATCAGCTATGAACCCTATTATGAAATATTAGATGAATAAGACAACTATTGCTGCTTTTGATTAGATATTTAGCGTAAGACATCAATTACATAATATATATAGATGTCATACGAAATTAGTCTCACTAAATGCTACACCGTTTTTTTTTTTTTTTCCGTATTGTCAGGGAAATTATATTTTCTGTTACATGCACCAAAGAAAATGCAATCTCATTTATAAAGCCAAGATTTTTTTCTATGATTGTGTTGGTAATTTCATTTTTTCCTGATTATCTTTTAACGATTTATGTGCAGAGATGTACAGTACTCCGTTATTGGGATTGCCATATTATAGCATTTTTATTTATTGTATCTGTAAGGCCTCATGGTTAACATGGGCAAAGTCAGGTGGTTCTGCTAGTACTTGTATAAATTTATTTTTTATTTTTTCAGCGTAAACTTGAATTTGAAAGAGAAAGTTATTTGATTAATAGGATATGCTAATATTTTAAATAATTATAGCTTGGTACTGGGGAAAATGTATTATTAGTTGCTGCATACTTTATCATTCCAGATATATGGACTTGCATAGAGAAAGGTAATCAGCACCACACAATTTATTATAAAACATCTATTCAATAATGATTATTTCAAAGCAAATTAATGATTATCAAATTTAATTTTTTAATTGATATTTTACAGAAATTATTGAAGTCATTAATCAATAATATATATATATTATATATACCGGGTGTTCCGTTAAAGGGGTCCAATATTAATAGGGGTAATAGAGGAGATCACACGGAGCATAAATCAGTATATAATGCCTGGCCGGATCTCAATAATTTTCAAGTTACAGCAAATAGAATGAAAAATCGGAAATTTGTAAAAAAACCCTCATTGCTAAACTATCGATAATGCTACATAAAAACGAAGCACATATTTAGAAAGAGCAGAAAAAATCCTACGAAATGACATAAGTTGTTTTAGAATATTGAGAATTAATGGCGAGTTACAAGCTCTGAAACAGTGAAAAAATACAAAATCAAATATTTAGCAAAATAGTTAATCGTTAATTCCAAAAATGCAACTCTACCTACATCAAGGAAAATGTTATAAAATTTGGTCCATTCCGAAAGCTTTCGAAGAAGCTGACAATAAACCATATCAGTTTAATTGTATGGGAGAAATCAAGCAGTTCCCTAGTTACAACTCTGTACTGTTGCACGCTCGGAAAGAGCGAAACTCCACCCATGACGATTGTAAACACCCCGTTTTAATATCTTTCAATTATACATTTCTGATCAACCTCTATCAATACCCTTTCATTATTCAGTCTGGTCAAGTGAATGACATATTGTGCAGCCTTGTCTTAAAGCAAACTCCGTGACTGCTGCGTTTCCTCCATGAACTTTCAGGATGATGAAGAAGAAGTACTTTTTATGCAAATTTTCTATGTGTATAGGAAGAAAAGTGTAATAAAACAGCAGTCATCAGTGGGCGTTATGTTAAAGGGAGGCTGTTGTAAGTGGGATTGTAGTAAGTTGATGTATAATAATTATGCCGGAATACTCTAACGAAGAATATGCGGACATGCATCTGATGTACGGGCAAGCTCATGGAAATGCATGTCTAGCACAGCGCATGTACCGTGAGCAATTTCCAAGGAGACGTTGCCCAAGTTCGAAACTCTTCATAAAAATCGATAGACGTTTACGGGAGACTGGATCGTTTAATACAGCAAGCATTGATGCAGGGAAACCTCGACATATACGAACACCTGCAATGGAAGAAGATGTACTGAGTATTTTTAAAGATAACCCCTCCACGAGTACACGAGCTGCTGCGTCTGAAGTCGGTGTTTCTCACCAAAGTGTGTGGCGTGTTCTGCGTGCAGAAAACATGCACCCCTTTCATGTGCAGCGGGTACAACTGTTATCAGTAACAGATTGTGCTCAGCGGACAGAATTCGTACGCTGGTTGCTTAATGTAACAGAAAATAATCCACAATTTCTGGAAAATATTTTATTTACTGATGAAGCAACATTTACGAGAGAGGGCGTGGTAAACACGCACAATATGCACACATGGTCATATACAAATCCGCACACTGTTTTCCCGTCGAACGCACAACAAAAGTTCAGTGTGAACATATGGGCAGGTGTCCTCGGCGATTATCTCATAGGACCATATTTACTCCCAGATGTACTCAATGGCAGTACGTACTTGGTTTTCCTACGGGATATCTTACCGCAGTTACTGCAAAATGTGCCAGCAACATTGCGCCACAATATGTGGTTTATGCACGATGGCGCACCGGCGCATTTTTTCATAGGTGTTCGCAATCACCTCAATTCAACATATCCTGGGAAATGGATTGGACGCAGTGTACCTGTTGCTTGGCCTGCACGCTCTCCAGACCTCAATCCGTTAGACTTTTTTGTTTGGGGACACCTTAAATCGCTGGTGTATGAAACGCCTGTGGATACACCGGAGGATTTACTAGCGCGAATCCTTGTCGCTGCAGGAGACATTCCCAACTCCGTCGGAGTTTTTCGGCGTGTTCGCCAATCTTTACGACGTCGCTGTCGGCTGTGCGATTCTGTTAATGGGCGCAACTTCGAACACCTATTATAATAATGTCCGTTCGTCTGCCTTCCGACATTGAACTGTGCAGCGCAGGCCAGAAGACTATGCTTCACATATGTCATAAAGTACGTGGAATGTAATTCTTTATTTGTCATTTTTCTTTTATTTTCAACACTTTTTGGCACAGTATTTTGTAAGTCACAGACTGTGGTGTACTCAAATTGTAAATTACAAAGTTTGTATGAATTAATTTAAAATTTAGTGTCTTTTTTAAATTTATAATTAATAAAATTATTATGCTATTTGTTATTATTATTTCCTATCATAAATTATGATGCACATATACATACAATAATTGTCCATGTAAAACATGTACTGAAACTTCTTGCATAGTTACAAATCGCAATATTTTTAATTATTTCCGAATTTTCACCACCAGTTTAATTTTAAGGAATTTAACTTAAGCTTTATATCAATAAAAGACCACTTTAAAATGTAGACTATTATTGTAAAGTTATTTTGGTTCATTCAACTCTTGAATAATTAAAAATGTTGCATCTCAGAAGAAGCATGATCGAAAATGTATAGTTGAGAGTAATTAAAAAGGCGGTGTTTCCAATCGTGATGGGCGGAGTTTAACCTTTGCTAGTGTCAAAGAAAGCGGAGTTGTAACTAAGAAACTGATTAATTTCTCTCACACAATTAAACCGATATGGTTCATTGTAAGCTTTTTCGAAAGTTTTCGGAATGGACCAAATTTTACTACATTTTCCTTGTTGTAGCTAGAGTTGTCTTTTTGGAATTAACGATTAACTATTTTGATGTATATTGGATTTCGTACTTTTTTCACTGTTTCAGGGCTTGTAACTCGTCAATAAATATTGCTATTTTAATACAATTGATGTCATTTTGTAGGTTTTTTTCTGCTCTTTCTAAATATGTGCTTCGTTTTTATGTAGCATTATCGATAGTTTAGCAATGAGGGTTCTTTTACAATTTTCCGAATTTTCATTCTATTTGCTGTAACTTGAAAACTATTGAGATCCGACCAGGCTTTATATACTGATTTATGCTCCATGTGATCTCCTCTATTACCCCTATTAATATTGGACCCCTTTAACGGAACACCCTGTATATATATATATATATTGCTCAAAGTCGCTGTAAGCGTCGGTGCAAGGAGGCCCCGATAATCATCTGTACCAACGGCCCCCAAATTTGTAAATCGGTCCCTGCCCCCGTCCTGGGAAAAAAACATCATCCCCTACTAATTCTGCAGTAAATCATCGTATAACAATGTGATAGGTACCAATCGATTAATAATCTACTAATTAATTATATACGTAAATTTGGCTTAGGGTATCGTCTACATCAGGCATGTCAAACTCGTTTACCGCAGAGGGCCAAATGAAGCATTATATACAAAGCCGCGGGCCACATAAAAAAAAGTAGATAATATTATTACCATTGCACAGAATAAAATTCGTATGTACAAAACACAGCCATGTTAAAGAAATATTCACGCAAAGCTCCAAATTTATTATTATACATAATTCCTTTTATTTTGCAAAAAATTACTCAAAATTACTTTTTATCAACCAAATCTATAACATTTAATTGAATTTGCGATAATCATTTTTGAAGAATAATTTCAACATCAATCATTAGAGGTGAAGTAAATAGGTTAAAACGATTTCATATTTATTGAAATTCAAAAATTTCCTTTTGGATTCATATTTAAATATATTTTTAGTATATTCTAAAAAATTTCACTCCGATGATTTTTTTAATAAAGCCTGGCAACATTTAAAATGAAATACATTTTCTATTTGAAAATTGTTTTATCCAAGTTATAAATTCTATTTGAAAACGCTAATACTATTATCCTGAAACAAGATAGCATTATGAAATTTGCCTTGAAGTTAAAGTTTATTCAGGTGCTTTGTAATTTCAAATGAAAACTCCAAGTACTTTGTCTATTGGTGGTCTTTTAGTTATCCACATTCATATTTTGTCGTTGAAAATTGTAACCTTGTTTAATAGTTCGTAATTTACAGTTAAAACTTTATGATGGATAGCCGTCAACTATCTGTACAAGAATAAGAAGGTAAATCTGTTTATATCCACGACTCATATTTCCAAGATATTTTCTAGACTGACGATGATTAAGGATGTGCGTATGAATTTAATATAAGTTTATAAGCACATAGCGCTAAGACTTTTATAAATCTATCCGCTACACTGCAAAAAATAATTGTTGATTTTACAGTATAAAACTGGCACCCCAGCTGCCAGTATTATACCGTAAAATTAACAGTATTAAACCGTAAAATAAGCAGTAATACGCTGCCGTGCAAGCAGTAATACGCTACCGCGCATGCGCGGTAGCGTATTACTGCTTGCGTGGCAGCGTATTACTGCTTATTTTACGGTTTAATACTGTTAATTTTACGGTATAATACTGGCAGCTGGGGTGCCAGTTTTATACTGTAAAATCGACAATTATTTTTTGCAGTGTATATATAAATCTTTCTGCAATGATAGCTATGCTTATACTTTCAAATTTCTTTAAACATCATTTCTTAAATTTCGTAGTGAATGATTTCGACTCGTGGGATATTTAATGTAATAAAGACATTTTTAAATCAAATGTATTTTCTTCAATAGGCTTAGTGAAAGCACTTTGATTCTCTTTTTAAAAGTATCAGTTTCAATTCTAACAGTTTATCTTTCAAATGTTTAACCAGATTTTTGCGAGTTTACTTTATACTTTGTGCTGTAGCACCTCTTAATGTTACATTTTTTTCGAACTCCAACAATGTCTACATATCAAACATAAAATTTCAGTTTTCCTTTGAATATAATTGTATTGTAAACCACTTTAAAAAAAAAAAATCTGCGATGTCAATATTCAGTTTATCATATTTATTCAAAGTGGTAAATAGCTTTAACATATTTTTTTATGATTTTTAGTATGTATGAGATTATGTCAATAAAATATGTGTATATCAATAAGAAATAAAAGGAAAGAAAGAAACATCATGTAGGATTCATTAACAATGGCACAATTACTAACTTAAGTAATGAAAATAATTCAAAATCCATATGTTCGACTAAAGCCAAGTGAAGAACCTGGATGGCGTATTCGTGGTTTTGTATTAAGTACAAAAGTGATAATTTGTGTCACTTTCAAAGCGAATTATTTAAAGCTATTTAATTTTATATTGTGATTTTTTTTATGTTAACTATTCTTAATTAACGCTGAATGTTATTAATTTTACAATACATTTCTTAATATTTAATAAATACAGAATATTATTTTGTAAAGTGGTGTAAAATTGAAGATAGCAGTAAAATAGAGTATTGGTTTCGACATAAAGCAAATAAAAATTATAAGTAAAATACTGTACAAATTTTACAAATCTTTAAATTTTCAACCTCAGATCCTGCACCTTTGGTACGTCCCGATTGGTTATCTGTGTATTCAAAATTTGCTTGTGCAGAAATGTAAAATTGAGTTGTCTATATACATCCCTGTTGCCAGATGAACGTGATTTTTTAAATTCAGAACAGAAATAGTCCCCTTAATGACAGAATAAATAATACAAATATTATTATTCAAAAATAGTGGTAGCTTTCTGAATTAACTAACAACTAAATTAAACACAGGTAAAATGCCAAAGGCTTCGCGGGCCACAGGTAAGTCATCGGCGGGCCAGTTGTGGCCCGCGGGCCATGTGTTTGACATGCCTGGTCTACATATAGAAATAGTAACAAACTTTAAATTTTTCAATACGAACGCCCAATTTTGACATCATATTTGCATTCTTCGGTAAATTTTACTTTCGGATAAAAAACGGGAAATCATTCGGTCAAGCAGTACTTAAGGAATTGTGTAGGTTTAAAGTTAGGGAGTCCAACGGATAAATTTATTTTTAATCGTTGCAAAACAAATTGCAATGCGGGTAGTTTCTTAAGCATAACTCAAAATCTACTTGATGGAACGACCTGTAATTTTCGAAGCTTCTAGAAATCGATTTCTGTTTTTTAAAAAATTATAGCATGCAATTCACATTTTTGTCGAAAATTAATTTCGAAACAATGAATTTTTTTAATTAATTTCTGAGAAAAATAGGAATTCTAACCTTTGAATTTTTTAACAGAAATCGATTTCTACAAGCTTCGAATATTGCGAATACAAAATTACAGCTCATTTCGCCAAGTAAATTTGAGTTATGTTTAAAAAAACTACCCTCATTGCAATCAGTTTTGCAACGGTGGTTTATTGGTTGGTTGGTTGGTGTTCATTACGATTAATTATTTGCGCGTGGAATATAGCTGATTGGGGGAGGATTGCCCTCCGTGAGGTTCTTTCTAAAGAAACCTAACCCGTAATTACGTTTTGCAACGATGAAAAATGAATTTAACATTAGGAGTTCCAAAGTTTAAAACTGCATAATTCGTAAACTACTTGACCTAATGACTTTTTCCAAAGAATACAAATATGATGTCAAAATTAGATGTTAGTATTGAATGTAGACGACCCGTTAAGCAAAATTCAAGCATAGAATTAATTAATAGACGGTATGACTAGTCGATTGGTAACAGACACATTTTTATACGATTATTTGTGGCAGAGTTAGTTTTTCTTTTCTTTTTCTTTTGTTGTTGTTGTTGTTGTTGTTTGTTTCTTTTTATCACAACTGTACCGTCATAACTAAATATTAAAACAAAACAAATTTATAAAAATTATAATAAAAACATAGTAATTAACTTCTTTAAAACTTTTTTTTTTCATGTTTGTTATATTTTAACATTGAATAAAACAACTGAGCTTTATACATTTTTCAGGGCTCCCAAATGGTCCGCCAACTAAATACCAATATTTTTTAACAGAAAATTTCATGGTAGGTTTCTACAACATTTCCGCACAAATTTACCTCCGAAGGTGATTTTTGCAAAATTGCGAGAAAAATATAAATATGTAATTTTTTTTAGGAAAATACCGATGTTCAAAAAGCGGACCATTTGGGAGCCCTGATTTTTAGAATACTTTTTTTCCTGGGCTGCAACACTCATATTTTTGGGGGTAAAAATACTCATTAAATTTTCTTCCAATAATAGAAATTCTAAATGTCATCGGTTTTTATTATTAACTGCCTTCATTACAGAACTTACTAGTTGACAGTTAACTGTAATGAAAACAGTTAACTGTAATAAGACAGCTATGCGTGTATACCGTGGCCATCACAAAACTTCCTTCTACATAAATCAAAGCAATTAAATGGTTTAAGTAGTACAAAAAATTATATGGATTTAGCAAATAAGTTTTTTACACAATGTATTCCAATACTCAGGATGCTAAGTTTAATGTTTCAATCAATTCTGTGCATTTAAACTGATGATAATAAGCACAGCATGTTTCGAATAAATCATCGAATTTCTGCACCCCCTCTTAGATGACCGCACACAAAATTGAATGACAATCTATTCCTATCATGAGGATTCTAAATTTGATGTTTCGTTGGATTCTGCGCAAATAAACTAGATATAAGCATCACAGAATTTCAACAAATCATCGATTTGCGCCACCACTTCTTGGGGGATTTTGCCAAAAAACTAATCAGCACCAGTTCACTTGGATAGAACTTCATATGAAACATCACCCTATTCTACGCAGTAGTTCCTGAGTTAGAGAACCCACAAAATTTATGTCACATACAAACAGACACACATACTCACAGACAGACATTTTCTAAAAACAAGTACCTCCAGTCAGTACTCAAGACCTTCTAAATCATATAAAGTCTATAAAATTCAGTAATACGTACCGCGCATGAGCGGCAGTGTATTACTGTTTATTATTTTACCGTTTATTACTGTTAATTTTACGGTATAATACTGGCAACTGGGATGCCAGTATTATACCGTAAAACCAACAATTTTAATTTTATATTTTTTTTTCAGTGTGTACTATACATTTAATATAATATCAAAAGTAGAGAGAAATAAATATTTCTTTTTGTGAGTGTGAGATTCACATGGTATAAATCATTGAAATACGAATCGTTTAATATTTCTGGTAAAATTTGTTTTGGAAAAGGAACATTTCAAGAATTAAATGATAAATATAATTTGTTACTTTTATTTCCAACAACAATTTGTAAAAGTTTAATCATAAACATCATACATATGTTTCAGATGAAATTATTAATGGAATATAGCTGTTGATTACTAAACTTTCATAACTTTAAAAGAAAACTATTATTTTTGTATCGTAACGGAAAAACATGTGGTTGAAATCTCACACTAAAAAAATTCTTCTCTTTCCAATAATTACTTGTGATGTATATGAGAAATAATGTAAAAATATAATAATATACATATACTTGTTACATTTGAAAATACAGTGATAAACTTTTTAAAAACAAAAAATGAATCTCGTCTTTTCAAAATATGTGATAGTTACCTGCATTCACGTATTCTTCCTGGGTTTGTCCCAAGTTAAACATGTTTGAAACCAGAAATTTAGCTTAACAAATGAAAACGAAGTACCACACAGAAATAACATATATTTTATTTTATAAACTTTTTGGTTAGAAACATGTTTGTTTGACTTGGGTGAGATCCCGGAAGAACATCTAAAAGTTGGCAACTATGAATGTGAAAGATAACTCCATCAATGTTAACTGTTTTCGTCCCAAATTACAAAAGAATAGTATTCCCCTTTCGAAGTACTTTTCCTTCATTTTATTTAATGCATTATAATGTTTATAAACTAATTACACAAATTTAATTCCGTGCATTAAAATGAAAGAATTAAATTGATATTTATGAATGTTTACAAAACAATTAACACAATTGTTTAATGTATTTCAGAACCGAAACTTTCCACTCTACGTCTTTCAATGTCCAGAAAGAAGACTTAACACATTATTATTAAAAAATACGATTTTTAACCCTTTCCATCATACTTGATTAACCCTTTCCATCATAGTTGATTAACCCTTTCCATCATACTTGATTAACCCTTTCCATCATAGTTGATTAACCCTTTCCATCATACTTGATTAACCCTTTCCATCATAGTTGATTAACACTTTCCATCATAGTTGATTAACACTTTCCAACATAGTTGAAAAGTGTTTAGGAATTCGATTTGTCTAACCATCTATCTGTCCGTGCTCTAATTCGCGTAAATATACTCGGATTGACATGTAATTCATATATGTTAATGAGATTTGCCGTGGCATGTTCGGTATTGAAAATGTGTAGCATTTATAGTTCGTTTAATGAGGCACTAAAAATAATTCCCTTACATTATGGTCTATGGGGGAAACCATTTGCAGTGTATTTTAATGATGTTACACTATTTCAAACATATTGAAATTGATATATCCCTGAGGTGCATTAGAAGATGCTTAGAGCGTGCACTGCAAAAAAAAAAGTGCTGATTTTACAGTATAATACTGGCATCCCAACTGCTAGTATTACACCGTAAAATTAACAGTAAAAAACAGTAAAATAAGCTGGTGTGCCAGTATTATACTGTAAAATCAACTAATTTTTTTTTTCGCAGTGTGCATGCATTTACTGATAATTTACAGGGACACACATACAAATTCGGTTACAGAACTGTCTATGAGCAATAATTGCTGGAAGTGCGTTTACAGTTGTCGTATGCGTTTTTAACTTTAGCTATTTTCTTTTTTAGATTACTTTCTGTGTATAAATTCTATAGATCACAAGGCTGCACAAAAGAATTCGCGCATATTTCAGCTTATTGAGATAAATTGCTAAAGGGGAACTTTAAACTTTGTTATGCGTTTCATAACCGAACTAAATTTTTGCATACTATGAAGTATATATACAAATCAATGAATCAAATACAGGGCTGCACAATATAATTCGGATATTTCTCTGACTATAGATGGTAATTGCTAACATTGAGTTTTCAAATGTGTTATGCGTTTTCCAAACGGGGCAAGTTGAGCTTAAACCGAAAGGTATGCCTCCCCGCCCAATTTGACATTGACCTTGTTTACTTAAACCTCAACTTTAAACTTATTAAATGCTGAAGTTTTGTTACAGTATTCTTAATATTGAAAGTGTTTCTTAATCTATGCTTGATGCATGACATTTTTTTTATTTTTTTATTTTCTTTATCGGATTGACAATGATAAATGAACATCATAAATTAGTGTATTTAGCATTCATCTTAAATTATACGCTATCATAAATAGATGTGTTAATAATACGTTAATTTAAAATTCATAAAGTTATAGAAGCTTAATTTTAACTATCTTCTGAAAAAAAAAAAGAAAAAAAAAGAGGTAATTTTAATTTACGGCTCGATTTCAGAAGAATATCAATACGGTTTTAGTGTCACGTAATCGTACAAAAAATTATTGTTGCTATGAATACCAATCTCTTTTTTTCAATCCGGAAACATATGAACATTGTTTAGAGTCGGACATTAAATATATCGACATTCAAAAGTAATATTCTAATCTAATATTTTAAACTCAATCAAACTTATTACATTAATAAATTTTTATCACAAAAACATTTCTATCATCTTGAGTTTATTTAATATCGTTTTTTATTTTTTTCCTCCATACTTATATCATAATTCACTGATCCTTACTAACTTACACTGTTAAAAATTTGCAGCCAAAAACTGTCCAGTCATTTGACCGTTTTTATAGAAAACGGTTACATAACTGTACTTTAACAGTATTCTGACCATAATATGGGCAATAATATGGTCAGAATAGCGTTAAATTACGGTTATGTATCCATTTTCCATAAAAACAGTCGAATGACCGGACAGTTTTCTGCAAAATTTTAACAGTGCAAATAGGCAGTCTTCAAACAAAAATTTCTTTCTTTTCTTTCCTTTCCTTTTCAAACATATAAAAATATATATTAGTCTTGGAGAAATGTATTACACTGCAAAAAAAACTGTTGATTTTACAGCGAGACAGCGTATTACTGCTTATTTTACTGTTTATTACTGTTACTTTTACGGTATAGTACGGGAAGCTGGGATGTCAGTATTATACTGTAAAATCAACAGTTTTTTTTTTTTTTTTTTTTTTTTTTTTTTTTTCAGTATAGAGATGGGAAAATTATAGAAACTGTCATTGAAAAAATGCAGCATTGAATGTCAATTTTTAATCTCCTCCTTACACACACACCTTCTAATCTAAATGTATAAATATAAAAAAAAATCCAAAAATAGCAGAACAACTAAAATTTATGAACCTAGTTTTTAGGGGCAAGAGTTTTAATTTTCCACCTTTGAAAATACACCCGTGTTCAATTTTTGATTCAGTACACCTTTTTTTTATTATTGTTAGTTAGTTATTTTAGATTTTACTCTTTTTCCTTAAAACTTCCGTAGCTTCGTCTTGCAAATTATATAATACTGACTAACCTATAAATTTGACACATCTGATAGCAATTACTTAAATCTGGATAGTTTTATAGTAAGGTATATAATATAAATTTAACATATTTGATATGAGCTATTAAACTATCTTATAGAAGCTTACATAATAGAAGTATTTAAAAGAAAGCTTCCAAAAAGGTTTCACTGTGAGGACGATAAGATAAATTTAACATATTTGTTATGAACTACAGGGTCTATCTTAAGGGGATTTTAAATTTTAGAAAATAATTTAAAAGAAAGCTTCCAAATTTGGATAGTTTTATAGTAAAGTCTATAACATAAATTTAACATATTTGTTATGATCTATTAAACTGTCTTATGGAAACTTATGTAACAGAAGTATTTAAAAGCTTCTAAATTTAAAAGGTTTCATAGTGAGTGTTATAAGATAAATTTAACATATTTGTTATGAACTACAAAGGTCTATCTTAAGGGGATTTTAGAAAAAAAGAAGCATTTAAAAGAAAGCTTCCAAATTTGAATAGTTTTATAGTAAGGTCTATAACATAAATTTAACATATTTGTTATGAGCTATTAAACTGTCTCATGGAGACTTATGTAACAGAAGTATTTAAAAGAAAGCTTCTAAATTTAAAAGGTTTCATAGTGAGGGTTATAAGATAAATTTAACATATATGTTATGAACTACAAGGGTCTATCTTAAGGGGATTTTAGATAAAAAGAAGCATTTAAAAGAAAGCTTCCAAATTTAGATAGTTTATAGTAAGGACTAAAAAATTAATATAACATATTTGATATGATCCAGAAGGTCTGCCTTATGGATATTTAGATAACAGAAGTATCTGGATGTTGGAAGGGGCTTAATTACGAAAAATCCCCACAGAGGCACGCTGCACCAAAGACAGAATGATAAAATGATGAAATGCATCTAATGTATACTTACATTTCTTGAAGTTATGTACGAATCCTCCATGATTATATAATGTCCTTCCCAGCGTCTAAGAAATCTGGAACTGAGTAATTTACTGATAACCGTCCTCGTATGATTGAGTCTGCACACGTGCACAAGTCCTTCGTGCAGCAGTTTGAATCGGGGCCCTTGTGGGCTACTTGGAGATCGAGATGGCGAACAGCAATTTGACCTAGGACCAGAACTGCTAGTTGCAGATGAGGAAGATGAATCAACGGAAAAGTTCCTTTTTCCGGCTACATCCAGGAAATTCCTGGGCTCATCTTGAGTAGAACTCAAACTAGTGTCCGAGTTCCTGAAACTGGGAGATGGACCTAGAGGTGTTGAAGGAACACTGTCTTCTGGACTGCTGGTCGCCATAGAAACTTGAAGACTAACAGAATTTCTGTCACCCGTTGCCGCTTTGGGTTGTGACAAAGAATCCATTGTTGTGGCTCTGTTATGCATTACCAAATTTGTTTTTAAAAAGTTTAAAAAATTTATGAAAAATAAACAGTTTGAAAAATACGTTTACGTGCTTAAATTTCACTTGAGATATCTTTAAAATATTTCGAAGGGAAACAGATACTTTACGAGATGAAGGTGGTGATGATTAGCTAGCATGTGATAATGATATAGAATATTCATGAACATTACCCGGATTTTTAGAAAAGAGTTTCAGCATTTACTAGCTTGCTTGCAATTATTGATCATCAGTACCAAAGCTTGTAGAAAATTAATATTTCAATGTCAAAACTATTTTTCATAAAATAAATATGTGCAATATACGCATATCACCACTCCTTGTAACTACCGAGGCTTTGGTAAATAATTATTTTCATTCTCCAGAATAACAAATATACAAAATATATTACGGCTATGTTTGCTTTCTCCGAAGTAACAATGAAATATTCTTTAGATTAAATAGTAGACAAAAAATAATTTAACTAATATAGCTAAAAAACTGAATGTAAAGCTCCTACAACTAATTGCACAATAGTCTACTGACTTACAAACTATCTACTTTAGCTATTACACTAAAACAGCAGCTTCTACATCACATGTTAAATGCATTCATACTTATCACAAGCAATTCTAATTTTCTTTTTATATCTACAGACACAGTCTGTAGCATCAGTCTACAAATCTTTAAGTTTTTTTTTTCTTACACAATGATACAAAAAATATCTATGAATGTCTAAGTTACTTCTTCAACCCGTACGACATATAAGCACGAACTAATTGACATAGTTCATTACAAGTAAAATTTTCGACACGAAATATCTGTTATAGATGTTAATAAGTACGCCGTTACAGGTAACCATTTGTCAGATATCTATGCAGCTCACGTAAGACACGTCAAAAGTTTGTCAACATTCCAAGCGTTACAGGTAACACAAAACAAATTGATTCACATGAGATGTATTCACCAATTTCACAAAACAGGAGAATCCTTTTTGCCGGTTGATCATCTGACAATCACGGCAGGTGCAGATGGAAACAAGTTAATCCGTTAAGATGTCAGTTAATCTGAGTTAACCCGCTTTTTTATCACCCAATTATAAGTATTTAACTGATGAATTAACTCGATTTGGAAATAAACCAGGCATAAATTGATTTTGCACGAAGGAAAAACGTGTTAAAAGATGATGTTTCTACGATCAGCTGAAAAAGATGGAACCTCACTCAGGGTTACAAGCTCCTGAATTTCTCGCCAATCCGTCCCGGATATTTGAGCCAAAGCAAACAAACGCGCCGCGCGCGATGAGGATGAGAAATATTTTTCCAGGAAAAATAACGATTTTTGCAAAATTTAAAAGGATTAATTCCTGTACAAACAATATAGTGACGTTTTCAATTATTTTTATAAAAAAAATATAAAAAGACGATATTTATGGATTTGACGGGGATTGAAAGAGAAAAATCTTAGCTATATTTATAAAAATAAATGAAATGTCCTTAATAATTTATGTAATTCCTAATTATAATTAGCTTTATACGGGTCTCTCAAAAAAAAACGTTCGTTTCACATTACATTTTTATTTTTAAAAATATTCTTAAATAATTAAAAAGATAATCGTAATATGATTGCATCCTCTTTACAACAATATTAATTGTAAACACGAAAGAAAAATCGTGTGCCAAGCACAGATTATGAAACACTTTCCAACACATTCAAAATACTGTAACAAAACTTCACAGTATAATATGGTGAAAAATCATATCTATAAGTAATCAATTTGGAAAGCGCATTACACATTTGATAACCCAATGCCAGCAATTACCGTCAATAGTCGGAAAAGTATCTGAGTTATTTTGGGCAGCCCTGTATAGGACCTATATATTTGTATATATGCTACATACTATTTTAAAATTTACTATAGTTAGGAACTGTTGAAAAATCTCCTACAGCAAATTTCACCAATAAACGGAAATGTACTCGAGATCTTTTGTGAAGACCTGTATAGATCTGTAGAATTTATAGACACGGAGTAATAAACAAAAAATGAGTTAAATTTAAAAACGCGTACCACAACTGAAAACGCACTTCCAGCAATTATTATTAAATTATTATTGGTAGAAAATACTGTAACCCAATTATTTTGTGTGTCCCTGTACGATGAATGCTATGCATACCTTATTCTATAATAAGAATCTTGTAGTGCAACTCAGTGACATATATCAATTTCAATATGTTTCAAATTGTGTAACATTATTAAAGTACACCGCAAATGATTTTTCCCATAGACCGTAATGTTACGGAATTGTTTTCAGTGTCCCTGTAAATGAACTATAAATGCTACACACTCTATTTTCAATACCGAACAAGCTATGGCAAAACTTAATAACATATATCAATTGCATGGCAATCTGGGTATATTTACACGAGTTAGAACACGGGCTGATGACAGACAGACAAACCGAATTCATAAACACTGTTAACTATGTTGGAAAGTGTTAAAAAAGGAAAAATTGGATAATTTTACAGTGCAACAAGCAGTCTCCCCAAATTGTTATGGGAGAAGTACTTTCACGAAGGTCTGTCGCTAGGAGAATTTTAAGTATGATAACAGTGTTACCAAAGTATCGCGTTTTTTATTGAAAATATCTACCAGAATTTTAGAATAGTAGTCTTTGTTTCATTTAATGACAGACATTATGAGATTAAATAATTCGAAGATTACTCTGGGGAAATTCTGCTAGTTATTTTGAATAAAAAACGCCCCAAATTGGCAACACTGTATGATAGATTCTCGTAAAAATACGACTGCTTCATAATAGCTTTGAAATAATATTTTAATACACCTATACGTAACATTTCACAATTTCTAGCTTCCAAACTGTTGATTTGTATAGAAGTGCAGACAGACAGATAGACAAATTTTCATTTTTATATATTAGATATGAAAAATGCTCATTATCTGCTCAGAATGACATCAATTTCGGACGTTAGCGAGTGGGTCTGAATTTTTATTGGCATTTTTATTAAAAACAGTACACATGTTATCATTTGTTTTTGTTTTTTTTAGCCGTATTTTAGGGTGTGGCAACAAGAAAAAAAGGGCATTAGAAAATTAAAAAAAAAAAAAAAAATACATTTATAAAATGCAAATTTGGTACACTATGGCAAATTGTTGAAAAAAGGGATAAAGAGGGGTCCAATATTTTTTTTAAGTAACCAGTAATTTTACTCTTTTTCTAAAACGTATATATATGAAGTTTCGTGCCAATTAATCAAAAGTTACATATTTCTATAAGAAACATACACGAAAACGCTGATTTTCATACAGAAAGATTTATTTATTTATTTATTTATGTAATTTTATTTATTATTTATTTTTTTTTTTATTTATTATGTTTATTTATTTATTTTTATCTATTTATTGTTTATTTATTTATTTTTATCTATTTATTGTTTATTTATTTATTTTTATCTATTTATTGCTTATTTATTTATTTTTTTCTATTTATTGCTTATTTATTTATTATTATTTATTTGTTTATTTGTGTGTTTTACGTACTGTACTATGCAATCAATCATAAAAGAATATAACATGATTGTTGTAATTTGGTGTAACGATATTCGATAAACAACGATAATGTTATAGAATCTGAAGTTATTATTTCTACTTAATGATATTACTTGCAGTAAATTCAATGAAAATCATATAATAAAAAAAGAAAAGTTGCATTAAAAGTTTAACAATGCTGACCATCTTAACAATTTTAAATTTTGTAAAGACAACATGAAACATCACAAAAGCATGAAAAACATAATACAGTAAAACTTCTTAATAACAGATATTTCGGAATACGGAAAATGTCCCCTATTCCGAAATAAAAGCACACAAAAATGTTTGTTATTGGGATTTGAAAAAGTGTTCTTTAAATAGAGGTGTCCGCTATTTGGGCGTGACCGTTATGGAGGCTTTACTGTATTTTTACTTAATTATATTACTTGCAGCAAATTAAATTAAATCATATAAAAGTATTTATATTGTCATCACAAAACTTTTTCTATATTATTCTAATCTTTAATTATTAAAATAGCGCTGCTAAACAACCATAACCTGTTGAGCAACAGACACCCAAACCTAATCAATTTCCAATTTATGTCAAGGCCTAATTGAATACGAAATTTGAAAATTGAAATTTCGAAATTTGAATATGGAAATTGATGGAATTTCCGAATTCCATCACGCAGATGCCGTGATATAGTAGCTACTACGGAAATCGTGAATAATGTAGTATAGCAGTGCAATCTATTTGACTATACATGCACCAAAATCATATTAGCGCCTATATATATCAAAGTCTAAACTGAATATGATATTTTATGAAATTCCATGGCATACATATAGCTTTAAAAGATATAGCTTTAAAATCGTGAAAATTTCACCATAGCAGCGCCACCTATTCAGCGAGATACCCTAATCACCAGCTTTTGTGAAGGTCAAAAACAATATGATGAAATTCGATGCATTAGTTCTTGAGTTAGAGCGCTCGTAAAATTTGTGTCACATATACATACAGGCAGACATTTCCTAAAAATAGTCAAATTGTGTTCAGGACATACTAAAACGTGTAAATCAATGAAAAAAGGTAGTCAAGGATTTTCACGATTCCAATGATTTTTTCTTATGTATAAATGTATAAAAATAAGCAACTAACTGTACTAATTGAATATAAATTTTATTCTGCATTAATATCACTCATAAAAATTTAGTTTTATTGATAATCTGTATATATTTAATTATTTATATTTGAATGCAAAACTGAACTCTTTTATAACACACTTCATTTATTCTATTTTAATACTTTGCGTCAGTCATACAAAATTACATATATCTATAAATTCGCTTATGGGTATTACTATTGCATAATGAATGACAAATTATTGTCAAAAAATATACATAATATTCATATTTATACAACCAATATACTGTGCATATAAACATATCGATAAGGAATATTACTTTCATTACTTGCATTCATTTTTATTATAAACAACAATAAAAAAAAATAATCTTATTTAATAAGCAAAATTAACACTCATGGCCGGAGCTTATTGATAAAAAAAAAGTAGGGAACAAAAAAATGAGGGGGTTAGAATGACAGTGGAGTAAGTTAAAATTTTGAAAAATCTAGATAACCATATTTTCACTTAAATTATATTAATTTCTGTTCAGTGCGACAGTCAAATAAATCATAGTTCGCTTAGGGAGTCGCTAGAGAGCAAAACAAGTTGGGCCATTTAATGCAACAGCAATATGACAAGTTTCACAAAACCCTTCCTTTCTCAAATTACTAAAAATTGACTTACTCCACTGTCATTCTAACCCCTTCAAATGGTGTTAACTGTTAACACACTGGGGACGGGTTGTTTTAGTCTTGTAAACAGGAATCCCCGCCCACGGACGCTACTCTTGCATTTTGTAGTTTTTAACAAAAGAATTTTCTCGGTTCTTGTTCATATTGTAAATGAATATACATAATCAAAATATTTGTATGTATAGTATTATTTGTATAAATACAAATATTCTGTATATTTTTGAGAAATACTGCAACATATAAAATGCAAAGCTCCACCTATGGGCGGAGTCACACATATCCAAAATACACTAATTGGTGTCTCCGATGTTCAATATGTTAATAAACTTTTTTTTGTCATGAATATTCACTTTTCAGAGAGCAGACACTATATGACATTTGAACGTATTCCGTTTATTTCATGGGGGCAGCGTTATGTGTATATTATTACATTAATCTAATCGAAAAAACATAAATTTGTAAAATCTATATAAATAGCTCAGCAGTATTTTTATTTTCCCTTTACTACCTACAAATCTTTTTAACGCGTGTACTTTTAAAATTTATTTCCCATTCTTCTTTTATCTTGCTGAAATAGGCGAAAATAGAAAAGAAAAGAAAGCTTATAAGAAAAAAGTTTGTGAAAATGCCATGTTAGAAAACTACTATAGAAATAATAGATCACGTCTCTAGAAGTTCTCAAAATAAGCTAAAAAATAATACAATTTTTAAAAGATACAAAGTAACATAATTTTAGATGATATTGTTGTAGTTTCTTTTTTTCTATCCAGCCATTACTGTCATCTTAAATTTTTAAGTCTTCTGTCAGGTGGGATTTCTTTCTTCTTTTAGAGAGAAATTAAAGTAAAAATAGTTTTTTTTTTTTTTTAAGCACACTCTTTTATAAGCATTCAATATGTATCTTAAAAAACACCGTTACAATAACGTTTATTTGGCATGGGTCCATATTATTGAAAATTCGCCACTTTGATTTACGCTTGGTAGAAAACGCGAATTACTGAATTTATTTTTAAAAATTATAATCATTGCTCTGTTTCTTTCTAAATAGAGAGCAACAGGAAGGGAAGAAAAGCATTAGTTATATTAAAATATAAATAGTTAAAATATTATTTAAAATACTTATTAGTTACTAGCTGAAGTACCCGGCGTTGTCCGGGATTTGAATAATCTTTGTGAAGAAAAATCAATTTTAAAATTAAACATGTACAGAGAACTTCAAAATGTTAAAATATTTCCATAATCGGGTTTTTATCATGATTCAATACGTTCCTCAAACCCATATGACGTTATATTCACCTGCTCACATCATGGCTACTTGCTTTCTCTTATTGATACTCTCTTTGTATGAGTCTCAAACCTTCGAAAAAGTCCGTTAAACTTTCAATATGGACGTCACATTAATTTTCTTTTTAATTCTCTAATGACCTCATATTAACCTTGCTTTCTGTACTTACACCTGCTCATACTCCTTGTATTACTGAGAAATGTTTGCAAAATTTCCCTTATATAACCAATATGACGTCATATTAATCTTTATTTCAATTATTGAAACTTTTTATTTCATTTTCATTTTTCACGTGGAAATCTTTCAATAGAAAATTAATTATTGTAGAAATAATTTTATTGTGGATTTTTAATTGGATGTTTCAATTTGATAAGAAAAGGCTGTTAGATTTTTTTTTGTTGTTGTTAATTAAAAATTAACTATACATTATTTCGATTCCGGATTACTTTAGTTGCCTCGGCTGTGTTTTAATACACCTATACGTAACATTTCACAATTCTGGCTTCCAAACAGTTGATTTGTATAGAAATGCAGACAGACAGACAAATTTTCTTTTTTATATATTAGATAGAATCGAACGCGTTAACGCATAGGCCCTAAATACCGACCCGAAGAACAGACCGAATTCTGACAAAATTTTGTATTCGCATTTAATTAATTTATATTTATTTCAAAATTTACTACTTTTAAGGGTGCGAACGCTTCTGACTTTTGAGCACCACTGTCTCAGAATAGTAATATTTTCTTTAGTTATACGCAGCGATTAAGTAAAATAAAAATCATTCACTCTTGAAAAATAGTGGTGAAAAATGAGAACCATTCGTCCCCTTTCTATTTGAATTAACAATTAATTAACCCCTTCGCGACGGGCGTCAATTACACTACTTTTATTTATTTATTTATTTATTTTGGCAGCCCTTTTCAGTAAGGACATTTTTGTATTATTTTACCTCCGAAATCCTGCGATTAGATAAGGCGACATTTTCGATGCACACATACTGGTGCCCAAATTCAAGTATTTTGCATACCCTATATGGCACGTATACATGACGATTGTCGCAAATAAATTAATTTCCCTTTATTCGAAAATGTTTATTTTATGTTTTCATTTTTTTTATGTTAAAAATCATAACAAAAGATAACGTCTGAAAAAATTACTTTTTTATATTTACTGTTTTTTTTTTTTTGTTTTTTTTTAGTTACAATTTAGTTTAGCATTGATATTGAATAAATTTAAAAGGCTAAATAAAACACAATGGAAATTGCATACATTTTTAAAAGGAAACAAGAACGAAAAATCATGCGTCAAGCATAGATTATGTAACACTTTCCAACGCTTCCAAAATAATTTTACAAATCATTACCGTTTAATAAGCTGAAAGATAACACTAAGTAAACAATTTGGAAAACACATAACATATTTAAAAACGTAATTTCAGGAATTCCCAACATATATTTCCAACATATACAATATAAGGAAAAATATTCGAATACTTTTATTCAGCCCTGTATAGGATCTATAGATTTGTATATATACTACATAGGATGCTAAATTTTAGTTTAGTTAGGAAACACGTAGGACAGTTTAAAATTCTCCTTCTGGAGTTTCTGTCAATAACCGGAAATATGTTTGCGAACTTTTGTGCTGCCCTGTATATGATCTACAGAATTTATACACACCATGTAATAGACAAAAAGTGAGTTAAATTTAAAATCGCGCTCAGTAACTTAAAACGCACTTCCAGGAATTATTGTTAACAGACAGTAGAGAATTCTTTTGTGTGTCCCTGTAAATGAACGATGACTGCTATACACACAATATTCTGTAGTAAGCCTCTTGTAATGCTCCTTAGTCATATATATAAATTTCAATGCGTTTAAAATAGTGAAACATTATTTAATTAAACCGCAGACGATTTTTCTCCATAGACGTAATGACACGGAATTCTTTTGACTGTCGCTGTAAAGTAACTATAAGTGCTATGCACACCCTATTCCGTGTTAAGCTTCTTGTAATGCACCTTAGTGATATATATCAATTACAATGTGTTATTATGTGAAATTATGTAACATCATTAAAATAAACCGCAAATGAATTTTCCCCATAGACCGTAATGTAACAGAACTCTTTTGAGTGTCCCTGTAAAAAAACTATAAGTGCTACACACTTCCGTTGAAATAGGGAACATGCTATAGATAACGACAATAACATATAAAAATTGCAGGGAAATCCGAGCATATTTACGGCAGTTAGAGCACGGACAGACGGCAGACGGCCATACGGCAGACAAACCGAAGTCATAATTACTTTTCAACTAGGTTGGAAAGTGTTAAAAAGGGGGAAATATAGTTCATTCTTCGGAACCAAACTGAAAACGAATTGAACAGAAAAACATTAGTTGGACTTATCACTATAGATTTGGTGAAGATATAACAAGATGAATAAAAGACCATACTACAAATTTCCCCATTAGTTGATTGGTGTGTGATAGAGACGTTTTTCTCACGTTCCAAAAATTCAGTTATCTCATCTTTACTGATGATATTTTCAAATGTAGTATCCTTGATGTAAATGCAAGTAAAGGTTGGTGCATTCATTTGAAACCGAACTGGATACCAAACCTTGAAATAATCCATTATATCAAGTATTTCTACGTTCTCTTTTGGTAAATTATACTCTTTTCCTCTTCTGAAAATGTAGTTACAGTTCTGAAAGTGTAGATACCCACAAATTGTTCCCTGCATTTTTTAATTTTGTGTCTGCCGCATCTTCCATAACTTAGCAATATTCTACACCAAAGACTCCCAAATTTTTACACTGGTGTATCACTAAATCGTAATTTATACTTTTACCATAACACCAGTCAACTACGTTGATACTAACATGGACTAGTTATTTGTTGAAGTGCCCTCATCATGCTCAACATGATTGGCAAAGAAGGATTTTCATTTCTTGCTAGATCCTTTTATTCAGAATAAAGTAATTTTTTAATCTGTCCAATGGTAGATTTTAGAAGTATTTTCACAATCGATTACTTTTTTTTAAATTTCTGATCATAAGCAAGTTGCTAGTAAAGCAACAAGCAACTCTAGATGTGGCAGAGTCATTCTCTTTACTGGGGCAACTCTCGTCTTAGATGCTATTAGATTAATTGAAACTTGGTCGTAATCTTGCAATCTCAAATAAACAGAACCATAAGCCCTTTGACTTGCATCAGAAAAGTAATGAATTTCAATATTTTTCGTATTAGACGATAGGCAAACAAATTTGCGTACTTTAATTTGAGTTAATTGGGGAAGTTCTGAACTCCATTGTGTCCACTTTTCACAAATGTCAATGGGGAGCTCTGTATCCCAGAACAGCTGACTAATCCATAAGTCTTGCAAGATACATTTAAGTCTTATAGTGAATGTAGTGAGGATACCAGTTGGATCATAAATTCTTCCGGAAGTTTGTAAAACAAACCGCTTAGTATTTTTCTCATTATTTAAAAATTCTATTAAGCTTGAAATAGCATATCTATGCTAATAGAGTCTTGTTCAACGTTCCACGATATGCCCAATACTTTCAATTAATTCATAATCGTATGATTTTGATGAAATGGAAAAATCTCGAACCCATCTTCCTTCCACTGTTCTAGTAACGATTGGTCATTTGTTACCCATTTTCACAAGTTGAAACTGGCTTGGCTTATGATCATTTTAGCCTCACGTAAGATCTTCAAAGCTTCTTCATTACCATCGGTACCACTCACTAAATCATCGACATAAAGGCAAGTATCGAGAATTTCAAAAGTTTCTAGATATTGATCTTTAAATTTTCGCATATGCTCTTTTATTGTGGTAGCTAGGAGAAATGGGTTAACATTTAATCCAAAAAGTAAACGCTTCAAACGATACACCAGAATTTTCAAATTATCAGACACTTTATTTTCCGGATTTTCGACAAATTTCAAAAAGAGAAATCTGACAGCGTATCTATCCCTTTCTGATAATGAAATTTGGAAAAATGCTTTCTCCACATCCGCCCAAAATTCCTATCTTATTCAATTTAAAATTAACAAGCAATTGAAAAATACTGAGATTTAAATTGATACCAGGCCACAGACAATCGTTTAGAGAGTGTTGTCCTATATCGTAAGAACTAGTGCTCTCTAAAAACGTTTATACAAGAATACGTATAATACGTATTATACACGGTACCGATTTTGGATACGTATTATACGAAACAGTATATACGGAGTACAGCGTATATACGGAACCTACCCCAACTATTAAATGTACAAGCGGTTTTCGTTCATTACGTGAAAAAAATATGCTTTTCTCCTACTGGTCTGCGGATCAATGAGAAACACCCGCTAGAGTCCAGCATTCCCGTGGTTCATCGGGCCATCGTGATTCCTTGTTCAAAGCTCAAATTAAAGTACAGACATCTACTTCGTAAGTCTGAGGTTCAAAGAACCACGATGGTTCCGAGTTTATCCGCGACCTACGTTATACACGGCCGTAGAGCCTCTACAATTATATCTAGTGGCCCTACACGGTCGATGCATGTCGTTGAAAACGTCACATGGAGTGGATCATTTTTACACGGTGATTGGTGCTAAGTGGCGCTCCCACCGTTTTGCACCAATCGATGTGTACAAATGATCCACTCCATGTGACGTTTTAAACGTCGGGCACCGGCCATGTATAACGTAGGTCGCGGTTTACCTGCCTTGTAGTTCCTGTGCAGGTAGCGGGTACTTCACAAAAAAATTCGGAACATTTTTTCCTTAGTTTAGATTTTGGCTATTTTTTCTTCATAACTAAGTTATTAATTATGAAATGTTTTCTTACGTGTAGCGGGAAACTTCGAAGCTATTTTTCCCATCTCTGTAACACCCGCACATAGTTTCTTTGGCGTGAACACTTCGCGGAGATTTATGGCGCGTCGACACTTCTCGCGAAACATTATTTTCGTATGCTGCCGCAGAACACAATACTGACTTTACATTTTATAGTAACACTAGCTTACCCGCCCGGCGTTGCCCGTGCCAACAACCTTAAATGTACCTGAAATCAGTGTTGAACATTTTTTTATTTTTAAACAAATCTAATGTTGGGGGCCCCACTACCTTAGACAGCATACACTGGGCGTGCCATACACACTCAAATATATCACCGTAAGTCGAGTCGAAAGAGCCATACCCCTTCATGATCCAGCCCATAGAACCAGAGATAGAAAAGCGCCCCTGGTGGTGAAAATTGATAAGCTCTATCTATGTCAAGTCGAATGAGCCATACCCCGTCGTGATCCAGCCCATAGAACCAGATATAGGAAAGCACCCCTGGTGGTGAAAATCCGAACTAAAATCAGTCAGCTCTATCGATGTCAAGTGGAAAGAGCCATACCCCATTGTGATCCAGCCCACAGAAACAGAGATAGAAAAGCGCCCCTTGATGGTGAAACTCAGAACTAAAATAGGTAAGCTCTATTGATGTCGTGTCGAATGAGCCAAACCGTGTCGTGATGTGACCCATAGAACCCGAGTTAGCTGCAAAATCTTTTAGTTACACCTTCCACCACCAGGGGGCACAATATGTTCTATACGAACATAACTGAATCATTAAGGTTATCGATGTCGAGTCAAATGAGGCATACCCCGTCAAGATCCAGCCCATAGAACCAGAGATACAAAAGCGCCCCTTGGTGGTGAAACTCGGAACTAAAATCGGTAAGCTCTATTGATGTCGAGTCGAATGAGCCAAACCGTGTCGTGATGTGCCCCATAGAACCCGAGTTAGCTGCAAAATCCTTTAGTTACACCTTCCACCACCAGGGGGCACAATATGTTCTATACGAACATAACTGAAATCATTAAGGTTATCGATGTTGAGTCGAATGAGGCATACCCCGTCGTGATCCAGCCCATAGAACCAGAGATACGAAAGCGCCCCCTGTGGTGAAAATCGGAACTAAAATCTGTAAGCTCTATGTATGTCAAGTGGAAAGAGCCATATCGCACCGTGATCCAGCCCATAGAAACAGAGACAGCAAAGTGCCCCCTGGTGGTGAGAGGAAGTTGATGTAGAATTAATGCGATATTTAATAAAAAGTCGTCCCCCCCCCCCTTTCTCTCACCATTTTCGCTAATTATATTACAAATATACAAATGTTTCTTAATTACATCTAATGTCCCGATCCGATAACGGGGTTTCCCTATCTACCTATCCTAATCTGCTTTTCCCTATCATAACAGAAAAAAGCATATTTTATCAAAGAATCGCTGGCAAACGCGAACTTCGTCAAAGGTTCGCAAGAAAAACACGAATTTCATCAAATAATCGCTGAAAAAACGCGAATTTTGTCAAAGAATCGCTAAAAAAACATGAATCTCGTCAAAAGGCAGCAGAGAAAACACGAATATTGTCAAAGGATCATTAAAAAAGCAAATTTCGTCAAAGGATCACGAAAAAATGCGAATTTCATCAAAGGATCGCGGGGAAAACGCAAATTTCACCAAAGCATCACAGGGAAAACGTGAATTTCGTCAAAGAATCGCTGAAAAAAACACGAATTATGTCGTGGGATCACAGAAAAAACATGAATCTCGACAAAAGGATGTGGAAAAAACACGAATTTTGTTAAAGGATAAAAAAAAAAAGCAAATTTCGTCAAATGATTGCAGGAAAAACTTGAATTTAGTCAAAGGATCACAGAAAAAATACGAAATTCGTCAAAGGATTGTGGAAAAAATGCAGATTTTGTGAAAGGTTCGCAGAAAAAACTTTCGTGAAAGGGTCGTGGAAAAAATGCAACTGTCTTTATTAAAAACAGCACACACACAAACATCCCATTCCCGCTAATTATTACAAATATACAAATGTTTCTTAATTACATCTAATGTCCCGATCCGATAACGGGGTTTCCCTATCTAACTATCCTAATCCGCTTTTCCCTATTATAATAGAAAAAAGCATATTTTATCAAAGAATCGCTGGCAAACGCGAATTTCGTCAAAGGTTCGTGAGAAAAACACGAATTTCATCAAATAATTGCTGAAAAAACACGAATTTTGTCAAAGGATCACCAAAAAAACATGAATCTCGTCAAAAGGCAGCAGAGAAAACACGAATATTGTCAAAGGATTATTAAAAAAGCAAATTTCGTCAAAGGATCACGAAAAAATGCGAACGTCATCAAAGGATTGTGGGAAAGACGCTAATTCCGCCAAAGGATCACAGGAAAAACGTGAATTTCGTCAAAGGATCGCTGAAAAAAACACGAATTACGTCGTAGGATCACTGAAAAAAACATGAATCTCGACAAAGGTATGTGGAAAAACACGAATTTCGTCAAAGGATCACAAAAAAAAGCAAATTTCGTCAAATCATTTGAGGAAAAACTTGAATTTCATCGAAGGATCGCAGAAAAAATACGAAATTCGTCAAAGGATTGTGGAAAAAATGCAGATTTTGTGAAAGGTTCACAGAAAAAACTTTTGTGAAAGGGTCGCGGAAAAAATGCAACTGTCTTTATTAAAAACAGCACACACACAAACCTCTACACAAACAAACCTATTCTGTCTTCCTGCCTGAGGAAAGCACCGTAATTATAACACCTAGGCCTGATTTTTTTATTTCAATTTAGATTTTTTTTTTATTATTAAAACGTGTATACGGAATTCTGGATTCGAGGGTATTCCATGCTCTCCGCCAATCCACAGCAACAAAGCAGACAGCCAATGAGAGCAGGTGTGAATATGGGATGATCCAGGATCCAGCGAAGGCAGTTCATGTTCACAGCTGAAAGCGGCTAGCCACAGATTTCATTGTTTTGTTTATGTTTGAGTTTTATTTTAAAGAAAAGGTATATATTTTTGGCTAATTGAGGTTCACATAAGTTAATTTCAATTGTATTCATTCTTTGTATGCGTAGTTGCCCCCATATATTATGTGTTTGGTAAGAATATATTTTGCACTTTACTGAATGTTTTCGTAGCGTTAGACATATCAGCTCATGTTCTTAAATGAAACAAACTGTTTTCAATAACAAATCTTAATGAATCAAATTAATCTTACACTTTACTATAAAATGTACAGTTCTACAATTTATCGCATATTACAACGTTCTTGGGAACTAAAAATGTAGTCCAATAACAGTAACAGAAAGAAAAATTGTAAATAACAATAAATAAATAATCATAAATTTCACATCATTGAATTAACAAACTCATATATAAGATACAACTTTAAACTGATATGCCTCATCAACTGTTGTCGAAATCAATATAATGTAAATAATTCTTAAACATTATGAGTTTGCTAAGAAATTAAAACATTCAGTGCAGTGTAGGATGTATTTTTTCCTCAAAACAATTTAATTTGTAAATATGAAGTTAAAAAAAAAGAATCGCCGTTTTCTCAATGATGCTGATTTCTTCATTTTTCAAAAGAATGATTTGCGGAGCTGTTTCTATCAAAAATTCAATCACATCGCCCAAAAACCCTCAACAAAAATTATTATAGTGTGATGACAACATAAATTTTATACCACATTGCATGTCTGTTCTCGGACGATTCTTATAAAACTCAAAATTTGTCACAAAATGGTGATTTTTTTACAACATGCTTACAAATTAAAATGGTTTATAATTATTTTAAAAAAACTCGGCCAGAAATAACATTGACTTTACATTTTTAAAGACTTATTCTTTATAATTATTTTGAAACAGCTCCGCAAATCATTCATATTTATTTATTGTTTTACTTTCTGTTGAAACTCATAATGTGAGAAAACGGTGAATTTTTTTTTACCTCATACTTACAAATCAAATTGTTTTGATGAAAAAATACAATCTACACTTCAATGAATGTTTCAACTTCTTAAACAAAGTCATAATATTTAAGAAATATTTACATTACATTGATTTCGACAACAGTTGATGAGGCATATCAGTTTAAAGTTATATCTTATATATATGAGTTTGTTAATTTACAATCTTTCTGTTACAGCTTTTGACTACATTTTTAGTTCCCGAAAACGATGTAACATGCGATAAATTGTAGAACTGTACATTTTATAGTAAAGTGTAAGATTAATTTGATTCATTAATATTTGTTACTGAAAACAGTTTGTTTCATTTCAGAACATGAGCAAATATGTGAACGTTTTGAAACCATTCAGTAAAATGCAAGTTATATTCTTACCTAAAACATAATATATGGGGGCAACTAAACATACAAAGAATGAATACAATCAAAACTAACCTACTTTAATCTCAATCAGTCAATTCTTTAAAATAAATCTAAAAAATAAACACTGTGCTACGGACATAAACTGTCGTCGCTGGTCGCTAGATCCTGGATCCTGCACCTGCTCTCATTGGCTGGCTGCTTCGTTGCCACGGATGGCGTTGCCGAGGCTATTTCATGGGAGGAGCTTGAAATAGCCTCGAACCCAAAATTCCATATACACGTTTTAATTTAAAAAAAATCTAAATTAAAATTTAAAAATCCGGCCGCGAGGTATACTGTCCGGTGACAACATCTACACATGACAAAAATTTCTGAGTCCTAGGTGTTATAATTACGGTGAAATTCTCGGGCAGGCAGGCAGACACTTACTCTTTTATAGAGATAGAGATTGACCAATCTAATTCCTTGGAAGTTTCGTAATATAATACTTTTATTGTATTTAAGAATGTATTTTTCTATTTTTAAAATATTTTGAAATTACATTTTACTGTAAAAGAGAAAAGAGAAGACATTTTAAGCATTTTAGAACCTGTAGTGATGATTATTTGTCAGGCTATAATTTATCGAAATTTATAGGTACTTGACAGAAAAAAAATTAAATTTATAAAGATTAACAATAAATCCTAAACGTAAAGCCCATAAACACGTTGTACATAAAACACAATGAGTGTCATGAATTTAATAAATGAACTTCCCTTATACATTAACACAGATTAGAAAACATTAGCACCGTGGAAAGTACAACATTTGCGCTCGGACGTAATCTTGAGTGTATGCGCACACAAATAAGGAATCTTTAAAAAAAAAAAAGAAACAGAAAAAAACACATTAAACAAGGAATGACAGTAAATCTTACAAGTGTATATTCTCATTCTTTGCTCAAAAAATATTTACATCCCTTATATATTTACAGTAATCGTTTTTCTCTATTCTAAAAAAAAAGTCACCGTTGTAAATAAATTTGTTGTGAACGAAAGTCTTTCTCATCTAATATTAAGATAACTATTGCAGAGAAAAAAATAAATATGAAAATTGGAAGTGTTATAGAGAAATGTTCGATAAAAACCATGAAGCAGGCACTTTTTAAATCTAAGAATTATTTTAAGAGCTATTAAAGGTCGAAGTCGGTCAAAATAGTTCCATTAAAAAGGTTTTATAAGAACAACACCTATGCGTAGTAATTTAACGATATTTTTCTGCAACATGCTTGCGGTGTGCACTATGAATTTTTTTTTCATGATTTGACTAGGTTTTTTTTTTTTTTCAATTTTTTATTCAAGTTTTCATTAGAAGTTTTCATCAATAGAAGTTTATTTCACATTTAGAAATGGTCATATCTTAAATTGTTGACAAATTTTAAAACGGAAAAAAACCTCTAAAATAATAATTAAATGTTCACGCGTTACAAGCAGGAAATCGGGGAAAATTACGTGATAAAAAAATGCATTTAGATGTAAATATTAAAAGAAAAAGAAAAATTTATTACACTCGAAATGCGGTGAAAAATACGTGATATATTGAAAAGATACATTTAAAATGAATTTTCTTATGGACAGTATTCATGCGACAGTGGAAATCACATGGCGGTAAGGCGACAGTACACCTTTAAAACCCTTTCCGGCACAGTGGTCCCACTCTGGGCACACCTAACTTTAATTCCAAACTTGCATTCGACACCAAGAATATTTAATAAATTTTTATTTCTAGAATGAATGCTTAAAATAAGGAGTTCTTATTTTCTAAAAAAGTCGTTTTTAAAGTCCGGTGTCAGTCACTAATTTCTCATTTTACGAACAGATTTTGTCTGTGCCGGAAAGGGTTAACTGTCGCGGAAAATGCGAAATTTATCACAAGTTTGACATTAAAAAAAAAAAAGTGTAATGACTCTAGAAGCACCAAAATTTCGGAGTATATTTAGCTAATGTTGAACTACGTTTAAACATTTTTATTTTGAATATAGTATGATGAAAAAAAATTCGGGTGGTGGGTTTCAAAGTGATAATTAACATTTTAAATGTGGATAACGTTTCACTGCGCACACGACAACTCATGCAAATTTCATGAAATTTGCATAAACTTTATCTTAAATTAAACATAATACTCTGGACTATAATTTGAACTAAAACTTTTCTAAACGGCTTATTAGATAAAGAGTAATTCACTTTTAATAAGAAAAATTAGAAAAATCACTAATTTTTACACACATTCAACCTTATAATTTTTTCATACTAAACACAGCTTCACCATTCTAGTTCATTTTCATCATTATATCAATATTTAGGTAGGGTAAAAATATTGAAGCTATGCTTCAAACGGTTTTGGAGATATCATGCGCGCAAGAGTAAAAAAAGTCATTTTGAGAAAAAGCCGTTTAAAATTTAATTGTATTTTTAAAATATAAAATTCATAATAAAAGAAACAAAACTACTATATTATTAAAAATAAAATCAGAGGCTAGTTTAAATTTATAAATATAAAATAGTTTGTAAAATACTGCAGAATATAGGAGCTTGCGTGAAAAATAATTAAATTTAAATAGTTAAAATGCAGGGCTTATTCTTGCAAAAAAAAAATAATAATAATAATTTTAAACATACAAGTTAAAATTTTGCTTCGCATTGATACGTGAATTAAATATGCGCTTTTTATAAAATGAAATTATTTAATGCAAAATATAGGCTATTTTTTAGGGATTCTGATATTTCTATATCTGATTCATATGTGTTGCAGCACAACAATTCGGATGGTTTATTAAAAATAATATTAATATCAAAAAGTCCGTGTCCAAAACTGTCAATTGAAACAAAATCACTGTCAAATTTATTGCTTTTTAGTTTTTTATAAGATAAATTAACACCTTAAGACATGTTTTTATAATAGCATTTAATATAGCGATTACCATTAAACTGACGATTTCTTTCAAGCTATTATTCATTATAAAATAGATAATAAATTAATTAATTAATTATTAATTAATTAATAATTAATAATTAATTAATTAATTAATAATTAATAAGTGCAATAATATTGCAAAATTAGGAAAGCATTTTTCTGAAAAGAACAGTTTTGTTTCAAATTAAACGCTTAATAGCGAATAAACGTAAACAGCGAAGCAAAATTGTGATCATGTATCAGAGTATCAAAAGTAAACAAACTTGGCGAAAGTGGAAGTTGAAGTTAATGTTTTAAAGGTTTCTTATTATTATTTACGGAATTCAACTAAAAATAACTAATGCATTTTAGCACATTTCCAAAGTTACGATAATGTGAAAGAGTGATAACAAAATGCTAACAAGCCGCCATGACAGTTTTCGCAGGACATTTAAATCGGAAATGAAGAAGAGGTGTGTACATTTTCCCTAATATCTCAGTAAATAAATATCGCACAATTAAAATATTGCTATCAATTTATTCAGAATAAAATTATCCTTCTAAAGATGTAAAAATCTAAAAATCGATTTTTTTTACTATTTTAAAGGTACGTACCCAAAGGAAACTATTATTCATAGCGTCGTTATGAGTCCGATTTTTTTACTTAACCATTTTAATTAAAATACAGATTTAAATGCTTAAGTGATAAAAGTAGAACACAAAAAGAAAATTCGTCTCCTTAAAGTAGCGCGGCTAGCAGGTTTGTTTATATATTTTATCACTTGATGTAGCATAAATACTGAACAGATAAATGCATGCGTAAAATACTTTAGATTTCTTTTGTAAGAATTACTATTCGATAAAAGCATATTTGAAAATTCGTATATACTTATTAATTAAAATAAAGAATTTACATTTTAACAATTACAGCAAAAATATGCATGAAGGTGCGCTAAAATAGAGAAAACAATTCATGCATAACCTATACCCGTCCTTGAAAATATTTAAAACTTGATATAAACATAAAACACAAGGATAAATTTACTATTCACAGTGTTTTCCAATGAGCGGTTCCGAATATTATTGCAAAATAGACGAATTTAACCTAAAGCGTCGTTATAAGAGTCCTATTTTTTTACTTAACCATTTTAATTAAAATACAGATTTAAATGCTTAAGTGATAAAAGTAGAAAACAAAAAGGCTTTTAAAAAGCTTTTAATATAATGATCGACATGTTTCGAAAGTACAAACGACGCCATTATCAAGATCTACACGATAAACAAAACATTCTCGCAATTTTTTTTTTTAATAAACTTTAAAAACATGTTTTTCATCTCTAAAATATACTGTAAAATTTTCCCTTTAAATATGTATTCATTAAAAGAATTTTAAGAAAAATTGGAATTTTTTGTAGAAATTGAGTCAGGTTGAAACGGGTCTGATTGCATTGATTTTTGAACGGGCTGACCGAGCCGCGACTGCAAAAATGGGCGGGCCGGGACCGGGCCTGGAAATTCCGTCCCGTGCAGATTTTTAATTTAACTGGAAGTACATGCAAAATTGGCAGTACATGCATATTTCTTGTATCTAAGCTCCGCCCACTGAGAGAAATAACACATTCGTCACCACATGTTTTCGTCTTTTTAACACATTATTGACGGCTAGTTTTCATCTTTTAAACTAGAAGCTCCGCTTATAGGCATTATACTTGTATCTTACATTATTTAACAAAAAGAATGTCTCTGTTCATGCATATATTATAAATGAATGTAGATAATAATCTTATTGTTTTTAATCGAAATATTTATATGCATTGTACTCTAACTGTAAAAATATGAATTTTGTGTATTTTTTGAGAAATAATAAAACACATAAAATGCAAAAATACTGCCCGTGGGCGGAATTCCACATGTGCAAAAGACGTGAATTCGAGTCTCCCGTCAGCAATATATTAACAGTAAGCCCCGCCTACGGTCGTTACTCTTGCATATTACATTATTAAACAAAAAATATTTTTTGCAGTCATATTTATATTAAAAATGGATATATATATATATAATAATAATACTGTTTTTAATCGATGTATTTATATGCATAGTACAAAAGAACCAGAAAGTACCGCGTCAAAAGAACAAAAAAAAAAAAGATACACTCTGTTTTATTCGCTGATCGTTTACAATAAAAACAAAACAAAAGTGTCATAAGAACGGAAAATTCTTTCAGAATATGAATTTTAAATAGAGAAAGCCTATATATTTCAAAAATTTATCAATTTTGTTTTTTAAAATGGTAACACACATTTTTCACACCATATTTGAGTTCCTTAGATCAAAGCAGCACGGAAAAAGATTTTTCGATGATTCCCTTTCTACGATTTTCTTGTGTAGTTGAACGATCCATAAACTATAAAAAAATTGATGCAAACCGTTTTTGTATATAAAGATTACTTAATCGTAATGTATCTATATCCTGACAAATGAGAACGAGTCATAACATAGTCAAGTAGCCGGTAGCAGCATGCTTCCACTTCAGATTAAGTCAAGTGGGTAGTAAAATTATCCAAGTTTCTTCATTCCATTTGGGTTATTAAAACCCACCCTCTAAGCTCTAAGCGTTTCGCCCGTATTTTTTCCGTTTCCCAAAAACAACTTAAATCGGCTCTAGACAAAAAAATTTTCAACAAAATTGTATTTTAAGATATATGTAAAATAAAAAGAAATGAAGTGTATTTTAGAAACAAACGGGAAAAGAAAATTTAAATTATTTTAAGTTTAACAAAATTTTTATGAAAATGCAGGAAAGCTCTCAGACGCTCAGAGGGTTAAAACTTTAATTTCTGATCAATAGTTGCTGAATAAAATGTAAATAACTAAAAACACATCATCCTCTAATGTAAGTAAGCCTTATGTAACCTATATTATTTTTTTCTCTCTTTAAATAGAAATTTTTTTTTAAAACTTCGAAATTGCTCAATTAGAACTCGAGTTATTAAAGTTTGATAATTTTAAAATGAAAAAAAAAAATCTGTTTTTTTTAAATGGTAAATATTTATGTTATTTTAGTGAATGGCGCCGTTAGAAACACAAAGTTACCGTCTTGTCACAGGTGTCCTTATTTGTTTATGTTCATCAGACACTGGGCGATAGGCATTTTAAGCTGTAGGAAAACGGAAAATTTTCGTCCCTTCTGCTTGAAGGGACCTCTATTTAGCGACCTCTATTTAGCCCCACCTCTAGCGAACAGTTTTTTTCAATCCACAACACATACATATTTGTATAATTTCACATCTAAAAAGCGACACCTCTGAATAGCAAACAAATTTTGCGGTCTTGAGGTGTCCGCTATTGAGCGGTTTTATTGCATCATATTTGAAAATATAAAAGGTTGGTTATTCTATTGAAAATATCATATATATGTATATTAAAATATCCAATGTGTTTGATATTTTCGAAACTATCATAATATTTACAAGTTTTATTCTGATACATTGGCTTCATTAGAGATATTTTATTTTCTAATTTAGGCTGAAGCAGCCCAAATTAAACAATCGACTATAAAGACTGAAAAAGCCAATAAGCTTACATTTATGTTTAATTTACGTTTATGTTTACATTTATGTTTAATTATTAATAAAAACTAATGGTATTTGAATTTGTCTTTTAATATATTGTTATTTAAATTGCTTTGATACTTAAAATCTAATCCTGTATTTTGTGAGTGAATTACAAAGAACAAAATATATTTTTTTAATATTTCTGTCTGGTGTTTTTGTTATTAAATACTAAAATGGATTTAAAATAGTGTGTTATTAATAAATATAAATTGAAAGTTTTTACATTTAATAAACTGTTTCAAATTGAATTTATATAAAACCTGGGAATATTTAATTTTAACAATGCGTTGACTGCTCAATATTGGATATACAGGGTTAGCAAGAAATAAGTTTCCCACTTCAAAGGGCTCTAGAATGCGTTCTATTGGTCCAAATGAGAAAAAATTTGAACTACAGATAATTCAAATGATGAGCTTGACATTTATTAAATAAAAAAAAATTATTATGAAAATTCACCAATAAATGGCGCTGTAACACAAATGATATTTATTTCATATATTGAAAATGTGAAACATCATTTGCGTTACAGCGCATGCCTATTAGCATTATTCTTTACATAAAAAGAAGGCAGATTCTAAACGAGCATTAGTTACTTCTCTGCACATCATGCCTACGTCGCACGGTGGACGATTTGCTGATTCTAGCTGGCTAAAAGTCGATTTTTCAAAGTTTATCCAACTGGATTTTTTTTTTTTTTTTACCACATGTACCTTATATGTGCAGGTGGTGGGCACTGCAGATGTTTTTGATATAAATGCAACCGTACTGCCAGTAGGTGAGTATGAAGTTGGCGTTTATTAGAGGAGAATAAATCGATGATTTCTAGTATATTGTTTTAATATGTGAATGTTGAAGAAATTGAAAGAAATTGTACATTATGAGTGCTTTAGAACAAGGCATGTACTTTATTTTTTTTAATTTATAAGCATAATTTTTTCTTTTGTCAATAGTTATTTCACATTTAATGTTTTTAATGACTTTATGTATTTTTTATAAATTTCATTTTGAAAATTCAAAAAGTTATATGATAAAGCTAGATAAATCTCAACTTTTAATTTTAGTAAATAGTTTAGAGTCTTAGATATTGGATAAACGTTTACTTGTCTGCTTCTATCTGCTTCCGTAGATTTTAAAGTTGTTTTTATCATACGAAGTCTAAAGTTATTATTATATTTTTTATTCTAAGAACACTTTTCTTTTTACCAGGGTCATCAGAATGTAAACCAATCACACGAATAAGCTTTTATAATATTATACAGCAGCAACAAGCCTCCATATTTAACGAAAAAATCGAATTGGCTTAATATGTTTTGTTGACAAATGAAAATTATAACGAAGTACAAATGAAAGTTTTCAAGCAGGAAATGATTATACAGAAGGCCCAGTTTAGATAAAAGTGGACTGCTGTACATAGAGCACATGAGAAATTTATGAAAAAATATGAAACTTGGCTGCAAAGCAGTTTTGAAATACCTCGTTCAATCAGTACTCGTAACTTACTGAGGAAAGCCAGAATGAAGAACTATTAGATGGCGAATTGTCAGAAAATTTCTACGCAATTTTCTTATTCCTTTGTATATATAATAATATGTATTACTCTTTAATATTTATTTTGTATCCCAATTTCTAGTAGATTATTATAAAAAATTACTTTTATAATTTGGTATCATATAATAAATATAATTCTATCGCTTAAATCTTAATAATATTATAAAAGCTCATAAATATTGTCCTTTTTAGTTATCAAGTAAAAGATTAACTCATTCATACATGTTTTAAAGCTTTAAATAATTTAAATATTTAACTGAATGGTACATCATAGTAATATAATAAAAAAATTCACATCAGGGTGGCTAGTGGTCAGGGTAAAATACAGTCAAAAAAAGTGATAAACACCAGTATATTCTCATAGAAAAATTCATGTCGATTATTCCATCAAATAATTAACATGATTTTTTCTATAAAAATATATTGGTGTTTATAACTTTTTTTGACCGTATTTTTCACTGACCACTAGCCACCTTGCACATCTAATGTACTACATTAATAATTTTTAATTAAATATAATGATTTCTTATTAAACTACCGTTTAAAATTTCATATATTTTCTTTAAATCAGCCTAATATATCGTTTATATAAACGAAAAATAGATTTCATCAAATAGAAGTTGAAAAATAATTTTGGCCAGCTGGAATCGGCAAATCTCCCACCGTGCGTCGCGCGTCGCAAGCAAAAGCGCTACTGATAAAATTGTTCTACTAGAACCATTAGAACTTCGTTACAGCTGTAAAAGAATTCCGCCGTATGAAGCAGATACAAAAAGCTCCAATGACTCCATGTGACCTACGCAAGATGATAAAGAAATTTGAAACAACTGGGCAACTTGGCATTCTTCCATGTAGAGAACGAAAGCAAATCCAGTCTTTTAGCGTCGAAAATGTGGCTACCAAGATTGTTGAAGCCAGCAGGCAGTCGCCGCATGGTAGTTTGAGTGTGACAGTTGTTTCCCGTGCATTGGATATGCCGTAGTCCATTGTACGAATAATCTTATGGCGGATTTTGATTTTTTATCCCTACAAAATCAAGCATGTGCACCTATTGCAGAACGGCGACTCAGAGGTTCGTAAAACTTTTGCATTTGAGTTCTTTGCTCGAACGGTAGTTGACCTCACTTGCCCATGGAACATTCTGTGGATTGACGAAGTCCATGTTCGCCTCAATGGGCAAGTTAACACTCACAGTTGTTGAATTTGGACAGCGGAAAACCCTCACGCTATCCAGGAACAGCCCTTGTATCTTGAAAAAGTGATAGTATGGTGTGGTTTTTTATGGCTATATTTATCATTGGACCGTATTTTTTGAAGAGATAACTGCAAATGTAATCCAAACCTGTTCCGTAAGAGGACGACGGTACCGTGATATGTTGAGGGGTTTTGTAATCTCACAACTTCAACAGCATGGATGCCTTCAGGACACCATTTTCATGCAGGATGCGGCACTTCCTCAGATTGACCGTCGTGTAAAGCAATTGGTAAGACAGCATTCCACAGATACACTTGTGATCAGCCGCCATTTCCAACAGCATGGCCTTCTCGTTCGCCGAATATCACCCCCTGCGACTTTTGATTGAGAGGTTTCTTGAAGGACAATATCTACCGTAAAAGACCATCATCTGTGTCATAACTGAAGGACAGCATTCGCCGCCGTGTTCTTGATATTCCGACAGACTCACTCTAGTCAGCTGTGGAAAATATGGTTTTTCAATTAGAGTACATTGTTGAAATTGAAGGGGGACATATTGAACAGTTTTAATGCTACATTTTTATATTATATTACATTTATAAAGCATATTAAATGTTTTATGAATATTAGAGCGCCATCTATCGGTGGATTTTTGTATTTTTTTCCCTATTTAATAAATATCAAGCGCTTCATTTGAATTATCTGTAGCTCAAATTTTATCTCATTTGGACCAATAGAACGCATTCTAGAGCCCTCTGAAGTGAGAAACTTATTTCTTGCAGAGTTGCCAAGTCTCCGGCTTTTTGCACACCAGTATTTTATTAGAGAAAATGTTGTTATTTTAAATCGTAGAGAGCTCCGATTAAACAAGTCAACTTTTTTTGTACTAAAATAATGGTATCCAAAAAGCCGGAGACTTGGCAGCTCTGATTTCTTGCTAACACTGTATATCAAAATATCGGATATTTTTACTTACCCCTTGTAATCGTTTTGAAAATCGAAAAAAAAAGTTGACGGATTTACACGTTTCAGACACTAAAGATTCCGAAAAACATATTTTTAGAAAAAAAAAAAAATTGCTGTCCGTCTGTCTGCCTATGTGTGTGTGTCTGTAAATGCTCTATCTCCCGAACAAATTGAGATAGTGACTTGAAATTTGGTATGTACTTAGTATGTAATAATGCGAAGAAGCTTATTGAATTTCAGTAACCTCGATTATCCAGAACTATTTTTTTCGGACTCTCGAAATATTCGTTCTGATAAAAGGTATATAAATGTTTTCGAAATTGTTTGTTTTAAGGAGTGAATATAAAAGACAATAAAAATACATAAATTTTGTATAAAGAAGCAAGTCGATCGGATAATTAGTTGCCGAGATATTTGTAATTCTATTTCCACACTCTTCGATTTTTCATGACCCTGTATTTCATTCAAATTTCAATTCAAAGATATATTTTAATTGGAAATGAGACGCTTAACCGACGCAGTAAACCGTTAGTTAATATGATTATCAATTTTGGAGTTATAGAACATTTAAAGTTAATGACGTCATCAAGCCAAGATTTTTTTTCGAATTGCAATGCATTTTATAAATAGTTTACACATGTTTTATTTTCATATTTTATATTATGCATATCCATGATGGGTAAGTATTACGGTGCGCCCCCAACGACTAGTTTATATTTTCGAAAACATCATATTTACGAACCCTGGTGTAAAATGCATTAAATGCATATAATTGATATACGTCCGTTTTAAGTTAATATGTTTTACATTTGACTTTGTAAATTATAAAAAAGTCTTTTTTTTTAGATGCGTAATTTTTTTAGGTACATCAATGTCTCTTTATTAAACCTCGTGTACCCTTATCGCCTGGCTAATAAGAGATAACATTCTCTTATTGTCTCTCTATATCTCTATGTGTAGCGTTTCAGACTTAGTTCCATATTTTAATCTGAGAAAGCAAAGCCGTAAGCATCCTTTTCTGGAAGCAACTCAGGGCACTTTTGACTCCCCCCCCCCCCCATATCTCAGCGCTGTTGTATCCCAAAAACCTGAAACTTCGTTTATATAGAATATGTGGCAAATAGGACTAAAATTTAAAATTTCACGTTTCTGTCTTTTCTAGTGCAGACGATATATGAACTCAAAGTTTCGATTTTTTGTCACTCACTCACTCACTAACCCATATAGCACATGTGCTTCCCTAGGACGTCCCCAGGAAGATTGACATTCATCCTCCAGGCATCCCTGAGGATGCAAAAATTTGTCATCAGGAGGTCCTCAGGAACCGAAAATGTCCGCCTCATAGCATCCCAGGGAGCTCCCCAGGACCTCCTTCAGGTTCCTCCTCAGGTTGTTCTAGGGCAGATTTCAGGAAGTAATACCGGAGGAATTTGGGAGACTTCAGGGTCACTTAATGTGCATAAAAAAATCCGAAGTTATTATTATTCGACGTAATGTAAAAAGTATTTAATTTTTTTCTTTTCTTTTTTTTTTTTTTAAATTAATAAATACGGACATTATCTTTTAAAAATTTACATAATACACATTACTTTTATTAATCACGCACACAGAATCACACGACAGTTATGATACAGATTTTACGGTATAAACTTTCTTACCACCCACTGGATTTGAACCTGGGTACTTACGCTTACGAGAAACACGCTCTAGTGATTACGCTACACGGCCGTTGTACTTGAATCGTTTATAAGGTATTCATGTATATCTTTCTCTTCTTATGAAAGTCAGTAAATAGAAAACATGCATATTTTTATGCTTCGTATAGCAGGAATTATGTAACTTTTATTGCAAATAAAGATGCATACATACCCTTTGATATATATTCAATACAATATTAAATTGATAACTAGAAAAAAAGCGTATCAATTATTTAAGGCTGTTCTCAAACCCAAAGGAGCTGTTTTCTGACACATTTTTTAACTCGTTTTTGTTCGGAAATGCATTAAATTGACACGTGGTCTTATTTAGAAACTATGTAATACTAGAAAAATGTTTTCCTTTTTTTTTTATTATTATTATTTATTTATTTATTTTTTATTTTTTTGTAAACGCAGATCTTTTAGAAAATACTGTGAAAGTCGTCGTTTTGAACCGAATTCCCCACGCGGCATCACAATAAAAGGGAAAAGGGAAGGGGTGTTTTATCATTTACAACAACAATGCGTTTTATCATTTTAGTTAGGAGCCACATATATCAGGGTCAGGGGTCTATGATAAAGGGGCCAATTAAATAAAAATATTTAAAATTAATTAAATTAAATTATAAATTATAAATAATCACAATTAAACAAAGTAAGAGAAAAATTGACGTTTTTATGAACCAAAAATTGAAAGACAAATTCAAAATGCACTTTTTTTAAAATTAGAAATATTATAATTTTAAATTTAGAATTAAAATAAGCAAAACTCAATTTGATTTCTAATATTGATATTACCATATTACAAGTTGTTAAACGATATATCTATAAAAGCTTTTCTGAGTTTATGCATGCTAGGCTGTTCTCAAATACAAATTGGCTACTTTATGACATATTTTTTAGTTCATTTTTGCTCGGAAACGCTTGAAATTGGCAGGTGTTCTTATTTATAAGCTTTGTAATCAAAAGATGTTTTCCATTTTTTTGGTAAAGACAGAAGATCTTTCAGAAAATACCGTCAAAGTCGGTGTTTTGAGCTGAATTTTCGACGCCGAAGCATGAGAAAGGAGAAAAACGTGTCGTCATGTAACATGAATCACTTATAAACCGATAAGTAATTTATTTATCAAAAAATGGAAAATTCATTTCGATCTCAAATCAATTCAATAGTCAGACCAGCCAATTTTATGTCTTTGCGTTTAAAAATAAATCAAAAGATGTGTCAGAAAGTTTCGCGTTTTGAGCAGATCATTTGAGAAACACCCTAAGATACATAAATACATCGTTTAATTTTCAATTACCTACATGAAACTGCTGTTTAAAATGACAATAATATTTCTTTAGCTCTTAATTTTTAAAGTATGGGCATTTCTACTCTATATCTGTAACTAGTTAAATATGAAAAAAAGTACTGTTAATAAAATTTGTGTCTGTAACAAAAATATTTTTTTTCTTGTTGTAATAAATATACTAATTTACAATTAAATCTCCATTTAGCGATCTTTTGAAACCCTGTGAAAACATTCAATACATAGAAATTTCATTATGCACTATTTTTCATTGAAATATAATTTCATTTTAGCTAACAAAACTAATATTTCAGGAGATTTAAAATGCCTAAATGTACGGATACTTTGACATAAAATTTGAGTTCTTTGTTATGATTGTCAATGAAGTATTGTGTAAAAATTCTAAACAAGGAAATCCTTTAAAAGCAATACTTTTGTCTTTTATAGAATCATTGGTCGACTGCTTTAAAGATTATTTTTTCTATTGTACCGACAATTGTTTATTTTAGTTATCTCAAAGCTAAATTTGAAATAGTTTACTCCTTATTCTGGGAAGAAGAACGTTTCTCTCCTTTCAACCATGGAACTAAGTTCCATGCTTTCAACTACTTTTCTTTGCAAGTATTGCATGCAGTCCAGTAAGCATACATATCCATTCTTCATTCATCAAAAGGAATTGGAGGTTGCTCAGTACTATTCATGTTCTTATTGTAGTTAAAATTCTACCCTTACCTGACTAAACATATTTGCATTATGGGACTTTTGCAGCTGATTATATAATCGTTCTTGATATCTGGATAGAAGTATTTCCTTGCTTAAACAGGAGTGAAGAATTTGCACGAAAAATAATCTTTTATAAATATCCTAAACTAAAAAGTTTGCCAAATATAAAATAGGTTTCTTAAATTAAAGTTTTAACAACTAAAGCAAAACACAACTCAGTTTTAAATTCTGGAGAAATATTTGTTATTTAGAAAGATAAATATTTATTTATATTTTCTGAATCTGTATGTTGTTAATATTTCTTAAGTTCACTAAATTGAGATTTCACCTTCATTATTAAGAATTAAAAAATATATACCATGTATCGTAATTTGAAAGAGGTAATAGAAAATAACTAATTTGTATTTAAAAAATAAAATTAAATTAATATGATAAAACCTCCAGAACAGACGCTTCATAAAAATTCATACATAATTAAAAATTGACATCATTTAGCGAACATATGCCCATTACCAACACATATATAAAGTATATTAAATGAGACAAGTGGTATTGACCAGGTCCGTGATAATAATCAGCACGAATTTAGATCTTTAACCCGATTTTGTAAGAATGTATATTTTTAAATAAAAATCTTTCAAGCAAAACTCTTATTCAGGGGGAGGGGGGGGGGTATGTTTGTATTTTTTAAAACCAAATGTGCCATTTCAATAGAGCATGTAATCTCTTTAAGTTGGTGTTATAATTTAGACTTAAAAGTAAATTATTGATTTGATAATGACGATAAATATAAAATTATTAATTAGTTGAAAATGTAATAATAAAATACATAAATATATATGTAATTTTTAAAAAGATCAGAAAAAAATAATTAATAGAAGAAGAATAATAAAAGTAAATATGCTCAGTATGACTTAAATATGATTCAATTTTGAAACTTACATAAAAATTAACTTTTACAATCGAAATAACATTTTTTTAAATAGATTGTTTAATTTAAAAATGCTTATCTCTAATCTATTAACTATCAAATTCTGAATAGATACAAATATGTAAATATATATTAAACTGTTGATAAAACCCTTATTTGTAACAAAATTTTGATTCCTTTTGATTTCTTACAGTTACGGAAAAAAAAACCCTCATTTATTAGAAATAATAAGAAATATATATTATATATATATATATGATAATTTAAAATGATCAGCGAAAAAAAAATAATAAATCTAATTTATATTTTAAAATTAAATATTGATCCAAAAATTATTTATATATATAATTCAAATTAATATGAAATTATTAATTATTTAATACAAATAATAATAATTCAATATATAAGACTATATTTAAAGGATCAGACGAAATAATTTTTAGTAGGTATCTCTAATCCTTAATTTATAAAATATGGTTATATACAAATATATAAATATATATTAAACTTCGTGTTTCGAAAAAAATAACTCAGATTTCTTATAATTGAAAACAAAAATAATTTATTAGGAGAAAGTAAATCAATTTTATATTTAAAATTAAATTTTTTCTATAGAAACTAATAAAGTATATGAATGAAATCAATGTAAAATTATTAGTTAGATGAAAAAGTAATAGTAAAAATATATAAGTAATTGTTGAAAGTTCAGAAAAAATAATTAATGAATGTAATGATAAAATGAATTAATATATAAGTTAATTTTTAAAAGATCAGAAATAAAATAAATAATAAATTTTCAATTTATATTTAAAGATTAATTTATTTTAATTATTTATTTAACTACATTTTGATTGCATTTTATAAATTAAAAATATATCTAAATAAGGATAATTAAATATTATAACAATAATTAAAAGTTAAACAATAATCAGATGTGCTTAGGAAATAAAATAAATCAAATAATAATATAACTTTATTAATTAAAAAATCGAACCACATCAAATCAAATATATTTTTTTTTAAATAAAAAATTATAATAAGTTATTTTAGTGTCAAAATCACCCATGAGATGGCACCAGCACTGTCTCTTCCTAGGTACTTCCCTGGGAATATCATGCCGAGGAGCTTGCTCCCTGGGAGGGATCTGGGAGATCAGTCCTGGGGAAGTGATTAAAGTATCTTCCCCAGGAACGCCTGATAGCGTCATTACAGTTTCAGGAGGAATCTGGGATGAATTGGAACTCCTGAGGAGGTTTTCAGGAGCTTTGGTGCTATATGGGAAGTGGGTTAAATGGGAGTTGTTAAATCAGACTTTGAATTCAAAAACTGCGTGACGAAAAAACACAGTTGGGACGCTTTAAGGATTAAAATAGTGGTTGATTTTAAGTTTACAAAACAATTTTAAATAAGATATGATTAAATAATACACTATACTGAGATATTGAAAATTTGTTTTGAAAAAGCAGCCAAAACTTTTTAATGGGGAGAAAATATAAGAGGATATCATTAAAGTCTAGTGTTAATGATTCGTTCAATTATTACTGATTTAGTATAATTGTAGAGTTTGTTTATTTTATTTTATTTTACTTTTCGTAGAGTAAAAATTTTAGTATCACTTAATTTTAAAAATTTCCACTTAAAAGTTTCATTATGGTGGAAAAATCCCATATTTTTATTTATTTATTTTTTACTAGCAGTAAACCCGTTCTCCGCACGGAAGGAATAAATAAAAAAATACTCAAAAAACCTAAACACAGAATCGATTAATGATGATCGTTGAATATGAGATATGTAAAATTATATCGGCAATTTAACCCTTAAAATGAAACATATTACACTGCTGTCCAAAAATTAAGGGGCAGTGACCGGACGCTTTCGCTTTTTACACTATTTGTCGAATATCTACTGAAATTCTTGACAAATTGTTTTTGAAATTCAAGGACGTAAAGCACATGTTTGACTTCAAGAATAGTAAAAACAGTATACTCCAATTAAAAAATTAATATATTGAATATTTGATGAGATATGGGCATTTGTATGAAATAATTTATAACTGCGCATGCGCGAACTATACCAAAGATTTTTTTTTTCATGATTTGGTAGTCAATTCATTAGAGCAGCGTTTCTTAAACTGTGGTCCGCGAGCATACAACTACAGGTCCTCAAGCCCGGTGTTGAATTCAGACTTTTATAACTCCGAAAGAAATTTTTGTATCTCCGGGTGTGTGTGTGTGAATAGGGAGGGATCTGCTGGACAACCTATTCTTGAGTAGCTTTTCTCATAATTAACGCCGAGCCTCAACCGTTTGTCCTAGAACAATGAAATTTGGAAGTCATGTTCTTTGCACAATGTAGGCGTGTACTAGGAAAGGATTTTTAAAAATTCACAGTCTAAGGGGGTCAAATGGGGGGTCGAAAGTTTTAGATAATTTCGTCTTTTCGACATATCTCAACAGGAGTTTTAAATAGGAGCGTGAAATTCGGGATAACAATTCTACTAAAGAATAGGTAAACATGTATTTCAGGCGATTTTAGAAATTCAACCATTAAGTGGGTTAAATGGGGGTTCAAAAATTTTCGGTGATTTCATATTTTCTCCATATTTTATCAGCAGTTTTAGATAAGAGCGTGGAATTCAAGATAACAAATCTACTAAAAAATAATTAAACACGTATTTAAGCGATTTTAGAAATTCAACCACTAAGGGGGATAAATGGAGGTCTGAAGTTTTAAGGCATTTTGCCTTTTCGCCATATCTCAACAACAGTTTTAGTTAAAAGCAGGAAATTGAGGATAACAAATGTACTAAAAGTTATTTAAACACATATTTCAGCGATTTTAAAAATTCAACTGCTAAGAGTGTTAAATGGGGGGTCGAAAATTTTTAGTCATTTCACGTTTTCGCCATATCTCAGCAGCAGTTTTAGGTAGAAACGTGAAATTCAGGATAACAAATTCTACTAAAAAAATAATTAAACATATATTTCAGCGATTTTAGAAATTCATCTATTATGGGGGTTAAATGGGGGTTGAAAGTTTTAGGTCATTTTGCCTGTTCGCCATATCTCAGCAGCATTTTTAGTTAGGAGCTCGGAATTCGGGATAACAAATCTACTAAAAAAATAGTTAAACACGTATTTCAGCGATTTTAGAAATTCAGACACTAAAAGGGGGTTAAATGGGTGTCGAATGTTTTATGCTACTTTGCCATATCCCAGTACAAGTTATAGTTAGGAGCGTGAAATTCGGGATAACAAATCTACTAAAAGATATATAGTTAAACATGCATTTCAGGTGATTTTAGAAATTCAACTACAAAGGGAGTTAAAGGAAGGGTCGAAAATTTTCGGTGATCTCACCGTATCAGCATAGTTGTGCTGTGTCCGTCGTTAGCTCAGTTGGCAGAGCGGTGGACTGTAGAAGATGGAGAAATCAGAAATCCTAAAAATGATATATAATAAAAATGATATATAATAAAAAAATAATATTTATGTGTCTCATTTTATTTCTCATATATATAATTACATTGAGAGAAATTGTAAGAAAGCGCTTAAAACTAAAAGAGTTTCATTTGAAATTTTATGTAATGTGTTAAACGAATCAACGGTTGCGCCGTCGATAGTACAGTTGGCAAAGCGGTGGACTGTAGAAGACGGCGTAATAAGAAATCCATAGGTCGCCGGTTCGAATCCGGCTCGATGAAATTCCTTTTTTAGTCGATGATATATAATAAAAATATTACATATGTGTCTAATTTTATTTCTCATGCATATAATTACACTGAGAGAAGTTGTAAGAATGATTTTAAAAAAAGGAGTTTCATTTGGTAGCTTATTTAATGTGTTAATCGAAATAAACGGCGTGTCCGTCGATAGCTCTGTAGGCCGCGCGGTTGACTGTAGATGACGGAGTAATCAGAAATCCATAGGTCGCTGGTTCGAATCAGGCTCAGCGGGTTGGGTTGATTATTATTGACGGCCAATTATCCACACTTGGGATATAGTCCCGGGGGGAGTGCCCTTCGTGGGGGTCTTTCTAAGGGAACCTAACCCGTAGTTACGCATGGATAAATCCACGGCTTGAAAAAAACAACGAAAACTCCGAACGATTACGTCGACGGGCGCGATTGGGATCGAACCAAGCACCTCCCGTCTACCAGCTTCGAGATCAGAACCTCTCAGCCACTGGTGGGGCATCAGGCTCAGCGGAATTTCTTTTTTGGTTAATGATATATGATAAAAAAATATTACTTATGTGTTTCATTTTATTTTTCATATATAATTACATTGAGAGAAATTGTAAGAAAGCGCTTAAAATTAAAAGAGTTCCATTTGGAATTTTATGTAATGTGTTAAACGAATCAAAGGCTGTCCGTTGATAGCTCAGTTGGCAGGGCGGTGGACTGTAGAAGACGGCGTAATCAGAAATCCATAGGTCGCTGGTTCGGATCCGGCTCGACGGAATTCCTTTTTTAGTCATGATATATAATAAAAATATTACATATATGTCTAATTTTAAATTTCATGCATATAATTACACTGAAAGAAGTTGTAAGAATGCGTTTTAAAAAAAGGAGTTTCATTTTGTAGTTTATTTAATGTGTTAATCGAAACAAACGGTGTGTCCGTCGATAGCTCTGTTGGCCGAGCGGTGGACTGTAGATGACGAAGTAATCAGAAATCCCTAGGTGGCTGGTTCGAATCCGCCTCGACGGAATTCCTTTTTTAGTCGATGATATATAATAAAAAAAATATTAGTTATGTGTCTCATTTTATTTCTCATATATATAATTTCATTGAGAGAAATTGTAAGAAATCGCTTAAAACTAAAAGAGTTTCATTTGGAATTTTATGTAATGTGTTAAACGAATCAAATAAAGTGTCCGTCGATAGATCAGTTGGCAGATCGGTGGACTGTAGAAGGCGGAGTAATCAGGAATCCGTAGGTCGCTGGTTCGTATTCGGCTCGTCGGAATTTTTCTTTTTAGACGATGATAAATAATTAAAATATTATATATGCGTCTAATTGTTCTTCTCATACATATAATTACATTGAGAGAAATTGTAAGAAAGTGCTTAAAACTAAAAGAGTTTCATTTGGAATTTGCTGTAATGTGTTAAACGAATCAAAGGTTGTGTCCGTCGATAGCTCAGTTGGTAGAGCGGTGGACTGTAGAGGACGGCGTAATCAGAAATTCATAGGTCGCTGGTTCGAATCAGGAAAATACGGAATTCCTTTTTTACGAATGCGGAATTCCTTTTTTAGTCGATGATATATAATAAAAAAATGTTACTTATGTGTCTCAATTTATTTCTCATATATATATAACTCTGCCGGTCTTCGCCCGTCTAGCCGGTCGCTTCCGAGTGGGGCCCAGATACAAAGTACTACTTGGGCCCCACCCCTAGATAATCAAGGTTAGGGCCTAGTATTATTTTGTCAGGGTGTTCATGAAAAAAATATTTATGTCGCACTTATTTAAGTGCTCTTTTATATTCTTATTAGTTCTTTTCGTATACTTTTAATTTAAAGTATTTTATTTATATTTTTCTGGTTGCATGTAAAATACACTTTGTGAGCCCCAAGCGAAGTCAGGGCGGTACACTGCACTATCTGGGGCCCCACTCGGAAGCGACCGGCTAGTAACTAATATAGACCATTAATAAGCATAAAACTCTAAAATCTCCCGGAAGAGACATTACAATGCTAATAGAAAAACAGCAAAAAAAATTTCATTTCATTTCATTATTCAAAAATACTTTCAGAATAGAAATCACAGACTTGTGTGAAAAATATTGAGAACCAATTGATTGAACGTGTAAAATTCGTCCTTTTTTTGCAAATGTTTCCAATAATGTAAATTTGATTGTTTTCTTTCATTATGAGTATGGTCAAGGGTCGGAAAAACTACTTTTTGTTTGTAGCGAACTACAACTAACAACTACTTTATGAAAAATGTAGTTAAATCAACTACAACTACTTGTTTTAAAAAGTAGCGACTACAAACTACTTTTCAAAAGTAGTCGCTACTTCGCTACTTTTCGCTACTTTAGCTATCCTCGCTAATTAAATATATCGCAAACGATTTTTCCCGTAGATCATAATGTAACAGAATTCTTTTGAATGTCCCTGTAAGCGATATATAAATTCTACACATTTAATTTTCAATACTGAACATTCTATGGTAAACTTCATAACATATAAAACTTTCATGGCAATCCGAGCATATTTACGAGAGTTAGAGCACGGACAGACAGACAAAGTGAATTCATAGACACTTTTTAATTATGTTGGAAAGTGTCAAAAAGAGGAAATTTGAAAACAATAATTGTAATAATTTTACAAATTTATGAGAGTGATATAGCACAGTAGAGCTTAAGGTGTTAAGGTCTCAAATTCCTTGCTCAACAACGCGAAACTTTCTGATACATTATCTGACTCATTTGTGACTCATTATTGACTCAACACAATTGCATAAAATTGGAAGGTCTGACTATTGAAGCGATTTAGAATCGAAATGAGATTTTCATTTTTTATAAATAAATTATTTATCGGGTTATAAGCCGTTCGTGTCACTTTTTTTTCCTTTCCCCTGCTGCGGCGTCGGAAATTCGGTGGAAAACGCCGACTTTGACAGTGTTTTCTGAAAAATCTTCTGTCTTTACCAAAAAGTAAAATAAAATAAAATAAAGAATAGTGGAAAACGTCTTTCGGTTACAAAGTTTCTGAATAAGAACACCTGCATTTTCATGCGTTTCGGAACAAAAATGAATTAAGGAATATGCCATAAAGTAGCCAGTTTGGATTTGAGAACAAACCTTAAGAGCGGATAGCTCTTGGTAAATTTGAATATACATTATTTTTTAAAAATAGAGCTAAATAGTCCTATTTCTTTACAATTTAAATATAGTTCCTGAAAGCAATTTAAAAATTGAACAAGATCATATAGACTTGCATAAGTTAAATCCTAGCTTTTCTTTTCCTTTCTATCTCTTTTTGTTTGCTTCCTTTTGAAAACCCGAATTTCAACATACTGGGCTTTAGATTCATTCTGGAGACAAAGATAAAGTTATTTCATTAAACAACCAAGCTAACCAATATCAAATCAAATATAAAACCTTATAAATCAATTATTTTAGCGATTAAAAACTGGTGCAGCTAAAGTAAAAATAAATAGCTATAAAAATAAAATTAAGCATTCTTAGGCATTTTTTAAAGTAATATATTTTTATTTCCAAGCACCTTTGTTTTATCTATTGGAATCTTCAAAAGGAAATATGCAGTAAATTAATTTGTATGCATACATTGGACAAATATTTCACAACGATCAAAAGACGTTAAAATATTTATTTTTTTATTATTATTATTATTATTTTTTTTTTTGCGATAATAAACAGTTCGATAAGAATAATTTCTGAACCAGGGGGTCTTAATTCGAAAATATTCTTTTTAATGATTTATAAATTTTAGTGAATAACGATTTAGATATTCGGTGCGAGATGCGATCCAGTAATTGTTATTAATAAAGTAAATGCTAACTCACCTCTATGTTTAACTTCAAGTTGTAAGCAGATCATTTTGATACTGATAACTTCTTATTAATTGGACAAAGTTTACATGTTACAGAATAATTACCACTTTCTTGTTGTTCTACAACTTCAAAATAAACAGTTTTAAATATTTGAAACTGTATGCTGGAGGAGGGGCAAAAAGGGAAGCGTAAATTTTGGGGACAAGGAAATAATTTTTATTTATTGTCATTAGAGAGCAACAAATGGAGTGAAAGATTTTATTTTTAAATAAAAATAAAGATTTTAAAATATTTTAAACTCCTTTGTATGCTACTAGGGGGAAGCATGAATTTGAGAGGTTAGGGATAATTTTGATGATTTATGTTTAGATAAATCCGTTCTTTTCCTTTTCTTTCATTCATTTCATTTTTTTAAGAAAAATTTTACATTTCTTTGCTTGCTGGGGGTGGGAGGCAAAAGGGAGAAGAAATTAGTCAGATAAAGACTTAACAAAGCAAGACGACTATATTTTGGTAAAAACAATCGCACTCGTATAAAAATACATTATATTGAGAAAATTTCTATGGATTTAAATAAAAATATACGAAGTTTCTGACACCCAAACTGTGAAAATGACAAATAATTTGTGACGGTGCCCGTCGTCTATGGAGAAATATATGACACTGCATGCAGTGTGCATGCAACTGAGATTTGCCGCTGACGTTCGAAAATTGTTCTAGAGAACATATTTCGCACAAAAGAAACGAGTTATGATCACGTGATTTGAAGACGCACTTTTTTTCTCCCTCCTAAAGTAGCGTCAAAAGTAGCGTCGATGTTCGCTACAAACTACTGATATTTTGTATCGCGCTACTGGCTACACTACACTTTTTTCAATGTAGCGCGCTACACTACAAACTACTGGAAAAAGTAGCGGCTACTGTAGTTTCGCTACTTGTAGCGCGCTACTTCCGAGCCCTGAGTATGCTGATATCATATTTGAAGATTTTTGGTTCTGTTTTGGTTTTGGCCTTCCAACCCACACAACAAGTGCAGCACTATTCCCATGTTTTGATAATTTCATACAAGAAAAGAGAAAAAAAAAACTTGTCAAGATGTATCGGAATGCGTACAGATGGGGCACAACCTATGAATGGACCTGTGGTTTGATATGTTTGGTTAAAACTAAAACACCACATGTAGTTTGGATACAGCATCCAAACGTTGGTTGCTGGTTGCCGAAAAATGTCTGAAAATTTGAAAACTACATTAAACGAATTTGTTTTAGTAGTAAATTACATCAAGGTTTGTTCAATGAATTCTAGATTTTTTTTTTTTTTTTTTTTTTTTTTTTGATCGAAGAAATTGGCAGTCAACACAAGCATCTAATTTTGCATACAGAAATTAGAGGGCTGTCACGCGGAAAAGTTTTAAATAACATTTTTGCATAGCATTGTAAAGTAATTGGGGTTTTAATGGATTTCTCAAATTTTGTTTTATAGATCGTTTCATTGATTTATCCTGGCTTGTACAGGTGGCGTATTTAATGGCTGTTTTAGATTTCCTGAAGGAGCTGAATTTAAGCTTACAAGGTACATCGGTACACATTTTCAAAATCCATAACATAGTAGAAGCAACAACAAACAGAAATGATTTCTTGGAAAATCGACTTGAAAATAATATTTTTGAATCATTCCCAACGTTATTCGGTTTCGTGCAAACTTCTGGAAAGGCAATCTCCCTAACATTGTTGAAAATTTTGTTGTAGAACTTGAAAAAAACTTTCAGACTTTATTTTCCTCTCTCCTAGTCCATAAATGAGTGGCTGAGGAATCCCCTTCATTCCCAAGGTATTAGTGAAATCCAAATTTCTACATTCTTACAGCAGGAACAACGTGCAGAATCACCATGCGATAGTTCCATGAAAATTGCTTTCCAAGAGAATTGTCTTCTTAAATTTCGGTTGTGCGTGAGAAATACGCATGCGGGTGCAGAACTAGCAGAATAAGCTATCAAGCAATTGCTTCTCTTATGCACCATATATTTGTATGAAAGACTTTCTCACCCTCGTACACATGAAAAACATATGTTGAAATCGACACTGCATGTCGAAGCACACTTGTGGATGCATGTTTCAAACATTGAACCAGATTTTGCAAATCTAGGTAGCAAAAAAACTACAGCAATCTTCTCATAACAAATAGCAGCGTGTATTTTTTAATTGTCTTAAAAAGTATTATTTTACTTATTGCAGATGATTTTTTCCCACGCTGTAAATTAAACATGATTATGTGTAATGAAAAATAAATAATGGGTATGCATTAAAATAGTTTCTTATCTTATATTAAGAAAAATTTTGTTGGGAGTTCCCGAAATCCCTATTACATTAAAGGGGGTTCACGAGATCACAAAGTTTAAGAAACGCTGCAATAGAGTAACGCATATAAAAAGATCGTGAAAACTCAGAAAGATACCAGCGATACAGTGAGTTAACTGACAAATTCGGGGGGAAATCCCATTGGATTACATAGGATTTCCCCCCGAATTTGTCAATTATCTCACTGTATTGCTGGCAACTTTCTGAGTTTTCACGATATTTGGCTAGTCTTTTTATAAGAGTTGCTCTATAATAGTATTCACTACGAAATCATGACAAAAAAAAATCTTTGCTATAGTTCGCGCATGCGCAGTTGAAATTTATTTCATACAAGTACCCATATGCAGAGTGGTTATAATATAAGTATCTCTATTTGGAGCTGTCTGTAGCTCAAAAGAATGATCCGAATGAAACTAAAATCGGTACACTTACTATTCGAGAAGGGGGAAGAAGAAAGGGAGAATAAAAAAAAATAATTGCAATAATCACAGACAGGTGGCACTACTGAGTGCGAAATGTAATGTGTAATACAAGAACAAAAAATTAAGACGTCAAACCGGATGGCACAGCTAATTTATTCGAGAATGTCTCAGTGAATGTGGTTACGCTTTTGCATGACGGTGCCGATCATGATCAGGTGCCACATGGTCATTGTGCTGGAGGACACAATCCAGGCGGTGCACGACGTGCTCAACTGCGGAATGTAGCGCATTAAGAGTGATGTTTCGCACATGTTGTGATATGCGGTAAATTCATTGAGGTTTGCAACATCTGCGCGGTACGCAATGTTGCACACTACATTTCACACTCAAAAGCGCCATCTGTCGGCAATTATTGCAATTATTTTCTTTATTGCTCCATTCTTCTTCCCCCTTCTCGAATAGTAAGTGTACCGATTTTGGTTTCATTCCGGTTATTCCTTCAAGCTACAGACAGCTCCAAATAGAGATACTTATATTATAACCACCCAGTATTTCATCAAATATTCACTATATTAATATTTTAATTACAATATACTATTTCGACTGTTCTTTGTCAAGTTTTCGGAAAGTGGTGTTAAATTCGGTTGAAAACTATGTATGCTATAAACAAAAAACTTTTGCATTTTTCACAGAAACGTTAATATATGAATGTCATATAAATGTCACAAAGAATTGGTAATCACCAATTCTCTGTGAAATTTATATGCATTATTTTGAAGAAAAGTTATTGAATCTGCTAAATTCTAAATGTTGGATGAGTTACGTTGACGATACTTTTGTTTCAGTTGATAATCCTTTTGATATTTCCACCATTCTTAAAACTGTCAATTCTATCGACCCACATATTCCGTTTACTTTTGAATTAGAAAATTGTAATACACTCCCTTTCCTTGATGTTTTTCTTACCAAATGTGATTCTTTTTTCAAAACCTGTGTTTATAGAAAACCTTTTACTGTCTCTAAACCTCCTCATGTTTTGTGAAATCATCCAGCCAACCAGAAAATCTGGGTCTTTTACACTTATGTAAACCGTGCTCTCAAAATTTGTTCGGATTCTGTTTCCCTTAATGATGAAATTAATTATTTAAAATGTGTTGCTGTCAAAAGAGGTTTCAACCCTTCTGTTATTGATAATGCTGTTAATAAATTCAATAAACCCTCTAGTAAAGTTACCCTTCCTAAATCTGTTAAAACCAAACCTGATAATTTAATTGTTCTGCCCTTTTTATCCTCCTTTATGTTTCAAATTAGCTAAAGTTTTAAAACGCTTCGACTTCAGTGTTATTTTTAAATCTGTCAATAAATTTAAATTCTCCTCCACTAAGTCTCCCATTCCTCATCTTCGAAAATGGGGAATCTATAATGTTCCTTTCAATAGTTGTCATCTTTCTTATATAGGTCACACTCAAAGAAATCTTGAAACTCGCTTAAAGAACACTCCCGTTATATCACTAACCAGGAAATTTCTAAATCTTCTATTGCCAAGCATTCTTGGAATTCCGGCCATAGTTTTGATTTTCAAAATGTTAAAATTATCTTTAATGCCAAAAACCCCCTTGAATTGGACTTTCTTTAAAATTTAGCTATTTATCTTAATCGCGAGGTTATAGTTAATGAAAAATCTGATTCCACCATGCTCTCTGCGGATTGGAAAAACTTGTTCAGATCAACCATGTAAAAATATTTTTTTTTTGTATTAACTTTTATGTTTGTTTATATTTTGTATATTTAATCCCCATTTTACTTTCATTTCTTTATGCATTTTAATTTTTTTTTCAATTTTTTTCAATTTTCTACATAATTTTCCCGATGTTCTCCATTCTAGGTTATTCTCTTCTGTGATTGGCTGATGCCTTCAGCTTTCCTATTGGCTGTTTTCTTAACTTGTCCCCATTTCCTTTCAGTCTTGCTCCTGCCTTCAAAGTGGTTGCACGTCTTCTTTGTGCTTGACGTAGAAAGACAAAGTTCTTTCTAAAGGCCTAGCGCGTTCCTTATTTTTATGGTGTTGTTATGAAGTTTTTTATGCTTTTACAGATCCAACCAGTGGCGCCAACTTTTGAACAATATTGGGTGTGCTCAAAATCATTTTAGGGTTAAGGTTTACTCCCCAGCCATTGTGCTTTTTTTGAAAGTTTGGTAAAAGATTATATTTCAAATTATGATAAGTCAAGTTAGAATTTTGTAGAGTAGAATATAAAGTAGCAATTTTATTCCATTAAATATATTCTCATGGGGAGTCGTCATTTTATGGAGTTAATACCGTTATGCCATGAATTTGACTACAAATTAAAACTCAAAAGACTACAAAATGTTAAAATGGGCATTTAATGACAACACACTAAAATTGCTTGTATTAATAATATTATTTACTTAAACTATACCGGGTGATTCAAAATAGATACAATTTCTTGAAACGCTGGCAATAGAAAGATGCATCCAATTACAAAAGGTATACAAACCAAGTGCATCTTTCAGATATGGTATTTGTTTTAAAGGAGGTTAACTGCATGCATATTAGAATACGAAATTTCATTTTTAAACGACCTCGTTTTTGTATAACTTATATATAGAAAGTGAATGACTTTAGAAAGAAGTCCTAAGAAAGACATTAAAAAAACTTCTTTTACAGACAAAAAATTCTGAGTTGTACTTTAAATTTTATGAATTTTCAGTGTTTTCTGATATTAAAAACGCGCAATTCCTGTTTATAAGTACATAACGAATTTCTTTAATAAAATGAACCCATTTATTATGTAGCACGGCATGTTGCGAATGTAATCTAACTGCACATCTTCCAATAAGCCATCTTCCGTCACAGGCATCCTCAACGAATTTTTTCTCACTGTCCTTATTCACATTTGAAATAATTTGATTGAACACTTTCTTTGACATAGTGGAACGCAAAAATGTTTTCAATATTTTACATGGGGAGAAGATTTCAACGTTTATACACGTATCTATTTTATTAAAATAAGAAAAAATATATTCTGGTGCACCCTGTTATGCCTGCGCAAGTTTCACTTAAGTAACCGAGTTCTTCCTAGATATGCTTGCATTAACCCTACCTTTATAAGTCAAATTGTCCACTTAAAGCTATCCCAAAAAAATACTTCTCTACTCAACACGCGAACTTTCTGACATTCACTGAGAATTACTTGAATTTAATTGTGGGGGTAAATCTTCACTACGTAATGGAAGTCGTGAAAGAGCATTGACATTTCCATGTTCGGATGTTTTTTCATAGCGAATATCATATTTAAACGGTTGTAAATATAATGCATATCTTTGCATTCGAGCAGCTGAAAGGACAGGAATACTTTTAGTAGGAGAAAAAAATAGGCACAAGTGGTTTACTATCCGTAAATAAAGTAAACCTGTTACCATATAAATACTGAACAAATTTCTTTACACCAAAGATAATAGCTAGTGCTTCCTTATCCACCTGGCTATATCTTTTTTCTGCAATAGTGAGAGTTCTGGACACAAAACCAATTGGTTTTTCCACGTTATATGGCATAACATGCGACAGAACTGCAGAGATACCATATGCAGAAGCATCTGTTGCTAACGCTAAAGGCAATTTAGGGTTGAAATGTGTAAGAACTCTTTCTGAAATAATCTCATTTTTTATATTTTTGAATGCTTGTTCACAAACAGGAGACCATATAAATTTCACATTCTTTTTGAGCAATTGTTTTAAAGAATGAGAAATTGGCGATAAATTTGGTACAAATTTAGAATAATATGTAACTAAGCCTAAAAAAGCTTTAACTTGTGACACATTTACTGGTCTAGGAGCATTTAGAATAGCCTCGATTTTATCTTGTGTTTTATGAATACCTTCCTTATCAATTGTATAACCACAATAAGTAATATGATCAGCTAAAAAAATTAAATAACAAAAATTTTTAAATAAAAAAAATTATTAATTCTAATATTATATTCACGTAATCTTTCTAACACTTGTTTTAGCCTTTTCAAATGAATTTCATCCGTTTCCCCAGAAAAACACCAATATCATCAATAAAAACTGTAACACCATCAATACCACTTAAAATTTGTTCAATTCATCTTTGCCAAATTGCTGGAGAACTAGTAAGACCCATTGGTAACGTTAAAAATTGAAATGAGCCCTTAGGTATGTTTATTGTTAACAACTCTTGTGACTTTTCATCTACAGGTAACTGAAGATATGCCTGATTTAAATCAATCTTTGTAAAATGTAAACCACCACCTAATGTAGCCAGCATATCCTCTACCCTATGGATATAACCTACGTAATGGATATTTTTCAACCTTCAAAAATTTATTTCCTGTAACTTTAAAATCTCCACATAAACGTATTTTACCCTTAGGTTTCACCACTGGAACTGTAGGAGTTGCCCACTTACTATTAGTGACAGGTTTAATAATACCCTCATCTTGTAACCTTCGAATTTCATCATTTACTGCACCACGTAGAGCATAAGTAACTGTTCTAGCTTTACAAAACATGGGCGTAGAAACTTTTTCTAGATAAAGTTCTGCTTTCAAACCTTTTATCTCCCCGCCTTTATCAGAAAATAAATCAGAAATTCATTTAATAATACTTTCAATTTTTCAGCAGAATTTTCAATTTCATTTACATACACAGATTTCAAATTAGTGGGAAACAAATTAAATGCAGATACCCAATCTCTGCCAAATAAAAGTGGGAAACTATCTTCTTTAATCAAATATATTTAAGATTTTTAGTGTTATTTTCATAAGAAACATCCACATTTACAAACTCAACAGGTGTAAACACTTCACCAGTTGCAGTTCTTAACTGAACATCTGGTGTAAAAAATTTATTATTCGGAAAAATTCTCCGAAAACGTTTTGCAGGTACCGCCGAAATTCCGGAGCGTGTATCTAACTCCATGTCAGCTTTAGCTTTATTTTCAATTAAAACCAACACTTTTATTGGAGTAGTACCTTTATCATGACTTACAGATAAAATATCAAGTGCCTGCAACACATTTGTTTGTTTCTGAGAGTTACTTTTACACACTTTGCTGAGATACCCTCATTTTTACATGTATTGCAAATTGTATTTATATATTTACACACATTTGCTAAATGTGATGAATTTCCACATCTGTAACACTTCAATTTATTTTTATTTACCTCAGAATTCCCCTTATTTACATTATCGTTAATTTTCTGTTTTTGAAAATTATTTGGAAACTTATTCGGTTGTACATTTTTAGAACATTGAAGTTTATTTACATTCAAATTTTTATGTTTCAATTCAGAAATATCAATTTCATTATTTTGCAAAATAATTGCTTTTTTAATAGCTTTCTCAAAAGTTAAATCCTCAATTTGCGTAAGCAATTTATTCTGAATATTTTCATTTTTTAAACCTCGTAAAAATTGTTCCAAAAGATTTTTATCTAATGTTTCACCAGCAAAAGCACAAAAAAATGTCATTTTTTTTAATTTTGCTGCAAAATCTTGTATAGATTCATTTTCATTTTCATAAGAATAACGGAACTTAATTCGTTGACAAAATTTATTAGGGGCGAGGCTTAAGAGCTTTAACAGAATTTGAACTATTTCCTCATATTTCAAAGATTCCGGATTTTCAGGAAAAGTTAAATCGGAGAGCAAAGTATATAATTTTGGACCCATGAAATTATTGCAAGGACCTTCTTTTTCTCTTCCACATCATGCAGTAAAAAACTTTGTTCCAACCTTTTAACGTATGACTGGAACGATTCAATGGAACCATTAAATTCCTTCAAATTGGCAAACATTATTGCACTTTATTTATTTCATACTATTTATGAACAATAATAAAAAATTTCGGCATTGCTCTAGTTAAAACACTCCATCCTTGGTTTAGAGCCATGCTACTCAGGATTCTCTGTTAGTTAAGTTTTATCTGTCAAGATTTCCCCCCCACCCCCCATATCATAACTTTCCTAATTATGGTCAGATTTGAACGGTACTTTTTCTGACATTCTTCCGAAGTCATTTCCTTGCAAAATAAACATTGAAATTATTTCTGCAACACTTGGTGACCAGCATTTTTGAACAGTAATCAAAATGTTCGACTTTTTGCCGTTAAAACACTCCATTTTTGGTTTAGAACCATGCTACTCAGGATTCTCGTTAGTTAAGTTGTATCTCTCAAGTTTGTCAAAGTGTTTTTTAAGTTATACTTTAAAAATTTTCTCCGTGTTCTGACAAATAAAACCGTGAAAATTTCAGTCATTACAACCACAATTACTGAGTTTTGTTACTTTGAATTTGAAAGATTATATAAAATATTAATCAATCAATAATAGAGTCTTGAAACGGGTCGGGTTATTCGCTTTTACCCAAACCCGACAAAAACCGCGGTTGGGCGCTATCTTTTTGTATTGTGGGTCGGACTGACAACTACTTTTTTTGCTGCGGAGCGGGTCGGGAGTTAGGGTCAGGTTGACTTTCCTTGTTTCGGGTTCGGAATCGGTTTCGGATTATGTTTTGAAACTTGTGTGTCGAAAACAGGTCAGTGCGAACAGATTTTTTAAAAAGAATGTCCAAAATATTTTTTCAGGTGAAAAAATTATATGCAATAAAACTGGGAGTAACAGATATAATATCAATGAATAATTGGTAACCAAAAGAATATCAGAAAAGGTCCCGTTCAAATTTCACCATAATTAAGAAAGTTATGACTTGGGGGAAGGACAGGGGCGCCATTTCTGGGGGGCTGAGTGGGGGCGGTTGCCCCCCACCCTCCCCCAAGGAATTTGAAATTTAAGAAAATTTATCAGTAATCACAGGTTAGACCCAAAAAAAAAAAAAAATAAATAAAAATATGATCAAACGTTAAATTAACGTCAGATTTCACAGATTTGATTACAATAAAAAAAAACTAGTCTGATGTGCAAATTCCAAAACTTTCTTCTATCTCATACAGGTTTCACATACACCAAAAACAAATCAGCACCAATTTATATTAAGGTCTAACTGAATCTAAAGTTTTATTAAATTATGTGTGTTGGTTCTGGAGATAAAGCTATCGTGCAAAATGTAGCATAGAAGCGCCACCTGTAAGGCTGTTTATACCGAAACATAACCAACGTCTATTTATGTCAAGGTCTAGCGAAATCTGAAGTTTGGTGAAATTCTGTGCAGTAGTTCTTGAGATATAGCATATAGCTATCGTAAAAATCATAAAAAATGTAGCATAGCAGCGCCACCTGTTAGACGATTTATACCAAAAACTAATCACCACCCATTTATATCAAGGTCTAACTGAATCTAAAGTTTTATTAAATTCCGTGCATTAGTTCTTGAGATACAGCGCCCAAATTTTTTTTGTCACGTACAGACACGCACACAGACAGACATACTCACAAACAGCCATTTTCTAAAAACAGTCCAATCGTGTTTAGGACCTTCTAAAACGTATAAATCTGTCGAAAACTGGAAGTGGAGAATTTTCATGAATCTAATACTTTCTTCTTGTAAAAATAGAAGAAAGTAATAAACATTTAATAAACACTTTAAACACTGAAATTAATAATTATCAAAAATGTTTTCTAAAGACTTGCTATTGCAACATTCCATAAGTGAGACATTTATCATTAATGAGTATTTTGGCTAGTTTTAGAAATATATGTGAGAAAAAACTCTATGAATTGCTTCTCAGCTGTGTACAGCATGATTAAAAAAAAAACTAGCCACCCTCAAGGCTAGAAATTTAGTGTTAAATTCTCTCTTTAGCCTAAAATTCAAGGGGAATTTTTTTTCTTTTTTTTTCGGGTGTGGTGGTGGGCGGGGGGAGGTGTAATCAATATCCTAATTATTTGATTTGTTAATTTTGTTTTATTAGTGTCACATTATATTTACTCAAATCGTTATAATGCTATTAAATCATTTGCTTTATTAAATGATATTATATATACAGTATGCTCTTAAAAATCTCCATAGCCTGACACTAGAGTCCTGCCCAGATTGGGCTGTAACCGACCCGAATCCTGACTTTAACCCGACAGAGTTCAAGCCGAATCCGAAATATTCATACCTGAACCCAAAGTGAAAGAAAATGAATATATATTTTAATACATTTATGGAAAAGTAATCTACAATACAAGTTTACCGCTTATGTACAAAAAATAACACATATACACCCATTAATATTTAGATATATAGTTTTTTCATTTGAAAATTATTCAGAACCTCCTTTTGTGTAATCGGTTCATCTCGAACCCGATTCGAAAGAGGCAAAGCACAACCCAAAGCGTATAAAGTTTCCTCCGCAAAAAAAAAAAAAAAAAAGAATCAACCAAACCCAAAACGAAATGCATTTCGGGTAGCCGATGCAGGACTGTAATTTCCAGTAAACCCGGAAACGTCCAAAAAATTTTCATTGACCGCAACCCCAGCCGAAATTCAAATAAATTAATACATATTTCTATATGATTATGGAAAAGTAGAATACAATTGTATATATGACAAAAATTTTATCTTTTATGTAGAAAAAAAAATTTGTTTTCATCTGAAAATATTTAGGATTTCTTTGAAAACTCAGGCAACACGAACCCGACTCAAAATAGTGAAAACCCAACCTAAACCCAAAACAATTAACCCTTTGATAACGGGCCAGGAGGTTTTGCATTTCGACTAATTTTTCATTCAATCGTTCAACAATTTCCAAAAAAAATTCCTTGTGACATATTTATCTTGAAAATATCTTAATATAAGTGTATGACAAATTTCAAAAAATCCTACTGATAGAATTAAAAATAGTCTACTGGGACATATATGCCCGAACCATAGTCAAATGTTCCAAGTCAATCTGACCCGCAACGAAAATAAGCCGCGTCAACACGGCTCGATCCGTACTGCAGATTGGGTCGTATTGCCCGACCCAATGCAGGAGCAAGGGACCTGAGACCAAGGATTTTGGAGATTTCTGAATTGTATGGAATTTAGATCACAGTCTGAAGAGGAAGGCAGAAAATGATTGCGGAAAATTTTTACTGACAGAATATCATTAATGAAAATTTTCTTATACCTATGGATCACAACATTTGCAAATTTCGTAACTTCTTGATGGTGTTCGTGTGCCGATTACCTCGTGACCGATTGAATTTCAAGACTTTTTTTCGCGATTGTTTCATAATTTTTTTTGTGATAATTTTTCAAAATTCGCTATTTTTCTGTGAATCATTGACGGAATTGATTTTTTCGACCATTTGTCTAAATTCAAGACTTTTTTTTCTGCAATCGATTGACGAAATTCGCTATTTGTTTTCGCCATCTGTTGACGAAATTCGCGATCCTTTAACAAATTTTTTCGAGCATTTGTCGAAATTCACGACATTTTTTTTTTTTTTTTTTTTTTTTTTTGCAACTGGTCGACGAAATTCGCTATTTGTTTTCACGACCTTTTGACACAAATCGCAACTCTTTTCTACGATCGTTTGTTGAAATTCGGAGTCTTTTTCTGCAGCCGACTGACAAAAATTGATATTTTTTTGCGTGATCTTTGACGAAATTCCCCCTTTTTTGCACGATTGTTTAATTAAATTCGTAATTTTTTTGCTCAATCTTTTGACGAATTTCGAGATACTTTTCCGCAATTGTTATGCTAAATTCGCGAATTTTTTCCGCGAGCGATTGACGAAAATCGCTATTTGTTTCAGTGATCTTTTGCGAAATTCGCAATATTTTTCCATGGTTGTTTTAAAAAATTAACGACTTTTTCCGCGACCAATTTTCCAAATTAACTATTTTTTCTACTTCCAATTCGCAAAATTCGCGATGTTTACCGCGATCGGTTAACAAATTTCTTTTGCGTATAAAACGAAAAAAAAAATCGCCGACTACCACTAAAATAAAAGAAAAATATTCGCTGAAAAATCACATGTTTGTGAAAGAAGTTAAGATGATAAGGCAAAGTCTCACACTGCATTTTATATTGTGGGGGCCTATTTCTATTTTGTGCACGATTTGGGCAATCCTGCACGCTATTTTCATACGATTTTTGAAACCCCTGTCCCTAAAAAAAACTTTGCTTACACCCCCCCTCCCCAAGAAAGCTCCATTTTAGACAGGTCTCAATCTTAGCAAGTATAATTGTATGGCATTTTTTTCCAGTTTGAGAAAGAATTGTGTTACAGACAGGTTTCGCTTAGACATGTTTCACTGTAATACACATATGCTCTTCAGGAGTGCTTTATAGAAAGAAGGTTTTAACAGTCTTAAGGAAAACCTAACAAAAAGGTACCTGTCTATAGCTGAAAACTTTCATAATATTTTTAAATTCTGCTTGCTAAGACATAAACCTGTCTAAAACGGAATTTTTCAAAATTGCTTTGAGATTCCGTATTAGAAGTATTACTGTCTTTGAATCTATGATTCAGTAAACGTTTCTCGTTCGGAGAGGTTGCGACCCCCCCCCCCTGAACCCGAGCCTTGGCTATGCCACTACCTTAAAAAAAACTTTGCCCTCCCCCCCCCAAGAAAGTTCTGAAATGGCGCCCTTGGGGAAGGAGGGAGGGGGAGGAGACAATCTTGACAAATACAACTTAACTAAAGAGAACCCTGAGTAGCGTGACTATAAACCAAGGATGAAGTGTTTTAACTGAAAAAAAGCTGAAAATTTTAATTATTGTTCATAAATAGTAGTCACCAAGAGTTGCAGATGTAATATCAATGTTCATTTGGTGACCAAATGACTTGGGGAGAATGTCAGAAAAATTCAAATAGGACCGTTCAAATATGACTATAATTAAGAAAGTTATGTTTTGGGGAGAGGGGGAGGGATGAGGGCGGAGGAGACAATCTTGACAGATACAACTTAATGCTGTTCTCAAATGTACACTTTTTACTTTATGACATATTTTTAAATTCATTTTCTATATGACGTATATTCATTTATGTGCTAGCACAGAGTACAGAGAAAGAATAGAGAGGCAGTGAACCGTAAAGTCAGCTTGAAATATGAAGCCGATTATCGCTCAAATCATTCGGCTGACTTCATTGGTCGGAGAGAGGCAGAGGCTGCACGTGGAACAAGGACTGGATTCATTGGACGGGGCGTCCCCCAGCTTCACGCTAAACGTAAACATTTCATCTCTATTTATTCTCTGAACTCTGTTTTGCGCTAGACTCCTCTGCTGACTTGGTGCAAGCAATATTGTTTGGAGCACGCACGCCTCACACACGTACGTTCTGACGTCATTACACTGTAGGCGATAACCGATAGCTGATTGGAGCTTTGCTTCACTCCTGCTAAGCAGGGAAACACAGTTCCCACATATATATATATTTGCATTTTCTATAGATATTTTTTTCTATTTTGCACACATATTTTTTTTAATTCGGCAATTATCCAAGATTTGTTAGATGTAGCTGTTTTAAAGTCGTGACATTCAGACGATGCGCAGAATCAATGATCTGAAAATGCAAATCGCATCACATTTTCAATTTTCACTTTTTGCTTAGGCAATTGGTATACATAGTGGATCCTTTCCTACTAAATCGACGATGCTAAAGAACTTTCTAATTGACATTTTATCCATACCTCCAATAGTTTTAGACTTATACGCTTTCCACCCCGGAATCATCAAAAAATGTTGGACAGCACGAAGGTCTCGTTCACCGTGCAATTGCTTATTCGCTTCGTCTGGATGTCACGACTTTAAAACAGCTACGTCTAACAAATCTTGGTCGAGTACTTTGGAAATAAAATAATGGCGTTTACTCAATTACTTTTAGAGTTATAATTCTTTCAAATCTGTCCAACCTTTTTCGATGTCCCTGTATAATGCTCTACGGAGAAAAAATGCTTCCGGAGTATTTTAAATTATGTTGCAGTATTTCAAACATCATGAAATTGATAGTACATTACGGAGGTTTACTACAAGAAGATTGTTGTATAGCATTTTTTGTTCATTTACAGCAGGCATGTCAAACTTGTTTACCGCCGCGGGCCAAATTAAGCATTGTTACAAAGCCGCGGGCCACATAAGATAAGCAGATAATATCATTACCATTGCACAGTGAAAACTTTGTACGTACAAAGTACAGCCATGTGAAAGAACTATTCACCTAAAATTCCAAAATTATTATTATGCATAATTTATTTTATCTTATTTTTCTAAAAAAAATGTTCAAAATTACTTTTTATTAACCAAATATATAAAATTTAATTGAATTTTCTAAATTATATCTATTTTAAAAATCTATTGTAAACGCTAGTTTTTTAATCTTTATACAGCAAAGTCATTAGCTGTCAATCTTCGGTATTTTCTCCAAGTAAAAAATAAAAATATTTTGAATCAGGATATATATTTAATAAAATGTGTCGTATCTATGCGCAGCTTATTTGATTTAATTTATTAAATATATTTTCTGGTTCAAATTTTATTTGTATGGCTTGAAAAATAACAAAAAGTTGACAGCTACGCATAAGTGTTGCATAAAAATGCGCACCCAACATAGCTAAAATATGGCTGCTTACATACCATTCTTTAAAAAATTGGTCAATTGATGAATAATTACAGAAATTTCGAAAACCCCATATCCATATATTTTCGCTCTAATGTGGAATCGCACTGAAATTTGATTAACTGCAGTGATAAATTTTGAAGAATAATTTCAACATTATTGGAAGGGCAGTAAATAGATTAAATTACTTTCAAATTTGTTGAAATTTAAAAATTTGTTTTCGAATTCATTTTTGAATATAGTTTTAGTATATTCTAAAAATTCCCTTCCTATGATTTTTTTTTAATAATGCCTGGAAACATTTAAAATAAAATACATTTTCTTTTTGAAAATTGTTTTATGAAAGTAATAAACTCTATATGAAAACGCTAATACTATTAAACAACAAGATAGCATTATGAAATTTGCCTTGAAGCTGAAGTTTACTCAAGTGTTTTGTAATTTCAGATGAAAACTTCAAGTATTTTGTCTATTGGCGCTCTTTTAATAATCCACATGCATGATTTGTTGATTTAAAATGAAAATTGTAGCTTTGTTTAACAGTTCGAAATAAATAGTTAAATCTTTATGGTGGAAAGCCGTCAAATATCTGTATAATAAGGTAGATCTGTTTATCCCCGTAATTATCTCTGTATTCCCCAATATTATCTCTGTATACCCGTATTTCCAAGATATTTTCTAGATTGAAAATAATTAAACAAGTGTGTACAAATCTAAGTTTATAAGCATTATAAGTTTTAAAGCACATATTTGTCTTTTATAAATCTGTCCGCTATATAAAAATCTTTCTAGCAATGGTACTTAGGCTTATAGTATTTTCAAATTTCTTTAACTGCTCTAGACATTATTTGTTCCATTTCGTAGTGAATGATTTTGACTCGCAGGATATTTAATATAATACAAATAATTAGTTTTTTTTAAGCAAATATATTTTCTTTAATAGTGTTGGTGAAAGCACATTGATTTTCTAATAAGAAATATCAGTTTCAATACTGACAGTTTATCTTTCCGATATTTAGCCAGAGTTTTGAGAGTTTTCTTTATACTTTGTGCTGTAACACTTTTTAATGTTACATTCTTTCCAAACTACAACATTGTCTACATATCAAACGTAAAATTCAGTTTTCCTTTGAATACAATTGTATTGTAAATTACCTTTACAAAACAGGAGATGTTCATCTTCAGTTTATCATACTTATTCATAGTAGTAGCTTTGACATATTTTTTATAAGTCCCGGGATATATGAGAGTATGTAAATAAAATGTGTTATATCAATAAAAAACGAAAGAAAGATCACGCAGAATATCAGAAATATCACACACAATTACTAACCTAAGTAATGAAAATAATTAAAGAGTTTATATCCAAAATCATTAAATTTGACTAATGCCCGAGTGAAGAACCTGGATGCCATATTCGGAGTTTTTGTGTCAAGTACAAAAGCAATAATTTGTATCACTTTCAAAGCGACCCATTAAAAGCTATTTAATTTTATATTTTGATTTTTTTAAAAATTAACTGTTTTTAATTAGTGCAGACTTCTATTAATTTTCCAATACATTTCTTAGTATTTAATAAATACATCATATTACTTTATAAAGTGGTGTAAAATCGAAGGGAGATAAGTAAATATTATTTTCGACATAAAACAAATAAAATTATAAGTAAAATAATTTAAAAAGTTTACGAATCTTTAAATTTTCTAACACAATATTTTGCACTTTGCAACGTTCCGAGTGGCTATCTGTGTATCCAGAATTTTTTTTTCTGATAAAATTTAAAATGAGTTATAGTATTTGTCTATGTACATTATTGTTGGCAGATGAGAGAGATTGTTTTAATGCAGAATGCTACGATATTCTGAAGAGAAATATTTCCCTTATTTAATGAAAGAACGAATAAGAAAAATATTACTATTCAAAAATAGTGGTAGCATTATGAATATAACCCCCCCCCCCCCCTGCCAAACTGGTAACACTGATATATATTTTTTTTTCTTATTTTTGCCATCTCTAAGACCACGGTTGGTACAAGCCTATTCGTGCAAAGAGTATTTTCAGCATGCATTTTCGATACAGGTTTCAATACAGGTTTTTGCCTGAATTAAATTTTAGCTTAATATGTGGAATGTAGGTAATATACAGGGCTAACGTTTGCAAGTACGTTTCCGTATGTTGGTAGAAATTACTGAAGGTAAATTTATAACTGTGTTACGCGTTTTCTTGTTAAATGTAATTTTAGCATACTACGTAGAATATATACAAATTTATAGATCATATACATGGCTGCCCCAAAGAATTGGAGTACCTTTTGGGCTATGAACGGTTATTGCTGAAATTCAGTTTTCAAATGTGTTATGCATTTTCAAAAATGTCTGTTTAGGTATCGGCGAAATTTTGTTAAAGTATTCTGGAAGTGTTGGAAAGTGTTTATAATCTATGCTTGACGCATGATTTTTCTTTCTTGTTTTATCTTTTATATCTGAAAGTAAGTTATTTTATTTATTTAATTATTTATTTTTGGATAAAATAAAAAGTTGCCGGCTGATTTTTTTCGATTTTTAGAAATTTTTAATCATTCCGTATTAGAAGTATTACTGTCTTTGAATCTATGATTCAGTAAACGTTTCTCGTTCGGAGAGGTTGCGCCCCCCCCCCCTGAACCCCAGCCTTGGCTATGCCACTACCTTAAAAAAAACTTTGCCCTCCCCCCCCCCCCCAAGAAAGTTCTGAAATGGCGCCCTTGGGGAAGGAGGGAGGGGGAGGAGACAATCTTGACAAATACAACTTAACTAAAGAGAACCCTGAGTAGCGTGACTATAAACCAAGGATGAAGTGTTTTAACTGAAAAAAAGCTGAAAATTTTAATTATTGTTCATAAATAGTAGTCACCAAGAGTTGCAGATGTAATATCAATGTTCATTTGGTGACCAAATGACTTGGGGAGAATGTCAGAAAAATTCAAATAGGACCGTTCAAATATGACTATAATTAAGAAAGTTATGTTTTGGGGAGAGGGGGAGGGATGAGGGCGGAGGAGACAATCTTGACAGATACAACTTAATGCTGTTCTCAAATGTAAACTTTTTACTTTATGACATATTTTTAAATTAATTTTCTATATGACGTATATTCATTTATGTGCTAGCACAGAGTACAGAGAAAGAATAGAGAGGCAGTGAACCGTAAAGTCAGCTTGAAATATGAAGCCGATTATCGCTCAAATCATTCGGCTGACTTCATTGGTCGGAGAGAGGCAGAGGCTGCACGTGGAACAAGGACTGGATTCATTGGACGGGGCGTCCCCCAGCTTCACGCTAAACGTAAACATTTCATCTCTATTTATTCTCTGAACTCTGTTTTGCGCTAGACTCCTCTGCTGACTTGGTGCAAGCAATATTGTTTGGAGCACGCACGCCTCACTCACGTACGTTCTGACGTCATTACACTGTAGGCGATAACCGATAGCTGATTGGAGCTTTGCTTCACTCCTGCTAAGCAGGGAAACACAGTTCCCACATATATATATATTTGCATTTTCTATAGATATTTTTCCTATTTTGCACACATATTTTTTTTAATTCGGCAATTATCCAAGATTTGTTAGATGTAGCTGTTTTAAAGTCGTGACATTCAGACGATGCGCAGAATCAATGATCTGAAAATGCAAATCGCATCACATTTTCAATTTTCACTTTTTGCTTAGGCAATTGGTATACATAGTGGATCCTTTCCTACTAAATCGACGATGCTAAAGAACTTTCTAATTGACATTTTATCCATACCTCCAATAGTTTTAGACTTATACGCTTTCCACCCCGGAATCATCAAAAAATGTTGGACAGCACGAAGGTCTCGTTCACCGTGCAATTGCTTATTCGCTTCGTCTGGATGTCACGACTTTAAAACAGCTACGTCTAACAAATCTTGGTCGAGTACTTTGGAAATAAAATAATGGCGTTTACTCAATTACTTTTAGAGTTATAATTCTTTCAAATCTGTCCAACCTTTTTCGATGTCCCTGTATAATGCTCTACGGAGAAAAAATGCTTCCGGAGTATTTTAAATTATGTTGCAGTATTTCAAACATCATGAAATTAATAGTACATTACGGAGGTTTACTACAAGAAGATTGTTGTATAGCATTTTTTGTTCATTTACAGCAGGCATGTCAAACTTGTTTACCGCCGCGGGTCAAATTAAGCATTGTTACAAAGCCGCGGGCCACATAAGAAAAGCAGATAATATCATTACCATTGCACAGTGAAAACTTTGTACGTACAAAGTACAGCCATGTGAAAGAACTATTCACCTAAAATTCCAAAATTATTATTATGCATAATTTATTTTATCTTATTTTTCTAAAAAAAATGTTCAAAATTACTTTTTATTAACCAAATATATAAAATTTAATTGAATTTTCTAAATTATATCTATTTTAAAAATCTATTGTAAACGCTAGTTTTTTAATCTTTATACAGCAAAGTCATTAGCTGTCAATCTTCGGTATTTTCTCCAAGTAAAAAATAAAAATATTTTGAATCAGGAAATATATTTAATAAAATGTGTCGTATCTATGCGCAGCTTATTTGATTTAATTTATTAAATATATTTTCTGGTTCAAATTTTATTTGTATGGCTTGAAAAATAACAAAAAGTTGACAGCTACGCATAAATGTTGCATAAAAATGCGCACCCAACATAGCTAAAATATGGCTGCTTACATACCATTCTTTAAAAAATTGGTCAATTGATGAATAATTACAGAAATTTCGAAAACCCCATATCCATATATTTTCGCTCTAATGTGGAATCGCACTGAAATTTGATTAACTGCAGTGATAAATTTTGAAGAATAATTTCAACATTATTGGAAGGGCAGTAAATAGATTAAATTACTTTCAAATTTGTTGAAATTTAAAAATTTGTTTTCGAATTCATTTTTGAATATAGTTTTAGTATATTCTAAAAATTCCCTTCCTATGATTTTTTTTTAATAATGCCTGGCAACATTTAAAATAAAATACATTTTCTTTTTGAAAATTGTTTTATGAAAGTAATAAACTCTATATGAAAACGCTAATACTATTAAACAACAAGATAGCATTATGAAATTTGCCTTGAAGCTGAAGTTTACTCAAGTGTTTTGTAATTTCAGATGAAAACTTCAAGTATTTTGTCTATTGGCGCTCTTTTAATAATCCACATGCATGATTTGTTGATTTAAAATGAAAATTGTAGCTTTGTTTAACAGTTCGAAATAAATAGTTAAATCTTTATGGTGGAAAGCCGTCAAATATCTGTATAAGAAGGTAGATCTGTTTATCCCCGTAATTATCTCTGTATTCCCCAATATTATCTCTGTATACCCGTATTTCCAAGATATTTTCTAGATTGAAAATAATTAAACAAGTGTGTACAAATCTAAGTTTATAAGCATTATAAGTTTTAAAGCACATATTTGTCTTTTATAAATCTGTCCGCTATATAAAAATCTTTCTAGCAACGGTACTTAGGCTTATAGTATTTTCAAATTTCTTTAACTGCTCTAGACATTATTTGTTCCATTTCGTAGTGAATGATTTTGACTCGCAGGATATTTAATATAATACAAATAATTAGTTTTTTTTAAGCAAATATATTTTCTTTAATAGGGTTGGTGAAAGCACATTGATTTTCTAATAAGAAATATCAGCTTCAATACTGACAGTTTATCTTTCCGATATTTAGCCAGAGTTTTGAGAGTTTTCTTTATACTTTGTGCTGTAACACTTTTTAATGTTACATTCTTTCCAAACTACAACATTGTCTACATATCAAACGTAAAATTCAGTTTTCCTTTGAATACAATTGTATTGTAAATTACCTTTACAAAACAGGAGATGTTCATCTTCAGTTTATCATACTTATTCATAGTAGTAGCTTTGACATATTTTTTATAAGTCCCGGGATATATGAGAGTATGTAAATAAAATGTGTTATATCAATAAAAAACGAAAGAAAGATCACGCAGAATATCAGAAATATCACACACAATTACTAACCTAAGTAATGAAAATAATTAAAGAGTTTATATCCAAAATCATTAAATTTGACTAATGCCCGAGTGAAGAACCTGGATGCCATATTCGGAGTTTTTGTGTCAAGTACAAAAGCAATAATTTGTATCACTTTCAAAGCGACCCATTAAAAGCTATTTAATTTTATATTTTGATTTTTTTTAAAATTAACTGTTTTTAATTAGTGCAGACTTCTATTAATTTTCCAATACATTTCTTAGTATTTAATAAATACATCATATTACTTTGTAAAGTGGTGTAAAATCGAAGGGAGATAAGTAAATATTATTTTCGACATAAAACAAATAAAATTATAAGTAAAATAATTTAAAAAGTTTACGAATCTTTAAATTTTCTAACACAATATTTTGCACTTTGCAACGTTCCGAGTGGCTATCTGTGTATCCAGAATTTTTTTTTCTGATAAAATTTAAAATGAGTTATATTTGTCTATGTACATTATTGTTGGCAGATGAGAGAGATTGTTTTAATGCAGAATGCTACGATATTCTGAAGAGAAATATTTCCCTTATTTAATGAAAGAACGAATAAGAAAAATATTACTATTCAAAAATAGTGGTAGCATTATGAATATAACCCCCCCCCCCCCCTGCCAAACTGGTAACACTGATATATATTTTTTTACCACGGTTGGTACAAGCCTATTCGTGCAAAGAGTATTTTCAGCATGCATTTTCGATACAGGTTTCAATACAGGTTTTTGCCTGAATTAAATTTTAGCTTAATATGTGGAATGTAGGTAATATACAGGGCTAACGTTTGCAAGTACGTTTCCGTATGTTGGTAGAAATTACTGAAGGTAAATTTATAACTGTGTTACGCGTTTTCTTGTTAAATGTAATTTTAGCATACTACGTAGAATATATACAAATTTATAGATCATATACATGGCTGCCCCAAAGAATTGGAGTACCTTTTGGGCTATGAACGGTTATTGCTGAAATTCAGTTTTCAAATGTGTTATGCATTTTCAAAAATGTCTGTTTAGGTATCGGCGAAATTTTGTTAAAGTATTCTGGAAGTGTTGGAAAGTGTTTATAATCTATGCTTGACGCATGATTTTTCTTTCTTGTTTTATCTTTTGTATCTGAAAGTAAGTTATTTTATTTATTTAATTATTTATATTTGGATAAAATAAAAAGTTGCCGGCTGATTTTTTTCGATTTTTAGAAATTTTTAATCAGCATATGATTTTGCGTATATACGAGGGGTGTTTTTTAAGTAAGGGCCGTTTGAAAATAAAAACCAAACGAAAGAAAATTTTCTAAAACCAAATTTATTTTCAGATTCTGCATACATTTCTCTATTTTTCAACATAGCAGCCAAGTTTGTTTAATTTAAATTTTAATGCCTGAGGAAGACCACTCGGCTGAGGGCGAACCCAGCCGTTGAGCGTTTAATGTCTTCCCCGGCTAGCTCCCCGGCACGCAGGGATTAAACGTGGTAGTACAAGCTTCGCCAATTTCTGGTCCTGCAGGGCAAAGCCCCACACGACAGGTGCCAGGAACTAAAAACCTACAAAAAAAAAGAAAAAAAATTAATACAGTGTCTGTTGCTGGAACCAGCGTTCCTACGCGACAAGGAGCGACAGACAGGGTGGACGAGGTCCACAGGTGCGCCTGCACCAGTTGTACAGTCCGCTAATTTAGTAGAAGGGTGCAGTTCTTAGGTAAGACTGTTCCAATTGTACAGTTCGTAAATGACGGCACTTGAGACGTGGAGGTGCCAGTGTGAGATTCCCACGCGACAAGGAGCGCCACACAATTGCGCTGAAACCCTCACACTGGATAGAGGCTGGATGCACTTCATGCTAGAGGTTACGATACGTTGCTTGCTGACCAAACTTGCGGTTCCCGATAAGAATAAATTAATTAATGGGGACACAGCCCCTGCTAGGAAGAGAACATTACTTGCGGATGAGAGAAGCAATTAAGCTGCAAAATAGTTAAATGGAGAAAGCTAAGCAGATAAAAAATGATGAAATGATTACGTTAATGACTAAAATAAGCGAGTTATTATTATTAATTTATGGAGAATGAAAACTGCTTTGAATAATTAAGTTATGTTAGATAGGTGTGTTAGTAATTTGTAAATTTCTGAAAGTTTATGAGTTAAGATGGGACGCGTAGTTATGTTCAGCAGCAAAGAAGGAGGTGGGTTAGAAGGAGCAGGCCTAAGATGCCAAGCAACAGTCAGTGAGCAGGAGAAGTAATAATGTATGGGGGTACCACTATCGCCGCACTCGCACTCATTGGTTCCTGAAATTTTAAATTTGAAGAGGTAATTTTTAAACGGGCCATGCCCGGATAAGAAAGCACTTGTATAGGGAGTGAGGTTAAGTAGCTCTCTGGAAACTTTTGGAAGGTTGTAAGTGTGTCTACCTTTTGTGGAGGTGTCCCAGTAGATTTGCCAGTTGGGGAGTATTTTAGATTTGAGTTCTCTGCGAATAAAAGAGGGGGGTACCGGAAGAGAGAAGTCTATGGATTGGCGTTTGGTGGCTTCTTTTGCAAGGCTGTCCGCCAGCTCATTGCCTGCGATACCAATGTGTGCAGTGACGTGGCCAAGGGTAACTTTTTTGTACAGTTGGTGTAGTTTGATTTTAATTTCCAGTATGAGAGGGTGTTTTGTCCGTAGGGCAAAAATTGCTTGAAGGCCAGAAAGACTATCACTGAAAATTTTAAAATTTGCCAAGTTTATTTAAACACTTATCATACCTTACAACTAGGTTTTGAATACCTTCTTCATAGAAACTTGCCGCCTGCTCTGATAACCAAGAAGTCACGGCCGTTTTAACGTCTTCGTCATCGTCGTAGTGGTTGCCGCCGAGATGATTGAGATAGCTGAAAAAAATGGAAATCGCTTGGCGCAAGCTCGGGGCTGTAGGGTGGTTGGTCCAAAATTTCCCAGCCAAAAGAGTCCAATAAAGCTCGGGTCTGAGCTGCGGTGTGCAGCCTTGCATTGTCATGGAGTAGCAAAATTCCCTCTGTCAGCATATGTCGCGTCTTTTGTTTTGAATCGCTCTGCGCAGCTTTCGCAGGGTTTGGCCGTACTTCGCACGGGGCGGGCAATTCGATAATCTTGAACATTTTAAAGACACAGAACAGACCGTACAGGTTACCCACACAGCTGCAACTGAGCATAGTTGTTCCCAAGGAGTGCCGGAACAGGATGCACGCGCTCGTTGCGGCGCGCGCGCCACCTATTAGTGTATACAACAAAACGGCCCTTACTTAAAAAACACGCCTTGTATGCTAATTTTTAAATCCGTATTTTATATATTTTTAATAATTTTATAGAACCAGAAAATTCTGTAGTTCTCCATTTTTTTCTGTGGTTCGTTTTACTTTGAGTGTGAAAATGATTGCCTTCAAAGTAAAAGCCAGTGTCCTTTCAAGATAAAATCATTTTAATTTCAAAAGGAAAGTTAATTATCTGTTAATTAATATCTGGAAAAGTTACCAATGGAAAAAAAAAATTCTGAATTTTTATTTTTCGGAATTTTTTTTTTTTTTTTTTTTTTTTATCTAGATCTGCAAATTTTCGTGTCAATAGACCTCATAGTTTTTGTTATTTCGACGTGTTTCGAAAAAGCGTAGTTAAAAGTCAGTCTGGTAGCTCGGCCTTTTTCGTGTAAACCCAAAATCTTTCTTGACCCCATTTTGGGGTTTTGATATTTCTTTTGCACCATTTTCAGAAAAAGTTTTGGAAGCGATGGTTAATAAGTTTTTAATTAATATTTATGCTAATTATCAAAAGATTAAAATTCTGATTCTCAGGTGCACCAGGACAGGTTTTGAACTATCCTCACTCAAATTTTCAGACTTCTAGCTGCGCTAGATTTTACTAGCAATCGCGCACATACACAGTGAAACTTTCTTTTATTAGTATATAGATTGACGATACGTCGATAGTTTTGTATTGCATACACGAAAATGTATGGAAAATTCGCACTGATAACTGTAGCATTGTCTCTTTTTTCCAATATTGTAATAAAGATTTGTTCATAAATGTACGCTCTTAAATGTCCGCGTGAATCACCTCATATCGAGAATGATTAAGTATATTTTAAATTTTTTGGTTTGAGTCACACCATATATACAGTTGGCTCTCCGTTTAACATAGCTCTACTTAACAACAATCTCTATTTAAGGACGGTATTTTGTGGTCCCGGCTCCTTCGAGTACAAAAGTCCCTATTTAAAGACGACATTATTTCTATTTAACGACGATTTTGTCCGGAATGTGATGATTCGTTTTCTCCCTCCACCCCTCTCTTGTCCGAAAACACATTCCACTCTTCCTCTGTAACCGGTCAGCCACAGTTCTTTGTCAGAGAGAGAGCTTAGGGGTTTAGAGTAGTGATTGCTCATTTCCCTTGCGAATCCAAATTCTGAGAAGAAAGGAAAATAATGACATCGAAACGAAAGCATCTTACGCTACAGAAAAAAGTTAAAATTAACGAAGAGTGGAATAAAAGTTTTGGTATATCAAAAGTTCAATTTGCTAAAAAGTTTCATCTACCCGACTATACAGTACCGTAGGCAACGTTAACTTGCTTCAGAGGTTCTTTCCCAAAGAGGTTGCTCCCCTGGCGGTGGAAGGGGAAAATAAAAGATTTTCTAGTGCGTGCGAGCGTGCTCGGTACAAGGTGTCGAAGCCATCGGAGACCTTGGCCACAGTTTCGTTTTTTAAAAGATTTGAGTTTATTACACGGGCTCGGGCAACGCCGGGCGGGTCAGCTAGTATATTATAAAATACATCATAATTTACAATATATGTAAAAATAAAAGTGTTGCAAAGCTGCGCTGATAGTAAAATATTAAAAAATATATTAAAAATTGAGGTAAAATTAGGAGAAATTGCGCATTTTTCATCAAAAACTACGAACAATACGAACTTTGAGCTTGTGTAAAATATAAATCCGAACAAAATGGAAAAACTATTGTTGAAATCACACAGGATAAACCTTCTAATATTAAAAAGTGAAATAATTAAGTTAGTATAACAAAATCGAATTTTAGTCTTGTTTCATGGGCCAAAAACACGGCTTATAGACCCTGATCCTTTCCCTCAGTAGTTATAGCAAATCAAAGCAACCAATGTGTTTTAAGAACATTAAAATAAAACCTTGAAAATACACAAACAACAAATCATGGATGACATCATCTACTTTTGTTGATTGGGTTAAAAAAAATTATGCAAAAATGCGCAAGGAAATATAGTTATAGAAAAATTCTACTTTTGATCGATCTTTGCTCTGCACATCCTCCAAATATTCAAGGACTTACAAATGCGTTTTTTATCTGCTAATTCACAAGTAAATTGCAGCCATTAGCACTGGGTATCATTCGCAGTGTAAAATTATATTGCCTAAAATCTTTATTTAGGAAATTATTAAATAATTTTGCTCACAAAAAGGAATTAAAAAAAAAAAATGGAATCCATGCACATGATTACATCAGCCTGGAAAGAAGTTTCTCCTTACACACATGAAAACTGATCTGGAATTGGCATTCAAGAATAAATGGATATAATAGATGTAATGGATCATACAACTCGACACAGACGATATCACTACCGAAAAATGGAAAAGTCTTGTTGATGATACAGATGTTTCAGTACAAGATTTTTTCGATTGTGACGAAGATGCTTTAATAACCGATTTCAGAAATTTAGATAAAATTTATGAAGACATCACAAATGAAAACGCAATTTTATATGTTGAAGATGATGACGAAGCTAATGATATAGAAAGCGAGACGACACCACCACCTTCTTACTCAGATGTGAATTCTGTTCTGAATATTCTTCACCTGTACATTGTTTCAAATATGGAAGATGACTCATTCAACCTTTTTGAGAAGCTTGAAGCAAGGGTACTAAAAACAAGACTGCCATTGAAACAATCTACACTTTTTGATTTTTTAATAACTTGATTTGTTTAATTAAATGTATTATAAATATTTTTATTGTACTGTAAGTAACATTGTACGCAGTAATGTTGGTCTTTTATACTGTATAATGAATTCGATTTGTATTTATGCAATAAAAATCTGTAGTACTATCTCTGTATCAATAAAAATCTATACTAATAAAATAAAGTTTCGCTCTGTGTGTGTGTCTGTTGGCAATGGCTAGCAAAATCTAGCCCACATAGAAGGCTGGAAATTTAGATTTAGGTAGTTCAAACTTCAAACCCTCTCTTGGTGCACCTGAACGTCAGAATTTTAATATTTTAATTACTTTCTGAAATATTAATTAATATCCACAAAGAACTCTCATAAAAAATACGCTTTTTTTCTTCGGTTGGTTGGTTGTGTAGAATATCTTCTCAGAACACATTAAATAAATCAGAGTAACGATGCATAGATAAAGACTTATAACGAAATAGAGCCAACATGGATTGCAGTTACCTGCTTACAGCCAAGCTAATGTAGCGCCATCTACTCACGGCAAATTACACAAACGCCACCTGTTTAAGACATTTCCAGGCACGTTTTTCTTCATTATAATTATCTGGGTTTAAGGTTTTTTTAAAACGGGACATATATTATTATGATAGAGACTATTAATACAGAAAACTTTATTTAACAGATTATTTGTTATAGATTTGCGGGAATGGCGAGGGGTAAGGGTCTAATTACATTTAACAATTTTAACATTTCTAGCTTCACCCGTAGCGTTTAATTGTTGTTTTATATACAGAATACCGCTATTTTAAATCTCAGTTTCTCAGTAATATCTCAGTAATAATGTTCCGAACTTCACCATTTAGTTCCATTTTTACTAAATTATCGTAAAAATCAGCATTTATTGCTTCAAGGTGTATTTCTAAAAAACAATTACCAGTATTTCCGAATAATAGCCTAAGACAATTTTCAAATTAAGTTCTTAGTTTAATCAAATGAATCAATCTTTAAAGATGTATAGTGATCCTCCTAATTAGTTATTTGCTGAAGGTCACTTGAACATCCCCCCCCCCCTCTGGGGCCTTCCTTCAAAGTTTTCTCTAACTATTCCCCGTTTCCATATCTCAGCAACTATCTTTCCGATTACCACGCAAGTGATTCCAAACATTATAATTAACTTAATAGCCTCCCTTTATAACATTAAACTAAATTTATGAGTAGCGGTTACCACTATTTCTGAATAATAGTTTAAGCCAAATTTCTAATTAAGTTCCTAGCTTAACCAAATGACCGATTTTTTAAAGATACATAGTGATCCTCCTAATTAGTCATTTGCTGAAGGGCACTTGAACATCCCCTAACTCCCCGGCCCCTCCTTCAAATTTTTTTCCCTAACTATGCCCCGTTTCCGTATCTCCGCAACTATCTTTCCGATTTCAACGCAACTGATTCCAAACATTATAATTAGCTTAATAGTCACCTTTTATAACATTAAAGTTAATTTATGAGTAGCGGTTACCACTATTTCCGAATAATAGTTTAAGGCAAATTTGTAATTAAGTTCCTAGCTTAAGCAAACGAACGAATTTTTAAAGATGCATCGTAGTCATCCTAATTAGTCATTTTCTGAAGGACACTTGAACATCCCCTTCACCCGACACCTCACTCATGATTATTTTCTCTAACTGTGCCTTATTTCAATAACTCGGCTTATAATATTCCCATCTTCTCGAAACCAGCTCGATTTTGTCGCACGCCTACTATACAGTACCGTAGGCAACGTTGACCTGTCTCAGAGGTTCTTTCCGAAAGAGGTTGCTCTCATGAGCGTGCGAGCGTGCCCGGTATTCGGTATCGAAGTCATCGGAGACCTTGGCCAGAGTTTCGTTTTTTAAAAGATTTGACTTTAATACACGTGCTCGGGCAACGCCGGGCGGGTCAGCTAGTAATTAAATAAATTAAATATAAAAAAATTAAATAAATAAATAAAACATAAAAAGTATTAAAATAAATACATAAAACATTTCTAAACATGCCAATATATTAAGAAATGTATTGGCAGTCCTAAGCCTGTAAAGTGTGAAGGGAAATGTTTTTCAAATGTTATTTTTCCACAAATTCTTTTTAAGGACGATCTCTACTTAAGGACGATTTTTCGAGGTTCTTTGAACGTCGTTAAATAGAGAGCCAACTGTATGTTTAATTTTGGATGTTTTCTAAATCAAGTGATTTGTAATTTTAATTTCCTGTAACCAGTTAAATTTATCCTATAATAATAAGGAAAAGAACCAATACGGCGCATATATTGCTTAGCATTTGTCATTTTCCCGAGATTAAGAGGGGGGGGGGGATAACATAATATTATTAGTATTTCACCGTTGTGCAAAGAAACAAAACAATCGTTTGCAGTTTGACATCTATCGCAATTGAAAGCAAAAAATTGCATGTGTTTATGCTTCGGTTTAGCTGTTTTATGTATCAGCTAATTTTTAATCATCATTCACCGCCATTTTTGTAAAAATTCGTACTATTGTGATAAAAAGAATCGCACGATTTAAAAAGAAATAAAAGAAAAGAAAAAAATTGTATAAATATTTCATATCTTATAAATATTGTAAGAAAACCGTTTACAGACTGTCACTTATCAAAATTACATTCTGAATTTTTAAAATAAACTGTTAAAAATCCGCAAATTTTGTTACAGTTTTGAGAAAAAATTTATCTGAAAGCGCATTTTTTGTTCTATTATGTGCTGTAAAGACTGAAGTTACGCGATATTTAGAATTAAAGATGCGAATGGTGAAAGTAAATACAGTACTAGTGCAACGTTCTAGTTAAAAATCCATTAAAACTTAATTTTAAAAAAAAATTCTTCGAGGGGTTCTCGAGTACACCTTGAAATATCTCCGTGCCCAATTGCTGAAATTAAGTTTTTGCTGGCCTTATCCATCCCTCCGTGAGAGTGTACACAGACAGACTCACAAACTCTTTGTTTTATTAATATATATTATCATTTTTTTTTTTTATTGCGAACCCTAGTGTATCCTAACATTGATATCAATAAAAGTACAGTCGAACTCTGTCATAGCAAGCTCGGATGTAACGAAAAATTAGGATGAAAATAGTTGGTCCGATCTAAAAATACAATGCAAGAAATTTGGTTATTGAGATATATAAAGAGCTCCGATATATTAAGAACAAAAAATTCCGTTTCACCAATAAGAGACTTTTATCCCCGTTCTCCTATGGCGGGGGTAAAACCATAGAGCATCTACTGATGAAAATCATAGAGATGAGGAGGATACAGATGAGTTTGAAGCAATGGTCTGTCCTCCGACATATGCTTTGGAACTGCGCGAAACTTCAAAACTTCTTAGAAGCAAAAAGCGTGATATTATTTTTTGGCACAATGAGCTTAGACGGAAAGAACAAGTTGAGGATGAAAAAAAAATTCTGAAATATTTTAGAGTAATATAATTTTATTTTATTTATTTATTTTTTTTTTAAGTTGCTAATAATATTAAATAAATAATAAAATTGATTTCCTCCATTGTTTTTTTCCCTTATCCATTTACTAAAGCATGTAATATATCACAAGGATAAGATTAAACACTGCATCACAATTAAAAATAAATTTTATAGTTTAATCAAATGCGTAAATTTACCTGTACAAATATAATAATTCAATTGTTTTCGACTAATTTAATTAATGTATTATCTTAGGTGTATAGCGAATAAATAAACAGAGCTTAAACTCACTTAATGCGAGAACTCGATTGCAAAGAGCAAACACACTGTTCTAGAGGTCTGCACGAGCCAAAATTTCCAGCCCCGGTGTAAAAGCTAAAAGTTCGGCTCGGCCCCATTTATGATTTTGCAGTTCACGCCCCGGTCCAACGCGACTCAATTTTTACAAACAATTCTGATTTTTCTTAACATACAATAGGATTATTTTAATGAATACTGCTTACATATTTATGGGATAATTTTAAGGTACATTTTAGGCTATTATATTTTAGCAAGCAATATAATACAGAATAGCAACATTAATGATCACTTAGACTCTCAGACTATTACATTCAAATAAAGACATTACAAAAATTAATGTAGTCTAGAATAAAAGAAAAAAATACGGTTAAAAACATCATAACTTTTCAAGCTTGTGTAATAAAAAAAGTAGATTTTTTTAAATGTTTCTCTATAATTTATTAAAGTACATTTCCAAAGATTCTGTTTACAGAAGTTCATTATCGCTACTGCTATTTTTACAAAACAAATTCCTTGCTCGACACGTCCTGGAACAATTAAGTCCAGTTCCTGTCCGGCCCGATTATGTAGAATAAAATATACTCCTGATCCCGGACTAGCCTGAGTCTGCTGAAACAAATAAGCCCGAGCTCAGATCAGACACGATGTAACAGTCCGATGCTGATCTCAACGCTGGACATGTTATATTTCTGTACTGATGTTGTCAAGCTAGCATAGGGTCGTGCGACACATTTATACTTATTTTCGTCCCGGTCAAGTCCAATTCAAAATTGTCCAATTCAAAATTCAGTCCAGTTTAAAATTGTTCATATTTTAACCGCTTAGTTTGATCCTTTTAAATTTTTCTTATACTAGCCCTTTTTCCCGCTTAATTTTCTTATCGGCACGGCTGTCCGTTTAATTTTTTTTTTTATCGGCCTGCCCGTTAAAAAAGCTGTCTTTATTTTGCCGGCTCGGCCCGTTTGAAAATTTGCTTTCATTTTTCCGGCCGATAATCGTATTTCTTTGTATTGTTTTACTTCATATAATTTTAGCTATGTCATTTTTTATTTAGTAAAAACGAAGAATAGAAAGAAAAGAAAAAAACTTTAAAAAAGCTTTAGGAGGATGAGGAAATATTTTGAGCCACAATAGACGCACGGAGTAAATGTTATGCAACACATTAAATAATCTTTCCTCTTTCTGCGGGAATAAACGCAGCCAAGTGGCGCGATAAAATACCGTTTCTAGACCATTTTAGCATCGCTCCCCGGGATTTCTATTCTTCGCCCCCAGAGTTCACTGCGCAACGCCGCACGCATTGACGTAACAAAAGCTCCACATCGAGCAGACGTGTTTCAATTAAGGCACTTAATGGAGGGAATAATTTCAAATGCTCAAAAGAAAAGTTTAAAGCACAGATATTTTTTCAGATGAAGCAACGTTTTCCAAGCAAATATCCGAAAATGAACCTTTATTATTATAGCATGACTGTTTTCTTTACATTGATAAAAGTAAAAAGCATATTATATGATGAAAATACTATTTAGAAAATTAAAGCATTATGCATATTGAAATTATCTAATAAAAACAAATTATTTCTTTATAATATTAGTATAGATTTCTATGCACATGTTATTTATTATTACTCAATAGCGACTCTCATATTAGAGCTCAATCTAAAAGGGTGAAGGAATTTAAAGGAAATAAACCCTGAAATTGAATTTCTACCAAAGAAAATAATCCACAATTCTCAGAATACATATTGCTTCAGCCGTAAGTGTTTTTGTTTTCTTCATTTTTTTCTTTACTTTTAAGGAAATAATCTTAACATCGTCATTTTTCTTGAAGAAAATTTAAGAAGTCTTAAAAAACCGCACTGCTTCAGTCCAAAAGAATGAAGGCGGCTTTTGGCTTTTTATTAAAGGAAATAATCCTGCATTTCTCCCACAGAAAATTATCCAAAATTCTTTTACGCCATGCACATTGTCTAAAAACAGTTCTCCTCGAAGTTTCATTGCTGGAGACGGAAAAAAACAAGTTGGAAATTGTAAGTCAAACGTGACAAATGAGGTGCATTCGTACTATAGCTATTCAAATCATGATGACTTTTAATTCTGTGAAATGAATTATATCGTCTGCTGATTAATTTCTGTAATAAAATAAGTATCTCGATCGCTTGACGATTAAACCTGGGAAGCTCCTATAACAAAAAAAGCACCGATTTAAAAAAAAAAATCAAACTTCTAAATAAATATTTTCTAAAGTTTTGATTCGATTTTCATAAAATTTGAAATGTCTCGACAAAATTCTGCAAAGATAATATATCTTAAATTTCAAACCATTCGTTTGGGCAGCTTTTGCGTTGTTATGTGCGGACAGACGAACGGACCAGACGACTACGTATTTATATAATTACGAACGCACCTAAAAAGGGGGGTGGGGGGATAATCATGTAATTAAATTTCTGTGTGGAAGAAAACCATATAAAACTCAAGGAAGCTGCACTTCTTCAGTCCAGAGAGAATGGTAGATTCTATCTACTATATATATAAAACACAAACGGAAATTTCGTTCCGTTCCTTTATAACTCAAGTTCCGCTGAATGGATTTTGATGAAACTTGCACTGTTCGATAGATAATTTTTCAGGGAAGGTTTTAGTATATAACACAACGTTCTACGTAAATTAGTATAGAATTATGATGGAAAGTTCTGTTATTTTGGCCGAAAAGGTTTACCATTGCTAATTTTTTGGCGACCATTATTGTTGCAGAAAGAAATGAAAAGGCTTATACATCTCGAAAAATAAAAGAAAAACTGTTGCTAATTTTATTAAAAAAAACAGAAAGAAAGAAAGAAAAGAAAGAAAAAAAAGAAAAAGAGTTTTGATAAGAGATAATATTATAAAATGAAAATATTTAATTTAAACATGATTAGGAATATTCGTAATGCTTAAAAAATTATTCAAGGGGCAAGATTACAAACTTTGGCGATTTATCTTTTGTTTTTGTCGATTTTGATTTTACTTTTGACCCCAAACAATTTGATTTTAAGCCAAAATGTGTTTTATTTTTGTTGTTGCAGAAAGAATTGAAATGGCTATACATCTGGAAAAATAAAAGAAACAACTGTTACTAATTTTATTTAAAAAAAGAAAGAAAAGAAAAACAGTTTTGATGACAGATTTTAAGCCAAAAGGTGTTTTTTCAAGTGTACGACAGCATTTTTTTTTTTGGTACTTTTCAGTTAGCCGGACGCCAGTGATAGATATATACATGTATATACACAGACATATATATATACACATATATCTACACAAATACATATATATACATACATATATATACACTTATATGTATGAACATATACATATATATTTATATATGTACATATATCACTGGCGCCCGGCTAACCGAAAAATACCCTTTTTTTATTCAAATGCAAACTATATTAATGGCAATATACTTCTATTTACTTCTACATATATGAAATTTCGTTCCGGCTGCTTATAACTCGAGTTCTGCTGAATGGATTTTCGTAGAACTTAAACTGTAAGATAATTTTTCAGGGAAGGTTTTATTGTATAACATGTCGTTTTACGTGAAGTTCTACAATCAGATCAATCCGATTATGAAAGATTAGCCTTTTTAAAAGATATTGCCGAATGTATTTCGATGAACCTATATTGTTAAATAATTTTCTGGGGAAAGTTTTATTATATAACATATTATTCTACGTTGCTTAGTTCTAGAATTATAAGGGGAAATACGAAAATCGGGTGACCATTTTTTTTATCAAATATTAGCCTTTTCAATATTTGATTCCGATTATGAAAGATTAGCCTTCTGAAAAAGGTCTACTGGACGGATTTTGATGATAATTGTATTGTTAGTTAGTTAGATGCTATTTCAGGAATGGTTATAGTGTACTACATATTGTTTTACGTTGCTTAGTCAAACAGTTATGTGTGAAGGTTATATAGTCAGGTGAACCCGATTCCGAAAGATTAGCCTTTTTTGAAAGTTTTTACTGGGCATATTTTTTGCGACTTGCATTGTTAAGTAGATAATTTGTAAAGATGGTTTTAGTATATTTCATATCGTTCTGTTAATTTTAGAATTATGTGGAAAAGATCTATAATCAGATGAACCTGATTATCAAGGATTAGCTTTTATAAAGATTTCTACTGAATGGATTTTGTTAGTTAATTTGTTTGCATTGTTAGTTCGATAATTTTTAGTGATGGTTTTAGTATATTGCATATAGTTTTATCATTCTTTGTAAACCCTTACTGCAAATGACCAAATAAAAGAGTTGGTCCTTACCAGCTAAAATTTTGACTGCACATTAGAAAATATAATAGCGCAATCACGTCATTGTTCAGTAATGTGGAAGGATATTCCAGGTAAATATACAGATTGCTTTCAAATACAAGGTCAAATTAAACGATATATTTCGTTTGATTCAAGGTTCATTTGTAGAAACCGACCAGCGCAGCGGGCGTAGCTTGCTAGTTTTTAATGAAAACACTTAAATTAGCATTTCGCCCCTCCCCCCTCCCCTCCTTTCGAAGCTATATTGGTGCCGAGATAAAGAGAAAAAATATACAGGGGGAAAAAAACTTAAAATCAAGGAAGCTAAACTGCTTCAGTCTAAAAGAATGTAAGCATTTTGTAAGCAATATGTGTATTTTAACATTTTTCCTGAAGAAAACCTTCCGAAACTTTCTAGCAGTATTGAATTCAGATATTTGTCTCTGTGACAGACTGCACTTCTAGACCTTAATATGGATAAAGTCCCAAATGCGTGCATGCGAGTGTGCGTGTGAGTGTGCGGGGGGAGAGATACATTTTGATAATTGACAGATTTTTTTCAGCCCAAATCACCCCCTGAATTCATTACTGCTTTCAGAAGCCATGTTAGTCTAATCCAGTTTTGGACATATTGGCCAATTTCATTACATTAAGTTCTGAACTATTAGCCAGACAATTTGCTAAGTTTATTTCAGCTATGAGATCTCTTTCACCAAATAAAACACACGAAAAATGATCCACAATTTCAAAAAGCAAATGTTACTCTCTCACACTAAAAAGTTGCGTGATACAGGGAGGAAGCAAAGCTTCAATTTTGTAAACTAAATTTCACATGTGTTCTCTTGCAGATGAAACTAAGGAACCAAGAATAAACATTACTTTAAGAAATTCAAAGTTTAATGAAAATTTTAGATTAACAATGTTACCTCTCTGGTCACATTTTGAATTTTTGAAAGATAACACATACTCTGAATATGCACAAACAAAACAATACATACAGAATAATTTTTCTATTCTATGTTTTAGGTACATTTCGTAAGAAATACCATCTATTACATTCTCCCCTATGTTGGAATTTCTGCAGATCTACGCTGATTATGACTCCTAGAACCCAACCCCCCCCGCCCCCCCCCCCCCGTTCAAAACTTTATATCTATCTATCTATATCACTTTCTTATGGACCGATCTCTTCCAAACTGATACATAAAATCTCGGTCAAGTTCATTAATGGGCAAAATTGGACTAAGGAACGGGGGGGGGGGGGGGGGAGGAAATACAAGCACTTTCTGTGAAAACAGAAAAAAGCCCTATAACTTCTTAATTATGATACATATCGAATCCGTTTAAAGTTATTACTTCTAGGAAAAGAGACAAAAATTTATGCATGACATGTTTTTGATATTATTAAAAATTGCCTTAAGGGGGGGGGGGGAGAAATAGGGGTTTAAGAAGAAAAAAATTCATAACTTCGTCAATTCCCAAGATATCAAATCCGCTTAAATTTATTATAAATCTTCTTTTATGTACAACTTTTATATTGGCAATTTTTTTATAGGACCAACTCTTACAGCTAAAAAAAAAAAGAAAAAAAAAATACCTGGCTCCGCCTACAGGCACAGATAAATTTCGAAGTGGGCGGTCCCAGCTGCCGTATGATGGCAAAAAGGTCCTACTGCAATTCCCAATAAACAGGCGCCCCACGGTCTGCGTCTTCGAAATCTACCTGTGCCTGTAGGCTGAGCCGTCAGGGATTTTTTCATATATGCAATTTTAAACATCAGTATATTGTATTATTTCTCATTGAAAACTTATTTTCAAAGTTTGCTATAACCTTAAATCACAATAAGTTCAATCTTCTATTTTTTGAGTCTTTAACGTTAAAATAATACAGAGTGACTCAAAATTATTGCCCTGATTACAAATTAGAATAACTTTATTATAAACAACAATAAGAAGTTAAAAAAAGGTACACAATATGGAAAAAAGTTCAAAGTTTTGTTTAGGTACTTTGTAACTATTTTGTTCAATATTCCTAGGGAATTATCACGATCGAATTTTAAATACCATTATTTTTGTATAATAATACTCGTTTTATTCAATCCAAGAATTTCTGTAATTAAATATGACAAATATTATTCGAAAATAGTGGTATTCAAAATTTAATTGTGACATTCTTGTGGAAACCCTGTTTCTACCATCACTTGGTCATATGGAATCATCTAATATCAATATTTTCTGTGTAATTTCAAAAACAAAGCTGCACAGTCCAGTTTTCTTTGTTGAGACAACAGTTAAAGGCAGCACGGCAGCAATTATTTGGTTACCCTGTCCAGATGGAATATTTAAGATAGCTTAGACCGCCGAACTCATTGAGGGAGATTTGCACAAACTCACTCACAAGGAAGGTCTCCATAAGCGCATACTCAGAAAAATTTGAAAAAATTACAGAATATTCTTCTCATTATGTATAGTATATATATGTGTGTGTGTGTGTGTGTGTGTGTTTTCCTCTATCCGTTTTAATAGTGTTTTATTTTGAACTTAATTGTTGTGTTTCTTAGTTTATTTCTCTATTTTATGGGTGTGGTTGTCCCAAATTCATATTCTTTAGCTATTTTTGGCTAATATGAAGATGAAACCACACATTTTATTTGTGGAACTTTAGGCATTTGGCACCTGACGATTCTGTCTAAGTTCTACAAATTTCTATTATTCAATTTCTGCTATTTTTTACTATTATTCATTTTTTGCTATTTTTTACTATGTTTTTGGAATCTATATTAAGTGTGTTGGGGGGAACTGTATTGTTGTCAATTAGTTTTTTAAATTTTATTCATAATTTCACTCTTTTTGTTGGTGGTCGGTAATGTTTATTTAATGGTTATATATATATATATATATATATATATATATATATATTCATAGATATTATAATTATATATATATATATCATCATCAACCGTTTTCAATCCACTGCTGGATGTAGGTCTCCCCCAGATTTTTCCATTGTTGCCTGTCTAGTGCTTTAGTCATCCAATTAACACCAGCCACTTTTCTGATTTCGTCACTCCATCTTACTTGAGGTCGTCTTCTTGGTCGTTTTACATCTCTGGTATACCACTGTAGGGTGTTTGTGCTCCATCTATTGTCTTGTCTTCTTGCAATGTGCCCAGCCCATTTCCATTTTAGCCGTTTAATTCTCTCGATGATGTCAAAAACTTTCGTCTGACTTCTTATCCACGTTATTCTCTTTCGGTCTCTTCTGGTTATGCCTAGCATACATCTTTCCATACTTCGCTGTGTTGTTTGTAATCTTTGTACCATCCGTTTTGTTAGTGTCCAAGTTTCTGCTCTATAAGTTAGTACAGGCAAAACACATTGGTTAAACACCTTTCTTTTCAAACAAAGAGGCATGTTACTCTTCAGAATAATATTGTTCTTCCCAAAAGCACTCCATCCATTTCTTATTCTTCTATTGATTTCATTCATGATACTGTTGCCTGATGATATTTCTTGTCCAAGGTACACATAACTTTCAACATCTTTAATCTCAGTGTTGTTGTAGACGATTTTCTTTTTTGATGCAAATGAATTGAACATCACCTTAGTCTTTTCCAAATTTATTTTTAATTCCACATTAATGCTAGCTTCTGCCAAATCTTTTAGCATATTTTGCAATTCTTCAGGGCTATTACTGAAAATTAAAATGTCATCAGCAAACCGGAGATGGCTTAAATATTCCCCATTTATTCTAATCTCTTTGTTTTCCCAATCCAGCTTCTTGAAAATACTTTCTAAGACAGCAGTAAAAAGCTTAGGCGAAATGGTGTCTCCTTGTCTTACTCCTCTTCCAAGCTTGATCTTCGCTTTTCCTTTGTCCAAACGGATGGTGGCTGTTGCTTTCTTGTAGATCTTCTTTATGATATTGATATAAGGTTTGTCTATACCAATGTCCTCCAGAGAAGTAATTACTGCAAATGTGTAGACCGAATCAAATGCTTTTTCATAATCAATAAAGGCAAGGCAGAGAGGTAAATTATATTCTTTATGTTTTCCTATAACTTCCCTTACTGTTTGAATATGATCCATTGTGCTAAATCCACTTCGAAATCCTGCTTGTTCTCTAGGTTGAGCTGAGTCCAGAGCTGATTCAAGTCTTGTCGTTAAAACTTTGGTGAAAATTTTATAAATCACTGACAGTAAGCTGATTGGACGGTATTTTTTAATGTTTTCCTTTCTTATAAAGTAGCACCATCACAGCATTATTCCAATCTTCTGGTACATCTGATTTCTCGAGACATTTGGAAAACAGTAAGGCTAGCATTTTTGCAAATTCTTCTCCTGCTTCTTTGATAAGGTCAATTGTAATTTCATCTTCGCCAGGGCATTTACCTTTTTTCATGCCTCTAATGGCTTGTACAACTTCATCTGTCATCACTGGGATTATCTCTTCAGTTTCTGTTATGTTTACTAGTGGATCATGTAGGTTGATTTCCCTTTGATCTTCACATTTATATAGATCGTTATAGAATTTTTCGATAACGTCTACAATTTCATTATTGATTTTGGTGATTGTTCCATCTGCTCTCTTCAGTGCAAAAATACCTTTTCTTCCAACACACAGTTTGCGCTTAGCTGATTTTAAACTTTTGTTATCTTCTAGAACTTTTTTGACAAGATCACAGTTAAATTTTCTGATATCTTCTGTAACACATTTTCTTACCGTTTTACATAATTCTGCATATTCAACTCTTGATTTAGGATAGTTTTTCTTCATTTTAAATTCTCTGCGTTTCTTCATCAATCTTCTTGTTTCTTCTGTTATTTTCTTTGTTTGCTTTACTTGTGCTTCACCAGCTATCGTCCTTGCAATTTCTTGTAGAGTATTTGTTATTTTCTTGTTCACTACTGTAACATCTTGTTCTTCTTCTAAAATTGATTGAAGTACTTGAAAACGATTTTTAAGTTCTAAATTAAATTCTTCTTTATGTTTCTGGAGATTTATGATATCGACTGATTTCTTTGAGCATTGCAAAAGCTTCATTCTTTCAACTTTAGTATTTAAAAGCAGTTTGCATCTAACTAACCTGTGATCGCTTCCTGTATTGAAATTATTGAGAACGCTGCAATCCTGAATAAGATGCTTTTCACTTGTTGAGCCATTTGCACTACGCCATGTCCATTTTCTTTGTGGCTTTTTCTTGAAAAATGAATTCATGATATACATCTGTTCACATTCTGCAAATTCATATATATATATATATATATATATATATATAAACTTTCTGTACAATTAAACCATTGAAACATAATATATTGACCAAATATTATGAAATCACTATAATAAATAGCAGAGGCAAAATTCTATATATATATATATATATATATATATATATATATATATATATAACCATAAATGAAACATTATCATAGCACCAACTTAAACAATGAAATAATAATTAAGTATGTAATAATTAGTTGACAATGAAAGATTCCCCAACACACTGAATATGGAAACAAAAACATATTAAAAGAATAAGAAATTAAATTAAAGATTGAATAAATGGAATTAAATGAATAAAATGAAATGAAATTTGTGGAATTTAGACAGAATTATCAAGTCCCAAATGCCTAAATACCACAAATAAAAGGAAATGAGAGGTTTCATCATCATATTAGCCATACATTGCTAAAGAATATGATTTTGGGACTACCTGCTCATAAACAATGAAGCAAACCTGTGAAAAAATAAAAAATAAAATACAATATTAAAAAGGAAAGAAGCCATACCTATAATATACAGAGAAAACATTAAATAGAGACAGAAAGTATAAAATCCATTATGATTAAAAAAGATACCTGTGCACCACAAGAACCATCATGAAACACAACCAAAACTAGGGAATGAATTGAAAAAAAAAAATCATTACATGTTGCCAATTTTAGAAATAGTAAATGCTTTACAATGTTGCCAGAAATGATGTTAGAATAATATTAATATTGTAAAGCAAACAGGAACATTAGTGCTGCCATCTATATTGGTAAAGTGAATATAATCGGAATAGAAAGTATTGGATGAAAATTAATGTTTAATAATTAAACCAAATTACTATCTTAAATGATAGCAATTAGTTAAATAATAAATAAATGAAATTAATTAATAAATAGAATATCAAATTACATTAAAGTAATAGATGTATTAATGAATAATTCTATTTTAAAAATAAGTTGTAAGATGGAAAAATTAATAATTAAAGCAACATAAAAATATATGTACCATTAAATGACAAAAACTATTAAATAACTGTGCCAAAAATGCAAAATCACATAAATTAAATTAAAATAATATACTAAATATTTTAATTAAGATACAAAGAATTTAAAATTAATATTAATTAAATATTGAAATGAATTAGTAACATATAATGTTTCTTCATACAAAGTTAAAAAATTATAAACACTTAATATAAGTGGTAAGGGTAGAACGTTTAATAAAAATTAAAACATATTATATTAACACTGTAGAAAAGTATACATTATATTAGAAGTTAATATGATATTGTCCACCGAAGGTATTAATCCAAACATTAGATCAAAAACATTCTTAATATTAATGAATATAAATTCATTTAAATTAATTAAATAATGAATATGTAAATCTAACTAAATGAATATACATATAAAAATATCACATCACAGTCCGTTATAAAATGTGTAATATCACACAATTGTGTAAATCAAAATGCCCCCTTTTTTTCCCCTTAAATAATAATATAAATTAACCATGCGTTTTTTTCCATACAACTCCGCCACACACCTCCTCAATCCAACGTCTACCCACCCAACCAATTTTTTTTTTTTTTTTTTTTTTTCGGAACCTCGATATAGCGTCCGTAAAAAAATGATCAAATTTTCATTTTTTTGGCGATTTATCTTCGGTTGGCGACACAATATTTTAGAAAATATGCTTTCATGATAAATACACTTTAAGGAAAGTTTGTTTCTACTCTGCATACTGAACTAGTTTAAGTAACTTTAAATCTCATCAAAAACGTCACCTGTAAAAAATGCAGCCAAGTCTCGTGACTCATTTACCGTAAAAAGTACTGAGATCGTATAGAGCCAAGTTTAGCTATTTTATTAACTCTGAAATTTTCATTCACAAATTCCTCCTAGTCTCTACATCTTTAGTTAATTATTATTTTGTGACTTGACAATTACGCAGCACAGGGAAGTTATTACACCTTACTATGTTATGGGATGGGATGGGATAATTTAATTAAGGCAAATTATATACACACAGGGAAGTTATTACACCTTAATATGTTATAGTGTTATTTGATTAAGACTAATTATATACATCACATTCTTGTGCTACGTAATTGTCAAGTCACAAAATAATAATTAACTAAAGATATAGAGACTAGGAGTGATTTGTGAATGAAAATTTCAGAGTTAATAAGATAGCTAAGCTTGGCTTTATACGATCTCAGTATACTTTTTACGGTAAATGAGTCACGATACTTATCTGCATTTTTTACGGGTGACGTTTTTGATGAGATTTCACTTCTTTTTGTAAGTAATCCTCCTTTTCTTGGTTTTGGGCTCTTTTTGGAGATCATCCACTGATTTTTGCTATGCCCACACTCTGTCCCTATTATTTACAGGTATAAAAAATTTGAAGCTTTAGTTTCGTTTGCAAAGTACTGTAGATAAAAAGAGATTTCAGGTTCCTAGGCAAACACGCAAGCACTAGTTATGGGAGGGGGGAGTCAAAAGTACTCTCAATTGCTTCCAGGAAATGATCTGAGATATCACTCGCAGCCCAGATACTTGATAATTAGCACAAAAGCACTGTTCAGGATAAAAAGAAAGTCAAAATTAAAATTTCCGGAAATTTTCAATAAATCAACTATATTTGATTTTTCGATGCTTCCTTTTCTTTTCTTTTTTTTTTTTTTTTTTTTAATTCCGGATTTTTAAATTTTTTCTTACTTTGTATCCTGAACCCTACCTTTCTGCCAAATGTCAAAGCTTGTAGGACTACAAAATCAAATTATTTTCAAACCTTCGACTTTTTATAAATTTATTGATTTTTCGATTTTACTTCTAAGTTTCCTGATTGCTATGCCAATATAGTAATTCTTCGATCCGTCTTCTTAGGATCATTTAGGCTCAATTTAGAGATAAATCAAGATAATCTTAGAGTCACCATGATTTTATTTAGAAAGGACTATCAAGCCATAACCAGCCAGTAATGTAGGGAGGGGAGGGGGAGCTGTGAAAATTTCTGTGGTGCTAACATTATTTAACAATCCATATTTCATATGCAAATTAAATAGAGTATAACCTGTGAAAGAAAACAAACATGTCTATAAAGAAACCACCCATAACGTAGCCGGTCTACAGCGGAACTTTTCTATACCGAAATTCGTAAACAAAAGAAAAAAAAAAGCATAATCCGAGGAAAATAACATAAAACAATTAGGAGCGTTGTACTAGCTAATAGGACAATTATCTTAAAACGCGTGTTTCTAGCACTACAAAATCGAATTGTTTTCGAATTTTACAAAATTTTTAAATGTTCCTTTTATTGTATCGTAAATACTACCTTTACACTACATTTTTAAGTCTCTAAGACTACAAGATCGAATTATTTTAAATTTTTTATTTTTTTTTTCTAATTTTCGGATTTTTTAATTTTTCCTTATTTTCTATCCTAAATACTACCTTTATTACAATTTTCAAGTTTCTAGCGCTACAAAATCGAATTATTTTCAAATTTTCGATTTTTTTAATTTTATTTTCGAATTTATTGTGTTTTAATTTTTCCTTTTTCTGTATCTTAAACACTACCTTTACGCTGAATTTTTAGTTTCTAAAGCTACAAGATCGAATTTTTTTCAATTTTTCCAGATTTTTTCTTTTTTTGTATCCTAAATACTACGTTTATTCCACATTTTAAGTTCTAGCGCTACAAAATCGAATTATTTTAAAAATTTCGATGTTTTTCGATTTTTAAATTTTATTTTCGATTTTTATTGTGTTTTTATTTTTTCTTTATTCTCTGAATTCTAAACACTACCTTTACGCCGGATTTTAAGTTTCTAAAGTTAAAAGATCAAATTATTTTCATTTTTTAAATTTTTTTTAAATTTTTGAACTTTTTTTCGAATTTTCTGGATTTTTAAGAAAATTTTTCTTTTTTTTTGTATCTTAAATACTACCTTTATTCCAAATTTCAAGTTTCTAGCGCTACAAAATCGAATAATTTTCAAATTTTTGATTTTTCCAATATTTAAATTTAATTTTCGATTTTCATTGTGTTTTTCATTTTTTCTTATTGTGAATTTCAAACACTTCCTTTACGCCGAATGTTAAGTTTCTAAGGCTAAAAGATCAAATTATTTTCATTTTCAATTTTTTTCGAATTTTTCAGATTTAAAATTTTTTTTTTTTTGTATCCTAAATACTACCTTTATTGCAAATTTCAAGTTTCTAGCGCTACAAAATCGATTTATTTTCAAATTTTCGATATTTTTCGATTTTTCCAATCTTTTAATTTTATTTTCGATTTTTATTGTGTTTTTAACTTTTCCTTATTCTGAATTCCAAACACTACCTTTACGCCGAATTTTAAGTTTCTAAGGCTAAAAGATCAAATTATTTTCATTTTTTCAATTTTTTTCGAATTTTTAAGTTTTATTTTTTTTTAATTTTCCAGATGCTTTTAATTTTTTTTTTTTTTTGTATCCTAAATACTACCTTTATTCCAAATTTCAAGTTTCTAGCGCTACAAAATCGAATTATTTTCAAATTTTCGATGTTTTTCGATTTTTTAATTTTATTTTCGATTTTTGTTGTGTTTTTAATTTCTTCTTATTCTGAATTCCAAACACAACCTTTATGCCGAATTTTAAGTTTCTAAGGCTAAAATAGATCAAATTAGTTTCATTTTTTCGAATTTTTGAAAAAAAATTTCGAATTTTTTGGATCTTTTCTGTTTTTGGGTCCTAAATACTACCTTTATTCCAAATTTGAAGTTTCTAGTGCAACAAAATCGGATTATTTTCAAATTTTCGATTTTTTTTGTGTTTTTGATGTTTTCTTTTTCAGAATTCTAGACACTTACCTTCACACCAAATTTTAAGTTTCTAAGACTACAAGATCGTGATATTTTCAATCTTCAATTATGTTGGAATTTGTTAAATTTTCGAATGTTTTTTTTCCGCATTTTCTGTATTTTATAATTTTTCCTTTCTTTGTATCCTAAACACTACCTTTATTCCAAATTTGAAGTTTCTAGGCCTGCGGGATCTACCTAATCTTTTTGATGACGCGTGAGCGAGTGAGTGACAAAAAATTGAAACTTTCAGTTCATATGTCGTCTGAACTAGAAAAGACAGAAACTTGCAATTTTAAATTTTGGTCTTATTTGCCACATACTCTGGAAAAATGAAGTTTCCGGTTTTTGGGGAACTCCATTGCAGAGATATGGTACAAAATAACTGTAGCTACATACAACTTGTATATATTACGTAAGTTTATAGATGTAATAATAAATTATTTTATCGTTTAAGTTTAAATCATTAAGAACTGAGTATTTAAGCACTCATTTAACGAGCAATTTCCAAATCCATCAAAATCGCTTGCATTTGGCAAAGAAAAAATTTTGCTTGCCAAATTGCGTCTTTTTGCAACAAATATTCGAAAGTATTTTATTTTGTTACAGATTTTCTACTGGGATTCTGCAGATAAATTTCACTGCTTTGTAACGTACATTCTGAGTACGTACCTTCGTATTGTTCTATTGGTAGATACAGCAACTAGCACTACCACTCACTTTGATTGGCTCTGGAGGCTAGCTTTAACTGATTGGTTGTTGAGGCTGGCTTTAACTTATGCGCATGTTCACATTCTATGTTTGTTCAGATCCCAGACGCGGTGATGTTCAGTGAGTTATCTTAGATGAGTTTTGTGGTATGAACAGGTATTCAATTCCGTTAATACCCTGTTCGCACCGGACATTTAAGATGTCTTAGATCGCCATTTTTGAGGTGGTACCCTCCCGGAATTGAATACCTGTTCACATCGCAAAACTCATCTAAGATAACTCACTGAACATCACCATGTCTGAGATCTGAACAAAGATAGAATGTGCACATGCACATAAGTTAAAGTCAGCCTTAACAGCCTATCTGTTACAGCTAGCCTCCATAGCCAATCACAGTGAGTGGTAATAGCTGTATCTAGCAATAGAAAGTTAAATCTCACTGAGTGAGTTTATGGAACTCCCTCAGTGAGTTCAGCGGTCTAAGATATCTTAAATATCCGGTCTGAACCGTGTATCAGGGTACCATCTCAAAAATGGCGATCTAAGATATCTTAAATATCCGGTGCGAACAGGGTATTAAGCAGGCCAGACACTAAGACGATACAAGTAACATGTCTCACATCTTTGGAGAAGAAACGGGTTGGAACAAAGAAAAAACCTGTTTCTTCTCCTAAGACGCGAGACATGTTTCTTGTGTCAGTATGCGGCCTGCCGTACAGATACGGTTTGTTCCACAACTTGACACATGGAGAGAATCATGCTTCATAATGTGGAATAGATTACCTCTTGAATGTTGTCTGTGTTACCTAGGAGAGTCAGAATAATTATAAACACAAACAAATCTTTGGCCCTCCTTCTGTATTGCGCTCAATATTTTTCTTCCTATTGTTGTTTACAATTAAATTCTTGTCATTTGTAATCAGAGCAATAATTTTGAATCATGCTGCATTTATTGTATACACTACTTATTCTAAACAATCTAAAAAATATTAGAAAGATTATGAATTTTAAGAATTAAAATTCTAAACATGAAAAATATAGGGAAAAATAATAAACTAAAATGATTTCTGAAACAATTTAAAAAAAAAAAAGCATACTTATTTTATGTACAAGACATCAATAAATAACAAGAAGTCATTTAAGCAGGTTCTCAAATCGATCAGACTATACTTTTAAAGATTCCCTTTGTTTCATCAAGTATCTGTTCTGGTAACAAAGAGCAGTAAAACAGGATGGGACACTAATTATAATTATGCAAGGGCCCCATTAGCTAATAAACTAACTGAGGTGGTTAAAGTCATAGTGACATGTTACATTTTCTTAAATGTTCAAAAACAAAGGATTTACTAGAAATGTTGTAATGCATTCCAATGTGGTGGAAAATCTTCTAGTGTGGAATTGCTAAAGGCAATTTTGTGAAATTATGACTTATACTGTTCTTCTAATTAACACAATGATATGTCTAGTTACCATCATTCGCTTAGCAACAATTTTCAAAATTAGTGATCTCTATGATTTTAACAGGCTAAATCATTAGCTGAAATTGAGTTCAATCATATATAGCAGGAATTCTGCTTCCAAAATATACTTTTTACACTACTTTTATTGCATTCATAACTAAAATGCACATGCATTTGATTTTACAAAGTGTAAATATCAGAAAGTATTGCATAATTAGAAAAATGGTCCTGAGATTTCTTAATTAGAAAATCATATATTATTTCTGTTGTCAACATCCCTTTTTTGATGCACTTGCAAAACTCACAACAATGAATGAGGTATCATTCGAAAAGTTTTTGAACCGGCTTCTGACATAGCACATTCGCATTTCATTAAAAGAGATGCTTTTTGATTAAAAATTAAGTCAGCATAGATTTCATAAATAAATGAAAAGTTTTTTTCAAAACAATGTTGCCACAAAAATGAAATATAGCATTACATCATGCTCAGCAATGATTATAAAAAAATAAGTAGTACAAAAAAGATAAAGTATGACATCTCCGCATGGGTTTATTTTATATTTATGATTGCAAAATTGAAATGTTTAAAAGAATAGAAACCATCCATCAACTGAAACAGTGGTATTTTCCATGTAGCCTAAAAGCTATGTTTTGTTATATTAGATAAATTGTATTTTATATATATATCCAATTTATTTTTCTTTGTCCAGTGTTTTTTCCAAAGCAATGACGTCTTCCTTATGCAGTTAAAATATGATTTTTTCTTGTGTATGCCTTTTGCTATCTTCAATTATTTTTTACTGTAAATTTGATGAAATAAATGAGATGATATTCTGACTTGACTAATGTTGTTTGCAGATATTTTTATCTTTAATTTTTCCTTGAAATTTTAAATCTGCATCTAAAAAGTATTAGACTGAAGTGCAAAGCTCTCACATGGAGTCCGCTGATATACATTTTATTTCCGATGTCAACTTCACGTTTTCTATGCACATACAAAACACACAATGATGAATGAGGTATAATACAAGTTTTTTGGCAAAGTACACTCAAATTTCGTTAAAACACATAATTAAAAATTAATGGAAAAAGTATCAGAAAAAAAAATTCAAAGATTTCACTGTGAAAGCCTTGCAGAAATCCACTTGTTTTTATTTACTTATGACCCAAGCATTCAAGTCAATAACTAAATGCCTCTAAAATATGTTGCAGAATATAAAATTCCATTGAATTAAGGAACAATCTTTAAAATTGTGTAAGTTGATCAGCAAATAGAGATATGACATGAATCTCTTATGTAACACAAAAAAAAAAAATCATAAAAAGTAACATACCTGCTAACATACGAATCTTATAAGAGTTTTATCTTTCTAAAAGTATGTGATTACATGACTGTAGTATATAACAAATATTGAATGTGATTGCACCAGATATAAAAAATCTAGCAAAAATGCATTCATTCAATCTGTTTTATTACTTGCACCATCTCACCCGTAGTATAGGGTAAATCTTGTAATCGTTTTAAAAATTGAAAAAAAAAAATTGATGGATTTAGAGATTAAAACATTTCAGACCAACACTTAAACGATTCTTTAGAAACTATTAGGATATTCCGTCCGAAGGCTTTGTAGAAACACTGGAGATTCCGAAAAATATATTTTTAGAAAAAAAAAATTGCCGTCAATGTGTCTGTCTGTAAATGCTCTATCTCCCAAACAAATTGAGATAGGCTTGAAATTTGGTATGTGATAATGAGAAGAAGTCTATCGAATTTCACTAACATCGATTATACGGAACTATTTTTTTTTTTTCTGACTCGCAAAATATTCGTTCTGATAAAAGGCATATAAAAATTTTCGAAATTGTTCATTTTAAGGAGTGAATATAAAAGACAATAAAAAAACATAACAGGGTTCCTACACAATTCTGTTAAAAAAATTCCCTGACTTTTCAAGGTTTTCCCTGACCTTTTTGAAAAAATTTCCCTGACCTTCCTCGATAAAAATTTGGCTTGTATATTGTTGTAAAAACCTCCACAATAGACATCTCCCACTTACAAACAGTTGCTTATTTCCATAAAAATGCATTACTTTAATAGGCATATCCCTTTACTTTGATCTATCTAAATTATATTTGATTTATTTAGTTAAAAAGCTACTAACATGCTGTCAACACATACAGCTTTAAAGTAAAAAAAATAAATAACAATACAAATAGTGACATACTGACTATATTTGTTGCAAGCAAATTAAGCCTGCCAAAAAAAATCCCTGCCAGCTCTGCCTACAGACAAGGTAGATTTCGAAGTGGATGGTCCCAACTGCTGCATCATGGCAAAAGTCATTTCTTCGGCAATTCCAAACAAACAGGCGCCCTATGGTCTGCATCTTCGAAATCTACCCGTGCCTGTAGGCCGAGCCGTCAGGGATTTTTCTATTATAAGTCTGCCATGCTATTTTTTAAGTGTGTTGTGTTATTTTTTAAGTGTGTTGCACATTTTTTTTAATTCGTCAACGATTGCGCCATTTTTCCAGAGCCAGGGGTGATCCTGTTTCAAAATTTCTGAAAATTAAAAAAATGTATCATCAGTCCAAAAATTTGGACATAAAAAAAAAACTTTTTTTTAAAAATAACCCTCTTAATGGATTAACCACGAGTGAACAGGGACAGATTTAAAAATTTGGCGGCCCTGGGCACAGATGCGTATGGGGCCCCCCCTCACACAGATTCTTTTAATAAAAAACAATGGCACTCCGGGAGTGCCAACAGAAGTGAAAACTTGAACAATTATGTGTGTATTTTTTTAATCGTCAGGAAATGTTTTATTGTGCAGGAAATACTTTTAAATGAAGTGTTTTTTTTTATTCATTATTATAAACTACTACTACAAAAATTATATTACAATTTTCATTTAATGCACTATTGTACATAAAAAATAATGAATATTATTTTACATACAAAAATTGCAATCTATTGCGTAAAACGTAAATTTACAAATACATAAAATATGAAATTTAATTAATAGGTATTCTTTGAAATGAATACCAATGAAACTTATGAATTTTCATCCACAATTTTAACAACTCTCAATACATTCATCATTTCTTCCACGAGATGTAGTTTCATATCTTTTGTAATACCATTTATCTGCAAAATAGGGTTCCCGCTTCCTATCGCTCCAAAAATTATGACTTCTTTGCTGCCTGTCTTGTTTATGGTACTCGTGAACATTATGCTTTTTTTCTATCTTCATACTGCGCATATTGTTTGCGGTATCTATAATTTCTATCAACAAACTTTTCTTTTCTATAAAATGATTTCACTTCATTTCCGTATCAGTAACCACGTTTCTTAAAACTTTCGTGAAATATTTCCTTATTTTAATTTTTACTTTTTATATTACTTCCGTCTATTTGTTTTTCTCATGCTTGTTAAATTATAATATTTTCCGTGTTTTGTTATTTCATTTTCATCTTTTGATTTGATCTCGCGAGTTGAGTCACTTTTATCTGTTTTCACCACGCGTGCTAAATTTATCTTGAAATAATTTTCTGAATTATTTTTATTCATACTACCAATCATTTCATTTTCTGCACGTGAACTATTTCCTTTTGATACTTTCGCTTCATTGTATGAATTGGCAACATAATTTAATTTGGTGTCGGTAACAGTAACGGTGACGGGTCGCGAATTTAATGTTTTTTTCCCATCTCAAAAATGCCCAACGTGCCTAAAGAAGTTTTCACTTCAAAAAATATAATCTCGAAAGCAGCCCTTATTAAGATAACCACTATTGACTTTGATAATTTCTTTAAAATATTAATTAAAAAATTAAATTTGATAATCATTAATTTACTTTTAGATAATTATTTGATAATTATGAATTTTTAATTGAATTTTATAATAAACTGTGTGGTGCTGATTACCTTTCTCTATGCAAATCCATATATCTGGAATGATAAAGTAGGCAACAACTAATAATAAATTTACCGCAGTACCAAGCTATAATTATTTAAAATATTAGCATATCTTATTAATCAAACAACTTCTTCTTTCAAATACAAACTTTGTATGAAAAAAAAAAAAAACTAAATTTACACACAAGTAACTAGCAGAATCACACGGCTTTGTCCATGTTAACCATGAGAGCCTTACATGTAAAATAAATAAAAATGAAATAATATGGCGATCCCAAAAATGGAGTTCTGTACATTACTGCAAATAAATTGTTAAAAAACAATCAGCAAAAAGTGAAGTTACTTTGACATATAGACAATCTCTGACAAACAGATTTTTCCATTTTAATTTTGTTTTTTGACAGTTAAAATTGTTTTGGCAAATAATTGAAAATACTTTAGTAGCATTTGGGGGCCCCTGGGCCCATGCCCCGAATGCCCTGCCGTAAATCAGGCACTGCGAGTGAATCGTGTTTATGTGAATATTTACATCCTGAATTCCGTTCCTCAGAAAAAAGGGTACCATTTCAAGAGATTCTGGGGTAAAGTTTTCTTTGAGGGGCAGCGTTTGAAATAACGGACGTGATTGCGTGGATCGCTCACAAAATAGGAAAATCCTATAATAAAAAAATGCTGTGTGGTGTTTATCCTCTCAAATTTTTTTCACAGTCTTCTTCCGCAAATATTTTTTAATTTTCATGAAAGTCGCGATTTTTTTCAGTCTATTTCAGAAAATCAATTCGTGAATCCTTAGCGGAAAAAATTGAGAATTTCTTCAAACGATCGTGGAAAAAATTTGAACTTTTCTGCGAACAGACCTCAGAACTTGAGAGAATCTTAAGACATGATAGCGCATTAAAAAAAAAAAAAAAAATCCCTGACTTTTCCAGGTTTTAGAAAAAAAAATTGCAATTTTCCCTAACATTTCCATGACTTTTTTAGTACTTGTGTGTTTAGTACCTTGACAATTCCAGGTTTTCCAGTCGCATAGGAACCCTGATAAATTTTACATGAAGAATGAAGTTGATTGGATAATTAGTTGCCGAGATACTTGTAATCCTATTTTCTACACTCTTCGATTTTTCATGACACTTTATTTCATTCAAATTTCAATTCAAAGATATATTTTAATTGGAAATGAGACACTTAATCCAACGTAGTAAACTGTTAGTTAATATGATTATCGTTTTCTGAGTTATAAGGATGTTTCTTTTACGCAATTCAGTAATAGAGCATTTTAAATTTATGACGTCATCAAATCCCATTTTTAAACACCCTATCTACCGAACAAATTGAGATAGAGGCTGGAAATTTGGTGCTTACTTAGAATGTAATAGTGCGACAGACTATTAAATTTCAGTAACCTGAGTTACCCGGAACTATTTTTTCGGACTTTCGAAACATTCGTTCTGATGGAGCGTATATAAAAATTTTTGGAATTATTTCTGTTAAAGAGTGAATGTAACATATATTCTACATAAAGAAAGAAGTCAAACGGACAATCAGTTGCCTTGATATTTGCGATCATAATTTCCACGTTATTAGATTTTTTAACACTGATATATTTAATTCAAATTTCACAAAGATATATTCTAATTGGAAATCAGATCCTTAATTTAATGCAGCAAATGTTAAATTATTAAAATAATTAATATTTTTTTAGTTATAGAGGTTTTTCTTATATGCAATTTTTTAAAGTCTATGATGTCATCAAACGAAAATGTTTTTTTTTTTTTTTAAATGTCAATAATGCTTTCAGTCATAGGATTTCAAAGTCGGGCTTTGGAGACAATTACTTTGGAATCTGACAGCATGAAGTTACTGGAATTGAGAACTGTTCAAGAGTGTGATCAGAACTGTTCAAGAGTGTGATCAAACGCAAGTGTAAATGAACACAACATTAAACTGGACAGTTTTCCAGGAGAAGAGGTTGTTTCGGAAAAATACAGTTCAAAGGATACAGTTATAAGGAAAATCTCGAATGCTTCAAAAGAAAAATTGCTGATAGCACTGAAAGCAAAAAATATCAGAACAGAACGGTCTTCCAAATGAAGTTCGTCTGAAACTTGGAATAAAGTACATTGTGACTAATAATATTGATGTGGAAGACAGATTAGTGAATGGAACAACCGGAACTCTTGTACACCTGTCATTCATGGGTGTTGAAAAAGAAGCTTCAAAATGGTAGATAGACTTCCAATCTGCTGATGTTGGAAAATCTGCACAGCGGTCATTTATAGAACATAGAAAAATGGAGGGCATACATGAAAAGCTGGTACCTATTGCCAAAAGCACATTGGTGATCCGCTCGTCAGAGGATGAGGAACAAAATTCAGGGCTAGCACTAGGATTTTTCAAAATTTTAGGGAGGAATTTTAGGAATTTTTTCCCAAATTTTAGGGGCATTTGCGATATTTTTAACATTACAAGAATGTAATAATAGTATTTTTGTGCTAGTCAGGCACATGTGGTACACTGCCAAAGAATATTCCCATCATTCCAATGATTTCAGCCCTTGTTCTATGTGCTTGTGTTGTTTGTTGCAAATGAGGGCATTTAAATTTGCGCAATAACCGGCTTCACATTACAAATCATTTTGACAGCTTATGCTTACTGCAATTGTATTAATTAGAATTTTGAGTTCCTGGATCATTGAGCCTAACCAGAATGAATGCTCTCCTCCTCTCTCTTTTGTATGTTCTCGGTGAACCTAGAGAACAAGAGGCAGGAAGCAGGGGTGATAATCAGAAAAAAAAAAATTCTGAAAGGTTTTTTTCACACTTCTTTGTCAAAATTTGAATTTTTTCAGCGATATTTTGACGAAACATGCATTTTTTCGCGATTCTTTCACAAAATTCGCCTTATTTGCACGATTTATTGACAAAATTCGCGTTTTTTTTGCGATCTTTTAGCGGAATTCACGTTTTTTTTCACGACATTTTGACTGAATTCGCTTTTTTTGCAACCTTTTAACGGAATTAGTGTTTTTTCTGCAATCTTTTGACGAAATTTGTATTTTTGTACGATCTTTTGACGAAATTTGTATTTTTGTACGATCGTTTGACGAAATTCGCCTTATATGCACAATTGATTGACAAAATTTCACGATCCTTCAATGAAATTCGCATTTTTTTCCCACAATTCTTTGATGAAATTCGCATTTTTTTCCCACAATTCTTTGATGAAATTCGCATTTTTTTCCCACAATTCTTTGATGAAATTAGCATTTTTTATGAGATTCTTAGACAAAATAATCTGTTTTCTTTGATTTTTGGATTAAATTTGAGGGGTTTTTTTATGATTTTTTTAAAATCTAAATTCACGTTTATTCTGCAATCTTTTTAAGAAATTCTAGTTTTTCGGAATTCGCGTTTTTTTTCACGACATTTTGACTGAATTCGCTTTTTTTGCAACCTTTTAATGGAATTAGTGTTTTTTCTGCAATCTTTTGATGAAATTTGTATTTTTGTACGATCGTTTGACGAAATTCGCCTTATATGCACAATTGATTGACAAAATTTCACGATCCTTCAATGAAATTCGCATTTTTTTCCCACAATTCTTTGATGAAATTCGCATTTTTTTTCCACAATTCTTTGATGAAATTCGCATTTTTTATGCGATTCTTAGACAAAATTATCTGTTTTCTTTGATTTTTGTATTAAATTTGAGGGGGTTTTTTATGATTTTTTTTAAAATCTAAATTCACGTTTCTTCTGCAATCTTTTTAAGAAATTCTAGTTTTTTCCTTCGAGATGTTTTTAAAAAATTTGTGATCCTTTGAAGAAATTAGAGTTTGTCGCGATCCTTAGATGAACTTTGAGGGTTTTTTCAGGATTGTTTGTCGAAATTAGCTTTTTTCCCCCACGATACCCTTGGATGAAATTTACGTTTTTTTCCCGATTCTTTGTCAAAATTTGCTTTTTTCCGTGATCTTTTGACGAAATTTGTGTTGTTTTAGCGAACTTTTGACGAAATTTGCATTATTTTAGCGATCTTTTGATGAAATTTGCGTTATTTTAACGATCTTTTGACGAAATACGCATCTTTTTCGGTGACCATTTGTCGAAATTCACGATATTTTTCAGTGAAATTTTGGCGAATTTGAATTTTTAGGAACAAGAAGAAAATTTTAGGAGAATTTTAGGAATTTTAGGGGATAAAATAATAGTTAGGAAATTTAGGGGGAATGCAAGCCCTGCAAAATTATCAACTTATCCGGGAACAGTTTCCAGTCGTTTCCGCAGAAGCAGTGACTATTATACAAAAGCCAAGGTCAAACATACGAACAAATATGCTTAGACTTCACTAAGATCAAAAAGATTACACAGCAAATATTATACGTTGCTCTCAGTCGAGCCACAAAATTATCTGGGCTGTACATTATCAGAAAGTTCATTCCTCCTAAGCCTTCAAAGAAAGAAGATCCAACGATTATTGAATTGGAACGACTAAGAACATAAAAATTGTTGAAGATATCTTATAACAATATAAGATCTGGAGATGTTATCATATACCATAATACCAGATCCCTTCAAAAGCATTTTAACCACATCCTGGCAGACAAATGGTACACTTGAGGCGATGTTTTAATATTTTCTGAAACATGGACCATCACGATAATGAACTAAGCATTCCCGGATATACACTCTTGTTCCATTCTGACGAGAGAATACAAAAAAGTCCAAGAGGATTGATGTGCTTCACGAAAAATGAAATGAACTGTGAAGATTATTATTGTTCATTTGCTTAAATATTTGTTTAGAAATCAAATGTTCGGTGATTTTTAAGTGTACAGATTTGTATAATTATTTATAGGAGTAAATCTTTTTTAAATATTTAAAAAATACGTTTAAATTTTATTTTGGAATTGCAGTGCATTTTATAAATAGTTTACACGTTTTATTTTCATATTTTATATTATGCATATCCATGATGGGTAAGTATTACGGTTTTCCCCAACAACTAGTTTTATTTTATTAATACTCATAGAAATTTGACATCACTAAGCATTATTGAACATACTTCCTCTTATTCTTTTCAAATTGCATTGTTTCCAAACTTTAGATATATAAAAAAATTTCCTTTACCAATAAAAACAAAATTATTTATTAATGTTTTCTTATTGAACTTAATTTATTGCATAGATGACATCACTAAAATTTAAACATTAAAAAAATATGGGGAATCCCACTTGAATAGGAGAAGCTTAAGTCTTCTTCCTATTTTGAATGTAAAACTGAAAATTCTACAATATAATGATTTCTATATGTCAATTTGTGGATAGACAATGTTTTGTTCTTTAGAAAAACTTAATTCATAAAGCTTGAATATGTGAAAATGTTTTTTTTATTATTATTTTCCTAAAAAGGTATTTTAGGCAAGATTTTTTTTTTATCATCCCTTCAAATTGAAAATAATTCTTTTAAATTTTAATAATAATGGCATCAATAAACACCTGTAATCCTAATTATTTCCTATTTTAACACCTTTCCTACACAGTTGAAAAGTGTTTATCAATTTGATTTGTCTATCTGTCTGTGCTCTACAAAGCTTTTTTGGTGACAGTCAAAAAATTCTGAGGCACCTTTATTAGGGCAAATCCATAGTTGCTCACTTTTATGCTTTTTTTTTTAAATCAAATAAACTTGTTTTGAACCAGAAAATTTAATTAATAAAATGTTTCTTGTTTCTATGTGGCATTTATTTGATTTCATTTATTAAATAAAATTTATGATTTAAAATATTTAACTTTTTTAAAAATATAAAATTTGATAGTTATAGCCAATTTATTCTTTAAATAAAAAACCAACAAAAAGCCATTTAGTACACACAATTTTCCTTTGCATCAACTCAAATGTCAGCAAAATGAATTTGCTCCTTTTGTGGCAAAATGAATGATAAATGCTTTGCACCCCATATTCTACAGAAAGCATGTTTTAGTGCACCTCCGAAATTCATATCCATTTTATTATGTTTGAAACAGAGTAACAGCGCAATTTCAGCTCTGCTGAAAAATTAATTAGCATAAAAAAATCTATTAGAGTTTTCAATAAAAAAAATTATTTTCACCTAAGTTCTGTAACCAAAGCCGCCTATAAATATACAGTTTATAATACACTTTATAGACCAAAGTCACCTTGAGACTTTATCAACAGACAAACAATACCAATACAATATGAAAAAATGTGACAGATATCTATTAAGAAAAGGAATGGGATACAATGGCTCAAAAAATACATTTGTGACTACACTGTAAACTTATTTACAGATGATTAAAAGAAAAGAAAAAATAATAGCATCAATAAAATGGAAAAAAAGAACTGTTAGATTTAAGCAACAAGATAGTGATTGCATATCTATGAAACATTTAGAAACGGACTTATTGAAAATTAATAAGGGTTACTTGAAACACAGGAAAGATTTTCAGTATGTTCTTGTGTCACACGTGTACTCGTGTATACTTGCGACAGACAAAAGATGATGGAAAATAAACAAGTACTACAACCAGATTTCACAAGAAAGAAACTTGGTAGAAAACACTACTTCACTCAAACAATTAAACATTTTAAAAGTATTTATTAAGTAAAATGTCTTACATATCATTGAAATATATATTACAATATCAATTAGCTGTACAAATTGAATGAAAACAGTTTTAGCAAAATGTCAAGTCTATAATTAAGAGTTTCGAATGAGAAGCAGATACTTTGTATGGCAAATAGGTTGTGTGTATGTGTCCGAGTACATAAAGGAGTTAATAAATTACAAACATCAAAAATCCTCATCATCAGAATCTAAAGCTGCACGTCTCCTGTCAAACTGAAAATAAAAGACAAAATTAGAAACAATTACAATAAAACAAAAATCCAGCTAAAAAAATAAATACTGTGTATCTAGAAAGCAAACACTTTATTTTGCATACATAACTAGTAAATCTGCAGATCAGGAGCCTCAACGTCAGCTCTCCAATTCATTGTTTTTTAACACACCTTGCATAATACACAACTTCCTACAAATCGCGATTTAAAGTTTTTAAATTACATAAATATTTATAAACATATAAAATACTTCAAAGGCTTCGGAAATTAGAAGTGTTAAATTAAACACGGAGCTATGCAATGATATTCTGAAATCCTTATGAACTGATTATTTTTGTAATTTTTTAGATAAAAAAGTATATTTCTTCAAGGGAGCTCTACACCCCTGAACCCCCGTAGTATCGATATAAGATGAACATAAGCAATAAAAATAACTTGAGATAAAAGAAAAAATATTTATCAGTTATCATCACAGAATGGTTGAGAAAAGTTTTAGATACCAAACTCGTCGACAGATTTCATAAAAAATGAATACAGTTCTTGTGATAGGGGCTTGCAATATATTTACCAAATGGGAGCTAAATCAAAAGCATACTTTAGGCATGTGATATCATGTTCACACACACACACACAAATATATATATATCCCAACATCACTGAAAAATCACCAAAAAGAAGTCTGGAGACTTAAAAATGTGAGGAAAGCACATACATACATATGGAATTATTGTAAAAATAATGAAAACGGATTCAGGGAGTAAATATATACCAATATTTCCCTAATCAGGTTTTTTATCATGATTACAATACTTTCCTTACACTGTATGTGTACGGCCCGTACAAAAAGAAACTTCAAAATTGCACAATCAGTACTATTCTGAGATGAAAACAATTAACACAGAAAAGCAAATTGTATGGAGCTCATTATTTTGTCTTATAGGTAATGCTACCACTTAAAAAGTGCAGTTTGAATCCCACTTTAAAGAAATTATCATAGTGCTTCGAGTCAAGCCAACAAATCAATTTATTGGGGCACAAAAATTTCTTAGTCAGAACCTGAAGGATACTGAATTATACCAAATCTGTTCACAAATATACATATGTCTCACATCATAATCCTTCTGTGTCTTCGCCTAAACTGTGATACAGTTAGGTGAACACAGGAAAATTATTATATGAAACTTTTATTATTACCTACCTAGATACCACAATAGTTATAATACAACTTCATTTTCCTGAAGTTGCAAACCAGTTATTAACCAGATTAACTAAAAAATAATTATAATTATTGCTTGATATTTTAATACCAACTCTATTATCAAAATCATCAATGCTGTTAATTTTCTTTTTCTTAATTTAACAGCTTTCAATAATCCAGAAAAATGTAAGACTAAATATAGAATATATATACAAAATTTTCTTATAAGATAAAGTTGGTACAAAACTATACATATCCTGCTTTAATTAACAGAAATTATGTTTAACATTTATAAATAACCAAATAATATAATTTTCAATATATTTTTCAGTTTAGTTTTTATTTTCTAACTAGCTGATTCACCCAGCATTGCACAGCAGTGTTGAATAAATTCATATTTTTAGACGAAAATCTTTCCAACAGGATGTTTTCCAGATCAGTAAGAAATTTCCCCGACTTTTCCATACAAATAAAAAAAAAATTCCAGGTATCGAGATTTTGTGATGTCACACATAAAAAATCTTAAAAGTTGTGAATTTGAGAGTGGAACGTTCACAACTGATTCTAAACCACAATCTATTGATTTGTTTAAAAAAAAAAAAAAATTAATTTAGAAATTTCTGAACATTTTACATCGTAAACATTTTGCAAATACACACTTTTAGCATCAAATTCTATCCATTTTGTCCAATCAGGATGAAATTCTTTATCACATCAAGTCACAGTTAAATACACATTGTTTTGACATATTCTAATACAAATAATAAATATTCAATAAATAAGCTAACAAATATTCACTTCCCGAGCAACGATAAGTAAACAAACTGAAACACCTAATTAAACATTCAGTACAAAGTTTTAGTGAAGCTGGACTTTAAAATCTCTGAGTTGCAAGGAAAGACTAAAAGGGGTTAGACAAAATGATTTGCACGAAAGGTTCAAATACTCTTTACAGTACTTATGAAGAGCAAAGTTATACTTTCCTGACACTGCAAACTGAAATCCTTAATTTTATAATAAGAAAAATTTTTCTAATTTTTGTCTCAGAAATTTCAAATTTCCCCGACTTTTCCTCGGGAACATTCAATTTCCCTGACTTTCCCAGTACATATCTGATTTTTCCAGGTTATCCAGGTGGCAAGACATCCTGTTCCAAACCAACTTAATATTGGGGACACCACTGCCTTCGCCAGCATATGCCCTCGAATTTGAATGATTTTATTTTTTTAAATGAAAATTTATCCAAACAAACCTAGAGTTGGGGAGCCCTACTGTTTTTGCCAGCAATACATTGGGTATGCCCTGTTTTTGCAAATGAATCTCAAATTTATATGATTTTATATTTATTAAACGAAAATCTGCCCAAACTAAGAGTTACCTGTTATGGTGATTACTGATTTAATTTCTGACATTTAGCTACTGTAAAAGCACTTATTTTCGCGAGCCGTAATTTTCGCGAAAATGAAAATATCAGTAAGTTCGCGAGCTGAAAATTTCGCGAATTTTATATGAACAGAACCGAAAGTTGAAAAATCCCGAAACTGCCTAAATATAATCCCTTTTGCATAAGACATTTTAAGAAACTTGACAATCGTAAAGTTTATGCCTACATCTTAATATACATTGGAAGAACGCGGTTCAAAACAAGTGTCCATAATCGGCATGGAAGGTGTAAGAGAGATGATTCTTTTGCTAGCATGTTCCCTTTCTGTAAACCTACTTCCATCACAATTGTTGTACGCAGGAAAAACAATAAATTGTTATCCAAAGTTTACATTTCCCGCGGACTGGGATATGTGGCACACCGATACGCAATGGAACAATACTGACATAATGATTCGATACATCAAGAATATTCTTGTACCTTATTACGACAAGCAGAGAGAGCTTCTCTGGCTAGTTCCAGTGCAACCTGGTGTAGCATTGTTCGACGTTTTTAAGGCACATCAAGATCCTCTTTATCTGGCTGAACTAGAGAAGAGGAATATTATTCCAGTTTTTGTGCCCGCTTCCTGCACAGGAGATCTCCAGCCTTTGGACTTAACTATAAACGACGAGTTTAAGCGTTTGCTCATGAATGAGTTTATTGAATGGTGTTCTAATGAGCTTAAATTTCTAGAGAAAACAGAATCTGTGGACCTGCGAATATCACGACTAAAACCGATTCACATTACTTGGCTTATGCGCACATTTAACGGTGTTGAAGCCAAACAAGAGTTAATTTTGAATGGTTTCAAAGAAGTTGGTATAATGACCTGCATTCTATTAGTTGTATTATTGTTTTTATTCAAGAAATAGTTGTATAGTATTCAAGAAATAGTTGTCAGTATTCAAGAAATTTTTGCACTCATTTCTTATTTAAGTAACTGTAATCATTAAATTTTGGATAAGTGAAAATTTTCTGATTTTTTATTTTTATTTGAGGCGGAAAAAAATATTTCACGAGGCTTAAATTTTCGCGATTACGACGACCTCGCGAAAATTGCGAAAATTAAAGCCTCGCGAAAATAAGTGATTTTACAGTATATTAAACTTTTAATTCTGACGAATAATTCCTGAGTAAACCTAATTAATATATAATGGGTACCAGCTCTCACCTCTTTTTTAAACACGAAATTATATCTTCCATCTAGTTTGTGCAAGAATGAAAACCCTCAAGAAAATGTTATAGAGCACAATTCTCTTAAACACTCTTTGGATGCTCCATAAGAAAGTAAGTGCTGTGTGTCATGAACCTGAACATTTTAGACTAGGAAAAATCATGATATAAGCTGTCCTGCACATAACATTTAAATTTACCTTTAAAAAAAATCAGGACATTTGGCAACACTGTCACTTTTTAAGTCTTAACATAATAAACAGAAAAAAAAAATACTGTACTTAATATTTTTTGCAAAGGAAACATGAAAATTCATCATAAATTTTTCAAATGCATATGGTGTTTTAATAGCATATGAAGACAAAATGTATTATATCCTACACATGTCTTTCTACAAATTTCTAATGTTGAAACAAAACTTCAAATAAATTTTAATAATAATAATAATAATAATAACATTACAATTTTTCATACACTCAGTGACCAAACATTTTGAAAATCAAATCATTTGAAACTGGAGTTAAATTTCTGTTAGAACCAACTAGCTTCTTCAGCAAGGTATGTGAAGAACTATATGCATTTCCAGATTCAACAAAAGCTTTAATAAATCTTATTTTTAAAAAACAAAGTATTTTTAAGCTAAATTATTAAGAATTCATTTTTAAGATAAAGCACTTAGATAAGATTTGTTTTTGCTGAAAACCCATGTAACAGAAAATGTAAGACTGGAAATTTATATTGCAAATTTCTTAACAGGTTCATGCCGAGATTGTGAAAAAATCATTGAAATGATAGGATCCAGGCTAGAAAATTTGGGCACCAGAAAATAAACAGTGCAGTTAAATTAAAAAAAATAAGTTTAATAAAAGATTACAATAGGTGGGTAAATCTGTTCTGAGCTAAAATTTTTAACTAGTGCTTTCTTTATGAGTATTTTAACTGGAGGTAACAATTGATTAGATTTTCAAAATAGAAGTGAAAATGAATTAAATATTTTTAAGAAATATAACAAAAAGTGCACAAATATCACAAGATGAAGTGATTTCTTTTGTTTCAGAAAATCCTTCGAAATTTCAGCCTCTTCCATAGAACCATTTGATAATTCTTCTAAATGTAAAACAACATTAGAGTTTCTTTTTTTTTTTTTTCATCAGTCCAGGCACAGAAATTACTTCAATTGTAACCCTATCTCCTTATGAAGATACTGGAATTTCAAAATTTGTGATACTAAAAGCCCTTGCCACTCTTAAGTTGTTGTAATAAAATTTATACAGTTGCTTTAGTAATGTCAATTTTCGAAAGGTATACTGTACCTTTAATTTAATATAGTCTAATTCATCATATGAACAATACAGAGATTTGAAATGAAATATTCCATACCCATTATAGGGCCTAATTTTGTGACTAAGCCATTTTCTGCCTACCAATACTGCTACAATGCAATAATTTGATTCTCAAAACTTTTAACTTAGCAGAAAACAGCACTCTAAAATATTAATTGTCATGCCAATCTGACAGCTGTGATTTTTCAAACTTTTAATTCTGCAGATTATTTTCAGAACAATAATTAGTTATTCATTTATTTAACAGATTCATAAAATTAATTTATTTTAAACATACTTTTTAAGAGATGAACAAAAGCTTTCACGCAAATGTACAAGGGTGGGAATGGGTAATCACATAAATCTACTCGCCACTGGCGAGTGAATTTTCCAATAAAGCAAATGCATTTTTAGACAGTCAAGAAATACTGCAGGTTATAAAAAATATACCGCAAATTTTTAGATACAGCAGAACTTCGATTATCCGACCCTCGATTAACCGGAACTCTCCATAAACCGACGTCAGTTTCTGGCTTTTTTTTCCAATGTATTTTTTTTTACTTTCGCATTCCTTGTGTATGCAAACGGTCCTTTACGAACTACAAGTAGAGATAAATATTTTGGTTCCCCTTTCTTAGAATTCTTTTGTAATTAGCTTAAGCTCCGATCCCAGTATAATAGTGTATTCTTTCCCCCAATCGTTTGTGTACACAAGCCTATTCTAAACAAAAACACTCCCCATTTCAAAATTTGGAAGGCCGTACTGCCGAGTGCCACAACATTTGAATGTTATTGCACCCTCTGATTGTAAGCAAGCACAGAGAACAAGAACAGTGCGATTCCTTAAAAGTAATGTTTTTAAGAAAACTTTGTGACAGAGCTGCAAAGCAAATGATGGCCAATTTATGTCAGATGAAGCTTCCATTTAAATCATTGTAAGTTTTTTGTTTCAAAATAAATTTCTTTTCATGTATAACTTGGATTTAGATATTTATCTAGCAGTTTAAATAGTCACAATAGCAGTTCAATGACGATGTTACATATTATATGATCATTGATAAATTCTCGATTATCCGGAAATTTCGATTAACTGATGTAGGTTCAGTCTCAATTACATCGGATAATCAAGGTTCTACTGTATTTCTTGTCTTTGGCCATATTTCCTATTTTTTCTAGTGGCTGTAATGTAAACATAGTATTAGGTTCTATCTTACATTAAACTTTTCTTTAATAAATTATTTCCGCATTGCATAAATTTTAACATAATTTTCGACTGTATATTTGCTTGCATCTTGCTAGCTGGTAAGATTGAATGAAAATTCTCAACCTCTGTAACTGTATATTCTTAATTTAAAAAAAATTGCCAAAATTGCTTAAACTTTTTTAAACATTAAGTTAAATCAACTTCTACATACAAAGTAAAATTTGTAAATCTTGATTAAATTTATTGTTTTAGAACAGTGGTTCCCAACCTGGGGTTATCCATATCCCTGGTGGTATTTGGAAAATCAGTTGGAAGTGTACGAAATTAATACTGATAATGGCAGAAAACACAAAAAATAAAACTGAAAATGTGCAAAAAAATGTAGTTTTTCAGTTCACAGTGAGAGATATGACAGCCAAATAGGCAATGTGCGAAATGAGGTGAAAGGTTTATAGCAGTGGTTCTTAAACTGTGGTCCTCAGATTCCAAGGTAGAGATCTGCATGGGTCAAAATTTCCAGGTCCTGGCCTGATATAAAAATTAAAAGTTCGGCCGGGCCCAGTCCATGCAAAAATCAATAAAATCAGTTCTAACCCGTGCCGACTCAATTGCTACAAAAAAATTGATTTTTCTTAGCATATAATAATGATTATTTTAAAGAATATTGCAGGCAGATTTGTGAGAAAATTTTATAGTATACTTCAGATTATATGTCCACAATCTATAGAATACAGAATAGCAGATTTAATGATCACCTAGACTCTCACAGACTATTGCATTTGCATTCAAATAAAGACTCATTAAAATAATTAATGTAGTTTAAAATTGTAAAAAAAAAATGGTTAAAAACATAACTGTTGAAGCTGTATAATAAAAAAAATAGTGTTTTGAAAATATTTCTCTGCAATTTATTAAAGTACTAGTATATAACCCCCGTCAAAAATGACGGAATGTTAAGTTTCATTTTCATAAGACTTCATACAAACAAACAGCATTAAGATGTTATGAAATAATATTCAATCCTTTGATATAAACAACGACAGTCCCGAAGGAAATAAACTGTTTTGATTGAACTTCAATAGTTTAAAGATTTCACTATAAAAAGATTCTGTAAAGATTAAGAACGATAAAATCTTCAAATCTTCAAAACATTGTTTAGATCAACAAAGTTGTTTAAACACCCATTGCTGGGTTAACACATCTCCGGGCCCGCTTGCGCCCGCTAGCGGACCCCCAATTACATCGGGGCAGTGACTTGCATACAAATCCCGTAAAAAGCTGCTCTAATACTTCACCAGGCCGATTTTTAAGCGACATTAAAAATTTCGAGTCATTTTGGCAATCTGCGTCATTTCGATCTTTTAAACCTGCCCTGCTATATCAGAGTAAACATTTCATTATTCAAATTCCGATTTCACAACTGTAATAAATTTAGATCGTTAAAATAATTTATTTTATTTTATTTCTTAATTAAATCGCATCTATTAATTGTATTAATATGACTGATCATTTTTTTTCCACTACAAAGTTACTATGTTAAAATTCAAAATTTTATCTGCATTGATATAACTAATACTTGTTGTACCACAGTATTACATTATATTCCTTATATTTTACTTATATTTGATATAAAATATTCATTTTATTTACAATGCAAGCAAAATTGATAAAATGTAGAACAAAGTGCAATTTCAGCAGAAAGTTTATTTGCCAAAATAATAATTAAATAACTTAAATTTTAAAAAGTTTATCTCAAATTAAATTTTGATTTTTAAATTGCCTAAAGAAATCTGTGATAAATTTTGATCATTAAAGATCATCTTTTATTAAATAAGTATTTTTTTTTTTAAATTCTCTTATTAAATTACAAATTTATTTTCATTACAAAGTTTCTACTATGCTAAAATACAAAATTTTATTTCATTGATATAACTAATATATGTAGTACACAGTGTTACAATTACATGTTCCTTATATTCTAATTACATTTTATAAGAAATACAGTGACCTCTCACTTATACGCGATGTTTAGTAATTACTTTTTGTACCACTATTTTAAAACAGCAAAATTCGATTTATAAATTCTGTGATTAAATAAGGAGAAAATTACTTTAAAAGGGAACTGGTGCTGAAAAATAATTACAGTGTATCGCGTATAAGTGAAAGGTTACTATATTCAATTCAAAATTTGGTTTATATTAATCTCCGATAGATGGCGATAAAGGCTCACAATGAATGAACGAAGTAGTTTAATGTTACGCCACCGTACATTGTTTCTGTATTAATCTATACTAATTTAATTCATTAATTTCTGTTAATGATACACTTAACTTAATCTTATAATCATTTTTCATTAAAGTCCTTTTTCTTTCTAAATTTTCAAATATTTCGTTAAAGTAATTTTATTCTGTTATTAAATAATAATATTAATCAATAAATCAAATGTTTTAATTATTAAAATCATTAATATAATATTCAGTTAAAGTAATCTCAGTAAAAAGATACGTTTTTTCGCGTGTCAATACAAACAGATACGAAATATTTCTAAGTCCAAAAACGAAAATCATAATTATTAAATATTTTGTATTAAAATTAAAACCATATTCAATCTATAGATAAAAATTTTTACTTCAAGAATCCGTTCACGGTTTTTAAATACGTTATTTAGTTCGGCAGTTATGGCAAGAAATTCTATTTATTCAATTCTCTTTTCAAAGATCGCGCATTTTGTTTTGCAGATATATCAACATTTTGAATGCGCATCTTCCCCAAAATACTTGTTGTTTACGATCACGTGACAGGATTTCTCGGAAGAAATAGCTTGCAGTTCATTGCACTCCGGCAGAGACGCGCTCCCATCTCAGCGTCCATCCGGGTATTTTTACGGTGTCGTTGCCATTCAGGAGTAATGATGATTTTTATTCATCTCAACTCTGCGTTGCGTAGCAAACGCTCGATAGCGCTCAATGCTCATTGGCTGAAAGTTAGCTTTCAAAAATCTAACTGACTTTTGAGCACGATGTTTTCAATCACTTGTCAGCGAGGGATTAACGCGAAAGGTTGCAGTATAAATGTGGCGGACCTTCGGGTCCCGCCGGGGTTTTGCCGTGAAATTCATCGCTGCAATATTAGCTTTGGCACTCTTCAATTTTACTATATAATTTTACCTTCGACTTAGAGTTTAAACTCTCTAGTTTTCATTTCCTACATCTTTATGGAGTTGGCTTGATATTCCTCAAGTTAAGTTTCCTCATAGACAGCGACTTCATCAATTTCTTCAGGCCAGCCAGCTATTGTAATAATGACGCCGTATGAACATTCTTTAATGTGTTCATGCTTCCAGCGTGTCCCATAGCCTGTAATTTCTTCATGATTAAATTAACTCCTGGCGTAGATGTCCGATTTACACCTTATGAGTTTTTCATCCTATAATTTATTATATTCAATCTACTCAGACTCGTAACATCTTCATAGAATAGATATTGTAGCAGCGATCTATCCGGCCAAAGAATTCATAAGTTCACAGCAATCATCGTAATCTCGTTGCATCAATCCAGCCAGCCGAAAAGTTTTATTTTCGAGTTAACTCAAGATTGCCTCTCCAGTATTATACAGTAATGGTTCATCTTAATAAACTATAACCGCCTCCTTCATGAATTTCTATCATGGTTATAACTTTTACTTATTAACTTTCTACGATTGATTTGTTTTAAACACTACATACAGAACATTTTTAACTAACAAACCATTCTTAGATATGAACTTAACCCATTTCAGCTTAAGAGTTGACAATATAATATAATAGAATCAAGATTACTTTAGGTTAAGATATTCACTACCTATGCTACAATTATTTGTTAATTGAATGTTGATATTTAAAATAGGATGTTAACTTAGATAATGAAGTGAATTTAAATATTGTTCGTTTTGGTTGGCCAACCGTGTTTTTCCTATGATCGTGAGTAATGTGAAATGTTGCTAATAAAATTACTACATGTTTATTAATTCTTCTGTGTGGTTATTTCAAGTTTTGGGTGAGTGTTACATTTTCTTTTACATCTTAATCTAATAATCGATTTTTAAATTTAATAATCTTTTCTAAATTGTTTTGTGAGATTTACTTAATGATTTATCATTATCCGGCTTTGTTCTTAAATTCTTTTGCTATATATTTCACTACTATGTTGATTATTGGGTTAAATACCACTTTACAATTGCGTGCCGTGACGTTGCTTTGGATTGGCAATTTTTAAAGCATTTCTTTAATTTTTTAACTTCATTAATTTTGGCTTCTCTATTTTTCAAAATTACTTTCAATCTTTAATTTTTCACACCAATCCGAAATGACGTGACATTTTATGGTGCCTTAGCCCTAGGAATTTGAACCTGTGTGTTTTGTAATATAAGTATTTGCAGGAAAATTTAACTCCTTACTTATATATTAATTTTTGGCTTCTTTCAGTGCTAAAAAGTAACGATCTTTATAATTTAACTATTTTCTATTCTAAAATATTTTATATCTCAAAGATCTCATATTTTAACGATGTTTGATATTTTAACGATCTTTTGTAAATTCTCAAAATCTTAGATTTACTTAAAATAATTTTTCTTTCTGCAGTCTCAAAATTTTATCTGCATTTAATTTTGCCAAATTTTACATTCTGAAGTAAATAAATTATTTTCTTTGTGATTTTACCATTCATTGATATGAATTTTAAATACTAGAACTGAGATTTTACAATCCATGTGCCTCCAGTAGTGCAATATAAATATATTTTATATTTTTAACCAAAGATTTCAACTTTAGTGAAATTGCTTTACAAATATTCACTAAAATTTTAGTATAATTTATTTAATTATCTGTATTCTGATTTTATTATTTGTGTTTTCATATTTTTATACTATTTTGTGTTTCATTATTTTATTGCAATATTATCTATACTATTTAAGAAATTTTATAGTGACTATAACATGTTAGAAATTATTTAGGAATCATAAATTTTTTCTTAAAAGTAACTTTTCTTACGTGTTTATATTTTATTTATTTTTTTTGTTTTTCTAAATTTAACGGTGTCATGGCAATTCCGCTGCATTTAAATGCTTTAATGTCCGCAATTCCGCTTTTTCATGGGAAAGAAGACGAAAACGTTAACTATTTTATTAGAAGTATTATCGAAGTTTGTAATCTTCAAAATTGGCCTGACAATTATAGAATACCCTTAGTAAGATTGCTTTGTAGGGACAGGGCTTTGGAATTTACGTCCAGTGATCCCCAGATCAGAGACGAGGAAGACTTTGACACTGTTGTCAGATTACTCAGAGACTGTTTTCGTAAAGAACAAACGTTTGAGGAAGCTTCGTACGAGTATGCAAGAACGGTTCAGAAACCTAGGCAAACTGTTAAGGAGTTAGCAGATGTCATTCGTAAAATTGTAGGTAAAATGGCTCCAGATGTTGATAACAATCCCCATTTGACAGACTTAAAAATGAATTTAATGTATTCAAAATTTATTGAAGCCCTGCGTTCTGATATTCGAACAGAGGTAATAAAGTTCGGTGTTACTCATTTTGACGATGTCGTAGCCAAAGCAGTTGACATCGAAAAGGCGCTGGAACAAAACTCCTTTGAAGTTAACAACTTAAACACTGTTCCGACTACCAGCAGCAGTAGCCAGGATTCAGTCATGCAATTGCTCTTAAAGCAGCAGGCAGATCATAATCAACAACTTTTGCAATTAACAAACTTAGTGCAAAAATTACAGGATGACAAAAAGAATTGTCAAATTTGTGGGAAACCACACAATTCCAAAGACTGCTGGCATTATTTGGGTGCAGCCAATCAGGGAAATTTTCACAGGGATCCACAATTTTTTTCTTCAAATCCCAACTTTGTTAGCAGAGATGCTAATTTTCAGGGCAGAAATGTCAATTTTTCGAATTTTTCTAGTCCTCATCGTAATGTTTCGGGACAGGAAAGGAGAAATGATCACAACTACATCCCACGTTTTAACAGGGGTAGAGGAAGACGTAATTACAGACCCTACAATCGTCATCCAAGAAAGAATTTAAACTTATAGAGGGTTCTGACAGAATTTTTCAACATAATCCCCCTCACTCTAACAGAACTCGTCGTAAAAATTCTCTTGCAAGGTACGAGGGTACAAATTCTAATTTTTCTTCAGTCAGCAAATCATTAATGTCTTGTAGTACTCAGAATTCTGAACTTCCCATAATTAAACTTACTTTTGATAAAAATTCCTTCGAAGCTCTTTTGGACAGTGGAGCAAACTTATCTTTAATTCAACCTAAGGCAATAGAAATTCTCAAAAAATATAAAAAACTTAACTTTCTTTCTAGATCTGTCCAAATCAAAACAATAGATAATTCCTCCATTCCATTTTTTTCTACTGTTAAACTTAGCTTTAAAATTAACTCCACTTGGTTTTCGAATGTTTTCTTCATAACTCATAATAACTGGCACTCCAACTATCAAATTATTCTAGGATATGACTTTCTTAATCGTAATAAACTTTTATTGGACTCTGCCAACTCACAACTTATTATGGGTAACCTTCGATTTCCTTTCCAAAGCAAAATTCCAGATAGTATTGAAGACTCTAATTTAAATTCTGATAATTCTAACCTTAATGATAATAATTTTTCTGATTCTGATGTAATTGAGAACGCTGCTACCTATTCCCCATCCAAGGACATTAATTTGATTTCTAATGATGATATTCCTGATAACGAAAAGAACTTTGTAAAACCCATGTATAAAATTATAATCAGACCCAACCAAGGCAAAATTATTAAACTTAAAACTAAATTTAAAATCAGTAAATCTCTTAACTATTTATTTTGCCCTTTAACTACTAAATTACCAATTAACCTAGATTATAGTCTCCACGAAACTAATGAAAATAATTCAATTCTTATATACATCCACAGTAACTCTAAAGATAAAATCACACTCAGGAAAAATGTAATACAGTAAAACCTGTGTAAGTTGACCACTTGCGGTGCCACACTTCAGTGGTCAACTTAGAGAGGTGGTCAACTTATAAAGGATGATAAATTTACTTTTTTTAACGTAATATTCACACCATATCATTCTTTAACACAAAAATTTCATTTATTGACAGGGCTATAAAATAATATTGTATTACCATGCATATTTCTAACACCTTATAAAAAAAAAGATTAACTACAAGAATGAATTAATAGCTTTGTATCAATTTTAAAATCAATTAATATACTACTATTTATTTAAAAAACAATCAATCAATATACAGTCAGTTAGTGATTCTGCAAACTATACTAGTTATTACACATAATTTATAAAAAAACATTTAAAAAAAAACACTTGTTTTTTTTAACATGTTAAGACACATACACATTCTAAAATTTAAAATTTAAGTACATTACCTATTTGTCCAAGAAAAACTCTGTTATTGTAGTTTGACGCTGGTTTTTGGACTTTACATCAGCCCAATGTTTTTCAATGCAAACATGCAGATCCATTATCTTTTCAGAAATATCAGGCTGCTTATCAGAAGCATAGCCCATTAAATTTTGTACACAGTCTAAAGCTTCTGAAAAAGTTAAAGGAGTCTTCCTTGTGTTTTCATTAACGATCTCCTCTTCACTGTCTTCTTCTTGATCATCTTCTAGTTCGAGGTTTTTTCATCTTTGATAAGATATTAGCAGCTATGTCCTCTGCATTCTCTGCAACTTCTTCATGCACAATGATGTCATTGTCAAATGAGAGAAATGATTTTTCATCGACCAGCTCTTGCTGAATACTTACTGACAAAGCTTGAATATCACTCTTCAAACAAAATTCAGTCTCTTCTTCGTTCAATATTTCATCCACACTTTCAAATCCTGCTTTATAAAATGATTTGGAAATAGTTGAAGAAGATAAGTTTTTCCAAGAATCATTAAGCCAACGAATTGCGTCCCAAACATTTACTGATTTAGTAAAGTCTGAAACATCATTGCAGTGGTCAATTTTTGTAATGAGGCACTTCAACATTAGTTTACGATAATGCAACTTAACTGCACAAATAATGCCTTGATCTAGAGGTTGCACGAGTGACGTTAAATTTGGAGGCAAAAATACTATTTCAATATTGGTGAAAGATTTGGAAATTTTATGACTGGATACATTGTCAATAAATAAAATTATCCTCCTACCCTGTTTTTTCATTTGGGAATTAATATCGCGAAGCCATTCTTCAAAAATGGATGAATTCATCCAGGCTTTTTTATTATATTTCCATGTCACAGGTAGAATCTCAACTTTAACACCATTTCTTTTAAAAGCACGAGGGTTAGCAGCGTTTCCAATTACAACGGGTTTCAATTTTTCCCCTGTGACACTACAGCAAAGTAAAATAGTTAGTCTTTCTTTCGGCATTTTACCTCCAAAACATTTTTCATTTTTTGATACAAGGGATTTTGTAGGCAATTGACGGAAAAACAGCCCTGTTTCATCTGCATTGAATTGGTTTTCAGGAGGATAATCTTTCACAATTTCAGTTAATTTTGCTTTCCAGTCTTCTGCAGCATTACAATCTGCTGAAGCAGATTCATCACAAAGAGTACGGAAATTTATATTGTTTCTTGATCTGAAGGATTCTAGCCATCCATTACTTGCATTAAATTCAGAAATTCCCAATTCATTTGCAATATCTTTAGCTTTAGCCTGTAGCATAGGTCCTGAAACTGGAATATTTTTGGAACGACATAGCTTAAAAAACTCCCAAACTGCCAGATTAATTTCTTCATTTGATGTTTTTCTCAATTTTCTTTTTCTATCACCACTACAGTTCTCTAACCACAATTTAGTTATTTCTTTCCCATTCTTTGATATGTTAGACACTGTAGTTTTTGAAATTCCATATCTATCAGCTAATTTTCTCTGGCTTTCTCCTTTTCTAATTAAATTTAATACTTCATATTTTTTATCATTTGAAAGTTCAACTAATTTTCTTTTTGCAGCCATTTTAGGTTAACAAAATCTTCCTTGTTAAAAAGCAATTACAAAATATAAATGCCCTGTACTACCTCAACACCCAGTTCACTGGATGAAAATAATAATCCTTCTGTACTACAACACAGTTCTAGTGTAACTCATCACAAATAATTTTCTTAACTGGGTTGTTACAATTGCCACAGACTTTTGCAACTTGTGGAAATATTTCTGCTTACCAACTAACACCTGGGGTTATTGAAAGAAGGGAAGGAATGATAAGAGAATGGGGAATAGAAGAATGAAATCTAGAATCAAAGAATGCAGGGGGAGGGTTGAATAGCCAAATCCACAAGAGCAACAATGTAAGAATAGATAAGCCTTGAATTATATTTCCCTACACCTATCATTACTAAAAGCATTTCCCAGGTTAATACTATTTCACCCTTCCAGAAATTCTAGTCAAAAAGAAAAAAAAATAGAAAAATATTTGGAGAGTTACTTTTCTTTTTATTCATGATTTGTTAGCTTTTTGGGTGGTCAAGTTATAAAGGGTTTTGATGGGCACTTTATAATAGTTCTTGTCTAATCTGAATAATTTCAGTGGTCAAGATACAAGATAGACAGGTGGTCAGGTTACAAAGGGTTTGTCTTATAGTTTTGTATAGGATAAATTTGGTTCCGGACAACAGAGGTCAACATAGACAGGTGGTCAACTTACAAGGGTGGTCAACTTTACAGGTTTCACTGTACTGGGATTTATTAAACCAATTGCTAAAGATCAAATCTCTAATCATAACAACTCAGAAACCTTTCAAATTAACTCTCTAGTAACTCAGGATATCTTAGAACTTAGAAAAAAGGAACTTAAAGTAGATAATTTTACCATAAACCACTTACCTGACTCAGACAAAAAACGTGTTCTTAAACTTCTAATGAATAATTCTGCTGTATTTTCTACTTCATATGATACTCTTGGATGTACAGATAAAGTTGTTCCGGAATTCAAATTATTTCATGATTTTGCTCTTCAAACTAAACCCTATCCCATTCCTAAAATAGCTAAAGAATTTGCTCGCAATGAAATTTCTGCTCTCTTAGATGCAGGTATCATAGAAAACTCCAATTCAAACTATTGCTTTCCGGTTATTTTCGTTAAAAAGAAATCTCTTCCAACTGACAATCCCAACAAACTTAAATTTCGTATGGTTATAGACTACAGATTATTAAATGCTATCACAGAGCCTTACAAAATTTGTCTTCCAAGAATCAATGACATCATGCAAAATATTGCTGGGAAGAAGCTTTACACTGTTTTAAAGTCTGCATTTTTTCAAATTTTACTTCAAGAGAAGGATAGATCTAAATTAGCTTTCGCTACAGAGTTTGGTAATTTCATGCCAAAAAGACTCCCTTTCGGACTTGTCAATTCAACCAGCTATTTTCATACCTTAATCAATAGTTGTTTAAATGAACTTAAAGGCAAAAATGTTCAATTTTTTCTGGATGATATTATCGTTGCAGCTGATACTCTTGAGGAAATGTTATTCTGGCTTCAAAAAGTCTTCGACAAACTTAAAGAATTCAACCTAACCTTAGATCCTGCTAAACTTCAAATTTGCAAAGAGAACATAACTTACTTAGGCTTTGACCTACATAAAAATGGCCATTCTCCTTCTTCTGATAATGTTAAGAAAATTACAAAATTTCCTGTACCAACAAATGTAAAACAAGTTCAAAGCTATCTAGGAATGATAAATTACTTCAGACATCTAATTTATAACTTTGCTAAAATTGTTCAACCTATTGTAAAATTAACCCATAAAAAGTCGAAATTTCTTTGGAGTAATGAATGCCAAAATGCCTTTGATAAAATTCAGAATATTTTGCTCAACAATCCTACTGTCAAAAATTTTGATGAGAGTAAGGAAGTATTTTTAGTGACAGACGCATCCATGCATGCTATCTGTGGAATTTTATTGCAAAAACACGACAACAAATTTTATCCTCTTGAATTTTACTCTAAACAATTAAACCCAGCTGAATCAAAATATCCATCAATTAAACGTGAATTTTATGCCATATATTCTTCTGTGAAACATTTCCATGAATATCTCTACGGTAGGCAATTTACTATTTTAACAGATGCCAAAGCTCTCACTTACCATCTAAACTTAGAGAAACAGGCAGAAATTATAACTAGGTGGGTTTTATTTCTTCAAAGTTTCAACTACAAAGTTGAACACATTCCTGGTCTTGTCAATCCAGCTGATTTTCTTTCTAGAGTGATAGACTATCCCAATAATCCAAATTTAATTGTTAATGCCCTAAATATTTTTATACCTACCAATGACACACTTAAAACTGAAAATATCTTAAAAGAACAACTTAACGATCAAAAACTTAATGACATCAGAAATAAAATATTAGATAAAACATATACCAACCCTAATTATTCAATTAACCCAGACAATAATCTTTTAATGTTTGCAAAAAAGAAAGCTAAAAATGTAAATAGAACTAAGAAAATTCTCATCCCTAAAACCTTAATAAATAGCTGTATTGCTCTTGCACATCAGGCACACTTTGGCATAGCTAAAACTTTGGATATCGTTGCAAAACATTATTATTGGATTGGTATGGTTCAGGACATCCAAAACTTTGTCAATTCTTGTGAAAAATGTCTTCCGCACAAAAGTAAACAAACACCAAACCTTCTTTTATTTCCAAAAGCGAACTTGCCCCTGGTGAGATGCTTGCAATAGATGTTGTAGGAAAACTGCCTAGGTCACATGATGGCAAATTTTTTATTTTAACTATTGTCGACCATTACTCACGCTTTTTAGAGGCTATTCCGTTAGCTAATGTTACTTCTCATTCAATAATTAAAACTCTTAATGACTATTTTTCTAGATTTGGAATTGCTAAAGTAATACTGTCTGATAATGCCTCAAATTTTAAATCTGATGAATTTGATGATTATTTAAAATCACTTAATATTAAGCACAGACATTCTTCTATTTATTACCCGCACTCCAATGGTTTAATTGAACGTATACATAGATCCCTTAAGGAATCAGTTGCTTCACTTGCTGACAATGTCATCGAATGGTCCGATAGATTAAAATTCTTTGTTCTACATTATAATAACTCAAAACACTCGGTTACCAATTTTACTCCAGCTAACTTGTTCTTAGGTAGAGATATAAATTTGCCAATTGACACGTTTCGACCACCTCGGTATGCTCAGGAACCTTCTGTTTATTTACGGAAGCTACGAGAACATATTGTGGCATCTAGAGATTTACTAAGAGAAAATGAGAAACATTACTTTTCTCTGAAGGAAAAATTTCTGAAGGGTCGTACACCGTCTACTTTGGCTGTTGGAGATATAGTTTATTTGAAAAACCTAATTCCCTCTACTACTTTCAAACCAAAGAATACTGGTCCATATGAAATCTTACAATGCTTTCGAAATGACAATTATTTAATTAGACATTGTACGGACCAGGGGAAAACTACAAAGGTACATATCAGCAAACTAATTCGTACAGGACAGAAGTAGTGTATTTTTTGGTCAAAATTTTATTGTTGATTTCTTCTGTAGTAACTTAAACTCATTTATAATTCATCTTTATTTCAATATATGACTCATATAATTTCATTTTAATTCTCGTAAAATCATAACTGCAATAGTAGGTAGCAACTAACTATATAACTTGTTTTGATATTAAAAGTATTTGCATTCTGATCAGTGTAAATTACCTGCAGTGTGAGTGACTAGCTACCACAGATCGCTTCAGGAAGTATCGTCTCATGTTATATACTCAAACTCATAAAATTTTTAAGTTATAATATTTTCTACTTTACATGATGCATTTAAATATTCACATTTTATTTACATTCTGCTTTTATTAATTCAGTTGCTACTATTTTTTTTTTATAATTTTTCTATGTTTACTACATGGATTTAGACTTTTATTGTTTTGATTTTACACACTCTCATTTTACTGTTTGTAGTTTGATGTGAATTTTGAAAATACTATTAATTAAATTAATGATACATTTCACAAGAAATGATCAAGTTTAAAAGAATGAGACAATGATGAAAAAGAAAATGAAAGAAATAAAGAATTTTGAAAATTGATCAATTGTTTAAAGAATGTTGATAATCTCAAAAATGCGCATGCCTATATGGTTCTAGTTGAGATTTATAATGATTGCATGTAAGAACATGCTTATAGAATATGATGGAGCAATTGCTCTAAGTTTTTCTAAAATATTTTCGGCTATTTCCTAAATTAATGTTTGAGCACACAGAAGGTACATTCGGGCTTAATGGGGTATTAACAATCACAAAGATATTGCCCTTCCGACAATCCTTCATGGTTTAAACGTTATCAAATTTATGGAATCAAAATTGTTTTTGTGAATATGTTGTCTAATTTACTAACAGTTCGTTAAAATTTAATTAGCTTTAATTTTATTTAAATAATTGGACACTACTACAATTCATAGGGAATGTACTCGCGTTTTTTCCTTATAGCTATTTGTAGTTTATTTACAATGATATATGATAAATTGATGTTAATTATGTCTCATTCAAATCACATCTGCTCTTCAGTATTTGTCCTGTATATAATATACTTTGATCCTGCACTCAGATTCCTATTTACCCTTGTTATATATGTTATAGATTTTATTTAAACATTGCAATAGTCTGTAATGGTGTGCACATGGATATTACATTTATACATCTCAGATTTTCACATTTTTAGATTTATGGTTAATTTAAGGCACTTTACACTTATTCGTTCGTTCACTCACCCTTACTATGTATATATATATATATATATATATATATTGTGTTTATTTGTGGTGTATTTGTAATTGTTTGTGTTTGCTTCATATATATTCTATTTACCATTTTTGTTAACTATTTACATTCATTTCATGTAAATAAATTCATGTATAAATTCATGCAATCATTCAATAAAAATTCATGTATTATTATGTTTCATATGTGCTCAAGGCTCAGCTAAAATTAGTCAAGTTCTTCTGGACTTTTAAATTTTGAACTTGTTCATTGGCACATTTTTTTATTGATTTCTGTTATGTTCATGAGATCAATCGTTGAGGTCTTCAACGTTTCATTTTTATTATTACCCTTGTGTAATATTAGTTTTTCATTGAGGAAAAACCCGTCAGCTTATTCTTTTTTTTCTTGCTTTTTTTTTCCACAGTGTGGAGGAAAATGTTACGCCACCGTACATTGTTTCTGTATTAATCTATGCTAATTTAATTCATTAATTTCTGTTAATGATACACTTAACTTAATCTTATAATAATTTTTCATTAAAGTCCTTTTTCTTTCTAAATTTTCAAATATTTCGTTAAAGTAATTTTATTCTGTTATTAAATAATAATATTAATCAATAAATCAAATGTTTTAATTATTAAAATCATTAATATAATATTCAGTTAAAGTAATCTCAGTAAAAAGATACGTTTTTTCACGTGTCAATACAAACAGATACGAAATATTTCTAAGTCCAAAAACGAAAATCATAATTATTAAATATTTTGTATTAAAACCATATTCAATCTATAGATAAAAATTTTTACTTCAAGAATCCGTTTACGGTTTTTAAATACGTTATTTAGTTTGGCAGTTATGGCGAGAAATTCTATTTATTCAATTCTCTTTTCAAAGATCACACGTTTTGTTTTGCAGAAATATCGACATTTTGAATGCGCATCTTCCCCAAAATACTTGTTGTTTACGATCACGTGACAGGATTTCTCGGAAGAAATAGCTTGCAGTTCATTGCACTCCGGCAGAGACGCGCTCCCATCTCAGCGTCCATCCGGGTACTTTTACGGCGTCGTTGCCATTCAGGAGTAATGATGATTTTTATTCATCTCAACTCTGCGTTGCGTAGCAAACGCTCGATAGCGCTCAATGCTCATTGGCTGAAAGTTAGCTTTCACCTTCGGGTCGCGCCGAGGTTTTGCCGTGAAATTCATCGCTGCAATATTAGCTTCGGCACTCTTCAATTTTACTATAGAGTAAATGCCTTCGACTTAGAGTTTAAACTCTCTAGTTTTCATTTCCTACATCTTTATGGAGTTGGCTTGATATTCCTCAAGTTAAGTTTCCTCATAGACAGCGACTTCATCAATTTCTTCAGGCCAGCCAGCTATTGTAATAATGACGCCGTATGAACATTCTTTAATGTGTTCATGCTTCCAGCGTGTCCCATAGCCTGTAATTTCTTCATGATTAAATTAACTCCTGGCGTAGATGTCCGATTTACACCTTATGAGTTTTTCATCCTATAATTTATTATATTCAATCTACTCAGACTCGTAACATCTTCATAGAATAGATATTGTAGCAGCGATCTATCCGGCCAAAGAATTCATAAGTTCACAGCAATCATCGTAATCTCGTTGCATCAATCCAGCCAGCCGAAAAGTTTTATTTTCGAGTTAACTCAAGATTGCCTCTCCAGTATTATACAGTAATGGTTCATCTTAATAAACTATAACCGCCTCCTTCATGAATTTCTATCATGGTTATAACTTTTACTTATTAACTTTCTACGATTGATTTGTTTTAAACACTACATACAGAACATTTTTAACTAACAAACCATTCTTAGATATGAACTTAACCCATTTCAGCTTAAGAGTTGACAATATAATATAATAGAATCAAGATTACTTTAGGTTAAGATATTCACTACCTATGCTACAATTATTTGTTAATTGAATGTTGATATTTAAAATAGGATGTTAACTTAGATAATGAAGTGAATTTAAATATTGTTCGTTTTGGTTGGCCAACCGTGTTTTTCCTATGATCGTGAGTAATGTGAAATGTTGCTAATAAAATTACTACATGTTTATTAATTCTTCTGTGTGGTTATTTCAAGTTTTGGGTGAGTGTTACATTTTCTTTTACATCTTAATCTAATAATCGATTTTTAAATTTAATAATCTTTCTAAATTGTTTTGTGAGATTTACTTAATGATTTATCATTATCCGGCTTTGTTCTTAAATTGTTTTGCTATATATATCACTACTATGTCGATTATTGGGTTAAATACCACTTTACAATTGCGTGCCGTGGCGTTGCTTTGGATTGGCAATTTTTAAAGCATTTCTTTAATTTTTTTAACTTCATTAATTTTTGCTTCTCTATTTTTCAAAATTACTTTCAATCTTTAATTTTTCACACCAATCCGAAACGACATGACATTTAGCGATGCGAGTATCACGGAGGAAAGTAACTTCATCTGTTTGCGATCGCTTTCCGAATTGTTGCATTTATGGTTTAATATTTTAAACGTTCACGACGAATGATTCATTTGTTTGTTTACTTTCATGGAGCAATAAACCTAATTTCAACTGAAGTTATCTCAGAATATAAACATAAATTTTAGTGTAAGTCATCTCACAAACATTAATTTATTTTGAAAGACATGATTTCAAGTAGGATAAATTATCGTTTAGTTGTTATATGTTAGAATAGATTCTTCATTAAGCCTAACATGGCGTTTAACTACGGTCAATTCGCAGATCAGAGTGGTTCAGCCTGGTACCGTTACAGACACTTTCTCGCCTTTGGATTTTATTATAAGTAAGATATTTCCAAAATTTCCGTTACCAAAAGTTCATTATCACTATTATTTTTATAAAAAAAACTGCCTGCCCTACATGTCCTACAAACAATTAAGTCCAAGTCCAGCTTGGCCTGGCCCGGCCAGAGTTTGCTGAAAAAATTATGCTCAGACACAATGTAACTGTTCGATGTAGATTTCTGTACTGAAGCTGTCCAATTAACATCGGCTTGTGCAGCACATTTATAACTTATTCTCAGCCTAACCAGGTCTATTGGAAAGAATTTATATTTTGTTGGCTTAGTCACTCTTTTAAATTTGTTATATCAGGCCAGTCGGACCACTTAATTTTTTTTTTTTTTTTGTGCCTGGCCCATTAAAAAAATGTCTTTATTCTGCAGGCGCGGCCAGTTAAAAAAATTGAGCAAGCGCCTGGTACGGGTCTTTGGGCAGCACAGACCTCTACCCCAAGGGGTCTGTAATACATTTTTAGGAAATACGTGCAGGTCTATCTTTTTTTTTTGTTGTTTATCAAAAACTTAACAGAAATCTTGAAATTGAGGACGGATAAAGAATTAGTATGTGAATAGTGTAAAAGAAACAGCGAATACTGCTGAAGAAATCTTTCAACAGTGATAAAATATACATACAGTACTCCGAAACTATCATAGGAAAAAAAAAGTTAAACTCACTGTAACAGTAGGAGTACTTTTCTGGAATCTTTTATTAACTTCTTCAAGAAGACGTACAAATTCCTTATCCTCAAGCTGAAACAGATAGACAAATCAGCCAACTTCCAAAAAGAAAGATGCACATACAAAATTTCAATAATTACAAGATACTAAGAAATATTAACTAAACCAGCACTTAGAGACGGTAATGATCGGGAAAAACAGTTTTTAGATAGAAGACAATCAGATAATATTGTGTTGTCCTCTAAAAAAAAACATTTTTTGAAATTTTCGCTATAAAGTCTAATAAATAATGCAAAAAAATTAAACATTGCTAAATTTTTACAGCTTGCTCTGACTAAGATTTTAATGTTGAGCATTTTTTATTTTATTACAATTTATTGCCAGAATTATTACAAAGTGGCAGCCAATTAAGCACGAATTTAGGAAAAAAACCCCACTTTTCTAAAAAATAACACGTTACTTGAAAAAAACCACGCCTTACATAATCAGCTGAAAATGAAGTATTTTATTAAATATTAATGGTTTAACAAAAACAATTGAAATTTTATGTAGATCATTCTAAAATTCTATTATAACAAGAAAATCTGTAAAAATGAAGCTCATGTTTTGCAAAATTCTGCAATTGTTAGTTTAAATTATTTTAAAACTAAATAAGCACTACTTGGGTATTTTTAACTATTTTTATTAATCTAAATGGTGCATAAAAACAGAAGAAAAAAAATGACTTAATATAATTATAATATTTATAATAAATCACTAGAAATATTTTAATATTATAACCCCAAATTCTTATAAGAAAATGAAATATACTTTATTTTTAATAAAATTGCAGCTGGAATGATTCTCTTTTTGTCTGCCTTTACCATAAGTGTGCATATTTAGACATTGGTTTTAATATAAATTCATATAAATAAATCAGTATCAAGAGATTGCTTGGCAGCCTTTTATATACTAATTAAAAGGAAATACTGTAAAACGTCTACTACAAGACACATTAGGACCATAAAATTTGTCTGCCGTTTGGAAGTGTCTGCCATTCAGAGGTAAAAACATACAAATATGTAGGTTTTGGGTATTGAAAAAGTGTCTGCTGAATAGAGGTGTCTGCTAGTCAGGCATACTATTATAGAGGTTTTACTGTATTGTGTGGAAGGGATATACAACATAATTAAATTTTTTATACAACACAATTAAATTTTTTTTTCAAACTATAGTGATAGCAGATGAAAATTATAAGGTCCTCCCCCTCCGTCTTTAAACTTAGTTTTAATTACAATTTAAACTAGAAAATGCAACTGAAAGTAGTAATTTAACAATTGAATCATATATTTAAAAAAAAAAAAAAAATGTTTAATCAAGAAAAACTTTCATGGAAACTCTGAGACAAAGATTACATTTTTAACAGTAAAAAACAGTTATTTATTTATTTTGTAAGTGAAAACAATTCTTTTTGAACTGCATTATACCTAAAATATTTATTTTATGTTTTCTAAGAAAAATAAATACAAAAAATTCTTAATGTAAAAAAATCTTTTTTTTTTTTCCCTAGAAAAAAACTGGGAATTTTTTTTTTTTTTTTTTACCATTTTAAAATTTTTGGAAATTATACATCTCTATCAGCACTTTACACAAACAAAATCATTATTAACTACAGATGCATTTAAATGATAACTATTACAATGTTGTAACATATTACTTATTTAAAACACCATTCAAAATACAGATTTTGAAATAAATTAATGTATTCAGAAAGCATCAAAATTTAAGTAAAAGAAAACCAATAAAAATATAAATCTAAAAGAGTTTTCATTAGCCTCCCGAATGTTCTCTTTCTCAACTGCAAATACTGCTTCAATAGCATATGCAAGCAAAATCCATAAATACTGTCAAAGATGCCTGTGACTTTAGAATTCATATATTTGGCAAAGAACTGGATGTTCCAGATCCAGAAATTTTAGAAGCGATGGTAGACTTGTTACTAGTATTGATGAGCTATTTGAAGATGTAATGAGCATTTGATTAACTTTGTTTCGATCTGGATCATCAACATTAATGCTTAAATATCCTTAAAAATTTAATCTTTATGATGATAGCATAATAGAAGTAGATTTTGGGACAGATATCTTGCATTTCAAAAATCTTTTTTAAATCAGGTCATTTCAAACATTTCTTAATATATATTTTTTTTTTAATTTATTATGTTTATATTCAACATTACAATGTTTGCACTATATGGAATATCTTTTTATTTCATATTTATAAATTTCCATGCAGATTCATTCGCCCATCTGATTTTACTTCTAATGTTTTTAACACAAATTTTACAAATACAGTCCCAGTCTTATAACAAATCTTCACTTCAACGAACTGAATTTTTGGTTTGTTACATCCAGGAGTCCGTTATATCTTGTGTACAGTAAATGTAAGGGACAAAATCTTTGTTCGGTATATCCAGGGGTTCCACATAACCTGAGTTTGCTACAGCAAAATCTGACTGTATAGCATCTGAAAATAAGTTAAGAACTGTTTATTGAATCCAAATTCAAACCAATAATAACCTGGTATGACTATCAGAAGCTTTACTGGCACCATTGGTTCATGATAGAAATTTCAATATAGCAAGTGTTATATTTGTATAGTGTATCTCTCTATTCTAAAAGAAGAATTACTAACACTGCTGCCAGTTTTGAATTGATCATGTCTTTTTCATTTTTTCAGCTTATACTGCAAAAACTATTGCATAAAAAACATGAACAATGATAGTTTTGAAGAAAGATGTATGATAAACATGCTGAAACAAGCAGTTTTTGAATCAAAGAATAATTTTAAGCACTACTCAATGTTGAAATTGGTCAAGGTAGTTAGTTATACACATTTTACAGGATCAAAAACTGTACATAGGCAATTAGCCATCTTTTGCAGGCATATACTTGACTAAATTGTGATATGCAGTTCCTAATTATTTTTTGATAACTATTTTTTCCATTTTTTGTTCAGAATTTCATTATCTAAATAGAGAATTAATATTTTTCAAATAAGAAATAACTTTTTATTTACAGTTGCGACATTTTATAAAACCCAAATAATATTTTCTAACAAAGTATTTTCAACTGAAATATATATTTACACTTTTATTGAAAATAAAAGAAAACTTTAAAATAATTAAGTCATATTTAAAACAAAATGTGTCTTTTCATGCATTGAATTTATCTACTATATATATAAAATACAAATGGAAATTTCGTTCCAACATCTTATAACTCGAGTTCTGCTGAATGGATTTTGATGGAACTTCTACTGTTATACATACTGTTTCAGGGAAGGTTTTAGTATATAACGTATCATTTTGCATAGATTAGTTATAGAATTATGTTGGGAAGTTCTGTTATTTGGGACGAGAATGTTACCATTGGTCATTTTTTGATGAGCATTATTGTTTGTGAAACAACTGAAACGGCTATATCATTTAGAAAATAATACAAACACCTTGAAAAATAAAAGAAAAAACCAGGGTTGGAAAAAAACATGTTTTTTTTTTAAAAAAACAAAAAACGTGTTTTTTTTTGTTTAAAACGTTTTTTCTCATTCAACAGCACAATTTTGATTAAAGTGAGCAAAAATTAATAAATTAAATATAAAGAATGAAAATATTTTTAAAAAACAGTAAGGAAGAAAAAAATTATATAATAAATACCAAACATTAATTAATAATTAATTTTTTTATTCTAAACTAAAACATTTAATTAAGTTCTTTATAAATAGTAACAAGTTTGGCAGCCTTATCAAACACTTAACCGATTTTTAGTTTTGTTCTGCACAAAGCCAAAAGTAGAAAACACTCTTTCTAAACCAGCAGTAGAGCATACAGCTGCTTGTAATTGTTTTATGATCTGCATGACATTTTTATCGACGTGTTTTTCAAGGCTTATCCACCAAGACAAAGGTGTTATTTCTACAAAATTGTCCACTTTATTTGATTCTTGAGTAGCAAATTTATGATTCGTAACTGACAGCATATCATTTTTAGGGTTTCATTCATCTCACGAAACCCTATTCGTCCCACTTCTCTGTCTGTCCGTCACAGAGCCGGTTCTCAGAAACTAACAAACTTGAAATTTTGTGTAAGCTGAGAGCTGAATATCTACTGTCACGCTGAAAATCATAACATTTTGAAAAAAATCATATTATTTTAATATAGAGAGATAAAAAACTAAAAATCTAACAGCGTTTCCTACTAAATTTAAGCATTTTTCGTTATAGCAGTTGCCAACAATTTAAAAATCTACAATAAAATTCTTCCTAAAATAATTTTCTATTGAAAGATTTCCACGTGAATTTAATTTGTGAATTGTCACATTGTGATATTATAAACAATAAACATGTTTTAAACATTGTTTTAAATGTAATGTTTTAAACATGTTTTAAACAGCTGTTTTAAACAAAATGTTTTAAACGTAACAACCCTGGAAAAAACTGTTACTAATTTTATTTAATAAAAAAAGGAAACACACTTTTGATGACAGATAGTTATAAAATGAAAATATTTAATAAAAGGGAATGTCTATAATGCTTAAAAAATTATTCAATGGTGAAATATTGCAATTGAAACAATATTTGGCAATTTAGCTTTTGCGTCAGGATAAAAAAAATGCATCTGAAAATTTGATAAAATAAAATCTGAGTAACAATTTTGTTTTGATCTAACTCCTCCATCATGTGACTTTACAGAAGAAACTAGCAAATGTTATTGACTGTACTTGTGAGTTACATGTTATTTATTTATTTACGATTTTGATTTTACTTTTGTCGCCAAAAAATTTTATTTTAAGTTTAAAAGGCACAAACGTGACACCGGTCCGAGCAATGTTCACAATAATAGTGTTTTTTCAAATGTACGACAGCATTTTTGAAGTAATTTTTTATATTCAAATCAGTCAGATATTTAAATTTTAGTGTAAATGTCTGACACACACACATTAAAAAAATTTTCACCATTAATTTCTTTTTAGTTTTATTTGAATATCTTTTTCTTTTTTTGAAGGTTTTAAAAATATATTGGACTAATCTTCTGTAATCCATCACACACCAATTGGTGTATTTACTATATTTTTGGAATTTTCTTTTATATTTGAAGGAAATTTTGGACGTTGAATCGGATTGCAGAAGATTACACGAAATTTGTACTTAGCGATTAGTAAATTTATGGTTTATCATTATGAAGCAAACGGACAAAAGAGGATTTAATATTATTTTATTTTTCATTTGCAGTTATTTTACTAGCACTGAAAAATAAATACTTGAAATGTACGAAAAATCTTTGAAATGCCAATGGTGACCAATTGAACAATATTTGCCGATAGTGTAGATAAGAAAAAAAAAACTGAAATTTTGATTAGATAAAATTTTGATAGAGTCAACATGATAGAGATCAACATGATCTGCAAGTAAGTAATTAATGTAGCATTGACTCTAGAACAAAAGGACCGCCGGGCGGGAATATTTAAAAAAGGCACATTGTTTTTAAAAAGGACACTCTTGCATCTTGAACGGGTTTATCTAGAGTTCCCATTTATCAGTAGAATTTTGCGATATTTTCCTGCAAATGATTAATGAACTTCGCAATATTTTCCTGCGATTGATTGATGAATTTTGCGATATTTTCATGTGGCCGATCGAGAAATTTTGCAAAATTTTTCCACAACTAACAAATTTCACAATCTTTTCTTGTGATTGTTTGATGGATTTCATAATATTTTGGGGATTTTTTCTCACAATCGACTGATGACTTTAGTGTTTTTTTTCTCACAACGGATAAAAAAAAAAAATTGTTTTTTTCACGCAACCAATTGACGAATTTTGCAATATTTTTGTTCAATTAAATGGTGAAGATTGACAAATTTAACAATTTTATTTCCTGCGATGAATTAAAGAATTTCGGGATTTTTTCTGACAATCCATTGCTGAATTTTGCATTTTTTTTTTACCAGCAACTGATTGGAGAATTTCAAGATATGTTTCTTCTACAATTGGCAAATTGTGCAGCTATTTTCTTATGACCAATTGGCAAAAACTGCACGGTTTTTTCCATGACTGATGGAAGAATTTTACATTTTTTCTCCACAAGTGGCTGAAGACCTTCATGTTTTTTATCCCTATTCTTATCACTGTACATGTATATCTCCATTTACATTTATATCCTTTACTATTTTATATTTATCTTCATTAAAACATCCTTTATTACAGCAAATTTGAACTTACTTTATTTCCATTTCTATTATTTCATCTTACTTAAATTGTTTACACATTTTTTTTCCAAATCTGTCATCATTTGTTGTGCTTTCAGAAGAACTTCATTCTCTCGTATGACGTCAGCATTTTAGGATCACTGTTAGGTGGTGTTGAACATTCAGTCTTACCGTACATCACTTGTATTAAGGTCTTGTGTCATGATATAGCTCTTCTGGGAAACGCCAGTACTTGCTGAGTATAACCTTTCTCTGAATACCAGGTTTGTATAAATACAATCCATTTTACTTTTGCTTTACCTTTCTTTGGTGTTACGATATGCTTTGTGTACTAACTAGCAGGTGTAGAGGTGTTCTGGTGCGGTAATGCCAGTATACTTCAATGAAGTTCTATTAGAGTTCCTCAATACTCTTTTATTGTTTAGTTTAGGTTTAGTCAGGAATTCAAGTTCAAGTTGTTTCATTTTCGAATGCTGATAGTGAACTTTTATATCAAAGCTTACTTTAGTGAATCATGCGATACTCTGAGATAAGCTGTTGAAAGGATTTTTTCGCTTGCATTTTATTTCTAAGTTGTTTATGAACACTTTTGGAAACATGAGCTGCGAGTCAAGTTCCTGAATGCATTTGTTCAGAAGAAAACCAACGTTGTTCTTTTCTTTTCCATTTCCAGTCTAAAGAGTTTACACACAGAACGTGGTTTTGACATCGAATTTCAGTGTCTTCAATTCATTTTCCTGTTTTTACTTTGTGAGCTATTAAACTGACATATCTCTACACGCTATCATTTCATCTCAAGCCATTAAAATGAAACTTTGCACGTGCTTACCATTTTGTCTCAAGCCATTAAAATGAAATTTCGCATGTGCTTACCGTTTCATCTCAAGCCATTAAAGTGAAACTTTGCATGTGTTCAAGGTCATCGATCTCTGAATGAAATATGGTGTTTTGCTTTACATATGTCATGAAGTCTGTTTTTCTTTTCTTGGTTTGTTTTACAGATGATTTAATGCAGATAAGTGTCTTTTTCATATTGTAAGATTATTGTTAACTAGCTGACTCCCGCCCAGCGTTGCTCGGGCCTGTAATAATACATTAAAAAAAAAAATCAAGTTTTTATTATTTTATATCTTTAACCTAATTTTGTATGAAATTATATTTTAAGATGAAAACTTCTCAAAAAAATATTCATATTTAGTGATAAAAGCACTCATTTTCTTATTTTTTTACATAGGGTCGTTTCATAGTTTTAAAATAAAAAGTTATTTTTGTCCGAACTGTTTGAAATCTTTATTGGTGATAAATAAAACGGCTTTACAGCCCATGTAAAAATTTCGGAAAAAAATATTGTTATCTAGTTGTAAAAGAAATGTTTTCTTCTCACCTTTTTGTTTGTTTGTTTTCGTGTTGGCTCCTTTAACATAGCAATAAAAAGATAGTTCTCATCTTCCGAACTCTCTGACATTTCAATCAGTTATAAATATAACTGTATCCAAGCTCTCTTTAAAATTTTGTAAAAAAAATGCATATTTAGCAGGGAAAACATGAGTTCTTTAAAAAAAAAAGCTTTAGCTTTAAACCACAGAGCAAAAATATATTAGAAGTTCTCTATGCTTTCAATGCAATGGTACACCTCCATCCGTTTTCAATCAACCCTTTTCAACCCCCCTAGGCTAAACAGGCTAATCAATCAGGTTTCCCATTCCTGAGGGGAGAAGCCTTCAGAAAAATGTTGATGCATGCACAAAGAGACTACATTCGTGTAGAAAATTTGACAGAATGCACTTTTCGTTTTAAATATATAGATTGTTAAATGTATTTAAAGCAGTTAGAGTAATCAATGCCAAAGTATTGTCAGATTTTAGTTATTTTGCTTTTATTCTTTTTTTGATACTTTTATGTTTTCCAACAGATTCAATAAACATTAGTTATTTTTAAACTTTTCAGTAGTTTTTTCACCATCATATTTTTACTATAGTTTTCCATACTTCAAATGAGTGATTTTCAAAATGTGGGAACACTAAATGTTAACTTTAATAAATTTTAAAAATCATGAAATTAAAAAAAAATATATTTTAATCCATTAGTTTACAAGTTCATAATATAGTATATGTTCATTTAAAGACAGGAAATTGCATTAAAAATTAATAATTAAAGTATTTAATTATGGTACCTGTAGGTTACACATTTTGGACATTGGATGAACTGTAGGTTACACATTTTGGACATTGGATGAACTGTAGGTTACACATTTTGGACATTGGATGAACTGTAGGTTACACATTTTGGACATTGGATGAACTGTAGGTTACACATTTTGGACATTGGATGAACTGTAGGTTACACATTTTGGACATTGGATGAACTGTAGGTTACATATTTTGGACATTGGATGAACTGTAGATTACATAAATTTGACTTTTCCATACTTTAATATGAATTTAAAAAAAAATGTAATTGACTTATTTTTTAATGCAAATTACAAAATTATATTAAACATTTTGAAAAAAAAATGTTGAATTAGACAATTTTTATTCACACACATTAAAAATATATATGTTTTCTTTTAACTTTTAGTGAAACACTTGACATTACTTTCAAATTACAATTCAATATTAAAATTAATCTGCAATAGATTTTTATTATGTAAAAATTTCTTTACTCTTAGCATTTGAAACACTATGCCATATACTCAAATCACAGGTGTTCTCAACTTGTTTAAATAAGATAAATCATAATTTTTACTACATTATTCAAAATAATAATAAAAAATGTTAAATATTTATTATATTCCCTTAAAAGAGATGTCCAAAATGGCCAACGATCGCGACGGCCGCCATTTTGTTTCCATCGTGCAAGATTGTTGACATGTGGTTAACAAAGTTTTTGCTTTTCCATTAAGTTAATATGACATATTTCGCCGAAAAAACACTTAATTATAAGAAATAAGACTATATTTTATTATATTTCTGATATTTTAGGACAGTGGAGCTTATTAAACATAAATTAAATCGCGGAAAAAATTGGAATGGCGATCGTTACATGATTGTTGACGTGTGGTTAACAAAGTTTTTGCTTTTCTATTAAGTTAATATGACGTATTTCACCAAAAAAGCACCTAATTTAAAAAAATAAGACTATATTTTATTATATTTCTGATATTTTAAGACAGTAGGGTTTATTAAACATAAATTAAATCGCTGAAAAAATCGGTATGGCGATCGTTACATGTTTTGGACATCACCATTTTGTAAGCAATAAATAAGAGATTTACTACTATTAAAATGTCAAAACCATAAAAAAAACTTTTTAAAATTAATTTTAAGAACAAATAAATAATGATTAAAGTGCTTATCGATATTTCTGTTCATCCAACTTTCCAAAATTAATATTGTTGTGTAGATCGTTACAGTTGGACAAAATATACATCAATACATTTATTCCTTTTTAATTCTACAAAATAACCCTCACTGCTGCCATTTATTGCATGAAAATATAAACAATATGTCCTTTTTTTAAATTTATGTGTTTTTTCTTCTTTAAACTCATAAATAAACCATACAATGATTTTTTGTTTTGTCAGTTAACATTATGGATGTCCAAAAGTGATTATTTATAGGTAATTATATTAAATAATAATAATATTTATAATAAAGTTTTAAAGTAAATGATGTGTATTCTTGTTTTTGACAACACCAAGAACGTTTTTTTAAAAACAGAATGCAATTAAAGAAAATTAAGCATCTCCTGTATTAGATAAAAAATCAAATCTGTGCTTTGCTCCCACCTTTTGAGAATCACCCAAATATAATATGATTATTTGTTTATTCTACAGTTTTTCAATAGGTCACGAGATGTTCAGCAATAGCATTTCTATTGTGTATATTTTAAACTGTACTAAACTTATTTTAAACAGTATTTAAACTTAATTCCATCATTTCACACTTTTTTCCGATGACTGTATGCAGAGTTTCGCTGAAAAGAGAATTTGAAATGTTCTGCAGAGAAGCCCATTGTTTTATGACGTACATCACATTTTTATACATAGTCTGCTTTGGGACAAGAATAAATACACAAAACAGTAAACTGCACACACATTCTACCTAATGAACATATATATTTTTTTTTAATCAGAAGTCTTGTGAATAGGCATTTTTTAAAAATATTTCAAAAATAATAATTACAGAAAAATATTGAATAACAATTATAGAAAAGAATTATTCATTAGAGTATGTTAGTTTTGACAACTTTAAACAAGAAAATTATAAATTTAAATGATTAGAAAAAATATCAAATATAAATATATATTGGAATCAGGGATTAAGAATAAAAGAAACAGTTTACCTGAGATCTTATTTGACCTGTTCGAGCCATGTTGATAATGATATTTTCTAACATTTTACCATTTTCAGGTTTGGCAATTGAAATAGTACTTACTGAAAAAAACATTAAACAACTTGATTTTAAAAATAAAGAAATCAATACCAATAATCATTAGATAAAACAGACACTAAATAATGCAATTAACATATACATGGTGAATACTTAGATCTGTTTTGCCTCAAATAGCTGGCAAACTAAATTAACTACAGCCATTAATGGGTGTCCATGTCTATGTATAGTAAAAACGACCATGCACTACAAGATGAGATACTTAGCAGCAATCCTTAGTAGCAAATTTTGGAACTAGAGTTCATATCTTTAAAAACATAGGAAATACAAAATTCAATGACAAAGTTGTACAGCAATATTGATTCAGTAAGAAAAACCATTATGTACAGGGATACAATAGTCGCTTGTAAAGCTCAAAATAATCAAAACCAATGAGGGACCCTTTAAATTTGCTTACAAAAAATTTAATTTTCTCAATAAATAAATAAATAAATATGCAAATACAAAAAAAAAAAAAAGTAACTGTTAGTTAATTTTGTATTTAGAGTAAATTTTTTGAGCTCAGGTAGTTTTATCTGCAGATGCAAGTCTTTTTATTAAGGTTAAATGGATTTACCATGTCATTATTTACCTCATTCAAACAACATGTCTTGCACCAGCTTGGGATATTTTGGGCGATACAGGTGACTATTTATCATCATATCAGTTTACAACACAATGTCTTTTCTTACAAATCAATTATTTCTTTGTTAGTGAATTTTTGGCCATATCCCCTGTTTGTTTGTTTTTTTAATACAAAGTAACTCAGGAATCTACTGCTAAGGATCTTTGTGGGGTACCTCATTGTGTAGTGCACAGCTGTTAGAGAGAGAGAGAGAGACAGAATACACTATACATTTTAAAACCACCAAATAATCACAGAAAAAAAAAATAACCATTTGATTCAAAATTATGTCTTCTTTCAATTTATGTATGAAAAAAGGCTTACAGAGCTGGCTTCATAGAGAAATTGCCCTGAACTATGAAATTTTCCATACATATACCAAATTTTCACATCACATTTGCATTTTTCAAAAGATTTTACCCAAGGATACCAAATAGGAAGTCATTTGGTTGGTTGGTTGGTTGTATAAGGTTTAATGGCGCAAGGTCCCATTGGGGACAAGCTGCGCCAAAGTAAAAGTTAAGCAAAGACTAGTCTACAAAAGAGATACAAAGCATAATGGGCAAAACATCTGGATGGGGTCACCCATCCAGATATAGTCAATGTTTAAAACAAATATTATGAGTTCTTAAAAAAAGTAAAGTATAAAAGTAATATACTAAGAAATACCATCTGGATGGTGTTACCCCATCCAGATGTCAAGTTAAACAAGTATTAATTAACATTGTTATAGCTAAAACATGAAGGATGTATAAAACTATACAGTACAAAGTCTTTACTTCGGACACCCAAAGTACGGAATTGTCCAAAGTTCGGACTTTTTCCGCGGCAATATTCAAGGAGAGAGGGAAAAATCAAAATTGTTGAAACAAAAAATATTTGAATATCACATTGGATTGTTTTTTTTTTCTTTTCCCAACAGCTATCGAAAGTCCAGAAATGCTCCTTCCAGCACTTATTAAGCATTTATTTTTCTCTTTTTGCTCTTCTCCCTGTGTTGAGGAAAAAGGGCGGAGTAAAGAACTGTTTTCTCTCTCTCTCTCACTATGCTAATTCGTCTCCCAATCCGCTCTGCAGTCTAAAAATAGAAATGCGGGCAGCCGCGAAAACTAGAGCTTGGCAGAGAGAAAACTCAACTCATTAGTAACCAATCAGAGTCCGCTAATGGTAAAGCTGGAAGTGGAGTCATAGTTTTGCTTTCGTCATGTTTAAAGCCTCTTGGAGAATCCTCTGCGATCGTACACTGTGATTGGTGGCCTTTAAGATAAGTTTCCCAGCTACTAACGGCTAGTGCTCGGATGGAATCGCAAAGTCATCGTTGCATTTTAGCAGGATTATCGGCTTAGACAACGACGCATTTGTATTACTTTTTTTTTCTTTCTCTCTTATTATTAAGGAGTTGGTTGAGAGATTTCAGATTTAATAATGAAGAGAAGTAAACCTAACGATGCAAAAGATAATAGTAGTTCTAAAAGAAAAACTAATTACCTTACAATCACTAAAAAGGTTGAATTACTTAGGAAATTGGAGAAAGGAACTACAGTGAAAAATTTATGTGAAGAATACAACGTTGACAAATCAACAGTGTATGACATACAAAAGCAAAAAAAAGAAATTTTAGCATTTTTTGCAGACAGTGATGTACCCTTAGCAATGCAAGAACGAAAAACTATGCGTTCGGCTAATAAGTAAGACCTAGATAAGGTTATGATCGAATGGGTCCGGCAACGAAGGTCTGAATATGTACCCTTAACAGGACCAATGATTATGGAACAAGCCAGAATGTTTCATAAGGATATGAATTTATCCTCCCCTTGTGAATATTCTACTGGCTGGCTTACCAAATTCAAAAGACGGCACGGAATACGTCAATTAAGAATATGTGGTGATAGAGCTTCCGCAGATCATGAAGCAGCAGAGCACTATGTGGATGAATTTAACAAATTAATATCTGATGAATCATTAACACCAAACCAGATCTATAATGCTGATGAAACTGGTTTGTTTTGGCACTATCTACCACGGAAAACACTTGCAACCGTAGATGAAACTGCACCCACAGGCATTAAGGATGCTAAAGAAAGAATCACCATTTTAGCTTGCGCAAATGCCGCAGGCACTCATAAGTGCAAACTTTTAGTTATTGGCAAAAGTGCTAAACCTCATGCCTTTAAAGGAGTCAAAACCTTTCCCCCAGTACACTATAAAGCAAGTAAAAAGGCATGGATAACACGGGAAATAATGACAGAATGGTTCCATAAGCATTTTGTACCTGAAGCTAAAGCTCACTGCAAAGCTGTCGGTCTTCCGAATGATGCCACTATTGTTTTAATTTTGGATAATTGCTCAGCTCATCCAGAAGCAGAAATTCTTGTAGAAGAAAATGTGAAAGTTTTATTTTTGCCTCCAAATTGTACATCACTAATACAGCCTATGGATATGGGCATTTTGCGTGCTCTAAAATGCCGTTACAAAAATGACTTCTTGAGGCGTTTGCTCGACTTCATAAATAGAGGAGACAATATACGCGACTTTATAAAACAATTCACTATTAAGGATGCTTTGTGGAGTGTCTCTCGTGCATGGGATAATATTTCAGAAGAGACATTGAAAAATGCTTGGCATAATTTATGGCCTTCGTCAATTTTTTTTGGCGCTGACGATCGGGAACCAGACTGGGAGGGTTTTCGTTTGCGGAAAGAGAAAACTTACATTTCGGAACTTTTAACATATGCTAAATCATCAGCAATGCCTTTAGAGGAAAGTGATGTCCTCGAAGTTATGGATGTAGACAAGGACGCGCCTGTAATAAATTCATTAAGTGATGGTGAAATTCGCGAGATAGTCTTAAATCAACAAGAAGCAGAAAGTGACTCAGACAATGACAATGAGGAAAAGGAAGAAAAGATGCCAATCGATGAAATCATAAACTCTCTGGATAATGCCATTAAAGGTCTAGAGCAAAGAAGTTTTATTACAGAATCGGAACTCATGTCTGTGTATAAAATAAAAGAAAAACTAAATAATGAGAAACCTAAATTAATGAAGCAGCGCACATTAACTATGTTTAATAGATAAGTAAGTGTTCTTAAACTCTATGTTCTCTTAAATAAATGTTTTTGTTATGATTTATTTAATGAAAAAAGTTGTTTAATTTAGTATTAATAGCTGTTATATGCAATTTTTAATATATGAACGTCATATTTTGCATTTTTAAGCACTGAAATTTATTTTTCTTTTTATTAGAAAAGCAACATTTTTAATGACCCAAAATTCGGAAAAATCCGAAGTTCGGACTCAGTAAAGTCCCGAGGATTCCGAACTTTAGACTTTGTACTGTATCTCAAAATAAAACCCAGAATGTTTTAAAAAGTGAAAGAGTGCCCCATGAGGTGTTTCCCCAATGAGGTTTGTCAAGATTGGTGATGATGAATTAAAATATATTCTATACAAGTGCCGGAGGCCCGGACAGTCAGTTAAAATGGGAAGTCATTTGGTGAAGTAGTTTAGGAATTATTCAGATTTAAAGTTTTGAATTCCTGTTATTAAATTCATTTTTTATTGTTGTAAAACAAACTGCAATGTGAGTAGCTTTTGAAGCATAACTCAAAAATTACTTGGAGGAATGAGCTGTAATTTTGGATTCACATATTTGAAGCTTCTAGAAATAGATTTCTGTTAAAAAAAACTATAGGTTACAATTTTTTTTTTGAATATTTATTTCATATTTTAGATATTTTTTATTTAATATTCGAAAAATATGTGGTTGTAACCTACAAAAATTTTAACAGAAATAAATTTCTAGAAGCTTTGAGAAACTTTGATATCCTATCTTACATGAAAAAAATATGTAAATTCTTGGAAAGTAATAAAATTCATTTATTAATGATGCAAGAGATTGTTCATGTTACAAGAGGTAGCATTGCCAAAATGAATTTCAATAAAACCACTTCCTATCAGGGTTGGCAAGTTTTTGCCATAGATGGAAAAAAAACCTGATAAAAACCATCCCGGCAAAAATAAACTATGCCCATTTAATTTTTTTCTGAGGAAAAAAAAAAAAAAAAGAAAAGAAAATTAAATCTATGATGTAAATCTCATATGTTAAATATCTGATGTAAGAAAAAAAAACTTTAATACTTAGTTAAAAAATCAATATTTTAAATGTGAGATTACTCTCACATTTCTTTTAATATCGTGTGTTTCGTTCTTGTTTAGCGTGCGATGTTGCTAAGCCTACATTGGTGTCTTTCTCCAACCGACCGTACTCCTCTTTCCTAAGCCTACCACGGCGTTTCATAGGAGCATTTTTCGCTGGAGATGTTACACCGGTGACATCTCTTTCGTTCTGTGTACTGCCGGAGACATGGCTTTATAGTTGGTGTTTCCTTCGCGTTAGTGCTGATGTAGAGGGTGTATTTATATTGCACAAATTGAGAATTGTGTTTTGGTTTCTACTTAAATCATTTGTCTTTTTATAATTATCGTCACTTTTTAATTAACTAATAAATTTAAATTTTCTCGTGATATTACTTTTGGGCACCCCTCTCTTTTAGTATTCATACCTATGCAACATAAATTTAATCAGAATTCCAGTAAAAGTTGTGGGTTAATGAAAGTGTATTCTTAATCTTTTGAGTTGCCACAGTGCGAAGTCCGGGTCTACAGTATCTGCTTCGTAATGCCGGCAACGATTTTTTAAAATGCTTCCTTTAAAGAGCTCATTCTATTAAAGTGATATCTTACTTTTTAAATTTTAAGATTGCCTGGATTTAATTAATAAATCTCAAGAATAAGATTTTAATCGTCATGGATTCTTCGAACAATCACCAGCCATCTAAAATATTGCCGTTTTGAAATCTGTATAATAAAAGGATTTTCCATTGAATAATTTCATTCCTAAGAACAATGTATCAAATGGGAAAACATGATGTTCTGCCTTCCTTCTTTGATGAAATTTCAAGAAAATAAACAGATCTTTTTCCAACCTTATGTGTTTTTATTTCTAGTCATTGGTGTCTTTTCGGAAAGTAAGATCTAATTTAATATATCATTTTTTCTTCTCTAACTTTTGACAAGAATTTCTCATGGGATTATTGTGTTCTCAATACAAACCATTTCCTAATTCCACTAAAGATCACAATCAATTATAAATTATTAATATCAACAATTAATTACAATATTATTCAATATTATTATTTATACCACACTAAATTTATTGTATTATGCATTTTATGAAAAAATACTAAATTTTGTAACAAAATTATAAATGAAAAAAAAATACTAATTTTATATAAATAGAAAGCTTATTTATTTATTCATGTTTATAGTACAATAATTATTAATGATTATTCACACAATAGAAATGTGCAGACTGTAAATGGGCAAAGCATTTATGTTTATATGTGTAAGAAATTCAAATAAACATTTATATTCTAAATTCAAATTTTTAATATAAAATTATACCAGAGGGCCCGTGCGAAGATTTCGCACTGAAATCTAATATTTTTTAGGTACTTCTCTATTATCCCGTCGACAACTTTTCATAACAAAAAAACTACCGCCAAACTGTAAGATTAAACGCCAAAAATGCAGTCCCATTTACTTGATGTCAGAATCATTATGCGTGTTTGTTACGTCATCTAGTGGTTTTACATTCGACATTTGCGTGTATTTTTCATTATGTTTTACTGATTCAGTAGTTATTTTATTAATTAAAATAACAATTGTGTCCTTAAATTCTTATATAATATTTTATTTATTTATTTATTTTTTTATATTCCAATGGCAACGTTCTCCCGTTTATTTGGCGATAGTTTTTTGTTATGAAAAGTGGTCGACAGGATAATAGAGAAGTATAATTTTTTATCAATATGTAATATTTATTAGATGTAGGTTTAAACTTCTAAAGAAAAAGCAAGGATAAAAATATCTGCAAACAACATTTAGTTGTTAGTCAAGCCAGAATATCATCTAATTTATTCCATCAAAGTTAGACTAAAAACTGATCCAAAATTGCTAAAGGCACGCACGAGAAAAAAATTAATAATCGTATTTTGACTGCATTAGAGGATGACGTCATCCGCTTCGGGAAAACCATGGGACTTAGAAATATAAATCTAAACATTTCAATTTCAATTTCGCTTTTTAATCATAAGTATAAAATAAACCTGTGCGGTGTTTTTTATAATAATTGCTATGAGCATCATATAATGTAATATTTTATTTTTTTGGCAACAATAATTTCAGGAAAACCTTTCATTTCTTTTATGAAAACAATGCAGATTTAATTTTTAATTTTCAGCAAATTTTAATCAAAAACATGTTTTAACGAATTGTTAAGTGGGCTATGGCAGAAGCCGGTTCTAAAACCTTTCATATGGTATCTCATTCGTTGTTCTGAGTTTCATATTTTCTTAGAAAAAAGGATGTTGACAGGAGAAATAATATATATGATTTAAAGCAGAACGCTATAAACAGGCTGTAGGCTATCTACTGAAAGTAAAGAATATAACTTTTTGTCCTTTTCTTGGAGTGTAAGAGGGAGAAGAAAATAACTAAATATAACAGAGAGGTTTTTTTCAATACATAATTTTCAATTCAATTACTTTTTATTTTTAACAGACTAGTTTTATTAGATAGGCAATTACAAATTAGTACCAAAGACTAAAAAAATCCATATATTTTTAATACTCACTTTACATAAAACACAAGTAGCAAAGTTATATAAAACCTTTTGATAATAAAACAAATATTAATGGCTGACAAAATACTTTAGTTAAGGAAAAAAAAATAGATATTAAATTTTTAGTTTGGTTTTTAAATTCCTGAGCAGGGCTGGGGAAATCCATCATTTTACTCGCCACTGGCAAGTGGTTTTCTGACAGGGCCAGTGAATTTTTAGGCAGTCTTTGAAAAACTGCAAGCTATAGAAGATATGTCAAAAACTTCATTTTTTTTAATACTTAGCTATATTTTGCAACTTTCCAAATTACCCCTATGTAAACATGGTACTAAATTCTATCCTTATCCTATACTAAACTTTCCGCTGTTGTATATATTTCTTAATGTTAATAGGGATAAAAATTATGAAAATGTATAGCAGTAATAGTAATTAATTATTTTTGCAGTCGCGTACATTTTGTCATAACAATTTTCTACTGTAGATTGCATCTTGCTGGCTGGTAAAATAAATATTTGGCTGGTAAGATTTTCTGAAAATTTCCCATCCCTGTTCCTAAGTATTAGACTGAATCTTACTTATTTTATAAACAAAATATATAAAACTATTTAAATTATATTTATTAATTAGCAAATTAAGTTAAAAATATTAAATGGTATATGTTATTAAATCTAATTGTTTATACTATTATGATCCTTATTAATTTAGAAATCTTACTACACATTAAAGGCCAATAAGAATTTGCCATTTTTGCCGGGGTTTTTTTCATTTTAGCCCTGATTTTTTTCCAGTTTTTGCCCCTGTCCTGGTAAAAATACCTTTTTATTGGCAAAAATACCAACTCTGCTTCCCATGGTAACATAGGAAAACTTACTCTCTGACTAACCTTCATATTTTACAGACTATCCTGTATTTTTCTGTTTCTAGATAAATATTTAAATATTGGGTAACTAAAAAGATTTTTATTTCAGTTAAATTCTTTTTAAGTACTTGAAAGGGTAAAGTCGTTTGTTTTCATAATACATTTTGAAAACAAATGACTGAATTTTAATAATTTGAGTGATTTTTTAGGTTTTTCATAATATTAGCAGGGATGTAGGATTTGTATTTCACATAAAAGTTTTAAAGAAATTAAATTTCTCAAAACAGTGGAGAAGTTTATAAATACCAAGACATTACATTTATGTAAAGTGAATGCAAAAAGGCAAAGTAATACTTGACTTTTCATTACAATACCAGTTATTTATTTTTGGTAGCTACTAATGAGTCTCATATTACATCAGCCACTAATGTATGTAATACTATGTCAATGGTCTAATAAATTTACTTTTTGTTGTTTTTGTTAAAAACAGGCTTGTAATTTTTACCAATTCACTCATGATTGTATTATTATTTATAGCCAGTCAGGGTGACTTGAAAACTTCTGAGTGAAATGCAAACCCAACATCCCTGCTAATATTCTGAATAATAAAAAAAAATTCACTCAAATAATTAAAATTCAGTAAAATGCTTAATAAAGTGACAATTATTAAAAATTTAATTCAGTCATTTGTATTCAAAATGTATTATGAAAACACACATGTTTACCATTTCAAGTACTTCAAAAGATTTTAACTGAAATAAAAATCTTTTTTAGTTACCCAATATTTAAATATATATCTAGAGACAGAAAAATACAGGATAGTCAGTAAGATACGGAGGTTAGTTAGAGAGTAAGTTTACCTAGGCTACTATAGGAAGTGCAGGGCTAGCACTAGGATTTTTCAAAATTTTAGGGAGGAATTTTAGGAATTTTTTTCAAAATTTTAGGAAAATTTTAGGGGCATTTGTGATATTTTTAACATTACAAGTATGTAATAACAGTATTTTCGTGCTAGTCAGGCACATGTGGTACACTGCCAAAGAATATTCCCATCATTCCAATGAATTCAGCCCTTGTTCCATGTGCTTGTGTTGTTTGTTGCGAATGAGGGCATTTAAATTTGCACAATAACCGGCTTCATATTACAAACTGTTTTGACAGCTTATGCTTACCGCAATTATATTAATTAGAATTTTGAATTCCTGGATCATTGAGCCTAACCAGAATGAGTGCTCTCTTTCTCTCTCTTTTGGATGTTCTTGGTGAACCTATAGAACAAGAGGCAGGAAGCAGGGGTGATTATGAGAAAAAAAAATTCTGAAGCTAACAGAAAAACTTCTGAAAGGTTTTTTTCACACTTCTTTGTCGAAATTTGCATTTTTTCCGTGTTTTTTTGACGAAACATGCATTTTTTCGCAATTCTTTCATGAAATTAGCCTTATTTGCATGATGTATTGACAAAATTCCATGTTTTTTTCGTGATCTTTTGACGAAATTAGTGTTTTTTTCGTGATCTTTTGACGGAATTCATGTTTTTTTCGATAACTTTTGTCGGAATTCGTATTTCTTTCGCAACCTTTTGAACGGAATTTGCTTTTCTTCGGAACCATTTGACGGAATTCGTTTTTTTTCATGACCTTTTGATGGAATTTGGTTTTTTTTTTTTCGACCTTTCGACAGAATTTGCTTTTTTCTGCGACCTTTTGACGGAATTCGCATTTTTTCGTAATCCTTTGACGAAATTCGCATTTTCTGCAGTCTTTTGACAAAATTTGCGATTCTTAGATGAAATTCGCGTTTCTTTTGCAATCTTTTGACAAAATTTGTATTTTTGTGCGATCGTTTGACGAAATTCCCCTTATATGCACAATTGATTGACAAAATTTCGCGATCCTTCAATGAAATTGGCGTTTTTTTCCCACAATTTTTTGATGTAATTCACGTTTTTTTCCGCTATTCTTAGACGAAATTATCTTTTTTCCTTGATTTTTGGATGAAATTGGAGGGGTTTTTTACGATTTTTTTTTTTTTAATCGAAATTCACGTTTATTCCACGATCTTTTTAAGAAATTCTAATTTTTTTTTTCCAAGATGTTTTTAAAAAATTTACGATCCTTTGAAGAAATTAGTGTTTGTTACGATCCTTAGATGAACTTTGAGTTTTTTTTTTTCAGGATTGTTTGTCGAAATTAGCTTTTTTTCCCCCACGATATCCTTGGATGAAATTTAAGTTTTTCCCCCCTATTCTTTGTTGAAATTTGCTTTTTCCCGCAATCTTTTGACAAAATTTGCGTAGTTTTAGCGATCTTTTGACGAAATTTGCATTATTTTAGCGAACTTTTGACAAAATATGTGTCTTTTTCGGTGACCATTTGTCGAAATTTGCGATATTTTTCGGTGAAATTTTGTCGATCTCGAATTTTTAGGAACAAGAAGAAAATTTTAGGAGAATTTTAGGAATTTTAGGGGATAAAATAATAGTTAGGAAATTTAGGAATTTTAGGGGGAATGCTAGCCCTGGAAGTGGTTTTATTTCAGACAAGTAATATACTACTGCAGGCAAAGAAGTAAGCTTACTTTATTTTTCTACATAATCACAAAGGGCATTGATATATTTGTCATAACACTTACCAAAGTTAAAAACCATGCTGAAGAAAATGTGTGTCCTGCATATGAAAGAACAGTGTTTTTTGCAATTGTCTTCATTTCTTCATTGGTGCCAAAACGCCTTCTTTAATACAGGAAAGAAGCGGAACCAGGTTCGGGTTTTAGGAGGATAAAAAAGATACAGTGGGTGATCCGTTAACGAACTGATCGGTTTACGAACACTTTTGCGAGAAATTTTTATGTTCGGATAGCGAACACCTCACAAAACAAAGCCAAGAAGAAGCAATGCTGTGTTTCAGATTTGCAGAGCTGTATTTAATTGCATCTATTATCGACTTTGAGAACATTTTAACAGTTGTATACTTATGGCCTAATTAATTAAGGGACTACCGGGGGTTCGGGTCTTACATTTTAGGGCCTTCAAATTAGAATGAACAGTACAAAAACATTAACTTTTATATTTTATGTCCCTTTTTAGGTACGTTCGTAACTATATAAATACATAGCACCTACAGTCGTCGCCTGATCCGTCTGTCCGCATATAACAGTGCAAAAACTACCCAACCGAATGGTTGGAAATTTCATATATATAATCGTTGCAGAATTCTGTCGAGTCATTTCAAATTTTATGAAAATTGAATCAAAACTAAAAAGATATTTATAAAAGATTTCTTCATTCTATTAAATCCTATCATACGTAATTTAATTCAATGCTATCTCATGAAGCTAATGATTCTAGGTTGCCATGGCGATTACATCAAATTTATGATTGAGTCAAATTTTTTCCGTATTACTGAATATAAAAACCGAATTTGATATATATATTTGATCATATATAGATAGTTTATTGGTTGGAAAATACAGATAAAACAGATATTACACCCGTAAGAAGCCTAAATACTAATTTCCTTTACTGAAAATTTACACTAAGCTTAAAATTCAAAATGTAAACGCGCATTGTCGTTGCCATCTTGATATGTTTTATTTTACATTTCCTAAATAAATTAAAATATTTGCCTCAGACAATAAATAGCTAATGTGTGAAAAAAAAAATTGTAATCATTTATATTTTTATATATCCTTTTCAAATTGCAATTAAAGGTAAAACGTCACTTGCCGAATTATATATACTACCATTTACATGGAAGTAAAAATGCAAAGTGTCAAATATTTATATCAAAGAAGTTAAGTTTATTTTTTATCGTTTGAATATTTTATTTTCACTTTAAACATATTTTGAATTTGTTGAATGATTTATATATTTATACATGTTAAATCAGATATTTCATAACAAATAATCATAAATCGCCTAAAATTAGAAATTAAATAAATTTTGTAAGAATTATTTCCAAAATAACCTTCTTCAGTTTTTGAGATATTTGCAGACGAGTTTTTTTTTGTCTACAATTAAAATGTTTTTCTTTCCTTCACATAGCTTAAAAAATTCATATTTTGCATAAGAGTGCAACAGCTATTGCACCAAGATCTGAATATTTATAAAAACTAGTTACAGTACGAATGCACCTCATTTGTCACGTTTGATGTACAATTTCCAACTTCTTAAAGAAATATTTTTAATTAGAAGTTAATTATTTTAACTGAAATTTAGTTCCTAAATTATTAACAGGCTCTAGGCTCCACTTGAGCATTATCGGGCTCTGCAGTAAACACGATCTTTTAGGGAACTAATGGAGTTTTTGATAGGTCAAAGTGATAAACTGATATGATTTAATGCTGTAGTCAATGAATGTGATCCTGAAAGTTTTTACATGTCATTTATTTTTTTAAGTACGGCATGACACAGACAAAGCCATGAAACTACTATCTGTCCATATTAAATACAGACGTATATTAACTCTATTAAAATAGGAAGATTGAGAACTCCAGAAAGAAAAAATAAGCTTTTGTCAAATATTTAATGCCCCACAAACAAAAAAAAAAAAAGCATGACTGACGGAAGGACAAGACTGTATGCAGGGTGTGCAAAAAACATGATTTTTTTTTAAAAAATGAAAAAAATCTGATTTATTTTATTTAAATTGATTATTTTGGAAAGTTATTTTTTTTACACATTAAACATATAAATTTAGCAAGAACACTTGATGTTTTTTTTAAATTTTAAAAATGCAAGTACAATATGAAAACTAATAAATATAAAGAAATTTAATTTTAAACTGCATGAAAATGTTTGAAAAAAAAAAGTTTTTTTTTTCTTTTTGCAATAGATAGTATTTGTCAGCCCTATTTTTTAAAGATAATTTCTTTAAATATGTAAATGTAAAATATATAAGATCTACAATCTTTTGAAATAAATTTTTCATAAAAATATGCATATATACACATTGGCTAACACAATTTATTTTAAATATATGACATAAATGTTCAAGGTTTTTCTCAAAAGATTAAAGTTAAAAAATATAACAATTAATAGCATTTTAGAGTCGCCTTCATTTTAATTTTTTATTAATACCTAATATTGAAAGTCAATGGGAAAAACTAATTTGGAACTGCCTTAGTGACTTTTAGTAAGTAGAAATATTGAAATGAAAAATAGACAAATACTTTAGAAGATATGAAAAATTAATTATAATTTTTTCAAAAGACTTAGGGACTTGAAATTCAAGGCTTTGTTTAAAAAACCCAATTTTCCTGCTTTTTCATTCCCCAGTTTGTTTCTAAGTTTTTAATATACTAAACCATAAGTCTTTTCTACAGAGTTACTTTATTGCTTTTTCGTCTGACGTTTCACAAAAACTTGTATAATGGGCTCTCCACTATTCCGAAGGAGACATTTGGAATACAGTATTTTGCTCAAAAAGAAAATCATAAAAAGAATCTGCCTTAGCTAGGCATCTCATGATTAAAGCTATAAAACTACTAGTGAATTTATTATTCTTAGGAAAATCAAAAGGGTTTTTTTCCTTTTCAATCTCAGTCAAATAATATCTTTTTTAATTCATCATGCATACTCTTGACATTAGCTGCAATATCTGTGACAAGGCTACCAATAAAACAGTTACATTCAGCTTTGCACTTCAATATTACTTCATGAGCAATTTTTATAAGGTTATATTAGGTTGTATGTAAATTTTCTGATGTATCAATGAAATCCACAAGATACCAATCCCTGCTGCATTTGGTAACAATTGCACAAATAATAGGCTCATTGTGGGCATTTTACTACCCATCTAAACTCAAGCACTGTCTGGACTTCAAGCACTTTACAATATTTTTCTTTTTCCTGCTTATAAATATTATCTAAATGTATTCCACCAATTTCTCTGCAGGTAAATAAAATGTAACCAGGACATACTAGATTCATCATATTTTAAATTCACAACGAATAAAATCAATTAGATTGGAAATATTATCTATTTGTTACCACAAGAATTAACAAGCTATTGTTTGTTCAAGAGAAAAACATTCAAAAATTGATCAGTCATAAACATCTGTAGATTGACAGTATTCATTATCTTTATTTTGCCTTTCTGTGCTCTTAAAACCTGTGACACAGCCATGGATAAAACAATTGCAAGATATTTAAAAATAAACATTAATTTATAAAACAAATTACAACAATGTTATATTAAATAGCATCTAAGTGAAGCATATAATGGTAATAATGGCCTTTGTAATAATGCCATATTAATAACCAAATTAATTTTGGGCCACTTTTGTTCTGGAAATGCCATCAGGATAATTTTCCGGTGATGAACACTATTCTCCCTTTAGATAGAAGGGAAAAAACAATATGTACAGATTGTGAGTATAAAATTTACAATTGAGAATTTTAAAGAGGCAGAGAGTTTATATTTTAAGCCTTTTTTTTTTTTGGCTCATTTTATCCAAATAAATAGTAACATGTGGGTTGTTTAAATTTTTATTATATTCTAAATCAAAGGAAAACTACATATTCCAAAAGAATAAAATTTTAATATTGATTTAAATCAATGATTTAAAAAAAAATCAGAGTGATTTAAATCAACCTGATTTAAATCAGCATACCCTGACTGTATGTAGGGGAGACCGGTACACAGTAGACCACTTTTTCAGTTAACATTTTTTTTTTCTCTTTAACAGACTGACCGATCTGTATGAAAATATTTTTGAATATTCCTTAAACCTTCTTACATCCATCATAATTTTCTCACAACATAGTTTTCACTACATTTTTCAAAAAAAAAAAAAAAATTATATGCACTTGTAAAGTGGACCAGTGTACCCCAGAAGCGGAGTACACTGGTCCACCCACCGGGGTACAGTGGACCACTATTAGGTATTATCTAAAATACAATATAAATCTATTTTTCATTAATCTAATTCTTTTTTGTTGCCCCTTCACCTGCAAAATAACATAGTAATATAATTTTTTAAACAAAAACAAAAAATTAATTATATTTTGAAAATAATAGCAGATTAATACAGGAACAATTGCAATTTAGTTGAAGTTATTACTTAAGTATAAAAAAATCAGTGCACATTAAAATTTGCAAATGAAATTCCAAAGTACTTATGAGTAAGATTGAGCTTGGAATTTTCAAGAAATAATTTTGGGTCTGAGAGCAACAGTATGAAATCATTGACATCAACAGCAGATTCATCTACAGTTTCGGGAGAAATAAACTGATTTCCATTCAATTTGCATCTCATGAATCTTACTTGAATAGAATCATCAACAATTAGACTACAGTTATATTTATCAAAGGCAGTAAATACAAAACAAAATATTTCTTACTATGTTAAATAAATTGTTATTTTTATTTGTTTACTTTATTTTACAGTTAAATCTACTTTAAAACAATCTTTCTTTATAGAAAATAAGCAATTATTAAATATTTTGAACATTCTGCATTACAGGAGCAGAGTAGATTGTGGACCACTGTGCCCCAGGAGTGGGTGGTCCACTGTACCCCATGTTGAAGTTCAATAAATAATCATATTAATATTGTTTATGGCTTTCTTTTAAACATATTAACTTTAAAGTAAAATAAAAACAAGTATCTTAGCTTTGCAAAAAAGAAGCTGTTTTATTTTATTTATCTACAACCTTTAGTTACTAAAAAAATAAAAATATGATGATGAAAAATTTTACTTTTAGAAGCTCAAAACAACCAATCAGGATAAAATAGTTCAATCTGAGCTAAACATATTTTCTGAAGGCTATAAATATTCATTGCAGTCCTGTTGTCTATTAGAATAGAAGAGAAGCTTAAAAAAAATTTAAATACATAAAATATTAGGGGGTGGTCCACTGTGTCCATAGGTCCAGTGTGTACCGGCCTCCCCTATGTAATGTATGTTTTATTATTATTACATTTAATTTAATTTAGAGAGAATTTATATTAATTTATATATTATTTAGCTTTTAAGAACGAATTAATTGAATTCCCATGCAAATCTATACTAAATCTATGATCAGTTAATGAACATTGTTTTCGAATGGATTAAGTTCGTTAACCAATCACCCACTATATTCAGTGGCAAAAACATCTAGATCCATTTCCATGAGCCTTTTACGGATTTCAGTACCCTTCCTCACCCATGTACATTCATATTATTCAATTCTCGCTTCCTTTATTCATAATTGCAAAAGACGTCTGCTCTCTAAATTTACCAGGCCCAGATCAAACTGATTATCAGGTCTTTATGCTAGCACTGCAACAAAGCTATCTGCAGTATCTTGGTTGTATGTCACTAAATGATGTATGGATGGTTCTCACATTAAACAAATGTCTTATTTGCCCCATTGTATTAAATTTCTTGGGAAAAATTATTTTCCAATTAACCCTCATAGTTAATATTTTATAAACCTTGTGTTAAGTTGAATAACGCACAAAAAATCTTTATTAAAAATTATTTTAGGCAAAAAATAAATAAAACAATCAAATCAAAATAGAACATTATACATCACATCTTACATCGGCTGCGAGCTTCTTTGGATAGTACTTGGGTCAAAATATGATTTTTAAATTCTTCTTCCTTGGCTTTTTGTTCTTCAGCAGCAGCAGCTTGACCTCCAGGAGCCCCCTAAATAAAGAGTAGAATTTTAATTTTCCAAAAGCAAAATCTTAAAAAATTAACTGCAGAATCAAGGTAATTTTTCACATATTTCATTTAAAAGGTCTATTTTCATATTAAATTTGAAGTGAAAAATAAAAATAGAAAATAAAATACAATTGCCTCTTATAATATCATGGCTTGATTTATCACTTTTGTGTGTTTGTTGCTCTCTCTCTAAAAAAATTCTACCTTATCATACTTTCTATGTAAATTTTGTTTTATATACTATGCTGTTTACAATGAATGTAATTTTCTATAGTTAATTTTATTAAGAAAATTATATCACTTTTAGAGGCAAATATAAAATATTTTCTTGTAGGTTACCATTAATAATTTACAATATCCTTGTTGTGTTTTAATATCGATCACACTATTAGATATACTATACTGTCATTCTTTTGTTTTTTCCCAATATCTTCACAATAACAACAAATCCTTGTAGTTTCAAAATTGACTTTTTGCAGTAAAAACCTCAAGAACAAAACTTCCATAAAAAAAACCCACATACAAGTTTAATTAAAAAATAAATTAGAAATTAAATTCGACATTCTCCAATTTAAATGAAAAATTTGCATCAATTTAAATAAATAACTGTGCTAGTTATTTTCTTCAATAACTATACCAACTTCTGACTTGAAAGACTATTAAGATAACAAATATATAAGCGTAGCACTTATAAGATCGATCAGCATAGCTGGGATAGAGCTAGGGAAGAATTTTTGGGCTGTTTTTATACAGGGTTGGCAGGTTTTTGACGTATGTCAGTTTTTGACGGTTTAAACTCATGTCAAAAACTACTTGTTGAAAACCTCAAACTACATTAATATTAAAATTTCACATTAAATATCACACATATACAACATTACATGTAATGTTTAAAATGTTACTATTCCTGTATATTAGGGATGCACAACCTGTGGCCCGCGGATCAATTTTGCAGATCGGACGCGTAAATACTACTAATTTCGTCGATTGGGTGCGTAAAAATTGCGAATTTCGCTAATTGGGTGCATGAAAATCGCAAATTTCACCATTCGGGTGCGTGAAAATCGTAAATTCCACCAATCGGGGGCATGAAAATCGCGAATTTTGCCGATTGGACACGTAAAAATCGCGAATTCCGCCGATCAGGTGCATTAAAATCACGAATTTCACCGATCAGGTGCGTACAAATTGCGAATTCCGCAATCGGGCGCGTAAAAATCATGAATTTTGCCAAGAGGGCACGTAAAAATCACGAATTTTGCCGATCAGGCACATAAAAATCTCAAATTTTACCGATCGGGTACGTATAAAGCGCAATTTTCGCTGTTTGGGTGCGTAAAAATCGTAAATTTCACCAAGCACTCAAGGAAAAAAAAAAATCGAGATTTTGTGAATCGCTAGAAAAAAACTGCGAACATTGTCAATCGCACGTGGAAAAATACAAATTTACACAATATGTGCGTATTTTGTGCTTATGTAAAAGTATAGTGTTTTGGGCATAAGTATAAGTATTGTGTTTTGTGCCTAAATATAAGTATTGTGCCTAAGTATTGTGTTCGTTTTAAAATACGAAAATATGTTATAAAAATCCATAAAAATTCAAAAATCTGGAGGAAAAAATTTTGTGTATTACAGTAAACATTTCAAATTTAATTTCATTTATGAATGTTAAATAATCAGAATGTGAAAAAATAGTAAAAATATTGAAAATCGTGAAACAAAAAATTTAGTTATATTAGGCTAAATATTTTAAATCAAAATCTTTTTAGGAATTTTTAAAAATTGCCACAGAACAGAATAAAATAAACATGATGGAATGATGTTGCTGAAAAATCAAACTTTTTAGCATTCTATATTTATTTTGCAAAAGAAATTCTCATTGGAGAATCTCGAAGTCTCGTTTTCTTTATCTCAAAGTAATGAATTGTCTGCCCCCAACTCATGCGATGTGAGTGGGGAGAGTTTCACTTTTTAGTAGTGATGGGCCGATTCGAGATCTTTTAAGAATCGATACCTTAGTTTTCGAATACTTTTCAGAATCGAAACCAACATTCGAATACTTTGTATTCAAATGTTCTAGAACTGAAAACTACTCCAGACTTTATTCAAACTTGATGAGGGCGATATTCAAATGTTTGTTCTACGTAAAATCACCTGTCTGTCTCTCTCTCTTCTCTTTTTTTTTTTTTTTTTCACGTGTCCGTCACAGCTGTTTTCATGTTGTTTTTGCGTTCGGATGAAAATTGAGATAGTCATATTACTTTTTTTTTTCTTAATTTTTCAATGGTGAAACTTTCCTTAGAAAATTAAATAGTAACGCTTTAATGATTAATCTACCCAGAACTTTTTGAATAATCTAGAACAGGAAGCAATTTTTGTTGATTAAATCAAGGAAAACTTTCTTTTTTCAAACTGTAATATTTTACTCTCCAGCATGCGAAATTGTGTGTTTTATTGTTGTTTTTATTTTAAATGTTATATTTCAATAATAATGAAAAAAAAAGTATGTGTCCAAATGGGTGCCATTGAACAACACTGTTTCCGAACTTTATTTAATAGCAAAAATTCTGCGATTAAATAATGCAACGATTACTATTCAGTAATAATGGTACCAGAAATTGAAGGATTGTGGGAACCATGCAATAAACCTTGTTATTCTATTCTTAATTCCCTTTATACTTGATAATATTAAGTATGGATATTTTAGAAAAGTCAGTATAGGTGTAAGCGGAATTTCGTTCTTTTTGGGGTAGAGGGGTGGGGGTGCTACCTAGTTTGTACATTATTTTATCATAAGTGCCGGCAAAGGTGCAGAGATATGGAAATTTAATTAAAATTTTCTTATCTGATTATTTAAAAATAAAAAAGAGAAAATTATTCTGATTATTTTAGTCGAGTTTTTTTTTTTTCGATCTGCGATTAAATAATGCGACGATTACTATTCAGTAATAATGGTACCATAAATTGAAGGATTGTGGAAACACTGTAATAAACTTTAATACTTAATACCCTTTATACTTGATAATAGTAAGTATGGATTTGTAATTTTGTTTTCCTTTTAACGTTTATACGTTTCAAATTTATCTTACACGGAAATTCAGGACGGAATGAGGGAAAAAAAATAAAACTGTTTTATTTCTTCATTTTGAAAAATGTTGGTACAGATTTATTGTTGAATACTTAGTATTTCCGAATTGGTAAATTTATGTATTACTATTGTTGATGTGTAAAAAATTGTCTTGCACGATGAGTTCTGACAAAAAAATCGTAATTCAGATATTTTCATGTTTTTTGTTTTTTGTACTAGCTGGCACGCACTGCATTGCCCGGGCCGATACTAACCTTAAATTTACCTAAAATCAAAGATTAATTATTAGATATTTTTTAACGAAAATAAATCCAAACGTACATAGAGTTGTCCCCCCCACTGTCTTCGGCTGCGAACACCGAACGTGCTGCGTCCTATGTCTTTAAACAAAACGAACCTGGAATTTGTATCATTTTATATTTTTAAACAAAAATTCCTCCAAACGAACATAGAGTTAGGGGAACAGTGTACACTGGGTGTGCTATGCACGCTCCGGTCTGCTTGGGTTTTATATATATTTAAAAATGTTTCAAAACAAATTTTTAAACGAAAATTCATTCAAACGTGCCTAAAATTTGGGGTTCAAAAATCGCTGTAGAAATTCCGAATAAACTTTATTGAAAAAAGAACATAATTTACTAAATCGGGGTAAAAGATTGAAACTGGATTCATTTTACTAATGTGTAGAAATCACGAAGAATTTAGATAGAAAACGCTTAAAAAAAAAAATCTTATGAAAAAATTTAATTAAAAAAAAAACTATCTTGGATCTGCATAACTTCAGATATTACAAGTACCTTCCTGCCAAATTTTGTTACTCTGCATGCAGCGGTCTGGTTAGAATACAGCACACCAGGCAGGCAGACAAACACAAACTTCTATTTTTATTACTATAGGTTTTTTTTTTTTTTTTTTTTAGAACACTAGGCTATTTCCAACGAAGCAGTTATCGTTATTTTTAAATTTAACTTCGTAAATTTTGAAAAAATAGAAAGGATGAAGACGTTCAAGAATAGAATTTTTACAATTTTGTAATAAATACTTTACAATTTTGTAATATAATAGTTACAATGTTTATAAAAAAAATTTAATTTTCTGTTTGTTCCAGATAAAAGAAAAACACATTTTACTCACTATATTTTTATTTTTATGTTCTTTTTTTTAATATTATTTTTACATGCTTAAAATGATGTTTTCTAACATATAAGTTGGTAATTTTAAAATCGGAGTTGTTAAGTTACAAAGGGTTAATTTTCATAATCAATAAAAATTTCTTTTTCGAATTGTACAAATTAATTTTCCACTATGAGCAATTATTTTCTGTTATATTAAAAAAAAAAAAAAAAAAAAAACCATAAAATTTGACATATGATGTTTAATTACGAATTTACAGAATTTTATGTAAGTTTAAATTCATATCCTCTTTGAAAAAAAAAAAAAAAAAAAAAGTGTAGCTTAGCTGTACACATTTGAAAAATTAAAGCTAAAACAGCGCCGATCATCCATCGTACTAGCCTCAAGATTCCGGAGAAATGTTTTAAACAGCGCCGAGTAAGTATTTGAATACTAGCATTCACTGGCGCAGCTTATGAAAACATAGAAAACTCGAGCTATAAGAACTGAATACAATCGAAAACCACAGTTTGCCAGGTGGCTTGTATTGGAATACTCCCGTCCGAATCGAGATCACTTGAGAACTTGACTGAATCGAGACCTCAGACATTTTGAATTCGAATACTGCCATTTGAATACCATTCGCTGGCGCATCTTATGAAACCGTAGAAAACTCCAGCTATGCGAACTGAATACAGTCGAAAACCGCAGTTTTCGTCGCCGACACAGATGCGAGGTGACTTGTATTCGAATACTCCTGTCTGAAATCGAGACCATTTGAATACATGGCTGAATCGAGAACACAGACATTTTGTATTCGAATACTCCCATCACTACTTTTTAGGTTACCATATGAGGGGGTTAGAATGACAGTGGAGTAAGTCAATATTTAGTAATTTGAGAAAGGAAGGGTTTTGTGAAACTTGTTGTATTGCTGAGTTGCATTAAGTGGTCCAACTTGTTTTGCCCTCTAGCGACTCCCTAAGCGAACTATGACTTATTTGACTGTTACACTGAACAGAAATTAATATACGTTCAGTGAAAATATGGTTATCTAGATTTTTCAAATTTTTGACTTACTCCACTGTCATTCTAACCCCCTCGTATACCCAGGAAGAAACAGTGCAGCATGGCAGAAGCGCTGTAAATTATTTTAGACTTTGTAGATTAATATAGCAGTTTAAAATAAAATTCTAGGCTATGAAAAATTGCTAAAATTTCTTTTTTGTCTCTAGATTTATTGTATTTTCTTCTTATGATTTCTTTATAAATACAAATTTTGCTTATTTTATGAGTTAATGTAATTTCTTATGATAGTAAGCTTGGTCTGGCACTCTTGGGTCGCAGATAAATTTTGTTTGCTGCAGATTAACACGGAAAATTCTGCTACTGGGCTAATATATTAGGTTGGCAAGTGTAAAAAAAATCGCCAAATCAGGTGTCTCACTTATTCTAGGATTCTGACCAAGTTTCTAGCAGGATGCAACTAAGCTAGTCTTTTGCTCAGAACTATAGAACTCGCCTACTGTATTGGGTTTCTGGTTTGATTCTTGCTGAAACTCACATCTCATTTAATGAGTTGCAGATCTATACACGTGAAAAAGAAAATGTAATAATTTACTAAAACGAAATATTATATAAAATAACTGTTGGTAATTTATCATAAACTTTGAGTAAAGTTAAATATTTCTGCAGAAATGTTCTAATATCTTAAGCTAAAAGCATTATACATCTTATACAAAAAAAAAAAGTCTTATATCACTAAAAAGCAAATTTGAACTTTAAAACTTTTCTGAAAATCTGAATACTAAGATAAGTGTTTATTAATTGTGGTCTTTGGTTATTACACCTCTTCAATGATTCAAAATGAATAAATAATTGATCTAAAGATACTTGAAGTAAAAAAAAAAAAAAAAAAAAATAGAAAATGACTTTTTGATTGCATTAAAACATAAAAATTCATTACTTAAATATAATTTCACCGTATTTAAACCTCGCATAGTAACAAGTAATGTTTAAAAAATTATCACAGTTTCATAATTTTAAACAAAATTAATACAATAATACTGTTATAAATTTGTAAAACAAATTGTGCTTTTTCGACACGCTGTTCCGGCTAAATTTTGTTATAATAGAAATTTATAGAGAAAATTTTGAACATATTTTTTACAATCCAGATGTATATTTAAGCCAAACCAAACAAAAATACAAAAAACGCAGTTAAAAAAGAACTCAACTATTTAAATATTTTACGATATGCAATTAAAAATTAATATACTGACTAAACTTTGCTGCCCTTGCAATTCAGCTAAACGTTTAGCTCTCAATAATTGTAATTCTTCGTCGTCCATACTTTCAATTTTCCGTGCTCAAGCGCTAAAAAACAAAAAAAAAACAAAGTGAATATGACAGCCTTGTTTAGTTGTTTTCAGCATGACAATTTAAAAATTATTATTATTAATATTTTTAAAAGGAAGCAAATATGTGATGAATTTTTCTTGAGCTCAAAGTTTTTTTTCATTCAAAACTGATAAAACAAATTTATAAATATTTTTTTATTATTATTCCAAGAACAGCAGTTGAAAAAGAGTAGTGATCCAGTGATCACAGTTTTAAAAGGGTGCGTTCACATCTTCAACTTCTTGTTTACGTTTAACTCAGTTTCTTTGGTTTCTTTCGATCACATAATACTGTTTGCTGTTTGTTTATTAAACATATACATCAGACTTGTGTGCTTGATTTGATACAAATGTCCGCTTATCAGCAGCATGAGGCGGCTTTAGTGTTCAATAAAAAGTTAAAGCAAAAGAAAAAAGATTTTTAGGATATATATTAGGAACTACGAGGATTATTATAATTAATAAAAACGTATTTATATACAAGAAGTTGTTTATAATTTGTGTGTGTGTGTACTAATTTTGTAGAAATAGTATATTTAATAACGAGATCTTTATTTTTGTATTGAATGAAGAAGAAAAATTGATTCTGTAACTATTGAAGATTTTAATTTTATTAAATTATGGGTGTTTTGGGGCTCTGGCAATTATTGGCACCAGTTGGACAACCTGTAACTCTCGAATCTTTGGAAAATAAAATATTTGCTGTTGATATAAGCATTTGGTTGAATCAAGCCGTGAAAGGTTATCGTGATTCTACAGGAGGTTCTGTACCAAATGCTCATTTATTAAGTTTATTCAGCAGATTGTGTAAACTTCTATTTTACAAAATAAGGCCGATCATTGTATTCGATGGGGGCTTTCCAGAATTAAAGAAGCAAACAATTATTAACAGGCAACAAAGACGAGCAGCAGTTAAACAGCTTAGTAAAGATGTTGGGTTAAAAATCCTCTCTAATTATTTAGCATCTCAGCAGCTGGGACAAACTGTTGGAACATCCAATTTGAAAAAAGTGTCATTCAAAGCAAAAGAAAAAGCACATGATGAAATTTTTAAATTACCGCCTTTGCCAGAGAATTCCCAGAGCATTTTATCGGATTCCGTTGAATCTAATGATGATTTTGAAAGAAAGTTTACAAATTTCAGTAGGGAGGATATAAAATATTTGAACAAAATTGATATTGATTCAGATGATTTTAATGGCCTCCCACCTGATGTAAAGCAAGAGATTTTAAGTACTCTGAAAGAAGTGAGGAAGCATCGCACATGGGAACAATTTGAAGAACTTCCTAAAGAATCTAATGAATTTTCACACTTTCAAATGCAATGTTTACTTAAAAAGCGTAAACTTCAGAGCAAACTAGAAGAAGTGCAAAGAGATATAAGAAAGATAAACTCATCTGCTTATGTATCTCAGTACACAAGTGATCATGTTATAGGTGAAACAAATAAAATCATGTCAGATGATACATCTTACTATGTGCTTTTAAAGAAAATTATAGAATATGATGAGAAAGAGTTTAATAAAAACTCTTCTGAAGATGTTAAACCTAGTACATCTGGTATGGCTGATGCTAAAGATGCATTCATTAGAGATATTGAAAATATTGATTTTGATGAGGATTACTTTTCTTGTGATTCTAAAGAAGAAAAGGTAGATATGAAAATCAAAACTGAAGTAGTTTCTTCTGATGATGAATTAAATTATAATAAACCTCTTAAGAAAAAAGCTAAAAAAATCTGTACAAAAGTAAAAATTGAAAGGAATTTCTTGAATTTGTCTGATGAAGAATGTGATGTTGATAATCCTCCTCCTCCAGATAATATAAATGAGTTTAACAAAGAAATAGTGTGTGAAAATTTAAAAAATAGTAATAATCAGAAAAGTGAAAATATTTTGACTAATGATACAAAAAGCAGTCAAGTTAAATGTGCTACTTCTATCCAGTCTTTGGCTAAAAAATCGGAAACAACACATGACATTGATATGGATCTTGGAGAATCAGCATATGTTGATCAGTCCAGTCAGTTGCCTTCTGAAGAAGTGATAGTTGAAGAGGAAAGTCAGGCAATTGTACCTAGTAATATTAATGACATAGTACATCAGGATAAAAACATTGGAAATTATAATTTGAATACTGAACATTGTTCAAAAAGTCCTCAAAATGTCAAAGAAGATAAATCTGAAGCTTTTATAACATCTGGAGAAAACCAACATATCAGCAAATCTGAAAATGAAACAATTATTGAAAATAGTCAAAATAATAATTTATTTCCATTGGTTAATGATGAAACTGAAAGTTCAAAAAGTGACTTGATTTCAGAATCATATAACGTACCAATTAGTGTTGAGGAAAGTGTCAATGAAGCAAATCTTGAACTTCAAGAAGAATTAGATACAGCTACTGCTATTTTAGAGGCTGAACAAGCTAAACAAGATAGGCAGGCAAGTACTGTTCAAGATCATATGATTGAAGAATGTAAGGAATTATTGTGTCTGTTTGGTATTCCATATGTTGTCAGTCCTTTAGAAGCTGAAGCACAATGTGCATTTTACGACATAATTGATTTTACTCATGGTACAATAACTGATGATAGTGATGTGTGGCTCTTTGGAGGTAAAAGAGTCTATAAAAACTTTTTTACTCAACAAAGGTTTGTGGAAAGCTACAAAGATAAAGAAATATTTCATCACTTTGGATTAAACCGGAAAAACTTAATAAATTTTGCATTGCTGACTGGCAGTGATTATACAGAAGGCATTGAAGGAGTTGGACCTGTGACAGCAATGGAAATTATTAGTGAATTTCCAGGTGAAGGCATCGATGCTCTTGAGAAATTTAAGGAATGGTGGTTAGAATCAAATAACAGTACAAAACCACCTGAGAATAAAATCAGAGCTAAACTTCGAAAATTTGTCTTGCCACAAAGTTTTCCAGATGAGAAAGTATTTGATGCGTACCTAAATCCTGAAGTTGATTCTTCTACGGAAAAATTCACTTGGGGACGTCCAGATTTAGATGCATTAAGAGATTATACAAAAGAGAGATTTGGTTGGAATCAAAGTAAAGTTGATGATGCTTTGCTACCTATTCTTAAAAAATTAAATGAAAGCAATAAGCAAACCCATTTAGATAGTTTTTTTACTGTGACATTGAAGAAGCAAACAAATTTATTTCCTAGCAAAAGGATAATGTCAGCACTCAAAAAAATTACTTCACCTGAAAAATTAAGAACTGAAGAAAGTGGTAATGTATCTAAACAGAAATCCAAAATTTCAAGAAAAAAGACTGCTCCTAAAAAAGGTATTCAGAAGGCTTCTTCCACCGGAGGCAAAGGTAGACATCAGAATTCTAGATCTCTGGGACCTGTTTTGAGTGAAGAAAGCTCTAGTGATTTAGATTTGTCTCAGAAATTGCAAATGGAAGAAAATAAGAGAACTAATGTATTTAAACGAAAATCAAAAAGCTTAGAGAGTAGAATAGTACCTAAAAAAGCTATCCGTAAAACTGGTTCTACAAGAGGTAGAAGCTCATCATCTCAAGGTCCTGTTTTGAGTGAAGAAAGCTCTAGTGATTCAGATATATGAATTTATTTACTGTTATATTCATTTAACTTTTTATAATATTTATGCTGGTATACTTATTTGTTGTGATATTTATACTGATTTTATTTACTTGTTATGTTATTCATATGTGACACACATTTCAAATATATCTAATGAATGCATTTTGCTTAAATTGTAGGTTTATAACTTAATTGTATTTTAACTAACTCCAGATCATTAAATAATCTTCTAACAATCCTTTCAGTTTACTTTTATAATTTTTAATGCTTCTTTTGCAGTACCTGTGCAATTAAAGTTTTAGAATAACACCAGCACAGTCATCATGACAATATTGCTATAGATCTGGTACTACTTCGTAAGAAACAAAGATTTTTTTTTTTTTTTCCCTGATGCATGGATGCATTGTTTAGGAATTTCATGATTTGTTAGTATATGTAAGTTTAATGATCTAGTGTTAATATAAATTTTAGTGATGATAGATTTTAATGTGATGTTAATTTGGTTTTTTTTTGTTTGTTTGTTTGTTTGTTTGTTTTTTTAAGAATTGTATGAAGCAAGTTTTCTTTTAAAAAAGTTATTGAAAGATATTGTTTATTTTTATATTATTATTATTATTATTTTGTAACAAATAATCAAAATCAGGCAACCAAATGCAAACTAAGCATTATTTTTTTATTTATTTATTTTATTAGGGTTTTTTTATTATTCTTTTTTTTTTTAATCTTCCCCCAAAAGTTTTTCTTTCTATAGTCTGTTCAGGGAAAGGAGATAACGAAAGTAAACAAACAGGTTACAGAAAAATCGCCAAGGAGCCACACATTTGGCACAAATCCCTAAGTTGGCAAATTTTATTTTTTATTTCGATTTGAAAAAGCAGAAGCTCAAACACTTCAGACAGTCTGTTTGGCGCTTCTGGCACAGCGCCAGGTTTAAGCATCGCCAATCAGCATGTGCATTTGTTTACTTCTGTTATCTTCTTTCAGTGAATGGAGTATAGTGAACTTGTTTTGTTTGCAAATTACACACTTTAAATCATACACATGTATATATATATTATATATATGAAGAATTTGCTTTTATGGAATGTTTTGTGAAAGTCTTCTTTTATTAAATGGAATTTTGTGAAGACCAATTTTTGTCTGGATCAACTCCTGGTACTGCTAAAGTCTCATTAAAATTAATGCATCAAAAAAGCTTCAATTCGGTGATGAAATTCAGATAATTTAACAACCAGTTCTGTATCCTAATGATTTTTTGGGGCGATTCCACCGTTACGTGTGTGACTTTTAGAGAGTGTTTTTTGCAAATTGAGACAAATTTAGAAGTGAAATTATTTAGATAATGTTTTACTTTTTTTATTGCTATTACAGGACACATAATACAGAATCATTTTTGTAGCGACACCTTTAGTCTAAAATAATAACAATTTTTAAAAAAAAGTAGTAAAGTCGTTGTTATGTGTGTGACTCAGAAGAGGATTGTCACAGCATTTATTACAGGGATAGTTTATACAAAAAAAAAAAAAAAAAAAAAAAAAAAATTTCCCATTCATGTAAACTAAACTATCTCAGGTACTTCTCTATTATCCCGTCGACCACTTTTCATAACAAAAAAGTATCGCCAAACTGTAAGATTTAAACGCCAAAAATGCAGTCCCATTTACTTGATGTCAGAAGCATTATACGTTTTTGTTATGTGATCAAGTGGTTTTTCATTCGACTTTTGCGTGTATTTTTCGTTATGTTTTATTGATTTATTAGTTATTTCATTAATTAAAATAACAATTGTGCCCTTAAATGTGCTACTAACTACTTATTTGAAGTTTTTATTAATTTTGTAATTACTTACTGTTCCCTCTAAGCCATTTTTTAAGGATGCAGCATCCTACTTTTTATTAAATTGGCAAAATGCCTTCTGCTTTCTTAAAAAAAAAATAGTGACATTCATCTTTACTTGTATCCAGAGATGTCTTGTAAAAAACTTCTCCATACCACAGTATTTCTAAATCCATGCCCTAGACCTTGCAAAAATATTATTGAACTTTATTTATTTGCAAAAACAGGAAGTTATTGAATCATGATGTAATTTAATTATATTTTTCAAAATAGTAATTCATAAAAATCATTAAAAATTAATGTCACTTTATTTATCTAAAATAATTTACTAAAAAATTATGTAATTTTTTTTAAAAATCGATTTTTTAAAATAAAATCATGATTATTTTACACCCTAGCTTTATATCAGTTTTACAGTTGCTGCAATTATTACAATCTTGTAGATTAAGAACTTCAATAATTTTAAATAAAAACAAAATATTCATGCTTTTGTAAAAAATGGCATACAGTGTTACAGTAATGTTAAAAATGAATGTTAGAAATTGCCACTAAAAATTTCAATTTAACACCTAAAATTTGTACAGTAGACACCACTTGACGCCTACTTTTCATTTCCCAATTTCTATCGCTGATTTTCAGGGCCATGTTTCAATCTGCCTGTGAGATAACATGCTGGATTGTGTTTGTGCACTTAACAAGTGACCCATGGTTCACTATCAATTTCTAGCATTTTCTGGAAAGTTTTCCTCTAATACAACGGTTCCCAACCTTTTTTCTTTCACATACCCCTTGCTTAGGATTTTCATTTAGGAGTACCCCCTTTTCTCATAAATACTTATCCACATAATGGATACATGCTTATTTTTTTTTAAATGATTAATCTTCTTAGCAGAGCTAAACAATAAATCAACTCAAATTACATTGACATTTCTAACCTTTTATTTTTATCTTACATTTTAAAATTAATTTTACTTTTCATAATATTAGCTAAACATCAAGAGAAATTAATATAGCATTAAAAGAATTTTTTAATAACTTATGATGAAAATTTATAACAATTTTGCATCATGATATTCAAGTAGTCAAACATGACTTTTAATAGCTCCAATGAGAATCCTTGAGCTTGTTTCATGGAGCTGAGTCTTTTTAAAATCGGGTTCAGACGAAGACAGATATAATCTTGTCACAATCAGCGTCAAGCTTTTTGTGATATTTGTTCTTAATGTATGCATAAAATGAAACTGCTCTTTCGACAGGCTCTGTATTTGTGAAAGGCAACAAGTATCTTAATGCTTTATTACAGAGTTTCTCAGAGTCTCACTGGGGTTCTCTTCAATTTTCATGAAGATTATGGAAAACATAAGTAATAATGCAATATAATTAGAGATGAATGAAGCTAGTGACATTGAATTATCAATGAATTACTAGATCTATTGGGCCTTTTCCCTCATTCATTTCAATGTGTCTCATTTTACATGAGACACATAGTAACATATTGGAGTTATAGATGAGACTAACTTTTTAATCTAAAACTATTAACTTTGTTTATGGATTTTCAATTGAACCATTTTTGTGATTTCTGCTATTACCGATATTATTTCCCTGTACCCCCAACAGGCCCGCCTTGTACCCCAAGTTGGGAGCTGCTGCTCTAATGCATCTCCAGTTATTAGGGTTTTCATTTAAAATTTAGATTTTTATATGTCGCCTGTGAAGCTATCGTTTTGTCCGTGATCTTTGGTTGATGGATAATTATTATAGTACAATGGACAATATTATAATGCTTATCTGTGTAATATTGGGTTTTTAAGAAAGTTGCCTATGAATCTATTGAAGTTTTTTTTTTTTTTTTTGTTAAATGTTTGTTTTGATTAAAGTGATAATATCGCAAGATCGGTTAAGCACATTAATTGAGGGAGACTTGTTGGTACATGAAGTCCTGTGTTTTTATTATTGTTACATTTTTTTTTTTTTTTACAAAATGTGTAAGAACTGTCCAGAATGTGAAAATAAAGAAAGAGGTTTTTAAATTTTTTTGCTGAAGCATTTTACAAAAACATGACTTTTAAAGAATTGCTTGAAAATTTGCATGCAACTAAACAAGATCTATTCAGTATGCTTTAATTTGTCTGGCTAACATAAAGAAATTTAAACATGAGGTTGTGTTTTGAGTTCATTATATGGTAGTACAAAAGAAAGAAAGTTGTTGAGAATAAAAATAATCTTAATTAATAAGTGTTGGAATCATTCATTGATTTCATTGATATTTATTAATTATATATTTATATATTACTTTTCATAATTTTCATTAGTAGCATTTCACTCTGCATGTTTATATGCATTGTTATAACTTTGTATCAATGCATACATCGGCTTTTCCAGTGAGCCTTAACTTTCATGCCCAAAAATAATAAATATGTTTGTTCTTGTTAATTCTAATTATTTATTGATAGTTATGATTTTTTGTAAAATATTAGAATTAAATTTGCCTCGGTGGTGATTCAAATTACATTTTTCATCTTATAATTTATTGTATAATTTAAGATTTATTTTTATATGTTGCTTTGTAAATTATTAGTAATCCTTTAAAGATAATATGACTATTTTTTAACATTTAATTTACGAATGAATATGAAATATAGTAAGACTTTAAGAAGAATGGGGAAATGTATAATCATAAGCAAACTGCCATTTTAGTATTTTGCTAAAGCTTTTTTAGATTTTAACTTTTTTACTAAAGAAATTTTGAATGCAGCTTAAACCCGGGTAAAAACTGCTATTCTGCCTTTAGTATGAGATAGGAAGGAACATAGAATGAAAAAGCCAAATGAACCATAACATTTTTAATTAAACAGTTTGCCTTTCTTAATAATCATAATCAATAACAACAATACATAGTTAAGTATTATTTTAGAATAGCAGTTGTTGGCATAAGGATGACCATTGAAATTTGTTCATTATGAAATATCAAATATTTTCATTGAAAACTGTGTAATTTGATTTAAATTTGTATGCATATAAATTCAAAGTATAAAACTTTTTATAACGTAAAATTCAAAGTTTGTTAGCCCCTTCTGGATGGGCTATGGTATCAATAATGGCATTTGATTTTTTAGTACCAGTATTTCTGAATAGTAATTTTCATCTTATTTAAACCAAAAATTATACAAGATGATGACTACTTTTTTTAAAAAATAGTATAAGTTTTATGCATCTTTTCCGGAACATATACATAACCTCCATACTGAAGGGGTTATTGAAAATTTTAAAGATTAATTTGTTAAAAGAGAGTAAAAAATATTGACTAACATCATTACATATTAATTTATTAACTAATCCACAATTGAAACTAATCTGTTTCAACTGTGTAATTAAATTATTATTAATGTTCAGAGTACAGTGTTATATTTTATTTTAACTTTTTTAGTCACAAAATATACACATTGCAAAAAATAATTGTTGATTTTACAGTATAAAACTGGCACCCCAACTGCCAGTATTATACCGTAAAATTAACAGTATTAAACAGTAAAATAAGCAGTAATACGCTGCCGTGCAAGCAGTAATACGCTACCGCGCAGGCGCGATAGCGTATTACTGCTTATTTTACTGTTTAATACTGTTAATTTTACGGTATAATACTGGCAGTTGGGGTGCCAGTTTTATACTGTAAAATCAACAATTATTTTTTGCAGTGCAGTAAAATCTTTTAATAAGTGAACACTATGCCATAAATTTTTCATATAATTTGAAGTTTCATGGTGCTTTATATTATGTTAATAACAGAAATAATGTTGCCAGGTTCGAAAAATATTGGAAGTTTAATTATAATTTTATCAAAAGGGAAAATGAATTTTCTTATATTTATAATTAAAGGTATTTTGTGCACTTTTTTTTTTCTTTTGTCATTTCTTCCGTGTTAAAACTAAAAACTGCAAAAAAAAAAAAATGCTTTTTCTTTTTAGAATATACATTTTTTTATTTTATTTTTTATTTTTTTTTTTTTTTAGGAAAACTTAAGAGTGAGAAAAGAATTGACTATCTATAAAGATTAATATATTGTTAAATTGAATGAATAATTAAGATTAAACAAAAGTATAAGTTTCAAACTCAATTTTTAAAGCAAATGTTTAAAAAAGTTGGTTTGTTCAGAGCTGTCACTGACTGCTATTTTTATATTCTATTCGCACTAATATTTAAAAAAAAATAAATTTTGTAGTATAATTCTCTTGCACATGTTGTCAAAGTGTATGTGAAAGATTTTTGTTTTCAGAAAGTGGTGCAGAATAGAATTAGATAATAGTCATTAGTGGCAGCCCTGTTTGTTTGTTTTCTGTCAATTCTTGTGAATTGTAATAACTTAAAAAAGAAATTCATAATTGTATACAATTGAACATTTTGGGATGATCAATACTTCTGGTCACTCTATAATTACTTATTGTTTTATAACTTGCATGTTTTGATAATTATTGTATACTAGCAGACTACGCCCGCTGCGCTGGTCAGTTTCTCCAAAAGAACCTTGAATCAAACAAAATATATCGGTGAATTTTACCTTGTATTTTAAAGTAATCTGTACCTTTACCTGGAATATCCTAAAATAACATTAAAACGGATACTTATTTCACTAAGTTATGTTTTTTTAATACAGTTTACTGTTACGTTTACAATTTATTACTTACCGTTTTCTATTGATTTATATGTTTTATAGCTACATTTTTTAATAACATGAATTAACCTATATTCACAACTAAAAAGAAATGGCGCATCTAGTATGTGTCGAGAATTAAATAAAAGTCATGCACTCGTGACATCATAATTCACATTTATATTTTAACAGAATAATACAGTTACTATAATTTGTGACTCGTGCTGACACATTGCTGTTATTATTTTTTACACGTGAAGTTTTCGCTATGGTACTCCATTGTGAAATTTGGTAATTTTTGAAATTCAATATTTGAAAAATGGCATAATCAGTGGATTTGAAATTTATATCAAGAAAAATACAATTTTTTACCTTTCTAACGCAGTTTGTCTAACAATTTTCTGACAAATACTTTTGGAGCAATTAATTTTTTCAGTAACTTCAAATGTTTCATTTTCCGAGATTAATCTGTGGCAACGATTAGCGAAAATCCCAGTCGTCAGCAACGCATACCTTTTTATTATTAAAGAGGATATTTATATATTATGTTACCTAGATTACATAGAAATGTTGATCATTTGAAATTTAGGCTAAGCTTTGGGATTCGCCCGCAGTCAAGTCATCTTGTTTTTAAAAACAAAACATTTTTTAACTTTTATTATTAAATGTAAATAAATTAGTTAATAAAATTAAATAACCTGTTTATAATAAGTAAATATGGATGAAAATTATTTTGGAAATGAGAAACAAAACAAATATATTTTGATTTTTAAAAAAAAGATGGCGGACCGCGGGCGAATCCCAAAGCTGTTTCGAAATTTAACACAATAGTGTTGCAAATAAGTGAAAAATGGCCAAGCTAAAATTTTCTTTTTTGTTTTTTTCCCTCATTTTTCATATCTTCATCAAGTTGCATAAAAATAATTTTGTAAAATTACTGTTTGTATCTTATCGATAATTATTATGTTTCTCCTTTTTATTAATTGCTCACCTCGATATGATAAAATAATGCCATATGAATTGCTACAAGTAAATCTTTAAAAACTGGTATAAAACGTATCATTGAAATAAAAATACATAAAACTGGAGAAAGATACAAAATTTTGAATGATTTTTTTTTTCTTCAGACATAGTTAATTCTTGCTTATGTTCTCATAGTGGTAGTAGAATATCTTATTGCACTTGAAGAAAAATGTTTTCAAAACACATTGTGTTTTCTTCCTTTTTTTGTTGTACTTAAAAAGTCTCAATGGGATATGAACTATTATTATTGTGATTTTAAATTTTAGTACTCAACAAAGCTATTTAAGAGCACATATGACATAAAATGCTTCGATTTTTTTTTAATATTGTTTTATGTTTAAAAAATAAAACACTCAGACAATTTAAAAATAATTAATTTACATAGTTTCATGATATACAAATCTAACAGAACTGAGTTTTTAAACAAACAGTACCACGCTTTATATGTGTACATATTTTTTTAAGATTACATTTTTTATAATTTTAGGTACACTTTTTATAAAATTTTTAAAGCTAGAGAGTTCAAACTTCACATGTTTGTATAACTAATCTGTTTCTTTAAAACTATGTAGCATTAATAATGCAATTATAATATTATAGAAGATATACTGGAATATTTTTCCACAATTTTCTGAATGTTTCGGTAATTATTTTTAAATTAATTTTTTTTTCAAAAAAATGAAAAATACCTTTTGTTATTATTAAATTATATACTCGTATTTATGACATTGATATAAGACTTGAAGAAGTTATTTTCAATATTTTTTTCAGAAAATGGTACATAACTTTTTTATACCTATAGACATTTAGAGTGGGGTAAGTAAAAATTAAATAGTCCCATTGAATAAAATCAGGGATTTATTTTTATTTATTTATTCATTTATTCATCTTTTATGTTTAAGGGTACTTTTTAGTTTGACTCTAGAAAATCACCATTTAGGTGATGGTAGAGTAATTTATGTCTAAAGTAAATATAAACATATTTGTTGTCAACAAATTATAAATAAAACTTAACAAATTGTATCAATATCTACAATACTTTTAAAATTGGTTGGAGGAATTTCAAAACTTTTTTCTTTTTTTCTCATGAGATTCATAAAATGTTTAGGGGTATGTGTACCATTGCATCCCCCCCCCACCCCCCAAAAAGCCCTGAAAAAATTATGTATATAGCAAGCATTTTTGTACTATATAAAAACAAAAATACATCTATTTTAAGAAAGAAAAATCTCTTTATAAATATATATAAATAAATATATCTCTTTATAAATAAATTACATTATTACACACATCACTCTAAATCTGCTTTTCTCACACTGTGTTGATGTCATCTGTGCCCTTTAAAGTGCTGTTATATATATTAAATTACTGACATGCTTAATAAAGAGCTGTAATTTGATTCATAATTATCTTTTTTTTTTTTTAAATGAATGTGCAAGAAAAAAGTAATGATTTGATTTTTAATTACTGATCATCTTGTTATATTTCACTAATCTGTTTCTAGATTTTTATAATGTACATAAAATGATTGACACTTTTCATAAATGATATTTTATGAATTTATATTTTTTATAACGTATATAAAATGACAGAATGAATGAATATGTATATAAAATACAATGAACCAAGAATTGTGATTTCTAAAACTAATTTATTTACATATTTCTATGCACAGTTAATTTTAAATCAATAAATATTGAAATGCTGTAAAGAAGTTGTGAGTTGATTATTTACATTTTATTTACACACAAATAGATGAAACTCTTGTCTATAATTTGTACTCAGAAAAACATTAGTTTGATGACTTATAATACAAGGAAAAATAGCATATCTTCGAAAACAAATTATACAATAAATAAAACAAATATATCTTTCTCTTTTTTATGAAATAACTAATTTGATGGCTTTTATAATTAATGTTTTTGTTCTTAACTATATTTCTCAATGAAATAGCTGTTAAAATTTCTTAGTAAATCCATCATCTTTTCTATGTCTTCTTTCTGTGGTAAAATGGTTACCCTATAAATAAAGAAAAAAAAATTAACATTTACAAATAATGTAATGGGATTTATAATATTATCATGCTTGTTGAACTTCTTCACAATAGTGTAAATTTAAGAAAACTGACGAAGTTAGAAGAAGCATTTTACAGGCTGAAGCTACACTATTTCTATAACCAGGGTGAGAATAGCTAAACTGAAATATATATATATATATTATCCCCCCCCCCCTTCCCCCAACACACACAGAAATAAATCTTTCATTTTACTGGAGTGGGGTGGTGAGCAAGTCGAAATTTAAATGATTGATTATTTATAGTTACTACAAAGAAACAAATAGGACAGATTTTTTAGTTTTATTAAGTTATTACTTATTTTTATTTTTTATAATAATTTTGAAAAATATATATAATAATTTAAAATTTTTTTCATTGTAATTTTAAATATTTTTTTAGTAATTTTAAATAAGTTGTAATCTGTTTTAGTAACTTGAAATAATTTTTAAATTTTAACATTTTTTAACCCTAAATTCAAATTCAAATTAATATTTAATAAAATCAAATTTAATATTTCTTAAATAATTTAATTTAATTGTTCGAACTTTAATCATTTTAAATTTTACGTGCCGGGAGAGAGGGATCTTGATTAAATTTTTAAAAAAAAAATAGAAATTTACCAAAACACAGATTTTCACCCCTGTACCCCAGAAAAGTAAAACATAAATGCTTTATTTTATTTTATTATTATTTTTTTTTTTACTTCAATTCTTGTAGTGCATTTAACCTGAAATGGAAAGGGTTCTTAAGTTTTATAGATTATTTTTTTTAATATACTTTAAAATGAGTATATTCAATATCGATTTTTTGTTATCTTTGCTATAAATATACATATTATAAAAATAAATTAATATACATGATTGCAGTTTATAATTTTTTGCCTTATTTAATGAAATTAAATAAAACGAAAACTACTTTTCAAGAAAAAAGTAGTGGTAGAAGTTTACCTGGGTGATAATCAAGCCCTGGGGGCAAGGCATAAGTATAATCTATACCAGGCATAGAATTAACAATAACTTAATAACTAGTTCTTATTTTTATTATACCAGGCATTACAGTTTCCTTTAATGGCTGTTATGTAGGCATGCAGATAAACTATTATGCATGTCGTTATATATTTTTGCATTTTCTTTGAGAAATTTGTTTTTCTCTTTGTAGTGTAATTTTTAATACATTCATGATACGTACCTTATATGATAAGTTCCAGGTAATTGACCATACAATGTACCAGGTAATGAGCCTATGCCTGTATTTTCTAATAGCTGCATGGCATAGAATGTATCAGGACTTTGACCTATCATCTATAATTAAAATAATAATAATAATATACTTTGTATATGTATTATTATAAGCATTATATATATAATGAAACTTTTTGTTATTAATAACTATTAAATCACATGAAAATTGACTATATATGAACCAATAATTATCAAAAATATATAACATTGTAAAGCAGTGGCCAAAATTACAAAATTTGAATGTTGGATTCAATAGTAAGCACTATAAAAAGTAAGAATCTAAAAAAGCAGCAATTGTACGATAAAAATAATTCAAATAATAAAAATGAAGTAAAGAAATATAGAAATACACAACTAAATGCAGCAATGAAATTGTGTATTTTAATTTTTATTAACATAAATAAATTTGTCCAAAATACAGGCAAGATGTAGATGATAAAACAGTGTAACAACAGTATAATGCTTTTATATGAAACAAAATGATAACTATCAAATAATACATGCGCATTTGCAGCAATTAAGGAAGTTTAATATATTAAAACTTTTTGTTAATAATAATAACTATTAAATCGCATGAAAATCGACAATATTTCTCTAACCAATAATTCTCTAAAATAATATAACATTGTAAAGCAGTGGCCAAAGTTACAAAATTTGAATGTTAGATTCAGTAATAAGCCTAAGCATTACAAAAATTAAGAGTAAAAAAAACAAGAACGAAAAATCATGCGTCAAGCATAGATTATGTAACACTTTCCAACGCTTCCAAAATAATTTTACAAATCATTACCATTTAATAAGCTGAAAGATAAAATCTAAGTAAATAATTTGGGAAACGCATAACATATTTAAAAACGTAATTTCAGGAATTTCCAACATATACAATATTCGGAAAAATATCCGAATACTTTTATTCAGCCCTGTATATGATCTATAGATTTGTATATATACTACATTGGATGTTAAGTTTTAGTTTAGTTAGGAAACGCGTAGCACAGTTTAAAATTCTCCTTCTGGAGTTTGTCAATAAACGGAAATGCGTTCGCGAACTTTTGTGAGCCCTGTATAGGATCTACAGAATTTATACACACCAAGTAATAGACAAAAAGTGAGTTAAATTTAAAATCGCGTTCAGCAACTTAAAACGCACTTCCAGGAATTATTGTTAACAGACAGTAGAGAATTCCTTTGTGTGTCTCTTCTCAGTAAATGAACGATGACTACTATACACACAATATTCTGTAGTAAGCCTCTTGTAATGCACCTTAGTAATACATATAAATTTCAATGCGTTTAAAATAGTGAAACATTATTTAATTAAACCGCAAACGATTTTTCTCCATAAACGTAATGTAACGGAGTTCTTTTGACTGTCCCTGTAAAGTAACCATAAGTACTATGCACACCATATTCTATATTAAGCTTCTTTTAATGTACCTTAGTGATATATATCAATTACAATGTGTTTGAAATTGTGTAACATCATTAAAATAAACCGCAAATGATTTTTCCCCATAGACCATAATGTAACGGAATTCTTTTGAGTGTCCCTGTAAGAAAACTATAAGTGCCACACACTTCAGTTGAAATAGGGACATGCTATAGATAACGACAATAACATATAAAAATTGCAGGGCAATACGAGCACATTTGTGGGAGTTAGAGCACGGACAGACTGCCATACGGCAAACAAACCGAAGTCATTAACACTTTTCAAATAGGTTGGAAAGTGTTAAAAAGCAGCAGTTGTACGATAAAAATAATTGAAATAATAATAATTAACCCATTAAGGACTAACGTTACCATATGGTAACGGAATAGCGGTCAATCATTTATTTGTTTAAGTACCAGTATTTTTAATAAGAAATAATCGTTTTATTGGATGACAGAAATTCCGCAATAAATAGGGACCAAAGTTGTCATTCTGAAAAATTGGTACGAAATGCAATTTTTGCATTTTAAAGTGAAAAATAATTCCGTCCTTAATGGGTTAAGTAAAGAAATATATAAATACACAACTATGTATATGTATATATATTTGTGCATAGAGGGTGTTCCATAAGTTCCAATTAACAAATTGTTGTATCATATGATACAATGTTGTATCATATGATACGCTACCGCGCATGCGCGGTAGCGTATTATTGCTTGCACGGCAGCGTATTACTGCTTATTTTACTGTTTAATACTGTTAATTTTACGGTATAATACTGGCAGCTGGGGTGCCAGTTTTATACTGTAAAATCAACAATTATTTTTTGCAGTGTACACGTCAATGCTTCAAAAAGCGCATTTTTTTTAATTACGTATTTTAGAATAAAAAAATAATATAGCAATACAGCAGCGCCACCCGTTATATAATTTACACGAAAACTTAATCAGCACCACCTTATGTCAAAATCTAAATGACTATGAAGTTAGATGAAATTCCGTGCATTAATTCTTGAGGATGTGAAAATCGTAAAAATGCAGCGCCACCTGTAAGGCGATTTTACCAAAAACGAATCAGCACCAATTTATATCAAGGTCTAACTAAAGCTAAAGTACTACATTAAAGACGTGAGTATAAAACATCATAAATTTACTAAATGGTGTATTATTTTCCACCACCATTTAATACCATTTAGTAAATTTGTGGTGTTTTATACTCACGTCTTTAATGTAGTACTGTTTCATGGTGTAATCGTCCAGCATTTATATGAATCTAAAGTTTTATTAAATTCCGTACATTAGTTCTTGAGGTATGACTATTGCTAAAATCGTGAAATTATTGAAAAATGCAGTATAGCAACGCCACCTGCTGGACTATTTACATCAAAACGTAACAGCGTCTATTTATGCCAGGGTATAACAGAATCTGAAGTTTGATAAAAGTCTGTGCATTAGTTCTTGAGATATATCTATCATGAAAAAGGCAGCAGAGTAGCGCTACCTGTCGGGCGAATTACACATAAAACTAATCAGCACCAATTTATATCGAAGTCTAGCTGAATCTAAAGTTTTGTTTAAATTCCGTGCATTAGTTCTTGTCACAGACAGACATTTTCTAAAAACAGTCAAATCGGGTTCAAGACCTTATCTAAAACGTATAAATCCATTGAAAACCGGAAGTCGAATTTTTTTGTGAATCGAATACTTCTTGCAAAGACAGAAGAAAGTAAAAATAAAAAATAAAAATAAAAATAAAAAAGAGAAAGGTCAAAGATACCTGTAAATAAATTCAGATTTTAAATATTCATAAAAGTTTAGAAGATTGCAGTACTAAAGTGCGATTTTTGTGGCAAAAAATAGTTCAAAGACAATTTGAACGATTATTTGCTTTAGCCACAAAAAATCCGACACTTTGGTTTGACTAGTCTTATGATGCGAGCGCACTTCGATACTATAATTTGTTTTTGTTTTTCATGAATTTTCAAATAATTTTTTGAATAAATAAAAATGTGAATAGGCTGATGCGACACCCAAAATTGTAGATACTTATATTACATATAATAATTGTTTTAAAGAATACCTTTGCTTCTATAATTGCCTTTTCTGGTATGTAAATTCTTGGAAAAATCACAGTTGCTGCGGTATAATGATTGCACTGAATTCCATCAATAGTATTAAAAGTATTAATCATTATTGAAGCTTTTTCTTGGTTCAACAGCATGATATTTCCCCATTCCTATAGAAACAAGCAAATATGTTAGTCTTGAAATAATTTAAATGATTCGGATTTGATAAAATCTTAAAAATCAAAAAGACTATAATAACTTGCTTCAACCTGAAATTTCCAACTCATTTGGTAAAACGTTATAGCTAATACAATTGATATTGATAGCGGCATCAGCAATAAAGAAAAATGGTAAAAAATGCATTTGAAGAAGTAATATTAAAAACTCCATATAGTAAAATTAAAAACTTCATATTAGTAAAATTTAAAACACCTTGAAGGAGCTTTTAATTCCCCTTCGGTAAAATTAAAAACTCTTATCATAATAAACTATTTTACAGTATTCCAAGATATTTAAAAATTACTGTTACTTATTTATAAAAATAAATCTTTATAAAATACCATTAAAAACTCCATATGCAATAATGTTTAACACTAGTTTTCATTCTGAATTCAGCTCTTACGTTTTCTAAAACATTTTTGGAGAATTTTTATATTATTAACAATACAGAAATTTGTCGTTATTATATATAAATAATAATAATAATAAGTTTGAAAATAAATATTCATGTGTGAAATTTTTGGACTTGTTAACATACAAGAAATGAAGAAGTATGACTTGGAATCCGTCCTTATTTCTGATGTAGGGATTTTGAGACAGTCATAATAACTTTTCATTAATTTGTTTTGATCTACTTCTTTCCTATGATTTCTATTTGATTAATACCCGAAATACATACACTTTTACACATAAAATTTTAAAAGTAATTTAATTACTAGGTGAAAGCTTATCAAATATAATGGGTAAAAAAAAAAAATACCTTGTTTTCCACATTATTTTTTAATGACTTGTAAGATGTGCGACACACATTTAAAAAACTTTTCATTTTATTTTAACAGATTATAATAAAATTAACTTCATAGAGTAAATGTATATTTTGAAGAAATTATTAGGATAATATAAACTACTAATACTGAATGAAGTAAGTCATCTCAAAAATACAAACACAAAAATGAACATTGAAAATAAACAGGGAAAAACGTTAAGTAAGTACTTAATAGCACTGAGTTTTAAAGTTATTTTGCATTCTAATAATCTTAGTAATCCGTAAATTACGTCGTCAATTTTTTGTCCTTTGTAAAGTATAGGCATACGAATCCCTGGGACCCAACGACTAGGAACCTGATTATCACAGGGGCATATGCACCGGGCCCATATTTTCAAGGGGGTTGGGTGGATGCATTTTCTCCACTCTCTGAAAATATAAATTAATGCAAATTTCCACTCATATTTTATTTTTATTTTTTTTTAATGAATTTTTAGCATCCGTGTAAGCTAAACTATTTTAGTGTCCTTCACTAACGACAATGAAATGTAATGTAAACTTCCAAATTCCGACAGCGGATATTACATCAGACATGTTTCATTCAGTCCCTTAGTTTTAGAGTTTTTCTTACTCTAAACAGCATATACTGCAAAAAAGTTTACCTTCCCACAATTTTTAATGCATTTTTACAGGTGTCTACAATATATTATTAGGTAACTTTCAATACAAAAAAGTATAAAGCTACCTATTGCAGCCGTTCGGAGGAAAGCAGTTCCGGAAAATTTCGATATATTTTCACCGATCATGACCCCCAGACCACCCTCCGTTCAAATGTTGATTTATATATATATATCTGACCTATGTCATACGATAACGCCCGTATTTATGAATCGATTTTGATTAAACTAATTGTGTGTATTAAGCTAACCAATGTCTCGACCGAGTTCGTTGGCCAGCTTGGTCCGCCATTTTGTTTCAAGATGGCGGCCATTTAAAACTAAAATAAATATACAAAAAAATTAAAAATTAAAATTTATTTTTTAATTACGTTTTAGGCCTTGATACGAGGTTTCCAGAGCATTTTTTGGTTTACCTCTATCTTAAAAAATGGCTGAGATAGAGCAGTTTGAAATTCTAGGGTGGCTGACATTTTGAAACAAAACAGCGCGAACAAAACAGCACATTAACGCGATTACTCGCAAATTATTTTCTTTCATTGTTGTAATAATTTTCCCAATCATACGCATAAAACTATATATTCATATCCGTTAGCGCCAAAATTGGCGACGTTGGCGACCAAAATAAGTCTTTATAAATGAAGCCAATTTGGCTATTGCTCAATAATTTGGCGAAATTCTTATTAAAATTCAGTATTAACGAATCTTTTGTAAACGTTTCTTTGCATTTTAACTTGCTGTTTTCGTGTAACATTAGCTAAAATTTTAAAACGAAGATATAGGAAAGCTACCTTATCCTCCCGGTACAGGCCGGAAGGACTTTTTTTTTTCATAAAACTGTGGTTTGAATTTTAAACTGCACATGAAGCTTTATGATGCCATCTTTATAATGCAATTTTCTTGAGAAGTAGTACATGATCACACATATGATGTTAGCTACATGACCTGTGTGCCCGGGTCCCACATAGAGTTGATCAGGCCCTGCCAACGACGTGGATTGCAGGTTAATAAGTAAATGCTTCTGTCATGATCTTAATTTTTTTTTTTCTAGGCAGATTAATGTAATAAATTTACGGATCCTAATCAAACATATAATTTTATTTCGCTGAAGTGACTTTTCAGATTCTTGAACAGCATAAATTTTCATGATTGAAAATTCATTCCAAACATAATTGAGATGTTTGTCGGTTATAAGCCACCCCACACACACACTGTCTAATTCATCACTGCAACTATATGCAAATGCGGAATTTTTTTTAATTTTTTTTATTTACCTGCATAAAGCTTTCATAAGACGGCTCATTAGGCTCTGGCGGGCATACCATACAATCTAATGCAGCCTACAGAATAGAAGAAAAACAATTAATATTCAAGTCAGTATAGCCTCATTTAATTTTAAATTACATGATTGAAACAATTAGTTTTTTTTCTTTTAACACCAATCAAATCTACCTGGACGAAATCATAAAAAGCGTTCTAAAATTAAAAAATCGCTCAAGTGCGAGTATAACTCGCGCTCAAAGGGTTCTGTTACATTGCATTTATTAATTAATAAATTCCTACTACTCCTAATTTTTTAAAATAATTTTAGTTTCAGAAGATTCGGAAATAAAAGGAGGGGGGGATATTTTTCCAATACTTTCGACGTTATCTCTGAAAATATAATACCTACAATTATTATTATTATTATTTATTTTATTTTATTTATTTTTATTTATTTATTTATTTATTTATTTATTTATTTATTTTTTGAGTTCGATGTTACGAGATTTTTTGAACGATACCCTACATGATACATAAAAATAATTTTTTTCAAGTAACTTAATTAATATCTCGGCTAATTACCGACAATTTTTTTAAAATCATTATCAAATACCCTTCGATGATTCTGCGTCGATAGATACCTCGAGCGCCCGTCAACTCTCCCGCTGACCGCCCGAAAAGTAAAGTTTGTGTGTAACGGAAAAATGCGTTATCCTCAGAAACTATGTTACCTAGTAAAATCTCGAAAGTTTTCTTACACGGTTTAAATAAACTTCTATTACCCTTAATCTTTTTATAATTGTTGTTTCAGTAGATTCGGAAATAGAGCGGGGGGGGGGGGCATATTTTTGCAGTGCATTTTCGACGATATCTCTGAAAATATGATACCTAAAATTTAAACAAATATATTTTTGAGTTCGGTATTACGAGATCCTTCACACAATATCCCACACTATATACAAAAATAAAACTTTTTTTTCAAGTAACTTAATTAGCCCCCTAAATTGTTCCTAAACATATTTGTGAAAGGCTAATAAACTGAAAATATGTGGGTAGAAAGACTTTATAACTTTCCCAAGTTAGAACTTTCCACGTCCCATACACTGCAAAAAATAATTGTTGATTTTACAGTATAAAACTGGCACCCCAGCTGCCAGTAATATACCTTAAAATTAACAGTATTAAACAGTAAAATAAACAGTAATACGCTGCCGCGCCAGCAGTAATACGCTACCGCGCAAAACAGTAAAATAAACAGTAATACGCTGCCGCGCCAGCAGTAATACGCTACCGCGCATGCGCGGTAGCGTATTACTGCTGGCGCGGCAGCGTATTACTGTTTATTTTACTGTTTAATACTGTTAATTTTAAGGTACAATACTGGCAGCTGGGGTGCCAGTTTTATACTGTAAAATCAACAATTATTTTTTGCAGTGTAGTTTACGAGAAAAATGGCTCGGACAGACGGATAGACAGACACGGGAGGGATCTTATAATGCTTCCGTTTTTACTTTTTAATTACGGAACCCTAAAAAGAACGAAAAAGCATGCATCAAGCATAGATTATGTAACACTTTCCAACACTTCCGATATACTTTTACAAATCTTTAACGTTTAATAAGGTGAAATATTATGTCAAACTAAACAAGGGATGACAGCCCCGGGAGCCCAACTTTTGTCTAACTAAACAATTTGGATAAAGCATAACACATTTGAAAACCCAATTTCAGGAATTACTAACAATATTCGGAAAATATCCGAATTCTTTTGTGCAGCCCTGTATATGATAGATTTGTATGTATATTACATAGAGTGCTAAAATTTAGTGCAGTTGAAAATTTCCCTTCAGCCATTTCTCTCAATAAACGGAAATGTGCTCGAGATTTTGTTGTTGTGCTGCCTTGTATATGATCTATAAAATTTATACACACCAAGTAATAGGTGAAAAATTAGTTAAATGTAAAAACGCGCACCGCAACAAAAAACGCATTTCTAAGAATTATTGTTAACAGACAGTACTTTTACCGAATTATTTTGTGTGTCCCTGTAAATGAACGATAGATGCCATGCACAGAGTATTCTATAGTAAGCCCTTATGTTATGCAACTCAGTGATATATATAAATTTCAATATGTTTGAAATGGTGAAACATTATTAGAATCAACCGCAAACGATTTTTCCCCCAAGACCGTAATATAAGGGAATTCTTTTGAGTGTCTGTGTAAAGAGACTGTAAGTGCTATACGAACCATATTCTACAGTAAGCCTCTTGTAGTGCACCTCAATGATATATATCAATTACGATGTGTTTGAAATAGTATAACATCATTAAAATAATCCGCAAATGATTTTTCACCATAGACCATAATGTAACAAAATTCTTTGAGTGTCCTTGTTGTAAAGTAACTATAAGCGCGACACACTTCATTTTCAATACGGAACATGCCATAGTGAACATCAGTAACATATATCAATTGCTTGACAATTCGAGTATATTTACGCGAGTGCATGGACAGACAAACCGAATTCATAAACACTTTTGAACTATGTTGGAAAGTGTTAAAAGAAAAACACTGAATCTGAAAATCAAGTATTCATGCATAGTGCTGCTATCTGTTGAGAATAAATATAGATTTTTATTCCTAAATTTGATCAAACTAGTGTCTGCAATATATTAAAATTAGGAAATGTCTGTTTTTATTAAAAGAAGAGCAGCAAATAAATTTTACAACCTATAATTGAATGCAAAAAAAAAATTTGGGGGGGGGGGGGGGGATCATACACTGTAAAAAATGACCAATGTTTCTTATTTTATGAAAATATACCACGAACGAATATTTAATATAATCTTCTGAGTTATCCGAAAAGCGTCTTCCATTGTCTTTTGAATCCCCAGAAACCAATACATTTCCAAAATTTAAAGAATTATTTATAAAAACAAAGTATTTTTCGCTGCCCGTATTTTTCAGAAACGTTTCCGAATAGTTTTTATAGTGTATTAATCAGTTACCTCAGCCTGGAATACCTGTTTTTCGAATGTCATCAATTCTTAAGTAAACGTTTTCAGCTGCATAAGTTAATTTATACATGAAAATGTAAAGAAATAATCTTAATTTTAATGTTAATGTTGACGCTGTTATTTTGCATGTTTGTCTGTTAAACATATTTGTTGAACATGAAAATGTTTATTTGAGAATTGATAGCATCGGAAAAAAACTATATCCCAGGCTTAGAAAACTGATTAATACAGTTTAAAAGCTACTCGTAAACGTTTCGAAAATTACGGAGAAATTTTGTTTTTATAAATGATTCTTTAAATTTCGAAATGCCATTGATATCTAAGGTTTCTAAAGATAAAGAAACACTTTTCAGAATCATGGTTAACAAGGATGAGTTTATATTATAAATTTATTCGTGATTATATTATATTTTCGTAGATTAAGAAACATTTGTCATTTTTTACAGTGTATCTAAATAATAGATAAATCTTTTCGTACAATTTTAGACTTTATTTTAGAACAGATAATTTTATTTGACTACATTATGAAATGTTATTTTATGAAAACGTTCAAGAATGTTTAATAAACAAATTTAATTTCAAAAATCCTTCTAAAGATAATAGTTTAAGCCAAAAGTAATTTATTACCTGCCCTGAAACTCCAGGACACATTTTGACGCAGATTGATTTCAAATAAACTTTCATCACGTCATCTTGTAAATTCAACAGCTCGCAACATCCACTTTTCGTAGAATTTTAGACTCGTTATTTTAGAACAGATAATTTTATTTAACTACTTTATGGAATGTTATTTTAAGAAAACGTTCAAGAATGTTTAATACAAATTGAATTTCAAAAATCCTTCTAAAGATAATAGTTTAAGCCAAAAGTAATTTATTACCTGCCCTGAAACTCCAGGACACATTTTGACGCAGATTGATTTCAAATAAACTTTCATCACGTCATCTTGTAAATTCAACAGCTCGCAACATCCACTTTTCGTAGAATTTTAGACTCGTTATTTTAGAACAGATAATTTTATTTAACTACTTTATGGAATGTTATTTTAAGAAAACGTTCAAGAATGTTTAATACAAATTGAATTTCAAAAATCCTTCTAAAGATAATAGTTTAAGCCAAAAGTAATTTATTACCTGCCCTGAAACTCCAGGACACATTTTGACGCAGATTGATTTCAAATAAACTTTCATCACGTCATCTTGTAAATTCAACAGCTCGCAACATCCACTCCGCAGACCGAATCTAAACATAAAAAAAAATTTCACTTAAAATTAGCTTGGGAAATAGATTAATGGTAATGAAAAATTCGTTATTATACGGATCATTAAATAGAGTCATAGCAAAATCATAGCTGATTCATAGTAAAAATTAGTCCTTATTTATAAGGACTAATTAAATTAAATAATTATAGACTAATTATAAAAATTTTGTACATGAGTCAATGGGGAAGTTGCACTCATTCTAGATTATGCCTTCTTTTATGTTTAATTGATGAAGATGACTTTACATTCCTCAAAACTTAACTCGGAAATGCAAAAATAATTAAACTCCGCTAAAAGCAAAACAAAACCACGTGATCTGAAAACGCGACGGGATTGGTTTGACGTCACTACATTTGAAACGCGGATTCTGCTTAGAGTCGAATGCATGCGGAGGCTGTTTTGCATTACTTTCTATTTATTATAAACGTATTTTAAACACGCATTTACACAAAAATAAAAACAAAAATTAAACTCAAAAGATTATTTTAACATATCTAAATATAATGCACTATTTATTTATACATTTGCATTAATTTTTATTTAGAAAAGTGATGAAGTTGGTCGGATTCGAAAAATGCAAAATTATGTGTTTCGGATTTTTTGTTCCTTCAAATTTACTTTTAGGGCAGAAAAACCGCATTTCATGTGGGTAAAAATACAGGAAACTAAAGCTAAAAGGCACGTATATCTTTTACTTACTCTTATTTATTTAAACGAAAAAAAGAATGATAGTTTTATTACGAAAGAAATCGTAAGTAAAATCGCATTTATATAGTTCTAGAAATGCATTATTTTCTTAATTCATTTTAATGCTTAATAATTCGTTTTGGTATGAATATAATTTCGTTATGCAGGTTATATTAAGGATAAAAATGTACTCAAATTAATTATGAGAAAACGAAATTTTGAGCAATAATGCAGAAAACAAAAACAAAATATCTTTATTTAATACTGATTTATTGAATAAAAACATTAAATTAACTACTGACAATAATAATTGTGTATTCACCGATCAGAAAAACAATTACTGCAACATACGTGAGTAAATTTATCACTATTGTCTTTTATTTTCTCTTTTTATGTGCTTCCTTAAAAATAAGCATTAAAGTAAAAATACACTGCTCAAAACAATTAAAGGATATTTGAAGTTTTATATAAAATAAAGATATAAACGAAATTTTTTTTGCCGAAAATAGAAGAAGAGAATCACAAATGCAAATTTTTCTGGTTTTCAAACTGTGGAGTATGCAAATTTTGAGTTCGACGTCAAAAACGTCGCTTCAGCGGCAGCGAATGAAATTTGACTTTCAACTGGATAAAAGAGAATGAAGACAAGGATGATCGGCATTCAGTGATTGCTTTATTTCGATGAGTACGATGTCTCAGCGAAGTCATTTGACAGATTCAGAAGCTTGGAGAATTGTTGGTAGGTTAGAAGGGGGCCAAACTCAAGCCGAAGTAGCGCAAGCCATTGGAGTGTCACAAAGTGTCATTTCCAGGATCTGGAACCGTTTTTTGGAGAGTGGATGTGCAGGCCGAAGACCAGGGCAAGGTCGTAGACGGGCAACAACGCCCAATGAAGATCGGTATTTAGCGTTAACAGCTCGGATACACCGAAACATGAACGCTACTCTTCTCCAACAACACCTTCGCTCGGATACAGGCACCACGATTTCAACTCAGACTGTCCGAAACCGGCTCCATCTCCATGCTGTAGGTCTGTATGCTCGCCGACCGATGGTATGTGTTAGATTAACATCAAGGCATCGTCGCGACCGCAGGGAGTGGGCAACCGAGCATGTCAACTGGAGGAGAAATGAATGGAGCAATATTCTGTTTTCTGACGAGTCCCGTTTTTCTGTGCATCCGGATAATAGGGGTATTTTCATCTGGAGGGACCGTGGCAGTAGGAATAATCCTGCGTTCGTGCACGAAAGTGTCAGATTTGGCGGTGGAGGAGTGTTGGTGTATGGTGGCATTTCCATTGACGGGCGCACTGACCTCTACATCATTCGAGATGGAGCTCTGACTGGTCGCCGATATAGGGATGAGATCCTCAGACCTATTGTAGTCCCTTACGCTGCAGCAATCGGAGATAACTTCATTTTAATGGACGATAACTGCAGGCCACATCGTGCAAACCTGGTGGAGGATTTCCTTTTCGAGGAAGGAATCGTTCGAATGGAATGGCCAGCGTGTTCTCCAGACATGAATCCAATGGAGCATGTTTGGGACGCTCTAGGAAGACGAGTTTCTGGCCGCCAACAACCCCCACAAACTCTCCAAGAACTGGAAAGAGCTCTTCTGGGAGAGTGGGGCAGAATACCCCAACTCGTCATTAATAGCCTCATTGAGTCCATGCCTCAAAGGTGTTCAACGTTGCTGGCCGCCCGTGGAAACCATACCCCCTACTGAAAATGATTTTCTTTGAAGAAAACACCTTTTCTTATTCTTTTTTTCTCATATGCACAAATTGTGTTTTTTTCCTTTTGTACACAAATGCGCAATAAAATGCATTTTTTTCTGCCAAACATGTGTAATTTATTCTCATATAACCTACTATGTCTGTCGACCATGTATCAATCAGCTAAAAAGTTTCCCAGATACAAAATCCACCTAAAACTGCAATATCCTTTAATTGTTTTGAGCAGTGTACATTTTTTAAATACACATCTTTTAAAAGCATCCAATGTTTATCTTTATACTCACGCCTCATTTTATGATTGTAATTCATGATTCTTCCAAAAAAAATGTCCAATATAATGCTATAATTTGGCGTGGCCACGGCCACCGAACCCGATCATGGCAAATTCGCCACTTTTTTTTTTTTTTTTTTTTTTTTTTTTTTTTTTTTTTTTTTACGTCTGGTAGAAAAAATTTTGCTAGTAAATTTATTAAAATAAATGTATAATGTTTGCTTTATTTCTGTTTTAAGGTATGGAAAGAGGACAGAAAAAGTAAAATAAAATAATTATTTAAACTATCTTTTTAGGATTTCTAAATTGATTTCTCAACGTATAATCATAATTCAATTAATATGAAACTTTTAATTTATAATAACGTATTTTTTTAAATATATTACACTCTATAGTTTTTATTTATTATTTTCTACTTTTTAGTATGTAAAATAGTTGCAGCTTCACACCCATTCAGCCTTTTCTTTTGGCGACCGTGGTTTAATGCATAATAAATCCACTGTTGTTGAATGTCGCATACAATTGTAACGACAAAGAATATTTTTCGATTTATCAACTGTGATGAGCTGACGGAAAAACGCGTCAAAATTAATGTATTAATTTATAATTAAGTTCTAAAAATAATAAAATGTTGCACTGTCATCGGAAACACATCTTTGCACATAATTTTTATATTTCTTAACTTATCAGAAAGTGAGTAAACAACCGATAACAAGATTCCATCCTTATATATACAAAAACCAAGTTGAGTTAAATAAAAAAGTGTAAAAATAATTTAATTACTGTTTTATTATTATTTGCTTACGTATAATTTTTGAATGGATGCAGTATACTTTTTGTTTGTTTGAAATATAGTTTCTCAGAATGTCCTATTTTAGATTAATCAGGATCTAAAATTTTTGTATCAGTCTTTTCTTCAATGCTCTAGTTTTCGTAAAAAATAAAAATAATTAAAATATTTGAATATCTTGTTAAAGAAAGCAGTATCTTAATTTTGAAAATAAGCATTATACTGTACAAAGCTTTTTTTAAAAACAGCAAGATGTGCTAAGAATTTGAATACGTTGTTAAAGTAGAGCCCACTCTTTTGAAAACATCCATTTCATTACACGTAAACTTTTCATAGTGACATATAAATAAATTATATTATCATTCATAAATATAACATATATTATCATTCAAGGTTCATTTCTTGTTTGAACAATGCATTAGTATCATAAGAGAAGGGCATTATGTTAAGAGATATTATGCTATAATATCACAAAATTTATAAACAAGAACCTGAATGTAACAGTTATTTCAAATTCACAAAATTATAATTAGTTTTTTCACAAATATAAAATACTTCACACAATTTCATAAAAACAGGACCCTGCCTATGAGAAAAGTCTGGATAGACACCTGGAAACATTTTTTGAAAAATTATTAAACTTTTCCCGTGTATATTTATATATAAATTCTGTAAGGCTGTCTTAAAGCTACCTCAGCACATTTCGCTCTTTCTAATAAGTTTAACTGTTTTCAAAGATTCAAAACAGTTTATTTAACAATTGAAGAGATAAAACATTATAGTGAAACCAAGCCAAATTCTTAATTCAAATATAAAATATAAATACAAAAAATCCCTGACGGCTCGGCCTACAGGCACAGGTATATTTCGAAGACGCAGACCGTGGGGTGCCTGTTTGTCGGGAATTGCTACTTCGAAACCAAACTTGTTTGCAGGCGAAGCCAGCAAGGATTTTTTTTTTTTTTTTTTTTTTTTTTTTTTTTTTTTTTTTTGCTATAAGAGTTGGTCCTATAAAAAACATGCCAATATAAAAGTTTTAGATAATATTAAGAGGATTTATAATAAATTTAAGTGGATTTGAAATCTTGGGAATGGACGAAGTTCTGATTTTTTTTCTTCTAAAACCCCCTTCCCTCCCCACCCCCCCTTAAGGCAATTTTTAATTATATCAAAAATCTGTCATACATAAATTTTTGCCCCTGTTCCTAGAAGTAATAATAACTTTAAACGGATTCGATACGTATCATAATTAAGAAATTATGTTTTTTTTTCTGTTTTCACAAAAAGCCCCCCCATTCCCCCCCCCCCCCTTGGTTCGATTTTGCCCATTAACAAACTTGACCGAGATTTTATGCCCCTTAATTTTATGTATCCGTTTCGAAAAGATGCGGGAGTTGGAACCGCCTACTTCGAAAAATAACTTGTTTGCAGGCGGAGCCGGCAGGGATTTTTTTGTTTTTAATTTTTTTTTGCTATAACGGTTGGTCCTATAAAAAACTTGTCAATATAAAAGTTTTAGATAATACTAAGAGGATTAATAATAAATTTACGCGGATTTGATGTCTTGTGAATTGACGAAGCTATGATTTTTTTTCTTCTAAAACCCCCCTTCCCCCCCCCCCCCTTGGGGCCATTTTTAATTATATCAAAAATCTGTCATACATAAATTTTCGGCCCTTTTCCTAAAAGTAATAATAACTTTAAACGGATTCGATACGTATCATAATTAAGAAATTATGTTTTTTTTTCTGTTTTCACAAAAAGCCCCCCATCCTCCCACCCCCCCCTTGGTTCGATTTTGCCCATTAACAAACTTGACCGAGATTTTATGCCCCTTAATTTTATGTATCCGTTTCGAAAAGATGCGGGAGTTGGAACCGCCTACTTCGAAAAATAACTTGTTTGCAGGCGGAGCCGGCAGGAATTTTTTTGTTTTTAATTTTTTTTTGCTATAACGGTTGGTCCTATAAAAAACTTGTCAATATAAAAGTTTTAGATAATACTAAGAGGATTAATAATAAATTTACGCGGATTTGATATCTTGTGAATTGACGAAGCTATGATTTTTTTTCTTCTAAAACCCCCCTTCCCCCCTCCCCTTGGGGCCATTTTTAATTATATCAAAAATCTGTCATACATAAATTTTCGGCCCTTTTCCTAGAAGTAATAATAACTTTAAACGGATTCAATACGTATCATAATTAAGAAATTATGTTTTTTTTTTCTGTTTTCACAAAAAGCCCCCCCATTCCCCCCCCCCCCCTTGGTTCGATTTTGCCCATTAACAAACTTGACCGAGATTTTATGCCCCTTAATTTTATGTATCCGTTTCGAAAAGATGCGGGAGTTGGAACCGCCTACTTCGAAAAATAACTTGTTTGCAGGCGGAGCCGGCAGGGATTTTTTTGTTTTTAATTTTTTTTTGCTATAACGGTTGGTCCTATAAAAAACTTGTCAATATAAAAGTTTTAGATAATACTAAGAGGATTAATAATAAATTTACGCGGATTTGATATCTTGTGAATTGACGAAGCTATGATTTTTTTTCTTCTAAAACCCCCCTTCCCCCCTCCCCTTGGGGCCATTTTTAATTATATCAAAAATCTGTCATACATAAATTTTCGGCCCTTTTCCTAGAAGTAATAATAACTTTAAACGGATTCAATACGTATCATAATTAAGAAATTATGTTTTTTTTTTCTGTTTTCACAAAAAGCCCCCCCATTCCCCCCCCCCCCTGGTTCGATTTTGCCCATTAACAAACTTGACCGAGATTTTATGCCCCTTAATTTTATGTATCCGTTTCGAAAAGATGCGGGAGTTGGAACCGCCTACTTCGAAAAATAACTTGTTTGCAGGCGGAGCCGGCAGGGATTTTTTTGTTTTTAATTTTTTTTTGCTATAACGGTTGGTCCTATAAAAAACTTGTCAATATAAAAGTTTTAGATAATACTAAGAGGATTAATAATAAATTTACGCGGATTTGATATCTTGTGAATTGACGAAGCTATGATTTTTTTTCTTCTAAAACCCCCCTTCCCCAACCCCCACCCCCCCCCCTTGGGGCCATTTTTAATTATATCAAAAATCTGTCATACATAAATTTTCGGCCCTTTTCCTAGAAGTAATAATAACTTTAAACGGATTCGATACGTATCATAATTAAGAAATTATGTTTTTTTTTTCTGTTTTCACAAAAAGCCCCCCCATTCCCCCCCCCCCCTTGGTTCGATTTTGCCCATTAACAAACTTGACCGAGATTTTATGCCCCTTAATTTTATGTATCCGTTTCGAAAAGATGCGGGAGTTGGAACCGCCTACTTCGAAAAATAACTTGTTTGCAGGCGGAGCCGGCAGGGATTTTTTTGTTTTTAATTTTTTTTTGCTATAACGGTTGGTCCTATAAAAAACTTGTCAATATAAAAGTTTTAGATAATACTAAGAGGATTAATAATAAATTTACGCGGATTTGATATCTTGTGAATTGACGAAGCTATGATTTTTTTTCTTCTAAAACCCCCCTTCCCCCCTCCCCTTGGGGCCATTTTTAATTATATCAAAAATCTGTCATACATAAATTTTCGGCCCTTTTCCTAGAAGTAATAATAACTTTAAACGGATTCGATACATATCATAATTAAGAAATTATGTTTTTTTCTGTTTTCACAAAAAGCCCCCCCTCCTTGGTTCGATTTTGCCCATTAACAAACTTGACCGAGATTTTATGACCCTTGATTTTATGTATCAGTTTGGAAGAGATTTATGCAGAATTTTTCCAGTTATCGTGGTCAGAAAAAAGTGACATAGATAGATAGATAGATATATATATAAAGTTTTGAACTGGGGGTGGTTTTGGGTTCTGGGAGTCATGATCGGCGTAGATCTGCAAAAATTTTTCAAAATTTCCAACTTAGGTGAGAATGTAATAGGTAGTATTTCTTACGAAATCTACCTAAAACCTTTTTATAAGTTGATTCCACCCTCCCTAATGAAATAAATTCTATTTGTACCAGTTCATTTTATATTGCGCAATATTAATACAAAAAATAAATAAATAAATTATTCTATAAAATATAATATTGTAATACGAATATAAACTGGAACCGATACTTTATTTCTACATCGAGATCTGGAAATAAAAATTCTTAGAAACGCGATGGAATAAAAATCTCACCTGGAATTCACAGTATTATTTATTCATTACAGCAATTTACAATACTTTTAATTTGTTATACTAATCATTTTTAAGAAAAGAAATAAATCATTCAGCGTAAAGCAAGCCATCACCCATAGAAAATAGCAGGGAGAAATACAGCGAGGGTTTGTTTACATGTGTAGTGACGTCAAAACGGCTTTTATCACGTGACGTGGCTTTTTCCCGCCACGACAAAAACTGCGTTTTAAAAGTTAATTTAATGAATTATACAAGTTTCCTATATAGGTAAAAATGGTATCAAAATGTTCGTATTTTTACACTCTATCAGATGCAAGTTAAATTGAAAAACCTGCAATTTCTCCATTGATAAAAGTCCATCTAACATCATAATTTAATTATGTATAAAAAATTCACTCCATTTTCACATACAATTAAATAATTTATAATTTCTTTTTTTTAATGTTTTGTGTAACTTGAGTAGTTTTTAGGGTTTCGTTCATCTCACGAAACCCTATTCGTTCCCCTTCTCTCTCTGTTCGTCACAGAGCCAGTTCTCAGAAACTGTATAACTTACAGACTTGAAATTTTGTGTACTTACAGCTGAATAGCTACTGTCACGCTGAAAATCATAAAATTTTGAAAAAATCGTATTATTTTAATATAGAGAGATAAAAACCAAAATTTCTAACAGTCTTTTCCGATTAAATGTAAACATTTTTCGTTATAGCAGTTACCAACAATTAAAAATCCACAATAAAATGCTTTCTACAATAATTAATTTTCTACTGAAAGATAAAAAAATAGCTACCATTTTTAGCTATTTTCTGATCTTCTCGTAAGGTCATCAGATTTCAAGAGAGAAAACAAAGTAAGTCTGTGAAAAATATCATCCCAATATCTCCATTATTGCCATAGTTATGAACGGTTGGTTGTTTGGTTGATTTTATGACGGCCGATTATCTACACGAGGGATATAGGCTCTAGGGGAAAGTGCCCTCCGTGGGGGTCTTTCAAAGGATTTACGACAGGATTTAGACCCGTATTTACGACAACGTTCGAAGAAAACCACGGAAAACTCCGAACGGTTAGGTCGACAAGCGCGACAGGGGTTTGAGTACCCAACACACCCTGATTTCCTATAGAAACATTGTTTGTCTTCATATGTATTATCTCGACCCCTAAACGTTTGCACTAATTATTTCTAGACGCCCTATGTACATGCATTTTAAAACAACTTGGAAACAATAAGAACAAACAAAACGTACTCGGCAAGCGCTCCCGTCGAAGCGGACATGATGCTAATCAGTTCCAAGGTGTTGTACGGTGCTCCCATCGTCATCATGACTTTCTTGAAGGACTGGAACTGATATATTTGTCCGAGAGCGTTAAACTGGTAAGACTGGATAAAAAAGAGAGAGAAAAACATACATCACGAATCTGAATGAACGAATTATTGCTCATTAAAACAGGTATTCAATTATTAATATTTATTCTTCATATTACCAATTTTTACACTCAGACATTACTTTTGGGGAATGAAAAGCAGTTCATCGCAACTCGGGTAAGCGGATACATTTAGTAATTGCTCCAGATTACACAACTCTCTGTTGACTGTCGGGACTGAAGGATCTGGATAGCTAGGCTTACCCGAGTTGCGATGAGCTGCTTTTCATTCCAAAACAGTAATGTCTGATGTGAGTGTAAAAATTGGTAATATGAAGAATGAATATTGAACTATTGCTCTTTCAGCAATATCCGTAATGTTGAAACTCAGTATGACACATTTAAAATTGTTCTAGCAAGTTCAAATGTGAGATAAATTTTATTAATCTAATAGATAATCGAAGACTTGAGATTGAGGAAAAGTGAAGTGAACGGTTTTTGTTGTAAATTTTATTGATTAATTTTCTTCTAGGTAGCATATGTCTGCAAATCTTAACAGGAATCTAGAGAATAGAATCTCATCTCTAGAATCTTAATAAGTGGTACTAAACTCTCTCAGAAAAATTTATTAAAATGTAATTATTTAACTATTAAAAATTATTAATATCATTTAAGTTATTAAATAATGCGTTGAAAGGTATGTCTCCAATGTTAATTAGAATCTTAGTTTTTCAGCTTTACCTTATGATACATTACTTCATAACATTCATAAAATTAAAATAATTTTTGAGAAAAAAAATGTGTCATAACATCTTTTTCTACTCAAGTCTTCAATTTTAAAAAAAAATCATATTTAACAAACTCAAAACTTGTTCTATTTCATTTCACACACCATTTTTCGCGGGGTTGAAAATAGATCTTATCTAATTTCGAATCCCGACTCCTGACAACGGCTTTTCCGACTAAATCAAACAAAGTTTGATTTATTTTCTATTCGTGCATAGTGAAATACTTCAGTGGCGCATCCTTGATCCAGATTTTCTTAAATCAGAAACACAATGTTGTTCTCCTTTTTTTAAAATAAATATTAAAAAATATATGTCATCCATATTTCCATTAAAGTTTCAGATATAAATAACTGAGCCGTTTTTGTTACATAATAAATATACGTTTTTATGATTAATAGCTATATCTTAAAGTTGTGCTAAATATTTATATAAACTTTAACTTTTGTCTAAGTTATATAAAATATAAATTACTTATTAGAGAAATAAAATTCGAAGTACTTATTTAATAGCTTAATTTGAATACCTGAAAATTATCACAATGACTGTACTCAGAATAACGTGGTTTTAATGTTGCAACAGTGATTGTGAACCATCTGATGGAAATGGAGATTTTAACAACATTATGGTATCTTTTTAAAAATATTCATCAATATATCCTTCACACTCTTTTGGGATGTTTTATTTTATTTTTATTTATTTAATTGAAATTGGTTGGTTTGTGAGGGGTTTTCTTTCGACCTTTTTTACTTACCCATCATACGTAGTATAGGGTAAGTCTTGTAATCGTTTTGAAAATCGAAAAAAAAATTTGACGGATTTACACGTTTCAGACACTGGAGATTCCGAAAAACATATTTTTAGAAAAAAATTTTGCCGTCCGTCTGTGTGTCTGTGTGTCTGTAAACGCTCTATCTCCCGAAAAAATTGAGATAGAGACTTGCAATTTGGTATGTACTTAGTATGTAATAATGGGAAGAAGCCTATTTCATTTCAATAACCTCGATTAACCGGAACTATTTTTTTCGGACTCTCGAAATATTCGTTCTGATAAAAGGTATATAAAAATTTTCGAAATTGTTTATTTTAAGAAATGAATATAAAAGACAATAAAAAAACATAAATTTTGCATAAAGCATGAAGTTGATCGGATAATTAGTTGCCGAGATATTTGGAATCCTATTTTCCACACTCTTCGATTTTTCATGACCCTGTATTTTATCCAAATTTCACTTTAAAGATATATTTTAATTCGAAATTTGACGCTTAATCAGATGCAATAAACCGCTAGTTAATAGGATTATTATTTTTGGAGTTATAAGGAAAAACCTCTTTCAAGCAATTCAGTAATCGAGCCTTTAAAGTTTATGACGTCATCAAGCCACGATTTTATTTGAATTGCAATGCATTTTATAAGTAGTTTACACATTTTTATTTTAATATTTTACATTATGCATATCCATGATGGGTAAGTATTACGGTGGCCCCCAACGACTAGTTTCTTTAGTTAAGCGAAAGTTTAAAAGTCTTAAAACATCGAATTTTTATTTTTTATGTTAAATGATAACAACTTTATTCTGAACATTTTGGTCGGAAATTTATGTTTATTTGCTATTTTGTAAAGAAAAAAAGAGAAAGGAAGAAAAAAAGAAAAGAAAAAAAAAAGAAAGAAAGAAAGGCACACAAAGAATACACGCATTTCCATACATTTTTCTTTAATTGAAAAATTTTTAAGTACTTTTATCTCAGAACACTAATTGTGATACATGATACTGCACGCAGAATTTCTTGATGTTATAAGTTTCTTTTACAGAGAAATATGACTTTTACAGAAAATGTTTCACTTTAAAGAAATAGTAACTTTATGATGTATCGACTACTTTGATCATAAGAGTAGGCGAGGTTTTGATTGTGAACGTATTTTTTGTCCACTAATTGTCAATGTGCGTAAAAGTGATCAAGGCTTTCTTTAACTTTCGATGTATGAGTGTGAAAACCTCGGAAATTGTGAGCTTTTGCTTTGTATCGATATTTATGCAAATTTCTGCGTCTGGTCAATCGATGTGTTAGTATTTAAGCATTGGCATGCGTTAGGAAAGTGGAACTTGGGTCGAGTTTCTCCTCCCTGTGAGTCGATGTTAGATCCGATTATTGTGCTCAACTATCCGAAGCTGAGAAAAAAAGAGTAGCAGTTGGTAAGGGTATATTACGTTATTTCCTGCTAATTGAAATAAAGTTAATTCGGTGCTCACGGAGCGCCATTTTCAGTAGTAGCCTAGGCGGACATCTTGCCATCGGAGTTCGACTAGCTTGCATAGTGGATAGTTGGATTTTACTGAAAGTATCTTGACTTGCTGCCTTGTCCAGAGTTGTAAGTGACACTTCGAGTTATTTCTAATTAATACTTGAAGTTGTATTTTGCTGAGTGAAGTTTCGTGGGATCTAATTTCTTTTGACCTAAGGAAAATTAGTGGAGTTCTTTCTCAAAATCCCTGCCCACTTAAGTTTTTAATAAACTTGACTTTGAATTTTACACGTCTTGTGCTCTCTTACGACTGACTAGCATTGTTCACTGTCACTAACAGCGACTTGGCTATTACAACTTTAAACCAGTAGTTTGCAAGCCAAAAGATATCAGAACAAAAGATCTGGCTAAAAAATACAAAGAAGTGACAGACTAACCAAGCCCCTAATGGCTGCAGATACAGTAATGGAGGGAACCAACGCAGACGTGGGGAAGGAAATCTTGTCGCCAATCTAAATCCAATCAGGAAGCCAATTTAAAAGTACCAACCTTCGGATCTTTAAAATTAATAGGATTGAACGGAGATGTTTTTAACTCCCAAAAGCGATTTAATTTTCAAAAGTCAGAGAAACAATTCATAAAAATTAATCAGTGATTTTGTTTCAGGTTAGGAGGTTGACTTTAGTCACGCCCTCTTAAAGATAGGTTTTTGTTGTTGTTGGAGTGGTCCTGTTGGCCGACTCGGTTGTTTTATAGCCCGGTCCCGGCCCTTGGGAGGTGCTGACCATTGTTTCATAGAGGAGACGTTCACCCGTCATTGGTGAATATTTGATTTTATTACCTGATGGACATTTGACTCAATTATTGGATGAACATTTGACTTTTTACCTGATGGAAAATTTCATATCGACTGCTGATTTTATCATAATTCATATTTGTATTTGTTCCCCAGGTCTCTGAGAACTCCCATTTAATCAAGAAAAAAGGTATTGCTTATTTTCAATGAATGAATGTTTTATTGTTTTAAAATTAGGCTGTCATTTATCGACCCATCGCTACAGCCCTCCCCCCCCCCCCCCCTAAAGTCGTTACACCGCTAAGGCCCAAACCCTGTCTAAACGTACTTTTGTTCCGGCCCATTGCAATTCGATCTTAGCAGGTTTTATTCCATATTTTTATAAATTGTGTATGAAAACCTCTCCTTAGAAATTCACTATTAATAACTATTCTTGAATTGCCCTTTCAGGGGTTGGGAATCACGGCTTTAAACGTATTTAAAAAAAATCGAATTATCAATTTTTATGCATTAAATTAAAGATATTTTAGCGTTGAACGGCTTAAGGCCAAATTTGCGTTTCTGAGACACAGAGAATGAGCGTATTTGCATTTGAATAAATAAATTAATGAACGCGTATATCTGGGAATACAAATTATCATAAAAAATTCTGGTAGTTTCATGATATTCATTTGTAAATTTAAATATTAAATATTTAATTGTGTGAAGAATTTTATGTCCACGTTATAAGAACTAGTAATATCTATGAGTGCTGTCAATTTTGAGACATTTCATACAGTGATTGTAATGAAATCCTGCTTGCAGTACCATGTATCAAAATTAGTATTCAGAGATAAAGCGTTTAAAACTTTCGAATTAAAGGAAGACGTATAGAAATGTGTTTATTCTTTGTGTGAGATTTTTAAATCAAGCTAAGAAACAAATTTCTGATCAAAATGTTCAGAATAAAATTACTTTTAACATTAAAATTTAAAAAATCGATTAAAAAAACGCGTTTAAAGTACATCGGTATTGGAAAAATGTGTCCAATCATTCAATCAAAAAAGAACATTTATTTCCCTACATTAAAAAAAAAATCAAAATAAAAGACCACTCTTACGTACTTGCCGCTCACCTCATCTGCTATAAGCACTAGCTTCCTGATCGCTGCATAACGGATGATGTCCTCCATGTTTTTCGAGCTTAATATAGAGCCTACAGATAAAAAAAAAAAAAAAAAAGGAGAGATAGTGATTGTTTAAAACACAAAATCCACCGAACTACACTGAAAAAATAAAAACAAATTGTTGATTTTACAGTATAATACTGGCACCCCAGCTACCAGTATTGTACCGTAATATTAACAGTAATAAGCAGTAATATACTACCTCGCATGCACGGCAGTGTATTACTGCTTATTTTGCTGTTTATTACTGTTAATTTTACGGGATAATACTGGCAGCTTGGGTGCCAGTATTATACTGTAAAATCAACACTTTTTTTTTTCAGTGTATAAACAAACCTAAAAAAAATCCAGCCAAATTTAACAATTTTCTAACTTTTATATAAACTAGGACAGGAATAAAAATCGTAACTTCTAATAAATAACTTCAAAAACTGCATTTGAGTTAAGATATTTTTTTTAAAAAAGGTGCTTGGAGTTGGTTCTCCGTGAGGATACTTAAATTCAAGAAACATCGACATATCGAATTCGAGCTACCGAACTATCGATAATTATTGCCAATACATCGATATTTTCGGAGAAAATAATAGTATTCCCTACAAGTAATAATTTACATCTTAATAACTTATAGGGAATACTATTATTTCTTGCTTTCTGATACATCAAAACAGAGCTGGAACCAGCCAATGAAATTAAATAAGGCTTTGAAGATTTTTTGACAGGGATAAGTTCTGTTCGCATATATTATAAAAAAAAAATTGGCAAAAGTATAAGACTTGACTCTACTTCCAATGAATGGATTTTATATACACTAATTAAATATTATCAAGTGGTGAATAAAAAAAAAAAAATGAGAGATAAAAAAATTGTTTAAAATTGCCAAAAATTAAACAGCTATTATTTTAACAATGTAGAATTTGACTGCTTATTATGAAAATAATAATAATAATAATAATAATAATTACACTATTTAGTTTACCATCTCGAATACTTTTGCCCCTAATGATAATAAAAACATTAACCAAAATATTTCTTTCTTGATTATTAAAGTGTTTCTTTTATAAAAGTTTTAAAAAAGCAATTTAAAGTTCTTTTATACAAAAATAAATCTTTAAAAGTTTTAAATTTACTAGAATCGTTATTTTATTTTTATTTTTTTAAGTCTCAGGTTTAGAATGGGCTTTGGATCTTTCTAGGGTGGGCTTAATCCTTCCGGCCTCCATCTGGTTACAGACCTGTATCAAAACGCTAACACTAATGTAGTTTGCATACATAATGTGTAGATAAAATTTATTATTCGGTTACCTGTGGGATTTCCTGGATTGATGATTAGTATAGCTCTGGGTTCACAATAATGAGAACTTTTCATTAAAGCCGTATCCAGCTCGTTCAAACTTACAGACCAGTTGCTGTCTTCCTCTAAATAATAGTCAATCTGAAAGAAGAAACAGTTTTGAGAAAGATCTATTAAAAGAAAAAAAAATCATTGATTGATATACAAATGTTTCAGAAAATTCGTAATGAAAATGATTCAGGAAAAAGATCAGAACATAAAATATAAAAAATTACCGTCAAATAATCTTTCAAGAATGAAACCTTTTCAATGAAAAACATAATGTAGTATCAACATAACGAAGAAAATGAAATCGAAGCAATAGGGGTCATGCATTAATAACGTCATACTTCAATACGGACAAGGGGACCCACAAAGTGTGACACATTGTGACGTCACATCTCAGATATAAAAACAATTAGGTAGGCAATTTGCAAGTTCAGTGATAAAGTGCATTAAAAAATATGCATTTTTATTCAGGTATAGGGTAAAGTGTATTTTTTCTTATACTCTGAATTGCAACAATTTGAAGTAAAAGCACACAACATGTATTTATAGTATTTATATATTAGTAGGTAATAGATTGTATCTAACCTTTTTTTTTCATAAAATTAGCTAATAATTAATATTTGCGAAAAATGTGACGTTAAAACAGGGAGGGAGGGTGAGGTATCACTCGAGTGTGACAATCTGTGACTTAGGGAGGGGGATCAAAATGACACAAAATTTGCGCAACTTAATGGCCCATATACATCGATACTCATCGACTCGAGACCAAGGGCAAAAATGTATTTATAAGAAATATATAGAAACATTTTATTAGAACGGGCAAAATAGTTGTACAAAATATCAGAAATCTATGTAATATTGTTCATCTCATTAACCATGGCATTGAGGTTTGCCATGGCATGTTTGGTATTGAAAATGAGTGTGTAACTTTTAAGGGTCACAGGGGTAATATAAAAATCCGTCACATTATGGTCTATGGGGAAAAATTCTTTGCAGTGTATTTTAATGATGTTACACTATTTTAAACATATTGAAATTGATATACATCACATATGTGCACTACAACATGCGTACTATAGAATAGGGTGTGTATAACATTTATCATTAATTTACAGTGACACACAATAGGTTGTGTTGTCTAGGAGCAACAATTGCTGAAAATGCATTTTCAATTGTAGTATGCGTTTTTAAATTTAACTAATTTTTTTTTTGAAAATTGCTTGGTGTGTATAAATTCTGCATATCATATACAGAACTGCACAAAAGATTACGGATATTTTCCGACTATAGTTGGTAATTGCTGAAATAGGGTTTTCAAATAATTTATACGTTTTCCAAATTGTCTAATCATTCTCTAAACACCTTACTAGAACAATTCAACTCACAACATAGACTTATAGAGGGAAAATCCACCGAGACAGCATTACAAGACGTTTTCTCGCACATAGATACCCTAACAGAAGAAAATTAATATATATATATCTGATATCATTGGATTTCAGCAACGCTTTTGATAATCGTCCTTGTGTACCCAACAATAGTTTCAAAATTTGTCCATTGACCAATCATACCAAAATATTATCCTTTCATTTTTAACGAGTCGGTTTAGCTTACCCCAACTGGCAATCCAAAAAAATACACTGGTTTTCTCGCGGATGTCTGCAGGGTTCGTGTCTCGGCCTTTTTTTATGGAAAATATTTATGAATGGTTTGATGAAAATTCTCCGAAGACTCAGTATAATAGCAATTGCATATGCGGATGACCTACTACTCATTATACATGGTCTCACAATAAAACTTCTGGAAATGATGGGCAAGTTGTCCTTGGATCTCATCAGTGACTGGGCAAAGGGAAGCAAATTAATTATCTCATATGTAAAGTGTAAAGTTCTAAACCTTCGAAGATCCAGATATTTAAAACGTGCATCTATTTATAAATTGGATAATTATTCTCTGTCAAAACGCAATACTTTGCCATATTTGGGTATCACCGTAGATGCAACACTCTCCTTTCTCTCCCATCTCCGCAACAAAAGATTAGAAACAACCCAAGTAACACACAACCTTTTAAAATTTTCATCATCATCAGGTGGGATTTCTGGAGAAATTCTCAAAGTATGGTATACTAATATTCTTGAGAAAAAAAATCACCTATGCTGCATCGATATGGTTTGCTCGAATTCAAAAGTCACATGGTCTAAGATTTATTTCCTCAATTCAGGCTCAATGCCTACTCCTTAGTCACGGGTACCTATAAAAAATCTCCAACTGCAGCTCTTTGCGTACTGTCGGGAATTCCCCCTCTTGCATTGCAGCAGGCGAAAGTATCCACTCTCGGAAGGGTACTTCGTCTTGGAGTCCCGGTGGATAAACATAACCCGATGAATTACCAACCAAAATCAACTAAAAGCATAATACCTCCATACATTAAATATTTTAAGTGACAAACAGAAAATGAGAGGACAATCAAAATTGTTATATTCACCGACGGATCAAAAACATCAGATGGCACTGAATACGCTTTCTGTGAATATAAAGGTTCAGAATTACAGGAAACAAGACAGATTCGTTTACACCAAGAAAATAGTGTCAACCAAGCAGAGCTACTAACAATACACGATGCAATAGACTGGGCTAATTCTAATAATTTTCAAAGCTACACAATCAATTCTGGTAGTCTATCTAGCCTGCAGGCATTAGCAGATATACTCACCTCCAATTTACTCGTATGTGACATAATTACAGCCTTGCAACAAACATCGAAATCCATTTTCTTTAAATAGGTGCGTGGTCATTCTGGCATAGCTGGAAATGAACATGTTGATAAACTGGCCCGTGATTCAACGAAACCATCACAGGACATCTTACAAAAATTCTACTCATTTCCACCATTATATTTAAAGGAGATAACAACATCAGAATTAATAAGATCATGGCAAATGGATTGGAATCTGGGAACAACGGGTCGCTTTACTCACGCCTTAATCCCAGCAGTATCAGCAGATCTCCAACTTCAAAATAGGCACCACTACATCTTTGCTACAAACCATGGCTCGTTTCCGCAATATCTCAATAAATTCGTTCAAGGCATCGTTACCTAAATGTACCTGCGGGAAAAGAGGTACCTCCTTACATTATATTCGAGATTGTACCCTGACCGCCCACCATTACATTAGAAAGCCATCACAAATGAATCTGTCGGCCTTGTTTGCATACGTGCTGAAACAACCAAAACTGCTTTAAAAAATAAACAGATTGTATGTTTCTGCTAGAACGCAATCAATACTTATTCATGCTGTCTCCATCGGACTTAGTGGAGGCTGAGGATGAAGTGGACTTCTGATATGCATAAGGGCCTTTACACACTACATAAACTCTAACCTTAATAATTTAGTTATTCTTAATGGCATCATACAGTGCTATTTAGTATTTTTAGCATAATTTATCATTGTTTACTCTACTATTATTATTCATTCATTATTGTTCATTTAGTACTTACTTCTATCCATTATTATTATCTACTTCAGCATCTTACAGTATTATTACATGGGAGTATTATTGCTTAGTATCACATAGTAGTATTTAGTACTGCTCAGTACGATTGGTAAATTGTATTTTCAGAATTTGTATTTTTGGAATCTTGTATTTTCAGAATTTGTACTTCAGCATTACATAGTATAATTATTGTTCAATATCACAAAGTATGATTTAGTAATGCTCATTATAATTAGGTAAACAAACCTGCTGGGTGGGGCTAGTTGATCTTAAGCCGAAGGGTAGGCCTCCCCGCCCGGTTTGACCGTGACCTTGTTTATTTAGACATCATCTTTCACCTCATTAAATGTTAAAGTTTCGTTACAGTAATCTGAATGTGTTAGAAAGTGTTTCATTATTTATGCTTCACGAATCAGTTTTTCTTTCTTTTTTTCTTTCTTTTTTCAGTCAGTTTCTCGATTAATGTGTGGAATTTCCAATTAGTTCACAAAGCACAAAATTATTGATCCCAATTAGCTAGCCAATAGACACCGACCTGTTATGAAAAAAAAAATCCCACAAGTAATGTGACCAATGGCGTAACATTCGGACAAAGGTCTTTATTATACAGAATTAAATTTAAAAGTAGATTTTTTAATGCTTCTTGAGTTTCACTTGTCAATTAGCTCACACGTTAATACTAATAGAAGTTCACGTAACTTAGATAAATTTTTATTTAAAAGTTTCAAGTCATACACTAATATGTATTTTCAATTAATAACACATCAAAAACAATATCGTAGTACCTTATTATATATATTTTTTTTATTTGTACAAGGGTGGTTTGATAAGTTCTCGGCCTGACAGTGAAAACATAAGAATTTTGACATAATTTCATATTATTTTTCAATGTAGTCATCAATATCACAAATTTTGTGATATTGCCCCTTGCAACTCAATACATTTAAGATACACTCTTGGGTGCGAATTCTTTAGTGTAGCCCTGTACGAGGTTGGTTCGAAAAGTTCCCGGCCTGAAAAAGGAAATACAAGATTTTTGACAATATTTCATTTTATGTTTCAACTTGCAACACAATACCTTTCAGAAGGCTCTTGAGAAATATTCATTCTTAGGCGTTTTTGGTCAACGTTCAACAAGCGCGGCACGCATCGAGCGAAAGCTTTTTCATACTCAAAACATCGTGTAAAATATGGTGGACACGGTCTATCGAGATGTTTGCAATGTCAGCAAGTTCGCATATCTTCAATCGGCGATCATTCAATACGGCATTGTGAATTTTTGAGACGATTTCGTCGGTCGTAGCGGTTTTTGGACGTCCTGGACGTTCATCATCGTGAATTGCTTTCCTACCATGTTTAAATTCAGCAGCCCACTTTTTTATCGTCGAATATGAAGGACAAGAATTTTTTAAGATAGACTGTAACCCTTTTTGTATGTTCGGGGGGGGGGGGGGGTAAATAATTTTTAACAAAGTATTTTATGACAGCTCGAACTTCAATTTTTTCCATTTTTCGAAAATGACAAAACTTGTTTACTTTATCGTCCAGCAATAACCAATAAACTCACGCGTCTGAAACTCGGCGGCATGTCATCTAAAGGATCATACTTTACAAACAACATTGTCATTTGGTCATACTTGTTCAATTTCTGTGTTAGGCCGAGAACTTATCAAACTGCCCTCGTATATTATGTTTTTAAAAAGAAATTCTATTGACCTATTGTAGTTTTTCTCATTAAATGTAAGTTTCAATTAGTGCTGTAATATCGCAGGATCAATTAACAGCACTAACCGATGCTCCTTTTGGCAATTTATGCAGACATTACTTGACCATGACGCAGACAGACCATGCGTGATGCATGATCCCCTAAATCGCCTCTGAGTGTATTTAATCGACAAAGAAAAAGAAAAAAAAATATGAAATAAATGGTGATATGAGATAAATAATACAATATGCTTTTGTTCAAATTGCATTATTCAGAGAAAAAAAAGGCGTTTAATAAAAACATTACATGCAATACAAATACAAAAAATTAAAAACCTATTAACAAAAACTTTAACTGGCTAACATAATACTTATTTCTGCTAAAATTTATTGATGTTAAAATTGCTTTTAAAATATTGCTAGCATTTGTTTTTAGGCTGAGTATAATGAGAGGGTGGGCAGTTCCATCTAAGAAAAGGCACCAATGGAAAATACTGACCTCAACTATGTCAAGTTCTTTTAAAATGCTCGTGAAAGATGGATCTCTTGGAACAGGTACCATAACTCCGATCTTCATCCCATTTTGCGGCGTGTTCAGAACATTCAGTATGGACTGGAAAAGAAAAAAAAAAGATAATTTGAATGTTAATGGACATATATATATAACATGCTATTATAAATCTAATTTTTTAAAAACAATATACACTGGCAGACTTATTTTTTTTTATCATGAAAAGCTAGAACAAAAATTGGAAGCAAACTTTGGTGCTGCCATCTTTTGGAAGTAGTAAGCAATATCAAACGTTAAAACTTTATATATATTCAATTGGCGTGAACTGATAAATACACGATAGTAAGGGATAAAAGATGTGAAAAAAAGCGATGTAGTGCAACAAAATATGTTTAGGATCCAATATTGCCAATTTGAGATTTGTTACATAAACTTCTTAATTTATGCAGTTGCGCAAATATGAATTTTTAAAGGAGATTGGTGTGGAGGAGGGGGTCAAAGGTTCAACGCCCGGGTAAATTAAATGTTTTGTATTATACACAATAAGTTACAAGTTACACCAATATTTTTAGGGTTCCGTATTTCAAAAGGAAAAAAAACGGAAACCGTATAGACTTGCTTTGTTGACCGTCTGTCTGTCAAAAGTTTTTTTTTTTTTTTTTTTTTTTTTTTCAGGAACGGCTGGAGGTATTAAGTTGAAATTAATATCAAATAATAAGGTCCACAGCCCCATTGTTTTGTAAAAATATTGAGCTTCGAGCTCAATGCAATAAAAGTTATGGCCGTAAAAACAACGTTCTTTTTTTTTAATCTATACAAACTCACTCTCAAATACTACATATATGATACTTCCCATTGACATGGAATCTTGAAATTTGGCACGAAGGATGGTCTTATAAAACACGTACAGGAAAAAAGACCCAAAAATCATTAATTTATAAATCGATGTCGATTCATTAATTGACAAACTTATCAAGACTGTTTTTTTCTGTTTTTTTTTTCCCCTGTTCAGTAAAAATGTAAAGCACTAACAAATTAATTTATTGCTGGAAAGGAAAAGCCAATAAAACATTTTTGCTGCCTCCCTACTCACTAGTAAAAACATCTAAATGTGGCGAATTATTGCTATAAGAGGGAGGGAAACCTTCAGGAAGAACAACCCGTTCTTGTACAAGGAAAACCTTACACAGTCATCCGACCCAAACAATTCTAGTATCAGGTCTGCGAACATAGGTTCAAAGACTTCATTTTATGGCCAGTATGCTAACCACTGGGCAGAATGGACTCATTAGATTCGAACAGACATCGATAGTTTGTATTCCAAGTACTCTTGCCATTTCTAGTGACGAAGTATAGAAGCGTGTTGAAAGAAACAGGAAGCCACCGTGTTTACTAATAACAGATTTAATATAGATGCTGCTTTAGTTAGGAAATTAAAATTTATAATGCGTATTTAATTATCTGGAATCTTTGGGGAAATTCTCTAAAACAGTTAGTACATGTGCAGGGTTCCGATGAAGAATGTTGTCAGCTGTTTTGTCCACCTGTATCCACTAAAACAATACTTTACTATATACAATACTACTGTAATACCACTCCACAACACAATTTCTAAATGCAAATAAAAAATGTCATTTATGTGTCTCTTACATGCTTTTCACGCACAACTTATACTCCTCCTTTCCACCACCACTATTTTGTTGATACTGTTTATTTATATTCAATGGTTAGAGTATCATAGTTGAGATTTTTTCAAACAGAGAGAAAATATGCCGGGACCAGGACTCGAACATGGGTACTTTGGTTTGCCATACCAACCTGTTTATTTATTTCTTTTAAAACATATTTGAAAGGGTTTTAAGACTGATTCAAAAGTTATCGAAAAATTATAAAATTCTAATTATTACCCTCAGTGCTTCACAGGCACCAGATGTCAGAATAACATTGGACGCAGATGCCGGATATCCGTCTCTTGTGGTTAAATATTGAGCAACATGTTCTCTAATAAGGTCGATTCCCTCACTGTAGGTATATGCACCTGCAAATAAATACAGAGATGAATTTGAAAAAAAAAAAAATAATAATACAAATAATTTAATGAAGAAACTGCCTAATTAACAGATTGTAGTTACGATTTTATTTATTAACACGTAATCCCCATCGTTGAATGCCAGGGACAGCTAAACATATACTTAACAATGCACAAAAAATTTATGACGCGATCTACAGGTTAATATTAATAAATATATATTTTTTTAAAGATAAACGCATTTAAACATGACCTGAGATATAAGATTAAGATCTACATTTACACATCTATATATACACATCTATACTTATACTTTTACAAAACTGCATCCTACAACACCTAAAAACATCTACACATCAGGCAAATCTTCACATACACTTAGAACAACATGTCGGTCTAGAGTCTAGATCTACAAAAATACAGCTACACAATACATCAAATCTTCACCTATACGTATTTTTTTTTACATCTAACGCAACTACATTAATCGACACATTTGTACAACTAGATCATAACATCTACATCTACACAATTACACCCATGAAACTACATCTACATCTACACATGCAGGATGTTTTTTTTTTTTTTTTTTTTAGTGGTTAAACTTTAAAAGATGGTAGAGTATAGAACAATAAGCAATTTTTATATGGGAAACCACCACTGACAGCAATCTATTTATTCAGCCAAAAATACAAGATATCTCACTTCCATACGAACCCGGATTTTTGTTAATAACTTTAACAATCATATATCGGGTGTCCTTAAACGGACTGACTGATTTTAAAATTCAATAACTTCCAAACGGTGACAGATATAAAAAAAAAAATATTCTTGCAGGAGAGTAATGTATGATGTCAGAAGTTTTTTTACTGCGATTCCTGATTTTAGTTCGAATTATCAGCAATAGATGGTGCTCCGAGCAATAGACATCCAATCTAGACAAAAGCAGAAATCACCTAGCATTGATGTGAAGGAAGGAGGTTCAATACATGAAGTGGGTCTTATTCACTAATAAAATCTTATTCAGAATCGGGCCCTAAGAACAAGATTGTATAAGCGAATGAGATCCACTCCATATGTTGAACCTCCTTCCTTCGCATCAATGTTGGGTGATTTTAGTTTTGGCCTAGATTGCACTCTCATCGCTCGCAGCGCTATCTATTGCTGGTAATTCGAACTAAAATCAGAAATAGCAGTAAAAAAACTCCTGACATCTTACGTAACCCTCCTGCAAGAATTTTTTAAATATTTGTCACCGTTTGGAAGTTATTGAATTTTAAAATCAGTCAATCCATTTTAGGAAACCCGGTATGTTATTTCTGGTGACAACATCTCATTTTCCATGCACATACAAAACGCACAACGATGGATAGGGTGTCATTTGAAAGGTTTTTGAATAGACTTCTGACATAGTACACTCACATTTCGTTAAAACACGCTGTTTGATCAAACACTGCAGTTGATTAAACATTAATGGGTAAAAAAAGTAACAGCATATAATCTCAAAAAACGGAAGTGCGAAAGTCTCGTACCGGTACACTGGCAATGAAGAAATTTTAATAAATTTTCAACAGAATTATCTTGTTTTGGCTAAATGCGATGACATCTCTAAAATTACTAAAAACGCACAGTAATGCGGTCAGTGATACTGTTTGCAATCTCAATTAAGTTTAAAAATATGAAGCGTTTAGTTCAAAGTTGTTTGGAATCAGATGGTGGCCACTTCTACTCCATCTTTCGATATCGTTACATTTCATACAAATCAAGGTAAGTGTGATGAAAATATCTTCGTTATTGTTAAAATTGTAAAAAAAAAAAAAAAAAAAAAAAAGTGCAGATTTAAATTGGAATAAGACATTCTGTATTTTTTTTATTGAATTTCGATCGAGATTGAGGCTCTGGTTTCTTATACAAAATTTGTAGTGTGATCTACAATCTTTTGAAATTTGTCCCACCTTTTATGAAACAACATGTATCCTGTATTGTTGGGACACTCTTTTCCACCTTTCCTTACTTTACTTAAAGTATAAATATCATCTTAAATTTTATAAGTTATTGATTTCATAGATATTTAACTGGCCGTATATCGTATAAATGGAATGGAGATTGTCCCATAATTTAATTTTAATTTATAAAGGAAATAAAAGTTAAACGAATAAAATATCAATTAATAATTAAATAAGATTTTACTTAGTTTATAATTGTCTTATACATATAAATTATTTAATATGAGAAGAGTTATTGGTATCAAATATATGATTTTAATTCCTATAATCACGTTAAACATTAATAAAAATTAGTTATAAAATGGCTCAGAGTGGAATCGATATAATTCATTACCTTCTCTCTTTAAAGACATCGGCGACATATTCCCGTCACTAACACAAAATTGATAATTCACAAATCACTAATCCAAATCTAAAATCTGCCAAAATCAGACTAACACCGCCTGTTGCTCGTGTATATATCTTTTTCAATTTCCATACAATTTTTATTCTCTTCATATCCAATCGAAAGCACTCTCCACCTCCGAAATTATGCGCCCCTCTAAATTTTAATGCTCAGCGGCCCTTTTCGAATAATTATATTAAAATTATTGGTTTTACTTTCTACCCTTTTTTGGGGGGGTTGTTTCTTCAATACTTTCTCGCGTGGGAAACGACCCCTTTTCGGTCAAAGTCTCTGACCGAAGATTTTATTTATTTTTTTGTTGTGTGGTTCTCACAAACACTCGTATTCCTAGCTTTCCGTTTGCAAGCTGGGAACAAATATTACGTCCTGTTTATTCTTATATAAAATTCCACAAGTATTATATTTTGAGTTTTTACGACTTTATTTTTGCCGATGTCCAGGTGCTTCTGGACAGATGTCTGCATTTAGAATTTCACAACAAACTCATAAAATGGCGTAGGTTTTCTTACATGATATTGTTATATGTTTTATTCTGAATACGGCGACTATGACTGCCGATGTATTTCATATACAATAACCATTTCGATATTATTGGATTTCGTCTGAAGCACAAGTGAAATATAACAAAATGTACGCAACCCTCCCATAAGTTCCTAGAAAATATCGCACCTGGCTTTTCGTGAAGTTGTAAGTTTCTGCTACCGGGTGCCTCAATAATATACGAAACTTGCAAAAAGAAAAAGAAAAGAAAATAATTTAACTCCAAGTGAAGCCAATAACATCCTCATACTAAATTTCTGTATACATTTACATACTTACACTTGCAGATACTATATGTCATAACATCTACATCTACATCTACACGTCTAATCATCCTAACCTTTCAAACTTAAAAGAAATTACAATTCAACTGAAATTTAATAAATATATATTTAAATTGAAAAATCTTCCATTAACGGAGTCTACTATAATTTTTGATAAAGAAACATTTGAACAATGAAAGTATTAGGTCGTCACTCTGTTACTAATAAACGTAAAGAATTATTTCAGTAAATATTAGAATAGATATGGCTTTGTCATAAATTATCATATTTAAATTTTGCGCTTTCAGTTTCAATATACCGCTCCTTTGAAAGAAAAGTGACACGATTTTTTCTTTTATTAAGTCACTTTCTATAATAAAAGCATTCAAAAAAGTACGTACTCTTTATTTTTTTTAAAGAAAAGTGCTACAAAGTGAAGTAAATATCTACTTCACTTTCACTTTGTGACATTTTTCTAACAAAAAAATACATACCTTTTTTAATGCTTTTTATAATAAAAAGTGACTTTCAAACAAATCCGAGTTATGTCAGTTTTCTTTTTATTAAGCGATACATGTTTAAACATGTAATAAACATAACAATTGAGGCGTTGAGAACCAGAGTGGACTATCCCACATTTTTGTGAAAAATGAATTTGAATTAGCATTGTATGTCATGTCATCTATTGGTTATAAAATGAATTTTATTAATTTTTAAACAATTCAAGTGATAGAACCAGTTTAACAGGATGGTGCAACGTAACATAAAGTTGCCAATGCAAGAGCGGACCAAGTGGCTTGGTCCGCTCTGGCACTGTCAACTTAGTAATCCCCATATGCTTGCAGAAGAAGCTTTGTCTCCTCTGGCCCAGGCAGAACTGTCCTAAAAAAGTTTGACAAAAAATTGTAGAAATTTTGGAAAGCATTTTTCTCGAAATCACAGCTGGCGAGGTTAGTCCACTCTGGTTCTCAACACCTCAATTGTTATCCAAGCTTCAATTAAAAAAAAAAAAAAAAAAAAAAAAAAAAAAAAAAGTGGTTTTCTTTGAACCTTGCTGTAAATACGGATTAGGATCCCTTAGAACAGAGACGGCGAATTCATGGCACGCGTGCCACTTTCGGCACGCCAAAGAATAATTTTGGCACGTCGTTTGCTTTTATCTTTAAATCAAGATACAGTAAGATTACACAAAATATAGAACTTAGATGATCTGATCTCACCTAAATTTGATTAATTGGAAATCGTAAAATTTTAATTGCGACTTGTTAAATTCTAATCTAATTCAATATGTTCTCATAATTTATCAAACAAAAAAAAATATTTGAAAACTATCGAAAAGAAAAGATTATTTATTAGACATTATAAAAATACCGATGCTAAAATTATGACAACTTGGAATTTAATTTCAGAGCTTTTCTAATGCAAAAACAAAGCGCTTGCCATTTTAACAAGTTATCCGTCTATCTATGCCTGCGAGTCATTATTCTTGCAAACGAATAATATAAAAAATCAAATAAAAAGCATTTGACCGAATCAATTTCAGGTTGCATTCTTTAAAAATTAACTGAGTTTGAACTTGATATTAATTATTTAACAGAAATCACACTTAATCACGTTATTTTTTTTTTATTAATTTCTAAAATATAATTGTTTCTATAATTATTACAGTGTAATACTTATGTATGTCACCCATATTTTTTAAACCATAATAAAAAAGTTTCCCACAATTTTGATTAATATTTTTTCAATCTATTAAATTTGTTTTTCAGTTGGCACGTCAGGGTCATGCAAATTATTTTGCAAAAATTTGGCACGCGGATGAAAAAAGGTTCGCCAACCCTGCCTTAGAAAGACCCTCAGGGAGGGCACTCTCCCCTAGGGCCTATATCCCTCGAGTAGATTATCTGCCGTCATAAATCAACTAACCAACCGAGCTTCAAAAGTACAAATTGAGAATCGGCAATGGAATTCCTCCTCAGATATTCTGGTGGCGTCATCTACCATTCAAAATAATAAACTTTTCTCTAAATGAATTCGTTGCAAATCGTAATATTCAGCACCCTTTTCTTGTGTTAAAATTAGATCAGCGAATAAATAATAATAAATACAAACAATATTTGTCGTATAGTTGTTAGTACGTTGCGTTGTTGCCCCAATAACTCAGCTTCGAATTCTGACCACGGTACACATCTGTTTATTTTATTTATACATGAAATTTTGTAAGGATGCCAGAAAATAAAAGGTTTAGGTTTGGGAACAGACTTGAGGCTGTTCTAAAATTCAAACTGGCTTCCCCCCCCCCCATAGTTCTATAATAAAACAACGTAGAATAATGTGTTATATACTAACCCCCCCCCCCCCCCCCAAAAAAAAAAAAAAAAAAAAAAAAAAAAATTCTAACTGACAATGCAAATCCTATAAAAATCCATGCAGCAGAGCGTGAGTTATAAGCGTTCGGAATGAAATTCCCATTTGCATTTTATATCTATGGTTACTAAGCAGTATTTATAATTTTGTTATATTAAATAGGTTCTTATCATATTAATAACATGGAAGATCTCTGATCATTATTGTGGACATATATATATATTAATTCATAATAATGGTCCATGGGATTTAAAATTATGAGTTTTGTGGTCGTGAGGTCAGAATGATCTCCGATACCAGGTCATAAAGCACAAAATTATTAATATAATTAATTCCAAAAAATTTGGTGGTGTCATCTATTAGATTAAAATGTAAACCCTTTGTGAGCTCATTCATTTTCAGATCATACCAAAAAGCACATTTTACCTGTATTAGAATTGGACCACCTTATCTACCCTATATATATAAAATCCTAATGAAACGAATTTGTGAAACGATTTTATGAAACGAATTTATGAAACGATTTTATGAAACGATTTTATGAAACGATTTTATGAAACGACTGATTAAACGACTGATTATGTTTCAGGGATATTTTTAATAAAATATTAAACGCTTGATGGTGAAATTAATACCAATTGTCCATAAAAATCCGCGGATGTCAAAACTGGTAATAGAATTTTAAAATTGGAATTAGTTTTCGAGATATTAATTTTTTTCTAATTTTAATGACATTTCTGTAATGATGGCAACTAATTACTCAGTTTTTTTGTGACAAAAAAGGGAAAAAAATTGAAAAGGATCCCGATAGGGATTATTGATTTCTTTTTATTCGTCATTTTCAAATTGAAATTGAATTTATCTTTTATTTCAATCGATAACGAAGACAAGATTGTGATTAAATTATGTTTTTCAGGAAAATTTGAAAAAAAAAAATCACATTTCTATCGTCAGGATTCAATCGTATGTCAGCATTTAATTTAATTTATAAACTGAAAATATTTTGAATAAATTCGTCCAAATGACGTCATTTATGTAAACGCAAAAGAAAGAAGCAAAAAAATATTTACACAATTTGTTTAGCGTAAAATGTCATTTATCCTATTTTATATATAATCAGAAGTAATTTGTATAGAAAAAACAATAATAATATACGTATAATTAAAATACGCATATAAACAAAAAAATCGTCGAATTTGTTTCCATGGCTGTTTATGTCATTTGGCACCAAATCTCACTTTCTGATGCCCGAATTGCGCCAAGCTTTTTAAAAAAGCGTCAAGACCCCTATAATAGAAAAGCACCAAAATCTCATTGGGTTTAACAATACAATAAAATATAACACCTTGTAATAGTATATTACTTTTAAATGCTAAAGGTGTAAAATTAACAACTATAATATAAATTAAAATAACTTTTATTAGTTGTTTTACATGTTTCGACTCTTTCCGAGTCATTTTCAAAAACAAAATGAGAATATTCTAAAGCTTTAGAATATTCTCATTTTGTTTTTGAAAATGACTCGGAAAGAGTCGAAACATGTAAAACAACTAATAAAAATTATTTTAATTTATATTATAGTTGTTAATTTTAAACCTTTAGCATTTAAAAGTAATATGCTCATTGGGTTTGTTTTCATAACTTTTGGCAACAAATCTATGTATATTAACAAATCTATCCCTTTTCGAAGTTCGAATTACGCCAAACCTAAAAGCAAAGGATCCTATACTGGAAAAGTACCCGATTTTCTTATGGACAATATTCAAGTGACATAACAAGGTGTAAAATTATCGCGGATAGCAAATTTGTTTAAATATCTCATCAATTGATGCCGAATAAATGCAGGCATGCATGTACAAAATATTTAATTAATTTTGTATGATAAATAATTATTAGAAAATTTGTATATACATATTAATTAAAATAAATAATTTACATATTTAAAATAACATGAAAATATGCATGATGGTGCACTAAAATAGAGAGAAAATTAAAACCTGTTACTGAAAATGTCTATAATTGTCGGAGCAAAGCTCCGGCTTCCCGTGAAAAATTACACTTTTGTGTACACGATATCGGCCAAAATATTTGTCGCATTGATACCAAAATTGGACTGAATTTCGGTAGTGCCAAAAGCTCGCCGGGGATTGAAAATCAGAAATATTCTTCAAATCTAACGCCCTTAAACGTCTGCTCTAGAATTTTCCATTTTCCCATAGAGATAGCATTGCGATTGTTTGAATTATTAATAAAACATTAGCTCCATTGTTGTAATTTACGCATTTTAACCTCATCGTTATGACGTCAGTGTTACTGACACACACATAATGTGATTTGTAATATAGCTTGACTTTTAAAAGTTTTACTTCTTGCGTACGTAACGACAACAAGTTTTTTTTTTTAATGCGAACTGTTGGGCAGACCAAATTCAATCTTACACTTTTTGTAACTTCCAAACCAACGTAATTTGGTCTGAATTTTACGTTTAAAAAAAAGAAAAGAAATCACATATGAATTTGGATACTTCAGTATTCTCTGCATGCCAACAGATAAAATAAATCGAGAACATTATAATGTCATATATGTATGTACTAGAATCCATCAGGACAAAATATCGGTATTTTTGTATTTACATGTACGTATATAGGAAAATTTTTGTAATCGGGATCGCAAATAATGGGCGTATCTTTGTGAATGTGGCGCAAATTTAATTTAATTGTGTTAACCTGTTTTTATTTTCCTTTCTGTACACATACTGCGTAAGAAACATATTGTAAACATCAAACCCGATTATGCAAATATTGGCATATTTTAACATTTTGAGGTTCTCTGACATAAATACATAGCTCATTCTTACTGAAGAACTGAAATAAACACTTCAGATTTTTTTAAAAGAAAATTGGAAGAATTTATATTGTTGCCATTTGTTATCATGAAAAACTTATTTAAAAAATAACAATATATTCAGAAACAACCTTTCAGCAAAAGGTCTTCTCTGTCTCAATCCAGACCACAGATTATTTACTAAGTAAGTAGCTAATGTGTCGTCCTGATTAAATGAAAGAGGAATGACAATTTCGTAAATTAAAATAGTTGAAAAATGGTGCAGATTTATACATTAAAATACAAGTTAAGGACGTAATTTTAAGCAGTGGATGTATTTTACTTTTCTGAAAAAAGGACCCCATAAATTGTAATCTGAAAACACGTACAATGAAGTTTAAATCGTATTAAGTACATGAATTTAGTTTTTTTTAATCGAACTCAGCTATCGGTGTAATTCAACTTTCTATACCCCGTGTTTCCATACCAAAACATATTTTTTTCTTTTCAAGCTTATTGTATAAACGAAGTATGAGGGTAAATCTGCTCATTTTGATATAGTCCAGCCAATACAGGACTAAAAAAAAATATTAAGAAAAATTTTATATATGAACGTATTATATGTTTACACAGATGTCATATACGCACCACGTTGGCGCGATTTTCCCCCCCGCCGCGAAAATTTTGTTTTTGAATATTAGCTACAAATAGCATGCAATAACAGCACGTGATTTTTTATTTCAATATTAAAATAAAATAACGTAATAAATGAAATAGCTTCTATTATTTAAAAAAAGGAAATAAAATAAATAAATGATAGTTATGTGATATAAATAAATATTGATATACATAATTAAAATAATTTATAGAATTAAAAAAAAAAAAAAAAAAAATATTTTTTTTTTCCGCATTGACGGGTGAAAAAATCGCACCAACGTGGTGCGTATATGATATCTGTGCCATGTTTTTGTTATATAGAATTTGCAAGAATCCCAGTTAAGAGAAAGCAATCAACTGAAATGAGATGAATTGCACATCGTAATTTCTAAATTACTGTGAAGAACAACAGCTTACAATGATTCAAAATTACGATACTTCTGAGATCAGATTTACAGATGAGCATAAAAAAATACATCACTTATGCACGCAACAGTTTTCGTCTTTGCAATCAAGATTTATAAATTGCCCTAAACTTACTTTTGTTATTGGGAAAGCCGGAGCTGCAAAAAGTACGGTAATAAATGAAATTCGTAAAAGAGTTACCGAGCAGTTAGGCGCTATTATGGTTTTGGCTCCAGCTCCAACAGGTGCTGCTGGAATTAATGTAGAGGGCAAAACAATTCACTCTGCAATAAAAGTACAAACATGTTTTAAATCGTTCGCTGATTTGGGAAGTGAAGAAGCAAGAAATCTACAGCTCAGCATGAATTCAGTTTCATTTCTCACTATTGACGAATTTTTATTGATCGGATGCTGTCTGATGGCTGCACTTGAGCAAAGATGCCGCCAAGGGAATCTAGACAGCAGTGAACCTTTCGGAGCCTTATTTGTTTACCTAACTGGAGATATTAGGCTGCTACAGCCTGTAAAAGACACACCTCTATATAGGTGACATTCTACAAAAGACATTTTAGCTTTGCGCGGACAAACAGTGCTTCAGACGTTTGAAAAATATTTCACCTTAACAAAGTCAATGAGACAAAGCGACGATCAGCATAGACAGTTTAAAGAGACTCTTGATTCGCTTTCCGTAGGCAAAGTTACAGTCGACTAATACGCATCCCTTATGTAACGACGTAAAGCTATTCTGCCTCCGGCTGAACTTGAAAGATTTCAAGATGCCATACGCCTTTTTCCCACGAACAAGCAAGCTGAAGAACATAATCAAGAAGTACTTCGTAAATCAAAATGGCCAGTGGCAAGAATATTAGCAGACCACAATAATCAAATAGCAAGATTGAGTGGTGATGAGCATCTGGACTTCAGGCTGAACTTTTCTTAGCAATAAGGAAAGGGCAGATGGCGTCACTGTTGGTTTAATTTTTGTTGTTTCTGTTGGTTCGCAAGAAAAACCTGTTCGTTCTTTATGACTCCTACTGTACACATGAGTTGGGGCTATTTGATTGGTCTACGTTAAACTGCTCTATGATATGATTGGCCTACATCGCCATAACGATTCCTGCAATGATCAATACAACAAAAATTTAGTGGTACATTGGTTGATGGAACTGTTTGTTTGCAAACATGCCCTTTCCTTATTGGATGCAGAGTTATGTTGTATACCAATCTGTGGACAGAGGGAGGCTTGGTCAACGGTGCACTTGATACGGTAAAATATATTTTCTACAGACCAGGACTACGGCCTCCAGGCTTGCCACAGGCAATTAAGGTTCATTTTGATGATTATCGTGGACCATTTCTCACTGAAAGACTTTTTCCTGTCAGACTTATTATAATGTCTTGGAAAAAAACAACGTCTCATTTTCCCGTACTCAGTTGCCTTTAACAGTTTCATACACTGTCCCCATACACAAATCCCAGGGTTTAACTTTGTCAAAAATGGCTGTGGCCATTGGTCGAAAGGAATTGTCACTTGGAGCAACTTATGTCGCGTTTAGTAGAGTTCGTCGTTTGGAGGATGTTCTCATTGAAGTGCCTTTCGCAAAGGATAGACTAGACCAAATTAGAAGAATGGGGGCCCTGCTGATAGATTAGCATTTGAGCAGTATCTGAAGCAACTGTCGACCGAATAAGCTCTTGAAGATTCAACAGCTGTTATTGTAATTTTTCTTTTATAATATTAAACAGTAAATATAAAAATAAAATATTTATATATTTTTAATGTTAACTTTTATGTTTATCCCACTCAAAGCTCCGACATTTCGGCCTGACGGATTCTAGTATGGTACTTTTCAATACCGTGGTTCTTAATGTTATTCACAAGCAGATGGAATTTTTCTCATCCTTCAACGCAAAGGAAGAATAGAATACAGATCGTTGTTATAAAAGTCCGAGAGGTAGCCACAATTTAAACCTAACCATTTTATACAAGCTGGTTTTCAAGTTGTAATTGATTTTACTTATCAATCCCGAAAACAGTCGTCAGTTGTCGCAACAGCTGTGTATGAGGCCATGGTAATCAAAAAATGCCCCATTAAAACGTTAAAAGCATGGCAACCCAATTACAGATTTACCAATATTTTTAAAACAAAGCACGCTGTCATGTTTTTAGAGGCTTCGAAATCTGAGCGGGGGTTGGCGAGCATAGCTCGCAGGGGGTAGGCCCCCTAGTTCTATTATAATTATTTATATTCTAACATATAAATTTGCATACTGCAGTAATATACAAATAAATAACAATAAACCATAAACAAAGCCTAAAAAAAGGATAATACTTTAAATATTTTTTTATGCTCTTAATTATGCATTTAAAGGATTTAATTGAGTATTGTTCATTATTACTGTTATCTTTCAATTTTAAAGTTTTTATTTTATTTTATAATTTCTAAAAATAAATAAAACAAACTTGCCGTGACCAGGATTTGAATCTGGGTTATTGCGGCCACAACGCAATTATAATATGAATTGACAATCTAACTGATTCCTAAGAAGACACCTTACGTGTATCGCCGTGATCGTATAGTGGTTAGTACATTGCGTAGCTGTATTATTTATTTTTATAAATTATAAAATAAAATAAAAACTTTAAAATTGAAAGATAACAGTAATAATGAACAATACTCAATTAGATCCTTTAAATTCATAATGAAGGACATAAAAAATATTTAAAAGTATTATTCTTTTTTAAAGTTTCCCTTACGGTTCATTATTATGCATTTGTATATTACTGCAACGTGCAAAAATTATATGTTTAGTTTAAATTGTTATATTTCCTGATTAATAATAGATGTCAATCATATATATTATTTCTGCTTTCAACATCCCTTTTCCTATATTTTCTAATAAGGTATCATTTGAAATGTTTCTGAAGCGGCTTCTGACATAGTACACTTACATTTCGTTAAAACATGTATTTCGATTAAAAACTGCTGTTAATTAAAAACTAAATCGGCATTGTTTTCATAACTGAAATGAAAGGTTTTCCTCAAATTAGTGTTGCCACAAAAATAAAATACCGCATTATACGATTCTCAACAAAGATTATGGAAAAATAATAAATAGTACAAAAGAGAACTGTTACATGCAAACTTAACACTTGCAATTGCACAGCTTTTTGCAGTCCAAAATTACATGCAAACGTAACATTTACATATAATTTGCACCCAAATTAAATTAAATTTACACTCTAATAAATGTTAATTTGCACTGAAAATTACATGCAAAAGTAATGTTTACATATAATTTAGGGTTGCAAAAAGCTTTGCAATTGCAAGTGTTACGTTTGCATGTAACCAAAAATGTGACGTTTTCTCATGGGTTTATTTTATATTTATGATTAAAAACCAAAATTGAAATTGCAACGTTTAAGAAAAAAATATTATTGATCGATCGAAGCAGTGGCATTCACGTGCAGTATAAAAGGTATGATTTGTTATAATAAAATTGCAATTTAAGTGTATTTCATTTTATTTATATTTTTCCCGAAGATGATGACGTCATCCTCTAATAAAATACAATAATTTCTTTTTTTTTTCTCTCGTGCGTGACTTTTTCTATTGATATTTTACTGTTAGGAATAAATGAGATGATAGTATATTAATGGCAATATACTTCTATTTACTTCTACATATATGAAATTTCGTTCCGGCTGCTTATAACTCGAGTTCTGCTGAATGGATTTTCGTAGAACTTAAACTGTAAGATAATTTTTCAGGGAAGGTTTTATTGTATAACATATCGTTCTACGTAGCTTAGTTATAGAATTATTCTGGGAAGTTCTATAATCAAATCAATCCGATTATGAAATATTAGCCTTTGTAAAAGATTTTGCCGAATGGATTTCGATGGAACCTACATTGTTAGATAATTTTCTAGGGAAAGTTTTATTACATAACATATCATTCTACGTTGCTTAGTTCTAGAATTATAGGGGGAAATTTGAAAATCGGGTGATCATTTTTTTAATCAAATATTAGCCTTTTCAATATTTGATTTCATGCAATTTCAGGAATGGTTTTAATGTACTACATATTGTTCTACGTTGCTTAGTCAAACAGTTATGTGTGAAGGTTATATAGTCAGGTGAACCCGATTCCGAAAGATTAGCCTTTTTGAAAGTTTTTACTGGGCGTATTTTTTGAGACTTGCATTGTTAAGTAGATAATTTATAAAGATGATTTTAGTATATTTTATATCGTTCTGTTAGTTTTAGAATTATGTGGAAAAGTTCCATAATCAGATGAACCCGATTATCAAAGATTAGCCTTTATAAAAAACTGAATCTACTGAATGGATTTTGTTAGTTAATTTGTTTGTATTGTTAGTTCGATAATTTTTAGTGACGGTTTTAGTATATTGCATATAGTTTTATCATTCTTTAGCAAACCCTAACTGTAAATGACCAAATAAAAGAGTTGGTCCTTACCAGCAAAAATTTTGACTGCACATTAGAAAATATAATAGCGGAATGATGTCTATTTTCAGTAATGTGGAAGGATATTCCAGGTAAATATACAGATTGCTTTCAAATACAAGGTCAAATTAAACGATATATTTCGTTTGATTCAAGGTTCATTTGTAGAAACCGACCAGCGCAGCGAGCGTAGCTTGCTAGTATAAGATAAACAGAGCAGCTTCTTATTAACCCCTTAACGGCTGCGCCCGATAAGTGTAGGCTACTTTTTTTTAATTCAGATTGTTTGAGTGCCCCCACTTTTTTGAAGAAGAAATATTCACCTTATTTAATAGCAGATAAAATAATGAGAGAATAAATCCAATTGCGTTGTTTTAAAAAGCTAGTGGGAATCCAGCAATCTGAATTTTTAAAAAGTATCCAACACAGCCCGTGAATATCACGGGCGCGACACTTAAGGGGTTAAAGGTGTTATTCTATACGTTGTTTTGTTGTAATCGTACAGTTCTTAGTACATTACGCTGTGGTCTCAATAATCCCGGTTCGAATTCTGGTTGTTGTTAGTTTTTCTATGTTTAATTTTTGGAAGAAATAAAAATAAGAAAAGAAAGAAGACGTCATTGAAACCTTATCCTGAATATGCATGTTTCATTTTTAGGTGCGTTCGTAATTATATAAATGCGTAGCACCTATAGTCGTCGTCTGGTCCGCATAATAACAGCGCAAAAACTACCCAACTGAATGGTTTGAAATTTAATATATATAATCGTTGTAGAATTTTGTCGAGTCATTTCAAATTTTATGAAAATCGAATCAAAACTTAAAACCCTCTAACCGCCAAGCAATAGGGCAAAATTATAATGTTGTTTTCTCTGCATTTTTTAAATGCTAAAAAAACATGATCAAACATGATATAAAAAACTTAATTACGTATATTAATATACCCCTTCAGACTATTAATCATTACTTAATGTTTTAAAACTACCTTATATTTGTAGAATTATATTAATTTAAATAATGCTAATATTGCAGTGAAACCTGCAGCATAGTGAACGGATATAGCAGTTCACGGCAGTGAGAAGGTTAAAAAAATATTAACAAAAGTTTTCTTCATTCTATTAACTCCTATCATACATAATCTATATAATAAAAGCGCAAGTCATGTGACTGAAGAAAACAAACACGGTCTGACCATTTCTTTTTTCATATGCCATGCTGCCATTTTTATTCCAAATTATTTTTTCGAATAAAATTGCATAAAAGTTGCATTTTTAGAAAATCTTAAAAAAAAAAATAGTTTGTTGAGAGATGAGTTACATTAAAAAATTTATAGATTCTTATATAACTTCAGTTAAAATTAGGTTAACAGCCCAATATTTATCCCAATATCCATTAAAGTAAATAAACACAGGAGATTCGCTCATCGTGAATCATACATAATATTAAACCATGGAGGTAATCATTCGCAAAGCAAGATCTTCATGCTGAATTTTGCAGCGCTATCTGGTGTATAAAAAAAATCCCTGACGGCTCGTCCTACAAGCACAGGTAGATTTCGAAGACGCAGACCGTGGAGCGCCTTTTTATTGAGAATTGCAGAAGAAATGACTTTTTTGCCATGATGCGCCAGTTGGGACCGCCCACTTCTAAATCTACCTGTGTCTGTAAGCGGAGCCGGCAGGGATTTTTTTTCCTATAAGGGTTGGTTCTATAAAAAACTTGTCAAAATAAAAGTTGTAGATAATGTTAAGAGGATTTAAAATAAATTTCAGGGGATTTGATATCTTGTGAATTGACGAAGTTGTGAATTTTTTTTTCTTAAACCCCTATTTTTTCCTCCTTGAGGCCATTTTTAATGATATCAAAAATCTGTCATACATAAATTTTTGGCCCTTTTCCTAGAAGTAATAATAACTTTAAACGGATTCGATACGTATCATAATTAACCCCTTGGAGGGCAAGCACGTGGTCTAAAAATGCTAAATTTTGCGATGTTTCGACACCAGTAAATTTTAATAATGAATTTTTACCTTCTCAATCTGCAGAAAACAATACTAAATATTTTTATTTAATAATACTGGTGGCAAAGTTATATATTAGAAAGTGGTATATATTATATACCGGTGCCTCTCAAGGGGTTAAGAAGTTATGGGTTTTTTCCTGTTTTCACAAAAAGCCCCCCCCCCCCCCCACACACACACCACCTGGTTCAATTTTGCCCATTAACGACCTTGCCCGAGACTTTATGCCCCTTAATTTTATGTACCAGTTTGAAAGAAATTTGTGCAGAAATATTGAAGTTACCGTGTCCATAAAAAAGTGATATAGATAGATAAAGTTTTGAACTGGAGGTGGTTTTGGGTTCTGGGAGTCATAATCGGCGTAGATCTGCAAAAAAATTTCAGAAATTCCAACCTAGGAGAATGTAATAGGTAGTATTTCTTACGAAATCTACCTAAAAAAATTCGCATCTGTAAACGTGGCATACGTAATAAGAGAAAAGAAAGGCATGCTCATTTCGCTCATAACAGACGATATAAATAATTTCACTGAAATAATAACCATGATTTTTTTTTTTACATTGCAAAACTAGTTACAGTAAGAACGCATCTCATTTGTCACGTTTAACGTACAATTTCCAACTAGTTTCTTTTATGCTTTTTAATATGCTTCTTCATATGCTTTTTAACGTTAATCCTACGGGCTTAAAATGTATTCGTGTTTTTCAAATTTCTCATCAGAAAATTAAAAGTTTTCTGTATATTCATCTTAAGACGGTTCTCAAAAAATATTATTCACTGCTCAACAACGCGAAACTTTCTCATACATTTACAGACTCTTTTCAAACGTAAAAGCATGGCACTTGCAGGCATGATTATTGCAGTGATTTGTATTCGAACGGTTTTTTTTTTTCATATCTTGATAGATGAATTACATCTTGAGTTATAAAGATAAAGCGATTGTTGTTCCAAGACGGCAATTTTTTTTCTTTGCCCGCACAGTCACCTCGGGAAATTCACTTCCAGCTGTCGAATTCGTTTGACGGCATTTTCTGAAAGATCTTCTGCCATGAAAAAAAAAATAATAATAATAATTAAAAAAGAAAAACAAGTTGGAAATTGTACGTCAAACGTTACAAACGAGGTGCGTTCGTACGCACGTTTTAGAATTAAATTCATGATATCCCGTGCGTAGAACGGGTTAAACAGCTAGTTAAGTATATATTTTATGACACTGTTCATACAAATATCTTAACTAGTTATATAAATATTCAGATATATATGTATCAGCTAGTTATATAAATATTCAGATCTTGATGACTTTTAATTCTGTGAAATGAATTATATCGTCTGCAGATTAATTTCTGTCATAAAATAAGTATCTCGGTCGATTGACGATTTAACATCCATCGAAAGCTCCTATTAAAAAAAAAAGCACCGATTTAAAAAAAAAATCAAATTTCTTAATAAATATTTTTATTAATATCTCCTAAAGTTTTGATTCGATTTTAATAAAATTTGAAATGTCTCGACAAAATTCTGCAAAGATAATATATTTTAAATTGCAAACCATTTGGTTGGGTAGTTTTTGCGTTGTTATATGCGGACAGACAGACAGACGGACGGACAGACAGACAGACAGACGGACGGACAGACGGACGGACCAAACGACGACTATAGGTGCTACGTATTTATATAATTACGAATGCACCTAAAAACTGTTCGATTGCACAGTTTGAAAAAAAAAACGAATTCAGAGATGTGTCAGAAAGTAGGTTGTTTGGATTTGAGAACAGTCTTAAAGAATGTTTCTTCGCTCTCGATTGACAAAATAGTTCTAAAATACAGTGTCTCACATAAGTGATGGGACACTTGTGCTTTACAAAAGGAAACTAATCAAATAAATTAAAAAAACATGTACACATTTTTTTTGTGGGTGTGTTTCATACTTAAATTTAGTAAAGATTATTACATAACATACATTTTGTCAAAATATTAAAATATTAATTTAATAAAAATACAAATGTTTAGAACGGAGCAAAAAATAGCTCACATAAGTGATGGGACACCAGTATATGCAACAAAAATCGCCTGAAATAAGCAATAAAAATATTTTTTGGGGCTTTATTTTTACTTAAAAGCAATTGGCAATAATTTATAAAATCGTCTGCAGTATTTCTCTCCAGTTTGTTTTGGAATTTTTGTGTTTTTTAGCTCTGTGTAGTCATGAATGCTAAACGAAAAGAAACTTCGCCTGAAATTCGAAAATTAGTTATTAATTTGCATATTGAACGTGGAAAATCTATTAGAAAAACTGCTGAAACAGTTAACTTGAGTCGTTCAACAGTTTTCAATATCATTAAACGATATAAAAAGAATCATATGATTCAGGATAAAAGAAGACCTGGCTGACCATCAAAGCTATCCAATGGAATAAAGCGAATTATCGTTCGAAATATTAAAAAAAATCCAAGAATTAGTGCTTCAAAAGTTGCTGCTGATTTACAAGCATTATATGGAATAATTGTTAATCCTGAAACTATTAGAAGGGTAATTCGATCTGCTGGATATCACGGTAGAGTAGCCAGGAAAAAATTCTTCGTAAGTGAAAAGAATAGAAAACTCAGACTAGCTTTCGCAAAATCCAACATAAATAAGAATTCTGATTACTGGAATAAAGTTATATTTGCTGATGAGAGTAAATTTAATATATTTGGTTCTGACGGTAGAATCTTGGTGTGGAGAAAACCCAGGGAAGAACTTCGCAAACAGAACTTGGTACCAACAGTAAAACATGGTGGAGGAGGAGTTATGGTATGGGGGTGTATGTCGTCCGCTGGAGTTGGTAATTTTGTTTTTATTGACAGTATAATGGATCAGTACAAGTATATTGATATTTTAAAGCAAAATTTGAAATCTTCAGCACGAAAATTGAACCTTCATAACGATTTTAAATTCTACCAGGACAATGACCCCAAGCACACTGCTCTGAACGTTAGACTCTGGCTGCTATATAACTGTCCTGAAATAATAAAAACACCACCACAATCTCCAGACTTAAATCCCATAGAGAATATTTGGCAAGAATTGGAATCAAGAATTCGCAAACACACCATTTCTTCAAAACAACAACTAAAATCGGTGCTTCAAGAAGAATGGGGTAAAATCACTCCAGAAATCACAAAAAAAATAGTCGAATCCATCCCAAAAAGATTAAATCATGTTTTAAAAGTAAAAGGAAATCCAACAAAATATTAAAACCTTTTAAAAAGTAAAATTTGTGGATAAATATTTGATGGAAAAGTAAGTGTCCCATCACTTATGTGAGCCATTTTTTGCTCCGTTCTGAACAATTGTATTTTTACTAAATTAATATTTTAATATTTTGACAAAATGTATGTTATGTAATAATTGTTACTAACTTTAAATATGAAACACACCCAAAAAATTTTTGCACATGTTTGTTTATTTATTTTATTGCAGTTTCTTTTTATAAAGCACAAGTGTCCCATCACTTTTGTGAGACACTGTATATATTTAATTTCATTTCAAATGTTAAAATATTATGCAAAGCTCGACAGCTTCAATACTTGAAATATAAAATTATATTTTAGAAATGTTCTTCTACGCGAAAAGCAAACAAAGGTGAAAGAAAGAAAACTTTAAAATAATTAAGCTATTACGTAGAAAAGCATTAAATGGTAAAATTTACGTCATATTTAATACGATATATTTAAAACTTAGCAATTTTAAAACAACATATTTAAAACCATTTTCTTATAGCGTTTCTAAACACTGTATTTTTAATAAAAACATATATTTAACATGTGAATATTGAAAAAGAAAGAAAACTTTAAAATTATTAAATTATTACGTGCGAAAAGCATTTGATGGTGAAAATTATGTCATATTTAAAACGATATATGTAAATTTATATTTAAAACGACTTTCTTATAGCATCTAGAAAAAAACTTTTCTTCTAAACGTTATAAAAGTCCGAAAGGCAGCGTCGTTTTTTACTTAACCATTTTATACAGGCTGATTTTCTTTCAAATGTGTAATTGATCTTTCTTAATCAATCACGAAAACAGCCGTCAGCTGTCGTGACAGCGGTGGATGAGGCCTTAGGAACTAAAAAATCCCACAGTCAATGGGAAATGAGTGGCAACCCGTTTACAGAAGATCGCCACTCGTCTTGATAATATCATTTAATCTTCCGTAAATGGGTGATCTTTTTAAAACAGAGCAAATTAGCGTGTTTATAGATCCTGTGGGACGGAGGCAGGCTAGGGGGCTACATTTAGGGGCCTAGTACAAGGGGCAGAACCCCCGTACACCAAAAATAAGTTAAAATTTTAATTTTGTGATGAGAAATTAAAAAAATACGAATGCATTACAAGTTCATAGGATTAGCGTTGGAGAGGGGAAATTTGAGATGTGATTGAGGAGGAGGAACATCAACCTGTTCGCGGCGAGCGTCACGTGACGTATGAATTTTTTTTACCAATCTTCGCTTTATTTAATCACGGAATTTATGACTTTAAATTAGGCAAACATTTCTATTTCAAATTACTGGTGATAAAAAATTAAAAGTTCTGTACAGGACGCTCGTTGCGATGGAATTAATGGCAAATGGAGTTAACAAATAGAAGCTTTTAGTGGAAAACTATTTTATAGTGTAGCCTTTGGAACATTACCTTACTTATGCTACCCTTATTAATCAAACATTAGACTAACATTTCTTATATCTGAATTCTTGTTGCCGAAACGTCAGTGAAGGCTCACTGTGGAGACGTGAAATTTTTTTTAGTTTCCGTCTGTTTGTCTGTGTGTTCCGCGATAACTGTCGTAAAAATCGTCCTATTAAGTTGATTTTTGGTGGGTATGTGGGTGAGGTACCCGGAATGAGCTGTATGGTTTTTAGTTACATTTGGTTCATTGGTTCGAAAAATATAGAACATTTCTTTTTAGGTCATAATACTTTCCTATGGGAATGCAGACGATTTTCAAATTTCATTTTTAACTGAAATGAAAACCGCATATTTGAATAATGGATTTAAACGTAAAATTACGGATACTAAATTTTCGATATGGAGGTCTTAAATATATGCAATAGCTTTGAAAATTTGCCGATACATCTATTAGAATTTAGAAATTAATTGTTTAAATTATTGGAAAAAATTTTGCAACTATACGGGAAATATAAAACATTTTATTTTTCTATTATTTTACAAATTTTAAAATGCATTTTTTTGCATAGCAACTAGCAACCACATTTCAAAGAATATCAAAATAAGAAATTCATTTTTTTATCTAAAAAATTACAAGAACCTCCGAAACCTCCGAAGTATTTTATATGCCTATAAATATGTACGTAACATAAAAAAAAAATAAATTGCGAATTGTAAGATGCTAAATGATATGAAAAGTGAGATTAAAAACCAATGACTTTCGGAGCTGACGTTGAGGCTCCTGATCTAGAGATTTAATACTAGTTATTAAAATTATGCAAGAAAATTTCACGATTGAGCCGGTGTTGGAGAAAGATGCAAGCCAATTAACGTTATCGTGTCCTTAAATTATCTGCAAATTGCCTTTCAAAAACAAATTATTAATCTAACAGACAGAAATTTGAAGTTAAAATTTATTTATCTAGTCATATGTTTGGCTTACCTGCGCTTCTGCCGCCGCATTCATTTAATATCTCGTTGGCACGTTTTTTGGCGTCCCAGGGAAAATTGTTGTCATTGAACAATAATGGATAGGACAGAAGAGTTAACACCTGCCTGATGAAAGTAATCGGTTTTTGTCCCATGGCTTGAGTATCATTTACATCGGCTCGTATCACCTTTTCGAAAGGTTTTTCTATGCCCTGTAATAAATACAGAAGAGTTGATATCATGAAACATTTAAAATGGAGAAAAACAAATTCTAGTTTTCTGTTCATTTTAATAAAGAATAGAATTTTGTAATCAATTTTTTACTAACTTCCTGATATGCTAGAATTATAAAAATTATGTGCATAAGTGTGTTTCCGATGACAATAGAACATTTTAATATTTTTAGAACTTAATTATAAATTAATACATTAATTTTAAGGCATTTATTTCGTTAGCCGGTCGCAGATGATAAATCGCCAAATAATCTTTATGGTTACAACTGTACGAATTACAAAAAACAATGGAGTTCATTATGTGCCAAACCAACTCTCGCCAAAACGGGCTAAATTTCTGTGAAACTGCAACAACGAAATATTTTAAACATTAAAAAGTAGAAAATATAAATAAAAAATAAATAGTGTAATAATTAAAAAAATATATCGTTTGATAGTTTAATGTTAAATAAATTACGATTATATGTTGAGAAAACAATTTAGAAATTCTGAATAAATAATTTAAATATTTTCTTTTTTGTTATCATATCTTAAAAAAGAAACGGAACAAAAATTACATTTTAAAAAATAAATTCATTAGCTCACTCTTTCTATCAAGCATAAATCAAAGCGTTGAATTTTCAAGAATCGGCGCTCACGCCAAATTAACATATTGAAACGAAATTTTTTAACTACATGAATTGCAGTTATGAAATTAAACGTTATTTTTTAAATAGATATTGAATATTTTGAAAATATATTTTTTTTTAAATGAACTATTTTAACTTTTATTTAGCAATTTTAATGTATTTTTGTGTAAACATTGCTATAAGGTAATAAACGATAATCGCATTACGATAATGTAAGCTTTTTTGATACATTTTGTTTATGAGTTATAAAAACGACTTGTTTGATTCGGTATTCCCCATTCGGGGTAACTTGGATACAAAAATAGCATGTTCATAAATTAAATGAGAGGATTTTTTTTTTTTTTTTTTGGTGGTGTGTGTGGTGGGGGGGGGGGGGGGGTATTTAAGCCTCCTAAATTTCTAGAAAGAAACTACGTAGTGTTATATTTATTGCCCTTTTATTACCTCCAAAAAAAAATAAAAATTTAACTATACTCAAATTACCCTGTGGGTGGTGGTGGAATTTGGGTATAATGAACAGAGAAATATATATTTTATATTCTAGGTAAATTTAGGTACGTTAAAAAATAAAGAAGACATTTTAGACGTTTATCAATGAAAATTTATTAGGCCTAAATCTAAGATAAATTGCATACTCTGATCGTTGCAGCATACAATGATAAACTCTTCGATATTTATATAAATATAACAAATCATAACACTTTGTAATTATACACATCTTTTTAATTGCTAAAAAATGTAAAATAAAAAGATTATAAACACTAAAATATTAGACTGTGGTTTTATTAGACTGTTGACACATGTTTCAGCGCAATCTGAGGCATTATCAAAACAAACAAAAATATTCTATAAATGCACGATCTATTTGAAACACAATTATTTAATTTTTCAGGTACTTAAAAAAAAAATTATGCACGTTATTTTTACTTGGATGTTTATTTCCATATTTGTAACCATGGAGTAACTCAAACCACAATTTTGGTAAATTAAATGATGTTGTACATCATTACATATTGTACTTTTACGTGTTGCAATCTCTATGATTTCTCTTATAATGGATTGGTAGTATAGATTACAGACAAAAACTATTTTATAATCATTGAAATTTATTTGGACGGTTTCTTCTTGATATAATCTCGCCAGGGCTGTAGATTTTTTTTTATACTAAATATCAGCTATATGCTCATTTTTTCTGTAACTAAATTTCCTGCTTGTTATGCCAATATAGTAATTCTTTGATCCACCTTCTTCAATAAATGGTATTTCATATACTCCTGAATAATTCTCAAAATTAATTGGGTCGTTTTACTGCAAATGATATTCTTTAATTTCTGGGGGTTTTGATTTTGATTCGTAAAAATATAAACTTTATATTCTTCAATATTATCCAATCTTTTTTTGAAAAATTAAAATACAGCCTGTTAAACAATATATTTTTTAATATAATATCTGTTTCCCTCAGAAATCAGGTCCTTTTTCTAATGTCAGTAAAATTAAATCAAATACGTACACGTAATTTACAAAATCTAGAGCATTTTCATGTATAGAATTAGATCTGATTAAATGTAATGGTGCGACAAATGTACCAAATAAGAATCCAATCGTATCTGCGGGCAAATTCAAACAAAGGATGTGAGGGATGTGCTGCCGTCCTCTGACGCAAATTTCGTTCTTAGTTGCTATCTATTTAGTTAAAATATTACAAATACCCTTTCCGTTACTAACGTAAGTATTCTTCTGAGAGATGGTTATTCTGCTTTAAAAGAATCTGGAGGCACGGCAGTGCCTCCGCCAAGTCGAGAAAGCACGGCCGTAAGCATACTTTTCTGAAATTAACTCAGGGCACTTTTGACCCCCCCCCCCCCCTATCTCCGCGCTGGAGTATCCCAAAAATTTTAAACATCGTTTTTCTAGAGTATTTGGCACACAGGACCAAAATTTAAAATAACAACTTTCTGTCTTTTCTAGTTCAGACGATATATGAACTCAAACATTCGATTTTTTGTCACTCACTCACTCACTCGTTCACGCGACATCAAAAAGATTAGGCAGATCCCGTAGCCCTAGAAACTTGACATTTAGAAGAAAAGTAGTGTTTAGGATACAAAGAAAGGAAAAATTATAAAATCCGGAAAATTCGAAAAAAAAAAAAAACATTCGAAAATTCAACAAATTCCATCAAAATTGAAAATTGAAAAGAATACGATCTTGTAGTCTTAGAAACTTAAGATTTGGTGTGAAGGTAGTGTTTAGCATCCAGAAAAAGAAAACATCAAAAACACCAAAAAAATCGAAATCAAAATTGAAAAAAATCGAAAAAAATCGAAAAATTTCAAATAATCCGATTTTGTTGCGCTAGAAACTTGGAATTCGGAATAAAGGTAGTATTTAGGATGCAAAATAAGGAAAAATTAAAAAATTCGGAAAATTCGAAAAAAAAATTCAAAAATTCGAAAAATTCGAAAACAAATTGAAAAAATTAAAATAATTTGATTTTTTAGCCTTAGAAACTTAAATTAGCGGTAAAGATAGTGTTTAGGATTCAGAATAAGTTAAAATAAAAAACGCAATAAAAATCGAAAATAAAATAAAAAAATCGAAAAAAATCGGAAAAATCGAAAAATAAGGAAAATTTGAAAATAATTCGATTTTATAGCGCTATAAACTTGAAATTTGGAATAAAGGTAATATTTAAGATACTAAATAAGGAAAAATTAAAAAATATGGATAATACGAAAATTACCCATAAATTAGTGCAGACGATATATGAAATCAAAGTTTCGATTTTTTGTCACTCACACACTCACTCACTCTCGCGTTATCAAAAAGATTGAATAGATCCCGCAGCCATAGAAGCTAAAATTTGGAATAAAGCTAGTGTTTCGGATACAAAGAAAGGAAAAATTATAAAATCCGGAAAATTAAAAACATTCGAAAATTTAACAAATTCGAACAAAATTAAAAATTGAAAATAACACGATCTTGTAGTCTTAAAAACTTAAAATTTGGTGTGAAGGTAGTGTTTAGAATTCAGAAAAAGAAAACATCAAAAACACCAAAAAAATCGAAAAAAAAATCGAAAAATCGAAAAAAATCGAAAAATTTTAAATAATCCAATTTTGTTGCGCTAGAAACTTGGCATTCGGAATAAAGGTAGTATTTAGGATGCAAAATAAGGAAAAATTCAAAAAACCAGAAAATTTGAAAAAAAAAAAATTCAAAAATTCAAAAAATTCGAAAAAAATTGAAAAAATTAAAATAATTTGATCTTTTAGCCTTAGAAACTTAAAATTCGCGGTAAAGATAGTGTTTAGGATCCAGAATAAGTTAAAATAAAAAAACGCAATAAAATTCGAAAATAAAATTAAAACATCGAAAAAAATCGGAAAAATCGAAAAATAAGGAAAATTTGAAAATAATTCGGTTTTATAGCGCTATAAACTTGAAATTTGGAATAAAGGTAATATTTAAGATACTAAATAAGGAAAAATTAAAAAATATGGATAATTCGAAAAATACCCATAAATTAGTGCAGACGATATATGAACTCAAAGTTTCGATTTTTTGCCACTCACACACACATTCACTCTCGCGTCATCAAAAAGATTGGGTAGATCCCGCAGCCATAGAAACTTAAAATTTGGAATAAAGCTAGTGTTTCGGATGCAAAGAAAGAAAAAATTATAAAATCCGGAAAATTAAAAAACATTCGAAAATTCAACAAATTCGAACAAAATTAAAAATTGAAAATAACACGATCTTGTAGTCTTAAAAACTTAAAATTTGGTGTGAAGGTAGTGTTTAGAATTCAGAAAAAGAAAACATCAAAAACACACACACAAAAAAAAAATTGAAAATAAAATTAAAAAATCGAAAAAAATCGAAAAATTTCAAATAATCCGATTTGGTTGCGCTAGAAACTTGGAATTCGGAATAAAGGTAGTATTTAGGGTGCAAAACAAGGAAAAATTAAAAAATCCGGAAAATTTGAAAAAACAAATTCAAAAATTGAAAAAATTAAAATAATTTGATCTTTTAGCCTTACAAACTTAAAATTCGCGGTAAAATTAGGGTTTAGGATTCAGAATAAGTTAAAATAAAAAACGCAATAAAATTCGTAAATAAAATAAAAAAATCGAAAAAAATCGAAAAAATCGAAAAATAAGGAAAATTTGAAAATATTTCGATTTCATAGCGCTAGAAACTTGAAAAAAGGTAATAAAGGTAATATTTGAGATACTAAATAAGGAAACAATAAAAAATATGGATAATTCGAAAAAAAAAATCGAAAATTTCAAACATTAAAAAGAAAAAAAAGAAAAAAAGAAAGAAAGAAAATTAAAAAGAAAAAGTGAGAAATTGAAAATAATATGATCTCGTAGTCTCAGAAACTGAAAATTTGGTGTAAAGTTAGTGTTTAAGAAAAATAAAAAAATAAAAACACAACAAAAATCGAAAATAAAATCAAAAAATCGAAAAAAAAAACGAAAATTTGAAAATAATTCGATTTTGTAGTCCTAGAAGCTTGACATTTGGCAGAAAGGTAGGGTTTAGTATACAAAGTAAGGAAAAATTAAAAAATCCGTAAATAAATAAAAATACTAAAAAAACGAAAAAAAAAACATCGAAAAAATGAATATAGTTTGATTTATAGGAAATTTTAATTTTGGCTTTCTTTTTATACTAAAAAGTTCTTTTCTGCTAAATATCAAGTATCTAGGGCTGCGAGTAATATCTCAGATGGATAGCACCTATCCTGGAACCTGGAAGCAATTGAGAGTACTTTTGACACTCCCCCTCCCATAACTTAGTGCTTGCCTAGGAACTTGAAATCTCTTTTTATCTACAGTACTTTGCAAACGAAACTAAAGCTTCAAATTTTTTATACCTGTAAGTAATAAGGACAGAGTGTGGGCTTAGCGAAAATCAGTGGATGATCTCCAAAAAGAACCCAAAATCAAGAAAGGAGGATTACTTACAAAAAGAAGTGAAATCTCATCAAAAACGTCATCTGTAAAAAATGCAGCCAAGTCTCGTGACTCTTTTTCTGTAAAAAGTTCTGAGATCGTGTAAAGCCAAGTTTAGCTATCTTATTAACTCTGAAATTTTCATTCACAAATCACTCCTAGGCTCTACATCTTTAGTTAAATATTATTTTGTGACTTGGCAATTACGTAGCACGAGAATGTGATGTATATAATTAGTCTTAATCAAATAATACCATGCCATCCCATAACATATTAAGGTGTATAGTAACTTCCCTGTGCGTATATAATTAGCCTTAATCATATTATCTCATTCCATCCCATAACATAGTAAGGCGTAATAACTTCCTTAACTTTCAAGATAGCTAAACTTGGCTTTACACGATCTCAGAACTTTTTACTGAAAAAGAGTCACGAGACTTGGCTGCATTTTTTACAGGTGACGTTTTTGATGAGATAAAATCGTATTTGGGAAACAAAATCAGTTACGACCGACTTTGATTATCTATTTGCTAACTTTGAGTTTTTCAAATCTCAACTTTATACTCTAATGATGAAATTGAAAAAAGTCCTTCCAGCCTGTACCGAGAGGAAAATGTAGCTTCCATATTCCATGTTTTTAAAAATTCAACTCATTTTGCTCACATATCCGATGCTAAAATGTTTGGGTATAGAATGCCCGATATAGAAAAATCAATCCCGGTTTTCCTTAATACTGAATTTGAATGCGAATTTCAGCATGAGAGTTACAGTATAACAACAACCAAATTGCTTCAAAATATCAGCGCCCCTAGAATTTCAAACTGCCATATCGCAGCCATTTTTTAAGATAAAGCCAAAACAAAAAATGCTCTGGAATCCTTGTATCACGATCTAATACTTAACGGAAACAACTTTTTCAATTTATAATTTTTTATCTTTTTGGATTGTTAATTTTTCCTTTTTTTTAACTGGCCGCCATTTTGAAACAAGTCGGCGGGCGGATGAAGCTGGCCAACGAACTCGCTCGAGACCTTGGTACTTCCACTGGCTTCGCTGACTGCTTACGGCTCTCCTGAGTCAGCAGAAAAAATGTAATTCCGGGGGAAAATCCCCCAGTCAAATAGAAATAAATAAATGGCCACACGATTACAGAAGATCGCCGCTGGTCGTGATAATATCATTTAGTCATCCGTAATCGGTTAATCTTTTTTAAACAGAGTCAATTTGAATGTTTTAGAGCTTACGGGCTCTGGACGGTGGATTGGCGAGCGTAGTTCATAGGGGGCAGGGTCCCCCAGTACAGAAAAACAAAGTACAGCAAAAAGAAGAATTTATTTTTAAAAATACATATTTTAAAAATAAAAATGCATTCTACGCCCGCATAGGATTAACATTAGGGAGGAGAATTTGAGATTTCGCTGACCAAGACTCTTAAGAATGGCCGCCCCTAGAAATATACAGTCGCATTCAAAATTTGCTTCAATGAAGAGAGATAACACTCTTCTAGAAGATACAATAACTTCTCTAAATCTGGATCTGGAGCCATCCGTGTTCAAGGCCAACGGCATCAAGAATTAGCAGGAATTGAAAATGAATTTAAAAAATATCTTGCTCCTCACTGTTTAAATAGAATTATCAGGAAGCATGTAAAGACCTTCCTCCAGAGCTGTGATTTCTTTCCGCGATTCCGAATGTGCTATTTAAAAAGTGTTTATGAGTTGAGAGTACTAGTTTGCCTGTTTTCGTCTCGTATTTAAACTTGCATAAAGATGCTTCAGTCAAGGTGAAACTAGAGCACTTTAAAGACAGACTACTTTCAACGAATTTTGAAAGCAAATTTCCGAAAAAAATACTGGCGAAATATGTATAGCTGAATGTATAATGTTGAAAAATGTGGCTTAATCAATACATGTCACATGTGGGTTTTTTTTTTCTTTCTTTTTTTCAGCAAGACTGCGATTTCTCCGTGTTTATGCGTTGGGTGCGGTAGTCTGTATTTTCGTGTAAGATTTAACTTGCATAAAAATGTTTCCAGTTGAGGCGAAATTTGTGCTTTTTAAAGAGTTTAGCGAAATATACGTAAATATATGCAGGGTCGTATCGAGTTCGCATTAATTTTGTTGTTTTTTTCGTTGTGAGTCAAGTTGACTTTTTTTTTTTCTCTCTGCGAGTCGGGTGGACTCAATTTTTCAAAAAAAAAAAAAAAAAAAAAAGTCCAGAACATTGTTTTAGAGAAAAAATTATTTACAGTAGAGCGCCGATTATCCAAACTTCAATTAACAGAGCTGACCAATTATCCGAACCCCCCCCCCCCCCCCCTTTTTTTTTTAGGTTTGAAATTTTTTTTCAAGACGGCCTTTGAAATCGAAAACGTTTCACAGATCAATGGATAGAGGAAAATGAAAACAAATGTTATGAAAATGATCCAGGCCCATAACATAATGTAGACTTTGAATGTTTGGAAGCAGCTATGAAATGGTTGGAACGGCAAGAGAATGCTGATTCGATTCAACTTATGTATCGTGATATATGACAGCATTGAAAAGAATATCTTCTTTAAAGCAAAAAACAATTCGACGCTTTTTTGCTTAAATTTCAAATCTCGTAGTTCAGAAAATGATAAAAAGACGAAAAATATAGTAAAAGATTCTTTTTTTTTTTTTTTTTTTTTTTTTTTTTTTTTTAATGACAAAAAAAAATTTAAACAAGTTGGAAATTGTACGTTAAACGTTACAAACGAGGTGCGTTCATACTATAGCTGGTTATATAAATATTCAGATCTTGATGATTTTTAATTCTGTGAAATGAATTATATCGTCTGCGGATTAATTTCTGTCATAAAATAAGTATCTCGGTTGCTTGTGACGATTAAACTTCGAAAGCTCCTATAAAAGAAAAGCACCGATTTAAAAAAAAAAAAAAAATCAAATTTCTTAATAAATGTTTTTATTAATATTTTCTAAAGTTTTGATTCGATTTTTTAAAAAAATTGAAATGTCTCGACAAAATTCTGTAAAGATAATATATCTTAAATTCCAAACAATTCGGTTGGGTAGTTTTTGCAGTGTTATATGCGGACGGACGGACAGACAGACAGACGGACAGACAGACAGACGGACGGACCAGACGACGACAATAGGTGCTACGTATTTATATAATTACGAACGCACCTAAAAAGTATAAAATGACAAAAAAAATAAATAAATTAATTAAATTAAACATACCAGCACTTACAGCTGTCAGTCCTGAGCCTTGTTAAAATTTGAAGGAAAATTGTGTACACACAAAAGAATTTTTTTAATCTACCTTTCCACTACTATATTTTTAAAAATATACATTGGTTCCATTAAAAAAAATCCTGTTACACGTAAAAAATGCGTTTTAACCATTTTGGCATAGTTAGGAACATCGTTAAATTTGCCTGTCCAATTATCTGAACTTTTGTTTATCCGAACTAGCGCCAGTACCGACAGGTTCGGATAATCGTCGCTCTATTGCACTTGAATGTGAATGAGTATATATATATGTGCGTGTGTTCATTATTTTCATAAAATATAAAATGAATAATATATAATTGTAGAAAATTTTGCTATAATTACATTAAAATATAGATTATTTTTCTTTCATTTAGATTTGGGTCAGATTCTAATCGTTTTCGAATTTACTTCAAAACAGGATTAAAAAAAAAAAAAAAAAAAAAGTGGAGGTTTTTTTTAAGTGTGTGTGGGAGGGGGTTGTTGCACCCCCCCCCCTCCCCGTTATTTTTTTTAAACCCTAGGGTTTAAAAAAAATACTAGGCCTGTGGTTTTCGTGGGGGGGGGGGGGGGGGTATAAAAACCTGCTTCATGTAGATTTTGCGCGTGTTGTATCTGAAATAATACACTGCTTGCCTTTTATTTATTCTATGAGTTTTAGAGCGGAAAGAAAAAAAAAATTCTCGTCAAACTGGAGGCCCTTCAGTCACATGTGCGAAGGATCCCATTCACAAGTTCAAGTGACGTCAAGAGAACGCAAAAGTACGTAAATGTTTGAGGAAAAGGAAAGCGAAAAGCGTACATTTTCAGCATGATAAGTGTGACATTTCTTGGCAGCTCTATCCGCTTTCCAAAACGAACTGCCTGGTCGTACTTCAGACAGAATGTAAAGACATTAGTAATGCTCATCTTAAATCAGTCTAAATATAGGAAGGTGATATATTCACGGTGCTTCATTAAATACGCAACGGGACGATTTCGAATACTGTTTACATGTTATCTAAATCTCATCTGGAAATAGCTCATGAATAACAGTTATTTAAAATGTGGGCCAAACATTTTCCCCGAGTGCAAAACAAACATGCAGGATGAACCGTAATTGAAAATATATTGAAATTATATCTGATTTTCCATTAGGCAGAGTTAAAGGGCTACTTCACTGACTCTCCCAGATAGAGCAGCTAATGTTATTTCAATGGGAGAAATATAGAAGTGTCATCTTTTCGCATTTTGCTCGAATTAAGTATTTTTTATAACTTTTGAAACCTGTACATTTAAATTATGCACGCTCCTTTCAAATTTTATTTTATTTTATTAATTTTAATGTGATATAAGTGCGTTATTTTAGGATTATTAAAGATTCATGTTTAGTGTCTTATCGCGAAAAATCTGTTTGACATTTTAAAATTTGGTAACGACACAATCGTAGCCTGATTATTTAGCTTTCCAAAAATGCTTTTTATTTTGCTTTAAAAAAATTTTAAATCTATGCTACAATCCTAAAAAAAATGGTACTGTCTTTTTTAAAACAGTCGATTTCGGGGAACTCAGCGGGGATTCAAACGGGGAAAATCTTAATGGAGCGATAAGAAAGACCACCTAATGTGTGAAATTTTGCGTTTGGCTAGCTGTATGCAACTTGTAGGAAGCTGCAAATTTCATTTTGAGAGCAGAGAAGAAAGTTTTTAAAATGGCATTTTGAAATGATGTAAATAGATGCTGATTATTTGTTTTACTAGGCATCATAAAGATTTTTAAAAAACGTTATTGATTTGGGATCGATAAAGATTTTTTTCACCTCTCACCTCTGAAGTTTAATACCCGATAATTTTTTTAATTGCCTACAATAACAAAACGAAAAAGCGCTTATTTGCTAAATAAGCGCTGCCGATAAATTTGCTGCCGATGTAATAGTGAAAGAAGAGTTCTGCTCTAGCAGAGAAGCTTATGATGGAAAATGCGAAAGAAAAATGGTTTCTTTAAAATTGATTAAAGATGAGAATCCATTAACGTTTCTTGTGCGTTGTTTTATCAGAGAGATATTTTATTGTCCAAAAATATTCCACCTATTTTTAATGAGTTACTAAAATCAATTAGAAAACTAGTCGGATGTGCCAATCCCAAAACTTTCTTCTATCTCACACAGATTTCGCACATACACTAAAAAAAATCAGCACCAATTTATATCAAGGTCTAACAGAATCTAAAGTTTTATTAAATTCCGTGCATTAGTTCTTGAGGTATGACTACTGCTAAAATCGTGTGAATCCTGCAAAATGTAGCATAGCAGCGCCAACTGCTGGGAGATTTAGACCAAAACCTAATCAACAACAACTTATGTCAACATCTAGCTGAATCTGAAGTTTGATGAAAATCCGTGTATTAGTTCTTGAGATATAGTTATCGCGATGATAATGAAAATAGCAGCATAGCAGTGCCACCTGTTAGGAAATTTACACCAAAACGGAAGCAGCACCTATTTTTATGTCAAGGTCTAACAGAATCTGAAGTTTGATGAACTTCCGTGCATTAGTTCTCGAGATATAGCTATCGTAAAAATCGAGAAAAAAGTAGAATAGCAGCGCCACCTGTTGGAAAATTTACACCAAAACGTAATCAGCACTTATTTTTATGTCAAGGTCTAACATAATCTGAAGTTTGATGAAATTCCGCGCATTAGTTCTTGAGATATAGCTATCGTAAAAATCGAGACAAAAGTGGTATAGCAGCGCCACCTGTTGGGATATTTACACCAAAACGTAATCAGCGTCTATTTATGTCCAGGTCTAACCGAACCTGAAGTTTGATGAAAATCTGTGCATTAGTTCTTGAAATAGAGCTATTGCGGTAATCGCGAAAAATGAAGCATAGCAGAGCCAACTGTCGGGCGATTTTCACCAAAAATTAATCAGCACCAATTTATATCAGGGACTAACTGAATATAAAGTGTTATTAAATTCCGTGCATTAGTTCTTGAGATAGAGCGCCCACAAAATGTTTGTCACATACAGACAGACAGACAGACAGACAGTCACAGACAGACATTTTCTAAAAATGGTTTTCAGAACCTTCTAAAACGTATAAATCCGTCGAAAACCGGAAGTCGAAAATTTTCTTGTAAAGATAGAAGAAAGTAATAATGTATCAATGCTATGTCTAATGCTTAATGTGAAGGTAATTACAAGAAGTTTTTTGAAGTGAAAAATGTAGACAAATATAATTTGTTTGTTTCACAATGAGATAAATTATACAAGGAAAAACAAAACTGTTTCTGATGTGAAGACCAAGATACGACTTCGTTTCGTTCTTATGCCAAAAATATATTTGTGACAAATATTTTACCAGCTTCATTGGTTGAACTTATGTGAAGTGACTGATGCCGCTGCATTTGTCATTGTTAAGGCTCGTTTAGGCTTCTTCCAAGCAAATGTGATTTCACTTTATAAATAACTAGCGGCCCGTCCCGGCTTTGCACGGGTAGACAATGTAATTTTTTTATTACATTCCTTTTCCTGAATTTCGCGCTCCATCCTAAAACTGTTGCTGAGATATGGCGAAACGACCTAAAACTTTCGACTCCCCCTTTAACCACCTTCGAGAGAGAGAGGGGGGGGGGATTTCTAAATTCACTGAAATACGTGTTTAATCATTTGTTTAGTAGATTTGTTTTCCTGAATTTCGCGCACCTAGATAAAACAGCTGCTGAGATATGGCGAAATGTCCTAAAATATTCAAAACCACCCCCTTTAAAACCCTTCGGGGGGAAATTCTAAAATCACTGAAAAGCGTGTTTATCCATTTTTTAGTAGATGTGTTTTCCTGAATTTCACGCTCCTACCTAAATCCGCTGCTGAGATATGGCGAAATGACCCGAAACTTTTGAATACCCCTTTAACCACCTTCTAGGGAGAATTTCCAAAATCGCCGAAATACGTGTTTCATCAATTTTTTAGTAGATCTGTTTTAATTAATTTCGCCCTCCTACATAAAAGCTGAGATATGGCGAAATGACCTAAAAAATTTGACCCCCCCCCCCCCCCCATTTAACCACCTTCTGGGAGGAATTTCCAAAATTGCTGAAATATGTGTTTTATTCATTTTTTAGTAGATTTGTTTTCCTGATTTTCGCGCTCCTAAAACTGCTGCAGAGATATGGCGAAATGATCTAAAACATTCGACCCCCCTTTCAACCCCCTTTGGGAGGAAATTTCTAAATTCGCTGAAATACGTGTTTAACCAATTTTTTAGTAGATTTGTTTTCCTTAATTTCGTGCTCCTACATAAAACTGCTGCTGAGATATGGTGAAATGACCTACAACATTCGACCACCCCCTCGACCACCCTTCGGGGGGGGGAATTTCTGAAATCGCTAAAATACGTGTTTAATCATTTTTTTTTAGTAGATTTAATTTCCTGATTTTCGCGCTCCTACCCATAACTGCTGCTGAGATATGGCGAAATGACGTAAATTATTCGACCACAACCCTTTAACCCCTTCCGGGAGGGGAAATTCTAAAATCCCCGAAATACATGTTTAATCATGTTTTTAGTAGATTTGTTTTCCTGATTTTTGTGCTCTTAACTAAAATTGCTGCTGAGATACGGCAAAATGACCTAAAACATTCGACCCCCCCCCCTTTAACCACCTCCGGGAGGGGAATTTCTAAAATTGCTGAAATACATGTTTAATCATTTTTTAGTAGATCTGTTTTCCTGATTTTCGCGCTCCTATCTATAACTGCTGCTGAGATATGGAGAAATGGCCTAAAACATTCGACCATCCCCCTGTTTAACCCCTCGGGTGGCGAATTTCTAAAATCGTTGAAATAAATGTTTAATCATTTTTTTAGTAGATTTATTTTCCTGATTTTCGCGCTCCTACCCATAACTGCAGCTGAGATATGGCGAAATGACCTAAAACATTCGACCACCCCCCTTTAACCCCCTTCTGGGGGGAATTTCTAAAATCGCTGAAATAGGTGTTTAATCATTTTTTTAGTAGATTTGTTTTCCTGATTTTCGCGTTCCTACCTATAACTGCTGCTGAGATATGGCGAAATGACCTAAAACATTCGACCACCCCCCTTTAACCCCTTCTGGGGTGGAATTTCTAAAATCTCTGAAATAGGTGTTTAATCATTTTGTTAGTAGATTTGTTTTCTGGAATTTCAAGCTCCTACCTATAACTGCTGCTGAGATATGGCGAAATGACCTAAAATATTCGACCACCCCCATTTAACCCCTTCTGGGGGGAATTTCTAAAATCGCTGAAATAGGTGTTTAATCACTTTTTTAGTAGATTTGTTTTCCTGATTTTCGCGTTCCTACCTATAACTGCTGCTGAGATATGGCGAAATGACCTAAAACATTCGACCACCCCCCCTTTAACCCCTTCTGGGAGGGAATTTCTAAAATCTCTGAAATAGGTGTTTAATCATTTTGTTAGTAGATTTGTTTTCTGGAATTTCAAGCTCCTACCTATAACTGCTGCTGAGATATGGCGAAATGACCTAAAACATTCGACCACCCCCATTTAACCTCTTCTGGGGGGAATTTCTAAAATCGCTGAAATAGGTGTTTAATCATTTTTTAGTAGATTTGTTTTCTGGAATTTCAAGCTCCTACCTATAACTGCTGCTGATATATGGCGAAATGACCTAAAACATTCGACCACCCTCATTTAACCCCTTCTGGGGGGAATTTCTAAAATCGCTGAAATAGGTGTTTAATCATTTTTTTAGTAGATTTGTTTTCTGGAATTTTAAGCTCCTACCTATAACTGCTGCTGAGATATAGCAAAATGACCTAAAACATTCGAATTTCCCTTTAACACCCTTCGGGGGGGGGGGGGGAATTTTCAAAAATCCCTTCTTATTGCTTGCCTAGGCCATAACAGCAATCTACAGTCCAAATTGCGTGACCCTGACTTTAGTAGTTTCGGCTGGGCGTTGATGAGTCACTCAGTCAGTCAGTCACCGTTTCCTCTTTATATAATAGTATATATAAGAATAATTTTAGAGATGCTTAAGTGGGACAAAGCCAAAAGAAAAACGTTGGAAACCACCGGTTTATAGTCATTGTAATGTAAGTCACTATTTTTTCAAATTAGAGCTAAGTGCATGGACTGCATCTTATAGACACATAAATGTATCAATAGGAATATTAGTTTAAGAGATATTTCCACAAAACTGCTTGTAATCAATGTTGCCAGTTGGGCGTTTTTAGTTTCTTCTATCTTTACAAAAAGAAAGTATTGGAATGAAAATTTTTGAATTCCGGTTTTCGACAGATTTATACCTTTTAGAAGGTCCTGAACACAATTTGACTGTTTTTAGAAAATGTCTGCCTGTGAGTCTGTCTGTCTGTCTGTCTCTGTGTGCGTCTGTATGTGACAAACATTTTGTGCGCGAAATATCTCAAGAACTAATGCACGGAATTTAATAAAACTTTAGATTCAGTTAGATCTTGATATAATTTGGTGCTGATTATTTTTGGTGTAAATAGCCCAAATGTTGTAATGTATGGTGTAAATCACCCCAATGCGCTGCTATGCTGCATTTTTCACGATTTCCGCAATAGCTCTATCGCAAGAACTTATGTACGGATTTTCCTCACAGATTCAGTTAGTCGTTGCCGTAAGTGGTTGGTGATTAGGTTTTGGTGTAAATCACCCAACAGATGGCGCTGCTATGCTGCATTTTTCATGCATTTCACGATAACTATATCACAAGAATTAATGCACAGAATTTAATATTCTGTTAGACCTTGACAAAAATATATCCTTATTAGGTTTGGGTGTATACCACTCAACAGTTGTCGCTGCTATGCTATGTTTTTTTTTTTTTTTTTTTTTTTTTTTTTCGGTTTATTTGATAGTTATACCTGGAAAAACGTATGGATGTCATTTAATTTTTGTTGCAGTCGATTTGATTTATATAGAAGAAAGTTTAGTGATGGCTACAACATAGTAATTTTTTGTTTGTTTTTTAATTTAGAGATCTACCATGATTTCCGAATAATAATATTTGTTTTATTCAATGACAGATTAAATAAGGTGGATATTACTATTCGGAAATAGTAAATTTTTGAATTAAAAAAAATCACAATTGGCAAGACTGTTGTAGACAGCACACGAAAAGATTTTCCCGCATTGGAATTCATTAACAGGTTCAGAAAATCTTTGGTTTTGAACATTTAAGAAAATATGACTTACATTACCATTACTTTACATGACTTATATAAAGCGGAGTGACTATCTGACAGATATCAGTGCTAGTAACGAATACATCATATCGAATCAGAATATAATATGCACCATAAAACAGTTACGTAATCTAAAAATGGTTTTAAGCATGGAATTGTGCTTTTAGAGGGAAAGAAGACGTCCAACCTGTTGATCCAGGCCATCGCTCGTGAATGTAATGTTTGAGAGACATCGTGCTGTTATCTAATTGGGATTTTTCCAAGATCGCTACTGTGTCTCGGGTGCGTAATGTCGGAAGAATGGCAGCCCGCTAATTTTAGAGAAGGTTGAGATAACGTGTTACCCTTCTGCTAGATGTCGCCAGAAATTCTTCCTTTTACCCTGACACGACTGTCGAAGATCTCTAAACGATTTTCTCACCTCGGCATGATGCGAGTTCGCAAGTACCGAGGATCAGGGCCCGCTTAAGATTTAGAAGTAGGGGAAGCCTGACGTCACACAGGAGGCCCCCCCCCCCCCCCCTCTACCAATCATACTTCAACAATTTGAAATTTTACCATAAAAATTTCGAGTAAACAACACTTTTAATATTAAATTAAAACTACCTACCTATATACATATGTAAATATATTTATTATATACATAATTATACATAACATATGAATTGTTTAAATGAATTTACAAATATGGAACAGGTGCGAATATTTGAACTTCAAAATATATTTTATGCTTTACAAATTGCAGGATTTGCCAGTGCTAAGAACAGTGCAGGGACAACAAATATTTAACATAAATTTATGCTTAGCTGCAACACAATTTTGCTTCTATTTTATAAGCAGAAATTTGATATCACCTGAATGCTAATTACTTTCCCCTTTATTTAAATAATCTATTCTCCATATTTTACATCACTTCTCCACACTTTATGAATTTAAGCAACATGTAATTATACAGATTACATTTTCTGTTCTTTTAGCACATTACAGTCCATACATTTGAAATTAAAATGTAAAACATAAGAAAAATGAAAATAAGTTTCATTTAATCACTGTTTTTATACCATTTATTATATCAATAGAAAAAAAAAATAAGTATATGTGTCAGTAATAGTCTGAGGGAAAATTTAGTAACTATAAATAAGAAAAAAAAAATACATTTTTTATCCTGGCTAAATTTCCCCCCCTAAAAATTAGTTCTGAAAAGTAAATTTGGGGCCCCTTTATATTTCAGTGGGTAAGCTCGGGCTTCATGGGCCTATTCAGTAAACAGGCCCTGCCGAGGATGAGAGAAAAATATGTCTTTTTTAGTACCTTTTAGATATAGTAAAATCTCTGAATAACGGACTGTTCGGGAGCGCGAAAATTGTCCGATATTTGGAGGTGTCCGCTATTCAGAGATAAAAATGTACGAACTTTATAGGTATTTGGGATCGAAAAAGTGCCCGCTATTCGCGAGTGTTCGTTCGTAACAGAGATTTTACTGTATATTACAGTTCATTCCGACTAATTGGGACATATTGTTTCTAGCACAATTTGTTCCGATGAAGTGGCTGCCCCAATTATCAGAAGTAAAATTAATGATATGTTCCGATTTTATTATTGACATTTTGTCCCAATTAAATGGCTGCTCCAAAAATCGGAATATACTGTATGTTAAACACTGCCGTATAATGACAATGGAAAAAAGCGCAAGTTAGCGAATTTATTTTTAAAAAATTATAATTTTTTCTCTTTTTCTTATTTAAGATATAGCAACAGGGGGAAAAAAGTGTTATTTAAACTATCTTTTGCGGATTTCTAAATCGATTTCTCAACGTATAATCATTATTTAATTTGAAACTATTAATCGATTAAGGCGTATTTTCTTTTTAATATATATATTACACTTTTTATTTTTCATTTCTACTTTCTACTTTTTAGTGTTTAAAATATGTCGTTGTTGCAATTTCACATCCAGTTGCCTATTTTGGCGCATAATTAAATCCATTGCGGTTACAACTTCGTATACAGTTGGAATCATAAAGAATATTTGGCGATTTATCACTTTTGGCCAGCTAACGGGAAAATGCCTTAGCAATAGTTTATTAATTTATAATTAAGTTCTAAAAATATTAAAATACTGCATTGTCTTGTCATGGGAAACGCACATGTGAACATAGCTTTCACAATCCTAGCATACCAGGAAGTGAACGAAAAATAACTTACAAAAATCCAACTTTACATACAAAAACCACGTTAAGTTAAATAAAAGAGTTTAAAAATAAAAGAAAATGAAATAAAATAAAGTTTTTAAAGAAATTTTTGCCTCGAAGATATTTTAAAAGCATGGTATTTTTTTCGTCACAAAATCCCATTATGCTCAGAAACTATACCATCCCAGTTGCCGGTTAAAATCTTGCAGTGAGAATCAAGCAGTGAGCCAAAATTCGCAACTCTGGATATCTGCCAGTAATTCTACGAGTTGCTAAGTAAATTTTCATTTTTCAATAAGGATAATCAGATTCCTGAATATATCTGTTAATGAGATTATGCAATATGTTTTCACATCCAACGCGTGAGGAATTTTCTGGAATTTGCTTCCATCTGTCTTAAGTTGTCTTATTTTAAATCGCTATAAATTAGAAATGCAAAAAATTCCAGGGAATCATCAAATACCATCATTCAATAGTTTTGGAGTATTTTATAACTAAGCAAAACTGCGTCTTTGCACGCGTGTGGTTGTTGAAATATATATATATAAACTCGGTTTATGGCGTCAGGTGCCGCCATCTGAAAAATCTACAAGAGATCACTCCATTTCTTCCGGTCAAGGGTCCATTCTTCCTCCAGACCCCTATCCCTGATGGCTTTTTTTATATCATCCATCCAGGTCTTTCGTGGTCTTCCTCGTTTCCTCTTCTGGTTTGTTCTGTAATTAGATGCGATTTTGTGTAGTCTCTCGTCACTCATTCTTTTAACATGACCGTACCAGATTAATTGTTTCTTTTGGAGATCGTCTAATATGGTTCCCTTTATTTTCATCATTTCTTTTATTCTTTCATTTCTTGTTCTTTCTATTCTTGATATCCTGCATGATCTTCTTAGGGCATCCATTTCCACTGCTGCTAATTTCTTTCTTTCTGTCTCCATAATTATCCATATAACAATATGCTCTTTACAATAGAATTGCATATATTATATTTTCTTTTCCTGGAGATCTCCTCACTCCAACAAATAGAATTTAATAGTTTTACAGCCTTTCTTTCTTGGCAGATTCTGTATATAATTTCCTGTGAGTTTGTGCCTTCTCTATTAATGTCTACACCAAGGTATCTATAATAATCGCAGCTTCATATTTTAATGTTATTATTTAAATTTAGTTCTGTCTCATTTCCTCCTATACATCACTGTAAAAAATGACCAGTGTTTCTTATTTTATGAAAATAAGCTATAACCACAAACGAAAATATAATATATTCTTCTGAGTTATCCAAAATTTCAAATAGCATGTTACATTGTCTCTTGAATCCCCAGAAACGAATACATTTTCAAAATTTAAAGAATAATTTATAAAAACAAATTATTTTTAGCTGCCCGAATTTTTCAGAAACGTTTCCGAGGGGTTTTTATAGTGTATTAATTAGTGTCCTCAGGCTGGAATACCTGTTTTTCGAATGTTATCCATTCTCAAGTACACGTTTTCAGCCGCATAAGTTAATTTATACATGAAAGAGTAAAGAAATAATCTTAATTTTAATGTTATTGTTAACGCTGTTAATTTTGCATGTTTGTCTGTTAAACATTTTTTTTTTGAGCATGAAAATGTTTACTTCAGAATTGATAGCATTCGAAAAGCATGTATTCCAGGCTGAGGACACTAAATAATACACTATAAAAACCCTTCGGAAACGTTTCTGAAAAATTCGGGCAGCTAAAAACAATTTGTTTTATAAATTATTCTTTAAATTTTGAAAATGTATTCGTTTCTGGGGATTCAAAAGACAATGTAACATGCTATTTGAAATTTCGGATAACTCAGAAGATTATATTATATTTTTGTTCGTGGTTATAGCATATTTTCATAAAATAAGAAACATTGGTCATTTTTTACAGTGCATAGCTATTTTGGTCTTACTAACGTTCATGTAAAGTCCCCATTTCTCATATTCTTCCTTACTTTTTATCGTCATTTTCTCTAAATCATTTTTACTTTTTGCAATTATAACTTGGTCATCTGCAAATTGCAGAGAGAAAATTGATGTTCCGTTCACATTAAGACCCATTCCTCTGCAATTTTCTTTCCAAATTTTCAATGCTTCTTCAACATAAATTTTAAAAAGTGTTGGGGAGACACAACATCCCTGTCTGAGTCCTTTATCTGTCCTTTATCTGTAAAACCGTTTGACAATCTTTGGCCTATTTTAAAACTTTGTTTTTGATTGTCTGTAAAGTTTTTGAATTGCTCCAATAATATTTTGATTTAAATTCATTTCCTTTGATACATTCCATAATTTTGCGATTGGAACGTTATCGTATGCCTTCGTAAGATCAATAAATAGAAGATGAGTTTGATTTCCCACCGCCATTCCTTTTCAACAATTTGTTTAAGACAAAATACATTATCCATACATGATCTTCCTGCTTTAAATCCACTCTGCTCTTCACTTTCCTTCGTTCTAATTTCTTCCTCAATGAAATCTTTTAAGATACGTCCATATAGTCTACTAAACGTTGCTGTTACAGTAATGCCACGATAATTTTCACATTTTTGACGGTCTCCTTTCTTATACAGGGTGCAAAATGTTATCTATCGCCGACCTTTAATTTCTCAACCGTTGATTGTAGACATATAGTTCCAATTACAAAAGCGTTTAAAATGAGGTAAATATTCATGTTGTGGCGTTAATTAAAGTAAAAAATCAATTTTATAAAAATTACGAAATCTAACTTTTTATACGGTCCCCGGTCCCTATAGTTATATTTAGTAAATGTTTGCACATATCATAACAAATACAACACAAAAAGTTTGACTTTTGTACGACAAAAATTGACACAGTTATAAAATTTCAAAGTTTGATATTTTTTCACATGATTTTGTCTTTCATTCAGGTATCAGTTAAAAAATGAATTAGAGTAATTCGAGATCGAAATCAGGGTGCAATGTCTTTTTTACGGCAAAACTACCTTTAGCCGGTATCGGTGTATCACCAAAGAGGGTTATTTTATCTGAAAATTTGAGCTGACTTTGAGGGATCGTATACAAAGCGAAGAATGAAATATGCCTTTTCAATGTCTTCGTCCCACCAAACATTTTTTGGGTAGTTTTTTTCCTTTATTTTTTGTTCCAGTGCTTCATTTGCAGCCTAGTGTAAAGATGATATAATATGTTGATATAGTTCAGTTGCATTAGTATAATTCCTTTCTTCTAGTTTTTTATCTAATATTACTTGAAAAAGTCTTTTTGTACTTTCTTCCATTAATCCTTCCAACATATATTCTGGGACATCAATATCCCCCATCTCTGTGGAATTTTCCTCGTCTCTAAATAAGTTAGTCGAGTAAGGAAATGCAAGTCTTGCTCGCACCATACAATAATCTGAACCACATTCCGCTCCTCTCTGGACTCTAACATCTAATAATTTTAATTGGGCTTTTTGCTTAATAATTATAGAGTCAATAATCGATTTTAGCTGTCTGGTATGCTGATACCGCGTATACTTGTGAATATCCTTGTGTTTATAAAAGCCGTTTGCAATCTTTAAGTTGTTAGTGTTTCAAAATTCTATAAGACTTTATCCATTATCGTTGACCACATCCTCTCCGAACTCTCCAACAATATCATCTTTCTTCCTGCATCCACTTCTTTCGTTGAAATCACCTATCATTATAATTTCGCTTGTTCCTCCAATTTCATCAGTGATTTTTTGCAGTTTTTGATAAATCATATTCTTAACTTCAATAACTTCATCATTATTTGAAGCGTAAATTCCCAAAATAGTAATTCTTCTCCCAAAAATATGCCAAGTGAAAATGGTATTTGTGTGCCTATAAACATTGGGGGAAACTATACGGCTGCAGATAATTTAAATATTACTAATTAAGTCACATTTTGAAAAGGTATATCTCATTAAGTAACGTGGGACTTCAATTTATGAGAAAACCTTCATTACAACCCATTTGCAGCCAACCCTTCTAAAAAACAGGTTTCTTTTATTACTATAATTTTAATATTATTTTACAAAATTATAAATTATCAATAATTATAAATCAAATTATTAAATAACTGTAAAGAAATATAAATTATTTTTATAAATATAGTTACAACATTTCTCTACTTAAAGGAATTCTCTTAAATAATTATTTGAGATTTGATGGTAAATTACATTAAAAATTTATGCATTAAATATTTACATTTTGTTTTTTAAAATAAATTATTTAACATAGTACAAAAAAATTATTTTACACCAAAATTTATTTTTTTAAACTAATTTTAATTTAATCAGAAGCATTAGAATTCCTAAAATAATACTGTCTCGTCTAGAATACTGTTTCGAAACTTATAAACAAAATTAAAAATTCTTAAGATTCTCTGCACATCTCATTATACGTTCTTAAAAAAAAAAAAAAATAATAAAAAAAAAAAGATTACATGTAAAAATAATAGTTAAAAAATAAAATGTTTTAAAATGTTTGGATCTAGATCTAACGATATAATTAATGTTAGCGACGGAAACCTCTGAAGAGTTTATCTTAGGAAGGGACGGAATTTTGAATACGTCAGAATACAGTTTGACTGTATTTTATAGCGAATTCATTTCCACGAAAACCGCGCAAAAAGCTTAGCTGGGCTTAGCTAAACTCCGCCCAAATTATCATTGAATCAGCTGATTTTTACCCTGCACAAATAGCGGATTGGTCAGAGTCAGACTTAAATTTTTGTTCAGGGTTTGTACGATTGGTCAGAAAGATTATAGAGCACTGAATTTGAATGAGAATATAGCCAAATTAGACAGACATAGTCAAGTTAGTTTCATATATGGCAACGTATTTTCGTCGCCAAATTTGGTGATATTTCACCAATTGTCGCCAAGCTTGGTGAGAATTTGGGCGAATATAAATATATAGTGTTAAGCATGTAAATGTTGAAACGATGGTTACAACAATGAAAGAAAATTTGGCAAAACTATGTTCAGTAAAACTCATAAATTAAACCCTTTTATAGGGGAATCCTGCTGCATTGTTTCAAAATGTCAGCCACCCTATAATTTCAAACTGCTATATCTCAGACTTTTTTAAGATAGAGGTAAAACAAAAAATGCTCTGGAATCCTTGGATCAAGGCCAAACATTTAACGCAAAAAGTTTTCAGGTTTTTTAATTTTTTTGTACAACTTTTTGAAATTGAAATCTTTAAATGGCTATCACAGCGCCCCTCTTTCGTCGAAATACCCCCACATTCAACTGGGACCTGCAGACTATAGTTCAAAACATATACAAAAAATTTGGTTCAATTTTCTGCATAACTTCATACACTTTTCGATGATACAATAGTGAAAATGGAACAAAAATCGCGATGACAGCGTTCCCTTTCGTCGAAATATCTCCAAATTCAAGTGGGACCTGCTGGCCATAGCCAAAAACATACAAAAAAAATTTGGTTCAATTATCTGCATAACTTCATACACTTTTCGATGATACAATGAGAACAGACAAACATTTTGTAAAAACATGTTTTTTGGAATCTCTGACCCCTAAAACGTGTAAATCCGTCGAAAACGGGAATTCGAAAAAAATTTCGATTACAATACTTTCTTCTATTATAGATAGAAGAAAGTAAAAATGGATGAGACATAGCAGTTTGAAATTCTAGGGTGGCTGACATTTTGAAACAAGACAGCATATTACAAAAAAAAAGAAAGATCAGGGATACTTTATGTGTTTTAGTGACCGTGATTTCTCGCAAATTATTATCTTTTATCGTTGTAATAATTTTCCCAATCATACGCATAAAACTATATATTCGTATTCATTAGCGTCAAATTCTCCCCATTCTTGACGACACTTGGTGAAATATCGCCAAATTTGGTGACTAAAATAAGTTTCCATAAATGAAGCCAACTTGGCGATAGCTCACTAACTTGGCGAATTTCTTATTCAAATTCAGTATTAACGAATCTTCTGTAATCGGGTTCTTTGTATTTTAGCTTGCTGCTTTCGAGTAACATTAGCTAAAATTTTAAAACGAAGGTATAGGAAAGCTACTTTTTCCTCCTGGTACAGGCCGGAAGGACTTTTAAAAAAGCATTTCGAAAATCAATCTTAAAATCGTAAAATTTCTGGCTGAAACATTTAACGCTGAACAATTCAATCAGTCTGGGGGAAATTATATGCCGAAAAGCCATTTCTGTCTTCAACAACAGTTTTATAAACGTATCTTGACGGGAACTGACTTCAATGTCTAAAAATGTGTTCGTCTATTCCTTGACTCTTTATATCGACCATTTTTTAATCGGAAATCAATGCATAATTTGTTATCCTTACTGGAAGAATTAAAAATAGTATATTTCGCCATGTTTTAGAAAAAAAAGGTACATTTGAGAACACAAATAAATATGTTGCTGTTAGGAATAGCTTTATTTGCAAATTACTGCAAGATAAAATATAAAAATAAAATAAAATAAATTACTAAATTATGATAAATCATAATCTTGACCTTGAATCTTTATGTTGATGAAGGGATAGAAAAAAAAATTAGTCGTAACAAATGAGGAATTAATTAACTGAATGTCGTCGTTGTTGTTTTAATCCATTTCCGCCCATCCATTCATTAATTAAAATACCAAATCTCTACTAGTAGTTTACCTTCAAAACATATTTATCTAAAATGCAGCTAAATACTAAAATCTCGGAATATTGACAGAAACGATAAGGAGCCAACTAAAAAGACAATCACATCTAACTTGACGAGTCATGCCAGCTGGAACAAACCCAAAAATTGCTCCATTCGCTTGAGATTCGTTCACTAAAATGAACACCTGCACCAATCCCTTTTTCTTTTATCATCATCTATTTCATATAAAGTATTTGTTTGCTGATTTGGCAGACAAAGAACGTTTTCCGAATCTTTCCAACAATGTTTTCTTTGTCGCTGACTAGGAACCAAAGAATGTCAAGTGTCATTGGGCAGGTTCTAGACGAGACTGGTTGTCGCCTTGGTTATCTGGGGCACTCATCTGGTTAGTCAGATGATGCATTTATCTCCAACCTGGAATTCCCGTTACACAATGACTTTTTCGTTACGGAAACCACGTCCAACCTTAACAGCAGAACCTTAAACAGCAACCTTAACAGAAGTTTTACAGTAACAGTTTTATAAATTTGAGATTACTTACGATGTTCTAAACATTTAATTTTGATAAACATTTTCATACCGATATTTTATCGAAAAAGGCACTGATGCCATGTGCGCCAACACATGTGCCACATGTCATGTGCCACAAGCGCAGCCAACGAAAGAGACAAGTCGCGATACTTATGTTCCTCTTGGCTGTCACGTGATAAAGATAGGCTGGTTTTCAACAATTGTCGAACTGCCATATGGTGCAGCTAAGCTGAAAAGTTGTCGAGATCGGTGGAGTACCGCGGCCTCAATAACAAGGTCGACCGACGACGGAGCAGTCAGTTTATCAGGTTTATGGCTCTATTGTTCAGCCAAAAAGTTTCTCCTAATTTTGATCGACACCGTACTTCCCTTCCGGTACCACACCACTCTCCCAACCACGGATTTTACCTGCACATATATGGCATGTATGGGGAAAGTAGCGTAAAATCGAGTACCTAACTGTTTTCCTTTGTTGATAAAAATCTAGAAAGGCGGAAAAATCGGAACACCCCACACAAATGTTTGGGAATATCTGGGCTATTGAAAAACCACACCTGTTGCCATACGAAAATTCTTTTCTACTTGGGAAAAGGCGTTTTCTATGACCATCTGAAACAGCTCCGAATTTTGGTGGTAGGGTAAAACCGGGTGCTAATCAGAAATTAAGTTTTTGCACTTCCAGAAGCAAAAACTTTATTGTAATAAATTTTGAATCAAACTTTAAAAGATATACACATTTTTTAAAGTCAAGTCAGTAACTTTTTTTTTCAGGTTTTCAAGCAGTTTTTAATGTTGTGATTGAATGGCTATCTCACCTTTTTTTCTCGTATCCACTGCATTCTTCCTGTACCCACTCTTTGCAGACTGAACATTGTATCCATCCTTCACCACCTTGTAAGCGAAGAAACAATTCATTGCAGAAATGCAAAACCATGGGTACCCGGTACCCGGTTTTGCCCCAACAGACGACCAAAAATCAACATGGTCGTTCTCTTGGATAGCTGGACTGAGGCATTCGGTAATTCTTTTTTTTGTTGTTGTTGTAGTTTTCATACTCACGAAGCGCTCATACATGCGTTAGTGAGTGTGCATGATTAAAAAAGCACCAATTTACAAAATTTACTAACCCTTGCACAAACAATATTGACATTATTAAAAGCGCGCAATTTGCTTTATTGCGTTTGTACAAATTGAACAAAAATATTTGAAACGTAAATTATTTATGTACGTATTTTTTTAATTTATTCAGAATCATCATTAATTTGTGCTATAATTAATATTTGTGCATAAACAAAGGGTTACATGATGCAGTCGATCACTGCTTCCAAGACATTAAAAGCCAGTGGTCTGGAATATGCCGAGCTATTCAGAACGGCGCTAGGTCTGAACCAAGTAGGTTGTAAAGAATTGAGTCTCAACCCAGGTGCAGTGTGTGTCATCCTAGTCTTTCCCGTGAGAACGTTATAAGGAATTTAACTTGCATACCTTCCCACGATAGCGTAAGCTTTGAAGAAAGGCAAAACGCCGAATATCTATTGTGCTACGAGCGAAACGTTTGGACATTGATGCATTGGTAAGGTGGTACCCAAGAAGGAGTCTTATGCTTTGATCTGTGCCGAAGCCGTGGGAAAGATAGCATCTGCGAGGGAAGCGATCTCTGCACACGATTTTTAGGTTTGCACACGAAACTATGCCCTTTGTCACAGAACGTCCAATGACGGACTTATTATAAATGAAACAGACGTATCTCAAGGCTGCTAAGAGGCTGGAGAGTTTCAAGGTGTTCCGCCTCGACCAAATCCCCGCCCCTAGTGAAAGATCCCCTGCGAGAATGAAAAAGTTAGAGAGGACAGTTTTTTGAATAGATCTGAACGAGAGTGGTGACTCTCTGGAAAAGGGAGGAAGAAACGTCAGTTTCGGACTTAGCGTAGTGGAAGCGCTAGTGAGGTCTGACCTCTATTTGATTGATACAGCAGGTATCAGGTGAAAATCCCAGTGAAGAGAAAAGCACGACAAGTGCAAGAGTGAGAGTTCTTAAACTGTGAATTATCCTGAATTAGTAGATTTTCCGAAGAGAAGGAACGGACGAGCCTTGATCCGAATGAACTTTATTTAGAAGTTACGACTGACTGTAATTTTCTGAGACTTTTGTTTGATTGAGTTGCACTTAGAGTCAAGAGGACATTAATTTATAAGCGATTGACCCACGAAAAACAATTAAATGCTGTAATAACATCTTGTACATATTTTTATTAGAATTAATATTGTTATGCAATAAAATTCTATTTTCTAATTTATGCGAGAATTTCTCTTTGCCAACGATCTGATCTCGCTACCACTCACCATCATTATCGGGTCGGTATAGAGGAGTTGTTACAAGGTATTGTGAATATGCGCGCGGCAGCCTTTACATAAAACTGGTTTCCATATGAGAAAACATTAAAAAAATACATTTTAAAGTTTTAGTTATGCAATTTACTACCAAGGGCGCTACTAGCGTACAAAAAAAAAAAATAAAATAAAATAAAAAAAAAAACTTATGGGATTTTTTTTATCAAAACATAAATGTCATTTAGGCAGATGCTTATTCTGAAAATTTATTTAAAAAAAACCTAAAAAATCAATTTTATTTAAAATTAGTACTCTAGAGCGCTATAAACGCAAAAAAAAATTTTGTTGAATTTGTATTCCCTAATTTTAACTTGGAGTATGGTTCTCATATGAGAAAACATAAAAATATCAATTTTAAAGCTTTAGTTGCGTAATTTACCACCAGGAGCGCTACAAGCATAAAAAACATATGTGAAAATTATTATAAAAACATAAATTTTACTGTGACAGAAGCTTATTTTGAAAATTTATTAAAAAACAGAAAAAAAAATCAATTTTATCTAAATTTTATTCAGAAGTAAAAATAAACTATTCGTAAGGCATTTTATCTCAATGTGGCTGACTACTGGGGGATGGCCGACTGCCGACTATTATTACTTTTACCCTATATAACGCAAATTCGTATTTCATTCCGATTGATTATAACTCAGGTTCTACTGAATAGATTTTTGTAGAATTTACACTGTTAGGTAATTTGTTTATAAATGTTTTAATGTAAAACACATCGTTCTACGTTGTTTAGTTATAGAGAAAGTTTTAAAATTAGGTGAACTTGATTATGAAGGATTACCTTTTAATTAAAGTTCTACTGAAGGGATTTTCATGGAAGTTGCACAGTTAGTTATATAACACTTCCGGGATTGTTTCGATATTTAAAAAATCCTTCTACATTGTTTAGTTATGGAGCTATGAAGAAAGGTCTCACCGTGAAGTCGTAAAAAACCAGAGGATTATACGTTTTAGGCAGAGAGTATATAGTAGACTGTATATATGCTATAGATGTGGAGGGTGTGCAGAGATTTTAAAAATATTCCGAAGGTATACGGCGTATACTCTCCAATACATTCCTGATAGTTTTATAATCAGGTGAATGCAATTATGAAAGCTATATTTAACGATCTATCTACTATATATATAAAATGCAAAGAGGAATTTCGTTCCGGCTGCTTATAACTTGAGTTCTGCTGGATTTGCACTGTTAGTTAGATAATTTATGAGGGAAAATTTTAGTGTATAACATATTGCTCTGCGTTGCTTAGTTATAGAATTATGGGTGAAAATTCAATAATCAGATGAACCCGATTATCAAACATTAACCATTTTAAAATAATTTTTGAGCGGATTTCGATGGAATTTGCACTGTTAGTTAGATAATTTTTCAGGGAAGGTTTTAGTATACAACACAGTTCTACGTTGCTATGTTATAGAATTATGGGTAAAAGTTATATAATCAGATGAACCCGATTATGGAAGATCAGCCTTTTTAAAAGGTTCTACTGGACGAATTTTGATGAGACTTGCATTGTTAATTTTTCAGGGATGGTTTTAGTATATTACCTATCGTTCTATATCAAATCCTAACTGTAAAAAAATCCACTAAAAGAGTTGGTCCCTAACAGCCCAAATTTTGTCCGACACATTAAAAGATATAATAGCGTAACGGCGAACGGTGTTCCTATCGTTTTCAGCAATGCGGAAGGAAATGCCAGATAAATCTCCATATTGCTTTAAACACACAAGATCAAATTCACCAATATATGTATTTCGTTTGATTCAAGGTTCTTTTAGAGAAATCGACCAGCGTAGTGGGCGAAGGCAGCTAGTACATATATATATATACTAGCGGCCCGTCCCGGCTTCGCGCGGGTGGACAATGTGCTAACTACAATGTAGCGTAGGGATGGGTAGGTAATTTTTAAAAAATGCTCTAAATCGAATAAAAGCGAGGGTGATACAAAATTGCAGTACTTATAAATTGTAAACTTTAAATAAAGTTTGAAAAAATGTGATAAATATTTTTTTTCTGTTTATGTACATATTGAAACTAATAAATTTATTTTAATATAGCAGAACCTTAAAGGATTCGCTTGAGTTAACCTTGGACTTCTGAGTAACATAATTAAAAATGTAATATCCTAAAAATAAGTCGATATTAACGCATTTGCGTCCATAAACCGTCAAAATGACAAACAGAAAAAACTTATTTTGACGCAATCATACTAAATCCTTCAGCTTTAGAAATGTTAAAAAGAAAATCTCCCTTTTAAAAAAGTCTTACGCAAAATATCTAATCAAAAATCAGGAATAATTGTCTTATTCGTCTAATCTTCCATAATCGGGTTCATATCCGATGTTGACGACGAAATCGTAAAAATAGCTGTAAAATCACTGAAATACGTGTTTAAATATTTTTTAGCACATTGATTTAGCTGAATTTTATTCTCTTACCTAAAACTGCAACTGAGATATGCCGAAATGACTTAAAATTTTCGACCCCCATTTAACCCCCCTTAGTGGTTGAATTTCTAAAATCACTGAAATACGCGTTTAACTGTTTTTTTAATAGATTTCTTATGCTGAATTTTACGCTCCTACCTAAAACTGCTACTGACATATGGCTCTATAACTTTCGACTCCCCCTTTAACCTTCTTAGTGGTTGAATTTCTAAAATTGCTAAAATACGTGTCTAACAATTTTTATAGTAGATTTGTTATCTTGAACTTCATGCTCCTACCTAAAACTGCTGCTGAGATATGGCAAAATATATGTTTATTGAATGGGGGGTTGAAAACTTTCAACCCCCCATTTAATACCCTTAGTGAGTGATATTCTAAAATAGCTAAACTATTTTTTTTAGTAGATTTGTTTTCCTGAATTCCGCGCTCCTGCCTAAAACTGCTGCTGAGATATGGCGAAATGATCTCAAAAATCCTTTCTTATTGTATGCCTAGGTCATAACAACAATCTACTGTCCAAATTTCGTGATACTTACTTTTGTCGTTTCAGCTGGGAGTTGATGAGTCAGTCAGTCAGGCGTTCTCTCTTTATATAATAAGTTCTCAATGAACTCAAATATCAGAATTTCAAAAGCAGGTATATATAAATAATTATACTATGAAATATTGAACAATAAACAGAATATAAAAGCATAATACGAGTAATTTTAGTCGTAAATAGATTAAAAACTTTAAAACAATAAATGAACAATTCAAGTTGATAGACCAGCCTCATTGTCATCGGTAGGTGGAAAGGCTGAGAAAGCTCCCCCCTCCTTCCAAATTGAAAAAATGTAATCTCTAGAAGGTTTCGAAAGGAGTGCCACACTTACATGCAAACTTAAAATAAAAAGGTTTTGATATATAACTCTGAAACTGTCTCTAAAATTCAATAAACAACAAAAACTATTGTTATTAAATAAAAAGTTCCATGATACATTTAACTACATAAAAGCTTCCATAATACCTTCAACTATTAAATTCGTCAATTATTTCATTTGCAAAACATGGAATGCAAGGTGGCCCCGTCGCCACTTAAACCTGCAAGGAAAATATAATATGAGAATCAGAATGCCTTCTAACTAACGTTATACCATATCCAGCATCAGTCCATCAACAGGAAGCATTGAAAAAATGTAATTGTCATTCCAATGTCCAAAAACATATCCAGATATTCCAAAACTTGTAATTAATAGTAAGCGTGAGGAATAAAAATATTTATCTTTTTGATTACGGGCTAGGTCAGGCAACTATTTTTATATTCAATCGTACAATTATCAAAAAATAATCTTTGTGGTAGATATCTCTTGAAAGTATCCTAGTATTGTCTGCCTAGTATCCTATGGCAGAGATTACTTTAAAAAAAAACAAGAACGAAAAATCATGCGTCAAGCATAGATTATGTAACACTTTCCAACGTTTCCAAAATAATTTTACAAATCATTACCGTTTAATAAGCTGAAAGATAACATCTAAGTAAACAATTTGGAAAACACATAACATATTTAAAAACGTAATTTCAGGAATTCCCAAGATATATTTCCAACATATACAATATAAGGAAAAATATCCGAATACTTTTATTAAGCCCTGTATATGATCTATAGATTTGTATATATACTACATATGATGCTAAATTTTAGTTCAGTTAGGAAACACGTAGGACAGTTTAAAATTCTCCTTCTGGAGTTTCTGTCAATAAACGGAAATGTGTTTGCGAACTTTTGTGCTGCCCTGTATATGATCTACAGAATTTATACACACCAAGTAATAGACTAAAAGTGAGTTAAATTTAAAATCGCGTTCAGCAACTTAAAACGCACTTCCAGGAATTATTGTTAACAGACAGTAGACAATTCTTTTGTGTATCCCTGTAAATGAACGATGACTGCTATACACACAATATTCTGTAGTAAGCCTCTTGTAATGCACCTTAGTGATATATATAAATTTCAATGCGTTTAAAATAGTGAAACATTATTTAAATAAACCGCAGACGATTTTTCTCCATAGACGTAATGTAACGGAATTCTTTTGACTGTCCCTGTAAAGTAACTATAAGTGCTATGCACACCCTATTCCATGTTAAGCTTCTTGTAATGCACCTTAGTGATATATATCAATTACAATGGGTTTGGAATTGTGTAACATCATTAAAATAAACCGCAAATGATTTTTCCCCATAGACCGCAATGTAACGTAATTCTTTTGAGTGTCCCTGTAAAAAAACTATAAGTGCTACACACTTCCGTTGAAATAGGGAACATGCTATTGATAACGACAATAACATATAAAAATTGCAGGGCAATCCGAGCATATTTACGGGAGTTAGAGCACGGACAGACGGCAGACGGCCATCCGGACAGACAAACCGAAGTCATAAACACTTTTCAACTAGGTTGGAAAGTGTTAAAAAGTGGTACGAATAGAATAAAAATAGTCGCTGGTACGAACGGTGTCCCTATCAAAAGGTTAATTGAATAATTGGATTAAAATATATATATATATCAGTTTTGTCAAAAATGGTTTCAAAATGGTTTAGATACAAAACTCACTGTATATTGCGACAGTGGTCTATAACATATTCATCTACCAATAAGAATTTAATAAAAATCACAGTTTGAACGCTATCGTATTCACTTACACGCATATATACCGACATCACTGAAAAAACACCAAAAATGGTCTCTATGGGCCTTTAAACGTAAGGAAATTCTAATATACAGGCATATACATATGAAATAGGTATAAAAATAGCGAACACGGATTCAGGGAATTTCAAAATGTCAAAATATACGAAAAATGATCCATAATCGGGTTTTTATCATGATCACAATACTTTCTTTACACCGTATGTGTTCGGAAAGTAAAAAAATATGAAAATCGAAGCATCTGTTTAAAAACTACACGCAGACATATGTTAAATACACACTCCTTTGTTGGAAGTCGGCTAATAATAATAATAATAAATTAGTTGTAAAAAAAATTCTTTTTTGAAGACGCTTTCATCAAAATTCACAAAAAGTCATATTATAAAGCACAAATGTAGTCGCCCAATGCTGACGTCATAATAATGCGGGCAACAATGTGGTTAAAATGGATGATAGCTGCAACAATGGAGCCACTTTTTTCCCTATTAATATTAAATTATCGCAACGTTATTTCTAAGGGGAAAGTGCAAGTTTTAGGCCGACGTTGCTCCCGTTAGGGATGGCATTAAAAAAAATCAATGTCCAATTCATGTATTGCCCTCAGGAATACATTTATATTCCAAATTTCAAAGCTCTATGTCAAACAGGAAGTGAGTGAAAAATGAGTAACACGATTTGATTGCCACATACATACGCAAACAGAACTGTAAGCTAAAAGAAAGCATATATAAAACGGCAATTTGTGAAAAATCCTTTACATTTCAGCTACTTTTAGTAAAAAACAGAAATTCAGCTCACTATACATCATGTATGCCTTTCTGCATTTTCATCATATTCGACTGGCATTTTTATATGAGTTCCCCTAGTTGCCTGCTAAATTATGCAAAATAAATTAAATAAATAAATAAATAAATAAAAGAAAAAGAAAAAGAAAAGAAAAGAAAAAAAAAAAGATCGTTTGCACAGCGAACGTTTGCCAACGAAATACGCAGATAAAAATTATTTCAGACAAACAAATGTCTATATTTCAAATATTTAATATATTTATAATCTAATTGCAATATATTGTTTCTAGAGCACTTTGTCAAGTTTCCAGAAACTGAAAGTGGCATTAAATTTGATCGAAAACCCAGAATTCCTATAAACAAAAAACATACGGCATTTAATGAGTAGGGAAGACCGAGCTATGCTTGGTCAAAATTAGCTTTGAGTTCAAATATCTTGACCCATGACCAAAATGACCCAATAATCAAATTTTCTCGAACATGTGAGCAAACCCAATTGTCTTCTCGTGCCCGAAACCCGTAGGATATAAAATTTAGTCAAAATAGTTTGAGCCGTTTTTTAGATAAAATTAGCTTGACCCACTAATCGGATTTTCTCGACCATGTGACCTAGCTCAATGATTTTCTCGTGCTTCAAAACCGTAGGATACAAAATTTAGTTCAAATCGTCTGAGCCATGTTTAAGATAAAAGTAGCTTAACCCATAATGACCCATGACCAAAATGACCCACTAATCGAAATTTCTCGAGCATGTGACCTAGCCCAATAGTCTTCTCGTTCCCTAAAACTGTAGGATACTAAATTTAGTTCTAATCCTCTGAGCCGTTTTTAAGATAAAAATGACCCACTAATAGAATTTTCTGGAACATGCGACCTAGCCCAACAGTCTTCTCGTGCCCGAAACCCATAGGATGCAAAATTTAGTCTAAATAGTCCGAGCCATTTTTAAGATAAAATTACCTTGACCCACAGATCGAATTTTCTCGGTCATGTGACCTAGCCCAATGATTTTTTCATGCCCGAAACTCGTAGGATACAAAATTTAATCAAAATCGTTAGAGCCGTTTTTTAGATAAAAATAACTTGACCCGCGTTGACCCAAAAATGATCCACTAATCGAAAGTTCTGGAACATGTGACCCACCCAATAGTCTTCTCGTGCCCGAAAATGGTGGGATACAAAATTTAGTCAAAATCGTTAAAACTGTTTTTTAGATACAATTAGCTTGACCCTGACCCATGGTGACCCAAAATGATCAACTAATCGAATTTTCTCGAACATGTGACCTAGCCCAATGGTTTTCTAGTGTCCCAAAAGGGTAGGATACAAAATTTCGTCAAAATTGTTAAATGCGTTTTTAAGATAAAATTTGTATATATATATATATATATATATATATATATATATATATATATATATATATATATATATATATATATATATATATATAACACACATATATATATACACACAAGATTTGCTCGTATTAGAATATATGATTTTTAAAAACACTCTTATAATATCCATGAATATGCGTCTATTCTTACACAAATAAATACACGTGTTGTACAAGACCCATATAATAATCTCTGTACTACTGCTAAAGTTCGAGCTTTTACGGTACAGGTGATCACGCACATGTATTTTGTCATTCAATTTGTTCTTGTTCCGCTAATATTCCACGTGATTAAAACTTCACTTAAAAGTATGATCTCAAACTTGTTCTTTAGATCCCCAAAGTTCAAGAACAATTCCAAGTATTTCCCTTGAATTTCGACAAAACTTCCAAAATTGAAAGTGACCGGATAATTTTGACCATATAGTATATAATATTCAAAGTATCTTTAAAAATTATAATATAGCAACGCCCCCTGTTGAGTAATCAAAATTTGATAAGCACCGTTTTTTATAATAAGCATCTAACATATTCCGACCATGAAGCCGAGATATAGCTATCACGAAAATCGTGAAAAACACGGGATAGCAGCGTCACCTGTTGAATGATACACACGAAAACCTAATCAGTTACAATTTTTGTCAACGTCTAATTGAATGTGATGAAATTCCATGCACTAAGTTCTTGAGTTAAAGCGGCCACAAAATCCACCTGTGTAATACACGCAGACAAACACAAACACGCACGCGCATTTTCTAAAATTAAAAAAAAAAAAAAAAAAAATCGTATTCAGGACATACCAAAACGTGTGAATCCATAAAAAGGCGAAAATTTTTACGAATCCAATACTTGAGAGTTTTACGTTACCAAAAATGTAAAAAATGAAGTTTTTCAGAAAAAACTGAAAATGTTTTCAAGTTTGAAAGCAATTTTCTTTCATTAGTATTGTTTAAAAGAGATCATACGTTAATTCAAAACCTTCATATACAGATCTACAAGTTAATTATTTACTTAATACAAACAGAGACAAATCAAGCCAAACAGGTGTCCAGAGACCTGGTATTTATTACCCCGCCCCCTCCACTGCCCTTTACTGTCACAAAAAAATAATTTTATTCTGTATATTAGAATATAATGTATATGAATGCATATTATATGCATATTTAGACAAATATATTTTGTATGTTTAATCTTATCTTACTCGAAAAGTACAAAATACTGAGTATAATCGGTACAAGGTCAAACAAAAACAATTTAAAATAACAGCTTACGAAAATTTCATACCAAATTTAGAGCCTCCAAAATCGAGGTACCCCAGGCTCACGGCACAGTTGGCCCATGTTTTTTTAACAAGCTCTGCACACAAGCCATGTTATATATGTTAAAATCGATTACCTAAAGAATTTAGACAGCAAAATTGGAAAAGACCAGATTTGAAAAATGATAATACCGTTCTAATTTTTAAATTAATTTATTTAAACGTACTTTTAATGACAGATGGGTAACTAACTATTGCGATTCACTCGTATTAATATTTAAACACTTATTTTTTTTTTTAGTTGTGTCACTTTATGAATAAGTATACAATGTCATTCAGTCAAGAAAGTGCTATTCAATAAAATGAGAATGATACCCGCTCTCAAAAGAAAAAGAAAATCTAAAATTTTATAAAGATCTCTGAATGTATTCTCTCAATTTTTCATTTTGAGTTTCAATCTTTAAAATTATTCAAACACGAATTTTTAGTCTTCTTCGAAAAATAACAATTCCTTAACAGTAAATGGCTAAAACGAGGACACGGTAAAAAACAAACAAACAAACGAGCAATTTGCACGTTAAGAATGGTTCATCATTGAAACTATAATTAAGATTTTCACGCTTTTTACGAGCCACACGGCTAATATGAACAAAAACACTTGTTTCTTAAGTAGGGTAGAGTTAGAAAAGAAAAATCCCTTTCTTATCGAACACTGTTCTCTCTTAGCGATAATATTTCTACATTACAACTGTCTGCCAAAATGTAGTAATTTATCAGTTTTACCAGACAGAATTTCAACCTTCAAGGAAATCGACATCCCCCCCCCCCCCCACCCAAGAAAATGAAAAGTAATGTCCTGAGGTCTTGAAAGAATGAAAGGAAGGAAGAAGTGGGAGATAAGGATCTTTCAAATATAACTTCTCTGTAAGATTTACAACTCAGCCATGGAAAAGAAAGAGCACAGAAAATCTTTATTTTTTTTTTAAATCTGGACTCTGGGCCATATTAACCAACCTTTTCATGTCTCTTATTGAACTGTTAAAATGAAAAGGATATATGAAATCAATAGCTCGAAAATCGCAGTGCCTATTACAATGTTAGTTGGGCTTCTCCTGGAAAAAGGGAAATGATCAGTTGCATTACTGTAGGACGTTCATTGCTTTGGAATTACTAGTTCTTTACAGGCTTTGACTTCAAGCACTGTCATTTTGTCTATACAAGATGGCATTCACAATAGTAAGACTGAATACTTTACGTTAAGTTTGTGATATTAAGCCAATTTTAGCATTGAGATAATTAGAGCAATTAATAGTACTAATTAGTTTAATTATGTGTGTGTTTTTAAGATTTTTATAAAGCTCTAGTAACATTAAGATTTTACGAGTATTGCGGGTAAAGGTTAATACGAAGACTTTTATACATCTTTTGCTTCGTGTATTAACCGAGACTGCTCCCCCCCCCCCCACATACATATATAACCATAATACACGACATTATAATTCATCATACACAGCATTTTTGTAACTCTTCTTAAATTAACTCATATTTTACCATAAATAAATAAAAAAAACAATATTTTCGCAAAAAAAGCTATTACAGACTAATGAGAAACGAAGGAAAATATAAAATTAAAAATCTTACCAAAATTTTATTGGTTTCCTTTTTTAACAAACTGTCCTATATATATATAGGACCCATATATAGGTGCTGGTACAATCCACTACTATAAATTGTGTTCATTTGTTTTGCAATTACTCAGCAATAAGAAACAAGTTTTGTTATGATTAAACTTGAAAAGTGTTTTAGCAATTTTTTTTTTTCACACAATCACTTAAGTTACAATAACCAAATAAATAAATGAAAATAAATCATGTAAAAATTAGCCAAATTTAAAACTCTAAAAATTATTAAGAGTAATTTTTAAATGATTATAAATAATACGCTCTTTAAACTTAGAATCTGTTTTAGTAGCAGAATAGAAATAAAAATTATGATATTTGTGAAAATTTAAATGTGGATTTTAAAAATCCTACGAAATTCCACAATAAATTTTCCTGATTTCTTCATTTAGAGTTAATAAAATTTGAAATTCCATCATTTAAAATATCCTTTCTTACCTTTTTCAATTCCCTTTCGATTTCCAAACATCGTTTCACAATTGGATTTACGGAAGTATCCTTCATATTTCGGAGGGAAGGATTAACAGTTGCGGGAGTTAGGACCTTCTTCGCCATGGTAACTACCTGCCCGATCTTTCTTGCTCAGCAGAAACGGCTCTCTGCTTCATGAATGAAAAATTTACGCCCACGTCGAGAGGGTGCCAGAAGAAAAACCGCCAGGAATGCCCGCCAAGACAAAGATGTATTTTTTTTCTTATTTAAATTAAGATAATGTTAGTAGTGCTATTTTTTTTAAAGCGCAAGATATTAATAACATGCATTGCATCCAAATCTGACAATATTGACTGGACATCACTCGTACCAATCGCCAACATTATTGGATTTTAGAAATACTCCAATTGTTTACAATGCTTTTTTTTTATTATGAGAAAATTAACAATATTAATGCAAATACGCACAACTCAAAATAGCCTGCGCAATTTTCCTTCAACAATAGTGCAGGATACGTGTTTTGGAAGGTGGTGATACTCCTAAATATGGGTTGGTAGCATAGTTCTGTTAGGGTTCTATTATACCAGTTGAATATTTTGAAAAACACAGAAGAGTGCCTAAATAGAAGTTTTTCAACAGAGTTAAATGAACAGAATAACAGTCTGATGCCGTTATCTACCAAGACCAAGCGTGTATGTTTGACGAGAGATTAAGGCGTAGGATGGGTTTTAAGCGCTCGGGGCCAGTTCAAAATATTATGCTACTCTATAGCAGTCACTATAAATTTTAATTGAAGAAGTTTTTTGGCGCTACATCACTGAGCCTACCTTCTGAAGTACGTCGATGTGCTTCAAATTTCAAAAGCAACCGAAAAGTCCGATTTCTATGCAGGGAGAGGTAAACAAATAAAGAGCTTCTCATTACAATTTCAACCATTTTATTAAAATAAAAAAATGTCTTCTGCTTTTTTAAATTTTTATCAGAAACGGCATCCTGGGCACTATCTTTCTCATCACCATTACGAATGATCGCTTCTAAAAAAAATTGGCAATTACTAACAACTATGTTGGGTTTTTTACCGCCGCCCTTACCTTTTAGAGTCCCAAGTGGTCGGTCGCTAAGCATCACCCATTCCAAAGATGTCTGTAATCGTAGTGATCGAGACTACAATCTGGACTATCCCTCGAATCTTCAAAGAATGGCCGCTAAGCCAAAAAACTTCAAGAGGAAAGCAGAATAGATGGCGGGAATCGCTTGTGAACGAAGGAGGTGTGCTTTGTTTTATAATACACAGAGCCGTCCTTAGGGGTGTGCGACAGGTGCGGCCGCGCAGGGCCTCGCGCCCGAAAACAAACTATTTTTTTTTTATTTAAAAAAAAAAAAAAAAACTTTAACATTTAGCATTTGCAATAATTAGCATTGGTAGAACAATTCACTTTATTTCGCATAAGATTTTCGCCTGTTATTAAGCGTTATATTGTATGTTTTAATTTCTACACTTACACCGAAAATTAAAGTTGATTCTGCTCTTTTCTCAGCACACGATATACTTTTATAAAATGCAAGAATTAACAAGTGTGGCATTTTTCAGGAATGAAATTGAACTAGTTCATGCTGCTATAACTCAAGACAATCAGGAAAAGCTATGGGTCTAGACAGGCCAAAATTTCTAGGCCTGGCTCATTCCGATCCGTAAGAAAACCTTATTGTACCGACCCGTATATTTAAAAAAAAATGATAAAAATCATTCATTACATGCAATGAAATCAGACACAAAACATGCCGATATTTTTTAAACATTATCTCAAAATTAAAAGTATTTTCATAATACTGCATACATATTTACGTGTATGTAAAAATTTTTTAATCACATCATTTTTCAGATTAAATGTCTGCAATTCACAGAATATGGAATAATAATGCTAATTGTGGGAAAGAAAGAAAAGAAAGTACCACGATTTGCTTTTTTATCACCAATTCTCGTAGAAAGACCCATGAGGTAACTGTTAGATTGGAATTGTTTGCTTTCCGAATATGAATAAAATTTTAAATAGGGAATGTCTACGTATTAAAAATAACTCTGATTTCTCAAATGTAAAACCTGCTTTTGACACCAAATTTGAGTTCCTTGGATCAAAGCAGCCCAGAAAAAGGCATAGTTTATGCATTTTTCTTAAATCTTCACAGAGTTATAAAATAAAATGTATTAAGGGTTTTTTTCCCACAAATTTCGAAAAATAAAATTAAGATCTTACAAGGAAAATACCAAAAACATTCAATCAGTTACCAGAAGAAAAAAAAAATAGCAATTCTAAATATAAAATATAGTCATTTTAATAAAATAAATAAATATATAATATTTTTTAGGTTGCTTTCAAAGATTTTCTTTTTTTTTGTAAATGTCACAGCATAGAGGAGACACCCCCCTCCCAGACCATTGATGGTTGGTTGATTTTATGACGGCCGATTATCTACAGAAGTGATATGATCGTAGGGGGGAGTGCCCTCTGTGGGGGTCTTTCTAAGGGATCCTAACCCATATTTACGGCAAGGTTCGAACACGGAAAACTCCGAACTGTTAGGTCGACCAGCACGACACCCAGACCATTGAAAAGTAAAATCTATCCGTATCTTGAAAACTAATTATAAGAAGGAGCTGTAAAATCACATAGCTATGTTTTCAATGACACTGATTCTTTTTATGAAAAAAAATAATTCGTAAAAATGTTTAATATAATTTTTTAATAACTTTCATAATTAAACATATTGAATTGAAAAAATGCATGGAATTTGTTTTAATATGTTTATTGTATCTCACTGAAAGAGAAGCATTCGAAGTAGATGTTTTTTTTTTTTTTTTTTTTTGGAAAGACATAAATTAAAAGTTTCCATGTGAAGTTAACGTTAGCATCTTCAAATTTTGACCTCTTGTAATTCTGTGAAGATTTAAGAAAAAGTATATAAACTAAACATTTATCCGAGCTGCTTTGATCCAAATAAATCAAATAAAGTCTCAAAAGTGGATGTTAACATATGAAAAATGAAAGTTGATACAATTTTTAATAAGTAGACAATCCCTATTTCAAAAATTGCATTCATATTCGAAAAGTCATAATTCCCAGTTGAGCGGTACCTGTCATATCTCTCTATGATAAAATACATGAGTGTCCGACTCAGCACAGAAAAAAATAAAGTTCATGTCCAACCTGGTCCGGGCCGGCAGATAAAGTGAGGCCAGGGTGCGGGCCGACCTGGAAAGAATGAAGTGCAGGTCCGGCTCTGCAGAGTCTGCAGAAATATACTAGCCCGAGTTTCCCCAGGGCTTAGATTTCAGGCCAGTCCCGACCCAATTTAACAGGATACAGCTGATACTGCCGTAATTTATTTGTTACTTTGAAATTATAATGTCAACTGTTAAAAGGCCGATTTTGGATAAACAGTAATTATTTGAATGATTATTTGTAATGAGTGTGTTGTTAGGGAGGTGGGGGGGATTAACGCGTTTTAATGGAAAGGGCCTCGCAAAAGTTCTTGCACCAGGCCTCGCTTTCACTAAGGACGGCTCTGATAATACAAATGCATATATATCAACTGCTATTCAGAAGGTCCACATTAATTTACACTTTTAGCTTATTGCGTTTAATTTGTCGGTACGTTACCGTAAAATACGTTTTTACTTCTCATGCAGGGAAGTATGAAAACATATATGAAGGGCTCTGGTATAAATCATGATAATTGACATTTTGAATTTTTTTCTGATTTTCATGTAAAATTGTTTAATTGCACACTGACAGCTTTTAAAAGAACAAGGTTATTTTTTGCTCAATTATGCCGTAATAATCAAAAATAAATTTTATACATGAATTCTAATAGCAGACTCTTACATAAGACCTCTCTGCACACAAGTCCAACTAAATAAAATCTATCAAATAAAAAATGTAGCTGAAGGTTCCAGTCTTAACAAATCAACAATTTTAGAGGAAGCAATCGTAATTGTTTGGTTCGTAGTTTTTGTTAAAAAACTTGATTATTGAGTATCTCGAAACTTGCATTTTGTTAGTTACCTTGTTAATACCCAAGACCTTCATATATACGGGCATACTTCCTTGGGTCACAGAAAAACAACACGTATACTATATATACTACTGAAAATGTTAAATAGAGGTGGAGCGGGAGCCACTAATTACTATTAAGATACATGGCAAAAATCACAAAGAAGAATAGGAAAGCCTAGCGTAAATGAAGCTAAGTTTTGAAACAAAAGGAAGCATTGAGATCGACTAAAAAGAACAAAAATAAGTCAGTTAAAATTAGTTAGTCTGGTTTACGAGAAAATAAAGGAAAACAAAGAATAAAAGAACGAGGAGATATAGCGAAACGGTTAGAGGTTAAATCAAATTTCTTTCGATAATAATAAAAATAAAATAACTGTCATTTTATTCTGCATAGACTATTCAGACAACATGTTTAAAAAAATGTACAGCGGGGGAGGGGGGGGTGAAAATTTAAAGAACATAGATATCTATAATTAAATAAATGGGGCATCGCCAAGAAGATGAAAGAGTTGGGGTTTGCCCATCATTATCTGGCACAAGTCGTAAGGAAATAATTTCTTGTATTTTTTTTCTCTTTTAGAAGCCTTGCCGAGATAGAGAAAATGGCCTTGGCAAGAGAAGAAAAATGTTCAACTTTTTGGCTTACTGTTTCATAAACACAAGTAGTTTTTTCGATATTAACATAATTCATTTAATATACATCTTATCGTTGACCAGTAACGGTTAGCTTTAGAGGTATAGTTTCACTTGCAAAAACGTTTCAAATGTTCTTCACATACGCGTAGCCAGCATTTTGTGCGTGAACACGTTGGATACAAACAATATCTTATATAGCAAAACCTTCTAAAACGAAATCGCATAAAACCAAAAAAAAAATCCGTTTTAGACAGGTTTTAGTCTTTAAAAGGTATAAGTGTGTGATATTCTTTCTCTTAAAAGGGACCAAAACTCAATCTTTTTTAGGGGGGGGGGGGAGGGAAATTAAATCCAGTGGTAAAAAAAAAGGTACTTTAATTTTTTAAAGGCTTTTATAAGCATGTAGGCCCAAGTCCAAGTGCAAAACCTTTTGGCGCCCTAATTTCTTTTAATGATTGAAAAAAGGCTTTTAATCGCATATGGAACTTCTACAAGCGCAGGGAAGAGCTGTATTAGATCTAAAATTATTACAAATAAGGTCTTACAGATGAAATTTTGCCATCATTGGACATTCGCACGGCAATTTTTCAAAATTTGGCCCAATGACTCTTAGAGAAACACAGCTTTTCACTGCAGGGGTTCAAGAAATTTTGGAGGAAAGTCCACACGGCAGATGGGTATAGGGTGGTTTTTATGAATGTTTTAAATTTGGTTAAAAAATTTGTGTTTGGAACAACATCGGGAAGTTCAGATAGGCAATATATTAATTGGCAATACAATAATTTTCACGACAAATTAATATAAAAACATAATAATTCATATATTTACCCCAGAATAAGCCGAACAAATTAAGGTAAAGCAGGTCATGTTAAAATACACTCAAATTATCAGGTTGTTAAAAATTATACAATCCTGATGCATCTATAATAATAAAGATAGATGTTTACCTTTCTCTCTCTCTGTGTATGTGCGGTGCGTGCATTGTATTCTGAAAAGACAACGCTGCATGCACAGTTACAAGATTTGGCATGGAGGTACTTGTATGCTTGAAATTATGCATCTCAAAGCTAATTTTTACAGTTTTTGATTTAATATTTTATGAGATTTTTAGCGTTTTTCGCATTATAGGACGAACTTTTCCACATTATAAAAAATAATCCGATTTGTACATTTTAGCCTAATATAGTAAATTTTATCGTCTTTCCATAAAAATATATTAAAAAAAAATGAAGATTTTAAATTCCTTTTATGGGTATCTTGAATATAAAATTTTTATAAATATTTATGATTGTGTGTTCGGGCCGTAGTACATAAAAGTTCACCGGGCCACAGGTTGGTTTAAAGTCTAGAAGGAAGCAGAAAAATTTGTCATGAAAGGAAAATTAGACGTTAAACGATAGTGCCACATGCGACTAGCCAGTGGGAGGGGGTGGTCCCCCTTCCCCCTGTTCACACACAGACAACATGTAGAGTGTAATATATATCCATCTATACATATTAAGGGTGTACCTGAACAGATGGTCAGAACTTTCAGAATGATATTAAGTGTGAAGACAAACAAGTTTTGTATAGAAAACCAGGCTCACAATTACTTATTCAGTCAAACATACAGGGTTTTTTGAATTTCGCAATCCATACCCAACTCAGATAGTAATCATTCACAACTTGAAATATATTATTATTATATTTTTTATTATATTGCAATAATATTTTCTGAAAACTTACTTTGCTTTCTCTCAAATAAGATGACATCATGAGAATTGAAAGAGATGGCAACCATTTGCATCCAAATAACTCTGAGCTATATGCTCCATAATTTGGAATGTAGCTGGCAGTACATACAGTGCCAGTGATAAAACTACTATTTGTTTTCCATGATGTCATCATATTTCATACAAAGAGAAGTTAATCTGATGAAAATATCGTTATAATATTTTTATTACTGTTAGTTAAAGTTATGAACGAAAATTTGGATTCAACTTGTAGTGGGACACCATGTATTTTTGACTGAATAAGTGGATTGTGACCCTGGTTTCCTATACAATAATTGTTTAGTTTGACGCATGTTATCACTCCAACATCTGACATGAAATTTTGATCATCAGTTCAGATACATCCTGTATACAAAATATAAGAAATAATAAATATAGAACCTTACTTGGAATGCTGCTGTTCAATAAAAAAGAAATAATAGCTTTTGTAATGCCATAACAAAAAAAAAAGAGAGAGAACAAACCAGTAAAGTACAGATAAAAGATTTTATTGAACAACAATGCTTTCATCAAATATAACAAAACATAAAATGAATAAATCTTGTGCTCAATTACATAACATTAACAACTAGCATGTAAAGTAAAAATGCATTTTTTCTAATAATGTAAGAATGATTATAGAAAGCATAACCTTTGACATAAATTATGATGAGAATACTGATTAATTAGAAGTATAATGCATCCGAATTATCACACATCAAATGTTGCTATGCAATATTACTTGTAATTTTGCAAATCTTTGCTAGCTTTTTATATTTTAACTTTAGTTATTGATTTCAGTGCAAGGAAAAAAAATTTATTTATTCATTTGACATTATTTTCAACTCGTTTTATGAAATACATGATATCAAGAATGTGCAAAAAGGGATGTAGTGGAGAATATATGGTGGTATACGCCATATACCTTCTGGATAATCCTGTATACCCTCCATAGCTATAGCATATACTCTCTGATGTATACTGCCTTTGGTGTATATCCTCTGGTTCTTTTATGGCTACACCATTGGGTGCAAACAGAGATTTACATATAAAAAAAACAATCTGAGAGAAAAGAGGGGCTGTATAAACACAGATTAATCAAATAAAAGTTTTGAAATATTTATATATAACTAAGTAAAACAAAATTAACTTTTAATTTAATTTACAATTTATAAGAACTTATAATTTTAAATTATTTTGAACTATAATAGGATTATTGAAATTTTGAATTAAAACACATCACATCACCTGTTTTAGTAACTCTGATGTAAAGTTTCATAATTCTAATATAAACACAAGCTAGTGTTACAATAAAAGTTTGATTATAATAATTCCAATGACCGAGAGAAACAAATATCATTGTCATTATAATAAAAATAAATATTGGAATAGATTTTGAGACTGTTGAATCTGAAAATAAACAAATAAGAAAAAAGAAAAAATTTAATATATTTGAATAAACATGATTGATTGGTGGAAAACATATATCGCATTTGAATAAAACTTTTTAAAAATATGAAAAAGTAGAGTTTTCCATAAATGCTATAAAAATAAATTTTTGTAAAGTTCAAATTCAAGACTTTTAAAATAAAATATAATCTGAAGATTTTAATAAGCAGAACCTCATTGATTCATGTTTGAAAATACATTGATGATACAGTTGACATTATAAAAGTATTAATTAATAATTGCTAGAATGCCTCTATGTAGAGCTGTTTACAATAAGAGAAAATATTTAAATGCTGTCACTGCACTATCTAAATGAATATGTAAATAAATAGGCTGAAATAGTAACACAATTCTTAGAAATAAATTAGACTAAATAATATAAATGCAAACAAATATTACAAACTCAAAGTATTTATTTAATAGAAAAACATAACATATAGACCTCACTTAGTTTAATTCTTCAGTTAGGAAATACTACATGGGATTCTAAATCCTACCCTTAACTTTAAATTCCATGAAAATCAGAAATTAATGGATAAACAATTATTTTTGCAGTTACTTTTTGCCAAAGAGAGAAAGTAAATTAGACACATGATTGCAATGTATTGCACTATATCTTTCTATTGAACAGATAATAAAAAACATTATAAATTCAGATGATGCATTCATGCTAAAGTTTCACTTATACTTATTTAAATATAGCCCATATATTGAATTAGTTAGATTTTTTATACATCCTGTCCTTACAATTCATCTTTGGCATGTAGTGAAATTAGTTCTTGGTCTACCAATACTATGATTTTACAGAGATAAAATTTAACAAACTTTACCAATGCACCAAAATAATAATAAAAAAAACAAGGAATTAAAATAAAGGTTAAAAATATTTAACATTTAAGCAATTATTAAAGTTGTTATCTATCATTATTAGCATATGGTATAGCAGGGGTCGGCAACCTATGACCCGCGGGTCACGGAGTGACCCATTTCATAATTTCAAGTAACCCACTTAAATTCCGAAAAAAGTATTTAAAAAAAAAATTCTATTGAAAAAATATTTTGAGTTTATTTTGGAACTTTAAAAAGTTTTAATTTTAATTCAGAAATTCCAAACTATTAAATAACATAACAGAAAATTGAAATTATTTGTTATAATGCATATATGTTTGCATCAGGGGAGCCATTGAAGAGAAAGTAAAGTTCATTCAGTTATGTTTCCTTTTATAATAATTATAATTTTATTTTTTGCGTTTAAAGTTTAAAAAGGCACATGATGATTACAGGGCTAGCACTAGGATTTTTCAAAATTTTAAGGAGGAATTTTAGGAATTTTTTTCCAAATTTTAGGAAAATTTTAGGGGCATTTGCGATATTTTTAACATTACAAGTATGTAATAACAGTATTTTCGTGCTAGACAGGCACATGTGGTACACTGCCAAAGAATATTCCCATCATTCCAATGAATTCAGCCCTTGTTCCATGAGCTTGTGTTGTTTGTTGCGAATGAGGGCATTTAAATTTGCACAATAACCGGCTTGATATTACAAACCGTTTTGACAACTTATGCTTACTGCAATTATATTAATTAGAATTTTTAATTCCTGTATCATTGAACCTAACCAGAATGAATGCTCCCTTTCTCTCTCTTTAGGATGTTCTCGGTGAACCTAGAGAACAAGAGGCAGGAAGCAGTGGTGATTATGAGAAAAAAAAATTCTGAAACTAACAGAAAAACTTCTGAAAGGTTTTTTTCACACTTCTTTGTCGAAATTTGCATTTTTTCCGTGTTTTTTTTGACGAAACATGCATTTTTTCGCGATTCTTTCATGAAATTTGCCTTATTTGCACGATGTATTGACAAACTTGCACGTTTTTTCGTGATCTTTTGACGAAATTAGTGTTTTTTTCGTGATCTTTTGATGGAATTTACGTTTTTTTTATAACTTTTGTCGGAATTCGTGTTTCTTTCGCAACCTTTTGACGGAATTTGCTTTTTTTCGCGACCTTTTGACGGAATTTGCTTTTTTTCGTGATCCTTTGACAAAATTCACGTTTTTTTGCAATCTTTTGACAAATTTTGCGATTTCCCCGCAATCTTTTGATGAAATTTGTATTTTTGTGCGACGAAATTCGCATTATATTCACGATTGATTGACAAAATTTCATGATCCTTCAACAAATTGGCGTTTTTTACCACAATTTTTTGATGAAATTCACGTTTTTTCCGCGATTCTTAGACGAAATTATCTTTTTTCCTTGATTTTTGATGAAATTGGAGGTGTTTTTCATTATTTTTTTTAAAATCGAAATTCACGTTTATTCCACGATCTTTTTAAGAAATTCTAGTTTTTTTTCCCCCGAGATGTTTTTAAGAAATTTACGATCCTTTGAAGAAATTAGTGTTTGTCGCGATCCTTAGATGAACTTTGAGTTTTTTTTCAGGATTGTTTGTCGAAATTAGCTTTTATTCTCCCACGATATCCTTGGATGAAATTTAAGTTGTTTCCCCTATTCTTTGTCGAAATTTGCTTTTTCCCGCAATCTTTTGACAAAATTTGCGTTATTTTAGCGATCTTTTGACAAAATTTGCGTTATTTTAGCAATCTTTTGACAAAATAAGTGTCTTTTTCGGTGACCATTTGTCGAAATTCGCGATATTTTTCGGTGAAATTTTGTTGATTTCGAATTTTTAGGAACAAGAAGAAAATTTTAGGAGAATTTTAGGAATTTTAGGGGATAAAATAATATTTAGGAAATTTAGGAATTTTAGGGGGAATGCTAGCCCTGTGATTATGTCCTCAATAAAATTTATCTTATTATTCACCGAAAAAAGGCTGTTTTAAAATGAAAATACCACTGACCCAAAACATCTTCTTATTACACATATTTTGGTTGATTGAGACCTGCAGCCAAAAAAGGTTGCCGACCCTTGTGGTATAGCATAACACGAAACTGTACATGAAAACTTAGCAAAAAATTTACCTTAATTGATGACATAAAATGTACCAAGAAAAAGTAAGAATAATATTAAAAAGAAATACTGAAATATACATTCTTATTCTATTATTTTTTAACATCCTGGCCAAATTATAAAATGAAACCAACAAAATGATAATAACTCAAAATATATAAATTCAAAATGTTAAATTTAACTAAATAGCATGATGCAGTCAAGGCACTTTATAACGAAATCAAAAGTGTTTCAAGGATTTTTTCATATAACATGCTTTTGTTAAAACGTTATAATGAACTATTTCATTAAAACATTATAACGAATTATTTTGTTATACAATGAGAACTTTAATTATCCAGACTAATGTGGTCTGAATGTAATCAGGCTATGCAGAATTCCGGATAATAGAGACAATCATAAAAAAGAGCAGTTTATTACATAAAGATATCTCTTAAAATTGCTTTTGTTTAATAAAAAAAAAGCTAGGCTTTATGTATTCATATTAAATTAAGCCATCGTAGAAAGGATCACTTTTACTACAAACAGTGACAAGAAAAAAAGAAAAAGTTGTTTTAAAAAGGAATTCCAAGATAATTATATTTTTACGAATATATGTGTATTGTCTAATATTGTATGCTCTATTTTGTCAACATACATGTTACTTTTATTCATTAACAAGTTTTTATTATGCATGTAACACACAATTTTCAGTAAATACTCAAGTGCATCAGATGGTAAAAGTTTCTCGCTAATTTCTTTAAATTCTTCTTCCTCACTGAGACTGCCATCGAAAGACTCATCTTCCTCACCTTTTTTGGCGATATTCTCTTCATTGAACTCTTCATTTGTTATTATATGTTCATCAACATTAACGTATTGATCAAAATTAAAGTCTGGTTTAAGGATGAGATCAGTTCTTCCATATTTTCCAATTCAGGTATAGAAACAGTTTCATTATTACTTGAAGGTGATGGGAAAATTTCTGAAACTGAAAAAGCATTAACAATAGTTTCTTTGGAAACATTGCACCAAGCTTTATTTATCATATAAATTGATTTCTGCATGCCTATTGTTGTTTCTTTCTTGTCATCTGAAATCATGATAATTTTTTTCCCAAGCACCTTCCGGTATTTAGTTTTAAATGAACGAATAATTCCTTGATCTAATGGTTGTATTTTGGATGTAGTGTTAAGGAGCAAAAAAAGTAATTTTATACATTTAAGATGAACAGAACTCACATGCGAAGAGACATTGTCTAAAATAAGCAGAACTTTTCTTTTTACTTTTTGCATCTCTTTGTCAAAATCTAAAGTTCAGTCTTCAAAAAGGCATTTTGTCATCCAAGTGTTGCAGTTATGACTGTACATTAAATTCCATGCAACAGGCAAAGTTTTCATTACGTTTTCTGGGATACACCGTGGATTCTTTGCTTTTCCAATTACAATAGGTTTTCGCTTTTCACAGTCATTGGCATTGCAACCTAATGCTAATGAAAGTCAATCTTTGCTCCTTTTCTCACAGTGAAAAGTATTTTTTTTTTAAAGTTAGAGTTTTATCAGACATAAAAAAACAATCCAGTTTCATCCATGTTAAATATATCTTTTTGATCTTAATCCTCACATATATTTGAGTTTTCATTCTTCCGTTTTTCAGTTGTTTCTTCTGAAAAAGATGCTGCTTCTCCACATAATTGTTTACATGCAATTTCATATATATGTATTTTTAATTTAATCAACCAACCATCACTTACATGGAAGTCTTTATATCCAAGTTTTTTGGCAAACACATATGCTTTTTGTTTCAAAATACTTCCACTAATAGGGATGTTTTTAGATCTTGCATGTTTACACCATGAAAATAATACTTCCTCCACATCTGCATATTTTGCTGTGTATATACGTTAAAATGATGAGGAAACTACACCCTTTTCGAAAATTTCAAAAAAAATTTCTCAATCTTTCAATATTGTGATGAGAGTGCTACTTGGAACCCTAAATTTTTTCGCTACATCACTGTTTTTAACATTATTCTCGGTCTATTTTATAATTTCGACTTTCTCTTCTGAACTCAAACATTTTCTTTTGACAGACATCATAATCCAGTTCAGCTAAGCTGTCGTTCCTCTTTTTGTCTTAAAACACTGCCCCTCCCCAAAATCGCTGTTGGAAGTATTGAAAATGTGTAATTGGCCGTAGAGAAAAGGATTGAAGGTTATGTTATGAATAAAAGGCTGATATTTAAGAAATAAAATTCTATTTTCTGCATTAAGTAAAAAAAAAAAAAAAAAAAAAAAAAAAAAAGAGTAAAAAATTCACTATATCATTTTTATTTCACTTTTCATGCTCGAATTCTTTTTGCTTTATTGTGCTTTTTGTTATAAATGTTTTTTATATCGTTTTGAATTCAGTAGTCTTTAACATACAGACCAACTAAATGGTTATGAGCATTTCATTACATTGTGCTTTGCGTTATATCATAATTCGTTATAAAGTGCTTGAACCATAATGTAAATAAGAAAAAAAAATAAACACTCTCAAAACCTTACTTAAAAATGTGAACTGTTTCATCACTGGTCAACCCCTTCCTACCCCTCCAAGAAAACAAATTATGTACATACTAACACAAATACCTGTAAACATTTAGCATCAAATCATATTTTCACTTCACCAGATATAATGTGCATGCTTTTGTATTTACACCATAATGTTTAAACCTTCAGTATGTATCCTTAATTTAAACAATTTACAGACCAAGCACCCAGGGCACTCATTGAATTCATAAAAATTCTGTGGTCATAAAACATTGAATATCAAATTATAACAAAAGAACAGATGTAGGATGGGCAAAATCTAATAAAATAAAGTTAGCAAATAATAGCCTAAATACACAAATACTATTGAAATAAAACTTGTCAAATAAATTTATGACTAAAATTTTGCTTTAAACTTTAATTCAATAATTAAACTTTTTATTAATAGTATGAAAATGAAGACAGATTTAAATGACACTTTATATTTTTAATGTAAATCAATATCATTCTCAACAAATTATTGTCTAAATAATCAGTATTCTCAAAACATGGCTACATTAAAACAGATAAAACACAATTGAAATTTAAAAAGTTTTACTTTGAATTTTCAACAATTCTAAAAAGTTATTGCTATTTTATAAAATATATATGCTTTTAAAAGAAAGTGCACAAAATGAAAGAAAAATTTAAACAACAGAAAACAATGAACTTAAATTTTAATTTGTGCAAACTTAACTAAACAGCAAAAACAATTACATAAAGTTCTATAACCTGAATCAGTGCATTTTTTCTGGGAGAACATAGATGTACATATATCACTAAATATTTTTAGAATTTAACAAGAGGATATAAAAATTTGTAAATTTTGGAATTCTTACGAACCGACTTCAAATATACTGTGAATATTTATGTGATTTGTTATGTTTGTTGTTTAAAGAATGGAATGTTTCTAAACATTGAACGAGCTGCTTAGATTGATGATTGCATAACCTGTAATAATATAAATGCAGACAGTGTTCTTTCTGCCGATTATCACTGTGGTAAAAGGTTTTATTGGCAAGAAAATGAAAGATTGAGCTCATCAAATTACAAAGAGTTGAACAAAATTTCCTTTCAGCACACCTTTCAAACATGTTACTAAATGATTGAAATTGTTTTTTTTAAGTAACTAATTATTTGTATTTTTATTTTTCAAAACTCATTTTTTCTTCTTTTTATTAAAATCCATTATTAGTCTAACTAACTTTGGTTTTGTTTCATAGCACTATTTAAAGAAAACAAATGCCTTTACTCTTGACTTTGCAAAGCATCAAAAATGCACTAGTGGAGCCTCAACATCAGCTCTGCAAGTCTTTGTTTATTAATCACATTTTGTATAATATTTAATACTGTACAATCTACAATTTAATTGTTTTAATTTCTATGCACATATATTTATATGTATAAAAGATTTCTCAAAGCTTACGAAAATGTTAAAAGTGTCACATTAAATATGGTTTTATACAACGTTATTCTCATAAATTGCTTATTCTTGTAATTTTGGAAAAATGAATTTCTTCAGCGGATTCTCCGCCACGCTGAACCCCCCTCCTGTCTTTGTCATTTTAATTTTATCTTCTCAATTTTCAATAATTGTGCTATTTCAGGATTTGATTATATGGATGAATGTAATTTACTACTCTAATTTCTTTAGATTAACCATCTCTTTGTACAAGAGATTTTATCCTATTTTTAAAAGAATACTAACTTTTCAACCACGAAACATCCATATCTGTTGCAGAAATTGTGTAAATTCTCATAAAATTTTTTTTTTAATAGAATACTAAAAATCTCCTGAAAATAAGCTATTTTGCAAAAAAAAAAAAAAAATATATATATATATATATATAGAACTTGATATGTTTTTTGAAATTCATAGATATTATAATTATATATATATATATATATATATACTGGAATTTTATTATTTTGATACACTTTGAAATACAGTTGCTAACCAACTAATAAATTAAAGAGGAAAATAAAAAGAAATACATATTAAAATTTGTAAAAAATATGAAAATAAAATGTTTTATATTTCCCGAACAGGTACAAAAAATTTCATAATAATTTAAACAATTAATTCCTAAATTCTAATAAATGCACCGGCAAATTTTCAAAGCTATTGGATATATTTAAGACCTCCATACCGAAAATTTAGCATCCATAAGTTTACATTTAAATCGATTATTCAAATGTGGCATTTTCATTCCAGTTAACAATGAAATTTGAAAATCATCTGCATTCCCACAGGAAAGCATTATGACATCAAAAGAAATGTTCTATATTTTTTGAATGAATTAGCCAAATTTAACCAAAAACTATCTACAACTGAATCTGCGTATCTCACCAACATACCTACCAAAAATCAACCTAATATGACACTTTTTATAGCAGTTAACGCAGAAGAGACAAACAGAAGCCAAAAACTTTTTGGGTCTTAACAATGAGCATCAACTGACGTTTCAGCAATTATTTTCTATAGCCAATAATTGAATTTAAATCAATAACTACTCTAAAAAAAATTACAAAAATTGGAATAAATATTGAAAAGTAAAAAGGGGATATGTTAAGAAGTTCAAAGAATGATTTTAGAATGAACAAACACACACACACACACACACACACACACACAGTGAATCTATTGCTAACATTATTTTGATTTGGATACAGTTTTTCTTTGGTGATTAGCCAATTTGCTAAGAATAGTCAAGTGGGGTCACCCTTGTCACCATGGATGCAGACAAACACAAATAAATCTACAGCTTCACTGGGCTGAAATCATTCAAAGACAGGCCGCTAAAATTGTGACAGTCTTGAGCCAGATTATCCCTAAATCTTATTTTAGAAAAAATGCACTGATCTTATTTAATTGCAAATGTACAGTTTGTGTAAAAAGAAAAGAGATACAGCTGCTTTTATTCACAGATCGAAATCACACCAAAGTTGTCATTACAAAGAGAATATAGTCTTTTTTCAGAATGTGAATGCAATTTTTGAAATAGAGGTCATCTATATATTAAAAATTGTACTAACTTTGATTTTTCAAATGGTAACATCCACTTTTGACATTTTATTGGAGTTCCTTGGATCAAATCATACTAGAAAAATATAATAGTTTATGTATTTTTTAAAAATCTTCTTGCAGTTAGAAGAGGTCAAAATTTCAGGATGCTAATACAATAAAACTTGTCTAAATTGGAACATGGATAAGGCAGAAACTTGTCCAATTTGAATTAATTTCATGGTCCTGGCCCAAAAAATAGGCAATTAGGTGTTTGTTTGTTTAAAACAGAATCTGTCTAGCACGGAAATGGAAAGCTATACTTTAAAAATCATCAAAAATCATGAGCATAATGTGAAAATGTGATAAAATACTCATGCAGAAGTAACAAATTTACTACCCAAATCATCTGTTATTTCAATTAAAAAAGAATAAAATCACAATCTATAAAAATACAATGGATGCTAGCAATCAGAAAAGAGATATCTCAGCTGATTGCAAAGCAAATGTGGCTGAACAATCAAACCCAGGTGCATGTCTTTTGTGGTCAACTTTAAAATGAGCCTCTCTCTTTTAAAATCATTGTGAACTTTTAACTGTGTCAAAGTTCTTAGCATACAATACATTTTTTCAGCTTGTTTCTACATTGTTTAGAACTGTCCCAAAACCATTAATATGGACATAGCCTATTATCCAAGCAGCACTGACCAATGTTGAATTCAGACATTTGTTTTCTCCTAGTTTTTATGGCTCCAGAACCAGGTAGGGATTTCAATGCTATGGGGAGGGGGGGGATGTCCTTGCTCCCAGGTCAATTCTTGAATTCATCACTGATGCAGACAAATGACACATCAATGGCAAAAATCTAAAAAGATTGAAGTAGAATATCGGCAACTTTTGCTTATTATGACTTTTCATGAATAGATCTATTCAGAAAGGCATGCACAAAAAGGGAAAAAAGTGGAAACAAACTTTTTTGTTAGACCTTTGGAAAAAAAGCTTAATAAGTCTGCTTTATCTTTTTTTCTTGTTTTGGAAGCATAAATGCCTAAACACTGTTATATGGTGTAGTGTAATAATAATAATAAAATGATGACAGGTAAACATACAAAGTTTTACAACATGCATTATTGCAAGAATATTGAATAATCAGTGAGAAAATCTTCATTCAAAATTAAGATATGTATAAAAATTACTATAATGTAACCTAATAAGTATTATAAGGTAAGAAAACAATTTTTTCAGACTTACAGTAAGCTTCGTATTTCATTTTGTATAACACAGAAATGTGTCCAATTTGGAAGAGTATTTCGGTCCCTTGTGATTCTGCTATGAACAAGTTTTACGGTATTAAATTCACATGATAACGTCATTTTACATCTTTCTAAACAATCATCGCATTTAAAATTTTTATTTCAGTGAATACATTGAATGGATTCAAACATATTCTAGACATTTTCTTTTAAGTTTTTCCTGTGAGATATTAATTTTTCTAGATTTGTGGATATACACTAATATATTTTCTTTTATAACTCTTAATGATTTAATGAAAAGTACATAAACTATCCTTCTTCAAAATTGCCTTGATCCAAAGAGCTCAAATAAGGTGTCAAAAGTGGGTGTTACCATTTAAATAAAACAAATATGGTGTCATTTTTAATATCTAAACAACCTCTATTTCAAAAACTGCATTCATATTCTGAAAGAAGACATTATTCCGAGTCTAAATACACCTTTGTGATTTTATCGTAAATGATATGTGAATAAAGACAGGTGTATCATTCTTTTAATTTTTGACATGGGCTGTACGTACAATGATTTACATTAATCTACTATCAGCAAAACATGAAGTACCTTTAAATCTACAAAAATAAATCATTGCCAAACATTAACTTCACAATATACAAGTATACAAGATAAGATATTCGTTGGAAGCAAGTTTCGTAAGCTTTTCAACTAGGTTAGCGCAAATGAATAGTATAGTATTGCTTTAAGTACAGAATTTGAAAAAGGGAAAGAAACAAGAACAGAATAAAAAATAAATAAACAGGTTACATACACTTAACATATAAAGTACAAGCAAAAGAAGTTTGGAATAAGCAGTTAGTCAAGATACTTTGAGATAGAAAAATAAAACTATTGCAAGATATTTATTCCTAAATACATAATATATTACAATATTTAACATTCGTTGGAAACATGCAAATTTTTTTCAACAAGCTAAATACAAAGAAAAATATTGCTTTAGCACAAAGTTACAAGAGAAGGCAGAAAAGTAAAATATAAAATATTAACACTACACTGATTAATATACATTAAAAACAAAATTCAGAAGTATTTTCTTACTCCACCTAACAATTCAACAAATCAGTTTTTCCTTTCAACAATGGTGTTTTAATATTTTTTTTCCTTTATAAAATGTACAAAAAAGAGACTAATAGATAAATAAATAAAACTATTATCTAATAAAAATATTTAGATATTTATAACATTTAACAATGAAATAAAACAAAATCTAAAATTTTATTATACCAGACAGCATAAAAAGCAAATCCAAATTAGAATAAGAGTCCTTGCTGCATAAAAGAAAACTAAACTATCTTTTAAACTTAACTGACCCTTTTGTAGTATTTACAGATTTCGTTCTAAAAACATGTTAAATATCCACAAAAATAATAATTAGGTATTCACACTATTTTATACATTTAATAACAGTTTGTGTTGACATATATACAAAGTGAAAAAAATCTTTCTTCTTTTACCTTTTATATGTATGCACATATAAATATTATGAGAAAAAGTTAAACATCATATTTAACACATGGAGTTATTCATTAGGGTGTATATATATCTTATAACTATACAATTAATTTTGGAATTATTGTTTATATGTTTCTATTTTCTGAAGTTTCAAATAACTTTTTAAAAAAATGTTTATATATTCTATAATAAATTTCAAACATAAATATTCAAGCACGACTTTTGAAGCATATTAAACTTTCTATGGATTTTAAGGACAACAGTTTCAAAGGAATGTGTTAAAATAAGAAATAAACACATTTTATGATATTTTATATAAATTTCAGGTAGGTATTTTAGTTCAATAATAAAAATGCAAGAGCACTACGATTATACAAGTTGAAATTTCAACTTGTATAATTTATCATTAAGTTAATGAGTTAAAAAAATTCAATTCACTACATTAATGTCTTTGCAAATTGCTAACTTCACAAATTTAAGCGAAATATAATCTATTTCAAGAAGAACATACTTTTTCCATCATAGAGAAGAGGAAAACCTAGCAAAACACAAGAGGGAAAAAAGAAAAAGTCCTCAGGTTGTAGTGACAAATTAAAAAAGAGAACCTTCCATACAGATTTTGTTTTCATTAAATTAGTCACACTTGTTATCATAAGTAAAACAACAACAGCATAACTTTGAGAATGGTGCATCCAATGATAAACATTAACTAATTCAACATGATTAACATTCAGTTGTTGATGAGATAAGCATCAATAAATTCAAAATTCTGTAAAGGAATTAAGAGGGGGAGATAATATAACCATTAATTTTTAAAATATGCTGACTAAATAATATCAATTCTTCAACTCATAGAAGAGCAAAGCTGATTATTTTTATTATGTAATCAAATTAAAAAAGTCTTACTAAATAAAAACAAGCATTCAATGTAGCAAACAATGAAATTAAATATTTACCATCGAATAATTAACCTACAACAGTTTTTAAAACTAAGAGAGTCCTAAGTGTAACTAAGATGTCCTAAATATGTAAATATGATAATTATTAGATTTTAAAGATTTTCTTTCAAACTGTATTTTTCTTAAAAAGAAAAACAAGCTGAAAATAATTCCTGCTATAGAAACAACAACCCAAAAGATTGCTGATGCCAACTAAAATTTCTCTTCCATATTAAGAAATTTTCATACAAACTCAATTTCTATTACAGTGGAACTCCAGATATACGTTACCTGAGTTGTACGTTTCCCTCAGTTATACGTTTCAACTCAGCGGTCCCGACTACTTGCTATTAAAAATTAGCTGAGTTATACATTTGTTACGTTTTTCCGTCCCCGGACGAATTTCTTTCTCATTTATCCATTTTTAAACCGGAAACACTGACGACGCGGCCGAGGAGTCTGATTTGAAAGATCCCACTCAAACTTCAGAGCTGATGGGAAAGCTTTTGACGTAGTAAATCGGTTTGTCAGTAGTAAAAGCAATAACCATAAGGCGGCTGCATTATTAACAGAAATGCAAAATTTTCTGCTCAGTGTCGGCTCTGCCGAAAAGAAACAACCGAAGATTAGTGATTATTTCAACAAGATTCAATAAACTACTGAAATATCTTTTGATAAAGGATTTACATGCCAAGGCGATTCCAACAATTTCTTTTAAGTACTCTATGTGTATTAAAAATAATTTTAATAAAGCTTTTAAGATAAAATAAGTTCATGTGTACTTCTCTTATGAACTTTTTTTCTTCTCATTTTCATTTCCAAAAATTTATGTCAGGGGTGCAGTGCTCTTAGGAAACTTCTGTTTTCAATATAAAAGATAGCAAACACCTCAGCGGATCAAAGTTTTCACGATATATTTTTAAAATTGTTCCGGTAAACCATTAATTGAGTTGTACGTTTTACTGAGTTATACGTTTCGTTTGTCTGGTCCCGGGCAAAACGTATAACTGGAGTTCCACTGTAATAAGAAAACAAATTGAAGATTTTGTAAAAATTAATTAAGCTTATCTTCTTCGAAATAGCCTGTTGAGTTTGAGCATGTTGCAGGCATGGTGAAAATGTTCATGTTATAACTTATGTAAAAAGATTGCAATATAACAAATCTATTTCATAGAGAAAAATTTTCCTGTATAAATATTTGCTATAATTAACTGTCTGTAATTTTAATTATTTCAAAGCTTAAAATGGTAATTACAATGAATGTTTTAGATTAGTGATAAAGTTTATGAAAATAATGTCCATGTTTCATAAGTGGAGTTTTAAATTTCAAATTCATTATATTATATTATAAACACACAGATGAAATCGAAAGAACAAGAAATGAAGAGCATACACAGTGGCCTCTCGTTAATGCATCTCCACTTGAGATGTATCTCTGGCTAATGAAGACAAATTTGCTTTCCCCATCATCTTCTATTTGAAATCAATGTTAAGGACATTGTTTAATGCATATGACTCATTAAATCATACCAACAAATCATTTCATTAATCGACCGGACAGAATTTCAACTGTCTTGAACAGAAAAGAAACTTTGTTATAACTTTAGTTATTGAAACATCAAAATATTGTCAGTGACAATGGTGAAGAGAAAACAAACATTCCACTACCAAAAATGTGAGATGTTCAAAAATTGCTATAAGTTGTTCGACTATATTACCAATCAAAATGTGATGTAACAGACCAAATTTTTGCGTTGTCGAAAATCTTTTAAAATGAGATTGTAAAAAATTGTTTAACTATCGCAAAAGAAAAAAGTGAGATATTACTTTAATTAAAGTTAAATTATGTAAATATGACAATTTCTTCACATATTTTGTTTGTCTGAGTAATTTATACTTTTATATTAACAAAATGTCATTAACTTGCTTTTATGCTAAAATTAGCAAATTAAAGATTTTTTTTTCTTTTAGCATAAAATTAATAAACTATTTAGTTTCTGATGAAAACTGATTTGAATTTATTCAACATAAGGGACAACATCATTTAAATGTTTACACTGTTTAATGGGGACAAAAATGGCCTCCCTTGGAAGTCCGCATTAACCGCAATTCACTGTATCATATTTTCTAGGGTTCAGCTTTTGGAAGTCAAAAACTGGGATTTAATGTATACACATGTAAACATGCAAGTTAGACCACCAAGCACAGGTTTAATAATCTAGAGACAATAAGTAAATTTTCGCAATTTTTTAAGCTGTTAGAATTAATCTGCAGGATCTAAAGTTATCTGCAGCACCTGCTGTTGTGCTATACTGTTTCAGCTATTGGGGTCATAAAAACATAAATAAAATTAACCTTGAGAGGAAAAAAAAAAAAAAAAAACTCATATTATAATTTTGTAATGCAGTTGCAAGCAAATTCTTTTGTTTACAATTTTCCCCCTTAAAAATTTAGGAAAAATTTTCTAAATTTCTGCATCAAAATAGCATACATCTTCTGCTATAATGGCAAAACCCAAAAAATGTACAAAATAACATTTAACTACAATATATGCATCAAAGAAGATTCTATTAGTTCTATATTCTGAAATCCATTAACCAATAATTGGTATTCATGTGAACCAATTTATACTACTCTCCACAGACTGTTTCATGACAAAAATTTAAAATGACAAACTATTATTTCAGACTGACATTTTTGTGCGAGGTAGTCAGTAATAAAGATGAGTTTGGGTGCTCTTTTCAGAGCCCGAGCCCAATACCGAAAACACACAGTAGAAAATTGTTAATAACATTTAGAGAAGTAAATTTCTATTTAAATCCAAAAGATACTAGAACTCCAAAATTTCCTAAATTTTTTTTTTGATTTCACTAAATTCCAAGTTTTGTTGCCACACTGATGACTAAAACAATTCTTTTAGACTCTTACAAGAGGCGAATTTTCAATGTATCTTGAAGAACATATTTCTTCCAACATTTAAAAAGGAAAAAAATATGTCAAAATAAACATTTGATATTTTAATAACAAAGTATAACTAAAGAATAAATAAATAAACTAGACCTGCAAAAAGGATGATTTTTAGAAAGTATTTATTTTTAAAAAATAAAGTGTCAATAAGCTAAAATAACAAAGACCAGCAGAAAAAATGTTATGGATATATTTTGTCAAAGCAATAAAACAAAGACAAATACAGAAATTTAAGAAAAATGGGCAATGTGCATAGCTTTTTTAAAATTCCATTGATACAAAATTGAATTACTTAAGAATTTTTTTATTATTATTAGAAGGACAAAATACATAAGTTACTATTTTTTTTTTCTTTCAGTTATACTACTAAAAACCCCAGTTAATAAATATCATGAAAAATATTATGAGATGAATTCTTTAACATAAGTTTCGTTTGGGACATAGGAAGACCATGGGACACAACAATAAATTCTCAAAATTCCACAGATATCCACCCGTTAAATTGCATAAGTAAAAAACATATGCACGCCTACATTACAAGATAAGAGGCAAGTTGTGTATAGGTGCTGTGGAACTGAAGAATTCTCATTTTTTTATTGATTCATAAAGAACATTTTACTTTTTTTTAAAATTTGCACATAATATTAAATTTATCATAGGAAATTCTATACAATTATTTCATTTACGGGGCTGCCACTGCCTAATGCTATAAAAAATAGTTGCTTTAATAGCCTATGATAAAAAGCAAATAGTAGCCAAAATAATATCAACTGTACAAAAATAGTACTCAAAATAGTTGCAGGCTTACTTTAAAAAAAAAAAAAGGGGGGGGGGGGAAGATGGAAGGTATTTGCCATAAAAATAAGAACCAAAATTATTTCCCACATCTTATGCCACAGTTTATGCTATCACCCAAATCTGCCACTTTTGATACTTTTATAATAAAATCACACTTTTTTTTTCTTAATTAAGAAACTTTTTAAATTATCATCTGGAATGTATAAACAAAAAAGTTTTATTTTTTTAATTATTTATTTATTTATTCATTTTTAGGCTAAATTGAATGTATTTTGCATTTCAGCTCTTTCTTGCAATTATCAGCATTATTGTGAGGTTTTCTAACTACAAACAAGAAAACTTTTATTGCACATTACTAGCTACAACTAATTCCATTTTGCAAAAATAAACAGATATCTGCAACATTTGTGTGCATAACTGAGCAATTCTTTATAAGTTATTAATGTTAATGTTATTTTAATGTTAATAATTTATGTAAAATAAAATAGAAAAATTGGAATTAAAATAAAGTCTGATTTTAGAGCCATCAGTATGGGTTAAATAAAGACATCTAAATAAGTAAGAATGAAGGAAATATAACATTCTGAATTGGTATTTTCAAACATTTTAAATCTTATTAAATTAAAAGACTGTTCTAGAAAACACCATTTTGCTTTAGCAATCAAGTCCAAATTAAAACATGAGCCAATTTGGCAATGGTGCTAAGCTGCCTGATTTTTAGAGACTCCAAAAAAAGTTTAATCTTTTAATCAATTTTTGATCCTGTAATTATTATATTCAATATTTTGGATTTTTAGAGCAGGATATATCTTTATAAATATATATAAGAATATATATATTTATATGCTTCTATATATATTCTAGGCATAAAAAAATTTTAACTTTTTTGTGACAGTATAGGAAGAGTGCCTTGAATGAACACCAGATCCCTGGATCGTACTCTGGTTTGATGAGGCCCTGTTAATAATAGGATATTTTAAATTTAGAAAGGAAAAAACAGCAACAAATACAAGGAAAACGATAATGGATTTTACCACCTATTTCATATTGCCACAAAAAAAAAAAAAAAATGCTATAAAAATTACAAAATAAAACTGATGTATTTGAAATATTGTGTGGTTTTACTTATCTTTTGTCTTAAAGTTTTAATGAAATAACTATTACATTACATGAATGCCAATATTTATGTTCGAACACTGAAAATCATAGCATGCCAAACAAACATGGTTTGTTACCAAACATTAAATACCTTTTAGAAAAAAAAATTGAGAGAAGTATACTTTAAAAACATATGGGTGGAAGCCAAGTCAAATATGTTAGTTTCCTGCCAAAATTGGGACAATCTGTGTCTTTGTGCAATATTTAGATTGAAAAAGATAATGTCATTTTTTCAATTGGAGGTTTCTATAGATTTTTAAAACTGAATGGAAATTGGTACTGAAAAATAAAATCAGGCTATAAGGCTTTGGTGGTAGGGGAGGGGGTGGGGGGAGGGGGATTGGTAGCTCTGGTAATGATGACAATTCTGTGTTATACAAAAAAATAGTAACTGGAACTGAAAAAAAAAAGTATTTCATCTGATTTTTTCCCCAAAATAGTCGTTTTTAGGCTGAAAAGTAGTTCTAATCACCTGTTGCTGAAAATAGTTGCTTTGAATAGCATTTTAGTAACAAATGTCAGCCTTGCATTTAATAATAGTAGCAGTAGTAAATCAGTATAATAAAAGTAATCGCTCAAGTAGCATTCAACAGAGCAAAAGATGCTAACAACAACATTGTTTTTATTACAGGTCCATATTTGATATGTGAGAAAGCATACATATCAGCTATTGTTATATTAGCACAAAGCATTACTGTCCGCCTTTCAGAGTTTCAATGACATGAAAGAAGCATACTCACTTGCCAGCTTTTGTATTGATTTATCAGATACTTGTGTGTTGTGATTGTGATTTTTTATCTAAAGAAGGAATATGCCCAAATAATGTGCTTCGAAAGTCTTTTCGATATTGCAGTAAATGTTTGTTCCTTAATTCTTGAAATAACATGGCAGGCCACTAAAATACTCTCGGTGGGCTACCCCATAGCTTGCAGGACACATGTTGGAGACATCTACTTTACCATAGATATAAATTTACCAAATAATGTTCGCCCAATCAAGTCAGTTAATGATTTACAGTAGAACCCTACTTTTACACTTTTCAAGAGAAGTAACAGAAAAGCATAAATTGTGAAAAACATAAATGGTAGTAATTTTTTTTTTTTTTTTTTTTTTTTTTTTTTTTTTTTAGTTGACAAAAAATTGTGGAACACTAAGAAATGGTCATTATTGATATATAAATTACAGTATTGCATTTTATACAATCAATTAAGTAAAAATAAATGACTTAGTTATATTCAGTGTCTATTATTATGTTTTTGTTTTTTACTATCATGCTCAGTGTTTACACTGATAATCCTGAGGTTTTTGCGAGTTCAACACACATTCCTCGATAATTTACTACTAGTTTTTCTATAGTTTCATTAAATAATACAGACTTTTTAATAATTATGATGGAGATGAAGATTACATAATTCACAGAAATAATTTTCTGAGAAACTTAAAGAAACATTACTAAATTAAGATGAATAAGTTAAAATCTGCAGTAAGTTAGATAATTGTAGCAAGATAAGGGCACTGGCAAATCTTCACACTTTATACCACAGAACAAACAGTTCATTTACATACGGATGTTGCCACTTTAGATACCAAAAACTGCATCTGAAATACTATGAGTTCTCCACGTAAGATGTCACACTACAGTCAATCACAGTGACTTATGCGATTCCTAAATCACTGCTGTAGAATGTTATTTAGTAACATGTTTGCATTTAGAGCAGCATTCAAAGTGGCATTCCCGTTACATATGTACGATATTGTATGTAGAGAGGAAGAAAAACCAATGTGTATTAATGAAATAAGTAAATAGCTTTAATTTTAGATTACTTTAAACAATTCACTGTGTAGCAAAAACAGCTTGATTTCCAATGCAACATGCATTCAGCAACACAATGGAATGACTTCAGTGGGAAGATGCACACAACTAATAAACAAAAACCAAGTGAACAATACACATGGCACACAAATTGGTCCCACGCCTGCCCTTTGACAGTAATGAACACCATATAGGCATTTGGGCATTTTGTTCTTTCTATATACAAATGTCCCCTTCCCACCGTAAACCATCATCTTCCCATTACGTTTGCTGCTATACAAGATGCAAAAGGCAATAAATTCAAAATTCTATAATGTAAAAGCAGGGAATGGAATCTATAGGGGAGCATAAGAAAATGGAAGAGACCTAGAAAAAATGTTGTAAATTGGAAGGAAACAAACTTCAGGAAAGTAAAAGCAGGGTTAAACCATATTAATCTATGCACATTACACATGATTTTCCTTGAAACTATGAACTTTATATAAACCAATAGAAAATTGAACATTTAAATGATTAAGTTGATGCTATAAAATAGAATTTTAAAATTACAGTAATAATTACAGGAAAAGTAATCATAAATGAATGATGTAAAGCACAGGGGAAAAAAACACAAGTTAACATCAGTAACACATAATTTTATGAAAATTTTAATCATTTATATGCATTACGAAATAACAAAATTATCATACTCTTTAGAAAACATAAATTAACTTCTCACATAGAAATATTAATAGTACAAAGATATCAATAATAAATACTAGAAGAATGTGAAAGTTATGATTAAAGCAATTCCTAAGGCAAAAATTTGTCAGTGAATTTGGTTTTCTTAAAAATAAATAAATAAAAAAGTCAGCTGCTTTAAAAATGTTATAAAGTGCATGTATTGTGAGTTATACTTAAGAGTGATTTTCATAGAAACACAACTTCTTGCAGAGTAAGTATGCAGTACTTTGAGTATGACCGAATGTTTCATCCTAATACATTTTGCTATTTTAAGACATTTTCCAAACTATACTTTCAATATTATATAGATAGAAATTTTTAGATGTATTCAGATCTTTTCAAACAAACTTTAATTAAAAATTATTTATAGCAGTTATTGGCAAATATATGTATATTTGAAAAGAATAAAATCAAAGTGCAAACAGAAGATTGGTTTTTAATGATGTAATATAGCTGCATATGTGTTATGATTAATGATTAAACTTTTAGAAATAGAAATATGATTGTTTAAGTGCATTAATTAGTTTCAAAAACATGAACTATTTTAACAATATATTATATACAGTGCCACTATAAATTCTAATGTCTGTCTTTTTTAAATCGGTGGTAAGATATGCTGAACAAAATGCAGTTAGCCCTGATTCATTAATAGAGATCATAAAAATTACTCAATGACACAGGCACAGAGGTGCAGAAAGTATAAGGATGGAGACAGGAATCACAGATAGTACTGGGAGATTGTCAAAGATCCCTTCATTTTAACCTATCACTAAATTTTATCAATTGTTATAATGAAGTAATTTATCACAAATACTGTTATTACTGTCCACATTACCTTCTATAATTATTTTAAATACTGGAATTATTTTATTTAGAACTCTGGTAACAAGCAGATGAGTATGCAAGTCATAAAAATTCAGAAATAAGCATATTATATGCTGTATGATAAAATAAAAATAAAAATACAAAGGAGGGAAAAATAAAAAAACATGATTTAATTGCATATTTCATTTATAGTACAACTAAAAATAAAATAATTTTCTCCAGGAGAAATTTTTGCAGCAATGGGGGAGAGGGGTAGAACATTATGGGGTTCCAAAGGGGGAAATTTACACTTCTAGATCATTAATTAATAAATAACAAATCTTACGAGAGGACATTTGAATGCCCCAGAGAAAAGAGAAGGTAAGGTTCACCCTGAATTCAGCACTGCATTCTTTCAAGTTACAAACTGTTCCGATTAGATTTCTTACTGTACAGGTTCTAAAAAAGTAGAAATTCTGACGCAGTTTTATTATTTTAATAAATGGAGTTTCATATTTGGGGCAGAAATGAAAAATATGTACTTATTTTACAATTGTATTTGACTTACACACTCATCATTTTCTAATTTTAAAATTACATATTCTTTTGAGATAAATTTTACAGTTAAGAACTTCAACTACTCTCAACAACTTTTATCACCGTGACACTCACAGAAAATAGAAAAACAAGCAGTAGTAGGATTTTCACTTCAATAAAGTGAAAAAAAAATTCCTTTTCTGAAAATGATTTTTAATATATTTATTTATTTAACATTACTATTATCATTTTCAAGGAAGTAGGAAGGTACAAAAAGAGAGAAGAATTCTTAATTTCTGTAAAACACTTTAAGTTACATAAAAACTGAAACTTGTAGAATAAAAATAGCCAATTGTGAATATTTTTCAAATAATTCAAAATTAAAACATTGAAATATAAGGATTTAAGACAAGGCAAGGAATAAAAGTATCCAAACAATTCAGTTATTAAAAATTTAAAATCATTTTCCAAGGTATTATACAAAGTTTTGTCTTTAGTCACCTAACATAAAGAGGACCAATGTAATTTATAGGGGTGTTTTGCAGTAATAGTAATTTCGTATATCATTTGACCATTCTAACCATGTAAATATTATGGCAATTTATAGAATTACATTATTATTCAAGCTAAATGTATATAAGCATAAGATTTTCCTTGAAAATACATATTGAAAATATCTTGCTATTACATAAATAAAAGTCATATTACATCAAATTTACAATAATATTAAATAACTTTTTCTTCAATAAATAAATAGTTAATCCTAATGTCCATAACCAGGAAAATGTATATAAATTTGGCCACAAAAAACAATTATGTAATTTGCAAAACATCATATAAGCATTATGCAAGACAACCAATACCCAGTACATAAATAAAAATAAACAAAATTATACAAAACAGTATGAAAAAATTTGGCACACTACAGTGACACAGAACAAAATTATAACTAAGAAAGTTTTTAACTCGTCTAATAAATTACCTAAAACAGGCACATTTGGATTTTTAATTTTTTAGGTATAAAAACAACCAATGCTAAAATATTTGAGCAATAAATGCTTCTACTCAGTAAAATGGTTATACAGTAAAATATCACACAGCAGAAAAGTTACAGGTAATAGAGGTTATGAAAAATAATGACAAGAAAATTTGAGCATTTTTTCAAACTAGAAAAATGTTGCAAATTTTTAAAATACCTGTACAATGCAGAATCTAGATAAAAAAGTTTGGTAACAATAGATGTGCGATTGTTTTTTTTAAATGCAAAGAATTTAATCACTTTTCAGAAGCAGGATTCTAGAATCAATTATTCGAATTTCAAGAACACATGTGCACATGTATTTTAAATAATTATAATAATAAAATATAACAAAATTTTATAATAATATGGCTGTTTCAATACAATACTTTCATATTAATAGGGAATAGAGATAAGACAAATAGGAAATTTATGAAGAGCTAACAAATTCTTATTTTTAAGTTTAATTTTAGAAAAGAGAATAACACAGAAAATAAATAAGAATAAACTGCATTAAAATTAATAAATTTATAAAATCTTTTCATATTTAAAAAAATTTAATGAATAATAATAAAAAAAAACTTGAAATGCTAACTGAACAGAACTTTTCTAATTCAATTTGTGCTGTAATGCACAAATCGTAAAAAGTATAAGCACAGCAACAGTAAAAGGAGACAAAACAAAACAACAACAAAAAAAAATAATAAAAAAAAAATAAATAAATCCAGAAATGCTTTAACCCCTTGAGGGGCACCGGTATATAATATGTACCACTTTTTAATATCTAACTTTGCCACCAGTATTATTAAATACAAATATTTAGTATTATTTTTTGCAGATTGAGAAGGTAAAAATTCATTATTAAAATTTACTGGTGTCGAAACATCGCAAAATGTAGCACTTTTAGACCACATACTTGCCCTCCAAGGGGTTAAATACTATCATAATTATGTGAAATCAAAATCTAAAAGACTTTAAAAAAGAGTGTAACATATATTAGTTTGAGCCTTTGAAGAGTATAGTAGAAAGCAAAAAAATTGACAAAAATTCTTTTCATTTAAAAACCAAATTTTAAAAATAAATATTGCATTCACCACCTAGCTTTTAAAATTAAAAATTGCAACACACTACAAATCCAACTTAACCTACTGACCGCTGGGAACTAATATATCCATTCACTAGGCTGCAGGTTTCACTGCAATATTAGCATTATTTAAATTAATATAATTCTACAAATACAATGTAGTTTTAAAACATTAAGTAATGATTAATAGTCTCAAGGGATATATTCATATACATAGTTAAGTTTTCTATATCATGTTTGAAATACCATGTTTTTTTACCATTTTAAAAAAATTAAGGAGAAAACAACATTACATTTTTGCCCTTTTGCTCGGAGGTCAGAGTGTTTATGATAGCATACAGAAATTGTTTTTCTAGTATTTTTATATAGATATAATTTCACTCAAAATGTTATGAAAATAGAAATCCAAAGCAGACTTTAATTTATAAGAAAACACAAGTTTGAGAACAGAAAAAAGAGGCCAGTCCTAAGAACAAGGATATCCCTTAGAACCTTTAATCGAGTGATGAAAATATTTGAATAGTATGAAGTTATTTAGTTAAAGCCTAGATTATCATAGAATATTCTGCACATTACTGACTGGTGTTATCTAATGCAATTTGCAGTTTTTCATCCAAAACACATTCTGAAAGTTATTGCAAAGGTTGTAAATGTAAATATAATGTTTTAATCTTCCAATGGACCACTAATAGAATTTTAAAGGATGCTAGTTATTTAAGCACCCCCCCCCCCCCCTTTCCAAAAATAATAAACAATAAAATTTCTTGGATATCATGGCATTCAACATTTTAACTCTAGAATGCTACCCATTCATCTGCTTAATGACAGATTAAAGTACTTCAAAGAGTAACATTGTAGGTCAATAGACTCCAGTCCTACTAAAATTTAGAGAATTACCAAAAAACTTTCTAAAGAAGATTCAAACAGTATTATGGTTTGGAAATTGACTGTTGTGGATTTATGGGACAGTATGTCTCATTACCTTTTGTAATTTTTTTGGTACTTCTTTGTTATAGTAGACCCCTTCAATTACGATTATGCCAAGTTGCAGCTAATTTCACTAAGGTCATAGCCAAGCTCATGATGCATGAACATAGCACACATGTATAACAGAGATATAAAAATAAATACCGTTACATTATATACTATAATATTTTATGTTAATAAGAATGTATTACAATGTTTCATAACAGATTCATATTAATGTTTCATAACAATTTCTTACAATGCTTCACCATAATAACAGCTTTTTAATTTTTTAACATTTTTCTCATGCAACTGTTCTAATTAACTGCTGCATTTTTACCCATATAGAGTTGTTTCTTACATGATTTTATGGATGTTAATTCCTCTACCCAACAGTACATAAACTCTAAAGCAGTTACAAACAGTATTATCGAACCACTTAAAATAACTTCCAACACCAACGTTTTTTTTTTTTAAACAATGTTTTACGTTGCATCTCCATATAGCTTCATCATTAGTAACATAGTTTCATATCATGGCCCTTTTTACATAGTTGTTTGCTAAATAAAAGCCCTTACTTTGGAAAAATGAGATTGCATCCATCTTAGTACTGGTTAAATCAAAGATTGTTTCCATATTTATAAAAAAAGAAATACAGGCGATTAAAGAAAAAACAATATAATATGCAATTAAAAAAATTTAAAAAATATGAAAGATGTTCTGGAACATCAACGAAAAAGCAATATGATGATAGCATAAACATGTGCTGTTTCTTTAAGACTGCAAACCATTTGACGAGATTTTACAACCTAACTTGGCGATATATTTCTGTCACTTGGCGATTCATTCTTGGGGGCCACTATAACAAAGAAGTACTTCTTTTTTAATCAGTGTGAAAAGAAAATTACAAGAGTGAATGTCTCAGAATAGGGAAGAAAATATTTAAAAAATAACAGTAAAAGTTTATATATTTTTTAAATTAAGAACTTTCTGGACAAAATAATGTAAGATTTATTTCAATAAATGTTTTCCTAGTAAAGTCATGTTTATTTATATTTGCCAATTTTTTGCTTCCTATTATAATTTTTTTTTTCTTTTTTTAAACATAGGTTTATTTTTTAGAGCAATCAACAAACAAGCACATGAAAAAATTTCTAATTAGAAAAATATTACTGAATTTATGAATTTTGTTTGAAAGAATTATTTTTCTATCAACATATAATGCATTGGCAGATTTTGAAACTTATTTGGAAAAAGAAGAAGAGTTATCAATCTAAAGCTAATTTTAGTTTTTGAGAAAGCTGGTAATAGTGCATTTTTAAGAAGCAGCAGTCAATGGCATTAAATAAGGGGAAAAACTATATATATATATATATATATCTATATAAGCAAACCTTCCTGTTTTTAAAAAATTAAGCCCAGCAATGACTAAATTTATACATTTATTTAATGCATTATATGCTGATAAAAAAAAAGGCTTACAAAAAATTATTTTTTAAAATATAGATTTTAATTAAATCAAGAAATATTAAAATAAAATACAAAAATTATCTAATATAGAAAATGAAATAAATGCGAACATGGACACATGTGCATGTATAAAACATGTGTCTAGTAATACATTAACTTTATACTTCAAAGAAATTAATAAGAACATGGAATGAAAATTCTTTACTGCATCCCTGTCTCTGCTAATTGCTTTGCTAAAAATTAAAGTTTTCACACAGAAAAATAAAATAAAGCAAAAACTGGGAAAAGTAATCGCAAATGAGAGAAATTAGATTATCTTTGTATATATACATGTCTGCTTCTGTTTTTTCTTTTCCCATTCACATGCTCATAGTTTCGAACAATTCTTCCCTTTGGTTCAGATACTCCATTGCAAAATGGATCGTTGTTGATGAAAAACATAGGGCTAAAATAAAATAAAAGTTATATAGATTTCCATCTATTAAACATAATGAAAAAAAGATAACAGTAAAGCATTTTAAAAATAGCAACATAATATTTTTTTTTAATGCTTTCTTAAAGAATTTGTGAAATAAATTTATGACTTGGATGAAAAAAAATCTTGTCAAGCTACAACAATCTATATATTAATAAAAGAAAGTTTTTGTGCGTGTGTCCATGTGTTGGCAATGACTACAGAAATGTATCATATGTTGCTTTACTCAAATAATTTTAAATTTCTTTCATTTGTAATTTAGAAGCCCTGTTTCTTTGATACTTAAGTTTGAATGATTAAAATTTAAATCAGTTCAAGTCTGATAAGATTGTGAAAGGTGAAATTATGCCTGATTAAAGAATTTGCTGTTTTTTTTCTTTTTGATTAGAATTCAAAGATGGGTATTATTGAAGATTTCCTGGTATTTAAAATTCTGTCAAGATTTATCGAAGTAATTCAGCATTATTTTTAAGAAGCATGGCTAAGAGGAGTAATTTCTTTTCAAATTTCAAGATTAAAATAAAAAGAATAATTTTAATTTATAAAGTGTTGTCTTCATTCCAGTATCTTCATTTACTGTATCAAAAACTTTGGTAGGGAGTTTAATTATATTTTCTCTTCTAATGAAACAAGAATGTAAAATCATGTGTCAAGCATAGATTATGAAATACTTTCCAACACATCCAGAAAACTGTAACGAAACTTCACCGTTAAATAAGGTGAAAGAAGATATGTAGTAAACAGTTTAGGAAATATAACACATTTAAAAATACAGTTTTAGCATTTACTTACCATAGTCAAAAAATTAATCAAATTATTTTGTGCAGCTCTGTATGCGATCAATAGACTTTGATATATACTAGTACATAGCATGGTAAAAATTAGTTCATTTAGAAAATTCACTTTTTGAAATTTTCGTCAGTCAATGGAAATGCACTCGAAATCTTTTGTACAGCTCTGTATATTATATAAAGACTTTTGTACACACCCCAAACTAAAATTTAATTCAGGTAAAAAACACAAAAAGCAACTTAAAACTCACTTCCAGCAATTACCAATCATAAACAACAATGTATCTTGTTCTGAGGGTAGCCCTGTATATGAATTTATTTATTTTCTACAAACTTATGTCTAAATATAGTTCAACAGGAAAATGTGTAACATAATTAAAAATATCCTTAAGCAATTCACTCCCGTAGTCAGTAATACTTACGAGCTCTTTTGAGTAGCCCGGTTTATGATCAACAGAATTTATGCACACCATGCAGAATGCAAAAGATTAGTTAAACGTAAAAACCCAAACCACACTTGAAAATGCACTTACCACACATAGACTGTAATTATCGCACAAAAACTGCAACTGAATTCTTTTGTGTGTTCCTGTAAATGAACAATAAACACAATGCACACCATACTATTTGGTGAGCAAATTATAGTGCATCTCAGTAATACATATAAATTTCATTATGTTTTAACGATTTATGTTTTTTGTTATGATACATTCCATTTATACTTTTAAATTCAATAGTTTTCATTAATTATTTGACTTAAATTAAATATTTAATCCTTATTAATCATTAATTAAAAGTTTTCATATTAATTAACATTTAAATTAATTATTTAATCATTATTATTTAAACAGTCAATAGTTTCTATCTTTTTAAAATTAATCTTTTTAACTTTTCTTCTAAGATATTATTATTAATAAAAAATAACTTCTAGAATTAAATCACTTTTTAAAAATCAATAATCACTTGTAAATTAAATTATAATCATGCATTTAAATCTCTGGATAGAGAATTAAAGATTTCCGTTTGTTGACATCGATTCCGGTAAAGTACCGCGATTTTTCTTCTAAGTTAAAATACATAATTTCTACTTTTTAAATATTAATTATTTTGTTTTAAAATTGATTCAAAAGATTAAACATAATTAATTATGCTGTCTGCCAAAATCCTAGCAAGATTCAACGTAAATCATGGCAGATATGATTTTTTAAACATTTTCTCTAATTTCAATGTTTACTTCGTTTGCTTTCACTATGATGCCTAGCCATTTTGAATCGCATCTTCGTGCGTTCAAAAAACAACAACTTAAGAGGTAATTGTCACCCATTTTGGTGTAGGGGTTGTTCGAGCGGACATTCCAAGGTTAAGGGGTGCATTTTTCAGTGGGGAGAAAGGGGAATTCAAATTTGTTCTAGAACATTCGCGAACGTAAGATCTTAATTTCCGCTACTTGTTGCTAGGGAGTAAGTGTTTTCCTTTCGCCAGTATCGTTCGTGTGTAGAGTTGAGTTGTCGCACTAATGCTTTTTAGCAGTTACGGTTGAGTGTTAAGCGGTGCGAAACGAAGAAGAGGAATTTTTCGCCTTTTCTGATTGGTTCGTTTGACCGAAGGCGTCAGTTAAGATCTGTTGGAGTTTGAATTAAAAAAAATAGAGTTGGAACGTGTGAGTTGCTGCATGTAGGTTGCAAGACGAAAAGTACCGTGTTCGGCCGAAAGGCTGGACACAATTGGAAAAGTTTTCATTGAAGTTGGTCACCTTAATTCTCGCAGTTCCGAATAGCCAATTTATCATCGCTACAATATGAGGAGAGTTTTCTTTTGTTTGAAGTGATCTTGAGTAAGAAAGACTCTTTCTTTATCATCGCAACTCGGCGACGGAATTTAATATTAATAACCCAGCGTAATATCGACGTTTCCATTTTCAAAACGAATGCTTTTGATTGATCATTATATTGCAACTACGATATTTGAAATAGATTATCCAGTGGAATATCAACGTTTCAATTCATAAGATCCATATGACCATCTTTACTAAAAACAATGGAATTTTGGCGAGGCGATATTCCAGTAAGTTTTCAGTTTGATTCTCAAGATATAAGGAAGATTTAGCGGAATGATATTACAACTAAGATTCGGAGGAAAGATCTACCAGTAATCTATGTCACCTATCGGGATACTGCCAGTTGATAGATTTTCTATTTTAATTCTACTTTAAGTACATTTTTCAACTACTCTCCAGTTTTCAAACTTTCCTTCATCTTGCTATGGCAGAAATAATTCTCAAAAGCTAAAGAAATCTTCTAATTGAACTTTCTATTGACTCATTTTACAGAACTTATCAGATCCTTATTATACCATAAACATCTAGGTTTATTTCTATAAAACTCTAAATTAAATCTCGTCATCCATACTTAGTTTTTTCAAATAACTATCAAATACAGTAATACCATAAGGTATTTTGATGTCTTTTACATCTGTTTTAAAATATAAATATGAACTGAAAAATGAACAATAGTAAGTAGTGTTTGAATATTGGATAAATTGATGCTGCTATTTTATGTGCTATGTGATTAAAGAATTTCACCTTCTTCAATAATGTTTCTGTCTTCTCTTACTAGTTCTGGGTGAGTCCATTTATTTTTTAGCTTTCAGATATTTTCATCTCATCGTAAAGTTAAGATTATTATGAAAATAAGTATCTTTTAATTAGCAAATGTAATTCATATTTTACATTGAAGTAAATTTTCAAATTCTTCAATTTTCAGATAAATTATAATTTTTAGAGTTTTCTTTAAATTTTCTTAGTGCTAGGTTTAACATCGTATTTGGTGCTTCCACTATACGCGCGACCTGTATTGAGGAGTTGGAGTGGGATTTAGAGTAAACATTTATTCTAATTTTCTGTCTTAATTTAGGCATTTTAAGAATCTCTGTTTGCTTTATCTCCTAACCCAGCTTTTCCTTACATTTTTTTAATGAAGCATCATTAAATTATATTGCAAATGATTTTCCCCCTTAGAACACTTTGTAACAGAATTCTTTTGTGTGACCTTGTAAATTAATAGATGTTTTGCACACCATATTTTAGAAAAAGCATGTTTTAGTGCGATACATAATTATATATCATCATGTTTCGAACAGCGCAACATCATCAAAATACACTTGAAACAATTTTTTTTCCACTGACTGTAATGTAAATACCTTTGACTATTCCTGTAAATAAACTATAAACACACTTCATTAAGCTACCCATTTCATTTCAGTAGGGATCATGCTATAGTAAGTGTCAATAACATACAGAAATTTCAGGGCAATCCGAGTATATTTACGAGAGTTAGAGCACAACCAGACAAACTGAAGTCATTAACACTTTCCAACTATGTTGAAAAGTTTTATAAAATAACTGCAAGAAATTTGTATGGGTCATTGCTTAAAAATCACTACTTTAAAGATTCTCAATGATCAATTCTTCTCTGCTTTTGAACTGACAGACCTCTTTTTACAGCACACATTTTTTATTATCACCACATAGGTCTGGAGATACATGAAGACAAGTCTGAATGCATCTGAGGTTCAGATTTTTCCTTTTTTGATAATCATATATTCTAATACGAGCAAATCTTGTGTGTGTGTGGTTATATATGTATATATGAAAGGATAAAAGCTAAACCCCTTTTTAAAATGCAAAATCCCTTTTTGCCCCTTTTAAAATTTTAAATTACCGTTTTAAAAAATAGAAATTTAAATTAAAACTTTTTAAATGCTTTAATAATTGTGTTTCAATTGATTGAAATTCCCGTTGCCCCTGTTAAATTAGTTTTCCTGCATCGCATCTTATAACTTTCAAAGATCGTTTTCTGACTCTTCATAAGAATATTTTTGCTGATATAAGCGCAACTTTAAAGTCTTGCTGCATCCCGTGAGCCGATTGAGCCAACGCCTTTGTTCCGCACAATCAATCACTCAGCTCGCGGCCAATTAAAATTAAAAATACGCCTCTTTTGACTTCGACGACCTCTAGCAGAAATAATACAAAAACCTCATAGTTATACCATTGCACGGCTATCAGGAGGAACTTTTTACGATTTCCCTCATCTATCCAATTCATGCCAATCTGCTCTCTTGGAGTTGCCTCGCGATGTACGAACCTTCGATGTCCAGACAGACTTAAAAAGCAGCTCTCACGCCAATATGGGCCTGGTTTAAAAGGACTCATGTAATAAAAAGAAATAAACCAGGTTCCGTAATAAACTGTGTCTTCATTTAACATCAGTATGACTATTCACTTGGACTGTGATTGAATCCCGAATAACAAACACTCACGGCCCATGACTACAGAGGAATATGCTCGTAACTTCGAGTGAGCGCTTTGAGGTAAGTACGGAGCCGCCATCAGTACGCGCAGCAGCCTCCACCGGCCTGACACCCATCAATGCAGCGATCGAGGGCCCCAACCACCGAAGGAGTCCCACTTCGTTTCATATATATATATTATTTTTAAATAAAAACTTAAATTTTCATTCATAAAAACTAAATCTACTATGATTACATGATAATGAAGTACTTTTCCAGACCCTTTCAGTAGTGATGTCAATCATGAAGTTTATGTTTGAAAAGAGAAAGAACAGACTTAAAAAAACCTGGTTGCTATGTTTCATTTCCTATTCAATATAAATCGTAGAAAATGTTACCACTGAATTTAAAGTATTAAAACACTTAGCTGTAAGGTTTAACTATACAAACAAAATAGAAAATAAAACATAGCAATTGTTTATTTAGAGTCAATTTGACATCACACTGAAAGCATCTTATAAAAAATAGTGCCATGTTTAGGATATTATTTAAAATTTTTCTCCTGAATATTTTTTTAATTAAAATGTGTATATTATAGTAGATGTTTTAACTCCAAACACATTTAAATAAAGGTATTACATAATTTTAACCCACTTATAGTAAAATTTTAAATTTTATATATGAAAAATGCTCAGAATGATGTGAATTTTGAATGTGAAAACATAGCGAGTGAGTCTGAATTTTCATTGGCGAATAAAAAAATTGCCATTCACAGTTTATTTCATAACAACAGGAAAGAAAAAAAAAAAGGATTCATATAAAAATAAATTATGGCAGGTGGTTGAGAAAAAAGGTAAAGGGTGGTCTGAGAAATTGTTAAAGTAGACAGTAATTTTACTCTTCTTCAAAAATATATATCAAGTTTCTACAAATCGGACAAAAATTGTAGATATGTATAAGGAACATACACTCAAACACTGATTTTTATGTATATAGATAACGCTGCTAAACACAAGACATGCATTTTGTAGTTTTCGCAGAAATCAATGGCTATTCTGTTCACTTCAAAAAACAAAACACTATTAATTCATTCTTTTTATAATGTTCTCAATACCATCACAAGATTGAAGAATAAGTTCTTTTTCTCTCGTCAAAGGCAGTGATGGTGGCAGAGTATCTATCTTCAATTAAAAATGAAAATTCTGTTGTTAAATTTTCTGAAAAATATACATTGAAATCTGTTATAGGGCATTCACATTGATTTATGTCACATCACAACCGACCATCAATTCAGGACATACTTTTATTATTTCATTCTCACCAATAAAATTGTACAACAAAAAAGTTAGAGACATTGTTCCTTTGTTTAAATGTGCTAAAAGAATGCCACATACATTGCAATGTTTTTGTCAATTAGTACAAGCTGCCAAGTCTCATACTGTGATGATAGTAAAATTATTTTGGTGCACTTTTATAATATTGTGTTAAGAAAGATGAAAAGAGAGGATCTTACTTAAGATGAGGGAGACAGCAAATATCAGTAGATTTGCATAATAACTTTGGTATGGTTTATAATCATCTTTTATTATAAATCAAAAATGAGAAGAGATCTTTTGGTTACAAAGATCATAATAAAATTTCAAATGCTGAGAATCATCTCATAAATTCCACAGGAAATAGTATTAATAACAGTCGCTGAGTAAATATCTTTAGAATTACAGCAAGCTTTTATACACATGACATCATTGATAAAAAAAATAATTGAAACTCTTTTAAAATGGCATTTTTAATCAAAGCTTGCTGACATTCTCTGACACCAACCCATCAAATCAAATTCTAACTGAATTTTGAGTTGTAATGGTATATATATATAATAAACAGGGACTATTAAAGTTAATGAACAAAACTTTTAAAACGATTAGTTAATTAATTAATAAAGAAATTATCTAGAAACAAATCAATAAATTTTTAGAATAAGAACTTAAATTTCATATGAACAGCGATCTAAAATCATGCCTCCAAACATGGCAGAGACTGTAAGCAAAATCAACCACTCTGAGTCAACAAAACAAGGCACAGGCGCATGCGCAAATCAAAAGACTAATCACTCTCACAAGTAGAGGAAGTGAACACACTGCTGCTTCTATGCTAAGCCTACAGGGGCAACAGAGATTGCAAGAGATGCTGGAAGTGCCATAAATCGTTGTCGTTAAAAATGGCACAGAAAAGACAAATTAAATTACACACACACACACACACACGCATACAAAAAAAACAAAACAATGTGAGAGTTTTCTCTCAGACATACCACCAATTTTTAACAGTAATTTTGTCTTATTTAATTGCAGAATTTCTATCATCATATAAGACAAAGATTACTATTAAAAATAGTGGTATGAGACTTTACAGATATGCAACTAATTAACAGAAACATCTCAACTTGTGTAGAATGTCTTTCCAGTGCAAGTTGTTAAGAAGTACACATCAAAATAATTTTCCTTGAAAAACTTTGTTTTGTCATGGGCTGAGAGAGATATTGTGTGGAAACCTCAAAATAACTCCACACTCCATCCAAATTAAAAGATATGCATACCAGTATTGGAAGGCTTGCGTATCGATACTAGTATGTGTACCATAGTTTGAGAATCCCTGCATTGTAACACATTTAAACAATCTTCAAACAAAAATTAATCAGAGAGACACTAAATATCCATTCTAAATTATACTAAAACAAAAATATTTTAGATAAAGGAAAAAAAGTTTTTGAGACTATTGGGAAGCTAGAAATCAATGTGTACCATAGTTTGAGAATCCCTGCATTGTAACACATTTAAACAATCTTCAAACAAAAATTAATCAGAGAGACACTAAATATCCATTCTAAATTATATTAAAACAAAAATATTTTAGATAAAGGAAAAAAAGTTTTTGAGACTATTGGGAGGCTAGAAATCAATATTTATCTACCCACCTTCTGTAACTTTTAAAATAAACAATGTAAAGTTTTAAACTCACAAAACATATTCATAAATATTTCATAAAGTGATAAAATAACTGTATTTACAACATAGAGAATCAGCAACAATTACAATAGATTCATTATTGTCATTAAATACAATGAATATTGTATTAGTGATCCGATATTTTAATAAAAATGCCTAAGAAAAGAAATATCTGTAAATCAAACAATCTGATGAGTATTTTCAGCTAAAAAATATTTATCATTATTAACCGCTTAGAAATAACCTTAATTTTTTACATATAGCATTATTCAACTAAGAGGTATAGTATATTTTTTTAATCAAATAGCTAAAACCTATTTGGAAGTTTAACCTATATACAGGGTGTCCAAAAAAAGGTGATTTCACAGTATATTTCTGTAAGTAAAAGAGATAGATAAATAATGTAAATTAGAAATATTTTTAAACCAAGGTAGAGAATTCATAGAGTATAACTTTCATCTCCATGGGAGGTCTTTCCTACAAAATTAAAAATTTACTTTTTATATGGCTTGATATATTTAAAAAAAAAAATACCCAATTGTAAAAAGGATTTCTGTTGCATCCTTATTCATTTCCAAAAAGTTTGGTTTAAATATCTGCAAATCTACAGGCTTCCCCCCCCCCCCCCACAAAACTGAAACTGCAAAATTTTGACAAAACTAGGGACTGTCTATAAATCTATGATTGTAACATGTAGGTCAATCATGTTTATTTTTCTGCTTATCTTTCTAAAATGCAAATGAAATATTTTTGCATACTTTAATACAGTTTTCAACCATTGATGCATGAATTTAAAACAGAATTTATAAATATTGAAATGTAGAAAAATGGTAATAAGGATTGAAAGAAGTATATTTCAATTTATAATAGAATCATCTATTGAATGGGCTTTGAGACTGAAGTGCAGAATTTATTCAACAAAATGTTTGCTACAGTAGAACAGAAACCTGGTATGATGCAGTTGTATGGATACATAAAATTATAAAACAAGTTAAGCAATTTAATAGTACAAAACATGAGAAAAGTTATGGGAAGAATTATACTAAGTTATTCACAATAAAATTATCAATTGAACAGACCTACTCACAATACTTGCATGCACCAATTTGTTTATAGGTTTGACTTTAACAAAAATATACAAGGGTATTTAAACCATAGTTTCGAAGTTTCTGCCGTCAGAATCAATACAAAGCTGTGCTCTTTGCAAAATATTGCATGAAACTATTTCTAGTTCGTGATGCTTTAGAACACATCAGTTATTCTGGCACATAAATCTTGTGTATTAAGAGGATGTTGAACATACACAAAAGCACAAATTCATCTCAACAAGTCAAAATCTAATGGGGTTAGATTTGATGACCAATGTTGCCATTCTGTGCGTCCGTGTAGACCAATCCAGTGATTTCCAAACTCTGTATTAATGAAATTACTCGCTACTTGAGTGTTAAGTGGTGGAGCGCTGTTGTGTTGAAACCAAGCACAATTGTAATCCTTTAATGTTACTGTATTTTCCATAAAATCTTTGACAGCAACATTTAGAATAAGGTAATGATACCTATTGAGTGTCAGTGTTCCTTGATAAAAAACAGGGCCAATTAATGTGTTGTTCCAGATTCTACACAACACAGATATAGAAAATTGCTCTTGGTGATGCACTTCTCAAACAAAAAATGGATTCGTATTGTTCCAATAATTGATCTTTACGGCGGTTGACTCTGTTTTCCATGAGCAAACATTCATCTGTCCACAGAATATTCCATACAAATTGTGGATTTACAGCATGTTGTATTAAAAGCCAATTGCAAAAATCAACATGACAGGCATAATCGGAAAGGTTTAGTGCATGTAGCTCATCTTTACAATACAGTTGCCCTTTATTTTCCAAACTGTAGAACATGGAATATTTATAACTGAACTATCTTCTTGATACTCTCATGCAGATTCGTAGCAAAATAGGGTAAAATATCAATTATTTCATTGTCGCTATACTCATAATTGTGCTCTGGTCCTGGAGAAGGCTATAATGATCCTGTCATTTTCAAATGTCTAATTAACTTATGAATAAACACCTGATTAGGCTTCGGTGAATTGGAAAACTGACGACCGAACCCTTGTGCCATTTGAGAATTGTTTCTGTTGTACTCATAGTATATCATCATCATTTCAAAAAGTTCTTTATGTAATCATTATTTGAACGCAAACTGATAACAGCATACAAATTTTATGAAACAGAAGTAGAATGCAACATTATACATTTGTTGCAGACGACAATCAGGTGAAGATGAATTCAGTAATCAAAATGTTTAGTGGTATCCAGCTTCTGGAATAATTAAAAAATAGTTTAGATGCAATCATCGCAGATGATTTTAAAACTTTTCCCAAAGCTTGTAATTTGTTTTAGACAGCTTTTCTAGTTGATGGTTACTATAGATTTTGGTAGCAAGAACAATTTTAAACAATATTAAAAATAGAAAAAAAAGATTAGTAAATTCATTATGTTTAATGATTTTTTCATGATTTTTTGTCTTTAAAATTAAAATATCCATGATAATTTAAAAGAAAGTATTTCGATTCTAGAAAAAATAAATTAAGTGGTAATACAATACAGAAAGAAAAATATGAACAGTCAAGAGCAGTTTAAGTTTCTTACTTTATTAGTTTTGTTTTGTAAAGGGAGGGAAAACTGCTATTGGGACTGTGAACTGTAGACTGATATATGTAAATAGCAGTAGTTCATTAAAATTTAAAAGAATTAAAAAAAAAATGTAAGAAAAACTTCCCATGGAGATGAAAGTATACTCTTTGGATTTTCTACCTTCGTATGAACATTTTTCCAATTTGCATTATTTATCTATCTCTTATACTTACAGAATTATGCAGTGTAACCATCTTTTTTGGACACCCTGTATATTTCTATAAAGAAAAAAGATAATGGATAAGGAAATGATTTAAAGAATCATTCAAACAATGAAATTAAATCAATGAACTGAATTAGTAAAAATTACAGTACCTTCCATGTCAATTTAACCAATTTTTTATGGTTTGTAACCTGACTGACAGGGATTTTGGAGAAACTGTGCACACAATGAAAACTCACATATTTTGCATCTGCTGCTCCTTATTCTTTCTTTTTCTAATTTTGCACTAAAAAAAGAGGCTTCTTCATGAAGCCTTTAAATAACCGTATGTTATATATTTTATTCACTGTTTGTGATTTTATGAAATGTTTCTTCTGGAAAAAATTGACCATGAGTTGCTCTCAAAATATTCAAGGCAAGCACAAAAAATGATATTGTGTTGTAGAAAAATTAAATGAAGCCCTTCAATATAGAATAGTGTATTGCAGATAATAGATCATAGATCCTTCCTAAATATGGGTAGAATAATTTTTTATTTGCATTGATTTTTACAGATCATGCATTAAATCTCTCAAATCAAAATGTCTGCAATCGAATAGCAATCAACTATAAATCAAGATAGTATAACAAATTTATGTTCATTTTTTATTTAAGCATTTGAATGTGAATACCTGAAATTTTCAAGGAAATGTGAATGAAATTAAGATGTGTCATGCAGTGTCGGTTTTTGCAGGTCAGTTCATGCAGCGAAAAAAAAAAAAAATTAAGAGCATTGTAATCAGCTTATTTTACTACTGTTATAGCTGTCTAGTGTTAAAAAAAAGTTTTTTTAACAGGATTGCTGCAACAATAGCGTTTAAATATTGACCTCCATCCTGTAATTCTTCAAAAATACTGATTCTATTCATTGTTATTTTAGTTTATGGTCTTCTACCAAATTATTAGAAAGCGATGACACCAATAAGTGTACTGTATTACTGAGGGGGGAGGCTCGAAAGCCAAAGCACCGCGACCAGAAGTCTATTGTACTATCCCCCCAGGTCTCCTAATTTTGAACCAATTCCAGATGAGAGACCAGCATCTGGATTGGCACCCCCAGAGGTAGCGCTTATACAGAACTTGGAGGACTTTGGAGCCACGAACAGATTTAACGTGCACCAGCTACCATTAATGTACATGGTCCCACAGCAGAGGCAGACGAGGGAGGATAGACGATGCACGCTCCCAAGCACTGACCGTGGTCGATGCTGCTTGGCTTTCGGCGATCTTACGAGAGCCGAGCTTTACCGTCCGCGCCACTGCAGGACCACCAATAAGTGTAAGAAATAAATTAATTATTTTTAATGCCGATGTTTAATATTTATGAGTAGTAACATGTGCACAATATCCATACTTAACAGTAAACACTTTTACATGTTAATTAATAATAATAAGAATACAATAATGGCCAAAATTGTGGAAACCTTTCAGAAAAGGTGTATTTTTGAAGTTTGGTGACTCATAACACAACTTCCTGTTTAAGTAATACCATAAAAGTATATATCAGAGGAAAAATAATTTAATCAAGTTTGTAATGAAATAAATTTTGTTCAATTATTAGTATTTAACCCCTTGGGGACGAGTGACACGTATACCTGACGCATAAGATGCTCAGGATCCTCGATTATTCCCACCAGTTACTTTTTACAGTAAGCTTTGCCTTATTTAATAATAGCATTTCTGCGATTCAATTATGCGAAAATTTCTGTTTTGAAAAACCGGTGGCAAAAGATTAAAAATTCTGTAAAGGACGCTCATTGTGAAGTGGTTAATAAAAAGTTATAGACATATAAACAAAATAAAAAAAAAAGAGAGAAAGAAATATAACTTGCTTAGGTTAACATGAACTACTTTTCCTTTATTACTTACCCATCATACGTAGTATAGGGTAAGTCTTGTAATCGTTTTGAAAATCGAAATTTTTTTTTTGACGGATTTACACGTTTCAGACACTGGAGATTCCGAAAAACATATTTTTAGAAAAAAAATTTTACCGTCTGTCTGTGTGTCTGTAAACGCTCTATCTCCCGAAAAAATTGAGATAGAGACTTGCAATTTGGTATGTACTTAGTATGTAATAATGGGAAGAAGCCTATTTCATTTCAATAACCTCGATTAAATGGAACTATTTTTTTTGGACTCTCGAAATATTCGTTCTGATAAAAGGTATATAAAAATTTTCGAAATTGTTTATTTTAAGAAATGAATATAAAAGACAATAAAAAAACATAAATTTTACATAAAGCATGAAGTCGATCGGATAATTAGTTGCCGAGATATTTGGAATCCTATTTTCCACACTCTCTGATTTTTCATGACCCTGTATTTCATCCAAATTTCACTTTAAAAATATATTTTAATTGGAAATTTGACGCTTAATAAGATGCAATAAACCGCTAGTTAATAGGATTATTATTTTTGGAGTTATAAGGATGTTTCTTTCAAGCGATTCAGTAATCGAGCCTTTAAAGTTAATGACGTCATCAAGCCACGATTTTATTTGAATTGCAATGCATTTTATAAGTAGTTTACACATTTTTATTTTAATATTTTACATTATGCATATTCATGATGGGTAAGTATTACGGTGGCCCCCAACGACTAGTTTGAATGTAGCCAATGTGCATGACTGATTAGAGAGCCAATCAGGTGTCATCCTGTTTTGGCAGTGAATCAATCAGGTAACAGTAGGATTCAAATGTTGTTATCATGATTTGGAGATGTGAGGAGGACATTTGTCAGTGGTTTATATGACTGATATTACAGTTAGATGTAAAACATAAGGAAATTAAGGAAATGGCACAAATAGTTGACTGGTCACCTAGAAAGCAATCTAAAATAGTACTATTAAGTAAACAAGGTTACAGTTATGAAGAAATTAGAAGGCAAATTGGTGAAAATGTCACTAAAAGTGACCTTTCTAAAATTTTAAAGCAGTATAAGGAGTCTATGTCACTACAAAACCAAACTGGTAAATGCAGGAAAGGGTGTAGAATAATAAGTGATGATAGAAGAAATAAGAGACTGTGTAGGTGACAGAAGAAAATAATCTGCATGTACGCAAGATGAAATGGCACAAGCCAATGTGATGTTGAGTACAAGGTATAGGTGCAGATTTCTAAAATCTGGAAGGAGCCACTGGCTCCTAAACCCAAAAAGTCCAGTGGCTACATTGTGAAACAATCGCATAAAAACAAAAGCTTTTATATGGGAAAAAACTGAGGAATTCAAAATGAAAAATAAATCATTTAATATATACACATGTACAACAAAACACAGACTAATTACATCAAATGTGTATATTTAATTGAATTATAAAATTCTTTCAATTTGAATATTAAGTATAATATAAATTTGAAACTATGTATTGGGTTGTCCGGAAAGTTCGTGCCGGTTGGAAAAATCAATTCATACTGGAAAATTCTATCATTTAATTATTAGACATCAATTCCGATATCTAATGTCTAATAATTAACAGGCATAATTTTCCAGTACGAATTGATTTTCCCAACCGGCACAAACTTTCCGGACAACCCAATACATTCAGAAAATAAAGTTGAGCAAGATACAGTTTAAAAAAAAAACATGTATAAACTAACCAATCATGTTAGTGGGGAACATTTGGAAAATAATATTTCTTATTTTGATTTTGTCACACAAAAGAACATATAAAAAAAATTATGAATGTGTGATATTATTTTATATTATAAAAATTAAAACACACTTGAAACATTTGTTTTTTTATAAGAAAAATGATTTTTAAAGAAAACTTATCACAGACTATGTAAAATTATCAGGCTCAAACTGTTATGAAGACAACTGCTACTCGAATATATTTAGTAAGCTGTGTTAAACAGATAATTTTTAAATGTGATTAAAAATAATAACAATAAAGTTTATGTGTTTTGGTCTTAATCCTTAACAATTTTATATAATCTTTCCACCATAATTGTATACACTTTGTAAGAATAAATGTTTATAATGTAAAGCCTGGGCATTTTATGAATAAACGATTCTCTAACGTGTTTTGTTTTATAAAGTGCTCCCATCGGATTTTTTAAAAATCCTTATGGAGATAATAAATTGCGATTTTTGTGATAGATCGGCAATTCTTACGTTTTATTATTACGAACCTTTTCATGAAATTCGTGTTTTTTTCGCGATCGTTGACGGAATTCGCAAGTTTTTTCCACAACTAATTGACGAAATTCATGATTTTTTTCTGCGACTAATTGATGAAATTCGTTATTTGTTTCCGCGACTGATTAAAGAAAGTCACAACTTTTCTGAGACCGATTGATGAAATTTGTGATTTTATTTCTGGAACATTTGACGAATCTAGATTATATTTTCTTCGATCAATTGATGAAATTTGCATTTTTGTTTCCTTGATCGATTGCCGAAATTTGCAGTTTTATTTTGTGAGTGATTGATGAAATTCGTGGTTTATTTGGGGGAGCGATTGGCGAAATTTGAGGGATTTTTTTCTGACTGTTTCCACAAAATTTACGACCGATTGAGGAAATTCCCGATTTCTTTTCATGACCAATTGATGAATTGTACTGTGGAAATCTGCTAAAAAAAAAAAAAAAATATTTCGAGGAATTCCGCTAATTCGTGGAAGAATTGCATGCTGATATCTAGTGTCTACTTGTAAGAACATATCTGAATAACCCCAGAGCTACAAATATATTCTTTTCTCGGCATAAATTTTTCTGCATCGCGAGCTAAGTGTGGTATGCTGCCGCTGCTGAGTTCATTCTCGGCGCATATCAAATGAGATTTTTTTTCTTGATTCCACAGACATCGTAATTTTTTTTTTAAATAAGAAAACGGGAAATTTGCGGATCCGCGGAGTCTATGTTTAATTATAGACAACAGAAAAAAGAAAAAAAGTGGTAAATATTGCAGAATTATTGAGGGGAATCGACAGATTTGATAAAAATAAATAAATAAAAAATAACGGAAATCTGCAGTTCGGGAAAGGAAAGTTCAGTGTTATTTGAAAATGGGACATTTCTGTAAAACACATGGCGATTTAAGATGTCAAAAGTTAGTGGCCAATGCAAAAAATTTAGTCACCATGTAGCGACTGGCAACCGCGATTCTTCACCTATAGTACAAGCAGGCTGTGGAGTCGGAGTCGGGCCGGGCCTATTTCTGGGCAAAAGAGTCGGAGTCACTAAAAAAACAGGCCGACTCTGACTCCGCAGACAGTTTGAAATGAAATTAAACTAATTCTATGTAATTTTAAATTTATAAACTGAATTATTATTTTTATATTTGGACTATATATACAAGGAAATCCAGGTTAAACAGTCCCAATATACTGTCCAGTGTACAGCATATATGAAAACTGTTTTTAATAAAAATCTCCAGTTTACATTTTATATTTAGTATATAGATCGTTACAAGATGTCATTTTTCACAAAAATATATTAAATTTCACAAAAATAACCTTTACTTTTCACAAAATAGGCACTAAGATAAAAAACTTGTACCCCTGTGTTGATATACACATCACATGCTTTAAGGTCAGACAGGAATGTAACAGCAGGTTGCAGTGTTGCCAGTTGAGTTTTTTAGGTAGATTTCGTAAGAAATACTACCTATTACATTCTCCCCTAAATTGGAATTTTTGAAAATTTTTTGCAGATCCACGCCGATTATGACTCCTAGAGCCCAAAACCACCCTCAGTTCAAAACTTTATCTATCTATGTCACTTTTTTATGGACACGATAACTTCAATAATTCTGCAATTCTGCACAAATCTATTCCAAATTCATACATAAAATCAACGGGCATAAAATCTCGGTCAAGTTTGTTAATGTGCAAAATCGAACCCGGGGGGGGGGGGCTTTTTGTGAAAACAGGAAAAACCTCATAACTACTAAAATATGTTACGTATCGAATCCGTTTAAAGTTGTTATTACTTCTAGGAAAAGGGCCGAAAATTTATGTATGACATATTTTTGATATTAAAAATGGCCCCAAGCGCGGGGAAGGGGGGTTTAGAAGAAAAAAATTCATAACTTCGTCAATTCACAAGACATCAAATCTGCTTAGATTTATTATAAATCCTCTTAATATTATCTAAAACTTTTATATTGACAAGTTTTTTATAGGACCAACCCTTATAGCAAAAAAAAATAAATTAAATAAAAAATCCCTGCCGGCTCCGCCTGCAAACAAGTTAGATTTCTAAGTGGGCGGTCCCAACTGCGGCATCATGGCAAAAAGGTCATTTCTTCCTGAATTCCCAACAAACAGGCACCCCACGGTCTGCGTCTTCAAAATCTACCTGTGCCTGTAGGCCAAGCCGTCAGGGATTTTTTTTTATTCAGTTTGCTTGATTGCTGCCTCTTCTTCTTTTTTTTTTATAGTAATATTTCCTTTATTTAATGACAAATTTTTTATTAAATTTGTCAGTCGTTTTATTATGACTGTTACTATTTCAAAACAAATGGCAACAATGAAACAATCTGAATAATAGGAATCAACAGGCAATACTAGTACTTTAGCCATCCCGGAGTCGGAGTCAGTTCCTTTAAAATTTCAGGAGTCAGAGTCGGAGTCAGTCAATTTTTCTATCAACTCCGCAGCCCTGAGTACAAGGACTGTTAAGTGCAGACTGCAAGGACTTAGTTTAAATGCTAGAATTCCACGAAAAAAGTTTTTTTTTAATCTCTTCAACAAAGGTTGAGAAGATTTAAATGGTCTAAAACTCATGTTAACTGGACAGCAGAACAATGAAACAGTGTTATTTGGTCAAATAAGATCAAATTCTCCATGTTTGGCAGTGATCGCACAAAATATATAAGAAGAATCGGATAAAATTTGCATCCTAATTACATTACGCACACCATGAAGCATCTAGAGTCAGTTGTATGATATGGGATTGTATGACATCAAAAGGTGGGTGCAGAATTTGTGTGATTAATGGGAATATGAATGTGCAAAAATACATAACGGAAATATTTCAATCTCAACTGAAGCTTTTGCACGTGATCTTTTCCAAGATAATAAAGCATTTATATATGAACAGGATTCAGCTCCATGTCATGTTGTTAAAATGTGCAAAAAGTGGTTTCAAGATAATTGCCGAAACACCAGTGAAGGCTCACTATGAAGAAGCGAAAAGTTTTTGGTTTCTGCCTGTCTGTCTGTTCCACAATAACTGCCGTAAAAAACGTCCGATTAGGTTGATTTTTCATAGGTATGTTGGCGAGATACCTGGAATTAGCTGCATAGTTTTTGGTTAAATTTGGTACATTCGTTTGAAAAATATAGAACATTTCATTTTAGGTCATAATGCTTTCCTATGGGAATGCAGACGATTTTCAAATTTCATTTTTACCTGAAATGAAAATAGCATATTTTAATAATGGGTTTAAACGTAAAATTATGCTAAATTTTCGATATGGAGATCTTAAATATATCCAATAGCTTTGAAAATTTCGCGATACATCTATTAGAATTTAAAAATTAATTGTTTAAATTATTGGAAAAAATTTTGTAACTGTTCGGGAAATATAAAACATTTCATTTTCCTATCGTTACAAATTTTAAAATACATTTTTTTTCTTTCCTCTTTATTTTATTAGTTGCTTAGCAACCATATTTCGAAGAATATCAAAATAATAAAATTCAAGTAACACGCACTATTTCACTGCAATATTTTATTAGCAAAATAACGTATCTTCGGATGATTAGTATTCTATTGACATAAGTGAGAACATATTTTGATACAAGTTACCTTTCAACTACTACAGAATGATTACTGAAATATTTTTTCATAACGAAAATTACAAAAATATTCAACGTGCAATTCATGTCTCGTAGTTTACATTTGTATAAGTATATTTCTTACATGAGAATTTATTCATTTTCTGGAACAAATGTGGACGTTTTGTCGTTGAAAAGTTAATATTCTTTTAAAAATAGGATAAAATCACTCCTACAATGAGATGGTTAAATTAAAGAAAATAGAATACTAACACGCATCTATAGATATCGCGAAATCCTGAAATATTACAATTACTGGAAATTGAGAACATAAAAACTATTACAAAAAATACTTTATAGCGCCAAATCTTTGTTGGCTATTTAGTGAACTGACAGTGGGCACGATTATGAAGGATTACACAATGGCTTTAAAAGTTTCCAAATATGTCTATTTTGGGGAGATTTTAATATGCTATTGCCAACAAGTTAGATCAGGATGTACTTAGATAAGATAAATATTATAGAATGACCATAAAAAAAAAATTCCGAAACAAAAATTGTAATAACACTAAATTTCTAAAATAGATATAAGTGAAATATAGTAGATTCAATTTACATTTCCATACGTTGCTTCTGTACACGAGATATTATTCAACTTATTCATCAGATGCAGGTTTTTGGCAGGTAAGAAAATATTGCTATATAGGTATTAGAATAATATGAAATTATTTTCGAAATTGTTGCTTATCCTAATAAAACCACTGTGTAGAACGAAATCCAAGACATACTCTAATCATTCGCACAATCATTAGGAAATCACAAATATAAATTTAATAAGATGTACTTTTTATCTAAAAAATTACAGGAATAAGAAGTTTATAAGAATTTCAGAATATCATTGCATAAACTGTGTTTAATTTAACGTTTCTAATTTCTGAAATCTTCGAAGTGTTTTATATGCCTATAAATATGTATGTAATATTTTAATTTTAATTTTAATGCCTGAGGAAGACCACTCGGCTGAGGGCGAACCCAGCCGTTGAGCGTTTAATGTCTTCCCCGGCACGCAGGGATTAAACGTGGCAGTACAGACTTCGCCATGGCGGGTCCTGCCGGGCAAAGCCCCACGCGACAGGTGGAAGACACAAAAAAAAATAAATAAATAAATAAATAAAAATAAAATTTACAGGGTCTGTCGCTGGAACCAGCGTTCCTACGCGACAAGGAGCGACAGACAGGGTGGACGAGGTCCACAGGTGCACCTGCACCAGTTGTACAGTCCGCTTATTTAGTAGAAGGGTGCAGTTCTTAGGTAAGACTGTACCATTTGTACAGTTCGTAAATGACGGCACTTGAGATGTGGAGGTGCCAGTGTGAGATTCCCACGCGACAAGGAGCACCACACAATTGCGCTGAAACCCTCACACTGGATGGAGGCTGGATGCACTTTGTGTTAGAGGTGACGATACGTTGCTTGCTGACCAGACTTGCGGTTCCCGATAAGAATAGATAATTAATGGGGACTCAGCCCCTGCTAGGAAGAGAACATTACTTGCGGATGAGAGAAACAATTAAGCTGCAAAATAGCTAAAGAAGAAAGCTAAGCAGATAAAAAATGATGGAATGATTACGTTAATGACTAAAATAAGCGATTTATTATTAATTTATGGAGAAAGAAAACTGCTTTGAATGATTAAGTTCTGTTAGATAGGTCTAATAAGTAATTTGTAAATTTCTGAAAGTTTATGAGTTAAGATGGGACGCGTAATTATGTTCAGCAGTCAAGAAGGAGGTGGGTTAGAAGGAGCAGGCCTAAGATGCCAAGCAACAGTCATTGGGCAGGAGAAGTAATAATGCATGGGGGTACCACTATCGCCGCACTCGCACACATTGGTTCGTGAAATTTTAAATTTGAAGAGGTAATTTTTAAACGGTATGTAATATTAAATTAAATTGCAGATTGTAAGATGCTAAATATATGAAAAATGAGATTAAAAAACAATGATTTTCAGAGCTGACGCTGAGGCTCATGATCTGTAGATTTACTAGTCATATTTCAGTGTTGGAATGACCCAAGAATAGCCCAGACCTTAACCCAATTGAAAATCTAAGGAGCCGACAATAGAAACTTGTTACAGAGAAGCAACTCAGCAATAAAATCCAATTAATAGAAGAAATAATTCAACCTTGGTATCACACTATAACAGCTTCAGAACTAAAAGACTTGGTTCGCTCCATGAGAAGGTGTTGTAAGGCTGTAATAGAGAGTAAAAAAGTTTACCCTCCCTCCACACACACGCCAAGTATTAACTGACATTGTGATAAATTTTGCATACCTCATTTTTTTCGATATATTTCCCTTTTCTTTTTTATAACTACTGTTCTAATAAACATTATTTCATCAAAATTTGTTGCATTATATTTTTGATTAAATTATTTTTCCATTGGTTAATAATTTTATGGTATTACTTAAAGAGAAAGTGGTGTTATGAACCATCAAATTTCAAAATCGTACCTTTTGAAAAAGTTTTCAACAATTTTGGCCACTGCTGTATGTGTTGTAAGAGAGATTACAAAATAAATAAATAAATAATTTATCTGAACTGACACAAGAAATGTATGTTTATTTATTTATTTATTTGTAAGAGGTTTATTAATATTCAGCTTTTTATCAAATCAGAAATGTTTTATTTTGTATCCTTTTTTTCTATTATACACAGAATTATTTTTCATCCAAACACATTTATTAAATTAACACATGGCTTTTATTTGCACTGCTTAGATCATCTTTAAAAAATCTACAGGAAAACATTTTTTAAAGCTGCACCTTTTGAGACAAATCACGAGGGTAATACCCTATTTCAACCGTGATTGCATTTCTAGGTCCGATAAATTTAGAATTTTGTTGAAACATATTACTGGATTGACAACACCATTTCAACTTCTCTACTTTTGCACTATAATTACACTGTTCAAGAATGATTGTCAGAATATGTAGAAACCCTCCAAATTTAAGTCTCTCTCAATACAAATCTATACTAACTAGTAAACCTACAGATCAGGAGAAACAATGTCAGCTCAGAAAATCATGGTTTTTTAATCTCACTTTTCATATAATTTTAATTTAATTAATAATTTCAATAATATAATTTTAATTAATTTTTTTCCCGCAATTTAATTTTTTATATTGCATACATATTTATAGGCATATAAAATACTTTGGAGGTTTCAGAAATTAGAAGTGTTAAATTAAACACGGTTTATGCAATGATATTCTTAAATTCTTATGAACTTCATATTCATGTAATATTTTAGATAAGAAGTATATTTTTTCAGGGGGTCTCTGCCTTCCTGAATCCCCCTTATCTTATTAAATTTATATTTGTGATTTCCTATTGTTTGTGCAAATGATTCTAGTATATCTTGGATTTTGTTTTACACTGTGGTTTTATTAGGATAAGCAACAGTTTGGAAAATAATTTCATGTTATCCTAATACCCAAATGGCAATATTTACTTACCTTCCAACCACAAAACAGCTGCATCTAATAGATAAGTTGAATAATATCTCTTGTAAAAAATCAACTTATGGAAATGTAAACTGAATCTACTATATTTCACTAATATATAATTTAGAAATCTAGTGTAATTACAATTTCTGTTTCGAAAAAACAGTTTTGATGGTCATTCTATAATATTTAGATGTAAGATCTTATCTAAGTACATCCTAATCTACTCGATGGCAATAGGATACTAAAATGCCCCCACCTCCCCCCAAAAAAGGCATATTTGGAAACTTTTAAACCTATTGGGTAATCATTCATAATCGTGTCCAATGCCAATTCACTAAATAGCAAATGTGATTTGGCACTATAAAGTATTTTTTGTGATAGTTGTTTCATTTCTAAGTTCCTATATCCTTTAGATCCAGAATTTTTTTTTTTTTTTTTTTTTTTTTTTAAGATGGAACTGCAGTCTAAAAATAGAGACTCAGAAATGTGTGATTTGTTGAAAAATCTAAAATTTTGACCCCCCCCCTCCCCCCGCCAATCTCAAAAACTAAGGCCTAAAAAAGAAAAGTTTTGCATGATTTCGTATCTAGATAGGTGTAGTATGTAGACAAAGTTTCTCCAAAATTCCTTTTCAGTCAGCCTACAAGGTCTTGTTGAATTGACATGGAATGACCCTTAGATGAAATATGAGAAAACTTTAAAAACCTATTTGATACATAATAAAATAATTAAAATAAACTTACTGAGAAATGGCATATACTAAATAATAACACAAGCAGAATCCACCAATTAACAAAGCGCCAATAACAATGCACACTAAAATGGGAACTGGTTGAACCTGTGAAGAATGTGAAATATTTTAAAACAGAATATGCAGCAATTATACATAAGAGAAAGAGTGAAAAAAAAGATAAAGAGGCAACACACAAATTATTAATCTAATACTTGAAAAAAAAAAAAGGCTCTTAACATAAATTAAAAATGCTCAAATTGTGACAAATTTTTTAAAACAGTTATCATACCAGGTTTGTTTTTTTTCTCCCAAGAAAATATAAAAAATTTGAAGTTATAGTCATATGTCAATTATTCTTTGATTTAATAATGTGCATAAAATTTGAAGTTATTACTATACAGGGTGTTCCAACAAAGGTTCCAACAAAATGTTTTAATTTCTTATCTGTTGAAGATAAGTGAACAATGTAAATTGCAAAAGTGTTAAAAAATGGTAGGAAATAAGATCCTGCAAATGAAAAAAATAAATAAATATTTCATTAGTTTTCAAAAGTTACAATTAAGGTTATTTAGTTTCAGTAAAAATAAGGACCAGTTAACAAGTATCAAAAAGTGAATCACAAAAACATCTAAATAAAGCAAAGTTCATGTACAGACCAGGGGTCTGTCTAGAATTTTCTACCAGGGTCCTGTTTTTGCGAAATTGTGAACAACTTTTTTACATTTGTGAAAAATCTAGTAATAATTTTGTGAATTTAAAATGGTTGTCATATTCAGGTTCTTGTTTATACATTTTTAAGAATATATATGTATAATACACATATTTTCTTTGTATATGTAAAAGTGACAGTCAGATTTTGCTTTTAAATTATTAAATTTGTAAAAGTTACAGTTTGGAAAGAGAAAAATTTTGTTAAAGGTCTATTTTTAAGACAAATAATTTTGTGAAGAGTCCTGTTTTAAGGCGATAAGTTTTGTGAAGGGTCCTGTTTTAAGATGAAACATTTTGTGAAAGGTCCTGTTTCGAGATGAAACATTTTGTGAAGGGTCCTTTAAAGGACCCAATTTCCGTCTAAACCAGCCATACTCAACCTGCGGCCCGGCGACCTTTTATGTGCGGCCCGAGACACATAATCATTATACCCTATTGATAAAATTAATTGAGATGTGTTTTCAAAGTTTTTAATATTTTTACTGCTCTTTTATATGTTTTCATGGGAAAATAATTTCCTGTTATTCATAATTACTAATTTAAAATTACCTTAAAATATCTTAAATGACGTTTCCTTAGCCAAAGTTCTTTTTACATGTAGTTTTACTTGTGCTATTGTAGTGTATACATTTTTTAATCCAGAACACTAAACAAACATTATTCCAAATCCTTATATATTATTTCTCCTGTCAACATCCCTTTTACTCATAAAATATGAAACGCAGAACAACGAATGAGATACCATATGAAAGGTTTTAGAACAGGCTTCTGACATAGCCCACTTAACAATTCGTTAAAACATGTTTTTGATTAAAATTTGCTGAAATTAAAAAATTAAATCGGCATTGTTTTCTTAAAAGAAATGAAAGGTTTTCTTCAAATTATTGTTGCCATAAAAGTTAAATACCACAATATATGATGCTCAGCAATTATTATAAAAAACACCACACGGGTTTATTTTATATTTATGATTAAAAAGCGAAATTGAAATTGAAATGTTTAGATTTATATTTCTAAGTCCCATGGTTTTCCCGAAGCGGATGACGTCATCCTCTAATGCAGTCAAAATACGATTGTTAATTTTTTTTCTCGCGCGTGCCATTAGCAATCTTGGATCAGTTTTTAGTCTAACTTTGATGGAATAAATTAGATGATATTCTGGCTTGACTAACAACTAAATGTTGTTTGCAGATATTTTTTATCCTTGCTTTTTCTTTAGAAGTTTAAACCTGCATCTAATAAATATTACATATTGATAAAAGATGATACTTCTCTATTATCCCGTCGACCACTTTTCATAACAAAAAACTATCGCCAAATAAACGGGAGAACGTTGCCATTGGAATATAAAAAAATAAATAAAATATAGGAACTTAAGGACACAATTGTTATTTTAATTAATAGAATAACTACTAAATCAGTAAAACATAATGAAAAATACACGCAAATGTCGAATGTAAAACCACTAGATGACGTAACAAACACGTATAATGATTCTGACATGAAGTAAATGGGACTGCATTTTTGGCGTTTAATCTTAGTTTTGCGGTAGTTTTTTGTTATGAAAAGTGATCGACGGGTTAATAGAGAAGTACCTAAAAAATATTAGATTTCAGTGCGAAATCTTCGCACGGGCCCTCTGGTTAATTTAATTTGCAGTGTGTATTTCTACATTAACGCAAAAAAGTTTTTGTATTGAGAAAAAAACTGATTTATTAGAAAAAATCCCTTAATTCTTTTTTTTTTTAAGAATTTGGAATTGCTGCATTGTTATATTGTTCCGTTTTATACTTATCATATAGCTAATAAGGCTTATTAGGGTTAAATATTTGTCGAAGAAAAAGTTGTAAGCAAAAAGTTTTATACCACTATTTCAAAACAACAATCTTCGTGGCATTTACAATATAAATCTAAATTTTTTTACATTATTATACAAGTGTGTTGCGGCCCGCCTAACATCGCAAATATATGTCTGCGGCCCGCGAGAAAAAAAGGTTGAGTACGGCTGTCCTAAACAGATCCCTGCAGACACAAATGTAATTTTAAATCCTAGAAACATAATTTAGAAAAGCAACTCACAAAGCATTTTGAAAGTATTTTTTCTCATCTCAAATACATAACTGAGCACTTCTAATGATGCTTTGGCAAATGTTTTGAAGTTCTTCGCCACTAATATTGTTGGAAGCATCGATTATTTATCTTTTGTTTAAGGTTAAATGCATAGGTATTAATGAATCATGTTTCTTTTTACTGAGCTCACAGATTTACATTTCTAATTGGATACATTGTTGCTACCATGTCAAATATTTAAATGTGAAAATGTTTTTTCATATTCATTACATTCCTCTAGTATAGAGTATGGTGTGTAATGGTGCAAAATTGTCACATTTCTGGCGTTCTCATAAATATAGATAAAAAGTGTCGAATATGTAAAATTTTTTTAATGTTACTCTATTAAAATATCAAATATGGTATATTCGATGCTTTGTAAATAAATGTTTGTAATATTTTTCTTTTTATGTCTTACAAACTATTGAATGTGGCATATTCGTCATTTGAACTGATTCTCATTTCCAGCTGCAGAGAGCATGGTGGAATCAGATTTTTCATTAACTATAACCTCACAATTAAGATAAATAGCCAAGTTTTGAAGAAAGTCCAATTCTGAGGGGCTACTGGCATTAAAGATAATTTTAGCATTTTGAAAATTAAAGCTATGACCGGATTCCCAAGAATGCTTGGCAATAGAAGATTTAGAAATTTCTTGGTTAGTGGTATAATGGAGTGTTCTTTTAAGTGGCTTTCAAGATTTATTTTAGTAAGATGACAACCATTGCAAGGAACATTATAGATTCTCCATTTGCAAAGATGAGTAATGGGAGACTTAGTGGAGGGGAATTTAAACTTATTGACAGGTTTAAATATAACACTAAAGTTGAAACGTTTAAAAACTTTAGCTAATTTGAAAAATAAAGGAGAATAAATAGGCAGAACAATTAAATTATCAGGTTTGGTTTTAACAGATTTAGAAAGTGTAGATTTACTAGAAGGTCTATTGAATTTATTCACAGCATTATAGATAATAGAAGGGTTGAAAACTCTTTTGACAGCAACAATTTTAAATAATTAAGTTCATCATTAAGAAAAACAGAATCTGAGCAAATTTTGAGGGCATGGTTTACATGAATGTAAAAAACATTGATTTTCTGGTTGGCTGGGTGATTTGAGAGAGCATGAGAGGGGATTAGAGACAGAAATTTTTTTTCTACAAACACAGGTTTTGAAAAAAAAATCACATCTAGTAACAAAAACATCAAGGAAGGGGAGTGTATTACAATTTTCTAAGTCAAAAGTAAAATGTGGGTTGATAGAATTGACACTTTGAAGAAAGAAGGAAATATCAAAATGATTATCAACTAAGACAAAAGTATCGTTAACATAATACATCCAACATTTAAAATTTAACAGATTCAACCCATGGATTATCAGATGGGTTATCAGAAATTCTAAAAATTTCTTTAAATAGTTTGTATGGAGAAAAATGGGGAAAAAGTGAAAAACAAAAGTGAATCTGTTCGAATCAAATTATCTGTTGAATAATGTTTGAAAGGGTAGCAAATTTTACAACTGTGGATTAGTTTGGACAATTGCGTTGATGAAAATAGTTCTGACAGCAAAGGTGAAGAAGGTCTATTGCTATCAAAATGATTAGAAAACAAGAGCTTTTAAGCCTTCTTAATTAAGGCTGCCCTTTAGACAACTTTGCCAGCATTAAAACAATAAAACTGATATTTAACAGAAGAAATTTCAGTAAATATACATTAGAACAACCAAGATAACAATAACATTGAAAGTGAAAATTAGCCTGAAATATTTATAACTTATCATTAAACTAAAGATGCTTTAATGAAATTTTATTACATGCAGCCAAACAGAAATGCGTAGATGGTTGTTAGGATTTTGCACACACACACACACATTCAGATGTGAAAATATCACAACTCACTAATATTTTCAATAAACGTTAATGTGAAAATGTCTTGACTTACATGCATGAGCTTTTTATTTACACTTTAAGAAAATGAAACTCACAAAGGTAAGACAGAATATTCTATGTTAACTAAATGATACAAAGTTAATTTTAGCACTGAGATAATTAGAACAATTTATTATAGTAATTAGTTAAATTATATCTAGGGTAGATGTGCCAGTAATGGACCGCCTTCCAGTAATGGGCCACCTTCAACGTTTTTGGTTTACAAAAAAATAACCAATAAAAATTGTGCTTTTTTTATTTCATTAATATGCTTTCTTTAAATTCTAGTTTTAAATACAATCATAATATCAATTATCTATTACTTTTTGTGGGGTGTCCATTACTGGAATTTAAGGTGTTTTGATTTATTTCTGTTATTTACAATTAAATTTCGATTCACATTGGGAAATGTGACTATGAGCATGGTTAAATATTGTTGGTAGATTAATATAATATTAAAAAATGTGGAATATAACAATTATAACTATTAATAAAAAAATAATTTTTAAAGAAATTCCTTAAGAGTGTCCATTACTGACACATCTACCCTATCTTTTAAAATTTAATCCCTTCTTGTATTTCATGAACAGTGATGTAAAATACCCGGGTATTTATTTTTAAGGGTAAATACCCAGGGTAAATACCCAATTTGGGTATTTACCTGGGTATTTATTTTCAATTATATATATTTGGGAAATTACATTAATTTTACTTTTAGTTATGATAAAAGAGTATAAAAGAAAGAAAATTATAGAACTTTAGACTTCTTACAATCCTTTAATTAAAAAAAAATCAACTTTTTACACTTAAGTATTGAATTTAAATGTAATTTTTAAAAATGAAGCATATAAAAAAGTTAATGTGTTTATAGAGAATTGTTTTTTCAATAAATTTAAGGGATAATATTGATATAAAAATAATATACAAATATATAATACACAAATTAAGCACATATTAAATATAAAAGTGAAAAATATAAATAAAAAATATACAAATTATGCAAAGATATAATATAAAAGTGAAAAATATAATTTTCTTAATTCAATATTTGTACGTTGAAGAGAACCATTTAGCATCAGCAATAGCTTGACTTTAAGGAAATAAAACTCAGTAATTTTGGATTGAGAAAGCAGCCTAATATTAAACACAATTTAACATTTATATATAAATAATATGCAAAACTATAGATATAGATAATAAAATAGAAAATGAAAAATATAATTTTATCATATCGACACAATTTTTCTCTCAGTTTAAAATCAGTCAGACTTCAGACACAACAACTTCGGAATCTGAATTTTCAAAGTCCTCAATTTCTAAGCTGTCGTCACTTGAAAGTAATTCTTCTATACGATTTATTGTTTCTGAAACATTTTCATTTGTTTCCTGTTTCTTTATTTTGGGTGTATTCTGTTTATTTACTTCATTGTGTAGCAGCTTCCAATTATACGATAGGTAGGTTAGCTTAGCTGCTCTTTCTGATGTCAAGCGGTTTCTTTTTTTACTGTGAATCCAGCTAAAGGTGCTAAAGGTTCTTTCCGTCGCGGCAGACGTAATAGGTGCACTTAATATGCGCAAAGCTACTTCAGCTAATATATTAGTGCCCCGTAAGCTTTTCCACCATAGTAGAGGAGGCATATTCTCTAGCCCTTCCCACAAGATTTTTCTTTCCCAGAGACCTTCTTTTTCTCTGTAATGAACAAGATCCATTTTAAGTTGTGTGCTCTCTAATTTCATGTGATGGCCAACATCATAAATGAATGTTAAACCATCAAGCAAATCTGAAGGTTCTAAGGTACTTCCTTGCATTATAGGATTTAAAATGTCTGCTGCAAGATGGAGAGGACCAACACCAGATTCTTTTCTTTTTCTAAATTGCTCCATAATATGCTTTTCTTCATTTTTTTCCAATAAAGATACAGGAAGTAATTCTAGCAATACTTTTTCTAAGTTGTTTATTTTGTTATACACCAAATGAATCTGAGGTTCATTTGATTCAAAAGATTCTATAAGTTCTACAATCGGAGTAAAGATATCAATCATATTTTCAATACGAATCCAAAAAGTATCATCTAAAAGTTTTTTTTTTAACTGAGAAGACAATTGAGCTTCTTCACAAACTGCCATAGTTTGCAGCGTAAACTTGTTATCTTTTAAGCTTTTAAGACTGTGTAAGTAGCTTCCCCACCTAGTTTTACCTGGCAATTTCAAGGAAATATTTTTCTTGCTTTCTTGATCTTGAATCCGGTTAAACAATGCACTTAAACGGTTGCTACGTTTGATAGTTTTCACTATATCAATTACATTTGTAAAAAATTGTTTAACTGACTTGCATCCTGAAATATCAGAACACAATAAGTGTAAAAGATGGGCAAGGCAACCTAATGGAACAACATGCGGATATTTTTCTTTTACTAATCTAAACGCTGCTATCATATTTTTAGCATTGTCACCTATAATCACAAAAAAATTTTTCAGGATCATGATCTTTCATAACTTTTTCAATTTGCTCAGCCAAATAACAAGCATCATGCTTGTTTTCCTTTGACATGATAAAATCAACAAATAGAGGTTGTGGTTTTGAAATCACAAAATTTATTATTGACTCATTTCTTATGTTACTCCAACCATCACATTGCAAATGGAGGTGTTTTGATTCAGTTAGTTGTCTCTTAACTTCACATTGCATTTCAGGATATTGAGAATCTAAGTAAGTTGAGGCAAGACAAAAACGTGAAGGTAAATTGTAAGAAGGTCGAACTTTCTTAAAAAATTCAATCCAGAAAGGATGTTCAACCAATGACAATGGACTTCCACTGATGAAAATGGCCTTAGCCAAATGTTGATTGAGTGTTTCCTAAAACAAAAAAGAAGCATTTGTAGTTTTATTTTTCCAAAATAAAAATATACAAGGCATAGAATTTTTACATTTTTAATCCAGACTTCTATAGCATCTGTAATCTTGTAATTCAGATAATCCAAAACCTTTTATTATTATTTTATTATTTCCTTTCTTTCATGAAATGATAATAGATGCCACCACTAGCATACAAGAATACATTTCAGAAAACACTATTTTATGCAGCTATATATATTTTCCTTTTTCAAAATTTAGAATTTATGCTTGAAATTGATATTTTTAAGTATTAATTACTTAGTTTCTCCTAATTCCTTCCGTCTTGCGTGTTTAACCATTGTTCAGTATGGTAAAGTAATAATAATTTTTTTTTATTTATTAATGGCAAGTCCTATTTTAATTATTTAACTGTAAATCTTATTTAAATGTTTTATTTTGTTTTATTTTTTTAATTTATATTTATCAGTTTCGTGATTTGTGTTATTTATTATTCAATAATATAAAATTCCAAGTTAAAAAGAAAAAAATCTTATTGTTTCCCACAACTAACAATAGATGGCGACACCATACAAAATATACATATTTTTGAATTTTGAGATATTTTTAAGTGGAACTCCTTAGTATTATTTATTTATAAATTGCCTTAGTGTTTTGTATTATCATAATAATGCCTGATGTTATTATCATTTACCTAAATGCATTCTAGTTTCAAATTTTCTCTAATTTGCTATTGCCGAGGTTCAAATGATTCCGGATTAAAGATATAGGATTCAGCATATGATATTTAATTACATTATTTAATTGTTTTGAATTGCAATACTGCAAACCAACCGATTTATACTTTAAAAACTTCGGCAGCTAAGGATAAAGTTAAAAAATGGGGGAGACCCTTATATGGATTTACATAAGGGAAGGGGATTTTAGAAGGTATTAACAATATTTATTATACTTATTATTTGTAAGTTAAATTAATTTATCAGGAATTTATGTGTCTATAACTATCTTTTAGAATAAACAATATTTTCAATTCAGTCAAATTATTATCAGTCAAATTTACATTTAATTAAAATGTAGTATTTGACTTTTATCCAAAATGTTCTTTAAATAATAAATGCATATATCCTGTAACGTTATTTTTTATATGGAATGATTTTTGAAAGCCTATAGAAACTATGAATCTTGAAAGCAGACTGTTTTCATTACAAATAAATTTATAAACTTGTGGCTTTAAGCAATCTATTTTTGCTTTGCTATTCTATATAAAAATAGGATTACATTGAAACTGCCAAAAAATATTTGTCTTATAAAATTGTATAATGGCAAGGGGATGGGTTCCTTGGGGATATGAAGATTTTCCCCAACTGCCCCCCCCCCCCCCTGAACACATACACTCAGTGGCGCACCCAAGGAGGGGGCCAAGGGGCCCTGGCCCCCTCCAAAGGGAAAGATAGAAAACACTATAAAAATATATTATCTAAAATATTTACGGGACCAAAGTTCGTTTTTTTTTTTTGTGTGTGTGTGTGTGTGTGAAAAGTTCCCATAAAAGCACCCTAAAATACATGGGTGTCCCCGTGTTAGCATGCAGTTAACAAAAAAAGACTTTTAAGAGGTTTATTTCACCGTCAATGCATGCTGCCTTAGAAAACTTTTATTTTATCACGAGAATGAAAATATAAATTTGCCAAGAAAGCGATCACCGCCAAAAAATGACACACTTTTCCAGTGCTTCACTCTTTACGGCAGGCCATTCGGGACACGGGTCCAGGGGCCCCGAATGGTATTGAAGTTTTTTCAATTATTTGCTAAAATCTGATAAAGTTTTAACTATTAAAAAACAGAATTAATGTGGAAAACTCTGTTTATTGTTTCTCATATAAAACATTATCAATTTTTTTTAACATTATTAACTTTCTAAAATAATCCTATGAGAGAAATTTTTTTAAATATATTTTTTCCATTGGATAGTTGAGGTCGATCTCTACAAAGGCCGTTTTTTTACTTTTTCGATTTTGTTTACTGGTTTGTTTGTTTTTTTAACTCGACTACTTTTACTTTCGGAACAGATTTTGAAAGATCGAAAAACCGCCAACGAGATAGAACATTAAAGATTATAAGTATGTTATAAAAACTTTTACTGCTAAAAGACTGAGAAGAAAATTTATAAAAACATCATTAAATATCACAAAATTTTTAAGGTCAGTAGTGGTTAGCCTAATGACTACGTGTTTCAATAATATATTTTTTTATTCAACGCCGCCGTAAGCATAGGTGCAAGACCCCCCCCCCCCCGTAAGTATCTGTGCCTAGAGCCCCCAAATTTGTAAATCGGTCCCTGACTTTGTCGATGAAAGCTGAAACATGTTTGTTTCAATTTTCATTCAGTCGAACAATGGAGTCCGGCGTCTAAATTCGAAATGGCCCAGATGTAATATAGTTTTGGTTTGGATCATTATAGTGCGAAATCCTCACTTGGTTCGGTTGCATCCTTATCAATTCCTTTTCATTTTGCTTGGACTTAGATTACTATACAGGGCTATACACACGAGTATACAAAAGTTCTCTGGTAAGTTATATTTCATATTATTAAAATTTCTATTTTTTTTAATATCTTGAATGAACTATTATAATCATGTGTTAAAACAAGCATTTATTTGTAGAATATGTAAGTAATTGAAATATACATTGAAACCTCATTAAGATGAACACGCTTAAGGCTGTTCTGAAATCCAAAGTTCTACTTTCAGACACATTTTTTAAATTCATTTTTGTTTAGAAACGAATGAAATGGGCAGGTATTCTTGTTCAGAAATTATGTAATCGAAAAACTTTTCCATTTTTTCGTACAGGCAGAACATCTTTCAGAAAATAATGTCAAAGCTGGCGTTTTCAACCGAATTTTTGGAGTGTGAACGCTTGAAAAGAGAAAAACGTGTCATTAATTCGGCAAAATGTTTCTCAATTCTTGATGATGAAACATGTGACATTTCTACTATTGAGCATCTTTCCTTGTGTGTCAGGTATATAGATGAAGAGAATGGCAACAAAGTTTGTGAACAATTCTTACAATTTATTCCTGTAGCAAGCACTACCGGAAAAAACTCGTCCGACAAAATATTAGAAGGATTAAAGACATATAGTATCGATTTTTCCTATTTACGTTGGCAAGGTTATAGATGAGCGGAAAGTTTAACGGTGTTCAGTCTCACATATCAGCTACTATATATCCGCAAGCTTTATATGTGCATTGTGCGTCGCATAGTTTAAAATTAGCAATTGGAAATGTTAATTTCCAATGATTATATCCACCAATATCGACCAATTTGATTTTTTTTATCCAATGAATTTAATTGGATCTGTGATAAAAATAAGAAACTACTTCGGCATAAATGAAATAACACACAATTTTTTCAGTACTTCTAAGAGACAAGACATCCTCCTCAACAATATTATGCAAACATACACCGGAAAATTAATAAACAAAAACTACAAAAAGTTTATCCAACTAGGTGGGTGGAACGCCATGAAGCCATCATGACCATGGTAGAATTATATGATGCATTCATAGTCTTGAAACAATCGCAACTTGGGAAAACAGAAGCTCGTCTTCTAAGGCAAAAATTTTGAAAAATTCGTTATGCGAATTTAGTTTCCTAATTTCTTTATTTTGCTTACAGAATATATTTGCATACATTTTACCATTGCCATTATTGCAAAAATGTGACAGTGACCTTTTAATTGCATTAAATTTGGTTGACGATGTTGTGGCTCAATTAAATACTATTCGTAACGCCTTGGATATTTCTTTCAAGAATATTTATAATGAAGCTTGTGTGAAAGCCAATAAGTTTCATGTTAACATTAAAATGCCAAGGACTGCATCAAATTAAACACAAAGATCCAATGTTTCTGCCTATTCTATAGAAAAGTATTTCAGGAGAAATATTTTTATTCCGTTTGTTGATCAAAAGTTGATTGAAATTAACGTACGTTTCGTTCGGCACCGCAACATTTTAAATTTTTTTTTTTTTAAATTCTTCTACCTAATGGAAAAGATGCTACAACAGCAAGTAAAATAAAAGATTTTCCTCAATTGTGTGAATTTTATGCGCATGATTTGCTTTCTACAAATTCTGAAATTTTAAACGCCAAATTCAAGTTGTGGTACAGAAAACTTAAGACCCACTATGACAGAATAGAGATTAAATGGGCTTTCTTTGTTATATAATACACAAAAAGATTAATGTAACTGCGACTGAAGTAATTCAAGAACTAAAAAATAGAGTTTATTGTGTAACACTATTTGTAATTGATTTTTTTAAGTAATTTTATTTTATCCGTTCAACTCGGCCCCATAGTCAGCTGAGCTACGGGAGCAGTAGGGTCATCTGCCCTTTCAAAGACTACAGGCAATGCCTTTACAAGAATTAACTATGGTGTTCCAAAATATATTAAATGCTTCATTAATTTATTATTTCCCATAACATTCTGACTGACGAGTTAAATTTAAATGAACCATTCCAAAAATTTGCATCCACTAATTCATCTTGTTGAGAATATTTTGGATATTTCCCTTAAACTACAATATGTCTGACAGTCAGATAGATATAAATAGGAAATTCTATAAATAATGAACAGAGGAAAGTATATTCAACTAGGTAAATTATATCCAATGGTTGGAGTATCATAGCTGAGATTTTTCCAACAGAGCGAAAATCTCAACCATGATACTCCAACCATTGGATATAATTTACCTAGTTGAATATACTTTCCTCTGTTCATTATGACCTAATTTTATGGTATACAGGAGTTTCCGTGCTATTTCAGATTCATCATGTAAAAATGCTAATAGTTATAGCTCGGGTGAATGAAATTAGCGCTGCAGTTCGCAGCCATGTCCAACAAATAAGAGTGAAATATGCCAGCCAGGATATCGTCGGGAGAGCGTTGGTACGGCAAACCAAACTACCCAGGTTCGAGTCCTGGTCCCGACATATTTTCGCTCTGTTGGAAAAATCTCAACTATGATACTCCAACCATTGGATATAATTCTAGAAATGTTTGTTTAGGAGCTCTTTAAATATTTAACTTCTGCACTTTCAAAAAATAGTTATTTTTTTAATTATCAATTAAATGAAATTTTAAGTATAATAATTTTCCTTAAAATAAATAATAAATTATTAAATATTGAATTAATTACGGTAGTTTTATGATTAATTAGTGTCTCCTTGTAATTTCCTACTGCAATCACAACTAGAGAAATTTTGCTCCCACTAATTTTATTTTGTTTGTCCAATGCTCGGCCCCCTCCATCATAAAATCCTGGGTGCGCCACTGCATACACTCATTCCATGCCACTGCTTATAGCTCTGTATTATTTCAATCACAAAGTGAATTCTTGCTTTTAAATTATATATTTTTCACATCAGTGTTTAACAGTGTTTCTTTATCTACACTTCAAAACAAATTAAACGATTTTTTTTATTAAAAGAAAAAATATATTAAAATGCAAAGGCTTATTTCAATGAATCTTTTAAATTTTAAAATAAACAATTTATTAATTTATTAAAAATTGTAATATTAAAAATCAGAGACATATACTAGAGAAAAGCTTCAAATAATTTATTTCAATTAATATCAGTTCTAATTTAAGTATTTACTTTTAAAAGAACAAAATTGTATTTATTTTTGTTTATTAATATGTAAATGTACTTACATTTGTTATTTCATCCATCTGATCCAAAAATGCTGTCATAGATATCTGTGACTTCGAAATTTTTTTATTTGTCAAAAAACTAGATGTTTCATCTCCAGCATTTTTTAGAAGCGAAGGTACACTTGTTATCGGTATCGATGAAGTGTTAGAAGATGTACTGGACATTTGACCAGTATTAGGTTCATCTGTATCACTAATTGTTATATTTTCTTCTACATTTGAAGTTGAAGGCATAGTAGAAATAGATTCCTTATGATATTTTTTGCATTTAGAATCACTGTCAAAAACCTTTTTCAAACCTGCAGGACATTTGAAACATTTCTTAATATGATTTTCCATTTTGTTTACATTAGCATGCTTGTAATCCTTATTACAATATTTGCACTGCACACTTTTTCCTTTCACATTAAAAAAATTCCATGCAAGTCCTTTTTTTCCTCTCATTTTTACTTCTAACTCTTTCAAACGCACACCATAGACATCTAAAAGCAAGTGAAGAACAGTTTATAGAATCAAAATCCAAACCAAAACTAGCATGGTTTTGGTTTGTAAAATCTAGCATAGTTTTACTTTGTAAAATCTAGTTTAGTTTTGGTTCATACTTATGCAATGATTGGGCGCCATCTATTGCTTCTGGTGGAAATTTCTAATTGAAATTTAAAGGATTGCAGATTATAAACAAAGCAAGAAAAGAGTGTGTATTACTAAATTTTTAGAAAATGGGAATGATATTTTAAAACTTAAAAGATGATTCATAGAGGTTTATAATTAAGTTGATGATCAAACACATAATATTTGAATAATGTTTTGTATTGAGGCAAAATATTTTAAATTTTTGGGCAGCTTTTTAATTCAGCAAGAAAAAATCACAACTCATAAAATTGGAAATGAAAATATTTATTTAGAAAGTGAATATTTTGAAATTGCAATTCCTTTAAACTACTGTCAATATTTAGAGAAAATCAGTAAATTTCTATTTAATCTTTATACATGTCTGCAATATTAGGAAAAGATAATTAAATTTCTAAAACCAAAATTTTGTAGTTCAGCTGACAATTGTGAATATTTATAGACTATAAAATAATAAAAATTGTTTAATAAACATAAATCAATAAAGTGTTTGTTAAATTATTTATTTAAATGCTTGATTGTGTAATTTATCTTTTTTTTTTTATTATTAGCAATCTAAATTTCTCTTAAGTATGGATTATTATTATTATTTTCTTAATAAATAGATGTGACATGTAATCTGTATAATGCTCTGCAATAAACTGTGCAGATAGGTAGTCTTATATTTTCTTTTTAAAAAATGTAATAGAGCTTCACATTATTTACTTTGAAAATTTCTTACAAATTCAATTCACTTAGTTTGCAGCTGAAGCACACTAGCAGTAAAATTAAGCAATTTTGCGATGTAAGTTTCGACTTCTCTTTAATTGTGGCTGAAGCCATACAACTTTCATAATTTGAATATCTCATTCTATGATTTTGGACTTCATAAATATTTAAGTTTCAAATAAAAATAAATTTTACTTTAAATATGCTTTTTCAAGCTGAAATATGAAAATACCCAGTTTTTGGGTATTTACCCGAGGCTTGGGTAAATACCCAAAAAATATTTACCTACCCACTGGGTATTTACCCGCCCCACATCACTGTTCATGAATAATGGCTACAATGAGAAATTTTATTTAAATTCTTGTATTAACTGAGTTTAATTGTTTTTAAAAACAATCAATTTAAAATGAAAAGATTTTATAGAAAAAAACTGTATGAAAATAAGTAATGAAAGTTTAAGAAATATTAATACAATTACACAAATATTAAATATGGAAAAAGAACAATATCGTAATGAAAGCACAATATGAAAAATAATGTTTTTGATTATCTTAATAATTGGTATAATGATGCAAATGTGCACCTCTAAGGGTATTTTTAAAGTTAATGTTACGAACAAATATCTCAGAATCTCAATTAAAAAAAAGAATAAGCATTAATACGTATAATTTCAGTTGCAGCAAAATAAAATACATATCACATTAAATCTAAAATTTTACATATTAAGTACAAACTAATATCACAATTGGTACAGTAAATTTAAGCAGAACCCTAAAGAAATGTAATTTTAATAATATATTTCAAAAATATATATTTCTTGCATTTAAAGAAAAAGAAGGACAGGCTTTACTTTTTACATCCACAATACTACAAATAAAATCAGAATTCCCATTAACAGTTAAAAATTATAAATTAATATATGGATGATAAAAGTGCTAGGAATTAATTGAAAGATAATCCTGCATATTGTAACATGCTACATGCATATAAATAAAACTGAAAAAGTCACTTCCTCATTTAAAAAATATTTTTAATAAATGATTGCTCACCACTTGTAATGATCCATCTAAATATTTGCGACAAGTTAAATAAGAACAGACAGCCAGGTTAACTTCCTCTAGAAAATTCAAACATATTAATTAAAATAATAATAATACAAAGACAGTTAGATTTTATCAATAAAGGAAAATATACTACACAGAAAGAAATCTTTGCATGGGTCAATCCAGATAAAATTTATGTCCTTTTTGAGGGTCTCTTCACAAAATTCCATTTAATAAAAGAGATCCATTCACAAAATTCTATTTCATAAAATGGGTCCCTTTACAAAAATATATATATTTCATCAACATTTGAAACATGTGATTTGCAAACAAAACTAGCTCACAATAAAGAAAAATGTAGCAGAAGGATTTTAAAAAGGTGATATTAAATAAATGCATAGTTTGGATTTGAGGAACTGGATTTATTCTTTCATTACAAAATTTTATTGTTTACAAAAATATAATAAATTTTACATCGCGTCTCCATAAAAATAAAGACCTAGAATTTAAAAAAAAAAAAAAACTTGCATTAACTTCTGTTTTGTAAACATTCTTTACCGGTTCAAAACAAGAAGTAAAGTTGAAATATTTCGGTTAAGTTATAATAGATTTTAAATCTCATATGTATACAGATTAGATTGTATTAAATTACACTTATTATACTTATTTCTGTTAAAAAAATTAGATCAATAAAAATGCATAAGAATTTATCACAATAAATAAAGTTTTCAAATTAAAATTTTAATATAATAACAACTCTCTGCAAGTAATAATACTTGTAACTATCAAAATATTACATATTAATCCTTAACCATTTAGAAATAGATGAAACATTGTTTTACAGCACAGTCTATAAAACATCGTTTAAAGCACTAAAATATTCACCAAAACTGTATATGGGTTGCAGTAGCATTAATCTTATCATCATGAGTGCCAGTAAACTAAAAAAAGCTTAATATTACCAAAACCAATCACGAAGGTTGAATTCTATAGCCAATATTTAATTTGCAAGAATGAACAAAGTGGGTTAATATCTTTATAAATTGTGTTAAAAAATTATGCTAATATACAGATTAGCAAATTGTTTGCCGTTTCAAAATTGAAAATATCCACATAGCTCATTAAAAATAATAATAAAATAAAATGCATATATGTGGGGAAAGCTCTACTGAAAACCTTAAAAACATCGATATTTTCAAGCCCATAAAAACAGTAATGACAATGTTTTTAGTTTGATGGTAAGGTTAAAAAGAATTGTGTAGCTACTTACAAACATCATGTGTGACTATCAAATCATGCAATAAATTAGTTCATCTTCACTAAGATTTCTTATAGCTATGTCTGCATAAAACATTTTCAATAACTTCTATTTTGAAACAACTAAAAATAAACTTAATCTAAAACAGAAAAAAAAAATCAAACACAATAATATAGAAAATAAATTAATAAATAAAAATAAACAGCCAAACTGCAAAAAAGAGGAATATTTTTGTTTTGCTTATAAATAGAAATTCTTCCTCTTGTTACAGGAGAGGCAAAGGGAGAAAGACATTTAGATGACTGATTAATTATCTATTGCTACAACAAAGTAATAGATAGAGCAGAAATATTTTTAAAAATTAAACTTTAAAGATTTTTAACTTTGCATGCTGAGGGGGAAAAAGATAACATAGGTTACTGATATATTTATTGTTGCAATAAAGTAAAAAATAAAGCAGAAAAAAAAAATAAAAAATAAAGTTTATTTTTTTATTTTGTGTGTTGATTGGGGAGAAAGGGGGGGGGGACAAAGAGGTGAAGTGGAAATTACAAGAGGAAGAAGAGGGTTTGGTTACAATTTTTTGAAAGACACGAATCCACCAAAATGTGGAAGATTATCATCCCCCAATTCATTTTGAATACCTGGAATAAAATACAAATCTTCAGAAATTGAAAAATTATAAAATGTTTACAGTCTTGAAAAGTATAATTCTTAGAAAATAGTAAGGGAAAAAAGGGTAATTAAATTAAAACCAAAAATAAAAAAGTTTTCACTATAAAAATATGAAATTCACACCAATTGCATTGATATTAAATAAAATAATCTGAAATTTTTTACAAACAAGTCAAATTTCACAAAGACCCTTTTTTAATATTTTAAGCAGATGACAAAACTTTTTTATATTCATTAAACAATTCATAAAATAATTATTAATTTAATGTTCCATTTTGCAGATAGGTATTTGTAAAACTTTTTAAGTCACTAAGAAAAATGAGTTTTAAGAAAGATAAGAGTTTTAAGGAGTTTAAAATTTTTAAGGTACTTAGAAAAATGAGAATATATATATATATATATATATATACATTGTAAAGTCTTCAAATAATTAGCAATCATTAGTAATTAAGTTTATAATTTCAGGGCTCAAGTTAAGACTTTACAATTGGGACCCAGTTCCCACAGTAAGAAAAGGATTCTTCAGTCATGGACAATGCACCGGAGCCAGATTGTATGCAGTTTTTCTATGTCAATGACATGAGAAATTGGTTCACGGCCCATCATTGATAAATTGATTTCGCCCGCCTTGGACCGGGGCCTCCGAGATGTCGCTGTGTGCCCTACACCGGGCCTGCTACAAGTGACGTCAAAACAGTGATCCATAGTAACTTAAAAATTTTCATGTACTTTGTTCGTTTGTACGGATTGTTTACGATAGTATTTTGATTTTATTTATTGTTTTATATAGTAATTAATAATATTTTTCAGTGTATTTAGATTATAATGCTATCAATAATTATTAATTATAATTATTAAAGAAAGTGTAGATTATATCTATAAAATAATGAGAAGAAAATGTTGTGCTCCTAGTTTCTAATCTAAGTCTTCAAATTCGCTACTGATAATGAAAAGAAGAAATTTTAGCTACGAAAATTACCTTGTGATAATTATTTTTACATTTCAACAGAAGTGGTCTGCATTAAATGTTTCGATATACTTTTCATAATCCGTGAAGCTAGAATTAATATGATGGTATTGAACTTGTGCAGAGAAAAAAAACCTAACAACAAATGTCTAGCCTACTGTAATGGAAATATTCTGGCATATTTGAATGAATTTGTACTTCCAAATCGAAAAGAGTCAAATGATCTTTAGAAAAAAAATAAAATAAATAAAAGAAGCAGACGACAAACAGTTTAAAAAATGATTTTGAAATAAATACTGTAATAAATTGACTAATATCTGGATACATTTAGTTAGAAGTGAGTGATGTGCTTTGTTTATAAAATTAAAAGTAACTGATTTGCACAACTTAGTAATTCTACGTAGTTCAATTTAACATTTTAGCTAACTTAAGTGTACAAATATATTATGAAAATAAATCTTTTGATAAGTTAATTTGAGTGGTTATTAGGTCCTAGACCCAAGTACAATAAATAGACAATTTTTAAAATATTACAAATCAGTTACAAAGTCAAGATAGAAAATTGGGTACTTTTCGGTTAGCCAGGCGCCAGTGATATATATACATATATACACACATATATATACACATATATCTACACACACATATATATATATATATATATATATATAAAAACTTATTGCAAAGATTAACCATTGAAACAGAAATAACTGACCAAATGCAATGAAATTATTATCCCAAATATATATATATATATATATATATATACATACACATGTCTACACACACATATATGTATGAATTAATATATATATTTATATATGTACATGTATCACTGGTGCCCGGCTAACCGAAAAGTACCGAAAAAGGCTTATGGCGAGAGAAGGAAAGTTGCAACATATTTTCTGGCAACCTATTCGTAGTTTCATATAAATAAGTATTTTTTTTTCAATATTTATATAATTTATTTAATATAAAGAAGCCATTTATCTCTTTTTATATGCAGGTAGAACAGAATTGTATAGATAAATAATTTTATATATATAAATATATAAATAAACATAACAGTACATTAGGTTTGTTTTCATAATTGTGTATATAATTTTAAAACATATCTAACTTTCTGAAGCCCGGATTACGCCAAACCATTAAAAAAGTGCCAAGGTCTCTATAGTTAAAAAATGGTGATTTCTGTATTTAAATTGACATTTATTGTGTTTTGATGGTAAAATTATGGTATGTAGTTGTAAAAGGGAGGAATGGGATTGATTTTGTAAAGTTTTTGGTAGATTTATTATATTTTTTGTACGTATATTTATTGTAAAATAATGTGTTTAGGAAAAGGTAAGTCAATGGGTTTAATCTGATTTATTAATCTTAGCCTTTGTTTAATTTAAAACTTTTAATTTCCTTTAATAAAACAAGTATATTAATTCCCTTTTATTTCACGATTATGAAATTTAATATTATTTATGTAATCACAAATTATAAGAGCGAAAATGCTCTTTTTATTACATCTTTCTGCTGCGATACATTGACCAAAGTGGATCACTATTGTGATGTCACTAATACTTGTAGCAGGCCCGGTGTAGGACACACAGCGACATCTCGGAGGCCCCGCTTGGACCCTTGGGAGAGAAGAGTTTCAGCCTCCTGCTAGACATCAGATGGCAACACTAGCTCCGGATGAGAAGAAAGGCTTCCAATAGGATCGAAGTAACCTCCCTAAGATTGGGACTCTGTGGTAGTGAATGCCTTATCCTCCCCCACCCCACCCTACCCCCATGCCTTCTTCTGGAGACAAAGGGTTTGGGATCTTAGAGTGCAGACTGTGCTAATCAGGAGATTGAGGTATAGAAGAAAGAGAGTTATTCAGCCCTTTTCAGTGCTGAATAACTCTGAGAGAGTTAAATACATGATTGGGCAGCCAGAGTTGCAGACAGTTAACGTAAACTGGCAACTACCGATCCTGGAAGAGACGACGAAGGGCCCAAACGAGAGACTGAATTTCTCCAGAAAATTTACTCTTATTGAACAGTACCTCAAAGTGATGCTAACTAACCCGATTAAGAAGACTGTAAAAAATGAAAGGTACCAGACTTTTGTTCGACTATAACCTGACACTTACCCACATATAAAAAGAACTGTTTTTTAATTTAAACCTATTATTAACCTGAAATTAATAAAGTTCATTTTCATGTGAAAGAAAGTGGTTCTAGTCATTGCTACTAATCACACATTTAATCCTAAACAAGACTAGAATTCCTTATACCATATATATTCTTATCACTGAGATTTTTAATGTTTGATGCCAATGCTGTTTATTCACATGCAGTCACTCAGAAAAGTATTGAGATGCATCAAACATTAAACATATAAGTGATAAAAAAATATATTTTCTCATTTTTCTTAATATTTTAAAAACTATAACATTAAATCTATCTATCTATATATATAATAAAACTTTTGTTATATATATATTATACTTTTGGTTTTGTGTTCAGATATGAAAACAAGGTTAAAAAATTAATTTGGGCTATGTTTATGGAAAAAGGCGAGAGATAAAACTCAAATACAACACTTTTAACACATTTGAAAGGAAAAATTTAAACATGAAAATGTTTGTTTTTCAGTTTTTGTAATTACTTTCTAAGCACAGGTCACGACAATTTACCTTAATATTAAAAAATATATCACTTCTGGGTGGATTGATGAATAAGCTATCAAATTATCAGCAACATATTAGATGTATATTTGATGTACATTTACTATTTGAATTAAACTTTTGAAATATAAGAAGAAAAAAAATTATATGTAAAATGTTTTACTTATGATGAAGAAAAGTGGAATTAAGAAATATGCTCTGTAATTTAAAATAAAACAGCACAGTCAAATAAGACTTTAGAAACATAATGAATGTTCAGGAAGTATGTTAAATAGGGTTGCATCTTTCCCATCTGAAAGTTAATATTTTCCATTCTGGCGGGAAGAACTTGTGAATACCATAAAAAATTTGGTAATTACCAGGGAAAACAGGGATTAAACTTCCAAATGTTGATATGTTTATTCATATTCTTCAATTTTATTTCTTATATTTTCTATATAATTTTACAATAAATATCAGAATATAAAAAAAAAAGGAATTACTCCATAATTAAACTTTTTCTTACTATATTATCAGATTTCAACACCTTATTACAAACAATTATACTACTATCTCTTATTCTATTTTATTTTACATTTTCATTCTATTTAATTTTGCATCATTTTATTTTATTTTATTTATTTATTGTAAAATAAAAAACTTGTTAGATTTAGAACAGGTTTCAAAATTTGTGTTTTGTTATATGATGTTAAAATCAAATATAAAAGTAGAACTGTTAGATTTATAAAAACTGTAAAATTCTTAATTTTAAAAAATGTGTCTTTTTCATATGAAAATTTTTTTAGTATAACTTGGTATTTAAATATCTTATAGTGTAAAATATAAATAACAAAATATTTCTTTCTATTTTTTTTCTTTAAACTTTTACAACATGGCAAAAAAAAAAAAAAAATTACATTTTAATTTGTGAGTTGTAGCTTTTTTTTGCATTCCACAGCAGTTTTTTGATGGTCGTAAAAGGAATCCAGTTTCAAGATTTTAACCCTGTATAGTAAATTTTGTCTGCAGTGTTTTTTTTAATTATAGGTGATTTTTTGTGTTTTTTCCCGTTTCACAGCATTTTTTTGACATTCGTAAAAGGAAACGGGTTTTTATCTTTAGCTCAATAAAGTAAACTTTGTTCTCTGCGATTTTTGAATTTTTTTTTAGAATTTTTAGCATTTTTTCGTGTTTGACAATTTTATATAATTTATTTGTGAAACAGAAAGAACTATCCGCCAACTATTCTAAATCCTGTTTGTGCTCATTTTTTAAGTCAGTTTTGGCCCAAAAAAAGAAAGAAAACAAACCACCAAATTAAATAACTTAGTCGCCAGATAAAAAAAACTTGGCCACCAGTGGTGACTACATTTGTCAAGCTCTGGTCATGCTTGTGTGTTTAAAAAAGAATCAGAAAGTTTTGCATTGTTAAATGGGGGAAAATAAATATATTTTTTTAAAAGAATTCCCTTGAAAACTGCCTGAAACTACTCCCGTGAAAATAAATTTTCGCATAAAAGAAGTGATAAAAAATTGGTCTTTTACTTATCACGCTCATAAAAATAAATCATTACCGTTCTTTTTATTTCAATTATGATCACAGATATGTCTTTTATATTTAGATGAGCATGCATTTAAAATACTCATTAGCAGACCTTCAAAAAGAATATCTTTACCAATTAGGCATTGTTTGGAATTTCTAAATCAATCTTAGTAAAACAATGCACTATGAAATACAATGGTTTTTAAAAAATAACAATAATATAATTTCAGAAGAAAATTAATTCATTTTTACTCATTTAATTACAAAACAAAACGTGGCTTTGATAAAATCTTCTTAATTTTATGATCAGGATAGGTAAAAAAAAAAAAAAAGAGAGAGAGACAGAAAAAGAGGTAAAAATTTTCATTTTCACCAATCACAAAATCACTTTCTTTTACCCATGGGTAAAATTTTTAAATATGCTGATACATATCTATCAAATAACAGAATATAAAAAAGAAAAAAAATGTGATACATTCCTTATTGCCAACTGATTTTATAAAGTTTTGTGGAAAATTTACCAAAAATTGGTGTTGTCTAAAAATTTGAGTTTAATTTCTCCTTCTCTTATTTTTTTTAAAGGTAAATTACTTATACACATACGAAGGTGGAAAATTACTTCATGAACTCAGCTAGAAATAACATATTTTGATATAATGTTTCATGTAGTACAATCATAGCATAGCAAATACTTTCATGTTAACTTTTTAAATAATTTTTAGGGAGATATGAATTGATCTAGTAATCACAAATTTTTATTTGTAATTAAGATTAAATCTGTTATTTTTGTAATTATTTTTCTACAAAAAAGTATTTTAAAGGCTTATTGCATAATTGATTCCATGCTGTATGAAAGAAATTTTTAAGAAGAGGGGTGGGGATTTAAATAAATTAAATAATCTACGATAGATTATGAATTTGATGATTATTGGGGGAGAAATAACTTTTTCCTTTTTTCCTTTTTTATCACACATTAAATTTTATGCATTTAGACAATGAAACATGAAACATTATATGAAACAACAAAAATGATAATAAATTAATACAAATAATCACTTAAAAGGAAAAAAGGAAAAAAATACCTTAGCTTGTAAATTAGATAAGTAAGTAATCAAACATAAAAGTACCTTCAATATCTTGAAACTCTTTGATGGAGACAGAAGACAAAACATCCAACAAACAATGCCGCATTATAAGCTGATAAATAGAATGTTCAAAATATAGTTTTTTAAATTTAATAGTCGTCCACAGAACATCTAGAAATATTATTACATTATTACAAAAAATATTTCAACAGAATTTAAATGGGATATCAGTGATTATATAAATTAAGCATCAGTTAAGTAGAAAAGAATGTGGAAATAAAGAAAGTTCATTGCTTTTGCAAATTAAAGTTTCAGGATTCCTACACACAAATACCCTTCTTTTTAAGTGAGAGGATGGAAGCACTTTTTAAGGACATGAAATACAGCGTTAACATTTGACTATATTGTAGGAAAGAAATACTCAACAAACAGCAGTGAAGGGAGAAAAAATAAAAATAAACTGCATTATCTACCTTTCTCCCTTTTTATTTTGTGTATTAAGGGTTGCCACCGGAAAAGTGCAACAAAAATAGCTGCTTTTGGAGTCTAGAATTTTTTTAATAATTGCCTAAATAGTACCTTAAATGTTAAAAATAGTAGCTTACTAAAATACAACAAGTTAGAAATTGTACGTCAAACGGGACAAATGAGGTGCATTTGTACTATAACTAGTTTTATAAATAATCAGATCTTAGTGCAAAAGCTAAAAACAATTAGTTACAATTCTGGTACATTAAAATTATACTATGTGCAAATATCCAATACAAGACAATGTAACAAAATCATCGTTATTATTCCAGTGAAATGAATTACATCGTCTGCACCTAATATAATTTCTCTAAACTTTGGTTGGCTTATAAGGAAAGGGCAGCTGACGTCATTCTATCTGTTCACACTATCTGTTCTTTGTTCTTTATGGCTCCTATTATACACACGAGTACGGTCGGTTTGATTGGTGTACGTGTAACATGTCTATCATATGATTGGCCAACGTCATTATGTCGATTCCTGCAATGATCACTACGACAAACGCCAAGCTACATCACCAAGCTTTGGGAATGATTACCTCCATGGTTTAATATTTTAAATGTTTACGATGAATGAATCTCTTTTTGTTTACTTTGACGGATCAAGAATTTGAACTGCCAACCTCATTTCAACTGACGTTTTTGCAGAATATATACATAATTGAACATAAATCATCTCTCAAACATTAATTTATTTTGAACGTTCTTTCTAAAAATGCAACTTTTATGCAGTTTTATTAAAAAAAATAATTTTGAATAAAAATGGCTGCCTGGCACATGAAAATACGAAATGGCCATCCCGGAAGTGTTGGTGACAGTCAAATGCTTTGTGCTTTTATTATACAAACTAGCTAACCCGCCCGGCGTTGCCCGGGCCTGAGATAATTACAATCTCAGAAAAAGGCGTTAACCACCTCCCTAACCATTCCCGCAAATATAATGAATAATTTGTTCAAGAGAACCACCGTCACGTACATTAACGTGATCATTAAAAAAAGAATTACATTTTTCTGATAATTAGAACACAATGAAGACGCTACCCTAAAATAGCCGGCAGATGACACCCCTTCCCGATATCAATTTCAAATCTATATCTTAATTAGTTACCTAAATGTTTGTTCATTAGTAAAATTTGGCAATTATTTCCTTTCATTTTTGCAAACTAAATGAGAGGGATCGGCCAGAGAAACAGATCTCTTTGTAGTTCAGTTTTTAATGAAAGCAGATCCCTGTCTGAAACTTTCTTGGATCGTTTTCAATGACGCCGGCAGATTTTTGGCAGTTTTTTGCATAAATTAAAAAAAATTACTAACCGAATTTTTCAAAAATCACATAGTCAGATACAGAATATATTTTTACATATGCTCAGAAATTTTCAAATTGATATCTCAATTAGTTTTCTTAAAATTCGCTAATTAGTAAAACAATTTCAAATTCGTTCATTTCCGGTTGCAAATCCAATGCGCCAGTTCCTTTCTTTCGCCATTTTGATTTAAAAGATGTCATTTTAGAAGCGATGGTTAATGAGAATCTAATTAATATCTAGGCTAATTATCAAAATATTAAAATTCTGAGGCTCAGGTGCACATGGCCAGACCTTGGACTATCCACACCTAAATTTCCAGACTTCTAGGTGGGCTAGATTTTGCTAGCCATCACCAACAGACACACAGACACACAGACACACAGAGTGAAACTTTCTTTTATTAATATAGATTATACATGATAGGATTTAATAGAATGAAGAAAATTTTAATTAATATCTTTTTAAGTTTTGATTCAAGTTTCATAAAATTTGAAATGACTTGACAAAATTCTGAAACGATTATAGGGTTATTCATAATTCCCTCTGGGGTTTCGAAGCGCTGTAGTAAAAAAACTAAGACGAAAACAAAAAAGAACATTTGAAAGATCAAACACAGGGACCAACTGATAAGACAATTCATGTGTGGTTCGATAAGTTCAAAGAAACAGGGTGCTCGTGTGATAACAATAAAAAATGAAGTGGTCGGCTGGATCCATCTACGCAAGCCATAAGTGATATATAGGAAACATTTTAGAGGAGCCTGACAAAATCAACCGTTTGTGCAAGCTGCAAATTGGGAATTTCGCAACCAATGGTGTGACGAATTCTAAGAAAAAATCAGTGTATGAAGCCGTACAGATTGCAATTGTTTCAAGCGAGGACTTCGTCATATTGCATTTCTCGTATGAAGTTTTGTATTGATCTCAAATTTAAAAATGCCTGCCACAACTGAAAATGCGCTTCCAGCAATTATCATTCATAGACAGTACTGTACAGAATTCTTTTATGTGTCCCTGTAAATGAACAATGAATGCTGTGCACTCCGTTATCTATAGTAAGCATCTTGTAATGCACTTCAGTGATATATATAAATTTCAACATGTTTGAAATATATTAACATCATTAAAATACACTGTAAATGATTTTTCCCCATAGGCCACAATGTAACAAAATACTTTTGAGTGACCCTGTAAATGAACTATAAATGCTACACACTTCATTTTCAATACCGAACATGCCATAGTAAACCTAAATATGATATACAAAATTGCATGGCAATCCGTGTACATTTACAGGAGTTAGAGCATGGACAGACAGACAGACCGAATTGATAAACATTTTTCAACTTTGTTGGAAAGAAAACTTCAGAATACCATAATCTTAAAAATGTACAAAGATAAAGTAAATGAAAAATTGTCCATGTAACTTATTAAACCAAATTAAATTTAAATATAGCAGAGTACTGTAATCCTAAAGTTTCATTAATGAAATATACAATATCACAAATTCTTAGCTTCTATTTTTACTTTCTTCTATCTTTACAAAAATGTCTGTCAGTAAGTCTGTGACTCTGTCTGTCTGTCTGCATATAACAAAAATTTTGTGGGCGCTTTATCTCAAGAACTAATGCACGAAATTTAATAAAACTTTATATTCAGTTAGTCCCTGATATAAATTGGTGCTGATTAGTTTTTGGTGAAAATTGCCCAGTAGGTGGCGCTGCTATGCAGCATTTTTCACGATTTCCGCGACAGCTCTATCTCAAGAACTAATGCACTTATTTTCATCAAACTTCAGATTCATTTACACCTTGACATAAATAGACACTGATTACGTTTTGGTACAGATATCCCTACAGGTGGCGCAGCTATTGCTATACCACTTTATTCATGATTTTTACGGTAGCTATATCTCAAGAACTAATGCACAGAATTTCGTCAAACTTCAGATTCTGTTAGACCTTGACATAAATAGAGGCTGCTTATGTTTTGGAGTAAATAGCCGAACAGGTGGCGCTGCTATGCTACTTTTTTCATTATTATCATGATAAATATATCTCAAGAACTAATGCACGGATTTTCATCAAACTTCAGATTCAGTTAGACGCTGACATAAGTTGTTGTTGATTAGGATTTGGTCTAAATCTCCCAACAGGTGGTGCTGCTATCCTGCATTTTGCAGGATTTACACGGTTTTAGCAACAGTCATATGTCAAGAACTAATGCACGGAATTTAATAAAACTTTAGATTCAGTTAGAACTTGATATAAATGGGTGCTGATTCGTTTTAGTGTATGCAAAACCTGTGTGAGATAGAAGAAAATTTTTGGATTGGCACATCAAACTAGTTATAGTAGTGCATCTGTTACTGATATCTTATACACATTATCATTTTTAACAGTGATAAATATTGGCATGTTTTGTAGAAATTCAGATGGGCCGGGCAGGGGTCGAACTTTTAGCTTTTGTAGCGGGCCAATAAATTTTTTGTATGGGTCAGACAGATATGTTTTTTTAATGTCTCCGGTCAGACAAGGGCCTGGAAATTTTGGCTTGTGCAGATCTCTAGTTCGAACACACATGGAGAAAATACACTTTGTGCAAATCCACTTGCACCAGCTGTGGTCTTAAAGATGGCAAACATAACAGTTGTAGCATTTTGAATAAAAAACTTTGCTCTACTGGTAACACTGGTGTATATAGACAGATCTAACTAAATTTTAAATTTCAGCTCCAAAACTTTGGATACAAAAGTAACCAATCGGAATATAGTAAAATGTGGAATCTTAGGTCTGAAAATTTAAATATATGTAAAATTTGTATAGTATTTTCATTATAAATTTTTATATGTTTTATGTTGTAACTAATTTTACTACTCTCTTTCATTTTACACTACATTACAAAATAACTGCCGTATTTATTAAATATTAAGAAATACATTGTAAAATTAATGAAGTGCAGTGGTAGGTAAGGACAGTTAAAAATCAAAAAGCAAAGTATAAAATTAAATAACTTTCAAATGAGTAACTTTGAAAGTGACACAAATTATCAGTATTGTGTGAGAAAAACCCTGAATGTGTCACCCAGGCTTTTCACTGGGTCCTTAAACTAACATATGGATTTTGGATTTAAGCTCTTTATTTTCCTTATTTAATTAATAAATGTGTCATTGTCAATGAACCCTGCATGATTTTTCTTCCCTTTATTTCAGTTTTCACTGATATATTCGTACTCACATACATATTAGGATTTATAAAAATTGTGTTAAAGTTCTCTTCAAGTGTGAATAAATGGGATTAACTGTGAATGATCATCACAGACTTTTTTGAAGATGTTTATAATACTCTTATATTCAAAAGAAAATAGAAATTTTATGTTTGATGTGCAAAAACTCTGTTGGAATTTGTAAAGAATGTAACATTTAAAAATAAAACCACAAAGTATTATTTGCTTTATTACAATGAATTGCCACAAGTTAAAATCACTCATTATGAAATGGATGAAATGATGTCCAGAGCAGTTAAAGAAATTTATAAACCTTGTTTGAGAGATGAATTACATTAAAAAAATATACAGATTCTGAGATAACATCAGTTAAAATTAGGTTAACAGCCCAATATTTAACCTAATCAGGGGGTTGGAAGTAGCGCGCTAGTAGCGAAACTACCATAGTCGCCACTTTTTACAGTAGTTTGTAGTGTAACGTGCTACATTTTTAACAACGTAGTGTAGCGAGTAGCACGATACAAAAAATTAGTAGTTTGTAGCGAGAACCGACGCTACTTTTAACGCTACTTAAGGAGAAAAAAAGTCCATTCTGGAAATCCCGTGGTCGAAACTCGCTTCTTTTGTGCAGAATTTGTTCTACTCAAAAATTTCCGAATCGCAGTGGCAAATATCAGCTGCAGTGTATAGCAACGCATCGCATGAAGTCATAGATTTTTTCCATTGATACTTGCTGCTGAAATCAAGTACTAACTCACCAAAGGAATTAAGTTTCTTGTTGGCAACACTTGTCTATTTACTTGTTAAGATGTTTTCATGTTTTAACGCCAGATTTCTTATTATTCGGAATTGCTCCATTTACAGATTTATTTAATGTTTGCATTTAGGGTTGTTTTTCCTTAATTTTCTAGATTATATATCTCTCTTAATTTTGCTATGAAATTTGTTAAGTGTGTATAAACTAACGTTTTCGAGACGAATACAAAACATTTCCTTGTATGGTATCTTTCTTAATTTTTTAATGCTCTCGTTTATGTCACATTTATTTAATTGTATCCCGGCAGACGCTATATAACGAAGGGTCACTTTATTATTTAATCCTTGTCTTCAATTGCTAGTCTAAATTGAACGCTTTGACAAAATTTGAAAGTAGCGAAGTAGCGACTACTTTTGAAAAGTAGTTTGTAGTCGCTACTTTTTAAAACAAGTAGTTGCAGTTAACTACATTTTCGACAAAGTGGTTGTAGTTGTAGTTTGCTACAATAAAAAAGTAGTTTTTCCGACCCCTGATCCCAATATACAATAAAGTAAATAAACAAACTAAGAGATTCGTTCATCGTGAATCATAGAAATATTAAATCATGGAGGTAATAATTCGCACAGCAAGATCTCCATGGTGAATTTTAAAGTACTATCTGGTGTAAAAAAAAAATTGCACCTGTAAACGTGGCATACGTATAAGAGAAAAGAAAGGCATGCTCATTTTGCTCATAACAGATGATATAATTCATTTCACTGAAATAATAACCACGATATTTTTACATTGTAAAATTTAGTACGAACGCACTGCATTTGCCACATTTCACATACAATTTCCAACTTGTGAAGTTAAACTAAATTTTTGTATACTACATGGTGTGTATAAATTGTATAGTCCATATACAGGGCTACACAAAAGAATTGCTAAGTATAGGTGTAAATTGCTTAAAGGTAGTTTTAACTGAACTATGTATTTTCCAACTGAACTATATTTAGTATACTAAGGAATGTTTATAGAATATAAAAAATTCATATACAGGCTACACAATGAACTGGATACATTGCAATCTATGGATGGCAATATCTGAAAGTGTGTTTTTGGTAGTGTTATGCTGTTTTCACATGATAAAATTTTAGTTTAATATGAGGCATGCATAAAAATCTGCAGATAATACATAGGGCATTACAAAAGGCTTTGAGTAGATTTTCCTGTTTTGGTAGAAATGATTGAAGGTTAATTTTTGACTGTGTTATGCTTTTTTTTAACTAAACTAAATTTAAGCATACTATGTAAAATATATACAAATCAATAGATTATATTGAGCTGTACAAAAGAATTAGAGTACCTTTCCGGGTATGGGCAGTAGTTGCAGAAATCTGATTTTCAAAATATGTGTTTTGCTGGAATTGGGTTTCAAATATGTTATGCACTTTCAAATTGTTTACTTGTGTATCTTCTTTGCCTTAATAAACAATAAAGGTTTGTTAAAGTATTCTGGAAACATTGGAAAGTGTTTCATAATCAATGCTTGATGCATAATTTTTCTAATTTGTTCAAATTTCTTTTGAAATCATTTTTTAACACTTTCCAACATAGTTAAAAGTGTTTATCAATTTGGCTTGTCTGGCTGGCCGTCCATCCATGCTCTAACTTGTGTAAATATACTCGGATTGTCATGTAACTGATATATGTTATTGAGGTTTATTGTGGCATATTCGGTATTCATTTATAGGGATACTCAAACGAATTCCATTACAATATTATCATGGGGAAAATTGTTTTCAGTACAGTTTAAGGATGTTACATCATTTCAAACGTATTGAAATTGATACATTGGTGCACTACAAGAAGTTTCATGTTAAATATGGCGTACATAGCATTTATCGTTCATTTACAGAGGTACACAAAATAATTTGCTTACAGTACTGCCTACAAGTGATAATTGTTGGAAGTGCGTTTTCAGTTTTGGTATGTGTTTTTAAATTTAACTAATTTGTTGCATATTACATGGTGTGTATAAATTCCATAGATCGTATATAGGGCTGCACAAAAGCATTTGAGTATACTCTGAATTATAGGCAGAAATTCCTGAAAGGGAATTTTCAACTATGCTATGCATTTCCTAACTGAACTAAATTTTAGCATACTATGCAGTACATATACAATAGGGTGGAGCGAAAAAAGTGAATTTTTTTTTACAAAAAACGGGTAGGTGCCAAAAGTTGCCTTTATACTAGTACATCAAATATCTGAAATTTTAGCGCTAAAAAAAAAAGGCTTGAGTCTGCGCTTTTGGTCCAAATGTCGAAATTTTGGGTAAAATTTGACAATTTTTCAAAAAAAAAATAAAAAAAATTCTATAGAACTGGTTATGATTTAAAAGTGTCATTTAAACCTTTATTAATAAAGATTTAAAATATTGAAACGATAAAACGATATCTTATTCTGTATAACTGGAGCAAAACTGACAAATTTCGGTAAAAATGGGGCATTTTCATTCTGGTACAGCATACAACGAATCCTTGTTTTGAATGCAGCTCTTCGCTAATTGCTTTTACAACTACCCAGGAGTGAAGGTGGGTGCATATCATGTCCCACCAGTAACCAGCACAACCATACTACCATCTGAGCGTAATGTTTTATTTATACAATGAATTGTGATTTTTTTATCAGACTGGCACGTGTTTTCTGTATATCAACCTAGTCTTGGTGTATTCATCTCTTTTTTCGTATCCACAGACTTTGGATAATGCTGGCTGTGACTTAATTCACGTATCTTTCTACTGCTTGAGTATGAGAAGGCATGCAAAGTAACTCATTGGAGATTTTAGTACGGGAATCTATCCAGCCGTCTATTATCTTCAACAAACTTGCATCCGATAAATGCATAATGCAGACCTGCCAACCTTTAAAAATAAGAAATAGTAGCACACCAAATTCAAATTTATCTGGAGGTTGGTTGGTTGGTTTGTGGCTGTTTTTTATGCTGCAAATTTTAAGCGAACAAATACTAATCAATTAAACGCATGTGTATATGCATCAGGGGTGATTCTGAGTAAAAAAAAAAAAAATTCTGAAATTCACAACAAATTTTCTGAAAGGTTACAACAAGGGGGGGAGGGGGAATCCACTCCCGGCACTAACTGTTATTTTTCTGCGATCCTTTGACGAAGCTTGCCATTTTTTCGGGACACTTTGATGAAATTTGAGGTTTTTCGCGATCTTTTGACGAAATTTGCCGATTTTCGCGCTTTTTTGACGAAATTTGCCGTTTTTTTCAAGATCTTTTGACGAAATTTATAGTTTTTCGCGATTTTTTGACAAAATATGTGGTTTTTTCGCAATCCTTTGACGAAATTTGCCGTTTTTTCGCGATCTTTTGACGAAATTTGCTGTTTTTTTCGCGATTCTTTGACGAAATATGTGGTTTTTTCGCGATCCTTTGACGAAATTTGCCTTTTTTTGCAATCCTTTGACGAAATTTGCCGTTTTTTCGCGATCCTTTGACGAAATATGTGGTTTATTTGCGATGTTTTGACGAAATTTGCCGTTTTTTCGCGATCCTTTGACGAAATATGGGGTTTATTTGCGACATTTTGACGAAATTTGCCGTTTTTTCGCGATTCTTTGGCGAAATATGTGGTTTATTTGCGATGTTTTGACGAAATTTGCCATTTTTTCACGATCCTTTGACGAAATATGTGGTTTATTTGCGATGTTTTGACGAAATTTGCCGTTTTTTCGCGATCCTTTCAAGAAATATGTGGTTTATTTGCGATGCTTTGACGAAATTTGAGGTTTTTCGTGATCTTTTGACGAAATTTAGTTTTTTCGCGATTTTTTTGACGAAATTTGCCGTATTTTCTCGCTTTTTTGACGAAATTTGTCCTTTTCGCGATCCTTTGACGAAATATGTGGTTTTTTTCGCGATCCTTTGACAAAATTTGCCGTTTTTTCACGATCTTTTGACGAAATTTGAGTTTTTTCGCGATCTTTTGACGAAATTTGCCGTTTTTTCCCGCTTTTTTGACGAAATTTGCCGTTTTTTCGCGATCTTTTGACGAAATTTATAGTTTTTCGCGATTTTTTGACGAAATATGTGGTGTTTTCGCGATACTTTGACGAAATTTGCCGTTTTTTCGCGATCTTTTGACGAAATTTGCCGTTTTTTTCGCGATTCTTTGATGAAATATGTGTTTTTTTCGCGATCCTTTGACGAAATATGTGGTTTATTTGCGATGTTTTGACGAAATTTGCCGTTTTTTCGCGATCCTTTGACGAAATATGGGGTTTATTTGCGATGTTTTGACGAAATTTGCCGTTTTTTCGCGATTCTTTGGCGAAATATGTGGTTTATTTGCAATGTTTTGACGAAATTTGCCGTTTTTTGCAATCCTTTGACGAAATATGTGGTTTATTTGCGATGTTTTGACGAAATTTGCCGTTTTTTCGCGATCCTTTCAAGAAATATGTGGTTTATTTGCGATGCTTTGACGAAATTTGAGGTTTTTCGTGATCTTTTGACGAAATTTAGTTTTTTCGCGATTTTTTTGACGAAATTTGCCGTTTTTTCGTGCTTTTTTGACGAAATTTGTCCTTTTCGCGATCCTTTGACGAAATATGTGGTTTTTTTCGCGATCCATTGACAAAATTTGCCGTTTTTTCACGATCTTTTGACGAAACTTGCCGTTTTTTCGCGATACTTTGACGAAACTTGCCATTTTTTCGCGACACTTTGACGAAATTTGAGGTTTTTCGCAATCTTTTGACGAAATGTGCCGTTTTTTCGCGCTTTTTTGACGAAATTTGCCGTTTTTTCAAGATCTTTTGACGAAATTTATAGTTTTTCGCGATTTTTTGACGAAATATGTGGTGTTTTCGCGATCCTTTGACGAAATTTGCCGTTTTTTCGCGATCTTTTGACGAAATTTGCCGTTTTTTTTCGCGATCCTTTGATGAAATATGTGTTTTTTTCGCGATCCTTTGACGAAATTTGCCGTTTTTTCGCGATCCTTTGACGAAATTTGCCGTTTTTTCGCGATCCTTTGACGAAATATGGGGTTTATTTGCGATGTTTTGACGAAATTTGCCGTTTTTTCGCGATTCTTTGGCGAAATATGTGGTTTATTTGCGATGTTTTGACGAAATTTGCCGTTTTTTGCGATCCTTTGACGAAATATGTGGTTCATTTGCGATGTTTTGACGAAATTTGCCGTTTTTTCACGATCCTTTGACGAAATATGTGGTTTATTTGCGATGCTTTGACGAAATTTGAGGTTTTTCGTGATCTTTTGACGAAATTTAGTTTTTTCGACGAAATTTGCCGTTTTTTCGCGCTTTTTTGACGAAATTTGTCCTTTTTGCGATCTTTTGACGAAATATGTGGTTTTTTTCGCGATCCTTTGCCAAAATTTGCCGTTTTTTCATGATCTTTTGACGAAATTTATAGTTTTTTGCGATTTTTTGACGAAATATGCGGTCTTTTCGCGATCCTTTCACGAAATTCACGTTTCTTTGCGCGATCCTGTGACGAAATTAGCGTTTCTTTTTTTTTGCAGAAAATCGTAGTTTTAGACAGATTTTCGTAGTTTTAGGGTAGGTTTTTTTTTCACTTATTCTAAATTTTCCATATTTTCCTTATTTTTTCTATATAAGTTGTAGCCCCCCCCCCTCCTTTTATAATAATCGTAATGTTTTTCATTTAATATTCTCTTTATTTTAGTCTGAAATAATGGAGTTAAAATACCTTTTCTTTCTTTTAAATGTCTAAGCTAAAACAAATTCATTGTCTCTTTTACTTAAAATCATAATTTTTATATTTCCCCTGTAAGTTATAATTTCACTGGGGTGGTCCTTGTTACCATGGGAAATTTCCAAATGCTCTCGGACACTTGGGCAATAAAAAAATCCATTTCCCAGACAACGTATATTAGCTTGTATTGTCAGGAGTTTTATGACTCCATTTATGCTGTTTTTTCGTAAACAACTTTAGCGGTGTTGCTCGCCTTAATCTGCTCTGTAGATCTTTCGTGGAAAAAGCAGGACTCGGGCGGCAGATAGTGGCCCGTATTGTTAAAGTTTTATTATTCGTTTTTACGAGCCCAATTACTCCGTTTTATGTAAACAACAGTTCACGTGGGAGGTCGAAAGAGGGGAGCGAAAACGGAACAGCTGTACACATGCCATCACCCCTATGCGAAGTAGTTCCACCCGCAAGAGAGCGACGACCAATGGTTTTACGTAACGTATTCGCGGGGAATGTTTTTTTCCCTGGTATAGTTTAGCGCGGGAGATTGTAGCCTGGGAGATACGGTATATGAGTTTTTTAGGGGAAGGCTGGGGCCTTTCCTCTCTTCCCCCCCCCCTCCTGGAGTTTTCCTGGTGGTGGCCAGAGAATTTGAGAGGCATTCGAAGTTTTACCGGTGAGTGAGATGCCTGCTTAAAAAAAAAAAGCATCTGGTGCTTCAAGATAGAAATAAGCTCTGACCGACAAGACAGTGAGTCACTATAATAGTTATGTTTGAATAAGATCCTACGACCGAGAGCTGTGACGGCTGAGAGCATTTTTTTGTTGGAGCCAATGCTCTTCGATGGCAGTTAAGCATAGATTAGATAAATTGGAGGACTGTCGCTTGTAAAGAGAGTATGTCGAAAGCTTTGATCGGAAGTGCAGTCGGTGCATTCGGGAGAAAAAAAAAGGGTAATCCTAGCCCCTTACAGCTGACACCGTTCAACTACAGAGCATAACGCCGAAACATATCTTCAAAGAAAATCGTATAGCTGGTTACCTGCTCCATATTCCATACAGAAGAGATACTTAAATATTCAATGATGCCTAAAGTCTCTTCGTGTAGTGCCCCATGTTTGTGAAAGTAAGACGGCTAACCCTGGGACATTACTAATATGTTTACCAGGACTGTTAAATCTCAGAGTAACGAGTGTTGAATCTGCCAGTGAGCTTTTGGTAAATATTTTCCATGTTAATGAATAAGTGCCTTTTATTATTATTATTATTTTACCATGAATATATATATATATATACCTTGATGCATATATATGTGTGATTAAATCACCTGTTACCAACTAACCTTATACCTATAAATCTGGATATGTTGGCGTTTCATTTATCTGATTATGTTGGTGTTTTATCTAACAATTCTTTTTTCATAAGTTAATAAAAAATCAAATTCGTGGTGATATTCTGTCTGTGACTTATTTGTATGCATCATAGAAATTCATTTTTTTTTTTTTTTTAAATTTAACATTACTATTTAATGGATAATGAATTTTGTTTAATTATTTAAACAATCAGAGAAAGTAATTATTTAATATTTAAACCTTGCTAAATTTAATTTACTCTGATTGTGACTTCAGTTAATTTTCCTTCATCAATTAAAATTAATGAAGCAAATTTAAATTCTTGTTCTATTTCTGAAAATGTTTATTAATTTGGTTTTCTCTAAATAGTAAATTGCTTCTTTTAAATATTGTGAAGTATTTTTATTTTCTTCTATAAAGAAAAGATTTTATAATTAAAGTAAATTTAACCTGCTCTTAATTGAAGTAAATGAGTTGAAGATGAATGTAAAAGGAAAATTTAATATTAACTATATTTAATTCCTAAAGCTTATTAGCTACAGTTAAGGTAATTAAGTTACACCAAATTCTTATTAAAAAGGAAAACTATGTTTTATCTAGTTACTCTTGGTTTGTTACTAGCCACTATACAAAATCACTCGCATGGTTCTGGCAAATTGGTACATTGATATGTACATGTTTTGCAACTTTAATTAATTATCTATATCTTTATTTTAATTAACTTCTTTCCCCTTTTTTTTTGTGCCTTCCAAATTCTGGAAGGATTACAGGACCCTTTTTTATGTCTTTCTTATTCCAAATCTGTTCTATAAAGTTTTAATGAATTTCATTTAATTTACCATAGCAATGTTCCAATTCGTCAAACCACTTGTTGGGTATAGACGGTATGGTGATGAATGAGAATTTTGTTGATACCTTTTGGCAAATTTATTCATTTACTTAATTAATTTCTTAGTTATTCAAAATTTATTTGGTTTGTTTTGTTTATAGCATCTCTCTGTTTTGATTTTTAATTAGTAATTGTGAAAAATTGTTTCAATTTCTGAAATCAACAAAATTCATTCTTTTGGTTATTTATCACTTTATCAAATACCCCAACAGTAGCATCGTAGTTTTTGGCTCAAAATCGTAGTAACTACGATTTTTTCGTAGCAGTTGGCAGCTCTGATAATGATTGGGGGTTCTGTTATCGCAATAGTTTTCCAATCAATTAGATTTATATAATTATCTGCTTCAATGTTGACTGTCAGTATTTCAAATATGCGTATGTCATCATTTATTCTACCTCTTGCATTTATTATGGGATGAGCAGCTAGTTGTTTAATGTGATTCCAATCAGAATTTGCTCTGAGTGTGCAAAGTAACCATTGTCCTGAATAACTTTTTTAACTATTCGTTTTATGGCGTTTGCTGTGCTGTTTAGTAGCCGAGTAGTTTCCCATAAGGTTTTAGATACATTCTTTAGCTGTGGATTATATTTGATAAACCATCCTGGGGCATTAACTTAGATCACATACTTTGTGAGTGAAAATAGAGACTCTGAAGCGAAGTCAATGCGAATAATTAAGGCGAATGATTTTATTCGCCGTTGTGAGCCATACTACGTGGGACAATTTTCCTAGGCTCCTATTCGCTAGTTCTTTAGAGCAATATCCTGATGAACTAGCTTTGCAAATGTCCAGCAGGTATTTCTGGTCTGTACTGAGTGCCTTTTCATCGATTTCGGGAAATATGTTTTCTAAATTACTCTTTATAGGTTCAAAAACTGCAATAGGGAGTGAATGGCACGTGGACAAGGATTTCCCTAATACATTTGGGCCAGAAGTTTTCCCATCGATCATGCCTAACAAATGATGCAGAGGCAATTCATTTAACTTAGAGATGGCATATGATCCATTGCAATGGTTTTGCAAGCTTCTCTTCCATTCGACGGATTTCTTCAGTATGCTTCCCCGTATTCACAGGACACCGGACACCCATCATAACTCAAGCATGAGAGGCTGGACAAATCAATATTTTCATCTTTTAAAAACTTTGATATGCATTTAAAAATATCTTTTGATGCTCCAGATGAGGAAATGTTAGGCAAAATTAGTCCCCAAATATTTGGAGCCAGGCTGTTCTAAGATAGTAACACGTTCTTCTTTCATAATTCTACGATACGCATGTTTATCACTTCTCTTTTCTATACACATTGTGTCATCTTTTCAGGAGTCGAAATATAAGGCTCTTATTTCTGTTTTAGGGTTCTGTTCATTACATTGAGACAAACAAGCCGATTGGCTTTCACGCGTTACCTTGCTTCTATCTGTAACGGGTACAGGAACATTATGTTTTCCAGTGTCATTTGCTGTACGTACACAATCCTGAAGAACCGCTAAAGCAAGAACTACAGCAGACTGATCAGAAATTCTATAGCTATCACATGCTCTAGAAAAAGTTTCAAACTTCATTCGAGTTTCGGTATATGAGAATGAAGATGGGAATTAAATTTTATCTATTATTGAATCATTGCATACTGATTTGTTTATTTCAATTTCACATGCAGCATCTTCTAACTGCGGTGCTTCTTTATTTAATCTTCTTTCTACTAATTTTTTTTTCAATGAATCGTTGTATGCTGTACCAGAATGGCAACGCCCTTTTTTTACCGAAATTTGTCAGATTTGCTCAAGTTAAAAATAATAAAGATATCGTTTCAATATTTTAAATCTTTATTAATAAAGGTTCAAATGACACTATTAAATCATAGTCAGTTCTACAGAATTTTTTTATTTTTTTGAAAAATTGTCAAATTTTACCCAAAATTTCGACATTTGGACCAAAAGTGCAGACTCAAGCCACTTTTTTTCAGCGGTAAAATTTCAGATATTTGATGTACTAGTATAAAGGCAACTTTTGGCACCTACCCGTTTTTTATAAAAAAAAAAAAAAATTTTTTTCGCTCCACCCTAATATACAATTCTACAGATCATATACATGGCTCCACAAAAGAATTTGAATACTTTTTTAAATATTTATGGTAATTGCTGGAATTGGGTTTTCAAATGTGTTATGCCAAATTATTTTTGGTATGTTTTGTTTGCTACAAACATATAATAATTTACAGTATTTAATCACCAAAACACTTCTTAGATTTAAACATTAGATTATGATGTAATCCTTCCATGATTTAAATAATGTTAATTAATATTCATTTTACAAGCTTAAAGAAGAAAAAAAATCCTTTAAAAAATTAATGTTATTTTTTTTCCCTTCAGAAAATACTTTAACATTAATAAAACAATAAGCAATCTAAGGGACACACAGTTAAAAAAACAAAATCATTCTTGAAACGAAATACTTATTTCTTAATCTAAATAGACTGAATTGATGAGAGATTATTATTATTTTAATGGCTAAAAATATAAAGAAAGAAAACTTAGACAAAAATAAATTTCAAAGAACCAATTTCAAATTTCAAGCTTACCTTGCACTTTTTTTGTAGAGCAGACATTTTTCTATCATCACATGGTGTTAAGTTCTTTTGATGGTTGTAGATACTAGGCAAGGTATTGCTAGATGTTTTTCCATTTTCTGATTCCATTGCTGCTAAAACAACTTCACAGCGAAATACATCACAAAATTTAGCCAAACAAACAGAGTGTTCATTCTGCAAAATATTTAAGTAAATGCAATGTAGAAACAGAAAGACATATTCAATGGAATTGTTGCTAGGAAATTAATATAAAAACAAATTGATATGAGAAATAAAAATATTCATTTTAAGTATTTTTTAAACATTGAGGTATAGATCAAAAGGAGTAGAGTCTCAATTGGTCTTTTCGCACAGTAAAAATGAAAAATGTAGAAAACCTTAAGTTCACAGAAAAATCTTTTTGATAATTTTGCTCCTTTATTATTATTTTTATTTGGATACACACAGTGTGCTTAAAATGATGTAAACTGTTTCAACTCACTATATTTTATACACAAAGTGTCAAAAGATATAATTTCATGCACATGCAATGTAATACTGTAAAACCTCTAAATAATGGACACCAATGGACTAGAGATGAGACAGGCTCAGCCGAAATGGGCTCGGTCTTGATTTTTATACCAGTCTTCATGCTCAAGCTCAAAGTTTTTATTTTATTTCTCCACAAATTCAAAAAAGGAAAAAAAATACTTGCTATTGGAGAAACTTGAAGTCTAAGTTTCTTAAAATGTTTTACAATCCTTTGAAAATCAGTTCAAAAGAGAATTGAATTGTTATTGATCAGATATAAAGTTATAAGAAGAAATATTTTATCTGATTCTGAAGCCTTTGTATGATCAGTGTTCATAAATAAAGAAGCCGTGGGATATCCCTCATCTATTCTAGCTTTATGTTTGAAGTCATTTTCCAAAAATACTGGAATATAGAACCCATGTTTTTTTGTCATAGTTGTACAATGATATTTTAAAGGAATAGGAATTGTGACTTTTGCAGATTTCTGTCAGTGATGGAAATAAAAACAAATTTTCTATTTTAAACAGATTTTTAGGGACATTAAAATCATAAAAGGTTGTCATGAGGGAGTATTTGGGATTAATACTTATTTCTATGTAAGAAGAGGTTTTTTAAACGAGAAAATTAATCTTGAAACAATTTAAAAATGTTATTAACAATTTTCCATTGCATACTTTCGGTATCAAGCTCAGGCTCTGATGACACAAAATTTTTCAAGCTCAGGCTCCGAAAAAAAGAGCCCAAATTCAAATCTACTCAGGACCATGGAATTTGTCCACTAATGCTAATGGCAAAAACATGCAAATAATATGTGCATTAGGAATTCAAACAGCATTTCCTATATAGAGGTGTCTGCTACTTGGGGAATGGTTGTTATGAAGATCTTAGTGTAATTTAAATGGCAATCAGGGACGGCTGATCAGAAAAAGCAAGAGTGGCCAAGCCTCTTTTTTAAATTTCTTTAAAATAAACAAAAGCCAAATTAAAATAGTTCTAATATAAATGATTTTAAGATCATGATTTCAAACTGTTCATCAATAAAATACTTTAAAAATTTCCACCATTAGCCTATAATAACAAACAACATATCTTCTTTTCATATATATTTTTTGGAGACAGGCTGGAAATGTTGTATCTACTATCATTGCAATTACAAGTGAACGAATTTGCCAAGGGAGGGGGGGAGAGGAAAGAAACGTTGTGTGTTAATGGTGTTTGAAGGCTTCAAATTTCTTAGCCTCACTGTAGATAAAAAACTGCTGGAAACATACTATTTTCACTAAATTTTAATTGTTTTAAATGTTACATTTTCATGAAAAAAGCTATAGGTATGGTGCATATTTAAAACTTGGTATACATGGCATGTAAATTGTAAGCATGTATTTAAAAATCACCTTAATGTTTGTAAATTAAACTATAAAATGCACGAGATTTAAAAGCACTGATTGCATTTTGCAATGTTTTCCTTTGAAAGTCTTAAATACAGGTGAATGTTGATAACTTAAAAGTATTAAACGAATTTATAATTCATGAAGCTTTTAATAAAATGCAGACTATTTCTTTATTTGAAAATTTCTTGCTTTAGAAACAGATCTTTGGTACATAGATAGGTTTGTAAATAGCTTAAATTATTGCTATTTATATGAAATGGCTTTTCAGAAAACAATAATATTCATTTAGAGAACTAAACTTCAGCTATTTTTCAATAGCATATTTTTGTGTCCTTAAGTAACAAGAGAAACTTTATAAATTACTTTTATGAAACTTTATATTTCTCCTTCTCTTCCCCTTTTTTATGTTGATCAATCACATCTTTGTAAATTGCACAATTTGGATGTTTTTGGTATGTTTAGATGAAGAATTACTATGAGCTTTAATCATTTATTAGATTTCACATTTAAAAGTTTTAAGTCAAGTAGATTTATTGTACAAGTGTAGTTAAAAATACTCGCTGTATCTTTCTAGATATTTTCATTTAAAAACATTTTTATATGTTTTATTAAAAAGAACAATGCAAATACCCAATCAGTTTCCATATTTAGATGCCGTTTTATTTTTTAATTATTCATAAAATGTTTTACAAATAAATTCTGTATATTCAATAAATAACACAACATCTTAGTTCAATAATACATACCTTTAACCCTTTAAGCGGTTAACACTAGTTCAAAATTATCCCCTGAAAAATTCTCATGGCTAGCAAAAATACCATTAAATAAAAGCATTCTCGGACCTGCATATGTACGTTAAACATTTCAAAGCGGTTGTTTCTTTCTTCCATCTGTAGTGAAAGATAAGCTTTTCCTTATTGTTCTGTAGGCGGGTCAGCAAAATAAAACCCTTTTGTATAGCCAGTGGCATAGCCAAAGGGGGGGTCCAGGGGGTCCGGACCCCCCCCCCCGAAACCCGAACGAAGAACTGGTTTACTGAATCATAGATATAACAATATTAAAAACTGATAAGACGGAATCGCAAAGAAGCAATGAAAAATTCCGCTTTAGACAGGTGTTTGTCTTAGAAAAGGTATGTCTTTCGTCGGGGCTATGAAATTTTTCCGTTTAAGACAGGTTTTTGTCATAAACACGTCCCATTTTGATTTTGTCAAGCATCCTCCAAAACTGTTAAAACGTATCCACTCTATAGTATACTTCTGAAAAGCATAGATGTATTATAATAAAATCTGTGAAGATGAGAGCTATCGTAAACAGCAAAAGTTCAAGGTTCAACGAAAACAACACTACATATTTATACCTTCTATGATTTGAAACCTATCTAAAATGGAACCTTTTCTGGTTGTGATTCCTTGTTGGCAGGTTTTCTGTGAATACAGAATCCTCTCGTAAACGAAAACATTTCATGGTCTCGATGACGGAAGGATAACTATACAAGTATACCTGATATGACGGAAATCTATCTACAACGGATTTTTTAAGGATACCTGACGATTCCGTTTTCATAGATTTTAATGTAACTAGATTAAACGCAAAACTTCTTCAACAGAGATTTCGATGGGACCAACTGTTGCCAACACTTACGGGAAAAGACGAGTTTAGATTAGACGAATGCAATAACAGCAAATTAATCAGAGTTTTGCGACCCTTATCTTTGTTCATTTTATAATTTTATATCGAGCAATGTTATCATTTACTTTAAATCTGCTTGCTGGAATTTTAAAAAAATTAACTTTATTCTTCGACTAGATATTTGTGAATTCTTATTCAACATTACACTGCCACTTTCAAAATACCTGCATCGTAATGTGATTTGTCTTCTACTGTAAACCATGCTGAAGACGTCCTTTTTCAACTTTATGTAACTTTACATTAATCAATAAGCAAGGAAGAGGAGACTGGTGTTTAAAAGTTTTCTGACCTGTTAAAGAGAACACAGTCCTTTGCTAAAGAAAAGTCTGACACAATTTTCTTTAGTCACACATATTCCTTGTCAAGTTGACCATCAGATACGTCTAGTTCAATGTCAAACCTGAAGAATATTTCGAGAGATCAATTTTTTCCTCCTTTTGATACTTTTATTTCTGATCTCGTTATTCGTTAATCATTAAAGAAAAGAACAGAGGAATATTGAAAGAGTTTGACGTTCTTCTGGGTTTGTACAAAATAATGGTAATTCTTGTTATTAAACTTTTCAACCTGAGCTATTTTTAATAAACTCTTAATGGAATATTACGTTGTTGTATATTATTTTAAAGGGCAGGTATTTACCTACTTATTTAGTATTATAATTTTGTTTTTTGCTATTGTACAGGGATATTTAAGACAGTTGTAGAACTTTGGGAAATTTCGTACGATTTTTTTACTAATTCAAAATGGTACGATAATCAGCGGAAACAGCTTGTATATCAACCACACTACAGCGTTGAATGCAGAAGAGTGGGGGTGGGGCATCCGCTCCGGAGCATCGAAATGACCCCTCAAAAGATCTGAGATTTTATGCTTATTAATAGTCTAGGAGTGCAATCTTTCTCCTTCCTTGAACTCCACAGTGCACAGGAGATTCAGGAGAAAAATGGTACCCTCTGCAGAAATACCCCCTGGAGAAAAAATGTCTGAATTCAACATTACATTTGACCGAAGTACGACTTGTGAACTCACAGTTTAACATTGTTTTCAGAAATTTCATGATGGCAATGAGAGTTTGAATATGAAGGTCGTAGGTGGCATTCGGTTATTAACAATGAGAAATTGAAAGCAAAGATTGAAGAAAATCTACGTACCAAAAGTCTGAAAGATTGCTGCTGAACTTGGAGTACGTCCTAAAATTATTTCCAACCGCTTAAAATAAATTGGTTGAAAAGTAAAATAGCAGAAACTACCATTATTTTTACACAATCTAATACTTCCCAAGATGTGCTAATCCATCGTAATAAATTTTTTTATAAAAATTTAACATCTTTTAAGTCGACCAGATATCGGAAACAACTATTGAGGTCGAATATTTACATTAGTATTAAAAGCGGTGAAACTTGAAAAAGAATTATGGCTGTTTTAGACAATTGTAACAAAATTATTTTTCCCAACATCAACTATATTTGTTACATTACTAGTTTCTGTAGCCGAAATTACAAGATTTTTTTCTTAAAAATTAAAAACTTATCTCAGAAACACCCATGGTGAATCAACGGCTGACGGCATTGGCAATTGTGTCAACTCATTATTCATTATACCTATTACAGCACTAGTTCTTAATTCAATGACAGGAAATTAAGCATGAAAATTGAAAAAAAAATTTCAACCAAATGCTGTTATAAACTTAACCCTTTGATCATAACTTTAACGTAATCAAATGTTTATATTATATGAAACTTGATTTAAATGCATTCTTCAGTGCGTGCTCAGTTTTTTATATCACAGTGTTTGTAAAATCTTTTTATTTGGTAAATATTAATGTAATTCCATTGTATTATTAGCCACAATTATAGAGATTGATCTTACTTTATTTTACACATGCTATTTTTTTAAATTAAGAAATTGATAAGGAAATATCTAAATTCTTAAAGTTACTCGAAATATTTCTATTGCATATATACACACACAGTCAATCCTGTCACACTATATTGCAATCAGACGCATTGTTCGTTTTTACGGGATCCCGAAACTTTTAAGTTTGAGATAGGATTCCGTTATAGAAAGTTTCCATTTCACAGGTTTTACTGTATTTATAAGTAGGATAAAAACTGACAAGACGAAATTGGAATCACAGAAGAACGGTGAAAAATCCCGTTTCAGGCAGGTTTTCAGCAGACTTAATTGTATAGTTATCCATATCAAGGCCATGTAATGCTTCCGTTTAAGACAGGAATCTGCTATAGACAGGTTTTAGTATACATATTACATACATAAGTTATATTTTTATATATACAGCAAATTCTGTGGAAACGAAATAATAAATGATAACGGAATGCTAACTTAAACGGAAATATTCATTCATCAAATAGAAAAGAATGCCATACACCTGCTAAGACGGAAAACTGTCTAACACGGAATTTTTTACCACTCTTTGCAATATTATCTTGGCAGGTCTTACTATATATATAAGCTGAAGAAAAATTTTGGACCCCTCCCGAAAGGAAATCCTGGCTACGCCACTGTGTATAGCAAATGCTTTTCAACATTTCTGAGGGGAGAATTTTTCTTTTGACATACTAAGACATCAACTTGTATTGGAAATGTACAAGAATAGAGTGCAGAAACATTGTCGCATTTCGGTTTTTGTAGAATAAGTAGCCAAAGCAAATTAATAATTGTTTTTTGTTTTAATTTCCTCTTTTTACTTTTATTGGTATTTTTACATTTTAAATTTTTCTTAATATTCTCGTTACATGTACAAAGATTAATACAAACTTTATTTTCATTTTGTTATTATTATTTTTTATTTTTAAATAAAAGTAAATTGTTTTAAAAGTTGTAGTATGTTCTGATACAAAGCTCGAAAAGTAAATTGTCATTTTAATAGTTCCATGTTAACCCCCCCCCCCCCCCCTTTTGTTTTTTTAAGAGGACGCAAAGTGCAATATTTCTAAAATTGAGATGTCGTTAAATAATTGAACAGCTGAACTCGTTTATAATGAGAATGAATCCGTAACCAGCATTTGCTCGCTATAATAAAACTGTTTCAAAAGGTTTCTGGATTATAAAACATAATTATAAAATATAATTAATCATAATGTGATATAAGTATTATAAAACATGATAACTAACTTTTTCAGATTCAGTTAAATTGTTAAATCTTTTTTTTTTTCTTTTTTTAATCACTCAAATAAGTAAATTCTGTCTTAAAAAACTGTAGTCTGACAACAAATAAAGAACTTTTCCAGATATTTCATTCAGTTTCCTTAAAAGTGTTAAATTAAATATAACATTTTCTTCTTTTAATTTTTCTCATAATTTTATTTCTGATATATGAGGTGGATGAACAGAAAAGAAACCTAATGTTTTAAATAAGTAAATAAAGAGAACATTTGTATTTTTTTGTTTCTGTCATACACATACATATATGTAAACTGATTTTGGTTTTAATAATATTTTATTATGATTTATAGCAATGTGTAGCTGCAAACAGGGCCATTACGAACGTCCCCCATTTGTGTGACATAATATTTTATTTAAGTGCCGTTATAGTGTTATTATCTTAATGGATGGAGGAATAATAAGGATCGTATAGTGAACTTTTAAATATTTTAAATTATTGCAGTTGTGATTTAAATAGCAATTAACCCTGCACAATTTGTGCATCTGTTCTTTTGGTCAATAATTCTTTGAGAAGAGAATCAAAAATATAAAATAAAATGAATTGAACGGTCTTACTTGAGTGAAGAAATAGATGCAGACTATAAATGATGAATACTATAAGTTGGATCCATAAAATCTTTATTACATTTTCTTGAAGAAGTAGGAAGGATGAGATGAAAGCTGCACATCAAGTCTTTAAAAAGTACTGGCTCAAATTTCGTAAAATTCAAAGAATCTTTGAAATATTTCCGCTAGCCGAATCCAATAAGGGATGTAGAATTAATGCAGAATTAAATTACCAGTTGATTTAAAACTTTTAAAATATTAAACTTTTACAGCATCATTTTTATTAAAATTCTGTTGGAAAAATGCGCAACATTATTATTTATACCCATAATAGGGGTGCACAAATGTTAAAGCAAGATTAATTTAAATTAATTTGATGATTAGGAATTACGTGAAAATTAAAAGAGCAAATCAGAAACAAATTAACATTTAATAATTAAAAGAACCATTCTAATTTGTATTTGAAAGACACGTCCCTTTCGATTGCAGCGCCAAAACAAAACAGCTCCCGAAAACATACCGAACAAGAGCGGCGGTGACGCATGCGCACAACACACGCAGGAGCGGCGAGCAGCCAAATGACGATGACGTCACAGCTCAGCGCCGACTGAAACTAACTCAAAGCGCGAAGATGCCTCGCAGAGAAAACAACATCGCCGATTCAACGAACGCGAAGCACAATGAGGGGGGAGACGGCCTTGCCAAAAAAGCAAAGTACAAGGTGCGCGACTGCCGATAAAAAGCTTTTAAGGAATGGCAAATTAAACTGAAAGGCTATAAAAATACAGAAATACGTTGAGCTGAAATAAAAATAATTAAAAAAGATAAAACTGTGATATATCTTTATCACAATACCCCCACTCACCGACAAAAATTTTGACTGACCAGAAGGAGAAAAAGGGTTAAAAACAGTAAAAGCCTTTTTCGACAAAGGGAAGACAAAATTTTTAAATGCCAAAGTAAAATGACACAATTACATAAATTTAGAGCCATGAAAAGTAAATTAATTAAAATTTGATGTGATGTGCAGCGACCAAAAAGAAAAAGAGAAAGAATATACATCATTGTAGTACATTCAAAAAATCTCATCACAAATTATACAAATTGTTATAGTATACAATATAACATAGTATACAGAAGCCCCATTGCATTTTTTAGCAAAGAAAGGCATAACTTCCATTAATCTTTGATCTCTAAACAAATACCATCATGTATATAAAAAAACAAGCTAATATTCAATTTAAATTAGCAATGAGATCATATCAAAATAGTTGCAACAGTAAAACAACATAAAAATAGTCGGTAATATCTTTCTTATTCTGACTTGTCTAGACATAACTATTTAAATTATAATAAGTTGCAATTTTAAAGGAACAAAAAGTCAAGAATACCTTAAATTCTGACTGATGCCTAGGACTTTTAAAATATAGAGCATATAAAATTAACTCTAAATAGCATAAATGTGCACAAAAACAATCCATTGAAGGACTTTAAATTCATTCAAAAGCCTTGCATTAGTAATAATTCAAATCATATAAAATTAAGTATTTAACATAATGCACAAAATACTGATATTATTTCTAACAAGTATATAATAAGTGCATAAGAATTATTACCATAACAATGAAATTTGCATAAAATCATGTTGCAACAAAATTTAAATTCATTTTTTATACATAATAGTAAATTCATCAAAATAGTTGGATTTAGTAAAAACTTTCCAATATATAACAAATAATGAATAAGTTTTAACCAACAATAAATGACACATTTCTTTAGTAACATACTTCATACTTAATATACTTGCAAGTACTCAATAAAAATTTCCGTAAATATTCAATAAAATATTTTTTCATGAAATACTCAATAAAATTCTTTCTGAAATATTCAACAAAATTCTTTCAATTATACTCAATATATTTTTCAATAAATTTTCTCTTAATATTCAATAAATTTTCTTTTAATATACCATGTTTTTTTGCAAAAATGAGAGAAAAAAATAAGAAAAGGTGAGAAAAGATGATGAGGATCCTCAAAAAAAAAATAATTTAACCATTAACTTTCATAAAGAAAGACAAGTTAAAAACAAATGACACATTTTATGAGAATTTAAAAACAAACATAGTGCACCGTTATGTAAAGCATGTCATTATTATAAATTTATATAACATTAATGAAAAGGATAAATATCCTATAGAAAAATCAGCTATTGACAATATGTGAATTATTTGGGTGGTATTTACAAAACTTACCAAAAGTGTTAATGGCCTCCCTTCGGTCATGAGACCATTATCAAATCAGTAAATCAAATAAATATAAACTATTAATATGTATTCATTACAATTCACAAAACACTAATAGCCCCCTTATAAACAATTAGTAGATCTGTAAATCGAACAAACACCAAAACTTACAAGACTGTCAAAGGCGATCTCCAGAACCGATGACGAATCTGTAAATCAAATAAGCATAAAACATAATATAAATTCATCAAAACTTACAAAAATGCTAATAGCGATCCGTTAAACCATTAGCAAGTATGTAAACTAGATAAAAACATACAACATTCTTGCTAAAACTATTGTAAAGAAACAGATGAATATTGCTAATAAAATGCATGAAGGAAAAAAAAAAATTTGTTTGTTTACAGATGAAGGATATAAACGTTCTGCTTTTACATAACAAATGATCAGATGTAATACCTTTAAAAGTTCTAAAATCAGTTTTTGATTTTAAAAAGATGATTACACTGAGAAAAAAAGTAACTACTTGCTGAAAAGTTTGCAAGTTAAGTGGCACACTGGTTGGTTGATTGACATTATGGCAGTGTAGCAGCAAATTGGCCTTTTTCCTGAAACACACACCACTAAAATAAAATTGAAGACTTTATATAGATATTTTAGCACTAAACAATGATGAGCATTTGAAAACACATCACGTAAGAGCATTTGAAGACACAGCAGGTAAGAGCATTTGAAGACACATCAGGTAATTAGCAGACATAAATCATGAACTGTGGTTCCATGATGTTGAGGAATAATATGACGAAGTGGCACTTAGAATAAAATGACACAAGGAGCACAAGACTCTTGTTGAGAGGCGCTGGAAAGTCTAAGTTGCCCATATACATTTTTTAATAGGTGTATTCAAGCAGGCAGAAATTGCAGATTTGAGGCAATACAACACTACTTGCACACTTTAGAGACCAAATTGGGATTGGTGACATTTGAGAAAGTCACTAAGACTATAAAAGCATTTTAGATTCTTAGAAGAAAATAATATTCACCAAAATGATCACAATTGGAAGAATATTTCTTTATAATGCGCTGGAAAGTTCTAAGAATAATATTGCTTTGCATGTAAATTTGCAATATATTTTAATGCAACAAAAAATTTCTTCATTTATAAATTTTCTTCATTTATAAATTTTCTTCATTTATAAAATAATTTTCTTTAAGTGAGGCATATGGTAAAAATGATTTAGAAAATATTGGGTTATGAAATAATACTAGAATAACAAGGCACTATAATTTAAGCATAATAAAAACTTTCAAATAATCATAATAATTTTTCCAAATTTGAGGAAGCAGCAATTTCTGTAAATGCTGTGAAACTGAACTTTAAAATAAATGACAGTACACTTCCATAATCGGGTTTTGCAACAGAGGGTAGAAAAAGATAGAAAACTATTGCAAATAGGCACAGCTATAAACTTGTAATACTTTAGATCCATAAAAATGAGTAATATTGATGAGGAGAAACAAGTTCTACAAGATGAAGAGGACTGACGAGGAGCAATCACACGGATATATTTGCCTTATATGAATGGCGACCATCAACAGTCACTTCAACTCGCAAAAGAGTGCAGGTAAGTAATTATTGTACTATCATGAACCATCATATTTGCAGACAGCAGAGAAAATCAGCCAACAATGGATACAACACATTCTGAAAATTCTTCCACCAGGTAAGCAAAGTCAGATGATAATAATAACCAGTTTATTGAAGTTGTTAGTATATATTCAGATTGTAAAATGTAGCATGAGTAGACATTAACTATTTCAGGAACAGGAATATGCAGCAGTTAGGTAATGGCTATAACTTCTCAAAAAAGAAAAAAATAATACCAATCTCCTTTTTGTGATTATGGTATGAGAATTTCAATAAAAAGATGCAGATGCTGTGTAATATAAAATTTATATTAGGATGAAGCACAATTCTTTGAAATTCAAAAAAACAGAGTTCTCAAAATGTAGAACAGAAAATGCAAAATATTGTGTAATATTTTCAAAATATAAATACAGTTCTTGAATTTTAATTTCTGGAAAGAACACAGACTGCTTGCACATCATAATCATACTAAATATTTGTAGAAAAATGGCGAGAGTCAATGAACTTGTAGTGTTATTGCAATAAGTAATTTAATTTTTGTAGAAGCAACCAAGAACTCAAAAAATTTATGTATGACAAAACAACTACAAAATCACATGAAAACTTGAGCTTCTATGAGGCATTTCATACTCAGAATAAGTGCAGCAAAATTAGTAATATTATGAGAACATAAACTTCAATAATTTAATTCCAATAAAATTTGCTTCAATAAAAAAATTTTTAATATTCATAAAATATATCAATTTCATTTAAAAGTGCCAATAATTTAATAAAAATTAACCCAAAATAAGAATAAGAACAACCATAGTCTCTTTAAATTTTTGTTCTCAAAAACTTAGAACAAGAACAATTTTCACATTTTTCAAAAAATATTTGAAATCACATGAATTATATATATTTTTTACTTTATATATATAAAAAGCACCATATTTTCATTTGTTAAAAAGAATAAATTCATTTTCTAAAAATTTCATTCTTCATTAAAATTTGCATAAAATATTCAATAAATCTCATGGAAAAATACCAGAATAAAAATTAATTTCTGTTAAAATATCATTTTTCAATTATAAATAAATTATTAAATATATGCAAGCCAGTTGAGAACAAAAGTTCCGAAATTAACGATGTATTGCAAACATCAATCTTCTGTGGAATTTTTTTTTTTTTTTTTTTTTTTTAATTTCAGCAGCACAAGAATATTTATACAATAAAAAATTTACTAAATCTTCAAATTATATTCCATTTTTAATATGAATTAATTAATAGAGCATCAAATCTTCAAATATATTCTATTTTATAAGTTTCCAATTTTCAGAATAATTTTTAAGAACAAAATAAAATTTTTAACTTTTCTCTTCATAAAAGAATAAACAGTGCCAAATGTGACATAATATTTTATTTAAGTGCCGTTATAGTGTTATTATCTTAATGGATGGAGGAATAATAAGGATCGTATAGTGAACTTTTAAATATTTTAAATTATTGCAGTTGTGATTTAAATAGCAATTAACCCTGCACAATTTGTGCATCTGTTCTTTTGGTCAATAATTCTTTGAGAAGAGAATCAAAAATATAAAATAAAATGAATTGAACGGTCTTACTTGAGTGAAGAAATAGATGCAGACTATAAATGATGAATACTATAAGTTGGATCCATAAAATCTTTATTACATTTTCTTGAAGAAGTAGGAAGGATGAGATGAAAGCTGCACATCAAGTCTTTAAAAAGTACTGGCTCAAATTTCGTAAAATTCGAAGAATCTTTGAAATATTTCTGCTAGCCGAATCCAATAAGGGATGTAGAATTAATGCAGAATTAAATTACCAGTTGATTTAAAACTTTTAAAATATTAAACTTAAAAATTTACAACAGCATTTTTATAGAATAATTAAAAACTGAAAACGCGAAATTGATCTCCAAAGAATCAGCGCTACGGCGATCCTAGGATACGAGCGCTGGCACAGGCCAGCGGGCCTCCAGACCATACGACGTTTAGCATAAAATTACAGCATCATTTTTATTAAAATTCTGTTGGAAAAATGCGCAACATTATTATTTATACCCATAATAGGGGTGCACAAATGTTAAAGCAAGATTAATTTAAATTAATTTGATGATTAGGAATTACGTGAAAATTAAAAGAGCAAATCAGAAACAAATTAACATTTAATAATTAAAAGAACGATTCTAATTTGTATTTGAAAGACACGTCCCTTTCGATTGCAGCGCCAAAACAAAACAGCTCCCGAAAACATACCGAACAAGAGCGGCGGTGACGCATGCGCACAACACACGCAGGAGCGGCGAGCAGCCAAATGACGATGACGTCACAGCTCAGCACCGACTGAAACTAACTCAAAGCGCGAAGATGCCTCGCAGAGAAAACAACATCGCCGATTCAACGAACGCGAAGCACAATGAGGGGGGAGACGGCCTTGCCAAAAAAGCAAAGTACAAGGTGCGCGACTGCCGATAAAAAGCTTTTAAGGAATGGCAAATTAAACTGAAAGGCTATAAAAATACAGAAATACGTTGAGCTGAAATAAAAATAATTAAAAAAGATAAAACTGTGATATATCTTTATCACAATTTGGGGGGGGAGGGGGGGAGGCAAATCAGGGGACCAGTAGTAAGCTTTATTACAGACCTTTGAGCCGAATAATGAAGTCTGTTAATTTTTAAATTACCTTTTTAAATATTTTTTAATAATATTTTATTTTAGGTTTTATTCAAATACATTTTTTTAAATCAAAAATCAAAAATTGATCAAATTTTGAAAATGTAGGGAATGGGAAAATCGGTCAGGTATTTCTAAAACATTTTTATCAGGAATTTTCAGGAAGTTATGAAAGTTTTCCTTTTATCAATGTAGCAGTGTGCAGTATGTTTATCCACACTTTAGCTCTTTATTTCCTGTAATCCTTATTGTCAACGTTAACAATATACAGATTTCCATGAGATTTCTTATGGGTGGTCTAAATGGAAATTTCTTAGGCTGTTCTGAAATCCAAACAAATTTCTTTCTGACACATTTTTTAATTCAATTTTATTCGCAAACGCATGATATTGGCAAGAGTTTTATTTAGAAACTATGTAATCAAAACACGTTTTCCATCTTTTGATAAAGGTAGATGATATATCAGAAAAGACTGTCAAAGTCGGAGTTTTGAACCAAATTCCCGACACGGCAGCCCGAGAAGAGCGAAAAAAGTGTCATCACGTCATCACAATCGTTTATTACTCGATAGGTAATCTATTTATTAAAGAATGGAAAACTCATTTGGATTCCATATCACTTCCATAGTCAGGCCTGCAAATTTTATGTCTTTGCATTTAAAAGTGAGTCAGAAATTGTGTCAAAGGTTTCGTGTTGTCGAGCAGAGGTTATTTGAGAACAACCTTAAGTCTGTTCTCAAACTGGCTACTTTATGACATAATTTTTTATTCATTTCTGTTCTAAAAACGCATGAAATTGATTGGTGTTCTTATTCAAATACCAGGGCTGCCACTACCTAATGGCATCAAAAATAGTTGCTTTAGTAGCCTACAATGAAAAAAATAGTAGCGGAAATAGTAGCATTTGTACAAAAATAGTAGCCAAAATAGTTGCATGCTTACTTAAGAAAAGAGAGGCAAGAACTCTTATTTGCCATAACAATAATAACATCATGAAAATCCACATCTTTCCCTACAGTTTATGTTACCATCCAAATTTGCCACTTTTTGTATTTTTACTATAAAATCACACACACAAAAATAGAAAAAACAAGTGGGTAAGTGTGATCGAAGATTGCACAAAGGGTTTTGTTTAACATTCCTTTCAAAACACTTTATCATTTCTCTAATAAATCCAAATAAATAATTTCATTAAAAAAAAAAAAAAAGTCATGTTTTTTTTATAAAGTAAAAATTTACCAGTCTATTTTTCTCAATTTTTCTAATACTTGAACCGGCCTGATAGCGGGCGAAGCCCACTATTATACTTTGTCATAGTCATAATAATATTTGTCATATGGACTAAATGCAATATTTAAAAAAAAAATCAATTTCAAAAATGTTGTATGAGACCTTCAAAATGTTAAAATATGCTAATATTTCAAAAATCAGGTTTTTTTTCATGATTCAATACGTTCCTTAAACTCATATGATGCTATAATCACTTGTTGACGTCATATCTACTTGCTTTCTCTATTACTCATATTGATACTCTCTTTATATTATTATCAAACATATGAAAAAGTCCATTAAACTTCCAATAGGACGGACGTCAGATTAACCTGCTTTCTGTACTTACACATACTCATACTCCTTGTATTATTGAGAAATGTTTGAAATTTTCTGTTTTATTACCAATATGACGTCATATTAATCTTTTTTTCAATTGGTGAAACTTTTTATTTCATTTTCATTTTTCAAGTGGGAATCTTTCAATAGAAAATTTATTATTGTAGAAAGAATTTTATTGTGGATTTTTAATTGTTGGCAACTGCTATAATGAAAAATTTTTTAATTTAATAGGAAAAGGGGGTTAGATTTTTGGTTTTTTATCTCTATATATTAAAATATGATTTTTTCAAAATTTATTGATTTTCAGCGGGACAGTAGATATTCAGCTGTAAGCACACAAAATTTCAAGTCTGTAGGTTCTCCGGTTTCTGAGAACCGGCTCTGTGATGGACAGACTGAGAAGCGGGATGAATAGGGTTTTGTGAGATGAACGAAACCCTAAAAAAGAAACTTAAAATTATCAATTGAGATATAGGATCTGAATGCAGTTTCATTTTCCGAAACTAAATCAAATATATGCTTATCTTGTACTTGAGCATTATTGTGAGGTAACTGAAAACAATAAAACCTTTATTGCATGGTATAAGCCACAATTTTAATTCCATTTTGTAAACAAAAATGAACTGAAGCAAGAAATCTGCTAATAAAAAGTGGTTTTATCAAAAAAGGATGTACACATATTTTCTTTAGCAAAAGCATAACTAATCTATTCTTTAGAAGAAATTGAAGTAAAACAAAATAGCAAAATTGGCATAAATAAAGTACGATTTTATAGACACCAATGGGCCAAATAAATCTAAATTAGTAAGAAAGGCAATATTCTAAATGTTTTTCTCAACATTTTAAATCTGTAATTAAATTGAAAAATTGCGATAGAAAACAAGATTTTCTTATTTCTAAGTAGCATTTATTACAGCTCGTTTATTAATTCAAATTTTTGGTATGAAACATTTATACGAGGTTAGAAACAAATACGATTCACGCAGCACAGTGAACAAATCTACAGTTAATCGTTTGTGATTCATACGGCAATTAAAGGGTTAAATACCTTTAAAAACAATCAAAAATTGGACAATATTCTCTAAAGCATAAGGGTTGTGGGTGGAAGCCAAACCAAAAATCAGTAATTAGTTTTCCCACTGAAATTTGAATGAATCTTTGCACTATATTTAGATTGAAAAGGTAATTCTTTTTTTAATTTCAAATGGAAATTTTTAGATATTTTAAAAATTGAATAAATTTTTTTTTAAATGTATACAGAAATATTAGGTCGGGATTTTGAGTTAAAAAATTTGCAATTCTGAGACCGATGATTTTTTTTTTAAACAAAAATAGTAGCTGGGATTGGAAAATAGTCTCCTTTTTTCTGGTTTTCCTCCAAAATAGTCGCTTTTGAAGGTTTTTGGGCTGAAATAGTAGCCATAGTTGCCTGATGCTGAAAATAGTCGCTTTTAGTAGCATTTTAGTTGCAAATGGCAGCCCTGAAATACTTTATAATCGAAAGAGGTTTTCCATTTTTTGGTAAAAACAAAAGGTTTTTCAGAAAATACTGTGAAAGTCTACGTAGTGAACCGAATTTCTGACGCCGCAGCATGATAAAGGAGAAAAACTGGTCATCACATGACATGAATAGCTTATAACTCGGTAAGTAAATTATTTATCAAAAAAGGGAAAACTCGTTTTGCTTCCAAATCGCTTCAATAGTCAGGTCTGCCAATTTTATGCATTTGTGTTTAAAAATGAGCGAGAAAACATGTCAGAATGTTGGGGGTTGTTGATCAGATCATTTGAGAACCACCTTAAGGTGGTGTACCGAAACTTCTCATGTGCTTAATAAAATGCTTTTATTTTCCTTATCATAATTTTATAATTCAATGGTATAAAAAATGTTTTATTTCATTTAAATTTCGAACATCCCATTAAATGTTAAAGCTTTTATTACCATGAGATCAATGTATAAAGTGTCAGGTATATGAAGAAAAAGCAAAGAAATTTACTGAAACAACCCTAAAAATAACATTAAAATCTCTTTATTTTCAATATGCTATTCGTTAATCGACAAAAAATTTAAACAATTGCGAAAATATTTTAAACGGATACATTTTAAGGATTTTTATATCACTTTAAATACCAAACGGTCCAAAATTAGGCATGTACTTTCATGAAATTGTACATAAATAATAATAATAATAATAATAATAAAATATTTTAAATATAATATAGACCTAATTAACACATGCCAGTTCTTTTTGATAGTAGACAGATTATCCCTTAGACAGAATTTCGAAAAAAAAAAATTAATAGTTGGTTGTAATTGTTATAATAATTATAATAAAAAAAACCCTTAAGTACTGAATAACTGAAATACATAGTTGATTTTAATTTGTATCTAATCTTAAGTGTAATTTATAAAATATATTTTTTTATGATGTAATACAATCCAATTTAAATAAAGATTCTGATTTAATGATATAATATCTATTTTTTTATTTTTAAGAAAATATTTTGTGAACATAAATATGAAAAAAATTATAAAAATGTAATAATTTAATAAAGTTCACATTATTAAGATTCATGTTTTATAAATATTTCAGGGCTGCCACTGCCTAATGGCATCAAAAATAGTTGCTTTAGTAGCCTACTATGAAAAAAATAGTAGCCAAAATAGTAGCATTTGTACAAAAATAGTAGCCAAAATAGTTACATTCTAACTTAAGAAAAGAAGGGCAAGAATCCTTATTTGCCATAAAAATAACATAATGAAAATCCACATCTTTCTCTACAGTTACCTTACATGTTACCATCCAAATTTGCTACTTTTTGTATTTTAATTATAAAATCACACACACACAAAAATGGAAACAGAAAAGAAACTTCTTAAATTATTTAAATTATCATCTGGAATATAGGATCAGAATGCAATTTGGTTTCCCAAACTAAATTTAATATATGCTTAGCTTGTACTTGAGCATTACTGTGATGTAACTGAAAACGATAAAACTTTTATTGCATGTTATTAGCTACAATTTTAATTCCATTTTGTAAACAAAATAAAACTGAAGCAAGAAATCTGCCAATAAAAAGTGACTTTATCAAAAAAGGATGCATTTGATAAAGAAAATAGGTGTACATAACTAATCTATTCTTTAGAAGAAATTTGTGTAAAATAAAATAGCAAAATCAGCATAATTAAAGTCTGATTTTATAGACACCAATGGGCCAAATAAAGCTATCTAAATAAGTAAGAAAGGCAATATTTTAAATGTTTTCCTCAATATTTTAAATCTGTTATTAAATTGAAAAATTGCGATAGAAAACAAGATTTTCTTATTTCTAAGTAGGATTTATTTCAGCTCGTTTATTAATTAAAATTTTTGGTATGAAACATTTATAAAAGGTTAGAAACAAAAACGATTCACACTGCCTAGTGAACAAATCTACAGTTAATTGTTTGGGGTTCATATGGCAGTTAAAGGGTTAAATACCTTTAAAAACAATCAAAAATTGGACAAATATACTGTAAAGCATAAGGCTTATGGGTGGTAGCCAAACCAAAAGTCAGTAATTAGTTTTCCTACTGAAATTTGAATGATTGATATATTTAAACTATATTTAGAATGAAAAAGTAATTTTTTTTTTAAATTTCAATTGGAAGTTTACATATTTTAAAAATTGAATAAAAAACAAATTTATACGGAAATATTAGGTTGGAATATTGGGTTAAAAAATTTGTAATTCTGAAACTGGTGAATTATATTTTTTATTTTTTACAAAAATAGTAGCTGGAAGTGGAAAATAGTCCCCTTTTTCCTGGTTTTCTCCCAAAATAGTCGCTTTTGAAGGTTTTTGGGCTAAAATAGTAGCCATAGTTGCCTGATGCTGAAAATAGTCGCTTTTAGTAGCATTTTAGTTGCAAATGGCAGCCCTGATATTTGCAAATTTTACGAGTGTTAGTTAGATAATTTCAGTCATTTCAATATATAAAAAATTTTAAAAGCAATTTCTACACAGATTTAATAGTAATTCAAGTCACTGCTAGAGAAATGATTTTCTAAATCACCGAATTTAATCTTTATTCATACATTATTTAAATTTTAATGTGTTCATTCTTCTTTAGAAATAATTGCTATATTCCAACAACTCATCATCTATAGTTTATGAGCTCTTAAAATAAAAAAAAATATTATTTTTTTTAGTGTCACGGTTACTCCTGTATTGAAAGACATTTTGCAGACATTTGTTTTTCCTTGCGTAAACATGACATTAACCTTTTTTTTAAATAATATTTTGTTTTTCAGTTGAGAACAGCGAGTTCGTGTGTTTGTTATCAATAGTGTATCATTAGTGTAATTTTTTCATGGTTCACGATGAACAACTCTCTTGTGGTTGTTTACTTTGATGGAATGAGATATTGGGCTGTCTGCCTAATTTCATCTGAAGCTTTCTTAGAGTATATACATATTTATATATATACATTAATATACATTAGAGTACAACAGAGTATATACATTAGAGTATATAGACAGGGCTCGAAAATTCTGAAAATTTTAAGGTTCCCAGCTGGGAACCTATATGAAAAGTGTAGGTTCCCAGAAAAATTTATGTGTTCCCAGTTTTTTAATAAATTCAGAGCTTAATGAATGAAGATATTGTGTCATATAGACACATTTTTGAATAATAAGCAAAAATTTTAGTTAACGGTTTATCAATTGATGTTTTGACTGTTCTCTATCCAAAAGCACCTCCTCCCTCCCTTCATATTCTTATAGATGTGTATAAAAATTATAGATGTGTGTTTAAAAGGAAATGTTGCATTACATTTGCACACTAAGATTAAGCATTATATATTGCATTTACTAATTTATTCAAACGTATACAGAACAAATAATTAATATATATATACAATATTTAATTTTTAGGTTCCCGGCCGGGAACCTGAGTGGGAAAAATACGTTCCCAGAAATGATTTCTGGCTTCCCTGGGATACCGGGAACGCTATTTTTCGAGCCCTGATATAGATAATATACAATAGGGTTGGGTTGGGTTGATTATTGACGGCCAATTATCTACACTAGGGATATAGGCCCGGGGGGAGTGCCCTTCGTGGGGGTCTTTCTAAGGGAACCTAATCCATATTTACGCATGGATAAATCCATGGCTCGAAGAAAACCACGAAAACTCCGAACGATTAGGCCGACGGGCGCGATTGGGATCGAACCCAGCACCTCCCGTCTACCAGCTTCGAGAGCACAACCTCTCAGCCACTGGTGGGGCTATAATATACAATAGAGTATATACATTAATGTATCTCATCTATAAATTTTTCATTTTTTTGACGACCTTTCTTAAAACGTTACTTTTTTTTTTTTGAAAAAATAAATTTGAATAAAAATGGCCACCTAGCATACGGATAGGAATGCGGCCAGCCTGTAATTTTTAATGGCAGTGACATGACTTGCACATTTATTATATAGATTGGGGTTATAACTGATTTTTTATCAGATCCATCTCCGACAGACGTATCTTGAAAATTGGTTTAAAGTAGCAGCTCTGTTTTTTTTTTTTTTTTTTCTCCTATAAAATCTTTTGTCTGTGTATGAGAAAGTGAAATGCTGTTCGATTGCTTAGTACCACAATCAGAGATTGCTTTGCAATCGTAGAAGTTAAAACACTTTCCGATCTTTGCACCAGTCTTTAAATATATATATATATATATATATATATATATATATACACATACACACATATATATACATATACTATATATAATAAATGTTTCAGGCCAATTTCAGTTTTGCCAGACAAGTAGGGCTATCTGTTAAATCATGTATATTTGTGTTATTCGTAAGCATCCGCAAATCAGTATTGCTTAATTTATTTTATTTATTTATTTATTTATTTATTTATTTATTTTTTGGGGGGGGGGGGGTGAAGGTCCATTTTGTGCGAAGTAAAGGTTATTTCAGTAAAATTGGCTATATTTTCGTAAAAAATAGCATTTTGTAACGAAAGTTGAAGTTCAGTTTGTGAAATTTGAACCAAGCAAACAAAATTTATTAGCAAAAATTTTTTTAAAACCTTTTGCTGAAATTTTTCTCTTTGCTGAATTTGTTTGCAAATTACACACTTTAAAACGCTACAAGATAATAAATAAATAAATAAATAATAAATAGTTGCTTTTATGAAATAGAATTTTGTGAAAGGGCCGATTTTATTAATAGAAATTTTGTGAAGGGGCCTGTTGTATTATAAGAATTTCATAAAGGGCTCCATTTTATCAAATTGATTTTTATGAAGGGTCCCATTTTATTAAATTAATTTTTATTAAGGGGGCTGTTTTATTAACTAGAATTTTGTGAGAAATTTTCCGTAAGAAAATTAAAACTGCATCCATAAATAAATAAAAAAAAATAAAGCACAAATTTAACAAATATGTAACAGAATAATTTCAATTTTTACATTGCCAAATGATGAAAAAAAAAAATCTTCCAAGTATATTTTGTTTGAAAACTGCATTTCACTTTACTTATCGTTTATGGTTTTTAAAATAACTTTCAAGCATGTCTTATTTAAAAAACTATTTCTATGGTTTGCAGCCAGATTACGAAAGATTAATTATTTGCACTTAAAACAATATAAATATTTTACCATTTGTATACGGCTAATATTCTAGATCGAACTTAGATCGAATTTAGATAGAAACTTCATCAATGAACAAATAAATAATATAAATAAAACACAACTTTAACAAACATGCAATCGAATTACGCATGTAAACCGCTGAAATTATAAGAATGAAAAAAGCTGCAAAGAATGCAGCTGATACGAAAGTACAGCTTTTAATAAATTTCTGGACTTTATTTAAATACATTATTAATATTTTGATACAAAAAAGCCTTTTTTTAAAATAATGAAATTTTGATTAAAAAATTAAAAAAAAAATTTAATTAGACAAAAAAAAAAAAAAAAAAAAAATTAGACACAGTACACCACAATCTAGTAAAAAAAAAAAAAAAAAAATGAATGCAAAACATGGTTAAATCGCTATGCATAGTTTTTGATCCTATAAAACTTATGTAATTGAAACAATCTTGACAGATTTCAACATTAAATAGTGCTTAAAAAAATTCTTTGATTTAAAAACATACTGCTTCTACAAGTTTATCATACATTTCTCAGTAAAATTACTAATTTTCTTGTTTTAATATGCAATAGTTTTTGCAGGATACGTTATGAAAGTGAAAGGGTCACAATAAATTCAATTACGGCAGCAGTAGCGTTAGTTACTTTTTTTAAGAATAGAGAGATTCTTGCAACATTTTTTGCAGTGCAGCAACAAGAAAGAAAATACTGCATTAGAAAATAAAAAAAAAGATTTGTATAAAGATAAACTGTGGCAGGTGATTAAAAAATGTATGATCTATGAAATTTGTAAAGTAGTCAGTAACTTTACCAGAGTTCGAAAATATATGTATATCAAGTTTTGTGCAAATCATTCAAAAATTGTAGATTTGTATAAGGAAAATACACAACACATACTGATTTTTATACATATACACAGTGTTCCATCTAATTTGTAAAACCCTTATTTTGCCAGTGCGAACCCTTTGAACTCTTTTGATCTGAACTGAAACAAAATAATATGTTGTGGACATGTAGATTCTTATATGTGTTGAATCGTTCCCTGGAGCTAATATGCTAAATGTTTTTTTGTTTTTTTTTGTTATTAAATGTTAGTTTGTGCTGTTACAGAGATTGATTATTTCTAGATTAATACACTGAAGCCTAATACAGATGCTAGACTAGATTTGTCCAAAAAGTTTAGATTAAGTTTATTCGAATGCTAGAATAATAAAATATTCCTCACTAGATAGATTATGTAATTTAAAAACTAATGACCAGCTAGTGATTTTCAACATTAAGTCTATGGCCCTTATGTTCTATAATTATTCTTCAAGAACATTATTTTTGTCAATTTTTTTAATGTGAATAATGACAGCCACGGCATCTATCACTGTGCTGAATTAGATGGTTATTGGCTGAACAGTTTAGGAGTATAGTGACGAAGGTACCATTGGAGTAGACACATAAGAGCTTCGCTTGCTCAGCTCAACAACTGAAAAACAAAGCTATATTCTGAACATGTACAACATGTGTAGACTTCCACCAGTATTTAAGAAAAGTAATTTTTGCCTTATTTATCTGCCAGTAAATAAGACAAAAATTACTATTCTAAATTACTGGAAGAAATTTGGAAAAACTGCATGTTTCAAAATGCGGCCCAGCTCACAAATAATAATATATCAATGTAAGCTCTCTTTGTTTCACCTGTCAACTCTATCCAGCCTCTTTCCAGCATGTTTTTACATTGTGCATTTTTGTTTTCAGTGCAAAGGACAATGTTTGAGAAGCTTTTTTTTTTTTCATGATCAGGATTTATATTTTGTAAAAATAATATAACAAAAACATTTTTCTTGAAGAAAAATGGTTTCTTCATCACCAAAATAATATGCATTGCCAAAAAATTATCAAACAGTTTATAAAATCTATGCCAAATTGATTGAAAGCAGTATTTTAATATATAATATATATATTGTTAACTAAACCTGAAATACATTAATAGTATACAGTCAAACCTCGTTATATGGTCATCCCGCATGTATGGTCACTTTTGAAAAGTCCCGGCTGACTTAATAGGAATTCTGTGTATTTTGTTTTCGCATATATGGTCATTTCAGAATACCTGTACCCGCTTATACGGTCACTTTACTTGTGAAAATATCTTTCTTCCAGGAAGCGATTAGCCATACTTCCGATCAATGAAAAAGTTTGCTTTCATTTCCACTTTAGTATAGCTTAGTGGATGCTGTCAATATGATTTATTGAGGAAGAAAGCATTCAAAAGGGACAGGGACTCCCTTACAAAAGGACTTTTCTCCTTTTTATCCTCCACACACTTCACTTTGTTACTGAAAGAATTTCAGATGCCATTCTTATTTCTTAGAAAACGGGATTGCAACCAACTTTGTTCACTAATCTTTATGGAAAAGAATACGTGCAAAAAAAGTGTCGTCTTCACGCCAGTAAAATTCGAAAATTGTTTCACCTATTTTTGGTCACTGCTTTTTTGTTCAGGATTCACTTTCAACTTATGCTTGCAAGTAAACATGGCTGCAAAGCGAAAAAATTTGTCAATTAAAGAAAAAAAAGAACTGATAAAATCTTTTCAAACATCAAATTTATGTAAAGCGGTTTTTACGAAAACGTGTGGAATTCCAAGGACAACTGTAAACAATATTTTATCAAAATCATGTACTGTAGATTTCAAAAATGGAAAGAGAAAACGGGAACGTGCTTTTCCATTCGACAAGGTTGAGCAAGCTCTTGTGATTTGGATAAAAAATGCCAGATCTCAAAATATGCCAATATATTCCTTCATCTTAAAAAAAGCTTTACGAATTGCAGCTGAATTAGGAGAATCGGACTTCAATGCTAGCAATGGATGGCTTCAAAGATTTATGTTCCGGCAAGATTTATCTTTCAAGAAAGTATGTGGTGAAGCTGCTGATGTGAATGACAGTGAATTAAACGAATGCAGAGAATCTGCTTTGAGTGATGTCCTCAAGCGATATAATCCTTCTGATATTTACAATGCTGATGAATGTGGACCATTCTATCATGCTCTACCAGATAAAACTCTTTCTTTTAAGAGTGATAAATGTATAGGCGGCAATAGAAGCAAAGATAGATTAACCATTTTAGTAACAGTAAATATGGATGGCTCAGAAAAACTAACTCCATTGGTTATAGGAAAATTTCTGAGACCGTCTTTGCCCGTATTCTACGATGCGAACCAGAAATCTTGAATGACAACAAGCATCTGGGAGAAAACAATCCGACGTTTGGATAGATATTTCTCAAAGAAAAAAAAAAAAAATCGTTTTTGTTATCGACAACTGCACTGCCCATTGCGTCATTTCTTAATTAGATTCTATTGAACTTGTTTTTTACATCCAAACAGCACTAGTGTTTCCCAACCCCTAGATCAGGGGATTATTCAAAATTTTAAGGTAAACTACCGGAAGTGACTCCTGGCATGATTTCTGCAATTGATCAGAATGAGAAGTTTCCTGTATCCGTGTTGGATGCACTGTTTTATATAGACAAAGCTTGGAATAGGGTACCAAAGAAAACCATTTCAAATTGTTTTAGACATGCTGGTTTTTGCCCCTCTGAAAATGATGAATTATCTGACGACGAAGATGAGGATGTGCCTCTATCTTAGCTTGTAAACGTCTTCAAAATTATGGATGCACCATACCTGATGAAATGGATTACGTAACTATTGATAATGATTTAGCTACATCTTCTGAAGTGTCTATTACTGGAATTGTCTCCGAAGTGTTAAATTCAAATGCTTCCGGAAACAACAATGAAGAGAGTGATGATGAATTGGAAATACAGCCTGTAACTCAGGCAGAAGCTCTCAAGGCACTGTACGTTGTTAGGTGTTTTTTTGCACACTCAGAAGCTTCAGAAGAACATTTTAAAACTGTTAATAATCTTGAAAAGGTAGTGCTAACAGCAGCGAAACCGAAGCAAAGACAATCCTGCATAAATAAGTATTTCAAACACCGTACTGTACATTCCTAACTATTCTGTAAGTAATGCATCAATTTCTATTATAGTATATGTATTATTTCATTTAGTTTCATACATAAATTAAAACAAAATAATTAATTAATATTATGTACACTTCTGTTTTTAAAAAGTTCATGTTTTTAGCTTTGTTTATATTGACAAACATGTTTAAGATTAAAAATAGCCCTCAATTTTCTTTTATCGTATATATGGTCACTTTTCAACAGTCCCCATGGGTGACCATATAACGAGGTCTGACTGCATTCTCACATTCATGGCGCATTATGTGTGTAAATGTCTTTTATATGAAAGCTATACATTAAACTTACTTCAATTTTAATAACATATTTTAAATAAAAAAGCTTTAACATTTACTTTTCTTTTTTCAGTAAATTATACAAAAACAAATAATACATAATGGATAATAGGTACAATAAATTATTATTAGTAAACAACATAAATAGTACAAGGATACTTTTGACATTTACAGAAAATATACAACAAATAAAAGAACAATTACAAAAAAAAAAAAAAAAAAGATAGACTAAGTAGTAGAAACTAAACACATATTTTCAATTTTACTGAAGTTTCCACTGTGTAAAATTACATATTAAAACATTTACATTTATTAACAAAAAGAGTATCTGAAGAAAAACATAAACAACTGAATTCATTTCAAAGTAAAATGAAATTTCATAAAATAGTTAAATATATTTTTAGTCTATAATTCACAATACAAGATATACCTGAAGAGGAACATGATTTTTATCCCAATGATCCATAACTACTTCTTCAGAAGAAAACAAAGTACTGCAAAAAGGACAAACCCAATGACCATCCAAGAAATCTAATTGTAGACTTGGCCACCATAATACATCTCTCTCATGATGAAATGGACAACTAAATGGCAGGGAGAGCTTGTAACGGAGAAGAATTGGTATCACTTTCTAGAAAAAATTAAAAAATGACATTATACCATATTTTATACATTTGTAATATAAGGTAAATGGTATTTTTATATTATCCCGTCGATCACTTTTCATAACAAAAAACTATCGCCAAACTGCAATATTAAACGCCAAAAATGCAGTCTTTACTTGATGTCAGAAGCATTATACGTGTTTGTTATGTCATCAAGTGGTTTTTAATTTGACATTTGCGTGCATTTTTCATTATGTTTTACTGATTTATTGGTTATTTCATTAATTAAAATAACAATTGTGTCCTTAAATTCTTATATTTTATTTATTTAGATAGTCCAATGGCAATGTTCTCCTGTTTATTTGGTGTTACAGTTTGGCGATAGTTTTTTGTTATGAAAAGTGGTCAACGGGATAATAGAGAAGTACCAGGTAAACTTTCATTTCTGAAAGTTTACCTGGTACTTCTCTATTATCCCATTACAACTTTATGAAAAAAATGTCATAAACAATTAGGGATGTACTGAATATCCGGCTCCTACCGTATATCCTGCTTATCCAGCACTTAAACTGGATATTCAGTCCAGATGAATACTTCAATATCCAATTGCTGAATAGTAACTCATTTTTTAAATAATATTTTTAACATTATCAGAAAAGTTAGTGCAAAATTAATTTGCTTCTTACCAACATTGTCCCTTTAAAACAATGTTAATAAAAAGAAATACTCATATATTTTCACAAAAATGAAGTTAATAGAATTTATATATAAATGAAAATATAATATTTAAAGTATGGCAACTAATTATTTATAATTAAATTTTATTAAAGGCAAGTATGATGTAGAATCATTAGGCACTCAGAATTTTCAGACTGCAATCTGTTATGTTTCTGATTGCGATTTAAATTTTTAAATGCCAAATATGTGTTTAAACATCTTTTAAATTTTATCTAAACACATTTTGTACCTATGTTCACAGCAGCACACTTTTGTACGACATCCTTGCTATTTTAAATTTTACATAATTATATGAGTTTGTAAACATTTAAATTGGCATCTTTTAATTGAAAAATATATTTTTTTTAATTTTCTGGTGAGTGATTTTTAATTTTTTCAGTAGGTAGTTTTGGAATTTTCCATGTTTTTTTTTTTTTTTCTGTTTAATAAAGTTATATTTTGTCTGTACAAATTCCATTCTGTGCTATGGTAATATAATAAATTTGCTTTTTTTTTGTAATGTGGCCTGCGGCTTTCTATAGAATGGTTAATTTCGCACTCGGTGATAAACTATTTTTTACATGCCTGATTTATACCTCAGGCATTCGATGTCGACCTTCATTAATTATTAAGATTCTCATTTTTTCTTTTTCCTAATAACGTAGGAAATAGATGGCACCATATGTTATTAGGAAAAGGAAAAATGGGGGTTTTCAACAGATTGACTGATAAGGAAGAAACAAAACATCAGTGACTGAGGATGCCTCAAGAACAAAAGGTGAAAATATCATATATTCTAATACGAGCAAATCTTGTGGGTGGTTATATATATATATATATATATATATGCAAAAATTATCTTAAAAACGGCTCTAACGATTTTGACGAAATTTCGTATCCTACCGTTTTGGGGCACCAGAAAACCATTGGGCTAGGTCACATGCTCCAGAAAATTCGATTAGTGGGTCATTTTGGGTCATGATCTAGCTAATTCTTTCTAAAAAACGGTTCAAACGATTTTGACGAAATTTTGTATCCGACCACTTTCGGGCATGAGAAGTCAATTGGGCTGGGTCACATGTTCGAGAACTTTCGATTAGTGGGTCATTTTTGGGTTGACGCGGGTCAAATTAATTTTATCTAAAAAACGGCTCTAACGATTTTGATTAAATTTTGTGTCCTACGAGTTTCGAGCACGATAAAAGAATTGGGCTAGGTCGCATGTCCGAGAAAATTCGATTAGTGGGTCATTTCTGGGTCATTGTGGGTCAAGATCTAAAAAGCGGCTCAATTTACACTAAATTTTGCATCCAATGGTTTTCGGGCACGACAAGACTGTTGGACTAGGTCACATGTTCGAGAAAATTCAATTAGTGGGTCATTTTGGGTCATGGTCAAGCTAATTGTATCTAAAAAACGGTTCAAACGATTTTGACGAAATTTTGTATCCGACCATTTTCGGGCATGAGAAGTCAATTGGGCTGGGTCACATGTTCGAGAACTTTCGATTAGTGGGTCATTTTTGGGTCAACGCGGGTCAAATTAATTTTATCTAAAAAACGGCTCTAACGATTTTGATTAAATTTTGTGTCCTACGAGTTTCGAGCACGATAAAAGCATTGGGCTAGGTCGCATGTCCGAGAAAATTCGATTAGTGGGTCATTTCTGGGTCAAGATCTAAAAAGCGGCTCAATTTACACTAAATTTTGCATCCAATGGTTTCTGGGCACGAGAAGACTGTTGGGCTAGGTCACATGTTCGAGAAAATTCAATTAGTGGGTCATTTTGGGTCATGGTCTAGCTAATTGTATCTAAAAAACGGTCCAAACGATTTTGACGAAATTTTGTATCCGACTATTTTTGGGCACGAGAAGACTATTGGGCTGGGTCACATGTTCGAGAACTTTCGATTAGGGGGTCATTTTTGGGTCAAATTAATTTTATCTAAAAAACAGCTCTAACGATTTTGATTAAATTTTGTATTTTACGAGTTTCGGGCACGCGAAAATCATTGGGCTAGGTCACATGTTCGAGAAAATTCGATTAGTGGGTCATTTCTGGGTCATTGTGGGTCAATATCTAAAAAGCGGCTCAATTTACACTAAATTTTGCATCCTATGGTTTTCCGGCACGAGAAGACTGTTGGGCTAAGTCACATGTTCGAGAAAATTCAATTAGTGGGTCATTTTGGTCATGGGTCATGATATTTGAACTCAAATTTAATTTTGACCGAGCATAGCTCGGTCTTCCCTGCTCGTTTTTACAAGTTTTAACATATTGACTACTTTTGTGTAATTAAAAAAAAAATTTTGAAGCTTTTGGAGATGTATACTGTTCTTTGATGTGTTTTAAAATAAATTAAATTACTGTTTAAATGGGCAGTGCAAGTAATTATTATATTATGTAGAAATATAATGTAGAAAAGGCTTTCTTTAGCAACTATTTCAATAAAGATGTTTTATTGGTGCTAATAAGAAAAAAAAATCAATTATTTTAGAGCATATTTAAAAAGAATTAATTTTTTTGTATTTATAAAATTTAATACATTATATTAATTTATTAAAAGGTCGATATTTTTATCAATATTATTTTCTAACAACTTATATATCTATAATTTTTTTTTATTATTATTTAACATATTTTTAATGCAATTTCTGTAACGTTAATATCAGAAAATGTGACAATACTGCTGCCCATGGGAACTAGATTATTAATTTCAAACACTTTTTAATTTGTAAGACATTTTCATACTGATTTGTTGCTCATCATCTATTCTTCCAACTACATACCACCACTGAAATGATTGTACATTTTTCATAACACTATCATGTAACCTGAAGCTGAAGACCATATTCTTGCAATCTGCTATAATATAAAATCAAGCACTTCAGAAAACTGGAAAATGTACAAGTGCACTTCTGCATGCATGTTGGACACCTCTAATCTAAAGCAAAATTTTACAAAGAATTTCTAACAAGAAACATATTAAAACAAGTGGGTAAGTGTGATCGAAGATCGCTCAAAGGGTTTCGTTTAATATTCCTTTCAAAACACTTTATCCTTTCTTTAATAAATCCAAATAAATTTCATTTAGCAACCAAAAAAAAAGTCATGTTTTTTTATAAAGTAAAAATTTAACAGTCTATTTTTCTCGTTTTTTCGAATATCTAAACCAGCCCGATAGCGGGCAAAGCCCGCTATTATATTCTGTCATAATAATATCTGTCATGTGGACTAAATGCGATATTTTAAAAAAAAATTATTTCAAAATTAAACATGTTGTACACTTTCAAAATGTTAAAATATGCGAATATTTCAATAATCGGGTTTTTATCATGATTCAATACGTTCCTCGAACTCATATATTTACTATTCTCTATTACTCATATTGATACTCGCTTTGTATTATTTTGAAACATTTGAAAAATCCGTTAAACTTCTGATATGACGTCAGATTTTCTTTTTAATTCTCTAATGACGTGATATTAATCTGCTTTGTGTACATACACATACTCATACTCCTTGTATTATTGAGAAATCTTTCCGTTTTATTACCACTATGACGTCAATCAATTTTATTTCATATTAATCTTTTTTTCAATTGGTGAAACTTCTTATTTCATTTTCATTTTTCACATGGAAATTGTCTGATAGAAAATTAATTACTGTAGAAAGAATTTCATCGTGGATTTTTAATTTTTGACATCTGCTATTACGAAAAATGCTTAAATTTAATAGGAAAAGGCTGTTAGAATTTTGGTTTTTTATCTTTATTTATTAAAATAATACGAATTTTTCAAATTTTAATATTTTGAGCTCTTTATAGCTGGTATTCAGCTATATACACAAAGTTTCAAGTCTGTAAGTTACATAGTTTTTGAAAATGGCTCTGTGACAGACAGACAATGGAGCGGGAGTAATAGGGTTTCGTGAGATGAACGAAACCCTAAAAACATAAGTTTCAAATTTCAGAAAAAAAAAAAAAATCTTTTATGAGTGGTCCCAAATTACATTCTGAAAATTAAATAAATTAAGGACAAGAAAAGAGAAATACCAAAGAAAAAATATTGGACAGCACATAAGTAATAAACATATAAATTTCATAAACATAAAAATTGAAAAAGATATCTAAATTGGGTTAAATCCTAGAACAAACAAGACGGTGGCGTTGAATTTAGCGAGGCGATAAATGAGTTTTTCTTGCTACTGGTTTGTTTCTTACATTTCTTCCACGCCTACTGTGGTTTGTTCTGGGAATTGAGTTGGTTTTCAAGTGAATTAGATTGGATTGGTTGGTTTATTGTGGTTTGTTATGGAAATTGGATTGGGTTTTGAGGGAAATAGATTAGATTGGTTGGTTTATTGTGTGTCGTATAGTCAGATTTGTTAAAATACGTTTGTGGAATGGGTTTTGGGAAGTGTAGTTTAATGGTTTGACTTTTTGTCGTATGTCAGTGCTGTAGTTGGGTGGGAATGCGGGGGAACGTTGTTCCCAGAAATATTTGGTTTTTTACTGTAAAAAAAATAACGCGTACAAGCACAAGCTTTTTTTTTTCTCCAGACTGTGAAAACAATACCCATTTCAATGTCTGAATGCGAAAGAGCATTCATCTTTATGAATAACGTCATGACCAATGTGAAAAATTCACTCCTAATCTACTCTATGAAAAGGTGAGTTCCTTCAAATATTCTTTTCCAACTACAGAACTGTCGTATGTAATAGAAGGAGAATTCCTGTGAAATATTTTTTAAAAGCGAAATATGAGAAATAAAGGCAAGGGAATTTTTGTTGATGTTATTTGATAAGATGTATTTTATGGAATGTAGCGATTGCTGTAAACCGATTTTTGTGTGCACATACATAAATTACTAATCGCTGCTTGAATGAATTTTATGCATTCTAGAGATTGCTGAACAGCGAGTTTCATGCATACAGGGGTGTTCTTTTGGTTATTGTATGCAAAGTGTACATATATAAGTTACTGACCGCTGCTTGAATAAATTTCCGGCTTTCTACAGATTGCTGCACAGCAAGTTTCATGCATTCTAATGATTGCTGCACAGCAAGTTTCATGCATCCAGGGATTTTTTTTTCCATTAATGTATGCAAAGCACACATGTATAAGTTACTGACTGCTGCTTGAATGAGTTTCGTGCATTCGAACAATCAGGGATCTCGATATTTTTCCCAATCATAACCTGTGTGCTTTATGGCAGAGAACTCACTACTTACACAGTTCCTATGAGAATTTCTTTCATGAAGTAAACACTAATTTTATTTCATTTTGTGACAATTTACAAAGTTTAAGCAAGGAGGAAAAAAAAGCTAAAATTGGTAAAAATAGAAAAATCCAGAAGAAAAAATTGTTAAAAGTTTGTAAAAATAGAAATATCCGAAGGAAATATTGCTAAAAATTTGTAAAAATCGAAAAATCAAGAAGAAAAACTTGTTAAAACTTTGTGAATAGTCGCAAAACAAAATAAAATCAATGTTTACTTTGTGAAAAAGCTTGCCGTAGGAAGTGTGTAAGTAGCTCCTTGTTTGCCGAAAGCGCACGTTCTGATTGGGTAGAATTTGGAGGTTGCCGATTTTTCGGTTGGCGCATGTAAAAAAATATCTCCAAATCGGGTGTCTCGCTTGTTCTAGGATTTTGCCCTAAATTGTTATTAAATGAACATTTTTTTTTTAATTTCAAATATTCAATTCTAATTTTATTAAATTAACTTTTTGGAGAAATAAAAGATCATAAAAAGGACAGAGATCAATAAATTTATATGTTTTAAAAGATTTACCTTGTGGATTATCATTCGCACTAAACGGGACTTTGTTCTTGAGCAATTAAATATGTTGTCAGATGGTAAATTTCTTCCAAGGTGGTACAAAAAAAGCAATATAAAAATCTGTAAAAATAAGCATCAACTGTGAATTTCATGACATAGATTTTGATACAATCATATTAAATACTGAAAATTAAAATAATAAATCATAATTAATTTTGATAACACATGAAGATTATAATTATACAAGATTTGATTAAAGAGCTTAAAAAAAATCTGAAGAGACTTTTTAGTCATTCTATTTCAATTATACGTATATAAGTAGTGCTGCAGCGAAATTCTGTAGGCCCCAGTAATGATTTGATTGTGGGCTCTTAAATATGATATAAAAGTAAATAAACTTTTGAATAATAATTATTTTTAAAAGAAAATATTCTTTAATTTAAAATATAAATATCCCCATACTAACAAAATATAGAAAAAAAATTCATCTGCAGTAAAAATTTTCATTGTCATATACCCACTCTTAACTGCTATGGAGCCCTTTAAAACTGGGTGTCTCTGGCATTTCGCCATTTTAATCACATGCTTATGTTATCGTCATATAGCTCTTTTGAATATGTTTTAAAACATTTGTTTTTTAATTGTATGATGTATTGTTTTTTCTTTAATTGTCTGTATTTAGTTTTACAGAACAATTTTGAAATTCGCTGTTTCCAAAAGGAAGCAAAAAGATGAGGGGTTGTATCAAATATAGAATGAGAGACACTTCATTCTTATTATGTCAACTTTGATAAGCTAGTACATTTGGATACAACCCCTCATCTTTTTGCTTCCTTTTGGGAACAGCGGAATTCGAGCTTATTCTATCGACGATTACCATCAGAATTTTCAAGCTATGTTTTTGAGACTTTCATAAAAGTTGGTCTATACATTTAGCTAATATATTATGCACAGTATATTTTGATTGAATTCGTGCATGCGCAGTGAAACAATATTTAGTTAACCTGCTCATTTTTCATACAATTATTATTTTTTTTAAATTCTGATTGCAGGGTATTGTGTATAATGTTGTTTGTCATATTTTCTGAAAAAAAACTTGTTTTTATATTAAAATCTCTGCAAATTATAAGCAAAAAACTTGGTAAAATTTGGGACTGTTTTTATAAAAACCTGAATTTCTCTTCGAGTATACATGCTATCTTCATACAAATGAACCCAAATTATTACAATAATCCACTTAATCATAATCTACAGTTTGAATGCTTTTGCAATATTAGTTTTTACAGGCTTATCCAAAATATATTCGTTTTTCTTCAATTTGTTGACGGCCCCTTATGGGGTTTCGGGAAAAAATATTCGCGGAAATATATGACGTCTATCATGTTGTTTACACTCCTGAAGTTTCAGGATAATTCCTTATGTATCTTTCCAGATATTTAACAAAACGTCTAAAATCGCAAGTGACCGGTCATCATTGGAAATATAGTGTATGTGTATGCTGCACAAGCTTGGCAAAATTGACTGCAACTTGTCTTAATCATAATTTTGGGGGCCATTATAACAAAGAAGTACCAAAATTATATCAGTATGTGATAATATAGAAGTAGCTTTTAATTATATCCAGGCCCGGACTGGCCAGGTCGGCTGGTCGGCGATTGCCGAGGGCCCCCCAAAACTGGATATATGAGTACAACTTTATAATTAGTTACATTAGACAAATTTCACTATTTCCCACTAATTTTACGATCACACTTTTTTTTTCCCACAAATCTTTTTTCCCAATCAATGTTAAGCAGTGCCCAGTTGTTTTTCGTTTATGGTAGCCTACGTAGTGACGCTATGTCGTGTCGCTGGCCAGCGGAAGAAGACTGCTGGCCTCTGTGTAGTGCTCATAGGCTAGGATTCAAGGCGTATTGCGATGCTCATTTGCTCAGTCTCGTAGTATGGTACTCAAGGCCTGTTTACCGAATAGGCACGTGAAGCCCGAGCTTACCCACTGAAATACAAAGGGGCCCCCAAATTTAGTTTTCAAAACTAATTTTCAGGGGGGGGGGAATTTCATTCAAAGTAAAAAATTTATATTTTCCCCCTTAATTATAGCTACTAAATTTTCCCCCAGACTATTACTGACACATTTATACTCTATTTTTTTCTGTTGATATAATAAATGGTATAAAATCAGTGATTAAATGCAACTTATTTTCATTTTTCTTATGTTTTACATTTTAATATTCCAAACGTGCTAAAAATAACAGAAAATTTAATCTGTATAATTACATTTTGTTTATATTCATAAAGAGTGGAGAAATGATATAAAATATGGAGAATAGGTTATTTAAATAAAGGGGAAAGTAATTAGCATACAGGTGATACCAAATTTCTGTTTATAAAATAGAAGCAAAATTGTATTGCAGCTAAGCATAAATTTACGTCAAATATTTGTTGTCCCTGCACTGTTCTTAGCACTGACAAATCCTGCAATTTGTAAAGCATAAAATATATTTTGAAGTTCAAATATTCACACCTGTTCCATGTTTGTAAATTCATTTACAAAATTAATTTGTTATGTATATAATAAAAAAAATTTATATGTATATTGGTAGTTAGTTTTAGTTTAATATTAAAAGTGTTGTTTACTCGAAATTTTGATGCTAAAAATTCAAATTGTTGAAGCATAATTGGCAGAGTAAAAGGAGCCCCCCCCCCCTGTGTGATGTCGGGCTTCCCCTACTTCTAAGTCTTAAGCGGGCCATGATGATTGTAGTTAGAGCAGTGTCACAGTTATGTCAACATGAAATGTGTGTACCATAGTGGCGCTACGAAAAGGGAAAAAAAAGAAGAGAAAGTCTTTAAACGTTGAAAAAAGTTCGAAAAGTTAAAATACTTGGTTAACTAGTGCCACTTCTCAGTCGCAAAGTCAGGCTTTGAGGGACAATAGTGATACATTAAACACAGGTAAGGTAAATCGAATTAGTTTATTAGCTCATAAATACTTTCCACATACGCAGTATTTTGAGTCACCAATTCCGTGTTTGTGTTTCTTGCCTATTATAAGTCCAGTCATTTGGTAGAAAATAAAAGAAAGTTTTGGTGGAGTATTGATATTTGGTACTTTTATATTTTTGGGGGTCACTGAACACGAATCTGAGGTTTTCCAACAAACTTTTTTCCGGGAAATACATTTTTTTTTTGTTACAAAAATATTAAAAAAACCGGACTTTTTTCTGTTTATCAAAATAACTCTAAAACTATGCATTTTACGTGAAAGTCGACAGTATATGAATCAAAGAAGATAAAATTTCATACATTTTATAAATTGAATTTTTTTTCTCTGATCAATAGTTTAGCCTTGAGGATGCCACAGAAATGGGTGTTAAAAGCAAAACACTGAAACAACGGGAACTACTGCACTGTACATCAATGTAACATAGAAACTAACCATTTTAAGCTATAAAGAATCCATTTTTACTTTTACATGACGTTGCGTGAGAACCAGTGTTTGGCAGCTGAGAGTTCTCGTGTGAAAACTTCTAAAAGAACATTTCCAGCATATTTTCTCACATCGGCGTTGCTTTGAAATAGTGGCAATCCTGAACTTCTTTTGTGAACAGAGGAAAACTTTAGAATTTTAATTGATAGCATTGTCCAACAAGGATGACAGGACTTATTTTGCTGGTGGCCTGTCTTGGTGAGAAAAAGATCTCCATGAGAAACCACAAAGTGCAACTACTTATTTTCCCCTTTTAGAAAGAAACCAATACAGCATTGGTTTACAGGTGATGTTATGGTCCCACGGTACAAGTGGTCCTGATAAGCCCCTTCTCGGACAAACTCCCCTCTCATTGTGAAAACCATGAGCGAAAGTATTTTAATTAAGAGTTCAGATTGAGATAAACGCTGATAGGTGCCAAGCCTCTATTCGAGAATAAAGGTTACGCCAAGTACTCGGGTGACTGCGAGATGAACGCGGAGAGGTGCTGAACTTCTGTTCGAGAATACAAAGTACGCCGAGTACCCGGGCGAATGCTAGAAAGCCCGCCCGCAACAAGCTTTGTGCGGACAAGGAACGAGAAACCTTTTAAGATGCAACACATGATCTGGATAAAAATCCTACTAGAGTGAGAGATAATTCTGAACTTTTCACGAATCGAGAAGAGTGCTAAAACTCTTAATATAAAACAAATCTTACTGTTAATTATAGTGGACTGAACAGGCACTGAAATCCAATGAACGATAATTTAAAACGAAAGATCGTCATATCAACGGACTCTTATAATTTATTCTTATTTTTAATCTTATTCTTATTTTTCATCTACTAAGAAAATCTTTCTTTATTCAATAAAGTGATCTTTCGGATGTAAGAAATATTTTCGAAGTTTAATCCTTTCGCTACCAAGTCATCACTTCACGGATTATCTTTGAAAGGGCGTTATAACGCAAATGTTGACCATTAATGATACTAAAAATTATATGATTGATTATATTTTATGCATCTGAGGTTCATTGTTTTCTTCATAACTAAAAAATAAATAAAAATGAGCATACCTGGGATCGGATCAAAAACTCCATTTTCTTTTACAAAAATATGGCACTTTTTAGTTTGCCTTTTAAATAACACAAAAATAAAATAACTAAAACACACGTTCGCTAATAAAAGCTGACACGGACTTCAGTTCCTAAAAGTTTTATTTTTTGCCTAAACGGATCAACTTCCATACGTCTAGGGAATCAGGCATTAAAGACGTGAACAATGTTGTTGGTGGTGAATTTGGAACTGTCAAATTTAAACGGAGCGACAGGGTAAAACCTCTTGTTGTAATGAACAGTGTGATACTGCGATACGAGTAGACGACGAATTGGTTTCTATTAACCCCACATCTTTGTTCCAACGAATTTCGGTTACAAAGCACTCGGATGCATCGGATGAAAATATTGAGGAGTTTTTGACGTACGATCCAGGACCTTATTCCGTGTCCCTATTCGACAATGACTTAAGAAAATGAACCAAATCTCTACAAGGCATTCAAACCCCTAACAACCAAGCGGTTCAGCGGCAGGGTTCAATTCGTCATTGATGGTTGTTTTTAATTGCATAGGGCTGTTTGGTCTAAAAATCCTTCTTTTTCTTTAATGTTCGACGAATATGTTGAGTACGTGCAGTAGTCAAAATATCAACCACAGGCAGTAGCTGTCTTTGATGGCTACCCTGATGACGTACAAAGTGGAAAAAAAAATGATGGGCGTATGAGACGATTAACCCCTTAAGCACCACGACGTACCTGTGTATGTCATGAAAACCTCTATCTGTAATTTCAAGACGTATGTGCGTACGTTCAGGTTGCCAATTTGACTTTTTTTAAATTCAAAATTTTGAATTCATATCAGAAAGTTATAGTAGCAATTTGTATTTTATATAATGACAGACTTTTTGTGATTACATAAATTAAGATTATTCTTTTAGAATTTCCGGTATTAATTTTGTATTTTTGACGAAATTTAACATAGCTGGTATTCAGCATACTATCACTAAATTGAATATGGTGCTTAAGGAGTTAAGGAAGCATGCTTTGACTGATGTATTATTTGACGGCACAACGATACTTACCACGTCCGAAGAAAAGTTTCTTGCTAACCCAAAAAACAAGTGTCGGGTAATATCTATGATGATTGACAGGTTTTCATCACCAGATATTACATACAAGCAAGCAAAAGAAGACGCAGACACATTTATTTTAAACACTGCTTTGTCCTTGGCTCCATAAAATGAGATGTTGAATATAGTTGGGGAGAATGTAAAGCCCTTGGTCATTTTGATAGGTGTCTGCAGAGCTTAAAACGTTTTCTTTTTAAAACCTGGGAAGGACACCGTTTCTCCATTGACATTTTCATCATCAAATGCTGTGAGTTCAACGGTTGCGGAAAACATCCTCTTCCTACATGCTATGAGCGGGTGCGATACAAAGTCAGCACCGTTTATGCGAGGGAAAATGAAGTTCCTCAAAATTCTTGGGAATAATCCATATGTTGCAGACGTTGTTAAAGTGTTCAAATACCTGATCGCTACTCAGGAGATGGTTGCAGCTGCTGTGGAACGTTTCCTTGTCTCACTGTACGGCTATAGTGGGGCGAATGTGCGTTACTGCTCTGACAAGAAACACTGTTTTCTGTGTTTATCATGCGCTTTTTCTGTTATTTTTGAACTCTTAGAATCTGGAATGTTTACCAACCTGTATGTGCCTTACAAGTTTGTACACCTTTGAAAGGGTGTTTTCTAAACTTAAAATAGTTAAGAATTGACTTAGATCTATTTTAAGCCAGTACCTTATTTCTAATCTTCTTTTCATGAATGTAGAAAGATTTTTTTTATAACTTGGATAAAAATGCTATTATAGATGAACTAGCCAAAAAGGCGTTTGGTTAGTATACAGACGTTCACAATCACATGAACTTTCTTAGTTTGCTGTATCTGTATCAAGGTATTGTAGAGCCATTTTTATTATAAAACCTATTTTACAATTTGTAACAGTTAAATTAAAATTAAAGAGGACATTGTTTTTTTTTTCAATATGCTTGTTTTTTTATTACCGTTGTTACCTTTTTAATATTTACTTAGGTATTACAGAAGGATTTAGATTATTGGATCTTCAACTTTTGTTATTTGGTTGCCTAAAACTAAAAGCATTTCTCACTCTCATTTTTAAGTAATAAACAACTCGTAATTAATTAGTATACTTACTTTTTTCTAGCATGGAACTAGTTTAGGTACGGTATATAAAAATAATATAAATATTTATTGTGAAAGTAAACAAGCTACATCAGAGAAAGCTTACTTTTTAACCCAACTATTTTCCAAGTGACAAAGTAGTTAAATGTGGTTTTCAGGCATGTAAACCCAATTTTCAAAAAGCAAATATTCTAATATTCTATGTCCTCTTAAATTTCCTGGTAAGGGGCCCCTTTTCAGTCTCTAGCCGAGGGCCCCCAAAGTTGCCAGTCCGGGCCTGCTTATATCTTACATCTCACATACCAGGAGAAAAGAAAAAAAATGTCATATAACTAAGGGAATTAGAAAATGAGCCAATGTCCCCAAAATGTTAGTTTATTTTATATATTTCAATTTTCTTAATAAAAATAATGAAGAGAATTACAGTTATTTTAATTGCCATAACATAAAGTTACTTAATAAGTATGGTTTTCTTTCTTCAGAATATACTAGCAAAAGCTTAATATGTCTAAATAAGTGATATAACAGAATCCTACTATGTAGTATATTGATTTGATATTACATGTTTGTTCTCATATTGTCCTTTTTTTTTTTCAATTAATAGGATATTTCTTCATCTAATTTCTTAAATATTATACATTAACAATCTAAATCTTTAATTGTTTTCTTTTTTCACCCTTACCCCTTTCTATCTACCATTAATTTTACATCAATGTATTCAGTAAAAATCCATAAGAACATAATGGCAGATCTGATTTATCATCAACATATCAAAAGTAATCACCATCATAATTAACAAACGCCAAAAAAAAGTCTATTTTTATTAATATATGCCTTTTTTCTAACCTATTTGTATTTTTTAAGCACCAGAGTCCAAAGCTAATATACTGGTCTCCAAAAGTTAAGTCAAGGCAAGTCTTTTGGGTCTAATTTGAAAACATATAAGATAAAAACATGAAAATTTGAAGAATTTTGCTTTAAAGAGTTATTTATCGAATTTTACTCTAATTTTAACATCAAGCATGATTTACAAATAAAAAATTTCATTTTTTATAAAAGTCCACTGTTTAATAAAAAAAATGTAAATGGCAGTTTTTTGTTAAAAATAAAATAAATAAATAAATGGATTTTAATAGGGCATGTTGCAGAGGTGGATCCAGCACTCCATTAAGAGGGGGGTCATGACATTTTTTTTAAGGGGAGGGGGGAGGTCACATGCCTTCATTAGCAGTTTTTATATCTTAGATCCAAATTGACTAATTTCTGATGTATACCCGAATTCATTTTCTTTCATAAGTGAATGAAATTTGCCGGTATATTCGTAAATATACAAAATATGCATGTTTTATCCAGATACCAAGCAGAGTTTCTTATTTTCTTATAAAAGCAAAGAATCTTGCAGAAAGTTTTCTCAAATGTCTCATTTTAAGCCGATTTCCGGGGCTCGGCAATCATAGAACCATCCTCTTGAAGGAAAAGTCATAAATACAATTAAAAATGTATCACCTTTATAGGAAAATTAAAAACGATGTTCTATTCTTTGGTACTTAAGCAATAATGCCTGCAATTTTCATGCTTTTCTATTTAAAAATAACTCCATGAATGTATCAGAAAGATTAAAATTTTTAAGCCGTAAAAGAAGAAAAAAATCAAAACACCTTTAATACATATTTATATTTAAAAATGTATTCTTCAATAGAAATGTTTTCAGTTTAGAGGGGGGGTCATGACCCCCCCTTGGATCCGTGCTTGGCATGTTGTCTGGCCCTATTTGTAATGAATTTGTGGCATTGACTTTCCATACTGTCAATTAAGTTGTCGGACACTGGAATGAATTTGTGGCATTGACTTTCCATACTGTCAATTAAGTTGTCGGACACTGGAATGAATTTGTGGCATTGACTTTCCATACTGTCAATTAAGTTGTCGGACACTGGAATGGGAAACAATGCCTATACATGGAGCAATACTTGTTCCAGCTCATTTAATGACTATGGAGAAGAACTTAACACAGCCACATGTCTGGCTGAGATAATCTCAAAGATGCTCTATCAGATTAAGGCCCGAAGATTGAGCTGGCCATTGTTCCAAACCTTGATCCTCAAGATATTCATCACGGACTAGCTCGATTTGATCAGGAATTATCATCCAATAAGATTAATTCATGTATCACCATACGGTATGACAAACGGAGAATCTCATCCGATATTTCACAGCAGTCAGAGTTCTTCAATGGCACACATGGAGATTACTGTGACCACCTGAGATATTCCATGTCCAAACCATGATTCCACCTCTTCTGTAACTGTCTTTCAACAATGTTACATAGGCAGAATATGATGTCTTGTTCTCTCCAGATCAGCACATGAACTGAATCACTCTCCAAAGCAAACCTGGACTCGTCTGTGAACAATACGGAAGCCCATTGTTGTCTGTTCCAGGTAAAGTGTTCTCATGCCCCTTGCCCATCATAAATGGTCACTGCTGTGTTGTCGATTAAGAGGAACACATACAATGGGTTGTCCTGAATAGAGTTCTTAATTGCGAATATGTCTGTGCACTGCAGTAACAAATATTGTCATCCCTGTAGCGTTACGATGATCTGAAATGAGCTAAATTGCAGTAGATTCCTCCTCTTTCGAGCCAAAAGAGCTATGAAGTGATGTTGTATAGGGATTATAGCCAGGGGTGAGAAATTTCTAGAAAATCTTACTAGCCAAGTATTTATTTTACCAGCCAGCAAGATACAATGTTCAATTCAAAATTGTTATGACCAAATTTATGCGACTCAAAAATTAATTCATTACTACAATACAATACATTTTCTTACTTAACATTTTCATATTTTTTTTTTTTTTATACAAAATAAAAATATATATACAACAGAAGGAAAATTTAGTTTAAAATAGAACTTGGTACTATGTTTACATTTTGGCAACTGGGAGAGTTCAAAATATGGCTAACAAATAAAAATATAAAATTTTTGGTATATTTCCTATAGCCTGCAGTTTTTAAGACTGCCTAAAAATTCACTCACCCTGTCCAAAAATCCACTCGCCAGTGGCAAGCAGAAGGATGTAATTCCCCACCCCTGGTTATTTATAACCCATATGAGTGGTCTAGAACAAGTTTTCTTGATACTGAATTTTCTGATTCAAATTGATCCCAGAGTCATTGGACCACACTAAGATGTCGAGCAGCACCAGCTTATGATAACCTCATTTCCATCCGTCCAATTGATCGTCATCTTAACAAATCATGTAAAACGACATCTCCTAGATATGAACAACACTATTTTAGCACCAACAATTCAAAATCAACAAGCATAAAATAATTCCCACACAAACTATAGAACTGGGATATTTAGTTTCCTTTTGACTGCCATATAAATGCTCAATTCTTTATAAAAATAGAGATGGGTATAAATACTTACAAGATTTTATGAAGTTGCTTATGATCATTTATCATATAAACTAGGGGTGCACAACCTTTTTAAGCGAAGGGCCACTTACAAAAATGACTGGGTTGTCGAGGGCCACCATCAGTAGAATTTTGTTTGCAGGAGGTGTGACCGGGGGGGGGGGCGGCTAGGTTCCTTCCTTCCCAGTCAACGTATTCAGTTCTGTTGGTATAAGGATATATCAACAGTTTACATTTGTATTTATACAAGAGATATAGCTAAGATTATTTTCAGAGAGTGAAAATACTCCTTGACTTTATTTGAAGGAGTAAATTTAGCTTTAAAGATTGCCAGTGACGAAAAAAAATTCTGCTTTCATGAATGAAGGTGGGGAGGAGGAGAAACATATTATTCTAAATTGTACTTCTTAACATATTCAGTCATAAAATGTGGATATCAAGTAGGGGTGCACAGCCTTTATAAGAGGAGGGTCAGTCACAAAAATGACTGGATTGTCAAGAGCCAACATCCGTAGGGTGAACAAAATTTTGTTTCGGGCAAGGAGGGGGAGGATCGGCCTAAAAGTTCATAAAAATGGGGGCGGGGGGGGGCTAATTTTAAAAGGAGAGTTAGCTCCCTATACTCAACCATCTCCTTTGTCAGTATAACCCATTTCAGTTGGCAAGGATAGAAAAATCTTGCATTTATTTTCCATGCGTGATTGACAATATTCATAGTTTTTTCCTAGTGATTGACAAAATTCGCGATTTTTACGCAGACGATTGGCGAAATTTACAATTTACACACACCCGATCGGCAAAAGTAACGATTTATCCGCGCCGATTGGCAAAATTAGCGATTTTTACGCATACGATCGACGGAATTTTCGATTTATACGCACCTGATCGGCAAAATGTACGATTTTTACGCGCCCGATCGGCAAAATTCGTGATTTTTACTCGCCTGATCGGCGAAATTTGCGATTTTACACACCCGATCAGCAAAATTCGCGATTTTTACGCAGACGATCGGCAAAATTTACAATTTACACGCACCCGATCGGCAAAAGTAACGATTTATACGCACCCGATCAGCAAAACTAGCGATTTTTACAGGCCCGATCGGCAAAATTCATGATTTTTACGCACCCGATCGGCAAAATTTCGCAATTTTTACGGGCCCGATCGGCAAAATTCGTGATTTTTACTCGCCTAATCGATGAAATTGGCGATTTTACACACCCGATCAGCAAAATTCGCGATTTTTACGCAGACGATCGGCAAAATTCGTGATTTTTACTCGCCTGATCGGCGAAATTTGCGATTTTACACACCCGATCAGCAAAATTCGCGATTTTTACGCAGACGATCGGCAAAATTTACAATTTACACGCACCCGATCGGCAAAAGTAACGATTTATACGCACCCGATCAGCAAAACTAGCGATTTTTACAGGCCCGATCGGCAAAATTCATGATTTTTACGCACCCGATCGGCAAAATTCGCAATTTTTACGGGCCCAATCGGCAAAATTCACGATTTATACGCGCCCGATCGGCAAAATGCGCGACTTATACGCATACTATCGGCGAAATTTACGATTTATACGCACCTGATCGGCAAAATTCACGATTTTTACGCGCCCGATTGGCAAAATGTACGATTTTTACGCGCCTGATCGGCAAAATTCGTGATTTTTACTCGCCTAATCGGCGAAATTTGCGATTTTACACACCCGATCAGCAAAATTCGCGATTTTTATGCAGACGATCGGCAAAATTTACAATTTTCACGCACCCGATCGGCAAAAGTAACGATTTATACGCACCCGATCAGCAAAACTAGCGATTTTTACAGGCCCGATCGGCAAAATTCATGATTTTTACGCACCCGATCGGCAAAATTTCGCAATTTTTACGGGCCCGATCGGCAAAATTCGTGATTTTTACTCGCCTAATCGATGAAATTGGCGATTTTACACACCCGATCAGCAAAATTCGCGATTTTTACGCAGACGATCGGCAAAATTTACAATTTTCACGCACCCGATCGGCAAAAGTAACGATTTATACGCACCCGATCAGCAAAACTAGCGATTTTTACAGGCCCGATCGGCAAAATTCATGATTTTTACGCACCCGATCGGCAAAATTTCGCAATTTTTACGGGCCCGATCGGCAAAATTCACGATTTATACGCGCCCGATCGGCAAAATGCGCGACTTATACGCATACGATCGGCGAAATTTATGATTTATACGCACCTGATCGGCAAAATTCCCGATTTTTACGGGCCCGATCGGCAAAATTCGCGATTTTTACGCAGGTGATCGGCGAAATTTACGATTTATACGCACCCGATCGGCAAAATTCTCGCTTTTTACGTGCCCGAACTGCAAAATTCATGATTTTTACGCGCCCGATCGGCGAAATTTACGATTTATACGCACCCGATCGGCAAAATTCGCGATTTTTACGTGCCCGAACGGCAAAATTCATGACTTTTACGAGCCCAATCGGCGAAATTCGTGATATTTAAGCGCCTAATCGGCAAAATTCGCGATTTTTACGCAGGTGATCGGCGAAATTTACGATTTATACGCACCCGATCGGCAAAATTCGCGATTTTTACGTGCCCAAACGGCAAAATTCATGATTTTTACGCGCCCGATCGGCAAAATTTACGATTTATACGCACCCGATCGACAAAATTCATGATTTTTACGCCCCCGATCGGCAAAATTCGCAATTTTTACGTGCCCGAACGGCAAAATTCATGACTTTTACGAGCCCAATCGGCGATATTCGTGATTTTTAAGCGCCTAATCGGCAAAATTTGCGATTTTTATGACCCCGATCGGCAAAATTCGCGATTTTTACGTACCCTATCTGCAAAATTCGCGATTTTTACAGGCCTGATCGACAAAATTCATGATTTTTACGCCCCCGATCGGCAAAATTCGCGATTTTTACCTGCCTGAACGGCAAAATTCATTATTTTTACGCACCCGATCGGCAAAATTCGTGATTTTTAAGCGCCTAATCGGCAAAATTTGCGATTTTTACGCCCCTGATCGGCAAAATTCACGATTTTTACGTATACGATCGCCGAAATTTACGGTTTATACGCACATGATCGGCAAAATTCGCGATTTATACGCACCCTATCGGCAAAATTCGCGATTTTTATGGGCCCGATTGGCAAAATTCACGATTTTTACACAGGCGATCGGCAAAATTTACGATTTATACGCACCCGATCGACAAAATTCATGATTTTTACGCGCCCAATCGACAAAATTAGCGATTTTTATGGGCCCTATCGGCAAAATTCACGATTTTTACGCAGGCGATCGGCGAAATTTACGATTTATACGCACCCGATCGGCAAAATTCGCGATTTATACGCACCCTATCGGCAAAATTCACGATTTTTATGGGCCCTATTGGCAAAATTCACGATTTTTACGCAGGCGATCGGCGAAATTTACGATTTATACGCACCCGATCAAACAAAATTCGCGATTTTTACGCATACGATCGGCGAAATTTACGATTTATACGCACTTGATTGGCAAAATTCGCGATTTATACACCCCCTATCGCCAAAAGTCGCGATTTTTTGCGTCCGATCGGCGAAATTGATCCGCGGGCCACCAGTAATCCGATCGCGGGCCACTTTTGGCCCGCGGGCCACAGGTTGTGCACCCCTAATATAAACCATATTTTTTTACCTTTATTATCATTCTTTTAATATTGAGTGAAAAACCAGTTGTACCTTAACTCTTGGAGGCCAGTGTACAATGAGATATTGTAATGTACAATATAGAACCAATTATCCAGAATAGTTGGGGCCAGATTTATTCCAGATAACTGGTGTTTCTGGATAAATGGTTGGGCATTAAAGCAATATCCATTTGATCAGATTTGTAGAATATGTACCTGTGGCATTGTTTCTGATTTCAAATTATTATTTTACTCAGATTAAAAATCCAATTCAATCAAGATCAAAGATTAATCAGAGTTTGAAAGAATGCAATTTTTGAGAATCCATTGAAAACATCAATCCTGCATAAAAATCAGCATATCTAACTAAATTTGCTTCCATTGGAAATCTTAGAGGTTGGCATCAAGTTATACCATGCATGTGGTTATGTATCAAGGAATGTACATGTCAAAATGCAACTTTTTTCTGGAAAGATTCTAAAATCAGTCAATTGGAAATATTATTCTGGATAACGGATTAGCTTTCATGATTAAGTGCATTATTTCTATTAAATTCAATTTAAAAGATTTCCATTTAAATAGTGTAATTCTAAAATATATAATGTAAGAAGAACCTACAGGCATAAAAGCTTATTTCTGTGATTCTCTACTTTGACATATGAGCCAGATGGTTAATACAAATACATAACATCCATTTTCAGCTTTTTAGATTAATATTACATTAAATAATCTAATTATATTCAGCTATTTAGTTATTATGCCCTTTCAAACAAATAGCACAGTTGTTTTTATAGATTTGCATTCGTCTTATTCACAGGGTTGTATAAAACATTCCAAATTTTGAAGGTTGAAAAAATTAGTGGTATAACAACTTAACTGTCAATTCTCTCTAATTATAAATCAATTATAGTCAATAATGAGGCGACAAATGCGAAAAATCAGTCACCATTTGAAATTTACACAATTATACGCTATCTTAAAATGAATATAATATAAAAATCACAATGTAAGAAAAAATTCATAAAATAATGACTATATAACTATGATTAGCTATAATTTCTTTTTAAAAAACAAAAACTACCTACAATAGTTAACATTTAGCAAATTAAATCTAATAATTAGATGCAATAACCTCAATATAGAAATAGCTTCGGTACATGAGAATACAAAGACATCGATTCTAATCAACTATGATGCATTTCTCCAGTTAAAAAAATATTAGAAAAAGACAACGTGTTATCTTATTTTATCTTTCATTTCCTTTGCTAGTTCAAGAATCTTTCATAGTAAACAATTAAAAGTTACTGCATTTACGCATTAAAAACAAACGCATCAAAACAAACACGAACTGACAGTTTACTATTGCAGATCCGAAAAGACGACTCATTAGTATTTTTGATAATGTACCAGAACACTTTAGCCAGATAGATTTTTCATTACTTTCGAAATGAGTTTGACCAATCAAGAAACTGCATTTTGTTTTCCAAAAGAACGAAAATTCGGCAAAAATACAAGCTTCCGATTGGTCAATATCGTTCCAAAAATAGCAATTTTCTACCTGGATATGCTCGAAAAATCACAAATTACGAAAGTTAATTTCGTAGGAGGAAAGAGATTAATTTTCTACATTAGTAGGCGCGTGTCAGTAATGAGAGACATGTTATAAAATCTAAAAAAAATCGGCCTACACGTCTGTCATAAAATTTATTGAGAGACTGAAAATTTTACGTCAAACGTGAGAAATGAGGTGCGTTCCTACTTTAACTAGTTTTATAAATATTCAGATCTTTGTGCAATAGCTGTTGCACTCTTATGTAAAAATGCACGAATACAAAATTTATTTTATGTATAGATTTTCATATTACAGATATTAATTATGAAATTAAGTTTCAATGCACTTTGACAACTAATTAATTACAAAATTATACTTGTTATTATTACAGTGAAATAAATTAGATCGTCTGTTATTATGATAGGAGTAATTTTCCTAATGATACATTTTAAGTTGGCAACATTTTATCTTTTGTTGACATTTACTGAAAATTCCAATGGGAAACTTATGCCTACCTTGGAAAATTTCAGAACTTGAAATCCATGTTTAAATTCTTTTAGGTAGATTTCGTAAGAAATACTACCTATTACATTTTCCCCTAAGTTGGAATTTCTGGAAAATTTTTGCAGATCTACGCCGATCATGACTCCTAGAACCCAAACAACCCCCCCCCCCCCCCCAAGTTCAAAACTTTATCTATCTATCTATATCACTTTTTTATGGACACGATAACTTCAATAATTCTGAGCAAATCTCTTCCAAACTGATACATAAAATCAAGGGGCATAAAATCTCGGTCAAATTCGTTAATGGGCACAATCGAACCAAGGGAGAGGGGATGGGGGGCCTTTTGTGAAAACAGAAGAAACCCCATAATTTCTTAATTGTGATACGTATCGAATCCGTTTAAAGTTATTATTACTTCTAGCAAAAGGGCCGAAAATTTATGTATGATATATTTTTGATATAGTTAAAAATGGCCGCAAAAGGGGGAGGGAATAGGGGTTTTAGAAGAAAAAAAATTCATAACTTTGTCAATTCACAAGATATCAAATCCGCTTAAATTTATTATAAATCATCTTAATAATATTATCTACAACATTTATATTGACAAGCTTTTTACAAGACCAACGCTTACAGCAAAAAAAAAAAAAATCCTTGCCGGCTCCGCCTACAGAAACATTTAGATTTCGAAGTGGGCGGTTCCAACTGCCGCATCATGGCAAAAAGGTCATTTCTTCTGCAATTCCCAATAAATAGGCGCCCCACGGTCTGCGTCTTCTTAACCTACCTGTGCCTGTACGCCGAGCCGTCAGGATTTTTTTTCCATTTAATATCTACTTCTCTGGAATCATCTATCCAAAAAACAGTCGGTAGATTATAGGATTAATATAATTAAACAATTTTAGTATAAAAATTCGGTTTTTAAATTCAATAATACGGAAATAATATGACTCCTCTTAAATATGACGTAATCACCATGGCAACCTAGAATCATTATCTATCAGGAGATATCATCGAATTAATTACGTATGGTAGGATTTAGTAGAATGAAGAAAACTTTTATTAATATCTTTTTTAAGTTTTGATTCGATTCTCATAAAATTTGACTCGATGAAATTCTGCAGCTATTATATATATATTAAATTTCAAACCATCGGTTGGGTAGTTTTTGCGCTGTTATATGCGGACAGACGGACGAACCACACGACGACTATAGAGGCTACGTATTTATATAATTACGAACCCACCTAAAAAGGACTGTTTATTGGACATCAGCGAAGCAGAACTAGAATATCCTTCGCCCCTATTGGTGCTTATTTTTATATAGCCGCAGCTTACGTGATATGGGTTAACACCACTTTTATCTGTAAGTAGTGTTGTATGGCGCGTAGATAAACTGGCGAAGGGACAAATAATTCATTTCCAAATTTTCAACAGTTGACCACTTGAATAAAAAAAAATTTTTAACGCCCAACAAGAAATACAAGATATCTCAATAGTTACTACCACAGATTGAATAGGAATTGAGAATAGAACAGTAACGACAGCAAATGTGTTTTATTACAAAGTACGTAAGAATCATACATCATATGAAATTGATTTCGTTTGGAATTCCTTTATCTACGCTGTATTTTACTTAGCTGTTTCAGATAACGCACCATATGTTATTGCCAAAAGGTTGTCTGAGTGAATTGTGTCTGCCGGGTGTTGTTCAGAAAACTCAATTGGTAGAGAGCATTGGCAATTTGAGCAAAAGGTTATCGATTTGACTTCTGACCTGGATGCTTTTCTTATCAGTTGAAAAACAGAATGCCTATAGGCATGTTTCGTGAGCACCCTGCATATGATTAGAGTATCTTTATAAGAGAAGGGCGGTATACGCACAGGGCGCATACCCAGAGTAGAATTTTTTGTTAAAACTGTGTCAAACCACATTACAGAACTTGGCGATACTCGCTTGGATGAATCCACTTACGTGTAAACCTACATTTAGATTAATGGTAATGGCCAAACCTTTTTCCGATCTTTAAACCAATCAAATTATCAAATTTCATTCTTCGTATATCGCCAACAAACAAACACTCCTATCAACCAATCTCCCTTTTTTTCCGTCAATAAAACAAACTCGTCCCTATTGGTACACCATTCAGATCTTCTTTTCTCCCGAGGTAGACGAAGAGGGCAGGGTACTCGCGACCTACTTTATACACGGCCGGAGCATGACGTTCCAAACATCACATGGAGTGGATCATTTTTATATGGCGATTGGTGCAAGGTGGTGCTCCCCGTTTTGCACCAATCGCCGTGTAAAAACGATCCAATCCATGTAACGTTTTAAACGTCATGCACCCGTCGTGTATAACGTAGGTCGCGGTTATACACGGTCGGTTCATGACATCCCCATCGTTTTGTGCCAATCGCCGTGAAAAGATTACCAATCCGTGTGACGTTTTAAAGGTCATGAACCGGCCATGTATAACCGTCATGTATAACCGCGACCCACGTTATACACAGCCGGTGCATGACGTTTAAAACATCATATGGAGTGGATCATTTTTGAACGGCGATTGGTGCAAAATGGTGGGCGCGCCGCTTTGCACCAATCGTTGTGTAAAAAGTTGCACTTCATGTGACATTTTAAACGTCATGCACCGCCTGTGTATAACGTAGGTCGTGGGCTTCTACGCTACGTTTCACGTTCGTCTCCTTTCGGACCGCTGGAGTCAGGTGATGTTCTTTTCGTGCTTCCGCATTTGTGCTTTTCCTGTCCCTGCTTGTCACGTGACTCAAGTGGTCCGAAAAGAGACGAACGTGTAACGCAGTGCGGTGGCAGCCTGTCTATATCGTCGGCTTCACTTTTATCCCGAGGCTAACGAAAAATACAGGCTTCCGCGGTTTTTTACACGTGTCTCTTTTTCCAGACTGTTTGAGTCACGTGGTGCTCAAACGCACGACTGCAGGTGCATGAAATGAGCCTCACGGGACTCTTGCGGTCTAACTTGAAAGATAGTGCTGTAGCCTGTCTTTTTCGTTAGCCACAACTTTGGCCTGAGGCTAACGAAAAAGAAAAGCTACCGCGGTGGGGCCTCCGTGGCCGAGTGGTTAAGATACCATTCCGCTAATCGCTTGAGAGCGTAGGAATCAGGTCGGTGGGTTCGACTCCCGCCAGCTCCCTTGCACACACTTTGTGGAGCTTCCGGATGTAACTCTCTGGTGTTGTAAATTTCCTTGTGGCTATCTCGTCCCTGTATATTGGCGATGACTTATAAGCGGGCTCTTGATGTCAAGCACACAAGTCAGATGTATGTTCTCAATAAACAAACAAACAAACAAGCTACCGCGGTGCTTTACTTGTATCTTTTTTACAGACCGCGGGAATCACGTGATGCTCGAATGCAGCAATGCAGGTATACGAAAAGAGCATCACGTCACTCTAGCGGTATGTGAAAAAAGAAAAGTGGAATGCACCACGGTAGCCTGACTTTTTCGTTAGCCTCGCTTTTGGCCCGAGGCTAACGAAAGAGACAGGCTACCGCGGTGCATTGCACTTATCTTCTTTTACAGACCGCTCGAGGCTAACGAAAAAGAAAGGCTACCGCGGTGCTTTACACGTATCTTTTTTTACAGACCGCGGAAGTCACGTGATGCTGGAACGCACCAATGCAGGTGTACGAAAAGAGCATCACGTCACTCTAGCGGTCTGTAGAAAAAGATAAGTGGAATGCACCGCGATAGCCGGTCTTTTTCGTTAGCCTCGCAGACCGCTAGAGTGACGTGATACTCTTTTCGTACACCTGCATTGGTGCATTCGAGCATCACGTGACTCCAGCGGTCTGTAAAAAAGATACGTTTAAAGCACAGCGGTAGCCTTTCTTTTTCGTTAGCCTCGCTTTTGGCCTTAGTGAAGTGAAAGTTTTGTCTGTGTAACGTCAGCTGTATTTATAAGAGAGTGACGACATGCAAGCAATAAAATTGGTCGGGATGATTTTGGACAAAAATAAATCGCTAAGCATTTTGGCGAGACTGCCATTATCGATGAGCTAATATTTGTTGACATGTCTCACTATTTTGTCTCAACCAATCAAAGTTTATGACGCTATTCTCATATCGAAGCACACTAGTCTGACATGTCTAACCGAACTCATCCAGGTGAGTATTGCCAAGGTTTGGAATGTATGTTGTCATAGATTGAACATAAACTTTATTCTGAGCATACGTCCTTTGCGTGATGTCGACTGTCTTATGCATAAAAGCACTCTTAAATTCTAAATTGTGACTCTCGATATATGATGATCATTTGAATATTTCGCGTCTGCCTAAATGAGACAGATTATGTTGAGCCACCAAGTTATATCTGAATAAGATTATTTTGTCGCTGAACGAAATAAATTTATTTTCTGGTGAAACAGCCTTTCTTGCTGGTGAAACAGCCCAGCTCAGAATATATGTTTATCTGGCATGGATATTTTTAGCAAGTTGACTATATCTGAATTTCGTATGTCCTTTTCTTTAATGCATACAAATGAATGTGATGCAATGATGCCTGTTAAATGTCTAACATTTTAGTTGCAGTTGGACTCCTGATTGTTGATCTGCTTGGAATTGGAATGCCGCTTGAACAGTTTCAAATCTCCTTCGAATCCACTTCTTTTATCATCAAGCCCAATCCCGGAACATTTAAAATTAATCACTATTTAGCGACAGGCCTTATTACAAGGGGACCGCCAAACATGATGCGCACAGATTTGGATGATTTTAATATATGTTGTAGGGGTCATACCCCTAGTTATTCAGGTCAAAGGTTTCCTTCAAATGGGCCTTAGTTTTCGAGAAATTTCGGGTTAAAGTTCAGCATGTGTTTCAAATACCCATTAGTTTGACTTTCTTAGCAAGGTCTCCGTGGCGCAGAGCTAGCGTTCGCACTTCGAGTCCCGGAGGTGAGGTTTTGTCCTATCATGTACCTTTCTTAATGAATTTTGTATATTTGACGCGTTGCAAGTTTTATGCAGAATTAGGAATTCTGCATCTTTGAACTTTTTGATATTTTCCTAATAAATTTCATTTACATTTTCGAATTTTTCGTAAAAATTTACTTTTTTTTCTTTTGAGCAATTTTGAAATTAACATTTCTATTGACGAAATTCTAAATAATTTATGTCTCGATTTTGTTCAAAATTAATTATTATTTACCTTTTATATTTTAATAACCGTTTTGAAATAATACATTTTTTAACTTTATGGAATTTAAGAAAATTTATCATATTTTATAAATTTGCACAAATAAAAAATAATATATTACAATTAATTATTTATCTTTCTAACAAGTCGATGCCATACAGAAAAATTCAACTAGAAATGAAAAATCGTCTGTAAATTACAATACATATAAAAAAAATCTGAAAACAAGATTACAATACAAGAGGGGAAAATTCTGCTATAAGGCAGAATATAGATTGCCACACACGGCTTTTATTTAAAAAATAAATAAACTAGCTGTAACTCAGAATAAAAACGCAATGACAACAAACAATTTTAAAATATCTAAATAACAAATAAAAATCCCCCTGTTAAAGTGTTGAGTTGTTCAATAACCATTCGATTTAGAAAAATATTTTTCTACCACTGAGCAATTTTTTTTTAATGAAATTTAATTCATGTTGCTATGGCAGCAGACGATAAAACGATATCTTTGGAATAAGGGAATAAATAGAAGAAAAAATTTTGTTGATGTTTATGATAAAATGTTTTTCTTTATTTTTTAAAAATGTATATACATAATTCACTTTTCTGGAGGCACGGCAGTGCCTCCGCCAAGTCGAGAGAGGACAGCCGTAAGCATACTTTTCTGGAAGCAACTCAGGGCACTTTTGACCCCCCCATATCTCCGCGCTGGAGTATCCCAAAAATTTTAAACTTCAATTATAGAGAGTATTTGGCCCACAGGACCAAAATTTAAAATTACAACTTTCTGTCTTTTCTAGTTCAGGCGATATATGAACTCAAACATTCGATTTTTTGTCACTTCTTACTCACTCGTTCACGCGTCATCAAAAAGATTGGGTAGATCCCGTAGCCCCAGAAACTTGGCATTTGGAAAAACGGTAGTGTTTAGGATACAAAGAAAGGAAAAATTATAAAATCCAGAAAATTCGAAAAAAAAACATTCGAAAATTCAACAAATTCCATCAAAATTGAAAATTGAAAATAATACGATCTTGTAGTCTTGGAAACTTAAGATTTGGTGTGAAGGTAGTGTTTAACATCCAGAAAAAGAAAACATCAAAAACACCAAAAAAATCGAAAGCAAAATTGAAAAAATCGAAGAAATTGAAAAAAACCGAAAATTTGAAGACAATCCGATTTTGTTGCGCTAGAAAATTCAAATTAGGAATAAAGGTAGCATTTAGGATACAGAAAAAGGAAAATTAAAAAAATCCAGAAAATTCGAAAAAAAAAAAATAAAAAAAATCGAAAAAAATTGAAAAAATGAAAATAATTTGATACGATAACGCTCGTATTTATAAATTAATTTGGATGAAACTAATTGTGTGTATTAAGCTCACCAATGCCTCTACCGAGTTCGTTGGCCAGCTTGGTCCGCCATCTTGAAACAAGATGGCGGCCACGGAAAATTTTAAAACTAAAATAAATATACAAAAAAGTTAAAAAAATCAAGTTTATTTTTTAATTAGGTGTTAGGACTTGATACAAGGATTCCAGAGCATTTTTTGTTTTACCTCTATCTTAAAAATTGGCTGAGATAGAGCCGTTTGAAATTCTAGGGTGGCTGACATTTTGAAACAAAACAGCACATTACAAAAAAACAACGATAAATTTATGGTCAATAATGGTCAAGCAGCTGCAATCCCGAATGAATACTCCGTGTTATTATAACTGTAACTTTGACTTCGAAATTTTGATACGTTGCATTTTCTATTTGTTGATATTTTTGAACTATGATTTACGCTAAGTGAAATGTTGTTGTTGAAGAGGGATTTTCCATGTAAATCCGAAACTTCCAATTTTAATATGTTTTTAATGTTTTATGAAAGTGTATTGTAATGTCTGTAATTTTAATGATTTTAATATAAATTTATAAGTTTTAGTGAACGCGATTTCTCGCAAATTATTTTCTTTCATTGTTGTAAACATTTTCCCAGTCATACGCATAAAACTATATATTCGTATCCATTAGCGCGAAATTCTCGCCAAACTTGGCGACAATTGGCGAAATCTCGCCAAATTTGGCGACAAAAATAAGTCTTCATAAATGAAGCCAATTTGGCTATTGGTCAATAATTTGGCGAATTTCTTATTCAAATTCAGTATTAACGAATCTTTTGTAAACGTTTCTTTGCATTTTAACTTGCTGTTTTCGAGTAACATTAGCTAAAATTTTAAAACGAAGATATAGGAAAGCTACCTTTTCCTGCCGGTACAGGCCGGAGGACTTTTTTATGAGTTGTCGGATGCAATCTATGTTTTGCATTAAATAAAGTAAAACATTGAAAAACAAATCCCACAGGATGGGGATAGTTTGTTTTAGATAGATTTTAAGATAATTGTCCTATTAGCTAGTACACCTTCCGTTATTGTTTTGTGTTATTTTCCCCGGATTATGCTTTTCTTTTCTTTTGTTTACGAATTTTGTAATAGAAAAGTTCCGCTATAGACTGGCTACGTTATAGACCTTTTTTTTTTATAGACAGGTTCATTTTCTTTCACAGGCTTTACTCTATTTAATTTATATATGAAATATTTGTTGTTAAAAGATGTTGGTCGCACAAAAATTTTCACATCTCTCCCTCCCTCCCGACATTACTGGTTGGTTATGGCTTGATAGTCCTTTCTGAATAAAATCATGGTGATTCTAAGATTCTCTTGATTTATCTCTAAATTGAACATAAACGATCCTAAGAAAACGGATCAATGAATTACTATATTGGCATGAGGAAATTTAGTTGCAGAAAAATGGAGCATATAGCTAACATTAAGTATAATAGGAAAACCACAGCCTTGGCAAGATTGTATTAACAAGAAACCATCCAAATACATTTTTATGAAAGTAATATAATTTTCCCCTCGAATCTATACAAACCATGTATTATAAGAAAAACCGGTACTTCTCTATTATCCCGTCGACAACTTTTCATAACAAAAAACATCGCCAAACTGTAAGATTAAACGCCAAAAATGCAGTCCCATTTACTTGATGTCAGAAGCATTACACGTGTTTGTTATGTCATCAAGTGGTTTTTAATTCGACATTTGCGTGTATTTTTCATTATGTTTTACTGATTTATTAGTTATTTACTTAATTAAAATAACAATTGTGTCCTTAAATTCTTACATTATATTTATTTATTTATTTTGATACTATAATGGCAAAGTTCTCCCGTTTATTTGGCGTTACAGTTTGGCGATAGCTTTTTGTTATGAAAAGTGGTCGACGGGATAATCTGGAGGCACGGCAGTGCCTCCGCCAAATCGAGAGAGGACAGCAGTAAGCATACTTTTCTGGAAGCAACTCAGGGCACTTTTGACACCCCCCCCCCCATATCTCCGCTCTGGATCACCCCAAAAATTTGAAACTTCGTTTTTCTAGAGTATTTGGCACACAGGACCAAAATTTAAAATTACAACTTTCTGTCTTTTCTATTTCAGACGATATATGAACTCAAACATTCGATTTTTTGTCACTCACTCACGCGTCATCAAAAAGATTAGGTAGATCCCGTAGCCCTAGACACTTGACATTTGGAAAAAAAGGTAGTGTTTAGGATACAAAGAAAGGAAAAATTATAAAATCCGGAAAATTCGAAAAAAAAAACAATCGAAAATTCAACAAATTCCATCAAAATTGAAAATTGAAAATAATACGATCTTGTAGTCTTAGAAACTTAAGATTCGGTGTGAAGGTAGTGTTTAGTATCCAGAAAAAGAAAACATCAAAAACACCAAAAAAATCGAAAGCAAAATTGAAAAAATCGAAAAATCGAAAAATTTCAAATAATCCGATTTTGTTGCGCTAGAAACTTGGAATTCGGAATAAAGGTAGTATTTAGGATGCAAAATAAAGAAAAATTAAAAATTCCGGAAAATTAGAAAAAAAAATTCAAAAATTCGAAAAAAAATTAAAAAATTAAAATAATTTGATTTTTTAGCCTTAGAAACTTAAAATTCGCAGTAAAGATAGTGTTTAAGATTCAGAATAAGTTAAAACTAGTCGTTGGGGGCCACCGTAATACTTACCCATCATGGATATGCATAATGTAAAATATTAAAATAAAAATGTGTAAACTACTTATAAAATGCATTGCAATTCGAATAAAATCGTGGCTTGATGACGTCACAAACTTTAAAGGCTCGATTACTGAATTGCTTGAAAGAGGTTTTTCCTTATAACTCCAAAAATAATAATCCTATTAACTAGCGGTTTATTGCATCTGATTAGGCGTCAAATTTCTAATTAAAATATATCTTTGAAGTGAAATTTGGATGAAATACAGGGTCATGAAAAATCGAAGAGTGTGGAAAACAGGATTCCAAATATCTCGGCAACTAATTATCCGATAGACTTCATGCTTTATTCAAAATTTATGTTTTTTTATTGTCTTTTATATTCATTTCTTAAAATATACAATTTCGAAAATTTTTATATACCTTTCATCAGAACGAATATTTCGAGAGTCCGAAAAAAATTGTTCCGGTTAATCGAGGTTATTGAAATGAAATAGGCTTCTTCCCATTATTACATACTAAGTACATACCAAATTGCAAGTCTCTATCTCAATTTTTTCGGGAGATAGAGCGTTTACAGACACACACACACACAGACACACAGACGGACGGCAAAAATTTTTTTCTAAAAATATGTTTTTCGGAATCTCCAGTGTCTGAAACGTGTAAATCCGTCAAAAAAAAATTTTCGATTTTCAAAACGATTACAAGACTTACCCTATACTACGTATGATGGGTAAGTAATAAAAAACGCAATAAAATTCGAAAATAAAATAAAAAAAATCGAAAAATAAGGAAAAATCGAAAAATAAGGAAAATTTGAAAATAATTCGATTTCATAGCGCTAGAAACTTGAAATTTGGAATTAAGGTAATATTTAAGATACTAAATAAGGAAAAATTCAAAAATATGGATAATTCAAAAAATACCCATAAATTAGTGCAGACGATATATGAACTCAAAGTTTCGATTTTTTGTCACTCACACACTCACTCACTCTCGCGTCATCAACAAGATTGGGTAGATCCCGCAGCCACAGAAACTTAAAATTTGGAATAAAGCTAGTGTTTCGGATACAAAGAAAGGAAAAATTATAAAATCCGGAAAATAATAAAAAAAAAAACATTCGACAATTTAAAAAAATTGAACAAAATTGAAAATTGAAAATAACACGATCTTGTAGTCTTAAAAACTTAAAATTTGGTGTGAAGGTAGTGTTTAGAATTCAGAAAAAATCAAAAACACACACAAAAAAAAATTGAAAATAAAATCGAAAAATCGAAAAAAATCGAAAAATTTCAAATAATCGAATTTTGTTGCGCTAGAAACTTGGAATTCGGAATAAAGGTAGTATTAAGGATGCAAAATAAGGAAAAATAAAAAAATCCAGAAAATTAGAAAAAAAAATCAAAAATTAGAAAAATTAGAAAAAAATTGCAAAAAATTAAAATAATTTGATCTTTTGGCCTTAGAAATTTAAAATTCGCGGTAAAGATCGTGTTTAAGATTCAGAAGAAGTTAAAATAAAAACGCAATAAAATTCGAAAATAACATAAGAAAATCGAAAGAAATCGAAAAATAAGGAAATTTTGAAAATAATTCGATTTCATAGCGCTAGAAACTTGAAATTTGGAATAAAGGTAATATTTAAGATACTAAATAAAGAAACATTAAAAAATATGGATAATTAAAAAAAATAGAAAATTAAAAAAAAAAAATAGAAAGAAAGAAAGAAAAAGAGAGAAATTGAAAATAATATGATCTCGTAGTCTTAGAAACTGAAAATTTGGTGTAAAGGTAGTGTTTAGGATTCAGAAAAAGAAAAAAATTAAAAACACAACAAAAATTGAAAATAAAATCAAAAAATCGAAAAAAAAACGAAAATTTGAAAATAATTCGATTTTGTAAAGCTAGAAATTTAAAATTTTAGGATACAAAAAAAGAAATAAATAAAAAATCTGTAAAATTCGAAAAAAAAAGTTCGAAAAATTGAAAAAAAATCGATTTTGTACCTTTAGAACTTAAAATTCGGCGTAAACTTATTGTTTAGGATACAGAAAAAGGAAAATTAAAACACAATAAATTCGAAAATAGAATAAAAAACTCGAAAAAGATCGGAAATTTCAAAATAATTCGATTTTGTAGCGCTAGAAACTTGAAATTTGTAATAAAGGATACAAAATAAGAAAAAATTAAAAAATCCAGAAAATTATAAAAAAAATTCGAAAAAATCAAAAATTGAAAATAATTTTATCTTGTAGTCTTAGAAACTTAAAACTTTGTGTAAAGGTACTATTTACTATTCAATAAAAGGAACAATTAAAATATTCGTTAAATTCGAAAATAAAATCGAAAAATCGAAATATCTTTAAGAAATCGAAAATTCGAAAACAATTTTATTTTGTACTGCTAGAAACATTAGTTTTAAGAAAATTGTCCTATTAGCTAGTACAATGCCCCTAATTGTTTTATGTTATTTCTCCCGGATTATGGTTTTCCTTTCTTTCGTTTACGAATTTCGTTATAGAAAAGTTCCACTATAGACTGGCTACGATATAGGTGATTTCTTTATAGACAGGTTTGTTTTCTTTCACAGGTTGTACTTTATTTACTTCACATATGAAATATGGATTGTTAAATGATGTTAGCCCCACAAAAATTTTCACAGCTCCCCCTACCCTCCCGACATTATTGGCTGGTTATGGCTTGTTAATCCTTTCTAAATAAAATCATGGTGACTCCAAGAGTCACTTGATTTATCTCTAAATTGAAACTAAATGATCCTAAGAAGACGGATCAAATAATTACTATATTGGCATGACAATCAGGTAACTTAGAATTAAAATCGAAAAATCAATAAATTTATAAAAAGTCGAAAATTTGAAAATAATTCGATTTTGTAGTCCTAGAAGCTTGACATTTGGCAGAAAGGCAGGGTTTAGTACACAAAGTAAGGAAAAATTAAAAAATCCGTAAATAATAAAAAAAAGACTAAAAAAACAAAAAAAAAAAAAACATCGAAAAAAGGAATATAGTTTGATTTATTGGAAATTTCCGGAAATTTTAATTTTGACTTTCTTTTTATACTAAAAAGTTCTTTTATGTTAAATATCAAGTATCTAGGGCTGCGAGTAATATCTCAGATGGATAGTACCTATCCTGGAAGCAATTGAGAGTACTTTTGACACTCCCCCTCTCATAACTTAGTGCTTGCCTAGGAACCTGAAATCTCTTTTCATCTACAGTACTTTGCAAACGAAACTAAAGCTTCAAATTTTTTATACCTGTAAATAATAGGGACAGAGTGTGGGCTTAGCGAAAATCAGTGGATGATCTCCAAAAAGAACCCAAAATCAAGAAAAGGGGGATTACTTACAAAAAGAAGTGAAATCTCATCAAAAAGTCACCTGTAAAAAATGCAGCCAAGTCTCGTAACTCATTTACCGTAAAAAGTACTGAGATCGTATAAAGCCAAGTTTAACTATCTTATTAACTCTGAAATTTTCATTCACAAATCACTCCTAATCTCTACATCTTTAGTTAATTATTATTTTGTGACTTGGCAATTACGCAGCACAGGGAAGTTATTACACCTTACTATGTTATGGGATGGGATGGGATAGTTTAATTAAGGCAAATTATATACGCACAGGCAAGTTATTACACTTTAATATGTTATAGTATTATTTGATTAAGACTAACTATATACATCACATTCTCGTGCTACGTAATTGCCAAGTCACAAAATAATAATTAACTAAAGATGTGGAGACTAGGAGTGATTTGTGAATGAAAATTTCAGAGTTAATAAGATAGTTAAACTTGGCTTTATACGATCTCAGTACTTTTTACGGTAAATGAGTTACGAGACTTGGCTGCATTTTTTACAGGTGACTTTTTGATGAGATATATTTTAACAGAATAATAAGTGTACTATAATTCGTTACTCATGCTATGGCCAGTATAGACGATACACGTCGAGCCACAATGCCTTTACCATTATCTTTTTACGCGTAAAAGTTTCGCTACGGTACTCCATTGTGAAGTTTTGTAATTTTTGAAATCTAATATTTGAAAAACGACATAATCATTAGATTTGAAATTTATATCAAGAAAAATACAATTTTTTACCATTCTAACGCAGTTTGTAAAATAATTTTGTGACAAATACTTTTCGAGTTATTAATTTTTTAAGTAACTTCAAATGTTTCATTTTCCGAGATTAATCTGTGGCAACGATGGATTGCTGTGACTTTTCATAAACATGAAAAATGATAGAGATTGAAAGAATAAGCCACCCTGTGTGTGGCTAAAAAAACCGTCTGCAATGACTTTTACGGTAATATCAGAATAAATAAATTTTCTTTGTATTCATTTCGTTTAACTTCCTTTGCAGAGAATTACCACGTTTGAGTAATTACTTTTTCAACTTTTAATGCATTTTTTAATATATTTATCACATTTTAAGTATTTAATGGATATATAATATGTTAATTTATCTATTCTTCCAATATTGTTAAAATAATTTACGTAAAGAAATTATTTAATGCTGATTTTTAATGCGATATTTTGTTTCGAATATTTGTATGATGATATGTATCACACAATTAATTCCATATTTTACAAACTAAAAATGTCGATGTCGGTGATGATAAATGTTTTAGTATTTCGCCAGTTAACATATTGCAATATATTTAGAACGAATCAAATATAAAAAAAAAATATTATTTTGCTATTTTTTTCTTAATCATTTAAATTTTTTAAAATAGAAAATGCAAACAACATAATATGCATTATTTTATAAATATGATAAATAAATAAATAAATATATATACATGAATGTAAACAATAATCGTCTTAAAAAGACGAGATATCAAAACATAAATTAGTTTGGATTTTCGTCGACAGAAATATTAGATTAAAATTGCTCAAAAGACACAAATTTTCACAAAAAATTCGAAAATGTAAATGGAATTTATTAGGAAAATAGCAAAAGGTTGAAAGATGCAGAATTCTTAATTCAGCATAAAACTTGTAACGCGTGTAATATATATAATTTATTAAAAAAGGGATGACATGATAGGACAGAACCCTCACCTCCGGGGACTCGAAGCTCGAACGCTAGCTTTGCGCCACGGAGACCTTGTTCAGACCGACGAACTAATGGGTATTTGAAACGCATGCTGAACTTTAACCCGAAATTTCTCGAAAACTAAGGTACATTTGAAGGAAACTTTTGACCTGAATAGTTAGGGGTATGACCCCTACAACATACATTAAAATCATCAAAATCTGTGCGCATCATGTTTGGGCGGTCCCCTTGTTAGTAAAAAAACTTGTTGTTGGACCTGTTTTTTTTTATTTTTTTTTAAATAGTCTAATATTCATAATGTCGCAGATTAACACAAGCACTCATTCACACAATCTGCAATATGCATATGAAACTTAAAACGATCGTAATTATACGTAATTTTGTTTGATCTTTTTTTAAATCTAGGATACACGAAGGACGTGGTAAAATGAAGTTGTTCTGCGATTTTACTGAAAATATTTGCAAATCATTCTTCTCTATCCCATGCCATTTGATTAGGATTGTAATATATTTCATGACAAGTCATTTTTATAATTTTATGTGACATCTGTCGTATCAATAAAAATCAACGAACTTACTTTAATCAAATCGCCCTTAAAAATAAAGAAAAGTGTGCCTGAGATCGAATTAATTTTTGAGAATCCCTGTATACATTGAAATAAAGTTCATAGCATTATTAGAATTTAAGGTAAAAATTGTTGTTTAAAGAAATTCTATAGTTTTCTATACCATAAACGGCTTGATCAATTTCGACAATCCAGTACCGTTGTATTCGTCTTGACACTGTAGGTGGCACGGGATATTTGATATCACGAAAAATCCAACACACTAGATGTCAATGTGAGATCAACTCTGAGTACTGATATTTTTTTCGGAATGAAAATATCATAATTAAACAAGAAAGAAAAAACATGAGTTAAGCGTAGATTATGAAACATTTTCCAAGAATACTTTAACAAAACTTCGCACTTTATAAGATAAAGAAGATACTTAAGTAAACATCTTCCCATTGAGAATTAATTTGAACAGAAATAAATTCTGAAAGTAGTTGACATTTTTCTTGGGAAATACTGAATAGTTTTCAATACTTAAAAAAAAAATAGTTTTGTCAGTACAGATCATCATGCCATTATATTATACCTATCACCTTACGTTGAACTTTTTAATTCATATCTAAAGGCATATGTTTAAAAGGAAGAAAAATAGTTATTTAAAGTCGATTATACATTTAAAAGCAGTCGGATGTGCCAATCCCAAAACTTTCTTCTGTCTCATACATGTTAATATTACAAAAGTGTAATTTTTTAATTATGCATTTTAGAACCCCAAAATGCAGTATAGCAGTGCCACCTGTTGGGCTATTTACACCAAAACCTAATCAGCAACAACTTAAATAAAACGTCTAACTGAATCTGAAGTTGGATGAAAATCCGTGCATTAGTTCTTGAGATAGAGCTATTGCGGAAATCGTGAAAAATGCAACATAGCAGCGCCACCTGTTGGGCTAGTTACACCAAAGCCTAATCAGTATCAACCCGTAAGGCATTGTAACGTCATCGTGACGTGAATGTGAAGTTGTTATGGCCATTTTTCAGCCTTTCTGTGACGATACGCTGTGACCAATTTGTGAAGTCACCCTGTGACTTCAATGTGGAAAATGTGACAATCGTGACAAGTAGGCATCGGGTCGGGTGACCAATTTTTACCCGATTCCAATCTCGAAAATTCGGATTGGTATTTTCATCTTTTTCTACAGGTTTGTGACATTTATGACGATTCTGCATCATATTTTATCCGAATCCGACTCGGAAAGTGCGGATTAATTTTTGTTTTTGGCTACAGGTTTGTGACAATGAGGAATTTTCACTTTTTCTGATTTTATTTTTATATACTAGAAAACAGAAAAACTAGTCGTTGGGGGCCACCGTAATACTTACTCATCATGGATATGCATTATGTAAAATATTAAAATAAAAATGTGTAAATTACTTATAAAATGCATTGCAGTTCAAATAAAATCGTGGCTTGATGACGTCATAAACTTTAAAGGCTCGATTACTGAATTGCTTGAAAGAGGTTTTTCATAACTGTAACCTTGTTTACTTAATAGTACTATTTTAGATTGCTTTCTAGGTGACCAGTCAACTATTTGTGCCATTTCCTTAATTTCCTTATGTTTTACATCTAACTGTAATATCAGTCATATAAACCACTGACAAATGTCCTCCTCACATCTCCAAATCATGATAACAACATTTGAATCCTACTGTTACCTGATTGATTCACTGCCAAAACAGGATGACACCTGATTGGCTCTCTAATCAGTCATGCACATTGGCTACATTCAAACTAGTCGTTGGGGGCCACCGTAATACTTACCCATCATGAATATGCATAATGTAAAATATTAAAATAAAAATGTGTAAACTACTTATAAAATGCATTGCAATTCAAATAAAATCGTGGCTTGATGACGTCATTAACTTTAAAGGCTCGATTACTGAATCGCTTGAAAGAAACATCCTTATAACTCCAAAAATAATAATCCTATTAACTAGCGGTTTATTGCATCTGATTAAGCGTCAAATTTCCAATTAAAATATATATTTGAAGTGAAATTTGGATGAAATACAGGGTCATGAAAAATCGAAGATTGTGGTAAATAGGATTCCAAATATCTCGGCAATTAATTATCCGATCGACTTCATGCTTTATGCAAAATTTATGTTTTTTTATTGTCTTTTATATTCATTTCTTAAAATAACCAATTTCGATAATTTTTATCTTTTATCAGAACGAATATTTCGAGAGTCCAAAAAAAAATAGTTCCGGTTAATCGAGGTTATTGAAATGAAATAGGCTTCTTCCCATTATTACATACTATACATTTAAAAACGCGTGGCACGACGGAAAACACGCTTCCAGAAATTAATGTTCACAGACAGTACTGTACCGAATTATTTTGTATATCCCTGTAAATGAACGATAAATGCTATGCTCTCTATAATCTATGATAAGTATTTTGTAATGAAACTCTGTGATATATATCAATTTCAATATATTTGAGATATATTAACATCATTAAAATACACCGCAAACGATTTTGCACCATAGACCGTAATGTAAAAGAATTCTTTTGAGTGTGCCTGTAAATGAACTATAAGTGCTACATACTTCATTCTCAATACCGAACATGCCATAGTTGACCTCAATGACATATGAATTGCATGGAAATCCGAGTACATTTACGAAAGTTAGAGCTCAGACGGACAGACAAACCGAATTAATAAACACTTTTCAACTTTGTTGAAAATATATTATAAAATATTGTATAAAAATATACATAAAAACATATCAGACTATTACAAGCCATGAAATCATTTTATTTTCCAAATATTTCCATAAATAAACTTACATCAGAATATTGAACCACTTGTTATTTACATGTGGAAGTAATGAGATGTCTATATAAATTCAATTAAAAAAACTTTTGAATGGCCTATATTTATTTATTCTAATGTTTTCCATATCCTCGCAGAAAGTCCCCATGATTTTGTATTAAAAAATTTACATAAGATTTAGATGTTTTTTAACAGATAAATATTCATTAATCTTTTAACGTTTTTCAGCTAAGATTCTCTATTTTTAAATTGGGATTTTTATAACAATATAATAATAAATATTATAATTATAATAATTATATTAATATAATAATAATTGTAATTATTAAAGAATAAGTACATACCAAATTACAAGTCTCTATCTCAATTTTTTCGGGAGATAGATATGTGATCTGTAGATATGTGTCTGTAGATATGTGTAGATATATGTGTGCGTGTATATATACATGTATATATATTACTGGCGCCCGGCTAACCGAAAAGTACCGGTGTCGGTGACGGTCACGGTAACGGTGTCGCGAATTCAATGTTTTTTTCCCATCTCAAAAAATGCCCAACGCGCCTAAAGAAGTTTTCACTTCAAAAAACATAAATTTTGCGTAAAGCATGAAGTCGATCGGATAATTAGTTACCGAGATATTTGTAATCCTATTTACCACACTCTTCGATTTTTCATGACCCTGTATTTCAACCAAATTTCAATTCAAAGATATATTTTAATTGAAAATGAGACGCTTAATCAGATGCAATAAACCGCTAGTTAATAGGATTATTGTTTTTGGAGTTATAAGGATGTTTCTTTTAAGCAATTCAGTAATCGAGCCTTTAAAGTTTATGACGTCATCAAGCCACGATTTTATTCGAATTGCAATGCATTTTATAAGTAGTTTACATATTTTTTATTTTAATATTTTATACTATGCATATCCATTATGGGTAAGTATTACGTTGTCCCCAACGACTAGTTTAATTTTGAGCTGTAATTGTTGATTTCTAACAGTATTTATACTGCACTATTTACCGTGTTGCGAAAGCTATACTTTTCCTACGCCGGTCTTGTGACGTCACAGTTCATGGCGAGGAAAGAAACGCAGCCTTTGTTCAACTCTTTGAATAGCGTTATTGACGGTTTTCTTTTCTTCTTGTAATAAAATTCTTGTTCATTACATTATCAAGAGTAATAGTATCAATCTTTAAGTATATACAAATGTTACTAAACATCTAAACAACTCACTAATTGCAAAAAGTTTTCCTTAATTTTCTTAAGACATTTAAAAAAAATAGCATTGTACTTTCAGTTAAAGTAAGTTTGATTTTCCCCATTGGCATTTAAATTTTCAAAGAAAAAAAGTGATTCCAATATAAAATATTTATACAAGTTTAAACCAGAAAAAAGAATATGATTTTTATAAATCAATCAATTTACCACAGAAGCAAAAGCATTTCTGGCAATGTGTGATAGATATTTGAGCATTTGACGGTTATCTGCAAACGTTTCAATAATTTTACAAAATTTCTTAATTCATTAATATAAATTATTAAATAAACAAACTTTAAATTATAAAGTAAGATATCCATGAATGTTTTGATTAATTTAATTCATAAAATGAATAACTTTTCAATGTAAATATAAATTAATTGGAATTTAGCTCAAAGCAATAATTTGTTGATAAATAAGCGATTCATGTCACGTGACATACGTTTTTCCCTTTTCTCGTGCTGCCGTGTCGAGAAATCGGTTCAAAATGCCGACTTTGACAGTATTTTCTGAAAGATCTTCTGCCTTTACTAAAAAAGGATAAACGTCTTTCGATTACATAGTTTCTGAATAAGAACAGCTGCCTATTTCATGCGTTTCCGAACAAAATTGAATTCAGAAATGTGTCAGAAAGTAGCTCTTTTGGATTTGAGAACAGCCTTAAGTTAAAACTGTCGCTGCCTCTCGAAGTTTTATAATGTTTAGAAAAAAGTTTTATTTTACATGCTACAAGAAAATCGTTTATATGACCTAAATACGACGAATTAAATATATATCGTTTTAATTATGAGTAATTTGTGCCATTTTAATGCTCCGGGAGGGAATTTCCTCCCGGACCACCCCCTGAATTCAACACTGTTCTTTTATCCTAGTTTTTCAGATTAATCCAAACTCGAGCTGCAAGAAAAAAAAGCTCAACCCGAAATCGACCCGAACCCGAAACTATTAAGTGTCCAGAACAACAACAACAACAACAACAACAACAATAATCTGTACATTTAAAAGGGAAGGCTTTTTTTTTGTCAAATCCACATAAAATCGTTCCCAAAACGCATACGTAAACTTAATTCTAGAACCTAACCAGTTTTAGAGCACACTCAACTGCGGAAACGGTGGTCGAGTGATATAAGGGGCGTTTCTCCTCTGTTGCGATTATCGTGTGGGTTCGATCCCAGCTATGGACAGAATGATTTTTTCTTACTTTATTGGCAATAATTTATTTTAATAATACCATATTTAATTCAGGGGGAAAAGTTATATAATTTGTATTTTTTTTATTAGAATGTTTTATAACAAGTTAAGTTTTTATTTATTTGAATTATTTCGCAAAAATTTAAAACATTTGAACTTTTTTTAATGGTACCATGAAGATGTTTGCCGTCAAATTTTGACGGGTTCCATCTAGTAATAATAATAACAATAATCTCTATTCTTACTCGGTCAACGTCATGTCAGGTATGGGTAAAATAGAATTATCCAACCCGATGCAGCACTTTAGTCGTGGTTTTTAAATTATATATTTTATTTTATTTTATCTATTTAGTTTAGTTTTTGCTTGAGCTCCAATTCTTATATCTGAATACTCTATCAGGTCGGATAACGCGATTTTGAGACGATTTTATTAAAATCCTGCAATCGAGGGAGGTAACCCGACTTCAAACGAACCCAAATTATTACCCTTGGTTACACATTAAATAGAAAATGTGGATATGCATATATTAAAATTTATTATATAAAAATGGTGAAATGCATTAAAATTCTGATGTTTTATAATATAAATGCAACATTTCTTGTATTTTCAGCTCGGTGTTTTATATTTTTACAGAAATGTTTTTGAGTAAAACAAATAAGTACTATGTGATTTTGCTGTTAATGGGAAACGGTACTTTTCAATATTACTTTTAATTTTAAGAATTTTGATAAAAATTGTTATTGCATTACATTTTAGTATTCAATTAAAAGAACATTTTGAAAACAAAATTAAACTACACATTTATTTAAAATGTTTACAACATTAAAATAAATTAATGTTTTTAAATTTCTGCTACTTTTTCAAGTATTGATATTTTTGAATTATTTTCTTTCTTTCTTTCTTTCTTTTTTCTTTTTTTTTTTTTTTTTTACAATTATTAAAATATGTTACAACACATGGACTTTTATTTTCAATTAATATTAGATTTTATATAAATTTGTTTATTGTTATACATAGTAAGGAACAATGAAAATTAACTCTTCTTCATATAATTTTATATGTATAAAACAAAAATAAAACATTATAAACTGGAATACTAAGGGGAGAAAAGAACTTAAAAAACATAAGAACGAACAAAAAATTAATATTAAGAAAAGTCATTTATAGTTTTCATGTGTGAAAAGCCATTGAACGGCAATCCTACACATATTACAAGTATAGTAATATTAAAGATACAATTTTGACATTTTAACCCTGCATGTATAAAAAGTTTAGATCTATAATTTGAGATAGTAATAATAAAAAAAAAAAAAACGATATTTTGACTGGGATACTATCTTCTCTTTAATCGTTGAAATTTTAAAGGGTAGTTTTTATTAGCTATTTTAATAGTTTTTAAACATTGTCTTATATTCTTAATTAATAAAAATATCAGCACGATGTATTATATCATATTCGGGGTCCAGGTTTCAGATGATATTAAAAAAAATAATAATAATAACGGTACGTTTTAATTTATTAAGAAGGATTTTTAAGAGAAAAGCAAAATGTAACCTACAGATTAAAATAAACTAATGTGCATGGAACCTTTATTTTATAACTATATTTTAATCTTTTGTGGCTCAACAACATCGATTTGAAAAATATTTACTCACATGTTAGAATACATCATTTTAAGCAAGTAGAAAATAATTGAAAAAAAAAATAAATCATAAAAATAAAAATTATTGAATAAAAGTGTCTTTTTCACATTTGCAATAAACAGAAAATTACATAGCGACTTGCATAGCGATACATAAATATTGTATATTTTTTAATACAAAATTGTAAAGTGTACGAATTTGCCTTTGTAAAAAATCTATTTTTGAACATCTCCAGACTTTTAAATTCAACAAAGTTTATTTTATCAATTAGGATGTAAAACTGGTTAAATTATATATAAAACTTTGATATGAAAAAATAACACAGTATCATCGTATGTTGAGAAATCTATGAACAATTTATATTAACTACCGTGTTGAAAGATAACAGTAATAAATAAAATAGTCTTTTTAAGCCCACTGTAAAAAACTTTGACTTTTGGGTGACTTTACAGATATGCAACACGATGATACAAAGGGTTAAATCATTTTGCATCAGGGTTTGCCTGCTGTACAAAAACATACTTAAAAACAATCTTTTGATTAAAATATAGATAAAGTGCTTATGTGATACAAAGAGAAATAGTTACACAAAAGACTTATAAAAACCTTTTAATGATCGACATATGTTTCAGCGCTCATACGGCGTCATTTTCAAGATATATAACGATAAACAAAAATATTCTCGCAAATTTTGAAAATAAACTTGAAAACATAAATAGCGAGATCTTATACAGGGTGATTATAAAAAAAACTATCCCGACATTTGGGCCTCTAACTATCATACCATTCACAGAAACTGAATGAAATTTTGGCAAAAGGTATTTTGAGGCATGCGCTCAAGAATGATATAGAAAACAACAGTGTCACTCAAACAATTACGGTTACAGTGAGAAAATTTCGAAAAAATCAAATGGCAACACCCAGTTTTTTGTATTGGAATGTGATCTCCATTGTGAAAAACCCTAAATAGTGTTGGAACGGCAACTGTAGCATGAAAATCACCGGAACTAGGCAAGGGAAAATAAAAAAGACTTTATCGTGCACCAGAGCATTAATTTTCGTTTCATTTACGTCACACGTCACACCGTTTCTTTGGCTGATATCCCAGCCTGATTAGTTCTCCACAAAACGAGAAGGAGAAACCAAGAAACGCAAATTTCGGGTTCTACGTCAGACACAGTCATGACTGACGTCGTCACGCTAGGTGAAAGAAAAGGCACTGCGAAATGCAAGCCGCGTATGTTCCTCTCTGCCATTCCGAACAAGATGCCGCTTTCAGGGAAAGAACGTGGGGAAATCGTAAAGATTTATTACCTGAATGGACAAAATGCCGCAGAGACATTGCGTGTTTACTGCAGAAACCATGGATTACGGCGAGGCCCGTGCATTGTCAAAGCTGTGCGGGACTTGATTCATAAATTTGAAGAAACTGGTTGCACATGCGATCGACCTCGGTTTGGACGACCTTCCGCTCCTGTGGAAGCTGTTGCAGAAGTCCATCAGACGATAAGCACAGTTCGTCCCGCAACTGCACGCGGTGTTTCACGTGTTCTGGATCTGCCGAATTCAATTGTATGCAAGATTCTGCGCTCTGTTCTAAACATGTTTCCGTATCGATTCTAGCGTGTCCAGATGTTGGAAGCGGGAGACTATCAATTACGGCTGGATTTTGAAAATCAATTCCTTATCCGGTATGATGAAGATAGCAGATGGCCTTTACGCATTCTGTGGACAGATGAGGCGCATTTCTCGTTAACTGGTAACGTGAATTCGAAAAATTGTGTGCACTGAGCAGAGAATAATCCACATGATGTACATGCGCGTCCATTACACGAGGAAAAAGTGACTGTGTGGTGTGGTATAACGAGTACATTCATCCTCGGCCCTTACTTTTTTGAAGAGGTTACTGCCGGTGATCTGCAAACGTGTACAGTAACGAGTGCTCGCTATCTGGACATGTTTACTCATTACGCGATTCCCGCATTGCAACGGCAAAATGCTCTATCTGAAGTTGTGTAGATTCAAGATGGCGCTCCTCCACATGTCGGGTCTTCGGTCAAACGTGTCTTAACTCAACAGTTTGGTGACAGAGTTATCTCCCGTCATTTCCCGTTTCCATGGCCACCAAGGTCTCCTGATCTGACACCAATGGATTTCTGGCTGTGGGGATATCTGAAATCCAAAGTGTATCAGTTTCGTCCTCAAACTGCATCTGATTTGAAAGATGCCATCAGAACTGCGATTCAAGAGATTCCTATTGCCATACGTGCTTTAGTGCTATCCACCGTCAGCCGCATCCAAAGTGTCATCGTGTGTGAAGGAGGTCATGTGAAAAATTTGTGAAACACAAGAAAATGCTTTATTTTATGCTGCTTCTCTGTCCTTATTGGTTGTCCTCACTTTTAGCCTATCTATCGCCGGTGATTTGCATGCTACAGTTGCCGTTCCAACGCTATTTAGGGTTTTTCACAATGGAGATCACATTCCAATACAAAAAACTGGGTGTTGCCATTTGATTTTTTCGAAATTTTCTCAGTGTAACCGTAACTGTTTGAGTGACACTGTTGTTTTCCATATCATTCTTGAGCGCATATCTCAAAATACCTTTTGCCGAAATTTCATTCAGTTTCTGTGAATGGTACGATAGTTAGGGGACCAAATGTCGGGGTAGTTTTTTTATAATCACCCTGTATGTAAAAAAGCAGGTTCATGAAATCGTCAACTGTAAACGTGAAAATTAATATTTCCTTATTGCTTTTTTAAAACTGAAAAGTACTGAAAAGTATATACTTTTTTCTTAAATTGAAAATTCTAATAGATTTTTTTACATTTAATACATTCTTTTAGATTGTCCACTAATAACACCAAAAATAATTTTCTTATGAAAATATCAATTATGTATTCAAATAAAGTTTTGAAATTCATTAGTGATACTTTCGTATTAGTTGCATGCCAGGAGTTAATAGTCGAAAATGTCGCCACCTATATCTTTTTTTTCTTCTTTTTTTTTTAATAGTTTTAGTGGCTTAAGCGAGTAGTTAGATTTCTTGGCTATTAAACTTGTGTTTTAATAAAGCATGAATTCCTACTTTTTCATGAAGTTTTTAATTTCGATGTTGAATATTAGTCGGAAACAAACGCTGAAATATAGGAAATTTATTATTGTAACATTTTTTATTGAAAATGGAAACGTTTTAATCTGTTTTGATTGAAATGCACACAGTAGACAGATTTTAAAAATAAACATGCTTGAAAATTATTTTTAAAACCATAAAGAATAGTAAATTGAAGTACAGTTTTGAAACATACCGCATTTGAAAGAGCATTTTTAGGGTTTCGTTCATCTCACGAAACCCTAATTACTTCGCTCCGTTGCCTGTCTGTCACAGAGCTATTCTCAGAAACTGTGTAACTTACAGAGTTGAAACTTTGTGTATATAGCTGAATACCAGCTATGAAGAGCTCAAAATATTAAAATTTGAAAAAATCGTATTATTTTAATAAATAGAGATAAAAAACCAAAATTCTAACAGGATTTCCTATTAAATTTAAACATTTTTCGTTATAGCAGATGCCAAAAATTAAAAATCCACGATGCAATTTTTTCTACAATAATTAGTTTTCTATCAGACGATTTCCACGTGAAAAATGAAAATGAAATAAAAAGTTTCACCAATTGTAAAAAAATATTAATATGAAATAAAAATGATTGACGTCATAGTGGTAATAAAACGAAATTATCAAAGATTTCTTAATAATACAAGGAGTATGAGTATGTGTATGTACACAAAGCAGATTAATATCACGTCATTAGAGAATTAAACGAGGCTAACGAAAAAGACAGGCTACCGTAGTGCATTCCAGTTATCATTTTTTACAGACCGCTAGAGTGACATGATGCTCTTTTCGTACACCTGCATTGGTGCATCCGAGCATCACGTGACTCCGGCGGTCTGTAAAAAAAGATACGCGTAAAGCACCGCGGTAGCCTTTCTTTTTCGTTAGCCTCGAGAATTAAAAAGACAATGGAAGACCTGTTGGAAGTTTAACAGATTTTTCAAATGTTTGAGAATAATACAAAGCGCATATCAATATGAGTAATAGAAAATAGTAAATATATGAGTTCGAGAAACATATTGAATTGTGGCGACTCATCCGTGCAGTGCTCTCTAGCTGTTGCTGCTGTGGACAAACTCTAGAGTCTAACTACCCTAGATTCGAGCAACCCATTCATGCAGTCACTCTAAGTGTTTCGACAGTGGACAAGCGAGACCTACTGGTACTGAGATATGGAAGTACTCTACTTCTCAACACCCACTTCGATGGCTCGGCTTTCCGATGCGAATTGTCTGACAGAATCGGACGGGTTGATAAGATGCAAGATCTCTCAAACAGGACTGTATTCATTAATTCTTTTCACAATGGCAACAGTCGAATACTCTTGTATTTAAGGGTGTATTTCGAACAATTGTCGCCAAGGCAATCACTTGTCCGACAACAACTCCAGAAATTATCCAGAAAAATATTCAAAAATGGAGTATGTTATGCAAATTGACCTTATGGAGGTCCCCACCCAGATTTTTAAAATTTTAAATTTATTAAGTTTGATTTTTTGAGTGTTTCATGAAAATTACTTTATACTTAAGTTCTCCGAAAATTTCCCACAGAAGGATTAAAAAATTCAGTATTATATGCAAATTAACCTTATGGAAGTACACAATAAAAATTGGAAAATTTGATGTTTGTTAAGTTAGGTTTTTTTAGTGAAATTCTCTTGGCGAATTATTAAAATCTTTGTGAGAATGTTTGATGTGGTAACCCTATAGGTACGTGAATAGTTCTTCAGTACGATGACAGATGGCGCTACAATAGCTTTTCAGATATTTTTGTGCATTATTTGATGAAAGGTGGAGTTTTATCCAAGGGTCACATCATTGGTCAATTCGTTAAATTCTTACATTCAATTGGCTGTGTGTAAGTATGGGCGCGGTTTACGAAATATCTAACGTTTGTAAGCTTATTGACAGACGTAAGTGGGGGGCGTTTCATATTATTTAGGTTTCAATAAAGTTTATTTAATTTTTTGATTCTCATGGAAATAATTTTAATGACTTTTCTGATAAGGTTATGAGCGAAAAAAGTTTAATCTTTTGACTTTTCCTTCTTTGCTGTGTTATTGATGTATGTTGACTGATTAATAGACAGGGTTTCTGGAGCTTGCGCCATTCTGGTTTGCAAATTGGTTTTAAAAGACGGAAAAGAAGGTGGTTATATTATTTAGGTTTTTTCATGAACTTTTGGTCAGAAATACAAATTTAATTTGTCTAAATGTCATAAATTAAATTGGCAATCATTAAAACGGAACTCCCATAGTTTGTTTGTATAGATTTTCGTAAAAATAAAAATAAAAATAATAATAATAGTAATCATACAAATTCGAGCGTGTACATTGCCGAAAGATATAAAATAAAATCTGCATATGTTACTATTACTAAGCATCAAAATACATTTTTAAAATGTTGAAATGCGTAAAGAAATGGGAATACTTGAATAAAAACAACAGAAATTTTGTGTTTGAAGGCGGAGAAAAAGAAACAAAGTTTTTTCCCACAAATTGAGAGTGACGCATAAGGGAAATCGTTTAGGCACCTTACTAAACAATGTTAAACAGTATTTATATGTACATTTTTTTTCTTTTCCTCTTTCCATCTTTATTATTTATTTATTTATTTTGTATGCTATCATGCACGATAGGAGAAAGCATAAATTTTGGCGAGAGAGGGTTAATTTACTTGATTGATTATTAATTTATTATCACTAGAAAGCAGCAAATAGGTCAAAATTTTTATGCTATGAAAAAAAAATAAGATTAAAATTTTTTTTACATGCTTTGGAGGGGGCAAATGGGGGAGGGACGGGTCAGATAAAGACGTACATAGTCAAACAAGACTGCATTTTGCTGAAAATAATCGTGGTCGGATAAAAAAGATTTATTGAGAAAATTGCTATGGATTTTTAAATGCTAACAAACGAAGAACAACATGGTTTCTGCTACCCAAACAGTGAAAACGAGCCCATGCTCTATTCTGGCCCTGTTGATTGAATAAATTATGCAGTAACAGAACTCAAATTCTTTTTTTCGTGTTTTTATTATTTAGGTTTTCTTACGAGCTTTTGTTCGGAATTGAAAGCTTAATACGTCTAATTGTCAGTGGCGTCCCCGGCATTTAATTTCGGGGGCGGGGTGACTTAAATTTCAATAACGTTCTGAGTCTCACGAAAAACATTTAATTGTGTTGTAAACAGAAATCATGTTTGCAATATGGCCGTAGCCAGAGGATATCGGGAGGGAGAGTACGGGGCCGGTCCCAAAACGTCCCCCCCCCCCCTTGCCGATATAAGTTGAAAAGTGCTAATGGGTTCTTTCATATACTTCCATTTGAAATACAGTCATTGTAACTTAAAATGTATAAAATTGTCCTGGAGTCACAAGTAAATAATATAAAGTATCTTCTGGCTACGATTTTTGTTTTAGAAAAACTTGATATTGCTTTGGAAATTTCAAGTGAAAACTTCTTTAGGCGCGTTGGGCATTTTTTGAGATGGGAAAAAACCATTGAACTCGCGACACTGTTACCGACACCTCTGTATATTTGAAGTGAAAACTTCTTTAGGCACGATGGGCATTTTTTGAGTTGGAAAAAAACCATTGAACTCGCGACACTGTTACTGTAACCGACACCTCTGTATATAAGTATGTATATGTATTGTGTATAGTTAGGTATAAGGTAGGGCGGGACGGGCGCGTCGCGCGCCGCATGCTTGCCTGTGCGCTATTGCACCGCGGTATAGTAAGCGCAGAAAAATATAAGCGGTATAGTAAGCGCAAAAAAATATAAGCGGTATAGTAACGCAGAAAAATGTAAGCGGTATAGTAACGTAGAAAAATGTAAGCGGTATAGTAAACACAGAAAAATGTAAGTGGTATAGTAAGCGGTATAGTAAACGCAGAAAAATGTAAGCGGTATAGTAAGCGTAGAAAAATGTACGCGGTATAGTAACGCAGAAAAATGTAAGTGCAGAGAAATGTAAGCGGTATAGTAAGCGGCATAGTAAGCCCAGAAAAATGTAAGCGGTATAGTAAGCGCAGAAAAATATAAGCGGTATAGTAAGCGCAGAAAAATGTAAGCGGTATAGTAAGCTGTATAGAAGCGGTATAGTAAGCGGTACAGTAACACGGAAAAAATGTAAGCGGTATAGTAAACACAGAAAATGTAAGTGGTATAGTAAGCGCAGAAAAATGTAAGCAGTATAGTAAGCGTAGAAAAATGTAAGCGGTATAGTACGCGGTATAGTAAGCGGTATAGTAAGCGGTACAGCGGTAAACGCAGAAAAAATGTAAGCAGTATAGTAAGCACAGAAAAATGCAAGCGGTATAGTAAGAGCAGAAAAATGTAAGCGGTATAGAAAGCTGTATAGTAACCTGTATAGTAAGCGGCATAGTAAGCCCCGAAAAATGTAAGCAGTATAGTAAGCGCAGAAAAATGTAAGCGGTATAGAAGCGGTATAGTAAGCGCAGAAAAATGTAAGCGGTACAGTAACACGGGAAAAATATAAGCGGTATAGTAAACACAGAAAAATGTAAGTGGTATAGTAAACGCAGAAAAATGTAAGTGGTATAGTAAGCGCAGAAAAATGTAAGCAGTATAGTAAGCGTAGAAAAATGTAAGCGGTATAGTACGCGGTATAGTAAGCGGTATAGTAAGTAGTATAGTACGCGGTATAGTAAGCGGTATAGCGGTAAACGCAGAAAAATGTAAGGAGTATAGTAAGCACAGAAAAATGTAAGCGGTATAGTAAGAGCAGAAAAATTTAAGCGGTATAGTAAGCGGTATAGTAATGCAGAAAAATGTAAGCGGTATAGTAAGCTGTATAGTAAGCGGTATAGAAGCGGTATAGTAAGCGCAGAAAAATGTAAGCGGTATAGTAACACAGAAAAAATGAAAACTGTATAGTAAGCGGTATAGTAAACGCAGAAAAATGTAAGTGGTATAGTAAGCGGTATAGCGGTAAACGCAGAAAAATGTAAGCAGTATAGTAAGCACAGAAAAATGTAAGCGGTATAGTAAGCGCAGAAAAATGTAAGCGGTATAGTAAGCGGTATAGTAAGCGGTATAGAAGCGGTATAGTAAGCGGTACAGTAACACAGAAAAAATGTAAACGGTATAGTAAACACAGAAAAATGTAAGTGGTATAGTAAGCGGTATAGTAAACGCAGAAAAATGTAAGTGGTATAGTAAGCGCAGAAAAGTGTAAGCAGTATAGTAAGCGTAGAAAAATGTAAGCGGTATAGTACGCGGTATAGTAAGCGGTATAGTAAACGCAGAAAAATGTAAGCGGTATAGTAAGTAGTATAGTACGCGGTATAGTAAGCGGTACAGCGGTAAACGCAGAAAAATATAAGCAGTATAGTAAGCACAGAAAAATGTAAGCGGTATAGTAAGAGCAGAAAAATGTAAGCGGTATAGTAAGCGGTATAGTAACCTGTATAGTAAGCGGCATAGTAAGCCCCGAAAAATGTAAGCAGTATAGTAAGCGCAGAAAAATGTAAGCGGTATAGTAAGCGGTATAGTAAGCGGTATAGAAGCGGTATAGTAAGCGCAGAAAAATGTAAGCGGTACAGTAACACGGAAAAAATGTAAGCGGTATAGTAAACACAGAAAAATGTAAGTGGTATAGTAAGCGGTATAGTAAACGCAGAAAAATGTAAGTGGTATAGTAAGCGCAGAAAAATGTAAGCAGTATAGTAAGCGTAGAAAAATGTAAGCGGTATAGTACGCGGTATAGTAAGCGGTATAGTAAACGCAGAAAAATGTAAGCGGTATAGTAAGTAGTATAGTACGCGGTATAGTAAGCGGTATAGCGGTAAACGCAGAAAAATGTAAGGAGTATAGTAAGCACAGAAAAATGTAAGCGGTATAGTAAGAGCAGAAAAATTTAAGCGGTATAGTAATGCAGAAAAATGTAAGCGGTATAGTAAGCGGTATAGAAGCGGTATAGTAAGCGCAGAAAAATGTAAGCGGTATAGTAACACAGAAAAAATGTAAACTGTATAGTAAGCGGTATAGTAAACGCAGAAAAATGTAAGTGGTATAGTAAGCGGTATAGCGGTAAACGCAGAAAAATGTAAGCAGTATAGTAAGCACAGAAAAATGTAAGCGGTATAGTAAGCACAGAAAAATATAAACGGTATAGAATGCGGCGTAGTAAGCGGTATAGTAACGCAGAAAAATGTAAGCGGTATAGTCAACGCAGAAAAATGTAAGCGGTATAGTAAGCGGTATAGTAAGCGGTATAGAAGCGGTATAGTAAGCGCAGAAAAATGTAAGCGGTACAGTAACACGGAAAAAATGTAAGCGGTATAGTAAACACAGAAAAATGTAAGTGGTATAGTAAGCGGTATAGTAAACGCAGAAAAATGTAAGTGGTATAGTAAGCGCAGAAAAATGTAAGCAGTATAGTAAGCGTAGAAAAATGTAAGCGGTATAGTACGCGGTATAGTAAGCGGTATAGTAAACGCAGAAAAATGTAAGCGGTATAGTAAGTAGTATAGTACGCGGTATAGTAAGCGGTATAGCGGTAAACGCAGAAAAATGTAAGGAGTATAGTAAGCACAGAAAAATGTAAGCGGTATAGTAAGAGCAGAAAAATTTAAGCGGTATAGTAATGCAGAAAAATGTAAGCGGTATAGTAAGCGGTATAGAAGCGGTATAGTAAGCGCAGAAAAATGTAAGCGGTATAGTAACACAGAAAAAATGTAAACTGTATAGTAAGCGGTATAGTAAACGCAGAAAAATGTAAGTGGTATAGTAAGCGGTATAGCGGTAAACGCAGAAAAATGTAAGCAGTATAGTAAGCACAGAAAAATGTAAGCGGTATAGTAAGCGCAGAAAAATATAAACGGTATAGAATGCGGCGTAGTAAGCGGTATAGTAACGCAGAAAAATGTAAGCGGTATAGTCAACGCAGAAAATTTGTAAGCGGTATAGTAACGCCGAAAATGTAAGCGGTATAGTAAGCGCAGAAAAATGTAAGCGGTATAGTAATAGGTATAGTAAGCGCAGAAAAATGTAAGCGGTCTAGGAAGCGCAGAAAAATGTAAGCGGTGTAGTAAGCGCAGAAAAATGTAAGCGGTATAGTAAGTGCAGAAAATTGTAAGCGGTATAGTAACGCAGGAAAATGTAAGCGGTATAGTAACGCAGAAAAATGTAAGCGGTATAGTAAGCGCAGAAAAATGTAAGCGGTGTAGTAAGCGCAGAAAAATGTAAGCGGTATAGTAAGACTAGTGCGGCCTGCTAAAGCGTGGCTCCCGTCCAATACTGGACATTGCCAGCCTTATCAACTTCTGACTGATCGTGGGAGCAATAGTAATGTGCTTTACCGCGTCGAGCATGCAACGAAGTGATGCCACCCTAGTTCACTATCGCTGTACGTGTCGCTAGAGAACACATTCTCTAGCAGGATGACTCACCGACTACTCGCCGCCTCCCCTGTACACGGGTAGTCCCAACATACCCTTAAATAAATCCCTAAAGTCTGATTAGACTTGACACAATAAACTTCACAAAAGATGAAACAACTTTTATTCATAAACAACTTCACATTACAGGTACAGTAAGGGAGGTGGTGTCCACACGAGAGCGGACTTTAATTACAACTTTACTTATTAAATGGGCTTTACATAGGATTAAACAATATAAGATTGTAAGTATAATAATCATAATAATAATAAAAAGACTAAACTAAATAAGATGCCACACAAAAAGATGAAAAATTTATTTATTTACATATTTACAACGCAAGGTGAATGCACCTTCTTTTTCTTGAAAATCTACTCTTCTTCCATGAAACAGGAAAGTGAGTTGAAAGTAGTGGCTTTCTAGAACAGGAGCTCAAGGAAGGAGACACCATTAATGTTACACCCAAAGATGGGGTTCCATTGCTTTGAGAAAGGCTAGTAGGCGCTTTCTCATGTTCGATTCCCGAAAGTAGGAACGAACTGAGGCTGCATTCAGCCTCGGGCAAAACCTTTCCCTGAGCTGCTTCGTACCTGCACACTCTACCAGGAGATGCTCACTGGTGGCTGGAATTGGCGAACAGCAGAACTGACAAGCACGGCGTATTGGTCTGACATGGAAGCGTCGGTAATATGCGGGGAAAGGCCCATGTCCCGTCATAGCCCAGTTTATCATAGGAGAAGTACAGGCACGTCTCTCCGATACCCTTGGGAATATCCGGAAGACGCTTCGGCCAGTAGTCTCCCCTTCCCAACGAGCTTGCCAGAATCGGAGAAACTCTGCTCGAATGAGACTCTTAACTGCTCGCCGGGAGTACTGGACTGGGACTGAAATAACTCCTGAGGCCGCACCCAGCTTCGCCAATTTATCGGCTGCCTCATTTCCAGTGATTCCAATGTGAGCCTTCACCCAAAACCAACTGATATCCATGCCCTCCCTCAACGCATGTACCTGCGCAACCAACGGGTTAAGACATTCCGGATTTGAAAGAGCTTCCAGCGAAGACCTCGAGTCCGTAAAGAGGGAAATGCTTTTGTGCGTTCTAATATTTTGCAGTGCTTGTATGATTGCTTGAAGCTCGGACTGGAACACAGTCGCATGGGGTGGTAGCCCGAAGGAGAGTCCCTGGGTCTGTGTCCCATCTACATATATCGCCACGCCAGCGACACCTTCGGCAGTTTTTGAACCATCCGTAAAGACGCAAACTCCTTGATGAAATTCGGAGTCTTCCAAGGGAATATGAGCGTCTTCGAAGTCGATAAAAGGGGCCCTTGCAGGATGTACTACCCATCTATCTCAAATAAATAGCGACAGTCTTTTCTGCACTGAAAGCTAACCTTTGTGCTGCCGCCCATTCGGCAATTCTTGCGAGGGCAAGATTCGCCCGGCGTGAACATTGATAAGCATTAGGCGCCTCTACCAACAGACCGAAGTCATCAGCGTACGCTATCAGCTCAATCATCTCTCCAAGATCCAATTCCAACAGAGTGTTTGCAACTAAGTTCCAAAAGAACGGACCGGAGTTGGATCCCTGCGGACAACCGACATTGTATTCTCGCTCCAAGGATTTGATATCGGTCCTATACGCTATCTTCCTCTGAGATAGGAAACTCTGAACCAAAAGAAACAAGTTCCTTGGACAACGGATCCTTTCTAAACCACTGAGGATAGAGGGCCACCACAAGCTGTTGAAAGCTCCCTTCACGTCCAACATGATGAGGCACGCATCGTTACCTCTTTCATGACATCCCTCTATTGTCTGACGCAGCTTAAAAAGAGCGTCTTCCGTACCCTTGCCCGGAGTAAATCCGTACTGATTGCCACTCATGTGACCATTCTTCCTGGAGTGAAACACCAGTCTGTTAGTCACTAACTTATCAAGTACCTTACTCCAGGCGGGTAAAAGACATATTGGACGGTAGGAGCTGGGCGATCCCCTATCCTTTCCCACCTTGTTGAACAAGACCAGGTCCGCTGTCTTCCAGTGAGTGGGGAAGACGCCATCCTGGAGACACTTGTTCAATATCGCACCAAACAGTGGTTTGTTAGCCTTAAATAGGAGTTCCACTACCTCGAGGGGGATTCCATCCATCCCTGGAGCCTTGCCGCGATTCAGCGATCTGAAAGCTGTCTCAATCTCCTTTTGGGTGAATTCCGGGTCGTCTTCTCCGAGAGCGTAATTGCGAACAGGGCGGTCTTGGGTATCATGAGGAAAATGATACTCCAATAGCCGTTCTACCGTCGAGCTAAAGTCCTTGGTTCGGCTCCCACCTCGGTCGAGAACTGCACTTAGTTTTAGTCTACCTGTTGTTTTCCCCCGAGCCCAGTCGAAATAAGGACCAAAAGGCTTCTTTGGATCTATTTCATCCAAAACAGTCCGATAATGCTCCCATTTCGACCTGCGAATTGATTTTCTAAATTGGGCTCGAAGTTTGCGAAAGGTTATTTCATAACTCTTTCTCAATTCCTGGTCCTCAGTGCAACGCTGGAACCGGACTCTTGCTGCTCTTACTTTCTTTCTCTCAACCGTTAGGCTTTCGCTCCACCAAGGAACCTTTCTTGCTCTAGGTTTCTTTTTACGTTTGGCATTATCACAAATGTCTTGGACAATTTTTGTGATCTCTGCTACGCTCTCGTCGACAGACTTGCCTTCCAACCAAGCCGGGGCTATGTTACCTATCCGACGGGACAGGTTCACCCGGAGTTTCGACAAGCTCAGATCACCAATTCGAATTCTGTATTTTGATTGCGGAATCGGCATTTCCGAAGAAATGACCGACACAATACGTCGATGATCGGTCGCCGTCTCACGAGGCTCCAACTCCCAACTTACTAAGCGGGTTGGAGCAACCAATCTTCCCAGAGTCAGATCTATCCAACTTTCTCCCTGTGGCCCATGGAACGTGGGATCACTAGTGGAATCGTTCCAGATTTCCAAATTGAATTGAGCACAAAACTCTAATATTAGAGTTCCCCGAGCATCCACACTGCGGAGAGGATTCCCCCAAACAGAGCTCTTTGCGTTCCAGTCTCCTGAAAGGATGACAGACTTGCCCTCTGATCTATTGAGCAGATCCTGAAGCAACTCGATCTGCCCTGTAATATCAACTGCTGTACGTTGTGGTGGTAAGTATACTGACACCACAATAACCTGAATTTCATCACTCAGTGCTAGTTGCACCGCTACGACATCCCTCTCGGCCATGAGCTCCACTACGGGAATGGACCTGTCCAAGACAAAAATAGTGGCCCTTGGTCCCTCATGGGAGAAGAATGCGGTAGCCCCCATAGGAACCCCACCTACCCCTCCACTCTGGAGGATGTGAGGCTCCTGGATGCACAGAATGTGATACTCACCTGAATCGACGTTTATTTGATCGGTTGCTGTCATAGACCTGCCCACATTCTGTTGCCCAATGCGCAGATTAACCATAGTCAGTCCTACGCATCAGGCGGTTCGTTTCAAGAGCTCTTGTAGGACAAAAGGGGGATAGCGACGAGTGGTTTGTTTCCACCTGCTGATGTGGCGGAAACGGCTTGTTCACTGTGTGACAATGCAAGCATTTTAATTCCTCTCCGCATTTTGAATTTTGACATTTCTTACCTGTCTGTTTACACTTTCCACAATCCAGACAGATTTCTCTACTTTTGCAGTTCTTGCTAATGTGACCGTATTGGCCACAGCGATAACATTGTGTGGGTCGGAGGTGCTCTGCTAGCTTTGCCCTTGTCCACCCGAGCACAAGTCTTTTCAGATTCAACAAGGACCGGAAGGCGCCTGGTTGAGATTCCAGGACCCAGTTCGTCGTATCTTTTCCCCGGATAGGAAATTTGATTTTGATGGAACCCTCTTCCGATCCCATCTGACTCAATGCTTCTCTTACGACATCCTCCCCTGAGATGTCGTTAGGAACGTCAAAGCAAATGATCCGAGGAAGTCGAAGTTTTGGAACAGAGCACGTGACTGTGTCCCTCAACCTCTCGTTCTCACGGATTGTGCGTTCGAGGAGTTCTGCATCCTTCTTGTCCGAGAGGCGAACCAACAAACCCCCCGAGCGTAGGGGCCTCTTCTCCGTGACTTCAATCTGAAGTTCTGACGGATTAATTGCCCCCGTAACTCTTTTTTACAGAGACCTGTTGCTCTCATTCTTATCCTTCGGAAAGACAAGAACAACGTGGTCTGTGGTGGGACCTGCGGAACGGGTCTTTCCTCTCTTCTTGCCAGGATGCTTTGACTTTGACTGTTACTTCTTCTCCTGTTGCTCCTCCCCTGCCGATGATTGGGCGACATCGGCAAATGTGCGGAACTCAGCCTCTGCAACTTTCAAAGACGCCTGTTCTAATTCCTTCTTCACCTCTACAAGCTCCAAGCTCTGTTGAACAAAGAGCTCATAGATCTCCTATAGATGCTGCACAACGACATCTTTCTCTGCTTTGTTACACTTTCCCATTATCATGGTTACTGATTTGGTAATCAGGTTTCTTGCCTTGAGCCTTACGTCAGGCTTACCATTTCCACCATCAACGTCAAGTCCGAAGTCTGAAAGAGTAGACTCATTCAGATTCGGGAAACTACTTGACCGTTTATTTTCCATCTTCTTTAATAAGAAGCAGCTGTGCTTACCTTTGATTAAACTGTTATCCAATATGATATCGGACTTTCCAATGGCTCCCAAATTAGAACGACTGGGTGTTCTTAGCCCCAACGCTATCCTGTCTCCTAGACCGTTAGAGGAGACTTAGCTTGGAGACAGCCGGTTGCGCCACGTCAAGGCGACACCACAGTCCTATCTGTTGCGAACTAGAGATTCCCAGAAAAAATTAAAGTCCGATCTCCGAAAAGACACGGACAGAACACGGGAATGTATCCGCTTGAAAAAATAACTTTTATCGCACTTTAATCTCGCTTAAAATCGCTAGCGATCACGTTCGCAGCGGTATAGTAACGCAGAAAAATATAAGCGGTATAGTAACGCAGAAAAATGTAAGCGGTATAGTGCGACTGAAGTCTGGTTCCCGAAATGTTTGTATGTAAAATAATATGCATTATTATTTTTCATGTACAATAGCGCATTAAATGAAAATTGTAATATAATTTTTGTAGTAGAGGTTTATAATAATGAATTAAAAAACACTTCATTTAAAAGCATTTCCTGCACAATAAAACATTTCCTGACGATTCAAAAAATACACACGTAATTGTTCAAGTTTTCACTTCTGTCGGCACTCCCGGAGTGCCACTGTTTTTTCTTTTTTTTTCCAAATCAATTTGTCCATAAATTCTTGTGCCATTCACTGACTTCAATATTTTAGCAACAGAAATACCTTTCCAATATAATCGATGAAAATATTTTTTTCATCATTTTTTTTCTAATTTAGGATTAATTCCCTATTATTGGCAAGACACGCGAGGCACTTTCCCAGAACAAACAGATTTAAGGGTCCCGAAAATTTCTAGCGTCATAAGTGTATTTATAATTTTTCTGCACATTTAAAATTTTAATTTATCATACTGGTGCCCAAAATATGTTAGCTTGTTTTTATATGTTTAAACTTTACAGATGGATGTTTTAATTTTATGACTTTCTTATCTATAAAATCGCACTTTCTTTGGGATATGTACGCTTTTTATGTTCATGCAGAATTATTTCATGTTTATTTAACATCCTATTTGAGTCTGCCACGTTACTTTTCATGAAATTTGTCAATAACAATAATCCAACTTCAATTACCAATGATTCTCAATTACTGTACTGAGAGTAATGCAATTGAATTCCCTTGTGCATCTCTGTAAAAAAAAAATGATAGAAGCTACACTATCCGTATTCTATATAAAGCATATTGTAGTGCATTACAATAATACATATCAATTTCATTATGTTGGAAGTAGTGTAACATCATTAAAATACATTGCACAGACATTTTCCCCCATAAGGCATAATGTAACGAAATAGTTCTGTACGTCCCTGTAAATAAACAACTAACTAGGGATGCACAACCTGTGGCCCGCTATGGGTTAATTGGTGGCTTGCGGAGTCTAGGGCCGACACCCGACATCACAAGTCTTTTTATCTACTTGTCAATTTTAATGCATTTATTTCAGTTTTTCTTTTGGATTTTGCAGCTGCAAAACATTTTACCAAAATTTCACATACATACATACATGCACACACATATATATATACACTATATTGCCAAAGGTGATTGGTCACTTGCGATTTTAGACGTTTTGTTAACTATCTAGAAAAATACATGAGGAATTAACCTGAAACTGCAGGTGTGTAAACAGTATAGTATAGGTTATATATTTCCGCGAAGATTTTTTCACGAAACCCCATAGGGGACTAAAAAAATGAAAAAGAACGAATATCTTTTGGATAACCCTGTAAAAACTAATGTAGCAAAGGCGTTCAAACTCGAGATTACTAATAAGTGGCTTATTGTAATATACTATGTTCATTTGTATGAGGATAGCATGTATACTCGTAGAGAAATTAAGGTTTTTATAAAAACAGCCCAAATTTCGCCTAGTTTTTTGCTTATAATTTGCAGAGTTCTTAACATTAAAAAAAAGTTATTTTCAGAAAATATGACAAATAACATTCTACATATAACTCTGCAATCAGAAATAAAAAATAATAAAAATTAGATGAAAAATGAGCAGGTTTACTAAAAAATGTTTCACTGCGCATGCGCGAATGCAATCAAAATATTATATGCATAATGTATTAGCTAAGTATAAAGAGCAACTTTTGTGCAAGTCTCAAAATCATAGCTTGAAAATTCTGAAAATTATCGTCGATAGAATAAGCTCGAAATCCGTTGTTCCCAAAAAGAAGCAAAAAGATGAGGGGTTGTATCAAATATCTGTTGATTAGTGCCAAGATAGCGTACAAAATATTTCACGTACTACTATATTTGGATACAATCCCTTATATTTTTGCTTCCTTTTGGGAACAACGGATTTCGAGCTTATTCTATCGACGATAATTTTCAGAATTTTCAAGCTATGATTTTGAGACTTTCACAAAAGTTGCACTATATACTTAGCTAATACATTATGCATATTATATTTTGATTGCATTCGCGCATGCGCAGTGAAAAATTTTTTAGTAAACCTGCTCATTTTTTATCCAATTTTTATTATTTTTTAATTCTGATTGCAGAGTATTATGTACAATATTGTTTGTCATATTTTCTGAAAAGAACTTTTTTTTATATTAAGAACTCTGCAAATTATGAGCAAAAAACTATGCGAAATTTGGGACTGTTTTTATAAAAACATTAATTTCTCTACGAGTTTCCATGCTATCCTAATAAAAATGAACACAGTATATTACAATAAGAAACTTATTAATAATTTCGAGTTTGAACGCCTTTGCTACATTAGTTTTTACAGGGTTATCCAAAAGATATTCGTTATTTTTCAATTTGTTGACAGTCCCCTATGGGGTTTCGTGAAAAAATCTTCGCGGAAATATATAACCTATACTATACTGTTTACACACCTGCAGTTTCAGGTTAATTCCTCATGTATTTTTCTAGATAGTTAACAAAACGTCTAAAATCGCAAGTGACCAATCACCTTTGGCAATATAATGTGTGTGTGTGTGTCTGTGTGTGTGTGTGTGTGTGTGTGTGTGTGTGTGTGTGTGTGTGTGTATGTATGTATGTATGTATGTATGTATGTATGTATGTATGTCTGTCTTCTATTCTGGCGCCTGGGGCACACACACATATTTATATATATATATATATATATAATGTTCACACACACATATATATGCATATATATAACATGCAGGAGATAAATAACTTCTAGTTTTAAAACTTATTTTGCCTTAAATATGCATTTTTTGTTTGTTTTTTCATGTAAATGCACATCAGTTAACTTTCGTAAAAAACGGCAATGCCTATAAAAGGCAAAGTATTTGAATGAAAAAAATCATCTTTCATTCCACTCTCTATTTTACAAATAGATAGTATTCTATAGTAACGTTTGTACTTATCGTACACTGCTTATTTTGTCATTTAGCCTCTCAGAATTAGAATAGAATAATCATTTGCAGATTTCAGCATCTCGATTGTAATCACTTGAAGCTTTTTGTGAAACTACTCCTCATAAGGTGCTTCATTTTGAGAAAGTGGAGAAAGAGGGGCGGGGATATTAGATCTGGTTTTTCTTTCTTCCTGGGGTCTTTCTTTTCAAGTAAAACCAAATAACTCATCCATCTGATCTACTCCCCCCCCCCCCCCCCCGTATTACGCGCATAGGGAGAATACGTTATAATTATACCCGTAATGAAGTAAAGTACTAATGTATAATGTAAATGAAACAGAAGAACGTTATATGAAAAGATTTGCTAAAAATGTAAACATCCTGATCCTATAAAGAAATTTTATTCTGTACATTTTAAGTATTAGTCATAACAATAGATATTTCTCCCAAATTTCTCTCAACAATAGATTTTTCCCGTTTCACCCAATTGGTCTATTATTCTAGTTTTATTTCCACTTATTCAAAGACTTATTGTTATTATTATAGTTAGATTCTTATAGCAAATAATTTTAAAGGAGATTTACAGCCGTCAAGGTCTATCTGAGAATAATAGAGGGTGGTGTTGTATAAGCATGTAAAAATTTTTTTAAAAGCATATCCATACCTTTTAACCATAATTTGCTGATTTTGTTTTATCAGATATTACTCTTTAGTGAAGAACAAGTTATCCAAAATATATAGCTTTCACTATTAATTTACGGATTATACGCCAGAAATCTATTAATATATTTTTTGTTATATTTGTACTCCACCTTCACTGTTTTTTATATTTAAACTCCGCCCATCGACATTTAGATATGTATTCATTAATAATAAAAGCATTAGTACAATGTCTCACTGTAGCATTAGTGCAAAAAAAAAAAAAAGAAGCTATACGAAGTAGGCGGAGCATCGTCTCCAGCACGATTTGAATACAGATGAAAATTATATTAATACTAGGGGGTCTACCCCCTGCGAGCTACGCTCACCAACCCCCGCTCAGACTTCGAGGCCTCTAAAAACATGACAGCGTGCTTTATTTTAAAAATATTGGTAAATCTGTAATTGGGTTGCCATGCTTTTAACGCTTTAATGGGGCATTTTTTGATTATCATGGCCTCATACACAGCTGTTGCGACAACTGACGACTGTTTTCAGGATTGATAAGTAAAATCAATTACAACTTGAAAACCAACTTGTATAAAATGGTTACGTTTAAATTGTGGCTACTTCTCGGACTTTTATAACAACGATCTGTATTCTATTCTTCCTTCGTGTTTAAGGATGAGAAAAATTCCATCTGCTTGTGAATAACATTAAGAACCACGGTATTGAAAAGTACTATGTTATAGACATTTTCAGTAACAGGTTATAATTTTCTCTCTATTTTAGTGCACCATCATGCATATTTTCATGTTATTTTAAATATGTAAATTATTTATTTTAATTAATATGTATATACGAATTTTCTAATAATTATTTATCATACAAAATTAATTAAATATTTTGTGCATGCATGCCTTCATTTATTCGTTATCAATTGATGAGATATTTAAACAAATTTGCTATCCGCGATAATTTTACACCATGTTATGTCACTTGAATATTGTCCATAAGAAAATCGGGTACTTTTCCAGTATAGGATCCTTTGCTTTTAGGTTTGGCGTAATTCGAGCTTCAAAAAGTGATAGATTCGTTAAAATACATAGATTTGTTGCCAAAAGTTATGAAAACAAACCCAATGATCTTTTGGTGCTTTTCTATTATAGGGGTCTTGACGCTTTTTTAAAAAGCTTGGCGGAAAAAACCAAGCAGGATAAAAAACCAAGCCGGATATTTTATTCTCCTTCCGTTCAGTTGGGCAATTATTATTTTATATATCCGTTTCAAATATCCAAATTAGTGATTTTATAAATTCGTTTAATTAAATTTTACAAAAAAATAACAAAATGATAGTAATAAATAATAATTACTATTAATTCCTTTTCCCCCCCTTTCTTTTGCGTTTGCATAAATGACGTCATTTGGACGAATTTATTCAAAATATTTTCAGTTTATAAATTATATTAAATGATGAGAGACGATTGAATCCTGACGATAGAAATGTGATTTTTTTTTTCAAATTTTCCTGAAAAACATAATTTAATCACAATCTTGTTTATCGATTGAAATAAAAGATAAATTCAATTTCAGTTTGAAAATGACGAATAAAACTAGTCGTTGGGGGCCACCGTAATACTTACCCATCATGGATATGCATAATGTAAAATATTAAAATAAAAATGTGTAAACTACTTATAAAATGCATTGCAATTCAAATAAAATCGTGGCTTGATGACGTCACAAACTTTAAAGGCTCGATTACTGAATTGCTTGAAAGAGGTTTTTCCTTATAACTCCAAAAATAATAATCCTATTAACTAGCGGTTTATTGCATCTGATTAGGCGTCAAATTTCTAATTAAAATATATCTTTGAAGTGAAATTTGGATGAAATACAGGGTCATGAAAAATCGAAGAAAGTGGAAAACAGGATTCCAAATATCTCGGCAACTAATTATCCGATCGACTTCATGCTTTATTCAAAATTTATGTTTTTTTTATTGTCTTTTATATTCATTTCTTAAAATATACAATTTCGAAAATTTTTATATACCTTTCATCAGAACGAATATTTCGAGAGTCCGAAAAAAATTGTTCCGGTTAATCGAGGTTATTGAAATGAAATAGGCTTCTTCCCATTATTACATACTAGGTACATACCAAATTGCAAGTCTCTATCTCATTTTTTTCGGGAGATAGAGCGTTTACAGACACACACACACACAGACACACAGACACACAGACGGACGGCAAAAAATTTTTCTAAAAATATGTTTTTCTGAATCTCCAGTGTCTGAAACGTGTAAATCCGTCAAAAAAAAATTTTCGATTTTCAAAACGATTACAAGACTTACCCTATACTACGTATGATGGGTAAGTAAAAAATCAATAATCCCTATCGGGATCCTTTTCAATTTTTTTCCCTTTTTTGTCACAAAAAAACTGAGTAATTAGTTGCCATCATTACAGAAATGTCATTAAAATTCGAAAAAAATTAATATCTCGAAAACTAATTCCAATTTCAAAATTCTATTACCAGTTTTGACATCCGCGGATTTTTATGGACAATTGGTATTAATTTCACAATCAAGCGTTTAATATTTTATTAAAAATAGCCCTGAAACATAATCAGTCGTTTAATCAGCCGTTTCATAAAATCGTTTCATAAATTCGTTTCATAAAATCGTTTCACAAATTCGTTTCATTAGGATTTTATATATATAGGGTAGATTAGTTGAGGAAATATCTAATTTTTGAATTTTGCATAAAAATTCTGTTTTTTTTTTTTTTTTTTTTTTTTTTTTTTTTTTTTTTTAAATCATTGCACCGAATTTCATGAAATTAAAGTATGTTTTAGAGGTACTAAAGAATTAGAATTTGGTAGTTGTTTTTACAATATCTTTTAGCGCGAAATTGTGTAAAAAACGATGATACATATTCTTAAAAAGTCAAAAAGATACCCATACCTGATACTGTTGTAAAAGCAATATTTTCCTTTTTTTACGCATATTTGTGTGTATTAAATATTCATTGTGGTTGATCATGCCTTATTTATATATGTATTTAGATTCAAGTTGTGTGATGGGTATCACACATAAGTATTTACAAATATATATAAAATACTAAATTACGGAAAAGGGAATAGATTTAGGGAGGAGTTACACATTATTTCGATTTTCTCCCTATAAATTTTGCATTATTTTTCTTTTTATGTATTTTTAACAATAAATTTGTAAACATTTATGTGAACAAAACGACTTTTGTTGCAGCCATGTGCCATTTTTTTTTACATATTTATTGTCATACTAGCAAAACCCGCGGCTTTGCTAGCGTAATTCTTGAAAAATACCAAGTGGTATTCGTTGGCCTATTTTCATTAGAGGAAATTTTACTGCCACAGATAATTCAGAAAATACTAATTAAACCACACCAATGTTGAAAAAAAAAAAAAAAATCGAAATTTTAGAACGTTTTTTTGCTTTTTAGCACTTTCCAACCTAGTTGAAAAGTGCTTATGACTTCGGTTTGTCTGGCCGGATGGCCGTCTGGCCGAATGGCCGTCTGGCCGTATGGCCGTCTGGCCGTCTGTCCGTGCTCTAACTCCCGTAAATATGCTCGGATTGCTCTGCAATTTTTATATGTTATTGTCCTTATCTATGGCACGTTCCCTATTTCAACTGAAGTGTGTAGCACTTATAGTTTTCTTACAGGGACACTCAAAAGAATTCCGTTACATTGCGGTCTATGGGGAAAAATCATTTGCGGTTTATTTTAAAAATGTTTCACTATTGTAAACGCATTGAAATTTATATAGATCACTAAGATGCATTAGAAGAAGCTTAATATGGAATAGTAGGTGTATAGCACTTAGAGTTACTTTACAGGGACAGTCAAAATAATTCCGTTACATTACGTCTATGGAGAAAAATCGTCTGCGGCTTATTTAAATAATGTTCCACTATTTTAAACGCATTGAAGTTTATATATATTACTAAGGTGCATTAAAAGAGGCTTAGTACAGAATAGTGTGTGTATAGCAGTCATCGTTCATTTACAGGGACACACAAAATAATTCTCTACTGTCTGTTAACAATAATTCCTGGAAGTGCGTTTTAAGTTACTGAACGCGATTTTAATCTTAACTAGCTTTTTGTCTATTACGTGGTGTGTATAAATTCTGTAGATCCTATACAGGGCAGCACAAAAGTTCGCGAACACATTTCCGTTTATTGACAGAAACTCCAGAAGGAGAATTTAAACTGTGCTACGCGTTTCCTAACTAAACTAAAATTTAGCATCCTATGTATATATACAAATCTATAGATCATATACAGGACTACATAAAAGTATTCGGATATTTTTCCAAATATTGTATATATTGAAAATTCCTGAAATTACGTTTTTAAATATGTTATGCGTTTTCCAAATTGTTTACTTAGATGTCATCTTTCAGCTTATTAAACGGTAATGATTTGTAAAATTATTTTAGAAGCGTTGGAAAGTGCTACATAATCTATGCTTGACGCATGATTTTTCGTTCTTGTTTACCTCTGTGGTATGTGTCACGATATAAAATATACCCTATGTTACAGCAAGGACTGTTACCACCACTTTTGAAAATGGCGCTGTAGTGCAAGAGATTCCATAGAAATTGTAATTTAGAAAGTTTTTAGAACGCTTTTCGCTCATCTCACCCTTTTAAATTTCGATTTTTTTTTAGAATTTGTTCTTAGGGAGCATTTACATCTTGTAAGTAACTACCATGCCGAATTTCATGTTTCTAACACCTTCAATATAAAAAATCAAATTTTAGAACGTTTTTCGCTCTTGCACTCCCCTGGAGGTAGTGGCACCGGCATAAAATATAGCGTATGTTGGAGCAGACTGTCACCATCAATTTGTCACCATCACTTTTGAAAACGGTTCTGTAGTTCCAGAGATTCCATAGAAATTGTAATTTAGAATATTTTTAGAACGCTTTTCGCTCATCTCATCCTTTTAAATTTCGATTTTTTTTTTTAGCATTTGTTCTTGAGAGCATTTACATCTTATAAGTAACTACTATGCCAAATTTCATGTTTCTAACACTTTCAGTATAAAAAAAATCGAAATTTTAGAACGTTTTTCGCTTCTCTGGAGACGTACACATAGCATATTAAGCTAAAAGGTAACTTAAAACTCACTCGCAGTAATTACCAAACGTAAACGACAATGTATCTTTTTCTTTGCGTAAACGTAATAATTCTAAATAATAATAATAAACGCATAAATTCATGTACAGGTAACCCTGTATATGAATTTATTTATATTCCACAAACTTCTGTTAGTCTACTAAATGTAGTTTAGCAGAAAAATGCGCAACACAATTAAAAACTACCCTTAAACAATTCACTAACACAGTTTGTAATACAACGAATTCCCTTGTGTAGCCCTGTATATGATCATCCGAGTTTATAAACACATACGTATACTATGAAAAAATCGAGTTAAACAAAAAAAACGCAAACAAATTTGAAAACGCACTTGTCACATATAGACTATAAATATCGCACATGTATTGTAACCGATATCTTTTGTGTGTCCCTGTAAATAAACGCAATGCACACAAGAGAGCTATTTATAGTGCACTTCAGTAATGCATATAATTTTCATTACGTTTGAAATAGTGAAATATCACTAAATTACACTGCAAACGATTTTTCCCCATAGGACAGTATGTAACAGAATTATTTTTGACTGTCCCTGTAAAAAAACTATAAGTGCTACACACTTCAGTTGTAATAGGGAACATGCTATATTAAATGACAATAACATACAAAAATTTCAGGGCAATCCGAGTATATTTACGCGAGTTAGAGCACGGACAGACGGCTGGCAATCTGAAGTCATAAACACTTTCCAACTAGGTTGGAAAATGTTAAAAATCACTAAAATTTGCCTATAAATAAAAAAATAAAATTTTGAAGGATTTAAAAAATATATATTCTTTGAAGTAAAAATCACTGACAAAAATTCTTTTTTTCTTATTTCTATTTTTTTTTCTTGTACTTTTAAATTTATTAAAATTTTTTAAGTAAAAATTTTATAAATTCTGAAGACCAAATGACAAGGAACCTTCCCAGCAAACAACAGTGAAACTAGTCGCATGTGACAGTCCCAAAACTTTCTTCTATCTCACACACGTTTCGCATACACTAAAAAGAATCTGCACCAATTTATATCAATGTCTAACGGAATCTAAAGTTTTATTAAATTCCGTGCATTAGTTTTTGAGATATGACTATTGCTAAAATCGTGTAAATCCTGCAAAAAGTAGCACAGCAGTATTACCTGTTGGGAGATTTAGACCAAAACATAATCAATAATAACTTATGGCATCGTCTAACTGAATCGGAAGTTTGATGAAAATCCGTGCATTAGTTCTGGAGGTATAGTTATCGTGATAATAATGAAAAAGTAGTATAGCAGCGCCACCTGTTAGGCTATTTACACGAAAAAGTAAGCGGTATCTATTTATGTCAAGGTTTAACAAAATCTGAAGTTTGATGAAATTCCGTGCATTAGTTCTTGAGATATAGTTATCGTAATAATCATGAAATAAAAAAAAACTGCCCAGTTAAACTGAGGGCATTGAGCTCACAGGCTATTCACACTAATTGTATATTATGTTACTTTTTCAAAGAATAATGCCACTCGAAAAATAAAGAAATCGACAATATATTAAGGGGGGGGGGGATAAGCTCCCGTTCCCACCCTTTATACTTAACCAATAAACCCCTAAAATCTAATCAGGCAAGCGCCTTACCACAATGAATTTATACACAAAATTTGAAAAAAATCGGATAATTTTGCTTGAAAAACCCATTTATCTAAACTAAGGGAGGTGAGCCCTCCCCCGTTCCCCCCTTTATACTTAACAAATGAAAACCCAAAACTAATCAGGCAAGCGCCTTACCACAATGAATCTATATACAAAATTTGAAGAAAATCGGATAATTCTGCATGAAAAACCCATTTATCTAAATTTAAGGGGATTAGCCCCCCGTTTACCCTCCCCTTTATACTTACCCAATGAACACCCAAAACTAATTAGGGAAGTGCCTTATCACAATGAACCTATATACGAAATTTGAAGAAAAACGGATACTTCTGCATGAAAAACCCATTTATCTAAATTAAGGGGGAGTTAGCCCCCCCCCCCCTTTCCCCCCTTTATACTTAACCAATGAACTCCCAAAACTAATCAGGGAAGCGCCTTATTAGAATGAACCTGTAAACAAAATTTGAAGCAAAACGGATAATTCTATCACGAGTTATCGCGTTACGTACATACATACATACATACATACAGAACGGGCGGGCACATTAGCTCTCAGGCTTTGATAGCCTGTGAGCTAAAAAGTGGTATAGCAGCACCACCTGTTGAAATATCTACATCAAAACATAATCAGCGTCTAACTGAATCAATGTCTAACTGTCAATGTCTAATTGTCAATCAACTGTCAATGTCTTACTGAATCTGAAGTTTGATGTAAATAAGTTGATAAGTTCTTGAGATAGAGCTATTGCGGAAATCGCAAAAAATGCAGCATAGCACAGCCACCTATTGGGCGTTTTTCACCAAAAACTAATCAGCACCAAATTATGTCAGGGACTAACTGAATATAAAGATTTAATAATTTCGTGCATTCGTTCTTGAGATAGAGCGCCCACAAAATTTTTGTCACATACAGACAGACATACATTTTCTAAAAACCGTCAAATCGTGTTCAGGACCTTCTAAAACGTATAAATCCGTCGATAACCGGAAGTCGAAAATTTTCATGAATCCAATACTTTCTTCTTGTAAAGATAGAAGAAAGTAAAAAGTAAAAAAAAAAAAAAAAAAAAAAAAAAAAAATCGGGCAAGAGGTTCATCAGTACTATAAAAAATTACATAAGTTTAAAATTAAAATTTATTTTTTAAAAATAAAATTACAAAATGTGAAAGAAACTTTTTTATGTGAAATGTAATTTTATAGACAGATATATTGCAGGAAAAACCCCCCATAAATTTAAATAATGAATCAATAATTAAACAAAAGACTATTTTAGTAGTCAATATAACCCTACAGGAATCATGCATATATTTTCTTGTATACGATTTTTTAAAAATGTAATATCAGTATTGTTTACATAATGCAGTAAATCTTACATTTCATTATCAATTTTACGATTTTCTTCAGATATTTTACTTACCCATCATACGTAGTATAGGGTAAGTCTTGTAATCGTTTTGAAAATCGAAAAAATTTTTTTGACGGATTTACACGTTTCAGACACTGGAGATTCAGAAAAACATATTTTTAGAAAATTTTTTTTGCCGTCCGTCTGTGTGTCTGTGTGTCTGTGTGTGTGTGTGTCTGTAAACGCTCTATCTCCCGAAAAAAAATGAGATAGAGACTTGCAATTTGGTATGTACCTAGTATGTAATAATGGGAAGAAGCCTATTTCATTTCAATAACCTCGATTAACCGGAACAATTTTTTTCGGACTCTCGAAATATTCGTTCTGATGAAAGGTATATAAAAATTTTCGAAATTGTATATTTTAAGAAATGAATATAAAAGACAATAAAAAAACATAAATTTTGAATAAAGCATGATGTCGATCGGATAATTAGTTGCCCAGATATTTGGAATCCTGTTTTCCACTTTCTTCGATTTTTCATGACCCTGTATTTCATCCAAATTTCACTTCAAAGATATATTTTAATTAGAAATTTGACGCCTAATCAGATGCAATAAACCGCTAGTTAATAGGATTATTATTTTTGGAGTTATAAGGAAAAACCTCTTTCAAGCAATTCAGTAATCGAGCCTTTAAAGTTTGTGACGTCATCAAGCCACGATTTTATTTGAATTGCAATGCATTTTATAAGTAGTTTACACATTTTTATTTTAATATTTTACATTATGCATATCCATGATGGGTAAGTATTACGGTGGGCCCCAACGACTAGTTTTTTTCTTGTTCTTGTCAAATCTGTTGACTATTCGACGCCTTAGAAATTTTTCGATGACACTGCCAATTCTTCCTTTTCTTATTTCGTTGTTTTCCCATATTTCAAATGAAAAATGTAAAAGAAAAAAACTAAATTATTTAATTCAAGGGTATAGTTGAATGTTGAATGGCTGAGAAAAGCATTTACATTTTCTTAAAACATCTAATAAACCATTCAATCATTAAATATTCATTCATTGATCAATATCTCATTTTACTTACCCATCATACGTAGTATAGGGTAAGTCTTGTAATCGTTTTGAAAATCGAAAAATTTTTTTTGACGGATTTACACGTTTCAGACACTGGAGATTCCGAAAAACATATTTTTAGAAAAAAAAATTTTGCCGTCCGTCTGTGTGTCTGTGTGTCTGTGTGTGTGTGTGTCTGTAAACGCTCTATCTCCCGAAAAAATTGAGATAGAGACTTGCAATTTGGTATGTACTTAGTATGTAATAATGGGAAGAAGCCTATTTCATTTCAATAACCTCGATTAACCGGAACAATTTTTTTCGGACTCTCGAAATATTCGTTCTGATGAAAGGTATATAAAAATTTTCGAAATTGTATATTTTAAGAAATGAATATAAAAGACAATAAAAAAACATACATTTTGAATAAAGCATGAAGTCGATCGGATAATTAGTTGCCGAGATATTTGGAATCCTGTTTTCCACACTCTTCGATTTTTCATGACCCTGTATTTCCTCCTAATTTCACTTCAAAGATATATTTTAATTAGAAATTTGACGCCTAATCAGATGCAATAAACCGCTAGTTAATAGGATTATTATTTTTGGAGTTATAAGGAAAACCTCTTTCAAGCAATTCAGTAATCGTTTTTTACCTGAATTAAATATTAGCTTAATATGTTATGTGTACAAAAGTGTTTAGATAATATACCGGGCTGTACAAAAGATTTCGAGTGCATTTCCATCGATTGGTGAAAATTGCTAAATGTGAATTTTCTAACTGAACTAAATGTTATCATGCTATGCATTATATATCCAAATCTACAGATCATATACAGGACTGCACAAAATAATTAGACTACTTTTTTACAATGGAAGATAATTTATAAAAATGTATTTTTCAATGTGGTGTATGTTTTCTAAACTGTTTACTTGCATATCTTCTTTTACCTTTTTTAACGGTGAATTTTCGTTACAGTTTTCTGGATGTGTTGGAAAGTGTTTCATATTCTATGCTTGACGCGTGATTTTTCATTCTTGTTTGGTTTTCGCGTCGGGTCCGTTAACATAAAAAAATAGTTTTCGTCGTCCGAACGCTCAGAAATTTTAGTCGTTTATAAATATAACAGTTTCCAAGTCTTCTATAAAGTTATGGGAAAATATATGCATATTAAATAGTGAAAACGTTACTCGAAGCCGAGCGTGACCGCGCAGAAACATCCCGTTATTGTGGGTATTCGCCAAAAATTTCTCGATTTTTTTTTTCTTTTTAAATATTTCTTCTCGTCCGAATGTTTCGAAATTGTTGTAGGTGATGTAAATCGGGTTTATCGAGATGCTCTAAAAAGATTGTGTTTAAATACGAACGTTTAGTAACTTTTAACTTAAGAAAAAAAAATCTTCTCGTCAGGCGCGAAATGACCTGCGCTTGCCGGTGTTTTGGAAAAGGCTAATTATACCTTCTATTGGAAGAATATTTCGGCTTTAAGAACATATGTTTGGTTTGTCTGTATCTATAAAATAGCGTTCTTGAGGGGCGTTGCCGTAAGGGGGAAAACATTCACCCGTGAAAACGACCCTTTTTCAAAAATGTTTTTGAAAAGGTTAACATAATTTTTTTCCCGAATTGATTTCGGCATTTGAGATTTAAGAGTGCTATATTTCAGAATATGTTTTTCGTTTTTAATTAAAGCAAACGTTTTAGTCGATAGAAGTTAAAACAAAATTGCTAAATAAACGCATCCTTGAATTAAATGGTTCTTCATTCTCGTTTGCTGCCGTAAATCGGGTTTTAGGCGTGCACGAGTGCTGAAAGCGGGCTTGCAAAGAAAAAAAAAAAGAGCTATTGATCAGTTTTAATTAATATTTTGGCTAATTATTAAAATATTAAAATTCTGAGATTCAGGTGCATCAGGAGAGGCTTTAGACTATTCTCACCTATATTTTCATACTTCTAGGTGCGCTAGATTTCGCTAGCCATCTCAGACAAACAGCCAGACATACAGAGTGAAACTTTCTTTTATTAGTATAGATAATGATCCAACTCAATTTTTAATTCATCATTTTGTATTCAACAAATGCTCAGACAACATGTCTGCCTTGAAAAAAGAAATTATTTTTCTGCGATCAATTTAATGAAATATTAATTAACATATCCGCTTCTAATTATATAATTTTTTTGAAAATTAGATTTCTGGTTTCCGCGTTATATTCTGTGCATAGGTGCAGGCCCGGCGCTAGACATTTTACTACCTGAGGCGAGCATTATTTTGCCGCCCCTATGCAGTGATTGTTTTTTCAGCGCTACTCAATTTTTTTTCATATGAAAAAACTGGTGGACCCAGAGAGAAAAGCAAAGCTCGATATAAAAAAGTTACAATAAAAATTTCGCAAATAGTTTTAGACTAAACAAGAACGAAAAATCATGCGTCAAGCATAGATTATGTAGCACTTTCCAACGCTTCCAAAATAATTTTACAAATCATACCGTTTAATAAGCTAAAAGATAACTTCTAAGTAAACAATTTGGAAAACGCATAACATATTTAAAAACATAATTTCAGGAATTTCCAACATATACAATATTCGGAAAAATATCCGAATACTTTTATTCAGCCCTGTATAGGATATATAGAATTGTATATATACTACATAGGATGCTAAATTTTAGTTCAGTTAGGAAACGTGTAGCACATTTTAAAATTCTCCGTCTGGAGTTTGTCAATAAACAGAAATGTGTTCGCGAACTTTTGTGCTGCCCTGTATAGGATCTACAGAATTTATACACACCACGTAATAGACAAAAAGCAAGTTAACATTAAAATCGCGTTCAGTAACTTAAAACGCACTTCCAGAAATTATTGTTAACAGACAGTAGATAATTCTTTTGCGTGTCCCTGTAAATGCACGATGACTGCTATACACACAATATTCCGTAGTAAGTCTCTTGTAATGCACCTTAGTGATCTATATAAATTTCAATGCGTTTAAAATAGTGAAACATTATTTAAATAAACCGCAGACGATTTTTCTCCATAGACGTAATGTAACGGAATTATTTTTACTGTCCCTGTAAAGTAACTATAAGTGCTATGCACACCCTGTTCCATATTAAGCTTCTTCTAATGCACCTTAGTGATATATATAAATTTCAATGCGTTTAAAATAGTGAAACATTATTTAAATAAACAGCAAATGATTTTTCCCCATAGACCGCAATGTAACGGAATTCTTTTGAGTGTCCCTGTAAAAAAACTATAAGTGCTACACACTTCCGTTGAAATAGGGAACATGCTATAGATAACGATAATAACATATAAAAATTGCAGAGCAATCCGAGCATATTTACGGGAGTTAGAGCACGGACAGACGGCAGACGGCAGACGGCAGACGGCCAGACGGCAGACGGCCAGACGGCCAGACGGCCAGACGGCCAGACAAACCGAAGTCATAAGCACTTTTCAACTAGGTTGGAAAGTGCTAAAAAGTGAAAAGGTGCGTAGAAAAGTAATGGAACCAGATTGATTGTAAAGCTCATAAGACCATGCTTAAAAGGTTCTGGTCGAAAAGTAATGAAACCAGATTATCTGTAAAGCTCATCAAATTATTCAAATTTTTGTTGATAGCTGAAAATGTGGACTGAGCTTTACTGGTGCCTTATATTCAGAATTATATTACCCACTCAAAATGACTACTAGGCATAGTAAACTGAATGTTGTGACATTGTGGACATTCTTGCATCAAGTTAAGCTAAGCTCCACAACGCTAAAAGAATATAAACCATGAAGTAATATTTTATGTATAACATGCATATAGTCGGGTTGTTGAGGAATTAACATTTCGGAACACATCTAACGTAATAATATTTATTTCATGTAATTACTATAAAGAAAAAACCTTATATCAATGTATTTAAGCCAGACAAATAGTTAGTATATGATTGAATCGTACATGTATAGGGTTTTGAGTTTACATGAGGCTTTGGCCTTCTAGACTTATCAATGGCCCTGGAATGAACTTGGCCCATACATTGTACTGAAATGACCCCTCAGATTCTGGATCATTACCAAATCATCCTTTAACCCATACTTACGAACCCAAATTTCTAACTGGTTATGGATGATTGGAATTTGGAATGTGTTAAAAATGTGTTTACTTCTCTGATTGATTTTAACGCACCAGTAAAGCTCAGTCCACATTTTCAGCTATCAACAAAAATTTGAATAATATGATGAGCTTTACAGATAATCTGGTTTCATTACTTTTCGACCAGAACCTTTAAGCATGGTCTTATGAGCTTTACAATCAATCTGGTTCCATTACTTTTCTACGCACTTTTTCACTTTTTTAGACTAAAACTATTTGCCAAATTTTTATTGTAACTTTTTTATATCGAGCTTTACTTTTCTGTCTGGTTGCACCAGTTTTTTTCATATGATTTCACAACTTTTTTAGATCCTTTCAGGAACTTGATCAATCAACTAACCAATCAACCGCCCCAATCAACCAACCAATGGCCTGAATCAACCGTCTCAACCAATTGCCCCAATCAAAAAATAACAGAACCATTGGTTCGCCAGTGTATGTCATAAGCTCTGGTGACCCCATACTTATTTCTAACTCCCAGATTGGGACCTTGACCTATACTTTACCCAGGGCTGGCCGCCAGACTAGTCCTTAGCCTACGCTTCATACATAGTGTTGATCCCTTGAACTTTTCTAGTACGTACCTATGCTCTTCTGGCTTAAGGGCCTATGCAGCATCCTATGTCAACCCTTCAAACACCCACGCAATCTGATGTCAAAAACAGTCATAAGGGATGAATTAAAACTGCACATAAACTATAAAACGTGAAGTTTTCGATTTTTGGGACTTAATGTGAATTTAAAATTAAAACAAGAATGAAAAACCATGCATCAACCATAGATTATGATATACTTTCCAACACAGCCAGAAAACTGTAGCGAAATTTCACCGTTAAATAAGACGAACAAAGATATGTAAGTAAACAGGGATGACCACCTCGGGAAACCCGGCGTGAGCCTTAGAGTTTATGTATGTAGTCGAATTATTTTATGCAGCCCTATGTATATAATCAATAGATGTGTATATATAGTATGATAAAATTTAGTGCAATTAGAATATTCACATTTAGCAATTTTCGCCAATCGATAGAAATGCACTCGAAATCTTTTGTGTGCTCCTTTTTAAAAGGAGCATGAATCAATTCCGTACATTAATAATACAAGGATCAGTAAGTATAGAAAGTAGATGAGTTTCACGCCATATTTAAAACGAAAAATTATACTGATTATTAAGCATGATTATCAGTTATATAGAGATGAGAGTTTTATGCTAAAATCACATCATAATTTTAAGAAAAGAAAAATGAACAGGAATCTATTATGTTAAAATCTGACCGTGTGTTTGTATTTCGCAACTACTGCTCTTAGACTATCGAACGCAACGCGATTTACTTAACATCGGTTATCATTGATCCGAGGATGTCACACAAACTCTCAGAAATTAAAAAAAATTAATTTGATTCTGAGATATTATTATTATTATTATTATTATTATTGTAAATTTTAACAAAGTTTCTCTAAAAACGGCAAGAAAATTACTCCATATTTGTGGATAAAAAAGGAGAAATAAAACAGATAAATATATTTTTTCTGCCATTTTTTCATTAAAACTGAAAACAGAATTTATTTTCAATTTGAATAGATGGTGAAAACAGATCTTGATTGCAGTAAATTATCCGAAAAATAAAAAAACATATTTTCACAAATTCAAACTTCATGAATCAATTTTTTTTTCTGCAGAATAAAAAATCGTTTGTCAACATATTGTCATTTGGAAAACAAGATTCGTTTCAGCTATACATTAAATCAAGGAGACTGAATTGAATTTAAAGAAAAAGCATATACTATTTCCAATTAATTATTTTTGAAGGCTGTTAAAACGTTTCACAAAGGCGTTAAAAGTAAAATGGTTTATCAGGTAAAATTGACATTTGTTTTTACCCAATTCTTCGATTTCCACGATTTCATTTGGGCCTCCATTTTGAATTGGTTGCATTTTCATTTTCGAGATTATTTGGTACAAATTTTCACTTTTTTAAGGCTGAGGTCAAGGTCCCTATAACAAAAAAATACCGCATTGTTTCCCATGAAATATGATAAAGAGTTAATCAATTATTTACGCTTTTAATTATCGGGAGTGAAATACTTTGCTTAATTAATGCATTTATTCTTCTTTTAATGTTGCGTGAACGAAGTCACGGGTAACAGCTAGTTATAATATATGACTGTTTATACGCAGTTACTTTTGTGGCAACAGGACAGAATAAAAATGGATTTAGAAATTAAAAAAAATTATAAGGACTTTTAATGTTAGTTCAATGTTAACGTTTTATGGTACTTTTGATCTATTATTATTCCTCAAAGATACGATTTGTGTCGGATTTTTTATTTTTTTTCCGAAAACCATGACGGCCATGACAGCTATTACTGTGTTGAATTTGATGGTCATAAGTCGAACAGTTTAGGAGTTTTAGAGTCACAAAGAAACCGTTGGAGTCGCCACAAAAGAGTTTCGCTACCAACTCATCTTTTAGATTACTTGTAATTTCTTCATCTCTGATGATACCCCTTTCTTATGTTTTCTGTAACATCATCTTGAGACAAATCATAACTAGAGAAATAAAACCAACTGGATCAAAAACTTTATACACAACTGATAGCCTGATTCATTTGATTGTTTTTTACAAAGTTATATATTTTGTCCGGCTTTCATGACCCTTTAAAATGACTACTGATCTGTTCCATTGCAATCCTAATATAGAAGTTTCTTCGCTATATAATATATTATTTATCTTCTATCTGTTCCCATCATCTCAGTTCAAATCGACTTTTAGCTATAAGTTACTTAGAACAAGCAATAAACCTTTCCAAATCTCTCTGCGTATGGACACTAGCAACAATATTGTTAACAAGAAAGCACCTCTGCAATGGCTGTGTAAGATTGGTGTTGTATTCTTTATCGTTTTTAATGTGATATTCGATGATGGAAATGAAAAGAAAAGGGGTGACTTTTTATTTCAAACACGATTCTAGTATATAATAAATTATAACACCTTGTAATGATATTATGTTTACTTTCATATCTGTAACCATGGAGTAACTCGAGTCACAATTTCGGTAAGTTAAAAGATGCCGTATCGCGACATATTGTATTTTTGCGCGTTAGTATCTCTATGGTTTCTCTTATTATGGATGGATAGTATAGACTGGAGGGAAAAATATTTTACTTTCATTGAAATTTATTTGGATGGTTTCTTCTTGATTTAATCTTGCCAAGGCTGTGGTTTTTCTATTATATTATATTCTATTATATATTTGGCATGACCAGCAGGAAATTTAGTTACAGAAAAAAGGAGCATATAGCTGTTATTAAGTATAATAGAAAAACCACAGCCTTGGCAAGATTAAATCAAGAAGAAACCATCCAAATAAATTTCAATGAAAGTAAAATAATTTTTTCCTCCAGTCTGTACTATCCATCCATAATAAGAGAAACCATAGAGATACTAACGCGCAAAAATACAATATGTAACGACAGGGCATCTTTTAACTTACCGAAATTGTGGCTCGAGTTACTCCATGGTTACAGATATGAAAGTAAACAACCAAATACAAATAAAAGATAACGTGAGTAATTTTTTAAAAAGTGCATGAAAATTAAATGATAGCATTTTAAATAACTTCAAAGCCCGTGCAATTATGGAGTATTCTCATTTGTTTTTGAAAATGACTCGGAGTGAGTCTAAAAATGTCAAACAACCTAATAAAAGTTATTTTAATTTGTATTATGTTGTTAATTTACACCTTTTAGAATTTAAAAGAAATACTATTCTAGTATGTCGAAGCGCTTTAATATTCCTTTCTTCTGGATCATTCCACCATAGGAAACGCAAAAAGCCCCGATATTCTTTGCGATTTGAAAAATTTCTCTCTTGATATCACCTATAGCATCAAATTTCTTTTCCCTAAATCGTAAGAGAATGCCATAAATTATTCAATGAGATTTGGTACACAATGTAAACACTGATTCAACGATGAATGGTTCTGGCATTTTTGCTGACGCTCAAACTCTAGACGAATGGTAGTAGTACTGTTTTCTTTTATCACTAGACGATGAGGTAAATAGTTTCCACAAATATTCATTTCACACACAAAAATATCCTCAATAATTTTATCATCAAGCCATCCTAAAAACACTTTTTATTTGCAAGTAGCTTGTTTATAATATTGGAGAATCTTTTCTTGGCTAAACTCAAATTATCGAGTAAAGGTGGTATATCTTGAGCCCATGGGCAAAGCAACTTCATCGATTATCTTCATTCATTTGTACTGTCTATAAAAAACACTCCTTTACTTTGACGATCCATCCCCATTTTAAACTGTTTTTCAATTGGATCATTTATTCTAAGTAAGTATAATCTCCATAAATCGGTAATCTCTGCTTCTTTCACGAACATAGAAGTTACGGAGAGAAGTAAAATTTTTTTAGATATGTTATCTTAATGAGGGATTTTCCTCATTAAGGTCTATCCTAAATGTGTTTCCAATGCTACTAGCCCGGACGACAACATTTCTCTACGACATGTCAATAATTTTCCAATTACATGGGCTCTAATCAATACTTGAATAGATTTAGGGGTTTTACCAACATCCACCAGAGTGCAAAGACACATGTGTTTCTTTGATAATTCTTTAAACCAGGATACTTTTTTTTACCTGGCAATGACATTACCCACTCAGTTGAATGAGCCGGTAAAAAAAATAATAATAATAACAATAAAAAAGTAAAGACATGGAAAATTAAAATAATAATTAAAATTTTCGGTAATTTTCTCTTCGATTTTGCATCGCTAGACTTTTCTTTAATTGACTGTATCACTTCCTAAAAATTTTTTGCTCGTAAAGTCCCCTCCCCGACGATACATGTTGCTTTAATTCAGAAACTTTGTAATCGAACCGTTTTTTTCGGTAAAGGCAGAAGATCTTTCAGAAAAGGTTCTCAAAGTTGACGTTTTGACTCGAATTTCCAGACGTGTCAGTACAAGAAAGAACTAGTCGTTGGGGGACACCGTAATACTTACCCATCATGGATATGCATAATGTAGAATATTAAAATAAAAATGCGTAAACTATTTATAAAATGCATTGCAATTCAAATAAAATCGAGGCTTGATGACGTCACAAACTTTAAAGGCTCGATTACTGAATTGCTTGAAAGAGGTTTTTCCTTATAACTCCAAAAATAATAATCCTATTAACTAGCGGTTTATTGCATCTGATTAAGCGTCAAATTTCCAATTAAAATATATCTTTGAAGTGAAATTTGGATGAAATACAGGGTCATGAAAAATCGAAGAGTGTGGAAAATAGGATTCCAAATATCTCGGCAACTAATTAACCGATTGAATTCATGCTTTATGAAAAATTTGTTTTTTTATTGTCTTTTATATTCATTTCTTAAAATAAACAATTTCGAAAATTTTTATATACCTTTTATCAGAACGAATATTTCGAGAGTCCGAAAAAAATAGTTCCGGTTAATCGAGGTTATTGAAATGAAATAGGCTTCTTCCCATTATTACATACTAAGTACATACCAAATTGCAAGTTTCTATCTTATTTTTTTCGGGAGATAGAGCGTTTACAGACACACAGACACACGGGCACACAGACACACAGACGGACGGCAAATTTTTTTTTCTAAAAATATGTTTTTCGGAATCTCCAGTGTCTGAAACGTGTAAATCCGTCAAAATTTTTTTTCGATTTTCAAAACGATTACAAGACTTACCCTATACTACGTATGATGGGTAAGTAAAAAAACAGCCGTCCTGAGACAACAAGCGCTCATAACTCAAGTTGCAATTCATTTATCGAAAAATGAAAAAAAAACTGTTAAATTACAAATCACTTCAAGCCTTCAAGTATTATATTTTTATGTTTAAAAATGAGTCGTAAAGTTTCGCGTTGTTAAGCGGGGAAAAAATATTTTTTTAAAAACCGCCTTAAATAAAAAATGTTTTACCGGTGGGTTGTTCTGTTGTCGGGCTAGACATATCCGCAATGTATACAGGCGTTGGTTATTATTCGTAATGAGATTAATAATGTAGCAATGAAATTTAATTGTAGTACTTATTTTTCTATATTTTGTTTTTATAAAGTATTTTATTTTGAATTCGGTATTCTCTTAAGAGCTGCTTTTAGCTGTGGTACGGTAAGTTCTCTGAATTTCACAGATACAAGCTATCCTGCTGCGTTTCAGCTTCGAATACTTGATTCAGCCCAGTATGGATATTTTTAAATCCTCGTGACTTTTATTATGGGAAAATTTCATTACAATAATTTTCTAATATAAATATTTTAATGCAAGCCGGAGAATGCAACTAGCAACAGCAGATATTATCTGCGAAACATGTTGCCATGCAGCGAGAAAAATAACTTCCATATTAAAAATTGTATTCGCAGACGATTTCTTTATTGTGCAGCATTTTTAAATTTTGGGGAATAGGGGAAGGAAAGAATCTGAAACTAGAAAGAATTTAATTTGCAGATAAAAATCATTTCATGATCACGTGAATGTTTTTTTATCGCGAGAATTTACAGTGAGCAGTATTTTCTTACATTTTTTGTGTTGTTCTAAAGTGTTTTGTGGCTAAGTTTTTGAAGTATCTAGAGCCTTATATTTGCCAAAATGAGCGATAATCAATTATTTTCAAGCTTTATGATGCTTAATGAACAATTATATGACGTATTTGTGCAGTATATTGTGAATGGAAGGACTCGAGCTCCCCCAGAGACCGAATTAATAGAAATGCTCCCGACTTTCCAATTTGGTGCGAAAAGGGATCGCAGAGCAATACAAAGTAAATTTAAGAGCTGGGCTAAAAGAATGAATTTTGAAAATGGTTGTTTAGTACTAGCAATTACAGGAAAGATTATAATACCTAAGGAGATATGTGATGACTTAATAATGCATATGCACGCTGAAAAACACACTGGTATTGAAAACATCATAAACCAGGTAAATGATTTCATGAAATATTTCTTTACTTTAAACAATTTGAAAATATAAATGCTTGTTGCAAAATATTTTGTGTGGTTTTTTTTTCTTTTTTTTTTCTTTTTTTTTTTTTTTAAAATAAAAAAAGAGTAATATTTCTCCGACTGCATTAAATTTTATTCTTTTGTGTGTGTGTATGTGTGTTGAAACTCCCACATATTTTTCTTTTAACCAAAGTAATATTTTTAATTTTAAATCCAGTTTTATGTTTAAGCGTGTGAAATTGCAACTGTAAAAAAGTATGAGTCAAAAATTCCAAATGTGCATAAAAATCAAGATTCAAGTGAATCAAGTGTAATATTTTAAAAATTATTGTATCTAAAAAACCCTTAGGTTACGTACACTGTACGAATTATGAAAAAATACAACAGAAAAAGATGTAATTAAAAAAATAATTAAATATTAAATACAATTCATATTCTACGAATTTTTCATAAATACTGCTTTTTTCCGATTTTTATTTCAACAATTTGGCTGGCTGATTGGCGAAGCTGGCTTTTTTTTTTTTTTTTTTTTTTTTTTTTTTTTTTCGTTTTTTGGTACGGGAACGGGTAGGTTCCACGGAAGGTAGGCTTTACTGGTGTTGTAATCCTTGATCAGATCTTGAGGAAGAAGATTCAAGAACAGAACAGGCAGAAAAAATGACTTGCTTACTGTTTAAATAGTAGACCATAGTAGAACCATAACCCAAAATTATTAGGTGTCCCCGTAAAAGTCCTTCTTTGGGTGCACCTGTAATTTTGGCTCTCCTGGTCTCATACGTATACGATGTGGTGTGTGTAATCATATAATGCACAAACTAAAAATATTGACACTTGGAATGCGAGTGTAAATTTGTTAATTCCGTCAGAATTGGAAATTAGCGGTCGATAGTCGTATTTCGCGACAGCATTTTTCATTTTGACAACTACAATTTTCGATCGTTTTAATGCAGAGCACTATTGCCAATTTAGCGGGTTTTTTTTTTTTTTTTTAAATTCAGATATGTACCACTACATCCTAATAGTAATAATAGTTTTATTAAATGTTAAATTAAAAAAGGCGGATATTACTATTCAGAAATAGTGCTAGATTTTCGAATAAAAATTCCCGCTAAATTATCCTTATTGATGTTGAGTTTTCTCACAGCGATACAATCAGGCATTCACGGAAATTTTTAGTCAACTATTCAGTTCTTTGCGAAAGAACAAATCGGCTAAGAGCCGATTGAATGGTCTGAGTAAATTTACTTAGATTGAAGGTTGGAGTCTTTTAAGGTGGTATTAAAAAAAAATATTTTTCCACGCTCAACAACTCAAAATTTTGAGACACATTCCCAGACTCATTTTTTAAAAGTAACAACAGGAAACTTGGTGGCGTGATTTATAAAGACATTTATAAGGGCCCCATGTTTTTATTTTTCGTTCAATTAATTAGAAATTGATTTACAGACAATTATTTTCACAGTACGATCTTTTTTATTGTTTCCAGCGCTATCGCTTCTCGAAATTCGGTTCAAAATGTCCACTTTGACAGCATTTTTTGAAATATATTCTGCCTTTATCAAAAAATCGAGACAATACGGACATTATAAAGTTTCTGAATAAGAGAACCTGCCAATTGGATGCATTTTAGAGCAAAAATGAATTTACAAATGTTTCTCAAAATAAGCAGTTTGGATTTGAATACACCCTTCTTGCTTTCTTGAAATAGGTATGGATAACCTGGCAGGTTTCACAGTGGTTTAAAAGTACACTTAGCATCATCGCACGTCCGAAATAAATAATATACCAATTACCTTAGTCGAAATAACATTCCGTAATCGGTAGAGCATTCATTTCGTTTTGCAACAGGACGTACTATATGACTCTAAACGTACTTTTAAACCACTGGCATTATGCCATATCATTCATACTACTGATTTCAAGTGAACAAGAAAAATCGTTTTTAAACGTTTCAACCTTCATAAAATATTTAAGTACATTTTTCGATACCAACGATAAAAACAAATTTGCAAAAATGCCTATAATATTTTGTATTTACAATTTACTGCTTTTAAACAATTATTTCTGTACTCGAAACCATATACTTAGACATCTGCAGGGGCCCGCCCGTACTCGGCCCGTCAAAATGAAGACAAACTTTCGGCTGAGCCGGTAGAATAAAAACAATTTTTAACGGGGCCAACAGGGCCGACAGAACAAATTTGAGTCGGAATAAGCCGACAAAATATAAAAATTTTCAATGAACCTGACTGGGCCGAGAATAAGTTATAAATGCGCTGCTCGAGCCGATGCTAGTTAGAGAACATCAATACAGAAATTTAACCTGGCCTGTATAGAGATCTGCATTGGGCAGTTACATTGTGTCTCAGCCGGGCTTATTTTTTTCAGCAGATTCGGGTCAAGCTTACATGCTTTTATGTGCGCTCGTAATTATATAAATACGTAGCACCTATAGTCGTCGTCTGGTCCGTCCGCATATAACAGCTCAAAAACTACCCAACCGAATGGTTTGAAATTTAATATATATATAATCGTTGCAGAATTTTGTCGAGTCATTTCAAATTTTATGAAAATCGAATCAAAATTTAAGATAGTGATAAAAGTTTTCTTCATTCTATTAAATCCTATCATACGTAATCATATTAACTGCAAAACAGAAGGAAAAAATGTAAAGAAAACATGTTTAAAGATTTAACAGTGAGGTAAGTGGCAACGCTATAAAAATTACCTTAGCTAGAAAGAGTTTAGTTAAGACATAAAAGGGTATTTAAAAAAATATATATATACATATTACAATCTTTATTTTTCATTTAGTAGGGGGCTCCGTCCCCTGCTCGCTACGCTCATCAACCCCCGTTCTGATTTCACAAAGCCTCTTAAAACCTGGTAATGTATCCTGTTTTAAAAAGATGATGATGATGATGATGATGATATCACGAACGGCGACTATCTTCTGTAATCAGGTTATAATGCTTTTTCATTTAACTGGTTATAATGCTTTTCATTTAATTCATCTTTTTTATTTTTAATATTCATGTGTAAACACAATTTTTATGACGTAATTTTCTTTATTTCCGGCTTTCAACACGTGATCATTTAATTATTATTTTAAACTTTCATTATTGTTTTTAATAGTCTCGCGCAAATACATTTTTTATTTGAGATAAAACATAATCCTTTGCGCTTATTTAGAAATTGGCAACAATATAAAAAAAATGACTTTTGCAATAAAAGATTTTTTACTCGATTTTTATGGATTTCTTTTAGTTTTTATTGTCTGACCGTGATAATGTTTTGAATTTCTGAAAACTTGTTATATTTCGCGTCTGGTGGTATGATTTTCAAATCCGTAGGATGGCTAGAAAAAAGTAATAGCTCCTCAAAAAAGTCCCTAGTAAAAAGCGATGAGAATAACCCGGAATATCTACGCAGAATTTGATTGGTCCATTTCGTTTTTGGCTCAGTTCCAGATTACTTTTTTTTAATATAGAAGGATATTTTCTACTTTTTTAGGGTTTAAAATATTTCGTTGTTGCAGTTTCACAGCCAGCTGGCATATTTTGACGAGCGTGGTTTGGCGCATAATTAACTCCATTGTTTTTGTAACTTGTAAACAACAGTAACTATAACCAATATTTGGCGATTTATAACTTGCAGCCGGCTAATAGAACAAGTTGAAAATTGTACATCAAACGTGACAAACGAGGTGCGTTCGTACTATAACTAGTTATATAAATATTCAGATCTTGATGATTTTTAATTCTGTGAAATGAATTATATCGTCTGCAGATTAATTTCTGCAATAAAATAAGTATATCGGTCGCTTGACGATTAAACCTCGGAAGCTCCTATAACAACAAAGGGTATTATCCCGTCGACTACTTTTCATAACAAAATCTTCGCCAAACTGTAACGCCAAATAAACGGGAGAACGTTGCCATAGGAATATCAAAATAAATAAATAAATAAAATATAAGAATTTAAGGACACAATTGTTATTTTAATTAATGAAATAACTAATAAATCAGTGAAACATAATGAAAAATACACGCAAATGTCGAATTAAAAACCACTTGATGACATAACAAACACGTATAATGCTTCTGACATCAAGTAAATGGGACTACATTTTTGGCGTTTAATCTTACAGTTAGGCGATAGTTTTTTTTTGTTATGAAAAGTGGTCGACGGTATAATAGAGAAGTACCCCAAAAAACACCGATTAAAAAAAAAAATTCAAATTTCTTAATAAATATTTTTATTAATATCTTCTAAAGTGTTGATTTGATTTTCATATAATTTGAAATGACTCGACAAAATTCTGCAAAGATAATATATCTTAAATTTCAAACCATTTGGTTGGGAGTTTTTCCGCTGTTATATGCGGACAGACAGACGGACGGATCAGACGACGAATATAAGGTGCTACATATTTATATAATTACGAACGCACCTAAAAAATGGCTAAAAATTAATTGAGGAAACGTCAGTTGAGGCTGACTGTGGATATCCGAAAAGTTTTTGGTTTCTGTCTATTTGTCTGTCTGTCTGTCTGTTTGTTCCACGATAACTACCGCAAAAATGATCCGATTCGGTTGGTTTTTGGTAGGTATGTTGGTGAGGTACCTGGAATTAGCTATAGCTTTTAGTTAAATTTGGTTCATTCGTTCGAAAAATATAGAACATTTCGTTTTAGGTCATAATGCTTTCCTATGAGAATGCAGACGATTTTCATTTTTAACTGAAAAGAAAATAACATATTTGAATAATGAATTTCAACGTAAAATTATGGATGTTAAATTTTCGATATGGAGGTTTTAAATATATCCAATAGCTTTGAAAATTTGCCGATACATTTATAAGAATTTAAAAATTAATTGTTTAAATTATTGGAAAATTTTTTGCATCTGTTCGGGAAATATAAAACTTTTATTTTCATATTTTTTACAAAATTTAAAATGCATTTATTTTTACTCTGCTCTTTAATTTATCAGTTGCTTAGCAACCATATTTCAAAGACTATCAAAATAATAAAGTTCAAGTAACTCGCACTATTTTGCTGCAGTACTTTATTAGCAAAATACATTATTTTCAGGTGATTTTCGTATTCTATTGACATAAAAGATAATTAATTTTGATACAAGTTGCCATTTAACTGTTATAGAATGGTTACCGAAATATTTTTTTCAAAACGAAAATTACAAAAATATTGAACGTGTAATATGTGTATTCAAGTCTCGTAGTATCTCTATAATAAAACCGTAAGTCATGTGACTGTCATCAACAATTCCGGAATGCCCGCTTCACGTTTTCATATGCCAGGCGGCCATTTTTATTCAAAATTATTTTTTCGAATAAAACTTAATAAATGTTACATTTTTAGAAAGATCGTTCAAAATAAATTAATATTTGAGAGATGACTTACGTTCAATTATGTATATATTCTTCAATAACTTCAGTTGAAATTAACCTCGCAGTTCAAATTCTCTATCCATGAAAGTAAACAACAACAAAAAAAAAAGATTCATTCGTCGTGAAGGTTTAAAATATTAAATCATTAAACCATGGAGATAATCGTTCGTAAAGTAAGTTTTCCGTGAAAGATTTTTTGGAGCGCTGCCTGGTGTCAAAAAAATAATTCGTACCAGTGACACAATCAAAGTTTACCATAATTATGTGCTATACAACTGAACTTCATTCTTTATCATTTCTTGATGTAAGCTGAATGTAAACAAATACAACTCCTGTAATGATATTTAATGAACCAAATTTCGAAACAAATTGTCAGTTAATTTGGTATTTATGTATTATACGTGCAAGGAAGAGAGACCACTGAAAATGATTGTTAATCACCAATCATATTTACCATTATTAATGACCAATCGCTTTCAAAACAGTAATTTAATATACATTTACAAAATACATAACATCTTTAAGTACTTTTGTGTTATTTGGGCGCAAATCTCGCCAATAGCATATTTAAAATCGCCAATACCAGCTTTTATTTTTCGCGTGTGATGCAAATTAGAAACGATACTTTGAATTTGAAATCAAATGTCCTGATGGAACAGCTGTCGTAGACGCACCGGGCACTATATTAACTATAGAGTTGCAATATAGAGAGAAAAAACGGATTGCTGTAATTAGAATTATAGGCGGTAATGTTGGCGTGGCGTATTTACAAGTTACGGATCTGAATAGTCAGTAGACATTAAGCAGAAATGCCAAAGTAAGGGAATTATGCAGTTATGAAAACTCCTGAACTATATCAAAATAGGAGGGCAGAGAAAAACAGAGTCGAACAGAGATCGGCATCCAGAAGGAAGATCCTGAATTTTAATCAGATTCTACGCCACGGGTCAAAGGTGCTGACAGCAAATACGGTTTAAAATGAATGTGATTATCAAAACTGGCTTCCAAAAGTTCAATGTTTCACCAAACCATACTCGAAAATTACGTGTTATAACATGTACCCCGATTATGTCACATTATTCAAGACGTTTTAAATGAGAATAATGATAGATTTTCTAATCTCCCGTAATCAAGTCTACAGCCAAAGTTAGCGAGAAACAAACAAACAAACAAACAAATATTGGCAACAATATGGTTCAGTGTAAAGGTGGATATCATTAAAGACTTTCACAAAATAGACAATGCACCAAATCGTATTAACTAAAATACGCCATTTGGCAATGGATCCAATTACGGAAAACTACTTAATATGTTTAAGAATCTCCTCATTAGCAAAAATATTGCAACTGATAAGCAAACGAATATGAAGCATAAACGCTTAAGTTGGTTAAGCGGTTTTTGTCAAGAAAGATGATATACATAACAACAAAAAATATACGAAATGCTACCATGATCGCAAAAGTTTTTGATTTGTCTGTTAGAATCTTCCGGTTTGGCGAAGGATTACGGAAAAAATAAATTGTGAATAAAAGTAACGTGTTATAGTGCTTAACATACATTTAAGGGAGACCAAACTGGTCGCCAGTGGCGGCTAGTGAGTTTATATTTGTATATGTATATTTCTTACATGAGATATTATTCATTTTCTGGAACAGATGTGGATGTTTCGTCGTTTAAAAGTTAATATAATTTTAAAAATAGGATAAAATCATTGGTACAACAAGGTAGATAATCTAAAGAAGTTAGAGTAGTAAAACGATCCTGAAATATTACAATTACTGGAAATTGGGAACATAAAAGCTATCACAAAAAATACTTTATAGCGCCAAATCACGTTTGTTATTTAGTGAATTGGCAGTGGGTATGATTATGAATTTTCCAAATATGCGTATTCTGGGGAGATTTCAGTATGCTATTGCAATCGGGTTAAATCAGGATGTACTTAGATAAAATAAATATTATAGAATGACCCTCAAAACTGTTTTCTCGAAACAAAAATTGTAATAACGTTAGATTTCTAAAATTGATATAAGTGAAAATAGTAGATTCAGTTTACATTTTATAAGTTGCTTTTGTACATGAGACATTATTCAACTTATCCATCAGATGCAGGTGCTTCGTGGTTGGCAGATAAGTAAATACTGCTATTTGAGTATTAGGATAACATGAAATTATTTTCGAAATTGTTGTTTATCCTAATAAAACCACTGTATAGAGCGAAATACAAGATATACTAGAATCATTCACACAATCAATAGGAAATCACGGATATAAATTTAATAAGATTAAGGGGGGGGTTCACGGGGGCTCTGCCCCCCCCCCCTGAAGAAGTGAATTTTTTTATCTAAAAAATTACAAGAATAAGAAGTTCATAAGAATTTCAGAATATCATTGAATAAACCGTTTTTAGTTTAACGCTTCTAATCTCTGAAACATAATCTAATTTCTTATTAGGATTATGATTAGGATTAAAATTTATTCTTTAGGTGACTAAAAAAATAGCGCCTTCAAATGCTGAAAATTCTACAGATATTACCAATTTTAAAGATAAAATAGAATGGTTAATATGCATTCTTTTCAAAAATTTTGAAGGTAGAAAAATATACAAGCAAAACACAGCAAATTCTAATGAAAGGAGAGCCAATGTGTTATGTATAGAAAATATCAGTATTTTGGAAAGATTTGCATGCAAGAAGGACCACGGGAAAAATTCAATAAACTAAAAACCACTCATTCTACAGTATCTTTATACAAGTTCGAATACATTTCTAAATAGTAAAAGGTATTTCTCTTATAATGTCTTTTTTTTTACAGATACGAAAGACTTATACCTGGACGAGAAAGAACTTCGGAATGGATAGAGACATAGTAGTTGAATCAATCATGAGAAACTGCAAAAAGGAAGAATGCATAAAGAAAATGAGATTGGAAATAGCAAAGCTCGGAAACAGTTTCTGTTCTGGTAAATATATATATTATCTGAAATATTTTATTTCTTGATCCATATTTAAAATTTCAACTTACATCCATTTTTGAAAAAGAAAATCTAAACCATTGATAATGTGCAAGATTAATGTTCTTTTCTGAATGCATCGGTGACTCAACATGGGTTAAGTCAAGCAGTGCGCTTGATTTTATTTGAAATATTGAGGATTCATCATAATGAGCTTAATATTTCATTTAAGTTATGAATGTTATTGATTTTATGAAAAATACTGAGGATTCGTCATATTGAGTATTATAATTCATAATACGTAAAATTCTTGCGGTACTGAAAATTTACTAATGATTTTTGTTAAGACAGTTTTAGTTTTTCTGAGCGTCTGTCATATGTACATAAGATATCCATAGATAGCGTTAGAATTAACAATAAAAGCCACTGGTCCTTGGGACCAGTGATTATGATAACTTATTCGATCGAAGACATCAAGAGTAGCCCGCTATTTAAAATTTGTTACTTTAGGGCTGTTCTTAAATTCAAACTAATAATTCTAAATGAAGGTAATTCTAAAATTACCTTCTGACGTATTTTTAAATTTATTTTTATTCGCAAACGTATCAAACTGGCAGGTGCACTTATTAAGAAACTATGTAATCAAACTGTTTTTACCGTTTTTCGGTAAAAACAGATTTTATAGAACATGCTGTCAAAGAAAGTTTTGAACTGAATTTCCGGACGCAACCGCACGGGGAAGGAAAAACTGCCGGCCCTCAGAAAAAAATACCTCAAGATGTAATTCATTTATCCGAAGATGAAGAAAGCTGTTCCATCACAAATCACTTCAATAAACATGCCTGCATGCTTTTATGTTTAAAAATGAGCCAGAAAATGTGTCAAAAATTTTTGCGGTGTTGCGCGGGGAAAAATAATTTTTTCTTGAGAATCGCCTTAAATAAAGATTTATTCCCCTCAAACCTTGCTAGAAAAAAAATGCGAATTTAACTGACTCTGTATCTTTTATCTGAAAAATAAGGACCTCCAACATGTAGAAAATTAAAAATAAGACCAAAGAATATTATTCTATTAGGGGGTCTGCCCCCTGTTCTCTGATGCCTACCAACCTTCAGAAACAGGCTTTAAACACAGCTGTAATATCTAAATAAATGGCACACATCACATAAAACTCCATTATTGCCGAAACGTCAGTGAAGGCTCACTGTGTAGACGCGAAAAGTTTTTGGTTTCTGTCTGTCTGTCTGTTCCGCGATAACTGCAGTAAAAAACGCCATATTAGGTTGATTTTTGGTAGGTATGTTGGTGAGATACCCGGAATTAGCTGTATAGTTCTTGGTTAAATTTGGTTCATTCGTTCAAAAAATATGCAATATTTCTTTTTAGGTAATAGTGCTTTCCTATGGGAATGCAGACGATTTTAAAATTTCATTTTTAACTGAAATGAAAATCCCATATTTAAAGAATGGATTTAAACGTAAAATTATGTATGCTAAATTTTCGATTTGGAGGTTTTCAATATATTCAATAGCTTTGAAAATTTGTCGATACATTTATTAGAATTTAGAAATTAATTGTTTAAATTATTGGAAATATAAAATATTTTATTTTCATATTTTTTACAAATTTTAAAATGCATTTTTTTTTTTTTTTACTTTGCTTTTTAATTTATTACTTGCTTAACAGTCATATTTCAAAGAATATCAAAATAATAAAATTCAAGTAACTCGTACTATTTTGCTGCAATATTTTATTAGAAAAATAAATTATTTTCTGGTGATTTCAGAATTCTATTGACATAAATAAGAATTTATTTTCATACTAGCTAACCCGCCCGGCGTTGCCCGGACCCGAGATTATAATAATCTGTTCTATATACGAATATGACTGAAATCTGTAAGACTATCGAAATCAAGTCGAATGAGGCAAACCCCGTCGTAATCGGGCTCCTACAACCCAAGATCGGAAAGCGCATCTTGGCGGTCGAAAGTGCAACTAAAATATTTAAGGGTATAGATATCAAGTCGAATGAGCCAAACCCTACCGTAATCGGGCCCATAGAACTAGAGATAATCCTATAGTTGCACCTTCCACCGCCAGGGGGCGCAAACTGTTTTTGAAGAGGCTTTTTCAGAACACTCGACCCAACCAAATTTCCTAGTAGAATTGAAATTTAACCTCCGGTAAACATTGCCAAAATAGCGGAAATCGCGAAAGTGGGTTACGTAAACGATCGGTTTCGAAAGGGTTAATGTAGATATTTTTAAAAACCCAACGGTGCGTTTTGAAGAAAATGAACGTGTCTATGATTTAGAGTCTATTGTTTGTCCGTATTCACATTTTCCGAGTCAATGCCTATTTTTAAACCTGGGCCGAAAAGCGAAAATCGCGTGAGTGAGTTTTGGGAAGGATTTTCTTTTTCGGAGGGTTAAAATTAAATTTTTTCAAAACGGATACCAAGATTGTAAGAAGATTGTAAAAAGCAAAGGGATATAGATTAGGCGTGGTATTTTTAGTTTTTCGTATCTTGTTTATAGACGCCGATTCGAATTTTTAAAGATAGGAGAAATACACTGTTAAAACTACAGGTGACACTTGGCACCTCCTAGGGGTGAAAGTCTTGTCCGACTGGTGACACCCCTAGGGGAGCCAGAATGGCACCCTTAACTAGGGTGAAAGGATGGCGCCCTTAATACAGGGTGCCCCAAGGGGTGAAAGGATGGAACCCCAGGGGAGAATATTGGCACCTCTACTCCAAGGTGCCCAGCTGCACTCCACAAATGAAAGCATTCCCCCCCCCCTCCACCCCGCCCATTGTCTAGCAATTGTATTGAACAGAGTTTGTAAATTCTCATACTTAAAAAAGGAAAAAAAAAGCTAAACATGTATAATTATAATGCAATGTTTAACTTTACCTGCAATAAATTGATCAATACTTCATTTTCTCTGTTAAATTTTAAACAAAGTTAAAAGTTGATCATATCATGTCAAGGGTCTATCCTGGCAAAATTTATTCAATAAAATTCCATTTTATTATATTTTAATTTATTCCACAAAAATCTATTTAATAAAATTGGCCCCTTCAGAAAAATCAATTTGATAAAATGATCCCTTCACAAAATTTCTTTTAATAAAACAAACGCCTTCACAAAATTCCTTTTAATAAAATAGGCCCTTTCACAAAATTTTATTCCATAAAACTTATTATTTTTATTAATTATTTATTATTTTGTTATGTTTTAAAATGTGTAATTTTTTAACAATCAAGTATACCAGAAGGGAAAACTTTAGCAAACAGGACTTTAAAATGTTTTTGTTATGTTAATAAATGTTTGGTTCATAAAATTGTTTACAAATTACACATTTTAAAACATAACAAAATAATAAATAATTAATAAAAATAGTAAGTTTTTATGGTATAGAATTTTGTGAAAGGGCCTATTTTATTAAAAGGAATTTTGTGAAGGGACCCAGTTTATCAAATAGATTTTACCGAAAGGGCCCATTTTATTAAATTGATTTTTTGTGAAGGAGCCTGTTTTATTAAATAGATCTTTGTGAAGGAGTTTTGAATAAGCCCCAGATTTTGCCTGGATCGGCCCTTGACATGAGAAGATCAACTTTTAACTTTGTATAAATTTCAGCAGAGAAAATGAAGTATTGATGAGTTTATTGCAGCTAAAGTTAAACATTGCATTATAATATATATGTTAGCCCTTTTTTTTTCCATTTTTAAGTATAAGAATTTTCAAATTCTTTTCAATACATAATACTTTAGAGATGTTAGAGAGGGGGGGGGGGGGGGATTTTGTGAAAAAAATAATAAATTTCACAAAAGTAACTTTTATTTTTCACAAAATGCCCCCCCCAGCCCCCCCCCCCCCACAAAAAAAAACCCGCATTGCCCTTCCATGTGTAGCTTAATATATATGAGAAATGTATTATACATCATCAGGTGTAAATAGCCAATAGACACTATAGATAAATAAATGCCGATTAAGATGTTAGGTTTCGTTTAAGATTATTATTATTGTTATTTTAAGTTATATGTACTACAGAGATATTTATTTATCATTATTATTTTAAGAGGGAAAAAATTATTTTAGCTAGGCGAATTAAATATATTTACATAAATCACTCAATCATCCAAGTCATTCTTACATCCAGTCACACTGTGAAATGTTCCAGTGATTTATTATTATTAATATGTTATAGTACAAGAGACTCACAAAACATTTTTCAAGACACATGTATAAATGTCAAAATATCAATTCAGGACTTACGGTTTGTTTATTTTGTTAATAATTCATAATATATAATGAGGTATATTTTTAGTTCATTTCATGATCAAACACAAGCTCTAAAAATTTGGATAATAAAAAGTATTTGATTAATAAAAACATCTGCAGAAATATATATTTTATCAAGTATTTCTTATGTTACAAAGTTTACTATTTCATATTATCAAATCAACTAATTTAAAATTGTCAAATATTCAAATTAATACGTTTCAAGTAAGTAAAAATCAATTCTCTTTAAAACTTGTAAATTCTTCAATTTTTTACAAATAGTTTGTTTAGATATCCGAAAAGTAAGAAATTAAACTATTTTTTTAAATATAATAACTTATGTTTCAACTTTATTATTATTATTATTATAATGCATCATTAAATTTATTTCTAGATGATAAGCAAGAAAAACTATGCGAGAAAATTCATTAGATAAAAATGTGAATAAAATGAAATTATTATATGCTCTACATAAATAATAATTTATACAAGCAAATAGGTGAGGCCACATCATTCTACTTTCACGAGATAAAAATTTCAACTTGCCACATCAAGATTATGACTTAAAATGTATTTGTCTTGAAAATAATGCAATGAGCCATTTGTAATACAACATGCCTAAAATTTATATAATAATAAAACATAATATACAAATACACTGAAACACTTCACATACCTGTATATAAATTGTGATTATTCTTGTTTACTCCCCTGGTTTATTTATTCCCAATGAATGACGTTATTTAGTTATTACTACAATTGAAATCTCGCGCGGCAGAAGCCGCGAAACACTCCAATTCAAAGGCAGCCATATTGTACGATCTCCCTTGTGAGTGACTTGCGAAAAGTGAAATACGTCACTGAGCATGCGCAAGATGAAAGTCGCCCGAAGGGGCTGCCAAAATTCCAGCAATAGGTTGCGAATGGCACCCAAATTAGCCTCAATCACCCAGTGAGTGGTCAAATGGCACCCCAGCCCCGTTTCCCAGGCTTTTGGTTCCAAAAGGTACCGCCTATTCACCCCGGGGAACCAAACGGCCCGGATTTGTCACCTTCAGTTTTAACAGTGTAGTTACAAAGCGAAATTGACTTACGGTAAAAAACGTTTTCGAAAGGGTTAACTTAATTTTTTTTTTTAATTAAAGGTTTCTACCTGAACCTGATAGAACGTAGATGTCTTTGGGTTGTTTTTTGTTTGGTTATTTTAGAGAGCCGATGCCAGATTTTATCGGAATTCGCAAAAGTGAGTCTTGCGCGCGAATTTTTTTCGAAGGGTTAATATTCGTATTTTTCTAAAACAAATACAGATATCGAAAAAAGAATAAATTTAAATATTGTCTGGCATTTTTAATTTTTCGTACCTTTCTCAGAACCACCGATGCGAATTTTTAAAAATTGCCAAAATCGAAAAATCGCGAAACGGCATACAGAAAATATACTTTTACGAAAGGTTAATTTTCGTATTTTTTAAAACCAAAGTTGGCTTTGAAAATGGTAAAGTTAGTTCTTTCATTTGCTGACCATCGTTTTTCCGTATCTTTTGTATTCCGGTGGATGCAAAGCTCGGAAAACGGGAGAAAATAAAAAACATGAATTCGATTCTTATTGATTATTTTTTTTGAAAGGTTTAAATGTAAAATTTTTTCGAACCAACCGGTTCGTTCAAGACGTAAAAGTATGTTCTTTGAGAATATGTGGGCGGTTTTTCTGTATTTCCAGCTGTTCGCCCATGGCGAATTTAGAAAACTTGAAAAGAAAAGGAATGACTCACGCTTTGTTTCTTCTTTTAACGGATGAACGAATAAATGGCTTCTGGGCATGCCGGAGCTATTTTTGGAGGAGTGATTTTTTATTTGCGATCTTTGATCAGTTTTTAATTAATAACTACTCTAATTTTCAAAATATTAAAAATCTGACGCTCAGGTGCACCAGGAGAGGGTTTGGACGACCTAAATCTAAATTTTCAGGCTTCTAGGTGGGCTAGATTTTGCTAGCCATCGCCAACAGGCACACAGACACACACACAGAGCGAAACTTTATTTTATTAGTATAGACAAGTTACCGTTTAACTACTATAGAATGATTACCGAAATATTTTTTTTCCAAACGAGAATTACAAAAACATTGAACATGTAATTTGGATTCAAGTCTCGTAGTATGATTTTACATTTGTATATGTATATTTCTTACATGAGATATTATTAATTTTCTGGAACAGATGTGAATGTTTCGTCGTTGAAAAGCTAATATTAAAAAATAGGATAAAATAACCCGTACAACGAGGTGGTTAATATAAAGAAATTAGAGTAGTAAAACGACCCTGAAATATTACAATTACTGAAAATCGAGAACATAAAAAGCTGTCACAAGAAATACTTTACAGCGCCAAATCAAGTTTGCTATTTAGTGACTTGGCAGTAGGCACGAATATGAATGATTACCCAATAGGTTTAAAAGTTTCCAAATATGTCTATTTTGGAGAGATTTTAGTATGCTATTGCCATCGAGTTAGATCAGAATGTACTTAGATAAAATAAATATTATAGAACTGTAATTTCCGAAACAAAAATTGTAATAACACTAGATTTCTAAAATAGATATAAGTGAAATATAGTAGATTCAGTTTACATTTCCATAATTTGCTTTTGTACATGAGATATTATTCAACTTATCCATCAGATGCATAGGTGATTCGTGGTTGGCAGGTAAGTAAATATTGGTATTTGGGTATTAGGATAACATGAAATTATTTTCGAAATTGTTGCTTATCCTAATAACACCACTGTGTAGAACGAAATCCAAGATATACTAGAATCATTCACACAATCAATAGGAAATCACGAAAATAATTGTATAAGATTACGGGGGGGGGGGGGGTTCAGGGGTGCTCTGCCCCTCTGAAGAAATGTATTTTTTTTATCTAAAATATTACAAGAATAAGAAGTTCATAAGAATGTCAGAATATTATTCCATAAATCGTGTTTAATTTAACGTTTCTAATTTCTGAAACCTCCGAAGTATTTTATATGCCTATATAAATATGTACGTAATATAAAAAAAATTAAATTGCGGATTATAAGATGCTAAATAATATGAAAAGTGAGATTAAAAAACAATTACTTTCAGAGCTGACGTTGAGGCTCCTGATCTGAAGATTTACTTGTATTAGTTTCTAGTAATCAAATGATTTTCTTGTACACTACTTAATTTTCACTTTTTCTGCTTTCCTTACTAAGTATGCATAGTATGCTTTCAGTAAATTGTATGAGTTAGGCCTCTTTACATTAAGAAATAAGGGCCAGTGAATATGACGTCTCATATTGGCACAATCATAATAAAATATTTTATTTTCAATTTTAAAAGTAATCTTTTTCTCTTGAAAATGACTTCATTTTTACCACCGGAACCACCCTATCTTACCGAGATTATGTCACCGTTTAACGAAATCGTTTTTAAAATATTCGAATTTTAGTAATGAAAATGCAATTTTTCTTTTAAATGTAACGGAAACACACCTGTGAACGTAATTTTTACTTTCTTCAATCTTTACAAGAAGAAAGTATTGGATTCATGAAAATTTTCGACTTCCGGTTTTCGACGGATTTATACGTTTTAGAATATCCTGAACACGATTTGACTATTTTTAGAAAATGTCTGTCTGTGACTCTGTCTGTCTGTCTGTATGTGACAAAAATTTTGTGGGCGCTCTATCTCAAGAACTAATGCTCGGAATTTAATAAAACTTTAGATTCAGTTAGTCCCTGATATAAATTGGTGCTGATTAGTTTTTGGTAAAAATCGCCCAGTAGGTGGCGCTGCTATGCAGCATTTTTCGCTATTTCCGCAATAGCTCTATCTCAAAAACTAATGCTCGGAATTTAATAAAACTTTATATTCAGTTAGTCCCTGATATAAATTGGTGCTGATTAGTTTTTGGTAAAAATCACCCAGCAGGTGGCTCTGCATGTAGCATTTTTCGCGATTTCTGCAATAGCTCTATCTCAAGAACTAATGCTCGGAATTTAATAAAATTTTGTATTCAGTTAGTCTCTGATATAACTTGGTGCTGATTAGTTTTTGGTAAAAATCGCCCAGCAGGTGGCGCTGCTATGCAGCATTTTGCAACATTTACACGATTTTAGCGATATTCATATCTCAAGAAATAATGCACGGAATTTAATAAAACTTTTGTTTCAGTTAGACATTGATATAAATTGGTGCTGATTCTTTTTCGTGCATGCGAAACCTGTGTGAGATAGAAGAAAGTTTTGGGATTGACACATCCGACTAGTTATTATAATTGTAGCATACCAGGAAATGGGTTAAAAATCGATTATAAAATTCCATCTTTACACACAAAATCCAGATTTAGTTAAATAAAAGAGTGTAATCAATAAATAAAGCTAAAAATATTACTGTTTATAACAGTATATATGGCTGTGGCTGGTGGATTAAAACATTTATTATTCTTTCAAGCATTATTTGACATCAAGTAAGGATGAAACTAGAGTGAAACTTTCAGAATCAAAACTTTCAGTATTTGATATTTTCACATATAATCACGCGAAATCTTTTACAGAGTTTCATTATTTAACTCATTTCGCCTATCTATCTATCTATATTATAAAGGACAAACGTGTCCATGCGTAACGCTGACGTCATTTTGCGAATGGCAACAGTTGACGATGAAATTTCGTTTTTGCAATTTTTACTATTGCAATTTTTTTAAATTCTAAACATCTCACGTTTTTAAATTTTACACCTTTATATAGGAAAAAAATCTGCTTTCAAATGCAATTTGTTTGAAAACTGTATCTTAATTGACTGATTTATTATGGCTTTTAAAATAAAAAAACTATTTAAAAAATTCATATTTTTCACTTTTTTTTAGCTTATTGGTTGCCATTTGCATTTTTTTATTCCATTTTGGCGAGCGGATATTATCGTTGATTAAAAAATTGAAATGGCTATTATTAGTTAGAAATTAATACAGACACTTTGAAAAGTAAAAGAAAAACTATTACTAATTTTACAAAAAATACAAAATAATAATAATAATAAATGTTTTGATGAGCGGTAATTTCATAAATCGAAATTATTTAATTGAAAAATCAAAAGAATGTTTGTGATACATAAAAATATTTTTCAATGTAAAATAGTTTTCAGTGTGACTCAAATAATATTTGGCTATTTATCTTTTGCGCCAGGATTATCAAGATCAAAAATCAATTTATGATAAAGTTTCGCTTGCTGTTTTAAATGAAAATTCTGACGTTTATTTTATTGACGCATCAGGACTCACAAAACATTTTTACTTAATGCAGTTTTATAAATGGTGAGATTATATAATATGGTTGCGTTAGCTGTTTCAGCTTTTGGAATCCCAGCTTTGTTATTAGATCAAGGTAGAATACCACATTCACGATTCAAATACCGCTGACTTTGAACGAAACATCTACGTGTGCCATTAATAAGCAATCTGACCTTACTGAATAAATAAGAGAAACGAAGTTAATCGTCTAGGATAAAGCACCCATGATGAGTAAATTAGTATTTGAATGTGTAGACCTTATGCTTAAAGACATAGAAAACAATGATTTGGTGGAATAGTTAGTTGTATTTGCTAGCGACATTAAACAAATTTTGCCTAGATTCAAACATATAGAATAAAATTCTTTTATTAAATTTTGATGCTGATCTTGCGTAATCGGGTCCATGTCAAGGGATGATATCAGACATAGATGATGTTGTCAAGAATAGGGTTTAATGTTAATAATAATCCTATCCTAATATAATATTGTAAACCTGATTGTGTGCAAATGTTAGGCTGAAGCCAGCGTCAAAATGAAGCATTTAATGATCCTGTATATTTGCATATAGGCTGATTATAACCCTCAAATGAACATAGGCTGGTATTTGTTTATTTTATACAAATATTTTTCTTAATAATTCAAAATTTCGTTATTTTCATCTCTATAATAAAACCGTAAGTCATGTGACTGTCATCAACAGTTCCGGGATGACCGTATCGCTTTTTCATATGCCAGGCGGCCATTTTTATTCAAAATTATTTTTCGAATAAAACTGCATAAAAGTTACATTTTTAGAAAGATCGTTCAAAATAAATTAATATTTGAGAGATGACTTACATTCAATTAGGTATATATTCTGCAATAACTTCAGTTGAAATTAGCTTCGCAGTTCAAATTCTCTATCCATGAAAGTAAACAACAACAACAAAAAAAAAGATTCATTCGTCGTGAAGTTTTAAAATGTTAAACCATTAAACCATGGAGATAATCCTTCGTAAAATAAGTTTTCCATGAATGATTTTTTGGAGCGCTGCCTGGTGTCAAAAAAGTAATTTGCACCAGGACCTGTAAGACCATCAAAGTTTACCATAATTCTGCTTGATGTAGTGCTTTACAACTCAACTTCCTTCGGAATCTTTTCTTGACAAAGTTGAATGTAAACAAATACAAGTCATGTAATAATATTTAATGAATCAAATTTCGAAACGAATTGTCAGTTAATTTGATATTTATGTATTATACGTGGCAGGAAGAGAGATCACCTGAAATGATTGTTAATTGCCAATCATATTTACCATTGTTAATGACCAATCGCGTTCCAAATAGTAATTTAATATACATTTATAAAATACATAACATCATTAAGTACTTTTATGTTATTTGGGTGCAAATCTCGCCAATATCATTTTTAAAATCGCCAATATCAGCTTTTATTCTTCACGTGTTCAAATTAGAAACGATACTTTGATTCTGAAATCAAATGTTTTGATTTATGATATTATTTTTTGGTACTTTTCCGTTATACGGACACCATTGTCGACAAGCATACGTTTACATATATTTAATACATACATTTACATACATTAGGCATTAGCATACATTTTGGCATGGTGTCCGTATAACGGAAAAGTACCTATTTTTTATTTTTCTATTTTCTATTTTAAATGAAAAATGTGAACGACATGCATTTTAAATTGGAAAAGCTGTCGCAGATGCTCCGGGGTTGGCGCGATTTTTGTTTTGCGCCATCTTGGCGAGAAAATCCCATCTTCAGACACCTGTTAGAGATTGCTAAAACAGCATGTTACTTTTATTTTATTATGAAATAAGTCATTTTATATTTAAAAAAAACACACAATTTTATTTAAAAACACACACAATATTTAATTTATTATAAAGCATGCGGAATCTGCTCTATCAGGTTTCCATACGAAGCAAAATCTAGCCGAAAACGCCAGGTTGGCCAGGCATAAAATCGCCATTTTGGCGCCAAAATGATACCCCGGTGCGTCTGCGACAACTGTACCCAAAAGGACCCATCATTAAAAATGGTTAATAATATAGAATTAAAGTAAAATAATACAGAAAATTCTTTTTGTATACACTTACTAAACACATAAAATCATATTGATGGTTTTTAGATTAGACATTTACGATGGAAGTTTTAATTGGGGTATGTTATATCCACCGGAATGAATATGAGATATATCAAGCAGGGCGGTCGCTTTAAAAAATTTATAAAAGAAATCGTGAAACTATTATATGATTAAAAGGAATGAGCACCTAAATATGCGCCATTTCCAACCAATATTAATAAAGTATTCTATTAAAATCTGGAGGCACTGCCGTGCCTCCGCCAAGTCTTGAGAGGACAGCCGTAAGCATACTTTTCTGGAAGCAACTCAGGGCACTTTTGACCCCCCCATATCTCCGCGCTGGAGTATCCCAAAAATTTTAAACTTCAATTATAGAGAGTATTTGGCCCACAGGACCAAAATTTAAAATTACAACTTTCTGTCTTTTCTAGTTCAGGCGATATATGAACTCAAACATTCGATTTTTTGTCACTTCTTACTCACTCGTTCACGCGTCATCAAAAAGATTGGGTAGATCCCGTAGCCCCAGAAACTTGACATTTGGAAAAAAGGTAGTGTTTAGGATACAAAGAAAGGAAAAATTATAAAATCCAGAAAATTCGAAAAAAAAACATTCGAAAATTCAACAAATTCCATCAAAATTGAAAATTGAAAATAATACGATCTTGTAGTCTTGGAAACTTAAGATTTGGTGTGAAGGTAGTGTTTAACATCCAGAAAAAGAAAACATCAAAAACACCAAAAAAATCGAAAGCAAAATTGAAAAAATCGAAGAAATTGAAAAAAACCGAAAATTTGAAGACAATCCGATTTTGTTGCGCTAGAAAATTCAAATTAGGAATAAAGGTAGTATTTAGGATACAGAAAAAGAAAAATTAAAAAAATCCAGAAAATTCGAAAAAAAAATAAAAAAATTCGAAAAAAATTGAAAAAATGAAAATAATTTGATACGATAACGCTCGTATTTATAAATTAATTTGGACGAAACTAATTGTGTGTATTAAGCTCACCAATGCCTCGACCGAGTTCGTTGGCCAGCTTGGTCCGCCATCTTGTTTCAAGATGGCGGCCACGGAAAATTTTAAAACTAAAATAAATATACAAAAAAGTTAAAAAATCAAGTTTATTTTTTAATTAGGTGTTAGGACTTGATACAAGGATTCCAGAGCATTTTTTGTTTTACCTCTATCTTAAAAATTGGCTGAGATAGAGCAGTTTAAAATTCTAGGGTGGCTGACATTTTGAAACAAAACAGCACATTACGAAAAAACAAGGATAAATTTATGGTCAATAATGGTCAAGCAGGTGCAATCCCGAATGAATACTCCGTGTCATTATAACTGTAACTTTGACTTCGAAATTTTGATACGTTGCATTTTCTATTTGTTGATATTTTTGAACTATGATTTACTCTAAGTGAAATGTTGTTGTTGAAGAGGGATTTTCCATGTAAATCCGAAACGTCCAATTTTAATATGTTTTTAATGTTTTATGAAAGTGTATTGTAATGTCTTTAATTTTAATGATTTTAATATAAATTTATAAGTTTTAGTGAACGCGATTTCTCGCAAATTATTTTCTTTCATTGTTGTAATCATTTTCCCAATCATACGCATAAAACTATATATTCATATCCATTAGCGCCAAATTCTCGCCAAACTTGGCGACAATTGGCGAAATCTCGCCAAATTTGGCGACAAAAATAAGTCTTCATAAATGAAGCCAACTTGGCTATAGCTCAATAATTTGGCGAATTTCTTATTCAAATTCAGTGTAAACGAATCTTTTGTAAACGGTTTCTTTGCATTTTAACTTGCTGTTTTCGAGTAAGATTAGCTAAAATTTTAAAACGAAGATATAGGAAAGCTACCTTTTCCTGCCGGTACAGGCCGGAGGCCTTTTGTATGAGTTGTCGGATGCAATCTATGTTTTGCATTAAATAAAGTAAAACATTGAAAAACAAATCCCACAGGATGGGGATAGTTTGTTTTAGATAGATTTTAAGATAATTGTCCTATTAGCTAGTACACCTTCCGTTATTGTTTTGTGTTATTTTCCCCGGATTATGCTTTTCTTTTCTTTTGTTTACGAATTTTGTAATACAAAAGTTCCGCTATAGACTGGCTACGTTATAGACCTTTTTTTTATAGACAGGTTCATTTTCTTTCACAGGCTTTACTCTATTTAATTTATATATGAAATATTTGTTGTTAAAAGATGTTGGTCGCACAAAAATTTTCACATCTCTCCCTCCCTCCCGACATTACTGGTTGGTTATGGCTTGATAGTCCTTTCTAAATAAAATCATGGTGATTCTAAGATTCTCTTGATTTATCTCTAAATTGAACATAAACGATCCTAAGAAAACGGATCAATGAATTACTATATTGGCATGAGGAAATTTAGTTGCAGAAAAATGGAGCATATAGATAACATTAAGTCTAATAGGAAAACCACAGCCTTGGCAAGATTGTATTAACAAGAAACCATCCAAATACATTTTTATGAAAGTAATATAATTTTCCCCTCGAATCTATACAAACCATGTATTATAAGAAAAACCGGTACTTCTCTATTATCCCGTCGACCACTTTTCATAACAAAAAACATCGCCAAACTGTAAGATTAAACGCCAAAAATGCAGTCCCATTTACTTGATGTCAGAAGCATTACACGTGTTTGTTATTTCATCAAGTGCTTTTTAATTCGACATTTGCGTGTATTTTTCATTATGTTTTACTGATTTATTAGTTATTTCCTTAATTAAAATAACAATTGTGTCCTTAAATTCTTACATTATATTTATTTATTTATTTTGATACTATAATGGCAAAGTTCTCCCGTTTATTTGGCGTTACAGTTTGGCGATAGCTTTTTGTTATGAAAAGTGGTCGACGGGATAATAGAGAAGTACCGAAAAACCATAGAGTTTGTAACACGTAAAAATACAATGTGTAAACGATAAACATAATTTAATTTATGAAAATTGTGGCTCGATGCACTCCATGGTTACAAATATGGAAATAAACATCCAAGTACAAATAAAAAATAACGTGCGTAGTTTTAATCAGTATGTGAAAAATTAAATGATATCGTTTCAAATAATAACTTCATTAGACCGTGCAATTGTATAATCTGGAGGCACGGCAGTGCCTCCGCCAAGTCGAGAGAGGACATCCGTAAGCATACTTTACTGGAAACAACTCTGGGCACTTTTGACCCCCCCCCCCCCCATATCTCCGCGCTGGAGTATTCAAAAAATTTGAAACTTCGTTTTTCTAGAGTATTTGGCACACAGGACCAAAATTTAAAATTACAACTTTCTGTCTTTTCTAGTTCAGACGATATATGAACTCAAACATTCGATTTTTTGTCACTCACTCACTCGTTCACGCGTCATCAAAAAGATTAGGTAGATCCCGTAGTCCTAGAAATTTGACATTTGGAAAAACGGTAATGTTTAGGATACAAAGAAAGGAAAAATTATAAAATACGGAAAATTCGAAAAAAAAAACATTCGAAAATTCAGCAAATTCCATCAAAATTGAAAATTGAAAATAATACGATCTTGTAGTCTTAGAAACTTAAGATTCGGTGAAAAGGTAGTGTTTAGTATCCAGAAAAAGAAAACATCAAAAACACAAAAAAAATCGAAAGCAAAATTGAAAAAATCGAAAAATCGAAAAAAATCGAAAATTTTCAAATAATCCGATTTTGTTGCGCTAGAAACTTGGAACTCGGAATAAAGGAAGTATTTAGGATGCAAAATAAGGAGAAATTAAAAATTCCGGAAAATTCGAAAAAAAAATTCAAAAATTCGAAAAATTCGCAAAAAAATTAAAATAATTAAAATAATTTGATTGTTTAGCCTTAGAAGCTTAAAATTCGCATTAAAGATAGTGTTTAGGATTCAGAATAAGTTAAAATAAAAAACGCAATAAAATTCGAAAATAAAATCAAAAAATCGAAAAAATCGAAAAATAAGGAAAATTTGAAAATAATTCGATTTTATAGCGCTAGAAACTTGAAATTTGGAATAAAGGTAATATTTAAGATACTAAATAAGGAAAAATTAAAAAATATGGATAATTAAAAAAATACCCATAAATTAGTGCAGACGATATATGAACTCAAAGTTTCGATTTTTTGTCACTCACACACTCACTCCATCTCGCGTCATCAAAAAGAATGGGTAGATCCCGCAGCCGCAGAAACTTAAAATTTGGAATAAAGCTAGTGTTTCGGATACAAAGAAAGAAAAAATTATAAAATCCGAAAAAAAAAAAACATTCGAAAATTCAAAAAAATCGAACAAAATTGAAAATTGAAAATAACACGATCTTGTAGTCTTAAAAACTTAAAATTTGGTTTGAAGGTAGTGTTTAGAATTCAGAAAAATAAAACGTCAAAAACACAATTTTTTTTTAAAAATAAAATCGAAAAATCGATAAAAATCGAAAAATTTCAAATAATTCAATTTTGTTGCGCTAGAAACTTGGAATTCGGAATAAAGGTAGTATTTAGGATGCAAAATAAGGAAAAATTAAGAAATCCAGAAAATTCGAAAAAAAAAATCAAAAATTCGAAAAATTCGAAAAAATAAAAAAAAAAAATTAGAATAATTTGATCTTTTAGCCTTAGAAACTTAAAATTCGCGGTAAAGATAGTGTTTAGGATTCAGAATAAGTTAAAATAAAAACGCAATAAAATTGGAAAATAAAATAAAAAAATCGAAAAATAAGGAAATTTTGAAAATAATTCGATTTCATATAGCGCTAGAAACTTGAAATTTGGAATAAAGGTAATATTTAAGATACTAAATAAGGAAACATTAAAAAATATGGATAATTCAAAAAAAAAAATCGAAAATTTAATAAAATAAAATAAATAAATAAAAAATAGAAAGAAAGAAAGAAAAGGAGATAAATTGAAAATAATATGATCTCGTAGTCTTAGAAACTGAAAATTTGCTGTAAAGATAGTGTTTAGGATTCAGAAAAAGAAAAAATTAAAAACACAACAAAAATTGAAAATAAAATAAAAAAATCGAAAAAAAACGAAAATTTTAAAATAATTCGATTTTGTAAAGCTAGAAACTTAAAATTTGGATTAAAGGTAGTATTTAGGATACAAAAAAAGAAATAAATAAAAAATTGTAAAATTCGAAAAAAAAATTAGAAAAATTGAAAAAAATTCGATTTTGTAGCTTTAGAACTTAAAATTACTTAGAAAACTTATTGTTTAGGATAGAGAAAAAGGAAACATTAAATCACAATAAATTCGAAAATAGAATAAAAAACTCGAAAATAATCGGAAATTTCAAAATAATTCGATTTTGTAGCGCTAGAAACTTGAAATTTGTAATAAAGATACAAAATAAGAAAAAATTAAAAAATCCAGAAAATTATAAAACAAAAATTCGAAAAAATAAAAAATTGAAAATAATTTTATCTTGTAGTCTTAGAAACTTAAAACTTGGTCTAAAGGTAGTATTTACTATTCAATAAAAGGAACAATTAAAATATTCGTTAAATTCGAAAATAAAATCGAAAAATCGAAATATCTTTAAGAAATCGAAAATTCGAAAACAATTTGATTTTGTACTGCTAGAAACATTAGTTTTAAGATAATTGTCCTATTAGCTAGTACAACGCCCCTAATTGTTTTATGTTATTTCTCCCGGATTATGGTTTTCTTTTCTTTCGTTTACGAATTTCGTTATAGAAAAGTTCCGCTATAGACTGGCTACGATATAGGCGATTTCTTTATAGACAGGTTTGTTTTCTTTCACAGGTTGTACTCTATTTACTTCACGTATGAAATATGGATTGTTAAATGATGTTAGCCCCACAAAAATTTTCACAGCTCCCCCTACCCCCCCCCCCCCCCCCGATATTACTGGCTCGTTATGGTTGATAGTCCTTTCTAAATAACATCATGGTGACTCTAAGATTCACTTGATTTATCTCTAAATTGAACCTAAATGATCCTAAGAAGACGGATCAAATAATTACTATATTGGCATGACAATCAGGTAACTTAGAATTAAAATCGAAAAATCAATAAATTTATAAAAAGTCGAAAATTTGAAAATAATTCGATTTTATTGTCCTAGAAGCTTGACATTTGGCAGAAAGGCAGGGTTTAGTACACAAAGTAAGGAAAAATTAAAAAATCCGTAAATAATAAAAAAAGACTAAAAAAAAAAACGTAAAAAAAACATCGAAAAAAGGAATATAGTTTGATTTATTGGAAATTTCCGGAAATTTTAATTTTGGCTTTCTTTTTATACTAAAAAGTTCTTTTATGTTAAATATCAAGTATCTAGGGCTGCGAGTAATATCTCAGATGGATAGCACCTATCCTGGAAGCAATTGAGAGTACTTTTGACACTCCCCCTCCCATAACTTAGGGCTTGCCTAGGAACCTGAAATCTCTTTTTATCTACAGTACTTTGCAAACGAAACTAAAGCTTCAAATTTTTGATACCTGTAAATAATAGGGACAGAGTGTGGGCTTAGCGAAAATCAGTGGATGATCTCCGAAAAGAACCCAAAATCAAGAAAAGCAGGATTACTTACAAAAAGAAATGAAATCTCATCAAAAACTCACCTGTAAAAAAAGCAGCCAAGTCTCGTAACTCATTTACCGTAAAAAGTACTGAGATCGTATAAAGCCAAGTTTAACTATCTTATTAACTCTGAAATTTTCATTCACAAATCACTCCTAGTCTCTACATCTTTAGTTAATTATTATTTTGTGACTTGGCAATTACACAGCACAGGAAAGTTATTACACCTTACTATGTCATGGGATGGGATTTTAACTAAAGCAAATTATATACGCACAGGGAAGTTATTACACTTTAATATGTTATAGTATTATTTGATTAAGACTAACTATATACAACACATTCTTGTGCTACGTAATTGCCAAGTCACAAAATAATAATTAACTAAAGATGTAGAGACTAGGAGTGATTTGTGAATGAAAATTTCAGAGTTAATAAGATAGTTAAACTTGGCTTTATACGATCTCAGTACTTTTTACGGTAAATGAGTTACGAGACTTGGCTGCTTTTTTTACAGGTGAGTTTTTGATGAGATAAATACATTTCTATCCTTAATTAGCAAAAAACTGTTAATTAACTTGGCAACTAAAAATTATGCCAAAACAGAGATAAAACCCCGCCAACGACTGTGTACCATCTGTATTATAATAGCACAAATCAGTTATGGGTTAATCATATCAAATTTCATCTGCAAGTCAGCCATTTTTCTGAAGATATTTTTTTTTTAAATAAAACTTCATAATTATAAGAACACACATTTTATCAGACAATTAAATGTGACTGCAAATTGTGGTCGTTGACTGTTTCCAACAGGGATAAGAACGAGAAATTGCGGAGTTCAAATATCGATCTGGGTGGCTTTGTGGTAAAACGTTAGCACGGTACGCTGAAGGTCCCAGGTTCGGGTCCTGGCGCAGGTAAATTTTTCACTCATGTTGGTTTAGTGCATTTAATTGTCTGATAAAATGTGTGTTGTTATAATATTGTAAAATAAAGTAATCAGACGTAGTGTTCATGCTTTTAATATATATAAAATTTATATTTTTAGAAAGATCTTTAAAAAAAAATATTTTTGAGGGAAGAGGTACCTTCTGAAATGCATACATTAAGAGTTATCGGCATTTAAAATTTCTTTCCAAACGTAAACAAACTTTTCGAAAAGGAATTAAATATGATTAATTTATTTCTATAAAACCACGGTAAAGGACAAGCATTTCGTTCGCAGGCTGAGATCTTTTGACGTCATTTTTCTATAAATTAATGGAATCCAGTTGTTAAATTGTTTTTGTTTTAGAAGTTAAGTTTCCATTTAAATTTATTGTAAGAGTACAATGTTTAATTGAATAAAATAATGTAAATCTAAGAAATTGCTAAGATATTTTGCTACTGTTCACCATTAACTACGTTTTATAAAGATTCGCCAATCAATGGGATTTAATGCTAATAATAAAAGAGCATGATATCACGTTTGATTTCAAAAGCAGCGCTGACGCGCTATGTACATATTCCATTTTTACTCATCTCATGGATTAGTCAGTGATATTTTTTAACGAAGGATAACAAGTATTATAACAAGCCACATTTAGTATGTTGTTTTTAAGGGTGTAATTAGTTTAATAGAAAAATCTACTGGCATTTCTAGTTAACCCTTTAAACAATAACTGAAAGTAAAATGTAATTTTACATAACATTCTCATGTTAATTTCATAGAGTAGAATATTTATATTATGTATAATCTATTTAAAAAAAAGAAATGATATCTACAAAAAATAACTTTTCAAAAGTAAAAAAACAGCCAAGCTTAAAAAAAAACGAAAGTTGTGGCTAAAAAATGGTGTGATATCAAATTTCCAAGCTTTTATTATAGTACTTATTTAACTTTTCCCCATTAAATAAGTTATCATATATATAAGTCGAGTGCTACGTATATGTTAATAGAAATCGTTTTCGCCTGTACTAAATACATCCTAACGTGTTTCTGAAAATTCAATTTTTTTCAAATTATGCATGATGGGCTTGGCGGCCATCTTTCCATATTTCTAAAGTAAAAGCGTAATATGTTTGCAATGTAATATGTTTATAATAATGTCGAAGTTCAGATTTTAACTACGGACAGAGAAATTGAGGAAGACTGATATTTTGATAAATTGATTTTTACTACTTTGAAATGATTAATTACTCTAAAAAATAAATCATAAGATGAATCCTTAAGATAAGTCATCATTATTTTCAGACACAATTTTCAGAACATACAAGTCCATAAACGAAACGCTTAAAATATTTGCTTAAGTTACAATTTTGAACTTCGGATTTTAACTACGGATAGGGGTGCTTAGAATTTTGTGTATAATATGGAAAGATGGCCGCCAAGCCCATCATGCATAATTTGAAAAAAATTGAATTTTCAGAAACTCGTTAGGATGTATTTAGTACAGGCGAAAACGATTTCTATTAACATATACGTAGCACTCGACTTATATATATGATAACTTATTTAATGGGAAAAAGTTAAATAAGTACTATAATAAAAGCTTGGAAATTTGATATCACACCATTTTTTAGCCACAACTTTCGTTTTTTTTAAAGCTTGGCTGTTTTTTTACTTTTGAAAAGTTATTTTTTGTAGATATATATATTCTAATCACATATTATATACCCATGAATATACTATACATATCTATATCTACTATATCAATAATATAACCGTCTTCAATAGTCTTTTATATTTCTACTACGTAATATTAACTATAGAGTTACAATATAGAGAAAAAAAACGGGTTGCTGTAATTAGAATTATAGGTGCCAATGTTGGCGCGGCGTATTTTACCTGTTACGAATCTTAATAGTCAGTAGACATTAAGCAGACATGCCGAAATAAGAGAATTACGCTATTATAAAAACTCCTGAACTATATCAAGAAAGGGGAGCAGAGAAAAACAAAGTCGTACAAGGCATCTAAAAGGAAGTTCGTGAATTTTAATCAGATTGTACGTCATGGGTCACAAGTCCTGACAGAAAATATGGTTTAAAGGGAATGCGATTATCAAAACTGGCCTTCAAAAGTTCAATTTTCCACCAAACTATACTCGAAAATTACGTGTAATAATATGTAGCCCGATTATGGCACATTACTCAAGACGTTTTAGATGAGAATAATGATAGATTTTATAATCTTTCGCAATGGAGTCTACAGCCAAAGTTAACGAAAAACAAAAACAAATATTAGCAACAATATGGTTCAGTGTAAATGTGGATATCATTAAAGACTTTCACGAAATAGACTTCATTGCATCAAATTATATTAACTTAAATACGCCAATTGGCAATGGACCCAATTACGAAAAATTACTTAATATGTTTAAGAATCTCCGCCTTAGCGAACATATTGCAACTGATAAGCAAACGGACATGAAGGACAAATGCTTAAGTGGGTTAAGCGATTTTTATCATGGAAGATGAAATACATAACAACAAAAAATATGCAAAATGCTACCATGATCGCAAAAGTTCTTGATTTGTCTATTAGAATCTTTCGGTTTGGCGAAGGATTAAGGTAAAAAATTAAATTATGAATAAAAGTAACGTGTTACAATGCTTAACATACATTTAAGGGAGACCAAACTGGTCGCCAGTGGCGACTAGTATAGAATAAATGGACATTTTTTCGTATAGCATTTTAAATGGTTAAATTTACTTTACCGTTGCTAATACTTTATCGTTGCCAAAACTAATTCAAAACTCGGAATAATAATTTTTACTCAACAATTTAGTTTCAATTGAAAAATTTTCACAGGAAAAATGAAAATGAAATAAAAATAAATTAAAGAATTAAGAAGATTAAATAATATTATATTAGAAATAAAACGTACTTTTTTTAGTTTTTGATAATAATACAAGGTTTCAATATGCGTAACCATAGGAAACAGGCGAATATGACGTCATTTATCGAAAATAAAGGGGATATGCTTTGATTGGGGAAATAAAATTACCTTGGGTTTTTTCTTAACTTTTTTTCTTTTTTTTTTCTTTTGTATGGTAACAATACTTGCCGTTTTACCGTCTGCGCACGGCTAATATAACTATACCGTATTTTTTATTTAAATTTTAAAAAAGTAAAAAGAAGTTTTAAAAGAAAATGGTTAGCAAATGTCAATAATATGCTCCGCAAAATTATCCATGTCGAAAATGATGTCATGGATAGCGAGAAATAGTGATTTTTCATTCTTAAAACTAAAAGAAATAACTCGATTACCTAAAAAAAAAAAATGACGAATGTTAATAGTTCCATTTTTGTTGATAAAGCCTAAAGATTTAATATTATTCCGTTAAAGTAACATAATTTTCCCTATGCCGGTATTGAAATTAATTGCCTGGAAAAGAAAATTAACAAGAATTATGTCATTAAAAAGGGATTTCTCTGGGGAAAATGGTCACGTCTTATTTGAAAAACTTTTCACGTCATATTTGAAATAAAACGGGAATTTTCCAATACGTTTTAAAATGAGTGTGAATCAATTCCTTACATTAATAATACAAAGATCAGTAAGAATAGAAAGTAGATGAGTTTCACTCCATATTTATAACGAAAAATTTAAATGTTTTGTTATCTATACTGATTATTAAGCATGATTATCCGTTATTTCGTTATTTTGTTCCGCATGAGTATCCGAGTTTTCTGTTAAAAATCACATCATAATTTTAAGGAAAGGAAAATGAACCCGAATCTATTATATTAAAATTTGACCGTGTGTTTGTATTTCGCAACTACTGCAAGACTATCGAACGCAACGTGATTTACTACCGGTTAGTTTACTACCGGTTTAGCGAATACCGGTTATAATTGATCCGAGGATGTCACACAAACTCTCAGAATTAAAAAAATTAAATTAAATGCCTTTTTTTTTTTAACGAAGTTTCTCTAAAAACGGAAAGTAACTTACTCCATATTTGTGTATAAAAAAGGACAAATAAAACAGATCAGTATATTTTTTACACCATTTTCTCATTAAAACTGAAAAACAGAATTTATTTTCCCTTTGAATAGATGGTGAAAACAAAATCTTGATTTCGGTAAATTATCCGAAAAATAAAAACATTTTCACATATTCAAACTTCATGAATCAACTTATTCTGGAGAACAAACATTGCCTGTCAATATACTGTCATTTAAAAAACAAGATTTGTTTCAACTATATATTAAACCAAGGAGGCAGAACTGAATTTAAAGAAAAAGCATATACTATTTCTAATTAATGTTTTTTTTTTTTTTTTTTTTTTTTTTTGAAGGATGGCTGTTAAAACGTTTCACAAAGGCGTTAAAAGTAAAATTGTTTATCAGGTAAAATTGACATTTGTTTTTACCCAATTCGTCTATTTCCACTATTTTATTTGGCCCTCCTTTTTGCATTTCATTTTCACGATTATTTGGCACAAAATTTCACTTTTTTGAGACTGAGTTATGTCAAGGTTCCTATAATAATAAATACCGTATTATCGCCTATGAAATGTGATAAATAGTTAGTTAATTATTAACGTTTTTAATTATTGAGAGTAAAATATTTTGCTTAATTAATGTATTTATTCTTCTTTTAATGTTGCGTGAACGAAGTCACGGGTAACAGCTAGTCTGTATTATAAACCAACACATGTCTGATTATTGCTGAAGTCATTTTTATGGTAGCAACGAACTGAATAATAAATTTCGCTTTCACTGCATCTTTTTAAACTTCTAAACAAAGCACAATTTCAATTTCTATTCCGTCGAATAGAAAAATACTGTGAAAAGTGTATTTGAGTTTTCTGATTTTTTATTATTTTTAAAATAATTTCTAAGCATGAACTATTTTTAAATCTGTCTCTATTACGTGCAGTCCGATTGCGAACGATTAATCCGTTTGCATTTAAAACAATATAAGAAGTTCCATATTTATTCCCGGCTAATTTTACAGAACGAAATTAAAACTACATCAAAATATAAATAAAAATAATTTTATTAATAAATATTATTTATTATATAATTTATAATAATATAATTTATTAATAAATAATAATATAATATAAATAAAATGCAAATTTAACAGAAATGTTCTCAAGTTATGCACCTAAACAGTTGAAATTTTCAGAATAAAAAACCTGCAGTAAGCAGCGAAATCTTGGACGATTACTTTGGCCGTTAATTCCTGGAATGCGGCTAATACAAATGATCGTTTTATTGAATTTCGAAATTTTATTTGAATACTAGGGGGCCTACCCCCTGCGAGCTACGCTCGCCAACCCCCGCTCAGACTTCAAGGCCTCTAAAAACATGACAGCGTGCTTTATTTTAAAAATATTGGTAAATCTGTAATTGGGTTGCCATGCTTTTAACATTTTAATGGGACATTTTTCGATTATCATGGCCTCATACACAGCTGTTGCGACAACTGACGACTGTTTTCAGGATTGATAAGTAAAATCAATTACTACTTGAAAACCAACTTGTATAAAATGGTTAGGTTTAAATTGTGACTACCTCTCGGACTTTTATAACAACAATCTCTATTCTATTCTTCCTTTGCGTTTAAGAATGAGAAAAATTCCATCTGCTTGTGAATAACATTAAGAACCACGGTATTGAAAAGTACTATGTTATAAACATTTTCAGTAACAGGTTTTAATTTTCTCTCTATTTTAGTGCACCATCATGCATATTTTCATGTTATTTTAAATATGTAAATTATTTTTTTAATTAATATGTATATACGAATTTTCTAATAATTATTTATCATACAAAATTAATTAAATATTTTGTGCATGCATGCCTGCATTTATTCGGCATCAATTGATGAGATATTTAAACAAATTTGCTGTCCGCGGTAATTTTACACCATGTTCTGTCACTTGAATATTGTCCATAAGAAAATCGGGTACTTTTCCATTATAGGATCCTTTGCTTTTAGGTTTGGGAGTTTATTCGAGCTTCAAAAAGGGATAGATTCGTTAATACATAGATTTCTTGCCAAAAGTTATGAAAATAAACCCAATGATCTTTTGGTGCTTTTCTATTATAGGGGTCTTGACGTTTTTTTAAAAAGCTTGGCGGAAAAAAACCCAAGCAGGATAGAAAACCAAGCAGGATATTTTATTCTTCCGTTCAGTTGGGCAATTATTATTTTATATATTAGTTTCAAATATGCGAATTAATGATTTTATAAATTCGTTTAGTTAAATTTTACAAAAAAATAACAAAATGATATCAATAAATAATAATTACTATTAATTCCTTTTCCCCCCTTTCTTTTGCGTTTACCTAAATGACGTCATTTGGACGAATTTATTCAAAATATTTTCAGTTTATAAATTAAATTAAATGCTGACGGACGATTGAATCCTGATGATAGAAATGTGATTTTTTTTTCAAATTTTCCTGAAAAACATAATTTAATCATAATCTTGTCTTCATTATCGATTGAAATAAAAGATAAATTCAATTTCAGTTTGAAAATGACGAATAAAAAGAAATCAATAATCCCTATCGGGATCCTTTTCAATTTTTTTCCCTTTTTTGTCACAAAAAAACTGAATAATTAGTTGCCATCATTACAGAAATGTCATTAAAATTAGAAAAAAAATTAATATCTCGAAAACTAATTCCAATTTCAAAATTCTATTACCAGTTTTGACATCCGCGGATTTTTATGAACAATTGGTATTAATTTCACCATCAAGCGTTTAATATTTTATTAAAAATAGCCTTGAAACATAATCAGTCGTTTAATCAGTCGTTTCATAAAATCGTTTCATAAATTCGTTTCATAAAATCGTTTCACAAATTCGTTTCATTAGGATTTTATATATATAGGGTAGATATTATTATTTTTTTTCATAAAAATTCTTTTTTACGTTGTTAATGAATGAGTTTAATATATATATAATAAATATGAAAAATCTATTCGAATTAGAAAAAAATGGTTTTCGCCTATTTTCTGTAACCCGGGAAGCCCGGGTTCGATTCCCTAGTCATTTTTAGTCATATGACTTATTTTTTCTTTCAGCTTCAATTGATGATCAGTTTAGTGCAATACTTTTTTTCTTGAAAAACACAAATTCCACAAATTGTGCCTATTAGTTGCTAAAATCAGTGTAAATATTGTTTTAAACTCATAAAAGAGCTAAAATCCTACATGTTTCGGCTTTAAACTTAAAGCCATCATCGGGGAAGAAGAACAACACAAACGACTACGGACCTTTTAATTTTCGACACGAGAAAATTGAAATAAACAGCTTGGAAAAATTTAAATAAAATAAGCGGGCGCTCTCTGTTGCCAAAGAGCGAAAAACTAAACTATGAATTAACAAGGGGTTAAAAATGTATTCCATAAACTAGGTATGTTGAAAGAAAAGTTATCATTACAAATACAATCCTTCCTAATTTTAATCTCCAATGATTCCCTAACGGCGGCTTTAAATGGGTTATTGAACCTATATATGATTCTTGCTTTATCGAAATTAATTACAGTATCATTATTTTTAGCGCAAAACCGGGAGAGTGCAGTGGATAACTTTCCAAATTTTATGTCGTTTTTATGCTCTTTTAACCTTTCCAAAAAGTTTCTTTTAGTCATACCAATGTAAAAAATTATACTATTATTATTTAAGCTAATGGGGATTTCATAAACACCTGCGAATTGATCAGTGGGGATAGGATCCAATGTACATGAAACTAAGTCAACCAATTTTCTGGGAGGGACAGCAATAAGATGGATATTGTATTTAATGAGGGCCCTTTTAATCCTTTCAAATATAATAGGTATATATTGGAATTTCCGATAGTTTGGTTTATTATTGCTAGGGACAAGATGCTGAATTAAATGGCCATTGAGTTTTTCTATAATTTTCTGTACGTGATGAGCAGGGAATCCATGGTCAATGGCGATATCTCTGATAAAATTAAGTTCATCTTGGATGAATTCACTTGAACAAACCAGAAAAGCACGCTTGATGAACGAATTGAAGGCAGCAATCTTATAAGAAAAAGTTGTAGAGGCATTAAATGGGATTATTGTGTTACTTCTCATCGATTTACGGTAGACTTTACGTTTTAAGTTGTTGCCATCTTTAATTAATTGAATATCCAGGAACGGCAGTGATGAATTTTCTTCTATTTCCAACGTAAATTTAATATTTTCGTCTATTTCGTTTATTTTTGAGAGGAAAGATAGGAGTTCCTGCTTTCCATGATTCCATGTGATAAAGATATCGTCCACGGATCTTAGCCAAACTTCTGGTGTTAAATTCAAACTTTTAAAAATAAATTCCTCCATAGGTCTAAGTTTAAATTCTGCCAACAGACCGGAAATAGGAGATCCCATAGGTGCTCCTTTATTTTGTCTGTAAAATTTCTTATTAAACATGAAAACGTTGTTATTAATGATAAGGTTAAGTCCTGACTTTAGAGATGTTTTTACGCTATCACTTAAATTATTTTGTTTATCAATTTCCAAATTAATATTTTGTACAACTTCATTTGTATCAATAGATGGGTAAAGAGACACAATATCTGAACTAGCTAGAATAGTTCTTTTAGAAATCTGAATATTTTTAAATAAAACAGACTACATTAATAAAATGAATGATTGCATTGACACAATGGACTGCACAGAACTAAAGAAAGACCCGAATCCCTTGATTTTCCGGAAGACACAAGAACTCATTAGAAGAGGAGCCTGGCCAGAATACATGCAAAAACTTATTAAAATTAACAATACAGGAATTACCCCTCGTTTGATTGGTAGACTAAAAGACCATAAACCAAATCTCCCTATGAGACCTATTGTTTCTAAGTGTTCTGGCCCAACATATTTTATTGAAAAAGCTTTCGTTATATTCCTAAAATTAATTTTACCAAGTTCAAGCAAAACTGTACAGTCAACAGAAGATTTTGTCCAGAAAATAAAAAATATTCAGATTTCTAAAGGAACTATTCTAGCTAGTTTAGATATTGTGTCTCTTTACCCATCTATTGATACAAATGAAGTTGTACAAAATATTAATTTGGAAATTGATAAACAAAATAATTTAAGTGATAGCGTAAAAACATCTCTAAAGTCAGGACTTAACCTTATCATTAATAACAACGTTTTCATGTTTAATAAGAAATGTTACAGACAAAATAAAGGAGCACCTATGGGATCTCTTATTTCCGGTCTGTTGGCAGAATTTAAACTTAGACCTATGGAGGAATTTATTTTTAAAAGTTTGAATTTAACACCAGAAGTTTGGCTAAGATACGTGGACGATATCTTTATCACATGGAATCATGGAAAGCAGGAACTCCTATCTTTCCTCTCAAAAATAAACGAAATAGACGAAAATATTAAATTTACGTTGGAAATAGAAGAAAATTCATCACTGCCGTTCCTGGATATTCAATTAATTAAAGATGGCAACAACTTAAAACGTAAAGTCTACCGTAAATCGATGAGAAGTAACACAATAATCCCATTTAATGCCTCTACAACTTTTTCTTATAAGATTTCTGCCTTCAATTCGTTCATCAAGCGTGCTTTTCTGGTTTGTTCAAGTGAATTCATCCAAGATGAACTTAATTTTATCAGAGATATCGCCATTGACCATGGATTCCCTGCTCATCACGTATAGAAAATTATAGAAAAACTCAATGGCCATTTAATTCAGCATCCTGTCCCTAGCAATAATAAACCAAACTATCGGAAATTCCAATATATACCTATTATATTTGAAAGGATTAAAAGGGCCCTCATTAAATACAATATCCATCTTATTGCTGTCCCTCCCAGAAAATTGGTTGACTTAGTTTCATGTACATTAGATCCTATCCCCCCTGATCAATTCGCAGGTGTTTATGAAATCCCCATTAGCTTAAATAATAATAGTATAATTTTTTACATTGGTATGACTAAAAGAAACTTTTTGGAAAGGTTAAAAGAGCATAAAAACGACATAAAATTTGGAAAGTTATCCACTGCACTCTCCCGGTTTTGCGCTAAAAATAATGATACTGTAATTAATTTCGATAAAGCAAGAATCATCTATAGGTTCAATAACCCATTTAAAGCCGCCATTAGGGAATCATTGGAGATTAAAATTAGGAAGGATTGTATTTGTAATGATAACTTTTCTTTCAACATACCTAGTTTATGGAATACATTTTTAACCCCTTGTTAATTCATAGTTTAGTTTTTCGCTCTTTGGCAACAGAGAGCGCCCGCTTATTTTATTTAAATTTTTCCAAGCTGTTTATTTCAATTTTCTCATGTCGAAAATTAAAAGGTCCGTAGTCGTTTGTGTTGTTCTTCTTCCCCGATGATGGCTTTAAGTTTAAAGCCGAAACATGTAAGATTTTAGCTCTTTTATGAGTTTAAAACAATTTTTACACTGATTTTAGCAACTAATAGGCACAATTTGTGCAATTTGTGTTTTTCAAATAACTAGTTAGCAGTGTAATGTCCAAATGGATTCAATACTTTTTTAATTTGCAAAATGTTATGCTTCATTCTAAAATATATACAGAGTGATTCAAAATATACAGTAGGTAGGTAGATGTACAGAGTGTGGTGACGTGATAATCTATAAATTACGGATATTGATATTAAGTAACTAAATATTAAACTCAAGATGTTGAATAATGTTTAATCCTTAAGTTCTTTAAGTGTCCAAAAAGTCTTCCATCAATGTTGCAACATATTAACCTCTCTGAAATATTCTGATCCAAATATTTATCTGCACCAATCTCCATAAGCGCTTTATTTTATGAAAGCTTTTGTTTCGTTCACTGTTCGGAAGTTGTTCTCATAAATACTAGCAAAATCCATACTTTGTTCGGATTCGCGAAGCATTATTTCCTAAGATAAATATTTGAACGTAACAATATTTTTTTATATTATTTTTGCATCTTTATTAAGCAAAAACGCTATTTTATGCTTTGGCGCATTTTAATTTTAGAAATGTAAATTCAGCCAAGTAACTAAGAATTTCAATTGGTTCAATTTTCAACCTTAGAATTCGAATAACACTTTATATAACAAATTTAACAATTAATTTTATTTGTTTACAATTCTTTTGTTGTCACTTTACAAAAAAAAAATCATATAATTCTTTTAAAATGCGTAAGTATCGTCTGCGTAAATGATTTCACATAATAAGAATAAATTGTGTATTTGAATTCTTAACACTGAAAAGTACTTTTATAATTGAATGTAAATAATTGATTTTTCACAAATTTTAATACATTAAAAATAGGCTATAATTTTCATAAAAAAAAGGTATTTTAAAAAATTTATAAAAGAAATCGTGAAACTATTATATGATTAAAAGGAATGAGCACCTAAATATGCGCCATTTCCAACCAATATTAATAAAGTATTCTATTAAAATCTGGAGGCACGGCAGTGCCTCCGCCAAGTCGAGAAAGCACAGCCGTAAGCATACTTTTCTGGAAGCAACTCAGGGCACTTTTGACCCCCCCATATCTCCGCGCTGGAGTATCCCAAAAATTTTAAACTTCAATTATAGAGAGTATTTGGCACACAGGACCAAATTTTAAAATTACAACTTTCTGTCTTTTCTAGTTCAGGCGATATATGAACTCAAACATTCGATTTTTTGTCACTTCTTACTCACTCGTTCACGCGTCATCAAAAAGATTGGGTAGATCCCGTAGCCCCAGAAACTTGACATTTGGAAAAAAGGTAGTGTTTAAGATACAAAGAAAGGAAAAATTATAAAATCCAGAAAATTCGAAAAAAAAAACATTCGAAAATTCAACAAATTCCATCAAAATTGAAAATTGAAAATAATACGATCTTGTAGTCTTGGAAACTTAAGATTTGGTGTGAAGGTAGTGTTTAATATCCAGAAAAAGAAAACATCAAAAACACCAAAAAAATCGAAAGCAAAATTGAAAAAATCGAAAAAATTGAAAAAAAACGAAAATTTGAAGACAATCCGATTTTGTTGCGCTAGAAAATTCAAATTAGGAATAAAGGTAGTATTTAGGATACAGAAAAAGGAAAATTAAAAAAATCCAGAAAATTCCAAAAAAAAAAAAAATAAAAAAATCGAAAAAAATTGAAAAAATGAAAATAATTTGATACGATAACGCTCGTATTTATAAATTAATTTGGATGAAACTAATTGTGTGTATTAAGCTCACCAATGCCTCGACCGAGTTCGTTGGCCAGCTTGGTCCGCCATCTTGTTTCTAGATGGTGGCCACGGAAAATTTTAAAACTAAAATAAATATACAAAAAAGTTAAAAATTCAAGTTTATTTTTTAATTAGGTGTTAGGACTTGATACAAGGATTCCAGAGCATTTTTTGTTTTACCTCTATCTTAAAAATTGGCTGAGATAGAGCAGTTTGAAATTCTAGGGTGGCTGACATTTTGAAACAAAACAGCACATTACAAAAAACCAACGATAAATTTATGGTCAATAATGGTCAAGCAAGTGCAATCCCGAATGAATACTCCGTGTTATTATAACTGTAACTTTGACTTCGAAATTTTGATACGTTGCATTTTCTGTTTGTTGATATTTTTGAACTATGATTTACGCTAAGTGAAATGTTGTTGTTGAAGAGGGATTTTCCATGTAAATCCGAAACGTCCAATTTTAATATGTTTTTAATGTTTTATGAAAGTGTATTGTAATGTCTGTAATTTTAATGATTTTAATATAAATTTATAAGTTTTAGTGAACGCGATTTCTCGCAAATTATTTTCTTTCATTGTTGTAATCATTTTCCCAATCATACGCATAAAACTATATATTCATATCCATTAGCGCCAAATTCTCGCCAAACTTGGCGATAATTGGCGAAATCTCGCCAAATTTGGCGACAAAAATAAGTCTTCATAAATGAAGCCAACTTGGCTATAGCACAATAATTTGGCGAATTTCTTATTCAAATTCAGTGTAAACGAATCTTTTGTAAACGGTTTCTTTGCATTTTAACTTGCTGTTTTCGAGTAACATTAGCTAAAATTTTAAAACGAAGATATAGGAAAGCTACCTTTTCCTGCCGGTACAGGCCGGAGGACTTTTTTATGAGTTGTCGGATGCAATCTATGTTTTGCATTAAATAAAGTAAAACATTGAAAAACAAATCCCACAGGATGGGGATAGTTTGTTTTAGATAGGTTTTAAGATAATTGTCCTATTAGCTAGTACACCTTCCGTTATTGTTTTGTGTTATTTTCCCCGGATTATGCTTTTCTTTTCTTTTGTTTACGAATTTTGTAATAGAAAAGTTCCGCTATAGACTGGCTACGTTATAGACCTTTTTTTTTTTTTTTTATAGACAGGTTCATTTTCTTTCACAGGCTTTACTCTATTTAATTTATATATGAAATATTTGTTGTTAAAAGATTTTGGTCGCACAAAAATTTTCACATCTCTCCCTCCCTCCCGACATTACTGGTTGGTTATGGCTTGATAGTCCTTTCTAAATAAAATCATGGTGATTCTAAGATTATCTTGATTTATCTCTAAATTGAACATAAACGATCCTAAGAAAACGGATCAATGAATTACTATATTGGCATGAGGAAATTTAGTTGCAGAAAAATGGAGCATATAGCTAACATTAAGTCTAATAGGAAAACCACAGCCTTGGCAAGATTGTATTAACAAGAAACCATCCAAATACATTTTTATGAAAGTAATATAATTTTTCCCTCGAATCTATACAAACCATGCATTATAAGAAAAACCGGTACTTCTCTATTATCCCGTCGACCACTTTTCATAACAAAAATCATCGCCAAACTGTAAGATTAAACGCCAAAAATGCAGTCCCATTTACTTGATGTCAGAAGCATTACACGTGTTTGTTATGTCATCAAGTGGTTTTTAATTCGACATTTGCGTGTCTTTTTCATTATGTTTTACTGATTTATCTGGAGGCACGGCAGTGCCTCCGCCAAGTCGAGAGAGGACAGCCGTAAGCATACTTTTCTGGAAGCAACTCAGGGCACTTTTGACCCCCCCCCCCCATATCTCCGCGCTGGAGTATCCCAAAAATTTTAAACTTCGTTTTTCTAGAGTATTTGGCACACAGGACCAAAATTTAAAATTACAACTTTCTGTCTTTTCTAGTTCAGACGATATATGAACTCAAACATTCGATTTTTTGTCACTCACTCACTCACTCGTTCACGCGTCATCAAAAAGATTAGGTAGATCCCTTAGCCCTAGAAACTTGACATTTGGAAAAAAGGTAGTGTTTAGGATACAAAGAAAGGAAAATTATAAAATCCGGAAAATTCGAAAAAAAACATTCGAAAATTCAACAAATTCCATCAAAATTGAAAATTGAAAATAATACGATCTTGTAGTCTTAGAAACTTAAGATTCGGTGTGAAGGTAGTGTTTAGTATCCAGAAAAAGAAAACACCAAAAACACCAAAAAAATCGAAAGCAAAATTAAAAAAATCGAAAAATAGAAAAAAATTGAAAAATTTCAAATAATCCGATTTTGCTACGCTAGAAACTTGGAATTCGGAATAAAGGTAGTATTTAGGATGCAAAATAAGGAAAAATTAAAAATTCCGGAAAATTCGGAAAAAAAATCAAAAATTCGAAAAATTCGAAAAAAATAGAAAAAATTAAAATAATTTGATTTTTTAGCCTTAGAAACTTAAAATTCGAAATAAAGATAGTGTTTAGGATTCAGAATAAGTTAAAATGAAAAACGCAATAACATTCGAAAATAAAAACAAAAAATCGAAAAAATCAGGAAAATCGAAAAATAAGGATAGTTTGAAAATAATTCAATTTCATAGCGCTAGAAACTTGAAATCTGGAATAAAGGTAATATTTAAGATACTAAATAAGGAAAAAAAAATGGATAATTCAAAAAATACCCATAAATTAGTGCAGACGATATATGAACTCAAAGTTTTGATTTTTTGTCACTCACACACTCACTCACTCTCGCGTCATCAAAAAGATTGGGTAGATCCCGCAGCCACAGAAACTTAAAATTTGGAATAAAGCTAGTGTTTCAGATACAAAGAAAGGAAAAATTATTAAATCCGGAAAATTAAAAAAAAAAAAAAAAAAAAAAAAAAAAAAAAAAAAAAAAAAAAAAAAAAGACATTCGAAAATTCAAAAAAATTGAACAAAATTGAAAATTGAAAATAACACGATCTTGTAGTCTTAAAAACTTAAAATTTGGTGTGATAGTAGTGTTTAGAATTCAGAAAAAGAAAACATCAAAAATACAAAAAAAAAAATTGAAAAAAAAATCGAAAAATCGAAAAAAATCGAAAATTTTCAAATAATCCAATTTTGTTGCCCTAGAAACTTGGAATTCGGAATAAAGGTAGTATTTAGAATGCAAAATAAGGAAAAATTAAAAAATCCAGAAAATTCGAAAAAAAATCAAAAAATCGAAAAATTCGAAAAAAATTAAAATAATTTGATCTTTTGCCCTTAGAAACTTGAAATTCGCGGTAAAGATAGTGTTTAGGATTCAGAATAAGTTAAAATAAAAACGCAATGAAATTCGAAAATAAAATCCAAAAATTGAAATAAATCGAAAAATAAGGAAATTGTGCAAATAATTCGATTTCATAGCGCTAGAAACTCGAAATTTGGAATAAAGGTAATATTTAAGATACTAAATAAGCAAACATTAAAAATATATATATATAAAGAAAGAAAGAAAAAAATAGAAAGAAAGAAAGAAAAAGAGAGAAATTGAAAATAATATGATCTCGTACTCTTAGAAACTGAAAATTTGGTGTAAAGGTAGTGTTCAGGATTCAGAAAAAGAAAAAATTAAAAACACAACAAAAATTGAAAATAAAATCAAAAAATCGAAAAAAAAACGAAAATTTGAAAATAATTCAATTTTGTAAAGCTAGAAACTTAAAATTTGGAATAAAGGTAGTATTTAGGATACAAAAAAAGAAATAAATAAAAAAAAATCTGTAAAATTAAAAAAAAATTCAAAAATTTGAAAAATTGAAAAAAATTCGATTTTGTAGCTTCAGAACTTAAAATTCGACGTAAACTTATTGTTTAGGATACAGAAAAAGGAAAAATTAAAATACAATAAATTCGAAAATAGAATGAAAAACTCGAAAAAGATCAGAAATTTCATAATAATTCGATTTTGTAGAGCTAGAAACTTGAAATTTGTAATAAAGGATACAAAATAAGAAAAAATTAAAAAATCCAGAAAATTATGAAAAAAATTCGAACAAAAATCAAAAATTGAAAATAATTTTATCTTGTAGTCTTAGAAACTTAAAACTTGGTGTAAAGGTAGTATTTACTAATCAATAAAAGGAACAATTAAAATATTCGTTAAATTCGAAAATAAAATCGAAAAATCGAAATATCTTTAAGAAATCGAAAATTCGAAAACAATTTGATTTTGTACTGCTAGAAACATTAGTTTTAAGATAATTGTCCTATTAGCTAGTACAACGCCCCTAATTGTTTTATGTTATTTCCCCCGGATTATGGTTTCTTTTCTTTCGTTTACGAATTTCGTTATAGAAAAGTTCCGCTATAGACTGTCTACGATATAGGCGATTTCTTTATAGACAGGTTTGTTTTCTTTCACAGGTTGTACTCTATTTACTTCACATATGAAATATGGATTGTTAAATGATGTTAGCCCCACAAAAAATTTCACAGCTCCGCCTACCCTCCCGACATTACTGGCTGGTTATGGCTTGATAGTCCTTTCTAAATAAAATCATGGTGACTCTAAGATTCACTTGATTTATCTCTAAATTGAACCTAAATGATCCTAAGAAGACGGATCAAATAATTACTATATTGGCATGACAATCAGGTAACTTAGAATTAAAATCGAAAAATCAATAAATTTATAAAAAGTCGAAAATTTGAAAATAATTCGATTTTGTAGTCCTAGAAGCTTGACATTTGGCAGAAAGGCAGGATTTAGTACACAAAGTAAGGAAAAATTAAAAAATCCGTAAATAATAAGAAAAAGACTAAAAAAACGAAAAAAAAAAAGGAATATAGTTTGATTTATTGGAAATTTCCGGAAATTTTAATTTTGGCTTTCTTTTTATACTAAAAAGTTCTTTTATGTTAAATATCAAGTATCTAGGGCTGCGAGTAATATCTCAGATGGATAGCACCTATCCTGGAAGCAATTGAGAGTACTTTTGACACTCCCCCTCCCATAACTTAGTGCTTGCCTAGGATCCTGAAATCTCTTTTTATCTACAGTACTTTGCAAACGAAACTAAAGCTACAAATTTTTGATACCTGTAAATAATAGGGACAGAGTGTGAGCTTAGCGAAGATCAGTGGATGATCTCCAAAAAGAACCCAAAATCAAGAAAAGGAGGATTACTTACAAAAAGAAGTGAAATCTCATCAAAAAGTCACCTGTAAAAAATCCAGCCAAGTCTCGTAACTCATTTACCGTAAAAAGTACTGAGATCGTATAAAGCCAAGTTTAACTATCTTATTAACTCTGAAATTTTCATTCACAAATCACTCCTAGTCTCTACATCTTTAGTTAATTATTATTTTGTGACTTGGCAATTACGCAGCACAGGGAAGTTATTACACCTTACTATGTTATGGGATGGGATGGGATAATTTAATTAAGACAAATTATATACGCACAGGGAAGTTATTACACTTTAATATGTTATAGTATTATTTGATTAAGATTAACTATATACATCACATTCTCGTGCTACGTAATTGCCAAGTCACAAAATAATAATTAACTAAAGATGTAGAGACTAGGAGTGAGTTGTGAATGAAAATTTCAGAGTTAATAAGATAGTTAAACTTGGCTTTATACGATCTCAGTACTTTTTACGGTAAATGAGTTACGAGACTTGGCTGGATTTTTTACAGGTGACTTTTTGATGAGATGTATATTTACCTCTCAAATAACATACATTTTTAATATAAGAAAGTTTAATGTTCTTTTACGATTTGAAGTATAAATTCTGCAGTTATTTTCAATATTTAAAATATTTCGTCTTCGCAAAATGCAGATACATAGGTTCCTTTCCTTATTTAAATAATTTAAAAAAATGAGAAATTTTGATGCAACGATAATATTTCACGTACTTAATACTAGAACTACCATGAGCCGTCATTTTGACGGTTACCAAATGAATATATTCCGATTCGAACCAGACATTTCTTTTTAAAATAAATTAAATATAAAACTCACAGAAATACGTTAAATGAATAAGTTAAGTAGTTTTAAATAAAATTTCTGGTGTGAAATACTTTTAAAAAAACTTGAGAAAAATTTCCGGTGGTTCTAGTGTTAATCATTCATGACTTTATTCATTTTTACTGACTCAATGATTTTTATTTATTGCAAGAAATACGCAGGTTTCATTATCGTTTACAAAAATGAATCCGTATAATGGAAAAATATATTCAACAAAATAATAAAGCATGTTTTTTTTTAAATCGTTCGATAAGAAAATAACATTGTCAGAATCTACAGATCATATTTTATTTCTATCAAGTCCAAAAATATTTCTTTCCTTAATTAAATTTAAAAATCATTTTTTGAGATATTTTGGTGGATTTATGTCATTAATCATGATTCTATCTATAATTACTAACTCCATGATTTATTTTTTCTTCTGAAAATGTACGTGTTTCATTTTTTATTTGCAAAAATGCGTCCGTAATGGAAAAACATCCTTCTATATTAAAAAAAAGTAATCTGGCACTGAGCCAAAAACGAAATGGACCAATCAAATTCGTGTAGATATTCCGGGTTAGTCTCATCCCTTTTTTATTAGGGATTTTTTTGAGGAGCGATTACTTTTTTTCTAGCCATCCTACGGATTCGAAAATCATACCACCAGACGCGAAATATAACAAGCTTTCAGAAATTCAAAAAATTATCACGGTCGGACAATAAAAACTCAAAAAATCCTTAAAAATCGAGTAAAAAATCTTTTATTGAAAAAATCATTTTTTATATTGTTGCCAAAAAAGCGCAAATGATTATATTTTATCTCAAATAAAAAGTTTATTTGCGCGAGACTATTAAAAACAATAATGAAAGTTCAAAATAATAATTGTGTTGATCACGTGTTGAAAGCAAGAAATAAAGAAAATTACGTCATAAAAATTGTGTTTACACATGAATCCTTCAAATACCTCGAAACGTATCTGATTGGTCAGAGCTTTCTGACTTTTCTTAGGACGAATTAACATGAAAGTAGAGAATTTAGATAGGATGGGCGCTATTAGAGGGGTTACCAAGAGGAAGAGACCCGAGTCTGTCGCCAATTTTAGCGCCAACTTGGCGATATATCGCCAAATTTGGCGGCCAAAATTAGCTGCCAAAAGTGGCGCCAACTTGACGCTATTTCCAATATTTCGCCAAATTTCCATAGACTCCTATTGAAATCCAATAGCGTTTACTCGCTTACAAAAAATCACCAAATTAAGATATTGCAATGCAACAAAAATTAATATTAGCTTATGAATAGAGCTTAATTGAACTATTTACATTATTTGTAAGCACAAACACTAGCTATTTACAATATTCGTAACACTATATATACAATTGGTTCTTTTTAGTTATCCTGTCGACCAAATTACTGTCGCCAAATTCATATATATTAAACGAGCAAGAGATTTTCCCGATTATTCATATTATATTAAACGAGCAAGAGATTTTCCCGATTATTCATATATATTAATCGAGCAAGAGATTTTCCTGATTATGAATGATATCGTAAACGACGTGGAAGATTTTCACGAAAATTGTCCCCTGTACTAAATCGAGCACGAAAAAAAGATCTAGCTAGGTTCCGAATACAAGAAAATTCGTTTTTACAGGGTAAAACAAACTCAGCCCTGAAAATGTTTTTTGTTATAAATGGAAAAATACTCAAACGATTTACACGAAACGTGTTGCCTATACTAATTCGAGAACGAGAAATCAAGCTAGCTAGGTTTCGAATTCGGGAAAGGTAATTTTGATCTATTAAAAGGAACTCAGCACTAAGAATGCTGCTATATATCGAAAACGGCACTAACGATTTTCACAAAAATTAATGACTACACTAATTCGAGCACAAGAAATCGATCTAGCTAGGTCACTAATTCGAGAAAACTTGTTTTCTGTGTTTAAAACTCGACGTGGTATAAAAAACAAGTCTTGAAACATAATCGAAAAAGTACAGGAAGTTCTTTGTCCAGATCGACTTTAGCTATCCTGTGCCAAAAAAAGTGGGTGCTTTTCGAACCAAAATGTACCAAAAAAAGAAATAAAGGGAAAGAACATTCATAAATATTGAAATGCAAACGAGATATTAAAACAAATGTATCCCACAGGACTAAAGTAAGCCAGCGAGTATTTTTGTGTGAGTGTAGTATCCTCTTTAACTAACGATTGTGTTTTTAAACGGCCTCGACAAAATTTTAAAAGCGGTAAAAAATTGAAAAAATTTAGTGATGCATAGTTACATAGATTAGATCAGTTTCTACTGACGTCACAAACATTCACCTGTCGAGAGGGATAATTATGAAAAATATTGTAAATAAATAAATATCCAATATTATTATTTTTTCTGTTTTCCTTAATACATTTCAAAATTTATTTTAATAAAATATTGATAGTTGACACTTGAGTGAAAATGCAGCTTTTCCGATTTTTTTTTTTTTATATTATTCCAATGCCAACATTCACTCATTTGTTTATTTGGCGTTAGAGTCTGGGTCTGGCGATTACTTTGGCGATAGTTTATTTTATGGAAAATGGTTGACGGGATAATGCGGAATTACCAAAAATAGTTTTTTAAAAACACTCTTTTATAAGCAACCAATGGTCATCTTGAAAATACCGCGGAATTTTTTTAACCGCAATTCATATTTTTTACGTAAAATATATATTACAATGCATTAATTTGGCCTGGGCAAAGACCTCTATTATGAAAAATTCACTTCTGTTTTATACGTTTGCCAGGAAGCTCAAAATAATGAATTTATTTGAAATATATACTTTTTGCTCAGTTTATTTATCAACAAAAGAGAATCAGAAAGAAAAATGAAACATTATTTAAATTATCTTTTTACGCTTTTAAATTTATTTGTCATCGTGTAATCGTAAATTTATTGATATTTAATTATTTATTGATGAAAGCGTATTCTGTATGTTACATTTTTTTAACAATTTATATTTTACTTTTAACTCTTTAAAATATTAACTTTTGCCATTTCACAGCGCTTTGGCCTATTTTGGCGAGCATTTTACTGTCACATAATTAAATCCGTTGTTTTTTAACTCCCATACAATTGTACGAGTTACAGAGATATTTTGCGATTTATCACCTGTGACCACCTAATTGAAAAAGAACAACCAATTTCAAGTGAATGTATCATATATATTATTTCTCCTGTCAACATCCCTTTTTTTCTGAAAATACGAAACGCACAACGACGAATGAGATAGCATATGAAAGGATTTTGAAAACGCTTCTGACAATGCTTACTTAACATTTCGTTAAAAAATGTTTTCGATTAAAAATTGCTGATAATTAAAAATTAAATCGGCATTGTTTTCCAAAATGAAATGAAAGGTTTTCCTCAAAACATTGTTGCCAAAAAAATAAAATACCACATTATATGATGCTCAGCAATTATTATAAAAAACACCGCACGGGTTTATTTTATACTTATGATTAAAAAGCGAAATTTAAATTGAAATGTTTAGATTTATATTTCTATGTCCCATGTTTTTTCCCGAAGCGGATGACGTTTTCCTCTAATGCAGTTAAAATACGATTGTTAATTTTTTTTTTCTCGCGCGTGCCTTTAGCAATCTTGGATCAGTTTTTACTCTAACTTTGATGGAATAAATTAGATGATATTCTGGATTGACTAACAACTAAATGTTGTTTACAGATATTTTTATCCTTGCTTTTTCTTTAGAAGTTTAAACCTGCATCTAATAACTATTACATATTGATAAAAAATGGTACTTCTCTTTTATCCCGTCGACCACTTTTCATAACAAAAAACTATCGCCAAATAAACGGGAGAACGTTGCCATTGGAATATCAAAATAAATAAATAAAATATAAGAATTTAAGGACACAATTGTTATTTTAATTATTGAAATAACTAATAAACCAGTAAAACATAATGAAAAATACACGCAAATGTCGAATTAAAAACCACTTGATGATTTAACAAACACGTATAATGTTTCTGACATCAAGTAAATGGGACTGCATTTTTGGCGTTTAATCTTACAATTTGGCGATAGTTTTTTGTTATGAAAAGTGGTTGACAGCATAATAGAGAAGTACCTAAAAAATATTAGATTTAATGCAAAATCCTCGCACGGACCTTCTGGTTAATTTATAATTAAGTTGTAAAAATATTAAAATGTTGTATTGTCATCGGCAAAACACTTTTCAACATAATTTATATAATTCTTGCCTATCAGGAATTGTGTTAAAAATCGATTGGAAAATTCCATGAATAAAAAAAGTAATTAAAATAAGCTAGCAAAAAAATAAAATAAAATAAAAAAATACCTGTTGAAAAAAATTACCGAGCGAGGATTGGTCTACTAGGTACTTGTAAGATTAAATGCCAATAATGGTTGATCGAAAATGTCACATTCACTTGACAACACGTGTTTACGTCATCAAGTTATTTTTATTTCGACGTTTTATTTATATTTTTATTAATGTTATACTAATTTATTTGTTTTTTCGTTATTTAAAATAAAAATTATGTCAATTTGTATAATTTGGTGAATGAGCAGGAAAAATAAGAAAATTACGTCATAAAAATCGGGTTTACACATGAATATTAAAAATAAAAAAGATGAATTAAATGAAAAAGCATTATAACCAGTTAATTGAAAAAGCATTATAACCTGATTACAGAAGAAAGTCGCCGTTCGTGATATCACCATTATCTTTTTAAAACAGGATACATTACCAGGTTTTAAGAGGCTGTGAAATCAGAACGGGGGTTGGTGAGCGTAGCGAGCAGGGAGCAGAGCCCCTTAGTGTAAAAAAAAATTAATTAAAATAATAAATTTTTTAAGGTTATTCTGTAAAAAAAAAAATAATATTGTGCAAATCTACAAATCATAATTTATTTTTATGTTTAATTTCAAGTCAAAGTACTAAATAGTTTTTTGTAAAATGTACGACAAAATGTAATTTGTGTAGCCTAGTAGAGGATTCGCTTCGCTCATCGCAATTATTTTTCAGTATGCTCCAGATAAAGAAGGCTATTGGTAGAAGGTTGAGGAGGACAAATTACCGTATTATTTTACTACCTACGCCCGGTGTGAAAACTTCTAATATAAAAAGTTAAACTTTGGGCATTTTTCTAAAAAAAAAAAAAAAAAAAAAAAAAAAAAAAAAAAAAAAAAAAGGAAAGGCAATGTTATTATATTAATATAAACTAGCAAAACCCGCAGCTTTGCTCGCGTAATTCTTGAAAAATGCGAAGTGGTATTCGTTGGCCTACTATTTTCATTACAGGAAATTTTACAGCCACAGATAATTCAGCAATTACTAATTAAGCCACATTAATGTCGAAAACAAAATCGAAATTTTAGAACGTTTTTTGCTTTTTAATCCCCCCCCTTTTGTGATAGTGTCACCGATATAAAATATAGCTGTTACAGCAGGGACTGTTACCATCAATTTGCCACCATAACTTTTGAAAATGGTTCTGTAGTTCCAGATATTCCATAGAAATTGTAATTTAGAATGTTTTTAGAACGTTTTTCGCTCATCTCACAGTTTTAAATTTCGAATTTTTTTAGAATTTGTTTTTAGAGAGCATTTACATCTTATAAGTAACTACCATGCCAAATTTCATGTTTCCAACACCCTCAGTATAAAAAGAAAATCGAAATTGTAGAACGTTTTTCGCTCCTGCACTCCCCTGGGGGTAGTGGCACCGACATAAAATATAGCCTATGTTGGAGCAGGGACTGTCACCATCAATTTGCCACCATCACTTTTGAAAACAGTTCCGTAGTTCCAGAGATTCCATAGAAATTATAATTTAGAATGTTTTTAGAACGCTTTTCGATGATCTCACCCTTTTAAATTTCGAGTTTTTTTTAGAATTTATTCTTAGAGAGCATTTACATCTTATAACTAACTACCATGCCAAATTTCATGTTTCTAACACCTTATCGAAATTATAGAACGTTTTTCGCTCCTGCACTTCCCCGGGGGTAGTGGCACCGACATAAAATATAGCCTTTGTTGGAGCAGGGACTGTCACCATCAATTTCCAACCATCACTTTTGAAAACGGCTCTGCAGTTCCAGAGATTCGATAGAAATTGTAATTTAGAATGTTTTTAGAACGCTTTTCGGTCATCTCACCCTTTTAAATTTCGATTTTTTTTTTTAGAATTTGTTCTTAGAGAACATTTACATCTTATAAGTAACTACCATGTCAAATTTGATGTTTCTAACTCCTTCAGTATAAAAAAAACCCCGAAATTTTAGAACGTTTTTCGCTTTTGCACTCTCCTGGGGGTGGTGGCACCGACATAAAATATAGCCTATGTTGGAGTAGGGATTGTCACCATCAATTTGCCACCATCAATTTTGAAATCGCTTCAGTAATTCCAGAGATTACCCCCTACAAACAAACAAACAATATTTACTCCTTTATAATATTAGTATAGATAAAGAAGTTAGCATAAATTACTTTTCTTGAAAGAATTAAATAAAATCTTGTATTGCTTTCGAATTTAAAACAATAAATAAAATATATTTCGATAGCTTAAAACATGAGATAATCATAAAATTTTCTTAACAACCTTCAATTTCGGGTTTCGACCTTCATTCGACTATTTTCGACCCTTCAGACACGTCATTTGATGCGAAAACAAAACACACGCATGAAGACATTTGCAGATTCAATCCTGAACCATCTCTACAAACTTTCAGGGGTATTCCGTTAGGATCTACGAATTCATTTTTCTCGGAGACAACCTTATGCTAATTATCACAAAACTGCCTATTGCTCATATATATCGTAAATATTTTGTGATTGGAAAATAGAAATGCTGATAAATTAATCATTCCCTTCACTTAATGTACTATTTTCTGCATAGTTATAGATATGCTTAATGCAAAAATTTTATTATAAACAATGCAATGTGTTACGAGTAGTAATTTTCCAACTGGACGAAAAATGTCCGGGCCAGGATTCGAGCCTGGGATCGCTTGGCTGAAGCCGCCACGCTCTACCACTGAGCTATCCCGGTCGAATCTGGAGGGCATAATTCATCCAGTTAACCATATTGATCAGAGAATCTGGTCTGATTTTTTAATCAGCTCAACAGAAAAGATCGCAGGTAAAGGAACTCCAGTAAACGCTGGATACGTGATTCACGTATCTAATGCAATGTGTTATTCATAAGTTGCATTAAATATTATATATAGTATATATATATACTCACATGTTTAAAATTATAAATTAGAATTTAGGTTAATAGCTAAATTATTATCACATACATATTTTAATTTTAGGTATACCAAATATTCCAGCCCCAGAAATGATTTCATTTGGAATACCGCCACCTCTGCCTTATTTTCCTCCGTATCATTATTCTCTACCGTTTCCTATCCCACCAGTCTTTTCTCCAAGGCATTTCCGATTTCCTGTTCCATTTCTGGAAAACATGCACATTCCTGAAAATTCAAAAACAAAAATTAATGAAAGTAAGCGCAAGTTAATGGAAAATAAAGAAGAGACACCAAAGCCAAAACTCACAATTGCGCACAGTTCATCAGATGATACAAATTCTGCTGTAAAAATAACGTTTGGGAAATATAAGAAGCCGAAAAACATGCATGAGTTTAAAGCCTTGATAGAAGCAGCCCGCAAAAACCCTAGAAAGTTTCCAGAAATTTTGGTAAGTAAAAAGAATCAGTTCCTTTCATCATTAGGGATTGCACCAAAAATTATATGCAGCAGCAGAACTCTCAACAAATTTCGTAAACAGTTTAAACACAAACAATTTATGAACAGAGACTGCATGATATACAGGGATCGCAAAATATTACGTGACAAGAATAAACTTAAGAAGTGTTTCGATCAGAAGAAACAGCATAATTATTTAGGACTTACTTATCCTAAAAAATCATCTTTAACCGAAACAGAAAATTCGACAAGTAAACAATCTCAGTCATCTAAAACAACAAGAAAGCTGGTAAGTGAGCAAGAGAATGCTGGTTATAGCATGAAAAGAGTAAAAATTTCGGATAACGAGAAGAATAAGCCCGTAGAATTAATTACTATTGAATCTTCTGACGAAGAAAGTGCCGAAAAAGATTCTTTTTCACCTACAGAAGAAGAAACACAAAACGAAGACGTAAAGACGGACGATAAAAGGAGCCCAATACAGACAGATTTCAATGATCAACATCTTGAAACGACAACTGATCAACCATGCCACATTGCTGTTGATGTCGAAAATTCGAATAACAACGACAATCCAAATAAGCAAAGCAAAACTGAGATCAAATGCTCCAATCTTGATGACAGCCAAGAAAATTTAGAAAAGGAAGTCAAATATAAAGATTGTGGTACTGAAACAAATCAAACTAAACCAACTATTCCACAGAAGCTTCAAAATGCAATATTGAAAGAAAATATTCGCCTTCTGCAATTACAAAACCACGTTAATTATCCATCAAGCAAGCTTTCAAATGAATCAAGCAATCTTACGAAAGACATACCTTTCTCGGTTCCCCAATTTGCAATTTTACAGCCAACAAAGGCTATTACCATGGCGGCAAATTCAACTAGTTTACCTTTACAACTGAATTCAACTCCAGTAGTTGTCAGAAGTGTAACACCTTTATCTTTGCAAACACCAGTAAGTGGTGCAGCCTCTGGCCAAAATAATAATGTCAAAATCGTTTATCCGGTCATATTGACGAAGGCAGTGTCTTCGAAAGTTGTTCTCACAGACAAAGAACAAAAAGGAGCTTATTTTGTCGCTCCGCCTCATAACAAGTCACTATTATCACAGAATAACATAAGAATTCAGCCACAAGGAATATTTAACCCGAAAGTATCAAGTATAAAATCGTCTATGTTTTCTTCTCAACTCCGTCAGCTGAAGCCAAAGCCAAAGAAAAATGAAACTATGGGAAATTATGGTAAGCTTTATATATTTTTCTACGCTACTCTATCGTATTTTTCTTTCAGCTGTTTCTTAATAAGCTTTTTTATTTTTTTACAGTACTTTTATAAAGTGCCTAACATTTACATTACATGATAAGTTCTAATAATACGGAAAATATCTCTTATTTTTTACCCATCTGCGACATCCCAAGGAGGTTTATGTTTTTGTTTATTATATTATGCATATATTTGCATGTATGAGCAACTGTTATGACCTAGGGTTCCTCTCCGTATGATACGATCGGGGGTTACATGAGAAAAGTGACATGCTTTAAGTAAATAGTGCTAGAAGACATGTGTATTGAGGTAATTTGAAATAAAATAGCGTTTTCCTATTAACGATGTATTATTATATCTTCAGTTATAATCGATTGCTATCCGATGACGAATTTTCTAGGAAAGTCGTGTCTCGAAAATTGGCTTAAAATGCCGAATTTTGAAGGCATTCTCTGAAACACTATTTGTCCTTATAAATAAAAGTGATATTTGAGTGAATATAAAGTGCAAGTTTTATGATTTAGGGACAAAAATGAATTCAGGAATGTGTCCAAATGTAGCCAGTTTAGAACGGGCTTAGCATTGGTCTTATTTAGACATTTTAGAGATCGTGTCTTCTATTTTCATGTATGAAAATTTGTAAAACTATTTCTTTCTTTCAATTACATATAGGAAGTTCTAAATGCAAAACTGAACCAGAACCAATGCCTTGTTTGAACAATAAAATATATGGTAGTCTATTTTCCTCTGAGACGCTGGGGGCGACAATGTTAAGAATTGTCTCAAAATGTGAAATGGAATAGGGCAATAAAATTGTAGGGTTTATTGGTGAATGCTATTAAGGGGTAACATCACTTTGTCGCACTGATATTTTTGCCATAATATTTTAAAAAGAAAAGCAAAATGTTCGTAAAATCAATTTTTACTAAATTATTCAACAAATATTAAAATATAAAACTGTATTTGATTTAGTTGATATATTTAAAAATGGCTGCTTGACAGCTGACGCGAAAGCAAAAAAAGAAGGTCAAGCGTGGACACGATAGCTCATTGTAGATTTAACCTGGAACAATGCGACAAAACAAAAGTCCAAAAGTTAATGAAATACGTACCCGTTTCAAAAAATATATGCACTTTTAATGAAATGACATTAATTCGAAGTAAAATGCTGTAAAATTCCAACCAAAAATTTCGTTACTTAAAGTTACACAGAGGAGTAAGATATCAATATTTTGAAAATATTCTACGTATTTCGCTAGAAAAATAGGTCACGATTAATTTTCGAAAAAATCAGGTTGATTGATTGAAAATTAGTAGAGTAAGAGTGCTCACTCATTTCGAAAATGCTGTTCTGGAAGAAAAAAAACCGTGCTTAATTTTTCTTTATATACAGGGTATTCTAGAAAGGACTCCCCAACTTTGAAATGACATAACTTCGAAACAGTGAGAGATAGAAATGTGAAACAAGTTGAATGTTAGACAGATAGGTCTGGAATTTTTTATACATCAATTTAAAAAAATAGTTCCAATATTGGACACGAGAGGGCGCTGCAATCACAAAGCTGTGTCTTTGAAATAGTTCCTGAAAGTGAGCTGTTTGAACTGAGATAAAAATCACATTACAATGGTTTCGATATGGTTACATTTTTCATCAACAACATGACGCAACCTACAGGTAACGTTCGAAATCACTTGTTGCAATACTTCTATTGAAATGGATGCACATGCCTCACAGATGAATTGTTAGAGCTGTTCCAACGTTTGGGGATTCTCAGAATAAACAGCGTCCTTCAAGTAACCCCACAAAAAGAAGTCGCATGGATTCAGATCCGGGGAATATGGTGAATACGGCATGATATTCTTGAATTCCGAATTATTCTCTAATTCTATACAACTTTTTTACACGTGTCAGCAATGAAACAGACGCACGAATGAAATTTCTGTCCTTCTGAGTACCATTTAAAGTTCCATGTGCTTGTGCTGCCACCTATTATCCAATATTGGAACTATTTTTTCACATTCGTGTATAACAAATTCCAGACCTATCTGTTTAACATTCAACTTGTTTCACATTTCTATCTCTCACTGTTTCGAAGTTATGTCATTTAAAAGTTGGGGAGTCCTTTCTAGAACACCCTGTACTTTTTACTTGCTGTAGCGCGCCCTACTTCTATAACTTTAAAATTTCCCTTTCACTTTCGACATCGATTTCTAACTAATAAAATTGGATATTCGTGTGTATATAAAGAGTACTTAAAGGGACCAAATAAATAAATAAATAAAATGAAAGTAAAAAAAAAAATTGGAATTTGGAACCGGTTAAAGTGATGTTACCCATTGTCTACTTGCCAATCTCTATACTCAGGCATGCAGCCGTTACGAAGTCTTTTTTGGGAAAATCTACTTCATCAATGGCATTTTGTATTTATGCCCAACATTTTGATAAAAAAATTCTATCTCCTGAATTATACAAAATATTGTTATATAAATTATTCTTCCAAGTTCAGAAATAATAATAAAATTAAAACTTCTGTTAAAGTAAGTATTTTAATCACTAAGATACCAATAAAATGTTAAATGGTTAAAAATCTAAACTAGCTATTTTCTGACACATTTACTATTTCATTTTTATTTGTAAGTGCACGAATTTTGCAGGTTTTCTTATTCAGATGCCATGAAATCGAATGGTGTTTCACATTTTCAAATTAAAAGTTATCCAGAAATTTTTTAAAGGTTGGCTGGCGTCTTGAACCAATTTTTGAAACACGGCAGTCAGCAAAAGGTCATATTCGCGAAGGAATTTTAATTATAATAAACGAAGTGTCACAATTATAGGAAAATAAAAAACACTGTTCGATTCCGAAAGAACTGTAAAGGTTTTATCTGCAGATTTTACACATTAGCATATAAAAATTACTTTGTGAATGTGCGCAGAAAAATTCGTGATTTTGAGTTGGCTAAAATAAAACAAGAATAAAAAATCATGCGTTAAGCATAGATTATGAAACACTTTCCAACACATTCAGAATACTGTAACAAAATTTCATATATTAATAAGGTGAAAGATGATATCTCAGAAAACGAGTTGGAAAACGTTTAACATATTTGAAAACCCAATTTCAGTAATAATCGGAAAAAATCCGAATTTTTGTGTGAAGCCCTGTATATGATCAATAGATTGGTATATATGTTACCGTAAAATCTGGAGAATGTCGACTTTCTCTGGTGAATGTCAAGATTCGCATAGTCGCTTGGTGTATGTCCGAAATATTTGCTAAATATTTTTATTTCTCACTTACACCGGCAAATGTCGACATTCACCATGCACTGGTGGTGACTGTTGAATAAAAATATTTTTGTTATGTTTTTAAATCATACTTTGTTATTAAAATATATTATGATATATGTCAAAATAGGAGAAAGCTTAAGTAACAGCAGATGTAAATAAACTGTTGAATTTAAAACGAACAGTACATTCTAAATGAGAAAATAAAATAATAATAAATTAAATATAATAAATGAACAATAATAAATGAATATAAAAAAAACTATAAACTATAATAAAAAAATGTAAGCAATAAATTATAATAAAAAATATACTATAAATTATAATAAAAAATAAACTATATAGTTGTCAGAAATTAAGGGTTATTTTAATTAGTTTAATTGGCGCCATACTTGGCCCAGATGTATCTGACCTGGCCCGGATAATACGGATGAAAAGAATATCAAATAAATAAATACATAAATAAATAGAATTGTAATTTAACAAATTACAACAACCATTGGAAAAATGTTCCGAAAGCTTAAAAAAAAAAATTGTCGAACCATCTACACAATACACATTTTCTATTACTGCAGTTGAAGAGATCCTGGCATTCTCTGTCATCGCAAAAATATTCGTTGGAACCATCTACAGATAAACACATTTTCCATTAATACCGTTGGAGAGATCCTGGTATTCTCTGCCCTCGAAAAAATATTCATCTGAATCATCTACACAATCAATCTCTCCATCACACCCCTGACAGCGTTGAATGCATTCGTCATTCGATTGTAAGCAATGCGCCTTTCCATCATCTCATGTTGATGTCGCAGATGTTTCAACCAGCAAACGATAAACGTTGCGCGATACATAATAATATTTAACAACATACTGTCTGGAAGAATTGTTTAAACGAGTAAGTTGATAAGAGAAGCAACTGAACGCTATTAACGTTAAGTCATGCAAATAAAGTGAAAGTGCTAACCAATATATGTTAACCAATATACCTTAATATTTTGTCGGGCCCTTCCTACAATAACTTTAACTCTTGTTTACATTGATGTCTGAGCTAAAGGCATTTTGAGGAAATTAAAGTTGAAGACCACGTTTTTTGCTTTATAAGACGATTTCTCATCCGACGTCAATTTTTGAATTCGGCTTTTTTTCATATCTGATAGTTTGCATCTGTTTTTTTTTTTGTAACTTTAACATTTTTGTAACGATTTTATATATTTCTATTGCCTATTCAAAGAAAAATTCTTCTAAAGTTACAGAATTTCGTTAAAAAAGGTTAAAAAGAAAAAAAAAATTCTCCTAAAGTTACAGAATTTCGTTAAAAACGCTTAAAAAAATAAAGTGACGATGCCAAGAGGTCCATTTTCAACCGAAAACAACAACAATTTTCCCAATGGTTAATAAATTTATATTTTTGTTACGTTTTTATATCATACTTTATTATTAAAACATATTATATGTGTCAAAATAGGAGAAAACTTAAGTAACAGCACATGTAAATAAACTGTTGACCTTAAAACGAGTATTACATTCTAAATGAGAAAAGAAAATAATACCAATAATAAATGTACTTAATTATGTGATTGACGTTATACGATCTTATTTATTGCAACAACTTAAACTGTTATGACTAAAGTTGCAAAGGCTAGAAAAAATCCGGTTTAAACCTGGGAATAAACCGGTTTTTTTGGGAATAAACTTGGTTTTTTGGGAATAAACCAGGTCGTTTGGGAATAAACCTGGGAATAAACCGGGTCTATTGGAAATAAACCTGGGAATAAATAGTTTTTTTGCAACTCTAGGACACTTTGAATTGCACAAGAGTCCCTTGCTTTTACAAGCACCTTTAGTCGCGACCTACGTTATACACGGCCGGTGCATGACGTTTAAAACGTCACATGGAGTGGATCATTTTTACCCGGTGATTGGTTCAAAGTGACACACCCACCGTTTTGCACCAATCGCTGTGTAAAATTGATCCACTCCATGTGACGTTTTAAACGTCATGCACCGGCCGTATATAACGTAGGTCGCGCTTTAGTCGTGGTACACTTCTTTTTGTAATGTCAAGGTGTATAGCCTTGCCCTCCAGTTATCAAATTAGCTGCAGCTGCTTCTCTCAGCGACACTTCTTGAGAAGAAATCTCATCTATGGAAAGTAACTTTTCTTTACAAATTACGAACTGATTGCGGGTATAAATTGCGGGGGCTTTTTCAACTGTCTTAGTTTTCAAAGGTCGTAGCTGGACAAACTTCGTTAAATGATCTTGATACACCATTGTGAACTTACATTCGCCATCTCTGTGTGACTGCCTATCAGATCGACTTGACATCTTGAGTTTAACTCCAAACTGACCATTGGTTTCACAACGATACCTTTTTTTAGATGTACTATGTTTAATTTGACATTGTTTACATAAATTTAAATACAACATTACAACTTTACATGTAATATTTTTGTATTTAACTTGTACTTTTTTAGGCATACGTATTCTTCCTCCATGGCTTGTTCTGGTGTGAGTTTCATAGTATACTGAATACTTCATCATTGGTAACATAATACTGCATATTCGCTTCTCCTGATTTTAATGGCACAATTAATTTATCTTCATCATTAATTTTTAAAACGTCAAAACGTTTTAATCGTCTGTAATCCAAATGTGTGCTACACTTAGTTTTAGCAGAAATCACTTCAGAAAGTATTTTAGAATACTTTTAATAAAAACAATTGTGTTCTCATTTACTTGCAAATAATGCACGTAACTTTAAAAAAAATGATTACGGTTCACTGCAGTATCCATTCATTATAACTTAGTGTATTAGATAAAAAAATAAAATTTAAGAAAACATTGCACGCACCAGCAAACCTAGCATAACACAAAAGAATTTAGTTACAGTACTGTTTATGAGCGATAATTGCTGGAAGTCCATTTTCAGTTGTGGTACGCGTTTTAAATTATCTCATTTTGTGCATATTACTTGGTGTGTGCATAAATTTTATAGATCATATATAGGGGTGCACAAAAGAATTCGAGTACATTTCCATTTATTGAAAGATATTGCTGAAGGGGAATTTCCAACTGTGTTATACGTTTCCTAACTGAACTAAATTTTAGCCTGCTACGTAGTATACATAAAAATCAATAGATCATATACAAAATAATTCCGGATACTTTTCCGACTATAGATGGTCATTTCTGAAATTGGATTTTCGAATGTGTTATGCGTTTTCCAAATTTCAATTTTAAGAAAAATGTCTCAGTGAGACAAAATCTGAGTAAAACCCTGTTTGATTGTAAGTAAAAAATAAATGACAACAATCTGAATAAACATTTCTGATTTGCCAAAAATAATCTATGATCCTTTTACTTAATTTTATAAAAAAAATATTTAATAAGTATATCTATATTTTTATTGAAAGTTGTGTACTATACTTTACACTGTGTTGAAATCTACGTATTCATAATGCTCCTACTAAAGGTTTTAGTAGTGTCATGCAAAAGATTACTTAGATGTGTTATGTATTAGTTTGTTTTTTCGTAAAAATTTCTAATTACTATTTTAACACTTTTTCTTATCAAAAAAGATTTTTAAAAGTTTACTTATTGCGGTTCGACATGGCGCATGGTCTTGTTTTTAAGTAAATGGTTCAAGAGCTTTAAGAGGTGCGAAGATTTCTCTTATTTTTTTATGTTAAGAAATTAAGTACTGAACTTGAATTGTAAAAACTAATTTTGTACTAATTTTACTTTAATCTCTTGTGTAATATTAAACATTTGTAATCTTAAATATGAATTTCCATCAAACATTTCCCCTCGTGAAGTCGTTCCTTTGTTTCACGGCTGACTCTCCACGAGTGGGTGATTTCATTTCATTTTGGTATACATTTTACATAGATATCGTGTAATATATCTTATTCAACGTGAAATTTTGTTACAGTAGTCTGAATGTGTTGGAAAGTGTTTCACAATCTATGCTTGACGTATGAATTTTCTTTCTTTTTTTTCTTTAATTGGTTAACCTTTTGGAAATCTGGTCATTAGGGTTATACAGCACACTTTTAAGAAAAATATGAAAAAATACTGGCAAAAAGTTCAAATTTGTAAAAAAAGTATAGTTTTAAAGTTTTATTTTTATTTATTTTTTAAATTTAATTTTCAAATGTTACTATCGTAATTGCAATTTTCTTGATTAAATCATTTTTCTTCATAAAACTATTTAATAATATCAATATGTAAAAAAGGTACTATAAAATATTCAAATAAAAAAATATTAAAAAGAGATACCTATATCCCAAATTCTAATGTCTGTATTTCAATACTTTTATTCTTCACATTACTTATTTTACAATCAGACATCACTCAAAACATGGTAAAAGTTCTATTTAAAAAAAAAAAAAAAAACAGTCCATTATCATAAAAATCTTAAAAAGTTTCTAATAAAAACCGTCACTATTACAAGAAAGTTTTCGCTTCAACCGGAGTAATTACAACTGATGATGCTTCGGCTGAAGCGAAAACGTTCTTGTAATGATTATGGTTTTTATTACAACTTTTTAAACATTTTTATGATGATGGACTGTTTTATTTTTATAGAACTTTTATCATGTTTTGAGTGATGTCAGGTTGAAAAATTGGTAATGTGAAGAATAAAAATAAATAAATAAATAAATAAAATACTTAAAAGGGTACCGAGTCCCCTTAAGAGTATTTTCGTGAGATTGTTTGAAAATTATATGCCTGGTACTTTTTAAAAATTATTTTAATTATTATAGGCGATAGTTCTAAAATTGATATAAACGAAGAGATGAACAGAATAGCTGCATGGATCTACCGAATGAAGTCGATTTTAAATCCTTGCACGCTGAGTAATGGAAAGGAAAAATCAGTTCAGAAATTATTGTCCCGTAGGTATTTTATATTAAATAGTTTTCGCCTTTTCATATTAAAGAGTACAGTTGTGATTTTTTTTGTTAATTCAGATATTTATTCATAAATTTTAAAACAGCAAACAATGCACCAACTTTTGAAAAATATTTATGGATATACAATTATTTTAGGTAGGAACGCAGATTAATCGAAAAAATGCCAATAATGAAGGCCAATAAGCTCTTTAATAAACAAAAATTGATTTTGTTTACGTAGTTATATGTTTTTTTACTTGTCTTTTTCTAAAGAGTAATGAATATATTTATTTTACTGTAGTAACTAGAAATATTTAAGAAAAATTATAAACTTTTTGTTAAGACTTCGGTTTGTCTGTCTGTCTATAGTCTATTTGTGCTCTATCTCTTAAATACACTTGGAGTGTCATGCAATTGATATATGTTATTGATGTTTACTATTGCATGACGGCTATTGAAAATGATGTATGTAGCATTTATAGTTCGTTTACAGGGACACTCAAAAGGATTCCATTACATTGTGGCTGTGACTCCCAACGTTTTTAGCTCGCGAAGTCAAAAAGGTACTTAACAACCTTTAAGGTACATTTAATGAGTTTAACGATCATATTTTCAGTTATATAAGGTACAGAAGTAGTGGACACTTCAAGGGCATTTCCGCCTATATTTAGTATGCTGTTTTTAGTTTTAGTAACTGTGACAACAGCGTATGTGCAGTATCTAAATTAACTCTTTCTGCATAACGACTGTGCTTCAAACGTTGCTGCTTGAAACATTTTTACGCACACATTTTTTTCGAAGAGCTTAAAGTGCGCCAGTGGTAGACAGGACACCTCTCTGCTTCAGTAGTGGATATGTTGTAATCCTTGCAGAAAAAGACAAATAGAAGGCGAAATAGCTTACTTTAGAGCCCCATTATATTGATTGTCGTTTTAACGATTAGGCAGTGGAGTCCGCAACATTTTGGGACTCGTTTGGCACTCTCGTTATACTGATAGACGTATTAACGACTATGAAAGCGAATATGGGTTAAGCCTGTTCTATGCGTTTGAATGCTGCGGGGGTCCTCACAACCACCCTCACTCCATATTCTACAGAAAGCATGTTATAGTGAGCCTCAGTAATACATATCAATTTCATTACGTTTGCAGTAGTGTAAAATCATTAAAATACACTGCAGACAATTTTCAACCATAAACCATAATGTAACATAATTATTTTGTGCATCTCTGTAAACGAACTATAAATGCAATACATTCAATGTTTAGTAGAGAACGTTCTATAGTAATTCTCAATAACACATGCCAATTACTTGGCAATTCAAGCATATTTACGAAAGTTAGATCGCGGACAGATAGAAAGGCAAACAACAAACGTCCAGACAGACAGAAGAACCGAAGTCATAAACTTTTCAACTAGGTTGGAAAGTTTTTTAAAAAGCAATGTTAGCCAAAATAGCATATGGACATATATAACACAAGGCTGTTGGCTACTGTTTATGGTAATATATTAGGGTACCAGTAGTGGATATCCTTATGAAAATGTATCTGATGTAAAATTCAAAAATAAGTATAATAAATGCATTCTATGGCTGCTAATTTTAATAATATGAGAGCAAGAAGTATTACACAATTGCTTAAACCTAAGCATAAACAGTAAAAGAAAACTGATTCTCCTTAATCGAAACTACAAAAAAAAAAAAAAAAAAAAAAAAAAAAATCACGATAAGATATCCACATGGTCGTACTGTTTGAGTTGAACTAATTTCGTCCAGAAGAGGATGGCTTGAAGTCTCTATAGTTCAAGGCCCTAACACAATAGGGGTTTAGAAGTTACAGTGTGAAGCTCTGTGTGACTTCGCAAACGTACGCCGACTCTATCATTTAAGTTCAAAGTTTAAAGTATGCACTACTGGTACGGTGTCCCCCGCTGATGGATTTACCTTAAATAATTTATTTTTTAAAATAAAAATGTTAAGAAAATAGTAAATTTTTACCGTATTTTTACATAGTATATCGTCACATTTTATTTACATTTTCTTAAATTAATTAACATTTTGGAAATCTGATCCTTACGGTCATAGTTATTTGTAAAAAAGTATGTACCCCCCCCCCCCCTCCCATTCATCAAAAAAAAAGTTTCAAAAAATTCAAAATTGTAGTAAAAGTGTTATTTTAAACTTTTCTTAAATTAAAAAAAATAATAATAAATATTTAAATTTTACAACAATAATTGCATTATTTTTTCTTGATTAAATAGTTTTCCTCCATAAAACCATTTAATAATATATGAAAAAGATATAAAAAATACTCAAAAACAAAAATAGTTCAAAGGGTACCTAGTCCTCTTAAATTATTTATTTTATTGTAACGTCTGCAAGAAAAAGGATATTTTTTAAATCATTTTTGAGATTGAAAAGGAATTAAAACGATATTTTAATAGAACTAGAAAAATAAAAACTAGCTAAATAGAAACATAGCGTGTAACTTCATGATAGTTGTATTACGTATAGTGTGGCAAAGTTTTGCTCTTATGAGCTAGTCAATAAGAAAACTAATGCTTTTTTTAATTAACTTGATACACTAACGTTAGGAGAAAGAAAACCGTAGAGCTCATTCTGTTTAGATAACAGAAAAAAAGGAAAAAATAGGCCTGTAGGCAGGCCAGTTTCTTGGCCCACGGACTGTAAAATTGCAATCCCTGATCTAGACCTTATATTAATGTAAATATTCAACATCAAATCTTCAGATTATCAACAGTTGGGTAATTTGAAATCCGACTCTCTCAATACGAAATTATATATGAAAGTGTCTGAAAAAAAGAACTTTATGCCTAAAAATAACTTTTTGAAAAAAAAAAAAAAAAAAAAAAAAACTTATCAATGGTCTACCTTTTCAACATTAGCTTTTATTAAACATAAAATATAAATTTTCTCGATATTTTTATGAATAGTTCGTGAGATATGCAGTATTAAAAATTGAGCTAACTTTAAAAGCGGTCTCAAAAGTGAAATTCGTTATTTTAATTTGATTTTATCAGATTTAATTCAAATTTTATTAATGCTTCAAAAAATGCATGAAAAACACATAATTACGTTTAGAATACTTAATACTAACTCAAAAAAGAAAAAAATCACAAAATATTTATTAACCCTTTGAGGGGCGGTGGTATATATTATATACCACCTAATTTTAATCCGATTCAAACCAGAAACTTTTAATTAAATTTTACTTTTTTAACTTTGACGAGAAAAAGTTGGAAAAATTGCTTATTCTTATTTTGAACTAAATTCTTTCCTAAATTCCGGTGGGAAATCAACGTTACAGGAGCACAAGTGCTTGCCCCTGAAAGGGTTAAAAGTGATATGAATGAAAATGTTAATCCTAAATTCCTTCACAAAGTGGCTTCAAGTTTGTTATCTGGAGTTAAAAATTACCTTATAATCGGAGTATCGTGTCAAATTTGGGTACTAGCATTAAACTTTTTAAAGTTCATTTCGATTTCGATATCAAGAAAGCATCGCGATAATTTCCTAACGAATGATAGTTTTTGCATCTTTTTTTGGCGACTTAGACTATTTCGCAATAAAATAGAATGGTGTGTACTTTTTTCATTTTCTGTTTTATGACCGACTGTATATTCTAGCATAATGCGTGCTCTAATATTGTTAGATTGCAATATCTTTTCTTTATGTAATTATTATTTTTCTTTTTCTAGAGCTTGATGTTGGAATATATTTAGTGAGAAAAGCAAAAAAATCTCTGAAGGAAATCGAACATATTATGGACTCTTCGAAATCTTCAATGGAAATTGCTGAATGACCTGCCAGATCATCTTCTCTGGTATTCGGTTATTGATTTTTTTTCACCTCAACACGACTGATATTTAACTTTTATCAACAACTGCATTTTCATACACGTTAAAATACAGAAGAAACAAAAATTATATTTCTAAAATGTTTAGTAGTACATTGTATTTTTACATAAAACACAAACTTTTGTCATTGTTATTTCATCTCATTGCTGCTTAATGGCTATGCATTATATTAAATTGTTTGAAACAATTAAAAGTATGTTTGATTTTTATTAAAAGTTGTGATTTATTTTATTAGCAAACATTATTTTAGTGCATTTGCTTATCTACCCTATATATATATATATATATATATACAATATAAAATCCTAATGAAACGAATTTGTGAAACGATTTTATGAAACGAATTTATGAAACGATTTTATGAAACGACTGATTAAACGACTGATTATGTTCTAGGGCTATTTTTAATAAAATATTAAACGCTTGATGGTGAAATTAATACCAATTGTTCATAAAAATCCGCGGATGTCAAAACTGGTAATAGAATTTTGAAAATGGAATTAGTTTTCGAGATATTAATTTTTTTCTAATTTTAATGACATTTCTGTAATGATGGCAACTAATTAGTTTTTTTGTGACAAAAAAGGGAAAAAAATTGAAAAGGATCCCGATAGTACAGCGCCTAGAATACCGATAGGGATTATTGATTTCTTTTTTTTCGTCATTTTCAAATTGAAATTGAATTTATATTTTATTTCAATCGATAATGAAGACAAGATTGTAATTAAATTATGTTTTTCGGGAAAATTTGAAAAAAAAAAATCACATTTCTATCGTCAGGATTCAATCGTCTGTCAGAATTTAATTTAATTTATAAACTGAAAATATTTTGAATAAATTCGTCCAAATGACGTCATTTATGTAAACGCAAAAGAAAGGGGAGGGGGGAGGAATTAATACTAATTATTATTTATTGATATCATTTTGTTATTTTTTTGTAAAATTTAATTAAACGAATTTATAAAATCACTAATTCGGATATTTAGAACGAATATATAAAATATTAATTGCCCAACTGAACGGAAGGAGAATGAAATATCCTGCTTCATTTTTTCCGCCAAGCTTTTTAAAAAAGCGTCAAAACACCTATAATAGAAAAGCAGCAAAAGTTCATTGGGTTTGTTTTCATAACTTTTGGCAACAAATGTACGTATATTAACGAATCTATCCCTTTTTGAAGCTCGAATTACGCCAAACCTAAAAGCAAAGAATCCTATACTGGAAAAGTACCCGATTTTCTTATGGGCAATATTCAAGTGACATAACATGATGTAAAATTATCGCGGATTGCAAATTTGTTTAAATATCTCATCAATTGATGCCGAATAAATGCAGGCATGCATGCACAAAATATTTAATTAATTTTGTATGATAAATAATTATTAGAAAATTCGTATATACATATTAATTAAAATAAATAATTTACATATTTAAAATAACATGAAAATATGCATGAGGGTGCACTAAAATAGAGAGAAAATTAAAACCTGTTACTGAAAATGTCTATAACATAGTACTTTTCAATACCGTGGTTCTTAATGTTATTCACAAGCAGATGGATTTTTTCTCATCCTTAAACGCAAAGGAAGAATAGAATAAAGATCGTTGTTATAAAAGTCCGAGAGGTAGCCACAATTTAAACCTAACCAATTTATACAAGCTGGTTTTCAAGTTGTAATTGATTTTACTTATCAATCCCGAAAACAGTCGCCAGTTGTCGCAACAGCTGTGTATGAGACCATGATAATCAAAAAATGCCCAATTAAAACGTTAAAAGCATGGCAACCCAATTACAGATTTACCAATATTTTTAAAATAAAGCACGCTGTCATGCTTTTAGAGGCCTCGAAGTCTGAGCGGGGGTTGGCGAGCGTAGCTCGCAGGGGGTAGGCCCCCTTGTAATATATAAATATATAAGATAAACCATAGATGTCAACAAGTTTTTCCGTTTTGATATGAAATAACAATTTTGTGCCCCTGCCTCTTTTTTTTCTTCAGGAATTAGCATTAAGCCTTAGGTGTGAAGCAATACTATAACAACCTAGATGTTCAGGTATGGCAGTATTGCGGTACAGAAATAATGTAGGTTGTGGAAAGCCAAAACAACTAGATTTGAAGACCTGTGTGAAAGAAGGTGTTAGATTACATTTTTGAAAAATAAATGTTCTCTTTGAACGTTATAGGCCCGTGTTTTTCTGTTACTAGAAGTCAGGTTAAAATGGCTGTAGACAAAAATATTTTTAACAAAATAATTTTTTGAACCGTATATAGAATGAGGGGATATGAAAGATATTATAGCATTAAACTGGGATTAAATATATATATATATTCTGGGATTGAGAAGCATACTAAAGATGAAACTGTAACGAAAATATTAAGATTCCAATTAGACTTGAAGGTATGAGACATTACTTTGAGATCATTATTTAATAATTTAAGTGATAAATATATAGCAAACTATAACACCTTGTAATAATATACTTTTTTTAATTGCTAAAAGGCGTCCAATAAAACAGTAAAATAAGTTTTATTAGACTGCTGACATGTTTAGGCTCCATTTGCAATAAAATTCACCCAATTGATTTTCAAAATTATTCAGGATTATATGAAATACCATTTATTACAGAAGACGGATCAAAGAAGTATCACTATATTGGCATGACAAGCAGGAAATTTAGTTATAGAAAGAAGAAGCATATAGCTGATATTAAGTATAACAGAAAAAACACAGCCCTGGCAAGATTATATAAAAAATAGAAACCATCCAAATAAATTTCATTGAAAGTAAGATAATTTTTCCCTTCAATATATACTATCCATCCATTACAAGAGAAACCATACCGATTATAACACGTAAAAATACAATATGTAACGATGCAGCATCATTTAACTTACCAAAATTGTGGCTCGAGTTATTAGATGGTTACAAATATGGAAATAAACATCCAAGAAAAATGAAAAATAACGTACATAATTTGAAATAGTAGGTAAAAAAAATTAAATAATAGCGTTTCAAATAACTTCATAGACCGTGCAATTGTAGAATATTCTTATTTCTTTAGATAATGGCTCCGATGGAGCCGAAACATGCCAGCAGTCTAATAAAACTTATTTTATTGTTTATAAAGTTTTTATTTTACGCCTTTTAGCAGTTAAAAGAAGTAAATTTAAGTGATATTAATAGTTTATAATATTTAAATAATTAAATGGTAAAAAGATTCTCTGAGAGAGTTTCGTACCACCTGTCGTTAAAAATATGCCACCAAAAAGAAAATAAATCAATAAAATTTACAAAAAAGTTTCAATTCCATTTTCTCCAACTTTTGTTACATAATATTTTCTTCCACTCAGGCCTTTATTTATTTGATATAATTAAGTTGTCACCTATCACCATAAAAAATTATGCACTTCTACCAAGTTTATAAATAAGTTCATAATTAAAAGGGGGGAACTTGAGGCACGAAGCTCTGCGTTTTTAGGTCATTGGACTTTCGTGAAAGATTTTCTCTATAAGATATCTAAAATGGCAAAACAAAATTAAATTCAGTTGAAAATAAGACAGGGACATACAACAAAGGTGATATTTTGCAGCGTAAGTCATGACAATTACACAGTGTTATTCCTGAAAAAGTGGTTTTGCTTTACTAGGAAGAGGGATCTCGGTAAAGATATTGCAATTTATTGTTGATTTCTTCGGTTAACTGGCAATAAATTACCCCTGAAACTGTTTCTCCAGGGTTATAGAAATTGTAATGGAACGCCTCAAACAAAAGCTATGGTTTGTGCTTCACCATAAATAAATTTAAATTTGAGAAAACGGTTTGGAACATCTTTGTCTAATCACTGCGCAAAGCATTATTTATAATGGGGCCAATTTTTCATGTCACGTGACAATACGATGCAGAAATGAATAATTCTTGTTTAGCGACAGTAACAATTTTGTGCGCGCTCTATCTCAAAAACTAATGCACAAAATTTAATAAAACTTTAGATTCAGTTAAGCCCTGATATAAATTAGTGCTGATTAGTTTTTGGTGTAAATCGCCCAACAGGCGGCGCTGCTATGCTGCATTTTTTAAGATTTCCGCAACAGCTCTATCTCAGGAACTAATGCACTGATTTTCATCAAACTTCAGATTCAGTTAGATCTTGACATAAATAGACGCTGATTACGTTTTGGTGTAAATATTCTAACAGTTGGCGCTGCTATGCTACATTTTTCATGATTTTCACGATAACTATATCTCAAGAACTAATGCACGGATTTTCATCGAACTTCAGATTCAGTTAGACATTGACATAAGTTGTTGTTAATTAGGTGATGGTGTAAATCTCCCAACAGGTGGCGCTGCTATTCTGCATTTTTCAGGATTTACACGATTTTAGCGATAGTCATATCTCAAAAACTAATGCACGGAATTTAATAAAACTTTAGATTCAGTTAGACCTTGATATAAATCGGTGCTGAATCGTTTTTAGTGTATGCGAAACCTGTGTGAGATAGAAGAAAGTTTTGGGATTGGCATATTCGATTAGTTATATTTTCAAATTTATCAATCATTGATGTCAATATGAATCAATATCAATTATTATCAATATCAATTATTATCAATATCAATCAAAATGTAAAAGTGAATAAGGTCATTGCAAAAGTGTTCGCTCAACGCATTTGCTTTTCTTCATTTGAGAAATTGCAGGATTTATTGCATCGTGTATGTAACACGTAAATAAAATTTAATCCTATAAAATTTGAGAAATTCGAGTAGTATTCAATTTTTGTGAATAATAACGTAAGCAACTTTAATTAAAATAATTTAATATATTAAATAGAATTTCAAATTCTGATTAAGAATATTCCAATGTTATTTAAATTTAAGTCCGGATTTACTTTTCTTTTTTCGAGTCATTTATCGTGAAGATTATAATTTTTATTATTAATTTATAACAAGCTTTTGTACAAAATATAAAAGAATTTTTTCGATAAAGCTGCGAACTATCCACTTTTATGAAACGTTAAAACCAACCCAACATTTCAGATCTAACTTTAATAGTTTCGGTACATACATGTCTTGTTCTCATCAATTTTTGACATTCACCGGTTTCCCTCATTCACTCATTCACCTATCATAAAAACTTTTTAGCGTACATCCGGTGCACTTAAAATCCTGAAATTTGGTACCGAGCTCGGTTTCACATCGTACATTTGATGAAAAGACATCTAAAAATTCTGACTTTCTCATCTATAAAGCCCCCAAAATGAGGGTAGACCTTTTTCTAAAATTCGTTCGACTTCTATTTCATTCCACGAGTACTTCCTGATGTCCTTCAAATCGCCTCATGCATTAATTATTTTCTTTCTTGATGGATAAAATATAATTAATCTGAGAGAGCTGAAATTATACAGCAATTCAATAAACCTTTAAAGACAATTCTCCCCTTTCATATTTTAACATTCTATCATAGTTATAATCCCATTGTAAACTGAACCTCCTGTTAATGAGGGTTTTGTTAGAATGAATGGTGGTCATTATAGAAATGTGGCATTAGTGCGAATATTGCTTTTACGTGTAAGGCTTAGATGATTTGGAATAAAAGTTTGATAACTTAAAATGTTTTTTGTATTTTGAATGGCACAAAAGTCTATTGAAGTTATAATTAATTTTATCATTTATTAGCCACACACAGGGTGGCTTATTGTATATATGTTTTGAGTTAGCATGCATGTTCATTGAAAGTCTAATATTAATACAACACCATTTAACATAAGAAACCTCAATAAAATACTAATATTGTGTCAGTTCTTGAGAAGTATATACTTAAATGATAATGATTTTATACTTACTAAATTATGTTTAAAAATTTAACTAATATTGAGGAATCCTTGAGAAAATGTTGCAAAGAATGTTTCCCCTACACAACTCACAAGATATCGTCTGAGAAGCATGCAGTTCTGTAAAGTCGGCCAAAATAGAAACAAGAATGTAAAATCAAGCATCAAGCATACATTATAAAACACTTTCCAACACTCCCAGAATACTTTAACAAACCTTCGCTGTTTAATAAGGTAAATAAGGTACCTAAGTAAATATTTTAGAAAACGCAAAGTACATTTAAAAACCAGCAATTGAATTCAGCAATTACAGATCATAGCCAGAAAAGTACTCGATTCTTTTGTGTAGCCCTGCATATAATCTATAGATTTGTATATACTCTGTATAGTATGCTACAATTTAGTTTAGTTATAAAACACATAAAACAGTTGAAAATTCACTTTTAGCAGTTTCTACCAATAGACGGAAACATATTTGAATTATTTTGTACAGCCCTGTATATTACATTAAGATCTTTATACACGCACATATTAAACTAAAGTTTAATTCAGTCAAAAATACGCTGTAAACTACTGAATTCACATTTCCAAAAATTATCATACATCAGCGCCCATGATTCCAGGTCTTTTCATGGCCCTGTATATGATTTTATTTATATTCAACAAACATCTCTTTGTATATTAAATATATTTTATGTTCAAAATGCATAACTCGATTAAAAAAACCCTTTAAGCAATTATCGTTCACACACAGTAATGTTTACGAATTTTTTTTGAGTAGCCCTGTATGTGATCTATAGCATTTATACATACCACATAGTATGCAAAAATTTAGTTAAACACATACCTAACTGAAAGCTTTCTTCCAGCAATTATCGCTTATAGAGAATACTTCGGATACCATACTATATCCGAAATCTTTTGTGTGTCCCTGTAAATGAACGACAAAAGCTATATGCATATCATATTATACAAAACGTATCTTGAAGGAAACCTCAGTAATGTATATCAATTTCATTATATTTGAAATAGTGTAACGTAATTAAAATAGACTGCAAACAGTTTTTCTCCGTACACCATTATGTAACTGAATAGTTTTGTGTGGCTCAGTAAATTATAAAAGAAATGCTTTACACTCCATATTCTACGGAAAGCATGTTTTAGTGCACTTCACAAATTGCTATCAATTTCATTATGTTTGTAATAGTGTAAACATGATTAAAATGCACCGCAAATGATTTTTCCCCTATAGACCATAATATAACGGAATTCTTTTGAGTTTCCCAGTAAATTATTAAAAAAATGCTTTACACTCCATATTCTACGGAAAGCATGTTTTAGTGCACTTCACAAATTGCTATCAATTTCATTATGTTCGTAATAGTGTAAACATGATTAAAATGCACCGCAAACGATTTTTCCCCATAGACCATAATATAACGGAATTCTTTTGAGTTTCCCAGTAAATTATTTAAAAAATGCTTTACACTCCATATTCTACGGAAAGCATGTTTTAGTGCACTTCACAAATTGCTATCAATTTCATTATGTTTGTAATAGTGTAAACATGATTAAAATGCCCCGCAAACGATTTTCCCCCATAGACCATAATATAACGGGATTCTTTTGAGTTTCTCTGTAAATTTATTATAAGTGTTACACGTACCATATTCTATAGTAAGCATCTTGTAGTGCACTTCAGTTATGTAATATATCAATTTCAATATATTTGAAATAGTGCAACATCATTAAAATAAACTGCAAAGGATTTTTGCCATAGACCATAATGTAACGGCATTATTTTGAGTGTTCCTGCAAACGAAGTATAAGTGATACATACTTCATTTTCATTACCGAACATTTCATTACATATATCAATTGCATCGCAATCCGAGTATATTTACGTGAGTTAGAGCATTGGCAGACGGCAAGACAGACAGACAGACAGACAAACCGAATTGATAGGCACTGTTCAACTACGTTGGAAAGTGTTAAAAAGGAAAAGAGCACCCCATTACATTTTGTGCGGAGATTGCGTAGGATTAGTTACAAGCAGACTGTATAAATAAAAGATTTGAATTCCATGCGCGCGGCTAGCTGAAATACATGTTTAACAAGTGATGTAGCTACATATTCAGTGCCCTGAAGCAATAAAAATTAATGCGCCCTTTCGTCTGTGAAAAGTTTTTGAAGTTTTTAAAATTATTTAAGGTTTAAAAATCGCCCACAGGAACATAGTTCGCATGGGTGCTTTACTTTTGGATACCGCTATTTCTATAAAGGAAATTTAATTTTATTTAATATCAACATCTTGAAAGCAATTAAATAAGTAAAATTTATTTTTAGCAAAATTGGTATTCGAAAGTAAGCATCCTACGAACTCTGATATAGTATGTACTTTTTTTTATTTAAAGTCATACTTAATTGTTCGAAATTCTAGGCAATTTAACAATAACTGCTCAACGCAATAAGTTCAAATAAAATAATAAAATAAAGTATAATTCTTTAAGTACTGAGTACCTACTTGTATTTACAACGTACGGGGCTTGATTTTCATCTTATATGCGCCCGTGGTGGGCGAGATACTACTTTTCAACCATCAATCTCTATTGTCTGTTCCAAGAGTATGTGATTTTAGAATTAAAATTAGGACACACATTCTCGAGGAAAAATTTTTAGTTTTGGCAGCATATTACTTAAATCATTTCGATGAAAAAAAAAGTGCCTATACATTATTACAATATAGCAATTGTAATTATGACTATAGAAAAAAGAAGTATTTTCAGCGCATGGATTGTCTCACTCTGTCAAAGCACAATAAAGACACTTTGAGGCTTTGGTACAGTATTGTTTCGTAGGTCTCCCAATTAATGCTATAACTAAGATGGAACATTAGCATTTTTTGCCGTCTCTCTCTAGAATACTAAAGATAAAGTTTTCACAAATAGTACAAGTTCAAAGCTTTTTTTTTTTTTTTTTTTTTTTTTTTTTTTTTTTTTTTTTAAATATTTGAATTTATTAAAAAGGGAAAAAAATAGCCGCGCCATATTACCGAAATGAGGAAAACCGAGCATTTGATCAGTGTTCGTCAAATTAGAGTGCTCCCAAATTACATTTAATACTTAATGTAATTTGCAATGAACAAGAGGCCACGAAACCTCCATTTGTCCATAATAGGCCCCTGTGTAGTAAAAATAAAAATATCAGTTCTGAATAAAATTTAAAAACACGCATTGAATTCACATGAAAAATGGTTGCTCCAAGTGTTTCATATATATAAATTAAAGATTCTTGAAATAATTATATATAAAGCAGCATACTATTTATACTAAAAGAATAATATTTCGAGAAAATAATTTTTCACCATTAGGCATTTCCTTTTATCATGTAATATCAAACACAAAATTACGAAATATTCTTTTACGTCTCAATTTAAAAAAATTCTTTTGGAAAAAAATATTTTCTTTTATTTATATTTAAAAATTTTTGGTCTTGAATAAATTCGATCTTACACCATAGAACTTACTTCTTCAGTTTTCATATGATTAATGATATTTTATACTAGGACTTTCCTCAAAGGGATTAGTCTGAGTGATTTTACTGCAAATATGGATTTAATTTCTGACAAGTGAAGACACAGACTTCTAACAAAACTTCTTACAAGTGAAGAAAATGAGATGCTATCTTTAATTTATTAAATGCAAATAATGCAAATGATTAAAATGTAAATGTTAGCATTACAAAATAGCATATTTCAATTCGTATATTTTTAACTATTATGGTAATTATTTGAGTAATCCTTGTTTAATGTTGATATCTATCTAGCCGCTGTTGATCGTTATTATAATTAATAAGATTTTCTGAGGAATTCTTCTCTATATAACACATTATTATTCTTCCTTAAAAAGTTGGTAAAATCAGCACAAGTTTCAAGTATCAAGTCGTTATCTTTTTCACTCTACTGAGCCCGACATAAACGAAACCTCGTACGGCTTCTTTGTCTCGAAAATCTACTACGGCATGAGGTAGTGTTAATCCTTGTGACTTATGTACGGTGATAGCATACGCCAAGCTTATTGGTAATTGAGTTCTTGAACATTCAATATCTAAAAACTTCCTTGTTCTTGTATTGGAACAATTGGCACTAACTTACCCTTGTAGCATGGGCTTTGTAATTCTTAAATTCGACCAACACGCTAACAGGAAGACTGGGGAGTTGACAATCGTTATATGTAATATTTTTGACAGTTCCAAGAGAGCCATTTACCAGACCAACTTCAGTCAAGATATTCTTTCGTAGCATAACTCGACATCCAATCGATATGTATAAAATTTCAGGAAGTTGCTGGGCGACATCATCATGGGCTTTATAGGCACATCTATTGTTATGTAGAGCAAGGATGAAGGCGACTGGGTGACCAGATGATGCTAAGCATTCTTTATTGTAATCATCAACTTGATCCCTTGTTGAAAATAGTCTTATAGCATTTCTGAAGCGTCCTAGCTCTCTTTGAGTCTGTAGAGCCATTCTTCGAGTAAGAAGCTTTTTCTGCTGTTCAATACTTACATTATAAATAGCAATGAGTCGAGAATTTGTCGAAATAAAACTTGACTATCGTCAGATTGTCTATAGTTTGTTATCAATTGAAAATAACTCTGGGAGCTGTCAATGACTAATTTTCCGAATGACTGGTCATCATTTGCAGGATGCCGATTATACATTGATTTATCCAAAATACGTGGTAGCTGTCTTATATCCCCAAAAAATAAATAACCAAGCCTCCGAAACTCTCGATCGCAGATCCAGTTCTTTCTTTAAAACGAAGATAAATTTTGTTCAAATGCTGCAGACCAATCATCGACATCTCATTAAAGATAAGGATTTTTTCTTTTATAGCATTTTACAATCGCCTTTGCATTTCTCCTGCTAGTAGAGCATAACTATTTTGGGGGATTTTTAAAAACGAGTGCAATGTTTTGCCGCTGATATTTGCAGCAGCAACACCAGTAGGAGCAAGAGGTTCAATAGAATTATGACCTAACCATTCAGTTGCATATTGTTTCAGTCTTCCGACACCCTGCTTTAACTTGGACCATCGCTCTTTTTACTGGTGGAATAATACCATGATGAAGATAGTGTACGTGGTCTATAGAAATATCCGTAATTGTTTACTGATTCGCGGATAAATTCTGCTGGCCATTCATGGTATGTTGCTCATCAGGTGTATATCTTGACTTTTCATCTTCTAACCACGATACTATTCCTGAAATTTCTTCTCGTTCGCTGTTAATTTTTTCCACTGAAATGCAGAATCTAGTTGACGACGACCTAGAGCCTCTTGATTATCATAAATGGGTCCTACTCTTGATATAGCCATATAAGCTTTATCATGGACTTTTTGTGGGTCCTCCCAATCTTCAAAAATTAAGTTGTCTTCATCTTGAGGAAAATCCTCAAAGTAATTTCTGAATAATTCGTATTATTGGCACAGCTGAGACCATGGGTACCGAATTTGACAAATACCAGATATGAGATTGTTGTAGTCAGAAAAACTTTTCATCATCTGCTAATTGATGAGTTTGTTGGAATCTAGGAAACACACGTACAACTTTATCATTTCTTTAGAATATATTTTTTCCTTTTACATAGTGATAATTTTTTGCAAATTGAAAAAGACTGATATCTTCAAGTTCGGGCTCACGAATTTTATATCTCGTAATAATTGCAGCTTGATTCTGAGCATCCGGTCTAACCATATGCTAATCCATTCATCATCTTTTATTGTTATTGTGACAAATGTCCTACTGTTATTGTGACTTTGACAAAAGGCAGTGGTCCAAAAATTCATTCGTGGTGAACTTGTTTTACGAACGATTATCTCCATGATTCAATATCTTAAACGTTCACGACGAATGATTTTTTTTTGTTTACTTTTAAGGATAGAGAATTTGAACTGCGAACCTAATTTCAACTGAAGTTATTGCAGAACATACACATACATAATTAAACGTAAGTCATCTCTCAAATAATAATTTATTTTGAACGATCTTTCTAAAAATGTAACTTTTATGTAGTTTTATTCGAAAAAATAATTTTGAATAAAAATGGCCGCCTGGCATATGAAAAAGTGAAGTCGGCATCCCGGATCTGTTGATGACAGTCACATGACTTACGCTTTTGTTATATAAATACTGTTTTTCAGTTTAAAAAAAAAAATAATTTGCAGGTAATACATTCCAAATTTAACAGCGACTTTCCTGTAATCTGTTATAAAATAATTAACTGAAAAGCAATAACATTGTTATTTATCCTAATACGTTAAATAATGTCCTTCCTCTTTAATAAAAAGGTATGCGTTTCTGACGACTGGGAATTTCGCTAATCGTTGCCACAGATTAATCTCGGAAACTGAAACATTTGAAGTTACTGAAAAAATTAATTGCTCGAAAAGTATTGGTCAGAAAATGGTTAGACAAACTGCGTTAGAAAGGTAAAAAATTGTATTTTTCTTGATATAAATTTCAAATCCACTGATTATGCCATTTTTCAAATATTGAATTTCAAAAATTACCAAATTTTACAATGGAGTACCAAGAGATAACTTCACGTGTAAAAAATAATAATAACAGCAATGTGTCAGCACGAATCACAAATTATAGTAACCATATTATTCTGTTAAAATATAAAAGTGAATTATGATGTCACGAGTGCATGATTTTTATTTAATTCTCGACAAATACTAGATACGCCATTTTTTTTTAGTTGTGAATAATATAGGTTAATTCACGTTATTAAAAAATGTAGCTATAAAACATATAAATCAATGGAAAGCGGTAGGTAATAAATTGTAAACGTAATCTCATCAAAAAGTCACCTGTAAAAAATGCAGCCAAGTCTCGTAACTCATTTACCGTAAAAAGTACTGAGATCGTATAAAGCCAAGTTTAACAATCTTATTAACTCTGAAGCTTTCATTCACAAATCACTCCTAGTCTCTACATCTTTAGTTAATTATTATTTTGTGATTTGGCAATTACGTAGCACGAGAATGTGATGTATATAGTTAGTCTTAATCAAATAATACTATAACATATTAAAGTGTAATAACTTCCCTGTGCGTATATAATTTGCCTTAATTAAATTATCCCATCCCATCCCATAACATAGTAAGGTGTAATAACTTCCCTGTGCTGCGTAATTGCCAAGTCACAAAATAATAATTAACTAAAGATGTAGAGACTAGGAGTGATTTGTGAATGAAAATTTCAGAGTTAATAAGATTGTTAAACTTGGCTTGATACGATGTCAGTACTTTTTACGGTAAATGAGTTACGAGACTTGGCTGCATTTTTTACAGGTGACTTTTTGATGAGATTTCACTTCTTTTTGTAAGTAATCCTCCTTTTCTTGATTTTGGGTTCTTTTTGGAGATCATCCACTGATTTTCGCTAAGCCCACAATCTGTCCCTATTATTTACAGGTATCAAAAATTTGAAGCTTTAGTTTCGTTTGCAAAGTACTGTAGATAAAAAGAGATTTCAAGTTCCTAGGCAAGCACTAAGTTATGGGAGGGGGAGTGTCAAAAGTACTCTCAATTGCTTCCAGGATAGGTGCTATCCATCTGAGATATTACTCGCAGCCCTAGATACTTGATATTTAACATAAAATAACTTTTTAGTATAAAAAGAAAGCCAAAATTAAAATTTCCGGAAATTTCCAATAAATCAAACTATATTCCTTTCTTCGATGTTTTTTTTTTTCGTTTTTTCTAGTCTTTTTTTTTATCATTTACGGATTTTTTAATTTTTCCTTAGTTTCTGTACTAAACCCTGCCTTTCTGCCAAATGTCAAGCTTCTAGGACTACAAAATCGAATTATTTTCAAATTTTCGACTTTTTATAAATTCATTGATTTTTTGATTTTAATTCTAAGTTACCTGATTGTCATGCCAATATAGTATTTATTTGATCAGTCTTCTTAGGATAAATCTTTAGAGATAAATCAAGTGAATCTTAGAGTCACTATGATTTTATTTAGAAAGGACTATCAAGCCATAACCAGCCAGTAATGTCGGGAGGGTAGGGGGAGCTGTGAAAATTTTTGTGGGGCTAACATCATTTAACAATCCATATTTCATAAGTAAATAGAGTACAACCTGTGAAATAAAACAAACCTGTCTATAAAGAAATCGCCTATATCGTACCCAGTCTATAGCGGAACTTTTCTATAACGAAATTCGTAAACGAAAGAAAAGAAAACCATAATCCGGGGGAAATAACATAAAACAATTAGGGGCGTTGTACTAGCTAATAGGACAATTATCTTAAAACTAATGTTTCTAGCAGTACAAAATCAAATTGTTTTCGAATTTTCGATTTCTTAAAGATATTTCGATTTTATTTCCTAATTTAACGAGTATTTTAATTGTTCCTTTTATTGAATAGTAAATACTACCTTTACACCAAGTTTTAAGTTTCTAAGACTACAAGATAAAATAATTTTCAATTTTTGATTTTTTCGAATTTTTTTTTTATAATTTTCTGGATTTTTTAATTTTTTCTTATTATGTATCCTTTATTACAAATTTCAAGTTTCTAGCGCTACAAAATCGAATTATTTTGAAATTTCCGATCAGTTTTTTATTCTATTTTCGAATTTATTGTGTTTTAATTTTTCATTTTTCTGTATCCTAAACAATATGTTTACGCCGAATTTTAAGTTCTAACGCTACAAAATCGAACTTTTTTCAATTTTTCGAATTTTCGAATTTTTTTTTCGAATTTTACAGATTTTTTATTTATTTCTTTTTTTGTATCCTAAATACTACCTTTATTCCAAATTTTAAGTTTCTAGCTTTACAAAATCGAATTATTTTCAAATTTTCGTTGTTTTTTTCGATTTTTCGATTTTATTTTCAATTTTTGTTGTGTTTAAATTTTTTTTTTCTGAATCCTAAACACTACCTTTACACCAAATTTTCAGTTTCTAAGACTACGAGATCATATTATTTTCAATTTCTCTCTTTTTCTTTCTTTCTTTCTATTTTTTTTTTAATTTTCAATTTTTTTTTTAAATTATCAATATTTTTTAATATTTCCTTATTTAGTGTCTTAAATATTACCTTTATTTCAAATTTCAAGTTTCTAGCGCTATGAAATCGAATTATTTTCAAAATTTCCTTATTTTTAGATTTCTTTCGATTTTTTGATTTTATTTTCGAATTTTATTGCGTTTTTATTTTAACTTATTCTGAATCCTAAACACTATATTTACCGCGAATTTTAAGTTTCTAAGGCCAAAAGATCAAATTATTTAAATTTTTTTTCGAATTTTTCGAAATTTAATTTTTTTTTTCGAATTTTCTGGATTTTTTAATTTTTCCTTATTTTGCATCCTAAATACTACTTTTATTCCGAATTCCAAGTTTCTAGCGCAACAAAATTGGATTATTTGAAAATTTTCGATTTTTTTCGATTTTTCGATTTTATTTATTTTTTTTTTTTGTGTTTTTGATGTTTTCTTTTTCTGAATTCTAAACACTACCTTCACATCAAATTTTAAGTTTTTAAGACTACAACATCGTGTTATTTTCAATTTTCAATTTTGTTCGATTTTTTTAATTTTCGAATGTTTTTTTTTTTTTTTTTTTTAAATTTACAATTTTTTCTTTCTTTGTATCCGAATCACTCGCTTTATTCCAAATTTTAAGTTTCTGTGGCTGCGGGATCTACCCAATCTTTTTGATGACGCGAAAGTGAGTGAGTGACAAAAAATCGAAACTTTGAGTTCATATATCGTCTGCACTAATTTATGGGTATTTTTTGAATTATCCATATTTTTGAATTTTTCCTTATTTAGTATCTTAAATATTACCTTTATTCCAAATTTCAAGTTTCTAGCGCTATGAAATGGAATTATTTTCAAATTTTCTTTATTTTTCGATTTTTCCGATTTTTTCGAATTTTTTATTTTATTTTCGAATTTTATTGAGTTTTTTATTTTAACTTATTCTGAATCCTAAACACTATCTTTACTGCGAATTTTAAGTTTCTAAGGCTAAAAAATCAAATTATTTAAATTTTTTCAATTTTTTTCGAATTTTTCATTTTTTTTTCGAATTTTCCGTTATTTTTAATTTTCCCTTATTTTGCATCCTAAATACTACCTTTATTCCGAATTCCAAGTTTCTAGCGCAACAAAATCGGATTATTTGAAAATTTTCGATTTTTTTCGATTTTTCGATTTTTTCAATTTTTCTTTCGATTTTTTTTGGTGTTATTGATGTTTTCCTTTTCTGGATGCTAAACACTACCTTCACACCAAATCTTAAGTTTCTAAGACTACAAGATCGTATTATTTTCAATTTTCAATTTTGATGGAATTTGTTGAATATTCGAATGTTTTTTATTCGAATTTTCCGGATTTTATAATTTTTCCTTCCTTTGTATCCTAAACACTACCTTTTTTCCAAATGTCAAGTTTCTAGGGATACGGGATCTACCTAATCTTTTTGATGACGCGTGAACGAGTGAGTGAGTGAGTGACAAAAAATCGAATGTTTGAGTTCATATATCGTCTGAACTAGAAAAGACAGAAAGTTATAATTTTAAATTTTGGTCCTGTTTGCCAAATACTCTAGAAAAACGAAGTTTCAAATTTTTGGGATACTCCAGCGCAGAGATATGGGGGGTCAAAAGTGCCCTGAGTTGCTTCCAGAAAAGTATGCTTACGGCTGTCCTCTCTCGACTTGGCGGAGGCTCCGCCGTGCCTCCAGAATCGTATAATAAATTGTATTAAAAAACATAACTTAGTGAAATAAGTATCCGTTTTTATGTTATTTTAGGATATTCCAGGTAAAGGTACAGATTACTTTAAAATACAAGGTTAAATTCACCGATATACTTCGTTTGATTCAAGGTTCTTTTGGAGAAACCGACCAGTGCAGCGGGCGTAGTCTGCTAGTCAATAAGTAAACACTAAAAGGCGTGAAGCATATTTTAATACTTCTTTCCCTTCGTCCAATAAACAGTCTTTTTCGAAGTGTATGTACCCGCAGAGGCGTGATTGTTGCCATTCGTGGTTAAAGTCCAAAAAAAGATTTTTTTATTTCTTCAGAAAAAAAAAAAAAAGCTTCCAAAATTTAAAACTAATTATTTTTTCTAAAATGAATATATTTATGAAAAGAATAACATTAATATTGAAAGTAATTAAAAATTGTAAAAGTTATAAAAAATATGAAACAAAAAAATTTAAAACTATTTCATTCCTTTAAAGGTATGAAATTAGCGTTTAGATGCACCTAATTAAGGTTAAATTTCATATCAGAACTCTGCAAAGACTTCATGATGTTTGTACTTGTGTCGTCACACTTCGAGAGTATAAAGAAATTATTACATTGATATTTTATTAATTTTAGGAGCAATTACGTGGAGTATTGTTATATATTTTTATAATGGGAGCATGCTCGTAAAATGTTTAAAAAATGCTTGTGATACTACCGGGTGTCCCACAAATGACTGATGGATTTTAAAATTCAATAACTTGCAAACAGGGGCAGATATTAAAAAAATTCTTGCAGGAGGGTTACGTATGATGTCGGGAGTTTTTTTACTGCGATTATTGATTTTAGTTCGAATTTCAAACAATAGATGGCGCTGACAGTGGTTGGTGCTCATTCGAAGCCGAAACTGACGTCACTCATCATTGACGTGAAGGAAGGAGATTAAGGCTATGGAGTGGGTCTCATTCGCCAGTACAATCTTGCTCTTAAGACCAGATTCTGAACACAGGCGATATGATTTCAATGTAATGCGTTGTTGCCATGGAAACAACAAACTCTTCGATAGTAGAATACAGCTTTCAGAACTGGGCATGAATTTAACAAGCAGTGTTCGAGTTGCAGGCGATTCTACATTTATTTTGTTTTATTTTCTCGGATTAAATTACTTTTTATGGCCTGATTTAAAGAATATTTTATTCATCGTATTTTAAAACTAGTAGGTGAAATAAACCATTTTCAATAAATAGTGTAAACTCTTTTAAAAGTACTCACTAGCAGATTGCGTAGCAAAATAACGAATGAAGATGTGACGGATTCGATTTCTGTGCAGCTCTCACATACCTGCATTGCCGTCATTTCGCGAAACTAAATTTTCATATTGGTTAGATAAAATTTCCATAAATACTCATAAATGTAAAATTGCCTGCAAACTCGAATAATGCTTGTTAAATTCATGCCCTAATCTAAACGTTGTATTCCACTATCGAAGGATTTGTTGTTTCCATGGCAACAACGCATTCCATTGAAATCATATCGAATGAGTTCAGAATCGAGGCCTAAGAGCAAGATTGTACTGGCGAATGAGACCCACTCCATAGCCTTACTCTCCTTTCTTCGCATCAATGCCGAGTGACGTCAGTTTCGGCCTCGATTGAGCGCCAACCGCTGTCAGCGCCATCTATTGTTTAAAATTCGAACTAAAATCAAGAATCACAGTAAAAAAACTCCCGACATCATACATAATCCTCGTGCAAGAATTTTTTAAATATCTGTCACCGTTTGCTAGTTATTGAATTTTAAAATCCATCAGTCATTTGTGGGACACCCGGTATATTAAAAGTATCATTGCAAATATTTCATTTTAGTTTCAGTGGAAGCTCGTGACTGTCTTTTTGGGACGCTACATATTATTTTCAGAAAAGTTCTCACAGGTTTTATTTTTGTAAGGACTTTGCTACCACTATTTTCTAAAAATAATCCTAGACTTATTTAATCTTGGCGCAATCTACGATTAAATAAGCCTTAGATTATTATTCGAAACTAATGGTAGTAAAATGCTTGCAAAAGTGAAGCTTGGGTTGGACTCTCTTGAAAATAACATGTAGCGCCCCAAAGAGTCAGTTACGAGTCGCCAAATAGCCGCCGTTATGTAATAAAGCACCATTACAACATGTAGAAATCAGACGAAAATTGAAGAACTACAATATATTTTAAACACAATTGACGAGATTAAAGTAATAAACAAATCATTTCACATTTTAATAATACGATAATCGTGTTGGCAATCTATTCCTATCGTCTGCTTTTGAAAGAGCAGCTGACTTTTAAAGTTTTAGCCTAGTTTTTTGTTTCCGCGTAGTTGGAAATATGTTTTATATCTTTAGACTTTTTCGTTCATTTGAGGAATATAAATTAATATTTAGAAGGTAGCTGAAAGCTGCTTCTAGAACGTAATTTTTGCCATGTTATTTAATTTCTTAAAAATATAAAATACATAGAACTAGCAATTTGAATGCTACAATATACTTTTACTATGAATAATAACGTGATGAATAAAGGGACTAATGAAGTGATATCAGTAGATGATGAAATAGTAACGGAATATTCTAAAGGTAAGGGAATTAAACTAGTTTAATCCAATGTGTAATTATGATTTCGGAAATTAAATTAAGAAAACAAATGAAAATAGCAACGATCTTATGTTATTATTATTATTATTATTTTATCGTAAGTAATCCATATAGATTTTATGTTTTAATAAAATATGCACCTTTTTAGGAACTGGAAATGAATTTTACTTTCACTATTATTATTGATTTAATTGAATTCCACAATTCCTTATCAAGTTAAAAAAATAATAGCAAATGAAAATACATCTAAACTAGTAAATCTTCAGATCAGGAGCCTCAATGTCAGCTCTGAAAATGATTGTTTTTTAATCTCACTTTTCATATTATTTAGCATCTTCCAATCCGCAAATTAAAACTTTTAAATTTACATATATATTTATAGGCATATAAAATAATTAGAATGTTTCAGAAATTAGAAACGTTAAATTAAACCTGGTTTATGCAATAATATTCTGACATTCTTACAAAGTTATTCTTGTAATTTTTTAGATAATATAAAAATACATTTATAAAAAAAAAAAAAAAAAACATAAATATTGCAGCAAATCAGTGTGAGTTACTTGAATTTTATTATTTTGATATTCTTTGAAATAAGGTTGCTAAGCAACTAATAAATTAAAGACCAAAGTAAAAAGAAATGCATTTTAAAATTTGTAAAAAATATGAAAGTAAAATGTTTTATATTTCCCAAACAGATGCAAAAAAAAAAATTCCAATAATTTAAACAATTAATTTCTAAATTCTAATAAATGTATCGGCATATTTTCAAAGCTTTTGGATATGTTTACAACATCCATATAAAAAAATTAGCATCTATAAATTTATTATGTTTAAATCCATCATTCAAATATGTGATTTTCATTTCAGTTAAAAATGAAATTTGAAAATCATCTGCGTACCCATAGGAAAGCATTATGACCTAAAAAGAAATGTTCTATATTTTCCGAATAAATGAACCAAATGTAACTAAAAACTATGCAGCTAATTCCGGGTACCTCACCAACATACCTACCAAAAATCAACCTGGCCGGATCATTTTTGCGGTAGTTATCGTGGAACAGACAGACAGACAGACAAACAGACAGAAGCCAAAAACTTTTTGGGTCTCAACAGTGAGCCTCAACTGACGTTTCGGAAATTAGAGTGCTTCAAGTTTTCTTTTTATATGTATTTGTTTGATTTGACTGTAGAATAAAAACAATATCATTCAAGAAAAAATATACGATTCTTAAGAATAACTATTCATGCTTTATTTATTAATGAATATGATATAAAAAAATAGATTTAGGGTGTTAATCTTAAAAATTGTGGGATTAAAAATATTGATACAATCTTTGTAACATATTCCAGTTTTATGAATGAAAAGCTGCGTTTAAGACTAAAAATGATGAACTTAATATCGCCGGCAAAATCGTTTTATTTACACCAACGGTTCCCAACCTTTTTTCTCTCAGGTACCCCTTGCTTAGACTTCTCATTTATGCGTACCCCACATAAACCCGTTCCAAATATTTTTTTTTGTCCATCATAGTAATGTTCTGATGCTGGTAATCAATATTAGATGCCGTTTTTTTTCAGAATTCCAATTTTCAACAACTTACCATATTGTTGCATTACACAATATCAATATAAAGTGACTCAAAATACTAAATATTAGCTAAAGATTACAAATTAAGGTCTCACAAAGAAGGGATGAAGCTACATCAATTAATACACTTTAATGAGTTTATGCTAATGCTGACCAATTTTTTAAACACTAAAATGATGACCTGCTTTCAAATGGGTTTTAAATGAAATTGGAAAACCAGAAGACCGGATAAAATTAATGTTTTTAAAGGTATTTTTAGAATTACTAGAAAGAAAAGAGCAATAAAATAAAAGGAGGGACACATGTGAAAGGGAAAGGTGTTATCAGCACCGTCCGGCGACACCGCAGTGGTGTCGTGCGTAAAGTAACTTAATTTTAATCCTTAAATGCTACATTGGCACCAGAATTTTGGAATGAAAAATTCCCTTTTATCAAGTACATGAAGAAAAGATTTTACTTATTTTCGAATAAATTTGTTTCTAAATTCTGGTGTCAATCAATCATTTCAACATTTTACGAATAGAAGTATTTTTACGAGACATGCGGACGGTGTTAGGAGTGATCGGAGATAATAGCGATATGTGATCAACCAATTACTAATTTTAGTCATTTTCCTTCATTTTATACGAAAAGCCTATTTTACTTTTTCAGTATTGAATTCAGACACTTTTCTCCAGGAGGGGACATTATGGAGTTCCGGGGGGGAAATTGCACTTTTTAACCATTGAAAGTATAAAATCTCAAATATTCGGGGGGGGGGGGCATTTCAATGCTCCGGGGAGAATGCCACCCCCCCCCCCGGGCTACCCCCTGAATTAACACTGCACAAGTCTTTCTTTGTAAACGAAAAGTTTAGAGTTTTGTTTTTCAGTTTTCCTTTTAAACTTTATTTTTTGCGTTATCCGCCATTACCAATGTAATTTTTACGTACCCCCAACTGTTCTATCACATACCCCCTGGGGTACGCGTACCCGAAGTTGGGAGCCGCTGGTTCACCCTGACCCTGTTCAAAATTCCCGTGCTAAAATAATGTTACGTGCCATAAAAAATTAACACTCGTGCAACTTTTGTTCTTAATGAAGAGAAATTAAATTTTTCTGCACGATTAGGGCTATTTGTTTTATCAAGGCTAAGCTAAACTAGATCGCAAGCGGAACAACGTGTTCATGAATACGGGGCGCTATTTACGCGTCGGATTTTGTTTAGCTTTGGTTTTTTAAATACTCTCAAACGTCAAACTAATGATATAGATGGAGGAGATTAAGATATTAAGTAAGAACGATGTGATGTCTTAGAGTCAAAGCCCTTGTATGATTGATCATTGGTCAGCTTTAATATATATTTACAAAACGTGATTTAAAAAAAATCAACTTATAAAAATTGTATTCTTCCTACTAAAGAGAGAAGGTACGTACAAAAATAGTTTTATTTGCATTTATTCATTTTATCGTGATGCATAAATATCCTTCAAATACTTTTTATTTTAAATATGAAATTATTCTTTTGTGTATTTTACGCAACTAGTTCTTTAGCAGTAATATAAATATTAATGGAATTTCCAAATCATCCTCTGGTGTAAATCTTAATCTCAACTTGACGGAGGCACCACCGTGCCTCCGTATACACATAGACTGTAATTATCGCACTGATACTGTAACCGAATTCTTTTGTGTGTCCCTGTAAATAATGAACGATAAACGCAATGCACACCATACTTTTAACAGAGCAATTTATAGTGCATCTCAGTAATGCGTATCTCATCAAAAACAACTCGTTGTAAATGATCCCGCCAAGCCACAAGCCTAAAACGTCAGCCATAAAAAGAAGTGATATCACATAAAAAGAAATGATATAGAAGTGCATACTCCGAGTCCCGTGTAAAAATCTATCACCCCTCATAATGTTTCCAAAGGACTCGGAGTGAGATACAGTATGTGAAAACTGCTTGGCGACCTGCAGGCTTTTATAATGTTCGCGTTTCCTGCAATTACATATGACTATATTATTTTTATTTTATTTTTATTTTTTTATTTATTTAATTATTTTGCTCCCATAAAATTGTAAAAAGTTGAAGCTTCTGTGTTTGCATGTCTTTTCTTATTTATGAGCTTGAAAAATTAATTTGTTGATTTTATTTACCATTATTTAAACTAGAAACACCACTCTTAAGAAGAAGATTTCTTAAGTAAACATGTAAAAATTTTGAGTTTGTAATATATATATATATATATATATATATATATATATATATACATAATGATCATACGCATATTAATAACAATGCACCTTATAATAAACGTTAACTAAATTGGATATATTGCAATAATTCTAGCGTAAGCGGAATCTCATAAGTCTGGGGAAAAATCCGTTCTGTCAGTTCTTTCGCATACAAAAATATTTATAAAAGTGATATAACAAAAATTAAAAATTTGTTTTCAATTTTCAAAATTGATATACTGCATATATTATAAAAGCCTGCAGGTCGCCAAGCAGTTTTCACATACTGTACCTCACTCCGAGTCCTTTGGAAACATTATGAGTGGTGATAGATTTTTACACGGGACTCGGAGTATGTACTTCTATATCGTTTCTTTTTATGTGATATCACTTCTTTTTATGGCTGACGTTTTAGGCTTGTGGCTTGGCGGGATCATTTACAACGAGTTGTTTTTTATGAGATATCACTCCTTTTTGTAAGGTATTTAATTTCAATTACATAGATTCCATTTTTATTCAGAAAAGAAAAGAAAGAAATAATTGTGATGCTATAAACAGAATTATACAATTTATTGAGTGACTTATTCCAATGTACATGTCGCTACCTTAGCAACGGGGAAACTTTTATATTCATTTCCTTACATTGTATTCATCAGATTATTTATGACATGTTTATTTTCCTTTTTCTTTTGTTTATATCACTCTTCCGTTTATATACATTCAAAAAAAAAAAAAAAAAAAAAAAAAAAAAAAAAAAAAAAAAAAAAAAAAATTTACAGTAGTTTACAAACTAATTAAAATACTGCAGTTTCAGAAAAATGCGGAAAAATAAGAAGCACCTTTTTTTCTGTCAATTATAACAATGAGTTTATGGAGCATACTTTACCGAGAATAATCAAATTTGTTTTTCTACGAACCATTGTAATTTACAGGGATTTTTATACTAATATATTAAATATTATTCTTGAAAATTACTGAACACCTTAAAAGTTTTTTATTTGTTAAGTTTTTTAACTCAACGTTTCGAGAATCGGAAAAATATAAGATTCGCAACGTTTGCAAAAGTATAAAAACTATTAAAGTGATTTCAAAATAGAAAATGTTCGTAGGATGACATGTATTCCAAAATTTTGTGTGATTTTGTAAATATACCACAAAAACTAATGCGTTTACATAATGAACCGTTTAAAAAAATGTAAAATTGTATTAAAATTTTTGATCTGATAAATCTTAAAGCTTTAAATTAGAATTTAAAAAGGAGCGTGATTAAACCAAAAAGGATTATATTTACTAAATGCACAAAATACATAATTAATGTTTCTAGTCTGTCCATTCCAATTCGGGGATCCTGAAATATAGGTCCTCAATCCCCGGCAGTCCATGAATTAATTAGGACATATGTATGCAACTTTTAAAATGTTCCCAAAGTCGACAATAGAAGCAATAAGTATAGCTCGGCAAATATGAAACACGGCATTGCTTCATCATGAATTTGTTTCGTGAGGTGTTCGTTCTCCAAACATAAAAATCTCTTGAAAGTGTTCGTTAACCGAACATGTGTTCGTTATCCGAACATAAAAATCTCACGCGAAAGTGTTCGTTAACCGTTTTGTTCGTAAACCGAACAGTTCGTTACCGATCACCTATTGTATACGAAATATAGCATTTTTAATTTTTATGGGGAATTTAAGAAGTTATTTCCTTTTCATTGTGATCTAGGCCCGTTTTTAGAGCATTTTAAGTTCGTCATAGCCGGAGATTCGATGAACGGCAAATATTTAAACGGAAAACTTCTAATCTTGGGGTAGAAACATTTTTACATTCTATTACTCAGCGCGTGAATGTAAAGTTGGAATTTTGTAATAGCTATTTCAATCAATTCCTTATACGCTAGAATTATACATTTATTAATAAACACAGTTTTTTTTTAATCGATGAAAATACTATATTTTAATAGATTTAGAGCTTAAGATCGACGAGCTTTCAGGCGGACAAAATGAACTCGTATTAAATTTTAAAGCAAGATAATAAAACCTTACAGAGATTGAAACAGTATAAAATCATTAAAATACATCTCACTCAGCATATATACATCGGTTGTAATGTAATCAAGATCTTCTAAGAGACTCTGTAAACGAAACGTATATAGTTCAACAATACAAACAATAGAGAGTTTAAATGAATCGGATGTAGTAACATATTTGAATATCTTGTGTATATAGCCAATTTGATAAAAATTATGCTATTTACTATTGTTTTTCCTCTGTGTTTAGGAATCAAGTACTTCAACGTAAAAATTCGCTAATTACACAACTATTTAGTCTTATTAAAAAATCTTTTGAGTTACTCTGTAAATGAACAGTAAATTCTGCAATTCTGTTTTACAATAGGAAGCTAACTTAGGTCGTTCGTAGTAACATATTTTAACATCCTGCGCATATGTTCTTTTTTAAAACAGTTAGACCATTTAATATTTCTTTGCTTCATCTTAAGTATAGGAATAAATCACTTTAAAGTGATATACATAAAAAAACTAATTCATATTTTTACACGAAATATTAAACATTTGAACTACTCATAAAAACAATGCAATTGCTGCAAACCGCGTAAAAATCGGATAATTACACAATTCTTTAGCCCTATATCAAAAGATCTTTTGTGAGAACCTGTAAACGAACCTTAAATGTTACTATTTTTTTATAATAGGGAGCTTACTTGGGTCGACTGTAATAACATATCTTAATATCATGTGTATACGACCATTTCTAAAAGAGTTGGGCCATTTATTATTTTTTTGCTCTATGTTAAGTATAGGAATCAATAACTTTAAACTGATATAAATCAAAAACTAATTAATATATTTTCATGAAACTTACAAAGGTTTGAACTACTCATGAAAACAATTCAAATGACGTAAACCACGTAAAAACCCGATAATTACACATTGCTGTAGCCCTGTCAACAGTTTTTTGCTGTATGTTAAATATAGGAATCAATAACTTTAAACTGATATAACTCAAAAACTAATTAATATTTTTACATAAAACTTACAAAGGTTTGAACTACTCATAAAAACAATTCAAATGACGTAAACCACGTAAAAAACCGATAATTACAGATTGATGTAGCCCTGTCAACAGTTTTTGGTCTGTACAAGATTTAAAAAGTGCAAAAAACAGCATTTTTAAAATCGCATTTCCTGAAAACCTATTCGACAGATCTTGCTTTTCTTTTGATTTCTTAATCAATTGACACGCCCCATTCCATAGAATCAAGAATTTTGTTTCTATCATAAATAGAAAGCGAGATATAGATGCGTCAAAAACCCGTTTTGTCCCATCCGCAAAATATAAACTAGACAGAGTAAAAAAAAAAAAAATGTAAAATCGTTTGGCATCCATTGGCGGAAATTCCTTTCATTTACGGTTCAATGCATTGCTGTTTCTTATGCTTGGCGAGAAACTCTGTCGAGTTTCTATGATCGATATCATTATGTTTCAAATAGCGTAGCGTCATCAAAAAGCACTTGAAACGATTGTTTCCCATTGACTGTAATGTAACGGAATACTTTTGACTGTCTCTGTAAAAAAAACTATAAGTGCTACACCCTTCATTTGAAACAGGGAACATGCTGTAGTAGACGACAATAACATATAAAAATTTCAGGACAATCGAACCATATTTACGCGAGTTAGAGCACGGACAGACGACACACGGCAGACGGCAGACAAACCGAAGTCATAAACACTTTTCAACTAGGTTGGAAAGTGTTAAAAAAGATGAGATCATATAATATGGTTGCGTTAGCTGCTGCATGTTCTGGAATAGCCAGCTTTGTTATTACATCAAGGTTGAACAGCAGATTCAAGTATCAAAATACTGCTGAATTTGAACGAAACATCGACGTGTGTCATTAGTAAGCAATCCGACCTTGCTGAATTAATAAGAAAAACGAATAGAAGTTAATTGTCTGGGAAGAAGCACCCATGAATGAGCAACTTAGTATTTGAATATGTAAACGGTACGTTTAAAGATATAAAAAACAATTATTTGCCATTTAGTGGAATAGTAGTTGTATTTGCTGGCTACTTTAGACAAATTTTAACTGTAGTGAAGCATGAGAATACAGCTGATATTGTTTTGGCTACTTCGAAATTTTCTAATATTTGAAAAATGTTAATATTAGGCATATCATAATTAACATGTGAGTGCATCAAATTCAAAATATGAATTTTTCTGATTATTTAATTCAAGTTGGTGAAGATCAAAATACTGACTTTACTGAATTCATCATTCAACCAAATAGCTTTTAAGTCTCATTGAATATGTATATCCAATGATGGAAATACAGAGTATTAATTTGACAAAAAGATGCATTTTAACACCTTTGAACAAAGAAGTTGAAAGAATTAACTTGATAACTGAAAAATTTTCGGAACAACAGAGAATTTATTATAGCGCTGATTCCGTTGTAAATGAAAATCAAGCAATATCACATCCAATTGAATATTTGAATAACTTAAAACTATGTGATATTCCGCACACATGTTTTCGACTTAAAATCGGAGTTCCAATTATGCTGTTGAGAAACCTCAATTCCTTTTTAGGTCTTTGCAATGGAAGAAGATTGGTTGTAAAGGCTCTAAACAATCACTCAATGAAGCTGAAATTATAACAGGAACTCCCATAGGCAATCTAGTTTACATTCTAATGGTGCTATCACACGTACTCTCATACCATAGTCAATATCAGATATTTTATCCGAAACACGTTTTTCAAGAGGAAAACTCTCGAAATCGTCCTGTGTGATAGATTGCTTCTCGAAATTTCGCCAAGCGATAACTTCCAGCTGTTTGTATCCTCTACGATAGATATCAGCTCGAAATCCACCAATCAGAGCTCTCTAAAAATTCCAAGATGGCTACCGTCAGTAAGTCAACATGTTATGTTTAGCGTGGTCGCTGATTTTGAAACCAAAAATACAAAAGAATTAAGAAAAAAGCAATATCTTTGGTAACACAGAGACCAATTATACACGAAAAGAACTTTAAAAATGTGCAGTTATTTTGAAATTAAAGAATTACGTATGCGCCTATTGTCCCTTCGGAGTTCGTCATTTACCACTGCCGATAAGAACTTTATTTACTAATTTAAAGTTACTTATTGCGATTATTTTATTTCAATTCCTTATATTATTCGCTATATGTTATAATTGTACTGTCGTAGTCACTTATTTACTTCTCAAACTGTACTCGTTTAACTACTTTCTGCAGCTGTATTTGGCGTTATTTCGTACTTCTTGCCAAGTTATGTCGCCAAAGATAAAAATGCAAGCAAGCATGCATCAAGGTATTTTATTGCAATACAAATTATTCTAGCCTCCTTTTAGCATGCAGCATTCAGAGTCTAAATTTTGTAATGGAGGAGGGGGACAGAAAATTGTCTTATACTTTTAGAAAAATAAAATTTAATTAATGAAAATTTAATCTAGCAGCTATTTATAGTTAATTATATTTTACCTTTTAATAATTTTCTTTTAAAACAATCTTAATAATCTTTTTTTAAAGATATACAATTATTATACAGATATACATATTTATTCGTAGATCGGTGGAATAGTAAAAATCTATTCACCGTTGTCCGGTCATCCAAGGCTCTCTGTTAGATAGCTGTTGACTTTCTCTCCAACATGGTTTATTAGTGAGAAATTGCGTTTCAGAATCAGCCGGAGTGGCTGAGTGGTTAGAGCGATATCCCGGAACGCTGTGGACCCAGGTTCGATTCCTGGCTCTCGCTAATTTTTCACTTCATGTTAGGATTATTGTATTTAATGTATGTGGGTGAGAATGTCCTTTTCAGTCTATTTTTCCTTTTTAATTATTGAATTTCAACCACCCTAAAATTTTGTCTTCCCCCTCCTAGCGGTGTATAAATTTTAAACCTTTATATGTTTTTCAATTTGTCAAGCAAATTGTGCCCTTTTCAGTTAAAATATTTTGCTTCCCTTCAAAAAAATAAATAAATAAATAAAATAAAATTTATATATTTTCAAAAACAAAAATGAATTGTAACATAAAACTTTCCAAACAGAAATAGATTTCTAGAATTTTCAAATATGCGAAGCCAAAATTAAAGCTCATTCTGCCAAATAGTTTTAAGTTATGCTTAAAAAAGCACTTGTCTTGTAATCTGTTTTGCGACGATCGAACATTTATTTAACGTTAGGAGGTGCAAACATAAAACCTGCGTAATTTCTAAACTACTTTAACGACTGACTTTCAATTTGATACACGACGGTAAAATTTACCGAAAAACATGATGTCAAAATTAGGGTTTAATACTAAAAGTTTTAGAATATGTTGCAATTGCTATACGTAACTTCCTCCTTCCCCCCAGCAAAATTTATGTACAGCATTATTATTAGATGTTATTACTTATCTATTGTTACTTGTGACATTTTTATACAGTGATCTGCGGCATAGTTAGTAGAGAGTATAACTCCCCCCCCCCCTCCGCCCCCCAGGACTGTACACAATATGTATAAAAATAAGGATTGTGTTTTTGAAACGAAAAATATCAAAAACTCATTTAAACTTTCAAAAATTATTCAAATCATCAAAACCAAGGAAGAAAACACTGCAAAAGAGTGGGAACTATATCTAAATTCTATTACGTATTTCAATTTTACATTACATTCATTATGTAACATGAATTACATTTAAAATATGTAAAATATATTAACTAAAAATGTCATAATAGTGATTTTGACAATATAACTAAAACTTAATTTAAAATCTGTCTTTGCGTTACAGATTGCGTTTCAATACATGTGACAAAAAACTAGTTTTAATATACTATTTTTTTTTCTAAATCACTTAATACTAATAGTTCAGAATTCTTAACATTTACAGGTAATGAAAGACGTAAAGTGAAGATATGGACACTATAATTTAGAATTTTAATGTTATATTAGCGAGAGTATTGTTTTTCTAATCTTGGAATTTTAAGTAAAATGATTACAATATTATATATATAGAACAGACGCGAAAAGAAACTGCAATATATAAAATGTTAGTACGCTATAATTCTTCCTGTTTATCAATCGAGCTCTACACTAAATATAAAACACCTGCTGCAATTACTCGCCAAATGTTACGCCCTCTCCTTACATTAGCAGATAACTTTCAGTATGGAAAATAACCCTAGTTGCAGCGTAAAAATGTAGTTCCAAGCAAGCGAGAGGCAATAGCATATACTTCATATCATATGGTAGTCCGTGTGATAACAGCTTAAGAATAACTTTGATGACTTCAGATTCTGAATACTTTTTTAATTTTAACAGAAGACAATCCCTCATCAAGTCATTTTTTGCGATTACAATAAATAAAGTTCAAAGGCAAATAATTTAATATGTTGGCACCTATTTTCCCAAACCAGTATTTACACATGGATTATACGTCGCATTATCCAGAGTAACATCTCAAGAAATCATTAAAATTTTTTGTACAACAAATGATTTGAATAATGTTGCGTACAATGAAAAGTGTTGAAGTAATTGCATAAATAAATAAATCCTTAAAGCATTAATATGTGATATGGAGCTTGATGCAGTTAATGAGGAACCTAAAAATATACGTATTAGACTAGGTAAGGAAAAGAAATGTAGGCTGAAAAGAAAATATTTCCTTACATTTACAAAAAGTTATTCAAATATCTTGAATATGCATACGATAGAAATGGTTAAATCAAAACGTTTTTTGATTTTATATATTTCATTCAAACATATAGAATAAAATTATCTTATTAAATTTTATTCTAATCTTACGTAATCGGATCTATGTCAAGGGATGATGTCACACATAAATGATGTTGTCAAGAATATGGTTTTATGTTAATAATAATCTATATTATAAACCAAACACATGTCTGATTATTGCTGAAGTCATTTTGATGGTGGTAGCAACGAATTGACTAATTAATTTCGTGAAATCTGCATATTTTTAAACTTCTAAACATCGCACAATTTCATTTTTTACACCGTCGAATAGGAAAACAAATACAATTTCTTTCTTTGAAATCTTTTTTTTCGTTCTTTGAAAACTGTATTTGAATTTATAAATTTTTTACGGGTTTTAAAATAATTTCGAAACAAGAATTATTTTTAAATCTATCTCTACACGTGCAGCCCGATTGCGAAAGATTAATCCGTTTGTATTTAAAACTATATAAATAGTTCCGTATTTATACCCGGCTAATATTACAGAACGAAATTAAAGTTTCATCAAAATATAAATATAAACAATAATATAATACAAATAAAATGAAAATTTAACAAACATGTTCTCGAACTACGTGCTTAAACAGTTGAAATTTTCATTAAAAAAAAAAAAAAAAAAACCTGCTGTAAGCAGCGAAATCATGGACGATTTCTTTGGCCATTAACTCCTGGCGTGCGGTTAATACAAAAGTATCGCTTTATTAAATTTCAAAAATTTTTTTGAATATATTATTGATATTTTTCTTATATATATATATATATTTTTGGCGTTGTTAATGAATCAGTTTAAAAAATATATATTAAATATATGAAAAATCTGTTAAAATTAGAAAAAATTAGTTTTCGCTTATGTTCTGTAACCCGGAAATCCCGGGTTAGATTCCCTAAGTTACTTTAAAATCCATAAAGCATCAGTAAATTGGGATACTCCTTTCAAACAAATAGCATTGAAAGTACATTTGTTTTTCATTCGACCGCATAAAAATTGAATGTGCCATGCTTAGAAGTAAATGTCTTTACTTTATAAAGATCAAATGAGTTAATCTTTCGTAACTGGATTGGACCGGGGCCTCTGAGATGTCGCTGTGTGTCCTTAACCGGGCCTGCTACAAGTGACGTCACAACCTGGTGACGTCAAAACAGTGATCCATAATAACTTAAAAATTTTCATGTACTTTGTTCGTTTGTACGTATTGTTTACGATAGTATTTTGATTTTATTTATTGTTTTAAATAGTAATTAATAATATTTTTCAGTGTATTTAGATTATAATCCTATCAATAATTATTGATTATAATTATTAAAGAAAGTGTAGATTATATCTATAAAATAATGAGAAGAAAATGTTGTGCTCCTAGTTTCTAATCTAAGTCTTCAAATTCGCTACTGATAATGAAAAGAATAAATTTTAGCTACGAAAATTACCTTGTGATAATTATTTTTACATTTCAACAGAAGTGGCCTGCATTAGATGTTTCGATATACGTTTCATAATTCGTGAAGCTAAAATTAATATGATGGTATTGAACTTGCTGTGCTGAGAAAAAAAAAATAACCCTAACAACGAATGTCCATCCTACTGTAATGGAAATATTCCGGCATATTTGAATGAATTTGTACTTCCAAATCAAAAAGAGTCAAATGATCTTTAGAAAAAAAAAAAGAAAAGAAAAGAAGCAGACGATAAACAGTTTAAAAAATGATTTTGAAAGAAATACTGTAATAAATTGAATGAAATCTGGATACATTTAGTTAGAAGTGAGTGTGCTTTGTTTATAAAATTAAAAGTAACTGATTTACACAACTTAGTAGTTCTACGTAGTTTCATTTAACATTTTAGCTAACTTAAGTGTACAAATATATTATGAAAATAAAACTTTTGATAAGTTAATTTGAGTGGTTATTAGGTCCTAGACCCAAGTACAATAAATAGACAATTATTAAAATATTACAAGTCAGTTACAAAGTTAGGATAGAAAATTGGGTACTTTTCGGTTAGCCGTGCGCCAGTGATATATATATACACACACACACACACACACATATATACATACACATATCTACACACACATATATGTATGAATTAATATATATATTTATATATGTACATGTATCACTGGCGCCCGGCTAACCGAAAAAGGCTTATGGCGAGAGAAGGAAAGTTGGCAACATATTTTCTGGCAACCTATTCGTAGTTTCATATAAATAAGTATTTTTTTTTCAATATCTATATATTTAAAACGCTAAGCGATTTCTTTCGACAATTCGTGAGAACAAACTACTGCATCAAATTACACCATTCTTTTTTTAAATGAAAGATATTTGGACACAGATTTGTTATCGTGCATTCGTTTGTTCGAAAATTTAATTAATTAGCCGTAATTTTCAATTAAATTTTTACTGCTACTTATGACGTCATAAAGTCGGCAACACCCACTGTTGCAAGGCATAGAGTTATTTTCTGAACTCTGTTGTTTTGACGGGTTCCATCTAGTTTATATAATTTATTTAATATAAAGAAGCCATATATCTCTTTTTATATGCAGGTAGAACAGAATTGTATATATAAATAATTTTATATATATAAATAAACATAAAAGTTCATTAGGTTTGTTTTCATAATTGTGTATGTAATTTAAAAACATATCTAACTTTCTGAAGCCCGGATTACGCCAAAGCGTTAAAAAAAAGTGCCAAGGTCTCTATAGTTAAAAAATGTCGATTTCTCTATTTAAATTGACATTTATTGTGTTTTAGTGGTTAAATTATGGTATGTAGTTGTAAAAGGGAGGAATGGGATTGATTTTGTAAAGTTTTTGGTAGATTTATTATATTTTTTGTACGTATATTTATTGTAAAATAATGTGTTTAGGAAAAGGTAAGTCAATGGGTTCAATCTGATTTATTAATCTTAGCATTTTTTTAAATTTAAAACTTTTAATTTCCTTTAATAAAACAAGTGTATTGATTCCCTTTTATTTCACGATTATGAAATTTAATATTATTTATGTAATCACAAATTATAAGAGCGGAAATGCTCTTTTTATTACATCTTTCTGTTGCGATACATTGACCAAAGTGGATCACTACTGTGACGTCACTAATACTTGTAGCAGGCCCGGTGAAGGACACACAGCGACATCTCGGAGGCCCCGATTGGACACAGATTAAAAAATATTCATGCTTTAAAATTACTCTAAAATCCATAAGAAATTAGTAAATTGAGATAAATTTTTCAAACTGCATTTGAAAGTGCATTTTTTTTCCTAATCGACATTGTAAGAAATGAAATCGTGCGATATTTAGTAGATACAAAAATGTAGTACAGGCAAAATTTAGTGGATAAGTCGTTGCTACCGTCAAAATGATGTCGACATTACTCACGGATATGTTTTTGTTTTATAATATATAGATAGATGCCATATGAAAGCGAATTTCACAAAATGCTACGACATTTGCTTGATTTTTTTTCATTGTCAGGAAAATCGCATATTTTCCTACTGTATGCGCAAAGAAAACGCGCATTCTCATTTATAAAACTAAGAAATTTTACTATGGTTGAGTCAAAGTAACGCTATTTTTTCAGATTGTCTTTTTTTATCGATTTATGGTCGAGAATGCACAAATCTCCGTCATTGTTATTGTCGTATTATTGTATTTTAATTTCTGTTAATCGGGGCAAAGCCGGGTGGTTCTGCTAGTTGAAAATAAAAGAAATAGCAAGCATATTTATTTCCCCGTGTTATTATGCTCATTGTAGTAATGCAAAAAAAAAAAAAAAAATCTTCGGTTCAAATATTCACCAAAAAGTTTATTACTAAAAATGTTGCATAACTCAATTTATTTATCACTCTCAAGGAGTTTTATTCGTGAAATATCTATAATTCAGTCAACAGGAATTTGACATTATTTAATGGAACGTAGTTTGGCGCATAATTAACATCGTTTTGTAGCTAACTCTGGTACATTTGTAACCATATCGTTGCAAAAACTTTTAATGTTTGACTTCAAACTTGGTTGTGGTCCCGATTACGGACGATTAGGAAGATTTTATTGGATGCAAGCTAGAGGATTATTTTTCTACCAGAATCAGTTGTCGAGGTTTTTTTTTTTTCAGGTTAATGGTTACATGGTTGAAACTGGTCTATAAAATGAAAAGGCAGTGAAAATGACGTTATTTTAATTTTATTCAAACAATTCAGCTTTAAAAACCCACTTTTTTACAATTCACATTTCTTTTAAATATGAAAGTTCAACATTGTTCTTAGTGTACAAATAATTCATTACATTTTTTACTGTATTTAATATGCTGGAGTCCAAAGATAACAAACTGTAGTAGACCTGCCAGAAGGTGAATATATTATGAAATATAATGTAACCTACAACGAGATTGCATTTAAGCTGCCAGAATCTCACATAGCATCAAGCTGAGAGGCCCGGAGTTAAAAAACTAACAAACCGAAATGAATAACGCGAACATTATTTAAGTTAAATGGTGAATCTCTGCAATTAACCTAATATTCTCTTTTTCAGTAGTATGGTGACTAGAGAACATTTTAATTTCTGTTGGTCATAACGGCCACATTTCTCTATCAAACTGTACTATAAATAATCAAATAAAAGGGTTGTTTCTTAGTAACCCGGATTTTGCACCTGGTTATAAGATAATATAATAGCGCACTGGCACTCGCATTATTCAGCATTTTTGAACGACTTTCCATGTGAAGGTCCATATTACTTTAAAATACGTGGTCGAATTCACCATTTCGTTTGATTCAGGGCTCATTTGGAAAATGGACCAGCGCAGCGGGCATAGCCTGCTAGTAAAAAATAAAATAATGTAAGTGTGCATTTAAAAAATAGAAGGAACGTTGTTAAATTAATACTGCGAAAAAAATTAAAACGTCAGTAATAAAGTAATACATATACCGGGTGTCCCAAAAATGACTGATGGATTTTAAAATTCAATAACTTGCAAACGGTGACAGATATAAAAAAAATTCTTGCAGCGGGGTTATGTATGATGTCAGGAGTTTTTTTACTGTGATTCTTGATTTTAGTTTGAATTTAAAACAACAGATGGCGCTGACAGCGATTGGCGCTCAGTCGATGCCGAAACTGACGTCACAAAGCATTGATGCGAGGGAAGGAGATTAAAGCTATGGAGTGGGTCTCATTCGTCAGTACAATCTTGCTCTTAGAACCCGATTCTGAACTCATTCGATATAATTTCAATCGAATGCGTTGTTGCCATGGAAACAACAAATTCTTCGATAGTGGAATACTGCGTTCAGAATTGGAGGCATGAATTTAACAAGCAGTATTTGAATTTGCCGGCGATGTTACATTAATGAAGTTTTATTTTCCCGGATTAAATTACTTTTTGTGATCTGATTTAAAGATTATTTTATGCATCGTATTTTAAAACAAGGTGAAGAGATTTAATATTTTTTATTGTTGTTAAAAATTTTATAACTTTTATTACATTTAAAGAAATTTCAGATCTTTTAAGGAAGTTCGTCAGTAGGTTTTTATGAATGTTAAAAATCTCTATAATAAAACTGTAAGTCATGTGACTGTCCTCAACAGTTCCGGGATGCCGCATCGCTTTTTCATATGCCAAGCGGCCATTTTTATTCAAAATTATTTTTTCGAATAAACTGCATAAAAGTTACATTTTAAGAAAGATCGTTCAAAATAAATTAATATTTGAGAGATGACTTGCGTTCAATTATGTATATATTCTGCAATAACTTCAGTCGAAAGATTCGCAGTTCAAATTCTCTATTCATAAAAGTAAACAAAAAAAAAGATTGATTCGTCGTGAACATTTAAAATATTAAATCATGGAGGTAATCATTCGCAAAGCAAGTTCTCCGCGAATGAATTTTTGGACCGCTGCCTCGCGTCAAAAAAATAATTAGCACCAGTGAGACAATCAAAGTTTACCATAATTATGTGCTATACAACTCAACTTTCGGACCTTTTCTTGACGTAAATTGAACTCATGTAATAATATTTAATGAATCAGATTTTTAGCATTTTTAAAATCGCTAATACAGCTTTTATTTATCGCGTGTACAAATTAGAAATGATACTTTGATTTTGAAATCAAATGTTTTGATTTATGATATTATTTCTTATTTATTTATTTATTTTCTCTTTTAAATGAAAAGTGTGAAGTATTTTAAATTTATGTAATATAAGCATTTTAGATTAAAGTTAAGTATTTTAAATGAAATGAGTGATTGGTTTATAATTTAAAATTAAATTAATTGTAGTATGAATGACGTTGATGGGAACGATATTTGGCGAATTATCATCTGCTCCCGGCTAACAAAAATACTCATAATTAAAAAAAAGAATAAAAATAAATAAATGATAGTTTGTTGTAAATAAATATTGATATACATATCAAAAATAATTTATAGAATTAAAATAAAAAATAAAAGTAAATAAACAACAATTTCCATAACAAAGTTTTCGCCAAATTGGCGGGGGAGGGGGGGGGGGGGAATCGCGCCAACGTGCGTATGTGACATTTGTGCCCAAAAAATATGCGAAATACTACCATGATCGCAAAAGTTCATGATTTGTCTATTAGAATCTTCCGATTTGGCGAAGGATTAAGGGAAAATTAAATTATGAATAAATGTAACGTGTTGCAATGTTTAACATACATTTAAGGGAGACCAAACTGGTCGCCAGTGGCGGCTAGTATATATAATAAAACCGTATGTCATGTGACTGTCCTCAACAGTTCCGGGATGCCGCTTCACTTTTTCATATGCCAGGCAGCCATTTTTATTCAAAATTATTTTTTCTAATAAAACTGCATAAAAGTTACATTTTTAGAAAGATCGTTCAAAATAAATTAATATTTGAGAGATGACTTACGTTCAATTATGTATACATTCTGCAATAACTTCAGTTTCAATTAGGTTCGCTGTTCAAATTCTCTATCCATGAAAGTAAACAACAACAACAAAAAAAAGATTCATTCGTTGTGAACGTTTAAAATATTAAACCATGAATTTTTGGACCGCTGCCTGGTGTAAAAAAAAATAATCAGCACCAGTGAGACAGTCAAAGTTTACCATAATTCTGTTCCATACAACTCAACTTCCTTCGGATCTTTTCTTGATGTAAGTTGAACTCCGTGGTTGAACTCATGTAATAATATTTAATGGATCAAATTTCGAAACAAATTGTCAGCTTTTATTTTTCGTGTGTACTAATTAGAAACGATATTTTAATTTTGAAATCAAATGTTTTGATTTATGATAATATTTCTTATTTATCTATTTTCTATTTTAAAGAAAAATGTGAACGTCATGTATTTTAAATTGGAACAGCTGTCACGGACGCACCAGGGTTGGCGGAATTTTTGTTTTGCGCCATTTTGGCGAGAAAATCCCATTTTCAGGTACCTATTAGAGATTACTAAAACAGCATATACTTTTATTTTATTATGAAATAGTTTATTTTATATTAAAAACACACACACAATGATTAATTTATTAATCATTGTTTTTTATTTTATTTAGTGGGTTATTTTTTTTTATTTAGTGGGTTAAGCGGTTTTTGTCAAGAAAGATGAAATACATAACAGCAAAAAATATGCGAAATGCTACCACGATCGCAAAAGTTCTTGATTTGTCTATTAGATTTTTCCGGTTTGGCGAAGGATTAAGGAAAAAAATAAATTATGAATAAAATAATTTGTTACAATGCTTAACATACATTTAAGGGCGACCAAACTGGTCGCCAGTGGCGGCTAGTGTTAAAAATAATCGTGAAAAAATGGTTAATAGTATATTGTTGTTGAAAATAACTATCTAAAACAAATATTAGAAGTTGCTTTGTTTAACTCTTTTGAATAGGAGTATTCTATCGTTGCATTAAAATTTAAAAAATAAAATAATGCTAGTTAATTAAAATTTGGCAGTTTGATATTAAAATATTGTACATGCAGCTTCATCTTGATGTTTGCTAAAATAAAAACAGTAAATATGTTTTATCTACATCCACTTTAAATTGTAAAAATGGTGTTAAAAGTATTCTTGGAGTTTGAATTTTTACACTTTGGCAACTCTTTCTAATAGAGTTATTTATATAAATAATAAACAGTAAAATAAGCAGTAATACGCCACCACGCATGCGCGGTAGCTAGCGTATTACTGCTTATTTTACTGTTTATTACTGTTAATTTTACGGTATAATACTAGCAACTGGGGTGCTAGTATATTATTACTGTAAAATCAACACTTTTTTTTACAGTGCATCATGAGAAACGTATTACAAATAAATTTGGATGCGTTTTACCATTTAAGATCAAACAGATAAACAGTGGTTTGTATGGATCCAATACAATTTGTGGATCCAATCCCATATTATTTTGTGTAACCCTGCACAAGTATTATAAATGTTATATTCACCCTCTTCAAGGAAAAAAAAAACATATGTAGTTGACTGTAACAACATACTAAAATTACATTACGGTCAGCGTTCTAAAACCCCAGGATTTAACACATATCCGTACTCTTTTGTGCAGCCCTGTAAAATAAATATAGATGCTATATTCACCCTCTTCAAGAAAAAAAAACATGATGTAGTTGACTGTAACAACATACTAAAATTACATTACAGTCGGCGTCCTACAAATGCCACATTTAACACATATTCGTATTCTTTTGTGCAGCCCTGTAATATAATTATAAATGCTATATTCATCCTCTTTAAGAAAAAACATGCTGTCGGATAGATAGACAGAGAGATATAGAAACAGAGATATAGATAAAGAACCTCCCACAGCAATAAGCACTTATGTACTACTGTGCTAATCATCCTTAATCATGTCTAAATTTTGTTATACGTGTATTAAAAAAAAAAAAAAAAGTCTTCAGGAATTCCGTTCAAAGGACTGACAACCGGCGTTTTAACCTGTTTTAGCCGGTTGTAAGTCCTACAACAGGCTAAAAACGGTCACCTTGGCTGTATTCCACTATGAAGAATTTGTTGTTTCCATGGCAACAACGCATTCGATTGAAATTATATGGAATAAGTTCAGAATCGGGTCCTAAGAGCAAGATTGTACTGACGAATGAGACCCACTCCATAGCCTTAATCTCCTTCCTCGCATCAATGTTTTGTGACGTCAGTTTCGGCATCGACTGAGCGCCAATCGCTGTCAGCGCCATCTGTTGTTTTAAATTCAAACTAAAATCAAGAATCACAGTAAAAAAAACTCCTGACATCATACATAACCCTGCTGCAAGAATTTTTTAAATATCTGTCACCGTTTGCAAGTTATTGAATTTTAAAATCCATCAGTCATTTTTGGGACACCCGGTATATGCAAACATAAAATAGAAATTATATTAAAAATATTTAATTTTTCGGGATCTATACGCAATCCATTTATTTCGAAGACTAATATCACTGAGGAATTCATGGAAAAAAAATTCTCTCGTCATTATTATTTTTTTAATTTACATAACGGAATATATCAGTAAATCATTTTAGTTTTAACAGTAAAATAAAATCCTATTATAAAAATGTCTAGAACATATGAAATTAGAAAAATAAAACCTTTCATTTGAAAAAGACAAACACATTTTGTACAGTAAAGAAAATGAGAAAACACAAATGGAAAACAAATTTAAAAATAGTTCTGTTACTAACGTTAGATAGCGTAAATAGCAGGACAACCATGTGGCATTTAACCACGTGTACAACGGTCAAAGGAAACTTAGCGATTGCAAAGTCTGAAGTATGATATGGTGGATCTTGACATGCATATATATTTTTCCATGATTGCGTGAAAATAACGACATTATTTCAGACTTTCATTTATAACTAATATTGATATTAAGACACAAGGACATGGAGTTTGTCACAATCGAGCTACATTTACAGCGTTTGCAAATCGCGGTTTGGCAACAGAATTTTTAAAGCAGTATCTTTTTTTCTTTTACTGTGAAATGATTGTTCAGATTTTCAGAACAGTCTTTTTTCTATATTTTTGTATTTTTTAAGCATTAATGCCGTCAAAAAGAAAATCAGATTTATCCAGAATTTCGCGGGCAATAAGGCTAAAAAAGCTTGCAAGTAAAAAGCGTAGACTTGAAGAAACAAAACGTCAAGCTTTACTCAGGGCTGCTGGAACGCTTCAAAAGTCACAATTAAGTGAAGAGTATCTTGCTGCTTATTTGGCTTCGCAAACGGTTATTGCAACATCTGAACATATACAACAAAAATTACAAGAACAGGCAGACGATCAGGAAATCATAAAAGCGGATGAAATGATAGAGGTAACGAATGCTCCTGGAATTGAAAATGTGCAGATAATGGTGCATCCAGGGCAGTCATTTAGTAGTAGAAACATTTTTGACACTAAAAATGTGTCAGAGAGCGATCCTGCTATAGATAATGGCAGTCACAGATTGCTTTCGAGGGGATTGATGAATAATAAAAGTTCATTCTGTAAAGCATTAAAGTCGAAAGAAGAGACACTTAGAGGGTTCTGTTCTGCGGGTAAAATTGTTATTTCTACTATATATTGGAACATAAATATCTTAATATCATAATTGTAAAAGTGCTTGAATATTTGTTCGAGAAAATTTCTGTTATCGAGTCCACAGTCAATTGGCGTATTTTAGCGAATGCGGCTTGGCATAAAATTAAATACACTGTTGTAAACAAAATATTTGTTTTTCTTGTAAGTCAAGAATTTATTGGTATCCTAAATGATTATTAACTCGCCAGTGACACCAACTTTGGCTGTGAACCCGATTACGGAACATTAATGTGGGTATTGGGATTGAGGTAAACAGAAGCTTTAATTAACGTATAATATGAGTTTAATGTTCTAAACTAAATGTCAAATATAATACAGTATTATTTACAGACTAAATTAGGGGGAAGGGAGGATTTGCAGTCATCTAACTGCGGGCATTTTGGTAACATTTTGCCGTGTTTCGGCCCGATTCGATCGTATTTGCTCTCCCGTCTCGAGAGTTCTCAGGACCCGTCGGATCCTTTACACGGCCAGTTAAAATCTGAACTTTTTCTGTTCCCAGGCTGGACAGGCCAAAAATACATCTCAGCATTCCTTGTGGCTTGCGGTCTGTCGACGTCACAGCCTGATCATGAGAACTGCTTGTTGCCTTGTCTTTTATCTAAAATAGAAGAAAGTATTGTAATCGAAATTTTTTTCGACTTCCAGTTTTCGACAGATTTACACGTTTAATGGGTCAGATATTCCGAAAAACATGTTTTTACAAAATGTCTGTCATCCGTGTGTATGTCCTCCTTGTATCATCAAAAAGTATATGAAGTTATGCTTCAAATTGAACCAAATTTCATTTATAGGTTTATGGTAATGGCCAGCAGGTTCCACTTCATTTCGGGGATATACCGACGAAAGGAGTCACTGTGATAGCGATTTTTGTTCTATTTTCACTATTGTATCATCGAAAAGTGTATGAAGCTATGCAGATAATTGAACCAAATTTTTTGTATATGTTTTTGATTATGGCTTGCAGGTCTCAGTTGAATTTGAGGATATTGCGCATGGAGGGGGCGCTGTGATAGCCATTTAAAGATTTCAAATTCAAAAAGATGTACAAAAAAAATTAGAAATCTTAATTTTTTTTTTTGTTTTAAATGTTTGGCCCTGATCTAAGAATTTCAGAGCATTTTTTGTTTTGCCTCGATCTTAAAAAATGTCTGAGATATAGCGGTTTAAAATTTTAGGGTGGCTGTCATTTTGAAACAATACAGCATGATTCTTTCATAAACGGGTTTAATTTATGAGTTTTAGTGAACATGATTTCAGTTTTTCTCTCATTGTTGTAACCATCATTGAAATTGTTTATTCAAGGTATTCATTTTTTCAAAGATATCTGCTAAATAACTAACAAATGCTTTTCATCAATGGTTTGCAGGTGCTTCATGTCAGATTTTCACTTAAAAATTCACTGAGAACATCAAATAACTCCATGAATCTTTTTAAGCATTTCCCCTTTGAGAGCCATCTTACATTTAAGAATAGGTGAAATGTTTTTTCATACTAAACTCTCTCTATGGATGACGCAATGCACAAGAAGTATTTCTGGATTCTCATCTGTCATTAGTTTTAAACATACAGTTCTCTTACACTGAAAAAAAAAGTGTTGATTTTACAGTATAATCAACACTTTTTTTTTTGCAGTGTACCCATCATAATTTGAGCACCATCTACCGCGCAAGATTGTCATTGGTATACTATTTATGTCTAAGTAATTTTTCAATGTATAAAAAATATCAGAGGCAGTAATGGTGCTCTCTAATGATTTACAGAAAAGCAATTCTTCAGTAAATTCACCTATATATCAATATACCTTACATAAGTAAGCAATACGACTTCACCGTTTCTTACAGAGTTGATTCGTGCATTTGTCGTCAATTTCTCCATGGAGAAATTTCTTGATTTCAGCTTTTCAACAGTTGTGCTTCAATGTCCTCACTCATTTCATCTATTCTTCTACTAACAGTATTGTTACTATGTATAGATTTCACATCTTTGTCATCTTTGTCCAGGACTGTTTTAAGGAATATTCATATTGATGGTTTAATCAAATCTTCACCTATATTGATCCTATCACCTATATAATCAAATCTTCACCATTTTTAATTTAGCAATGAGTAAAGATATTTCATAACTAGCCTCAAGAGTACAATTTTCTGTAGCAGTTTGTGCAGTGAATAGAGACTTAACCGTTGATCTTTTTTTAAACTTTTCATTAAATTTTTAAAATAACTTAAATTTGAATTTATATACTCATTGTGTTTAGCCTTCATATGCCCTTCAAGATGACCTCGTTTCATATATTCATTGCTTAAGCATTGTTTGCATAAAAGGCAGAAAGGGGATCGTTTATCGTGGTTAGCCGACATGAAACCAAATTTTAAATATTCATCTAAATACTTTTTTTCAGATTTTTCACAGAAATGCCAATTTTTCTTTCTAATTATTTTTTTATACTATACCCAATCATATGATCAATAATAATTTGATATGTATATAGTGAAGTAAGCTAAAGTTAATTAGCGCATATGAAAACATCAGGAATGATTAAATAAATATATAAAAATAGGATTAATTCGCTTGTTGCATGACAAAAAATACAAAGATTAGAAAACAGAAGGAACCGAATATACAGAGAAAAAGTGTTTGCACACATATTCAGAACAAATTTTCACGCATTAAAATTTTAAAAAAGGGGAAAAGAATGAAATAATTTATTTAATTTCTGGGCCTTTTTACGGCCAATACAAACTTATACACTTTTTAAAAAATCCTTATTTAATCGTAGAATTTGATATTCAATAACAGAAACATTTCTTTTCAGAAATAGTGGTGGGAAGTGGAAGTTAACCTTTGTCTTATTCGAGCCTTATATATTCCACATAGTACTTCTGTTCAAAACAAATAAACAAAAATTATGGGAATAGTTCATTAACTGAACCTGATTATTTCAAAACATCACAATTTCTATTCATCACTCAGAATAAAATTTAATTTAATAAGCAGTATAAAGAATAAATTATGAGAAGAGATTTTTATCATTATAAAAAGATATTTTATCATCAGAAGAGATCATTATAAGAAGAGAAGCGGTAAGTATTATTAAAGCTTATTTTAAAAATATAAATTCGAAAATTCATATGGAATAAGAAATTTTGAATATCATGCAGTTCAATAAATTTAATTAAAAAAAATTGTGAAATCAGAAAATGAAAAATTATTAATTGAAATATCATAGAAAATATTTTTAAGAACTGAAATTTCTATTGAAACATTATAATTTCCAATATAGTCCTTTGCTAAGTTAAACCGCTACCTCCGTAATGTAGCGGGGGTAGCGATTAAACACGTTAAAATAAAAATATTTACAGAATCATGCAAATATATATATATATATATATATATATAATAATTAATTGATATAAAATGCTATTATACAGTTTTCAAAATTTATTTTAAATAACTGCTGTATTTATATTACTATTAGGCGGCGCCCAGAATGAGGGGCCGTTCCCTCTGAATTGAGATATCTGTAATTCTTTTTTGTCCCTGACTATAAGCCAGAATCAGATATTCGCTCTAGGATCCTAAAATAAAGATCTCTAAAAAAAAAATGCGTTTTAATTGGTTGATCGAACTTCTGGTCATATGTATCTGTCGGTAGAGCTTTGACTTTTGTGTTTTCCCAAGTACCGATTTCAAATAAATAAAAGAAAAAATGTGCAAACCAGAAAATTTATTTTGTAAAATGTTTTTTAAAGTTTTTTTTTTTTTTTTTTTTTTTTTTTTTTTTTAAAGAATTTTTCAAACTGTTTTAGGATTTAAAAACAGGACGTCTGAATTTCTCCAAATTCTGAAATTGCCCCCTTAAAAAGTAAAACTGCCGCCCTGTGGGGCGTACTCTCCCACCATTGGGAACCCCTGCACTAAAGTGTCAACTATCAGTAACTTTAAACAATAAAATTTATAATACACTTGTAAATCTGAAGATCAGGAGCCTCAATGTCATCTCTGAAAGTCATTATTTCTTTAATCTCACTTTTCATATTATTTAGCATCTTACAATCCGCAATTTAATTTTTTTATATTGCATATTATTTATACATTATTTATACATTTATTTATACATTGCATATTATTTATAGGCATATAAAATACTTCGTTGTTTTCAGAAATTATAAGCGTTAAATTAAACACGGTTTATGCAATGATATTCTAAAATTCTTTTAAACTTCTTATTCTTGTAATTTTTTAGATAAAAAAATTCATTTCTTCAGGAGGGCGGAGTCCCCCTGAACCCCCGTAATCTTATTAAATTTATATCCGTGATTTCCTATTGATTGTGTGAATTACTATAATATATCTTCGATTTCGTTCTACACAGTGGTTTTATTAGGATGAGCAACAATTTCGAAAATAGTTTCATGTTATCCCAATACTCAAATAGCAATATTTACTTACCTGCCAACCACGAAACACCTGCATCTGATGGATAAGTTTAATCCATGTACCAAAGCAACATATAAAATGTAAACTGAATCTACTATTTTCACTTATACCTACTTTAGAAATCTAGCGTTATATTACAATTTTTGTTTCGAAAAAGCAGTTTTGATGTCATTCGATATTTATTTTAGCTAAGTACATCTTGATTTAACTCGATGTCAATAGCGTCCTAAAATCTCCCCAGAATAGGTATATTTGGAAATTTTTAAACCTATTCAGTTCATTCATAAACGTGCCCACTGCCAATGCACTAAATAGCAGATGTGATTTGGCGCTATAAAGTATTTTTTTTTGTGATAGCTTTTATGTTCTCAATTTCTAGTAATTGTAATATTTCAGGATCGTTTTACTATTCTAATTTCCTTAGATTAACTAACCATCTTGTTTTACCAGTGATTTTATCCTATTTTTAAAATTATATTAACTTTTCAACGTCCACATCTGTTGAAGAAAATGAATAATATCTCATGTAAGAAATATATATATACAAATCTAAACTCATACTACGAGACTTGAATACACATATTACACGTTCAATATTTTTGTAATTTTAGTTTTGAAAAAAATATTTTGGTAATCATTATATAATAGTTAAACTGCAACTTGTATCAAAAATTCTCTTTTATGTCAATAGAATACGAATATCACCTGAAAATAATGTAGGTGGTAGAGTTAATATATTCCCGGAATGGTCGCCTACATTCACGCAAGTGTTCGTTGGAGGGGAAATATCTTTTTTGTAGGTTGGCAGCACTAATACGAAATACACACGGGAATCTGGAATTCATTTTCGGTACTGTCATGCGTTAGCTGCGGATCATTTCTGACAAAGCGAATTTTTTATTCATCGGATTTTGAAATGTCGTTTTTAGAGCAGCTTGCAAAAATCAAATTCTACGTTTTGCTCGAGAAATCACCTTCTGAGGCGCTCGAGATACACCACTTTTTTGCAAGCCTATGGGAACTTAAACATGGGATGTTCAAACTTTGTGGTCCAGCAGCCATTTAAGTGACGCCAGACTTCGCTGGCGTATTAACAGCTTAATGAAATATTAAAAAATAAATACTTGCAATTTTTGTGAATCCTAATGAACTGTATATCTAAATGGAAGATAATTCTTAAATTACGTAATCTACTGGTGCTCCGATACATTAGGCATATACACAGCCATCAGTAAACAAAGAAAACAAATAAACAAAAGGTGACGCACGCGTAAAAATTAATTAAAAACTCGATTAAAAGCTCAATATTTTTTTCAAAAAGTAGGCACAAGAAATAAATTCACAGTCGTATTTTAATTGCATTGTAGGATGACGTCATCTGATAATGCAGTATTTTATTTTTGTGGCAACACTGATTTGAGGAAAATCTTTCATTTCATTTATGAAAACAATGCCGATTTAATTTTTAATTAATTGCAATTTTTAATCAAAAAACATGTTTTAACGAAATGTTAAGAGTGCTATGTCAGAAGCCTGTTCAAAATCCTTTCATATGCTATCTCATTCGTAGTTCTGCGTTTCGTATTTTCTTAGAAAAAGGGATGTTGACAGGAGAAATAATATATACGATTTTATGTAAACCATTGAAATTTTTCTTTTAAATATGACGCAAATTTCATTTCTGAAATCACGCTTCTGATTGGTGGAATCTAATAAGACAAATATATTTTATATTACTACGGTTGTTGCCAAGCGTCAAGCTACAAATTCAGCCTTATTCTCGCGCCACGTAAGAGAAATATACATATAGATTGGAAAGTATTTCATTATTTATGCTTGACGCGGGATTTTCTTTTCTTATTTTAGTTTCTAGACCTGTTTTTACTGTCGAAAAACCACATTGATGTACCTTCCTCTCGCAAGACAGTATACTGAATGGATTTCAATATAAAATAAACTAGTTCAGAATGCTAAAATTCATCTTTGTAAAACAGTATAAAAATTCACAAATAATGTGATCAATTACCTGAAAGATGACTAAAATATTTTAATAGATGTTAAAAATTTACATTAAAATCATCTAGTACTTTCGGTTAGATACCTAGTCTTCATCAGAATTCAGGATTCAAAACGATGTTATTAACGTCGCTGGATCTCACTCGTAAATGGCACGCTTCAAAACTGAATCAAGAATCAAGAATGGAGTTGGATGTGCCTACATGGGGCGTAATGCTCATGTTTATCGCTGATCGAACTGGGTCTATCTAGGCAGAGTTCATCGTGATGTCGATAGAGATCTGGGTGAGTTCTCGCAGCGAGTTGCGGTGGAGATTGCAGGTGTGCAGGTGTGCATTCTGTGGTTGCTTCTTGATCAGTGATTTGGTGGTGAGCATAGAGAGAGGGTGGGGGTGGGGGGGGGTGGGGGGGGAAGCCTCATCAGAGCCGTACAATTTTCTATATATATATTTTTTTTTCTAAATTACATGCCAAAATAGAAAATGAAAAGGGATGTAACTCAAAATACATAATAAAGCAAGTACAATTATAATATATGAAGCCAAAAAAAACAATTAGATACAAGTACAATACAATTAAAATTATTTTTTTCCCTAACATTAGAAAAGAAATTTAGGTAGGAAAGTTGATGTTTACCGATGCCAAATGATAGGCAGGAAGACGTCAAAAGTGTAGATTAATGTATTTATGCCAAAGAAAAAAAGAAAGCAAGTTAGTAAAAATTTTGAATTTTGAAGAGTCGATGAAATGTTTAAGGTGGTTCTCTCCTCCTTCTTTTGGAAGGTAAAGCAAAACCGTCATTTCTACTTAAGATGGCGAGCGGTCTCTTTTCCCCTCTACTGCTAAGTACACTATAAGGTTGAATGGACCGCAACGCTTCGTTGGGAATTAAAGGGTGATCTCTGTGGAATTTTTGAGCATGTTTTTTTATTACTTGCGAGATAGGCCTAATTTTGAGATCGGCATGTATGACGTCATTCCGGACGAACGTTGTCGCCTTGCAGATCCTACGTAATAAGCGGTTTTGGAAAATTTGAATTATTTGCATCTGAGTCTCACAGACCGAACCCCAGACAACAGAACCGTATGTCATGGTTGATCGAATGAAGGACTTAGACAGTAATAATTCATTTTTGAGTGACAGACAACTATGATAAGCTAATAAACATTTAAGGGATCCTTGAGCTTTGATAGATTCGGCAATTACGTCCTGTATCTGCCTAGCCCAGGTTAATTTTGTATCTAGATATATGCCTAAATATTTATAACTGGTGACACAGCGTATGCATTCACCAATAAGAGAAAGTTTAGCAATTGAGGAGATAGCTTTATTGGAGAAAATCATGGCGGCACTTTTAGTAGCATTGACTTTAATGCGCCAATGCCTTAACCAGATCTGAAGGGCCAAAATATAAGCTTGGAGTTTAGTTAGCACAATGTCGAGTGACATGTTGCTTGTCATGATGGCAGTGTCGTCAGCATAAAGTGCTAAGTAGACATGGGGAATATAACGAGGAATATCATTTATGTAGAGGTTGAACAGCCAAGGACTTAAGATACCCTCCTGAGGTACGCCAGCTTCGATAATTCGTGAAGAGGAGATAGAATTATTTACTTTAACTGAGAATGATCTATTTTTAAGATAGTTCAAGAATATGAGGATTGGTTGAGGCGGAGCCTTGAGCAAAATTAACTTATATATAAGTCCATAATGCCAGACCCGATCGAAGGCTTTAGCAGTGTCTATGAATACAACTCCAGTTTTTTGCCTGCGATATAAACCCTCATGAACGAGTTCAGTTACTCTCCAAAGCTGGTGCTGAGTCGAGTGTTTGGGTCTGAACCCAAACTGCTCAGGCATGATAATCGAATTGGAGAAAATGAAATTTTTCGGACGGTTTGCAAGAATGTATTCATAGATCTTAGAAAGACAGGATAAAAGGGAGATAGGTCAGAAGCTAGAAGGGGCATGCCCGTCCTGTCCCGCTTTTGGAATCGGGACAACCAACGCCTTCTTCCATGTGTCCGGGAACATACGAAGATTAAGCATGCAGTTAATTAGGATAGTAATAAAGAAAATGAAGTTAAGGGGAATATGGAGGAATATATTGGTGGAGATATTATCAAGACCAGGCGTTTTGTTCTTTTTGAGGCTCCAGAGATAAGTAATTACCTCAGAGAGTAGAGCAGGTTTAAGAGTGTTATTGTGAGGTGAGTTAATGAAACGTTCAACCTCTGAGTTGGCAATGTCGACCGTCTGAAGGTTTACGACATCGCGGTTTAGTGTAAACTGACTTCTAAGACTGTCAGCAATGAGCTCAGCCTTGTCTGTGTTTGAGTATGCCATACCATTGGGGCCATTTAAGGCCGGAATGTGTGTTCGTGTCCTACGAATGCGGGCCATTGCCGACCAAATTGTGTTGTCTGAAGTCGAAAGAGACTCAATGTAAGTGTTTCAGCGTGCATTACTAAACTCCTTGATTGCAGCCTTAACCTGGTGTTTTTTTTTTCTATTTAAAGCAGTTTTTAAGCTGGGGTCCCTAGTCGTCTGCCAGTCCCGCCTTAGATTGTTTCTCTCTCTTTTCAAATCCCTGATGTGCTCAGGCAGTCGAAACTTGTCAACCACTCTCTGCCTAGATTTCGCGACTTCTTGGAAAGCATTGTGGAGTGAGTCTCCAAATGCTTGCATAGAAAAAGTTACGTCCTCTGCAGAGTGAATCGCATTGGATTGTTGTCCTTGTTGTTAAGGACATGACCGAAGTCTTCCCAATTGACCGAGAATGCTTGAGGGAATTCAAGCTTGAAATTGCCCACTTGGAATCTAAGCACAACCGGGAGATGGTCCGATGAGAGATCATTCACCATTTGTATGGTGTGCGGGAAGGGGAAGTTGCGGGTGATAGCAAAATCGATGATGGAGTGATGATTCGGGCGGGTGGACTCGAGGGGCGCTAAAATTTGCGCATGATTTTGATCTGTCCACCCGCGCAATTTAGAAACAGACATATTAGAGTTACGGGAGCCCCATGGAACACACTTATTTTCAATACCGGACATTCTATAGTAAACCTCAATAACATATAAAAATTACACGGCAATTTGAGTCTATTCAGGTGTGTTAGAGATGGCCAGACAGACAAACAAACCGAAGTCATAAACACATTTTAACTATCTTATAAAAAAATTAAAAAGTATTGATAGTGGTTCCCAAGTAAAAGGTACATCAATATCAGCTGTTTTAAGTGTGATTTCGCAACTACTGTCGTCTCCTTAAATTTAAACTAGAGACACACAGAAATTTCATTATGTTGTAACCTGCTTTTCTCTTTCCATATACAGGATGTTAGCAAAGCGGCATTATGAAATCACGAGATCGGAAAGAACAATCAGAGTAAGGAGATTAATTGAGCAAACAAAATAAATAAAATAATTAAAACAAGCAACATTTCAAAAAACTTTGTAAAAAGTCTTTTTAAAACGTTTTGATATTTATATTGGTGTTTTACAGTTTAAAAATGTTATGTAAATGATCATTCTTAAATAAGTGTAAAATATTTAATATCAAACTTACAAAAATTCAAATAAAAGTATCTTTCATTATTTTTTTATGTAAATGCCTTTTTTGTAATTAAAGGAAATGATTAATAGATTTCTTTTTCTTTTTAGAGTTAGATCGAGCAAGGAAAGCCCTATTAGCAAGAAAAATCAATCCGGAATTTGAAATGATGAATCCAAGTGCGGCGAATACTACTAAAATGCCAAGTGGAATTAATACACGATCGACTTATGTGTCAAGTGTACTAAATACGAAACTTTTACTAGTGACTTCTACGTCAAATTCAACTAGGCCTAAAATACTCAATGACAAGTTAGAAACTTCGGAAACAAAAACACAGAACGCAGTAAATAGCGGTAAACAAATAAAAAGTCAAGTTTCTTCATTGGAATCGACATCCGGGAAAATGGAAGAGAGAACGATGTCATCTCAAACTAAGAAAAATTTGTTCGACAAGATCCGTAAAACTTATAGAAAAGAACCTCTAATATACAGAGATTTTCAAAATATTTCTACTACAGGAACTGGATTTCAAAATGTTCCGCAATCTGCTAGTGAAACCGTGTTTAGGAATGGTAGAAACGTTTATAATCAGCCTGAACAAGAAATGAACAACGAAAAAAAGTCTTCTTTGAATAAAAAATCAATTCTAACCGATTCGAAAAAAATGGAATTAGCAATGAACAAGAGTGGAGAAAATATGCATAATCCGAAAAAATCAAATGATGCAGTTGATGGCGATTTTAAAGCAAATTGGTTTCGATCAAGAGGAAAGCAAGAGAAACCTCAGGAAAGCGTTGCATTTTTAACAAAGGAAAACAAGTACCATGGAAGAATACACAAAATACACCTTCACAACAATATCCGGAAAAATAAATTAACGAAAATGCAAAATATAAATTCAATGAGCACATCACAACCTCCTACAGTTCACATTATAAGTAATATTAAACCACAACGTTCTCCAAACTATGTTCAATCAAGTAGTACGAGAGAAGTGCAATTGGAGGATGTAACAAATTTAAATTTACAAAAATCCAGAATTCTGTATACCGCAGAACCCAATGACAAAAACAACATAACTCATAGTGGACCTTTATTTTACCATGTGTCTAATCCAGATAAAAGTGCGGATTTACCTAATTACAAATTTCCACAACCTCTGCTGTACAGACAATCTGGAACAGTTGCAAGAAGAGGAGGCGATGTCAGGGAGAGATATAAACTTATTGTTCCGAAGCAAATAATTCTACACTCTGGTAAAACAGCAGACATAGAACATGCTGACCATGTTGCCCGCTCCAAAGTGCCATCAAGCGATGTTCGAAAATTTCAAAACTCATTGAAAGTATCTAACTTTATTCCATTCAGCCCTTATCAACAGAAAAATTTTCAAGTCCAGTCTAGTATTGCAGGATCTGTAGGCGATGCACAAAAATATCAAAACTTGTTAAAAGTTTCTAGTTTTGATCCATTCCGACCCCATCTGCAGCAAAATTACCAAGTCCAATATAACACTCCAAGGTTTAAAATCGGTACTCAAAAACGCCAAAATTCGTTATTAGTTTCTAATTTTGGTCTTATTAGTTCTTCTCAGAAACAAAGACATCAGGTTCAGCCTAATATAGCGAATACCAAAAACATTTCGGGCACAAATACCATGAAAACATCGATTCTAAAGATTCAAGGTAACAAACCAGATACATCAAATCAGCATAACTCTGAGGCAACACAGACTGTTAAGAGACAGAAACTTTCTGATAATCATGAAAGTAATCAAAATAACAATCACAAATCAAGTGCATCAGATCAGCGTACCGCTGAGTCAACTAGCACGGTTAAGAGACAAGAATTTTCTGGTAGTTCTCAAAATACTCATCATGACAATAACAAGCAAAATGCAACAAGTCAGCGTACTTTAAAGGATCCAGGCACGGTTAAGAGCCACAAACTGATTGTTAATCACGGAAACAATCAAAATAACAATTCAAATATATCAGAACAGCGTAACCGTGAGGCAACTAGTATGATCAAGAGTCAAACGCTTTCTACTACACTCCAAAACATTCAATATGACAATAACATTCCATATGTGTCAGATCAGCATGCCTCTGAGGCAACAGCTATGGTTAAGGGCCAGAAACTTTCTGATAGCCCTCAAAATAATCATCAAAAACAAGAAGACGAAAATACCGGTACGTTAATTTTTCGAGTTTATTTTCGATATATACACAGTATTCCACAAAAGTGATGGTACAAGAAGTAGTTTTCGGAAAATATGCAAATTTAACCATTATAAGTACAAATAAAATTGAATTAACAAAAAATAATGATTTTATAACAGCCTTTGCTATATTATACAAGGAAAACTTAATAATAATTTCTTTAGAAACTTTCAAAATAAAAATATATAAAATTTAAGTTAAAAAATGCTTCCACAAAAATCATGGTACACGTGGAATTTTTTTTTTAATTATTAAAGAAAAACCATTTTCTAATATTTAGTTGCATGTCCTTTCATTTTCAGGACTGTTTTAAGTCTGTCGTACATTGATTTAACAGATTTTCTGTAAAATTTTTTGGAATTTTATTCCATTCTGCAAGTAAAACCTCTTTAAACTTTTTTTTTATATTTCTGATATAACTGTTTATTCGCTGCTGTAAGATACTTCATAAATGCTTAATGGGGTTTAAATCTAAATTTGTGGAGGGGTAACAGGTACGTGGGGGATATTGCAGCGAAGCCATTATCGGACAATATCAGCAGTGTGCTTAAGATAATTATCTTGTTGGAAGTAATAGTCTTGCGCGACACCTAACTTAAATGCACTGTCCTACAAATTTTTCTTAAAATATTTAAATACACAAATCTATCCATGATAGTCTCAGTGAAATCTAAATTTCCTAACTTCTGAAGGTGACTTATGGCCCCAAAACATTATACCTTCTCCACCATTGCTTTACTGTTTCGTCGTATATTTGGGATTCAGTGCATCAATCCAAACTCTAATCCACCTATTCATGCTGAAAATATTTACATCCATCCTCTGATTCCTGGAAAAGATTAATTTAATATTTTCAGCATAAATGGTCGAATTAAAGTTTAGAAGAGAAAGGTTGATGCACTGAATCCCAAATATAAGACAAAAATTGTAAAACATGGTGGAGGAGATCTAATGGTTTGGGGCCATACGTCAGCTTTAGGAGTAAGAAATTTAGATTTCACTGAGACTATCATGGATATTTAAATATTTTCATGAAAAAATTTATAGGACAGTGCATTTAAAGTAGGTGTCGCGCGAGACTCTTACTTCGAACAAGATACCATGCACACTGCTCTTATTGTCCGATAATGGCTTCTCTACAATATTCGCAACGCATTTGCTACTCCTCAAAGTTCAGATTTAAACCTCATTGAGCATTTATGGAGTATGTTACAGCAGCGAGTGAACAGTTATGATATCAAAAATAAAAACAAGTTGGAAATTGTACGTCAAACGTGAAAAATGAGGGGCGTTCATACTATAGCTAGTTATATAAATATTCTTCAAGAAAATCTTCATTCAACAAGATCTTGATGATTTTTAATTCTGTGAAATGAATTATATCGTCTGCAGATTAATTTCTGTAATAAAATAGGTATCTCGGTCACTTGGCGATTAAACCTTGGAAGCTCCTATAACAAGAAAACACCGATTTTTTTTTAATTAAAATTTCTTAATAAATATTTTTATTAATATCTTCTAAAGTTTCGATTCGATTTTCATAAAATTTGAAATGTCTCGACAAAATTCTGCAAAGGTAATATATCTTAAATTTCAAATCATTTGGTTGGATATGCGGACAGACGGACGGATGGATCAGACGACGACTATAGGTGTTACTTATTTATATAACTACGAACGCACCTAAAAACAGTTGAAAGGGAGTTTTATTTGCAGAATAGAATAAAATTCAGAAAAAATTACAAAACTGGTAATATCAATGCTTGACAACTTAAAGCAGCCCTGAAAATAAAAAAAATATGCAGCTAAGTATTAGAAAATGTTTTTTCTTTAATAATTAAAAAAAATTCCACGTGTACCATGACTTTTGTAAAAACATTTTTGAGCTTAAATTTTATATATTTTTATTTTGAAAGTTACTAAAGGAAATTATTATTGAAATTTCCTTCTATAATATAGCAAAGGCTTTAAATAATTATTATTTGTTAATTAAATTTTATTTGTTACTCATAATGGTTAAATTTGCATATTTTTCAAAAACAACCTTCCTGTACCTTTTTTTCTGTTGCGCATAACTCTTTAAGATAAAAGTCCCAATGAATAATAATTGATTTTGTCTATAAGTTTTCTTTACACTTTATTTTTCTTAAAAGATTTTATTTTTCGTTTATTCGAAATTGGATATTTTGAACATTATATTCATGTCCCGTTTGAGCTCGAATTAAAAAGATCCCTCTCTGTTATTTACCTCCTTCTTGGTAGCTAAAATTTGGAGGATAGAGCTAATTTCAAAGTTTATTTTCTAACCATTTCATTAACATAACTTTTAACTACTGTTAGTGGTTTCGCAGACCACTGAATTTTTGTTACTTTTCATAATTTAACCCTATGACAGAAATTGTCGTAAAGCTATTGTAATCAGACTGTGAGACCGCTTTATCGAAAGATGAATAAAAGGCTCGATTAACTCATGGGTTGCTATTTCTGTACTAAACTTTATGTACAGGATTTTTATAATCAAAATTCACCCATCCAGAAGTCTCTAGCAATAGTACTAGGGCTCCAAACGAAATAAATTTCTCTAGCATCTATAGTTAAATTGTGGAAATTGAGAAGCGACAGCTTGTGAGACCGCTAACAACAGTTAAGGGTTATAAGTGTTTTTGCAAAATAGCCCTTGGCTTTAAGATCCTTCGAAGATTCGCAAAGCACCACGCAAACTCCTCAAGTCAAATAATTTACATGATCTTGTAGGAAATATTTGGTTTAAAATTATTATTTTGAAGTTCTAAAAATCAAAATGAATTTTGAAAGCATGGTATATGTATTTACGCAGTTTTAAGCCAGATGGCTAGATTAAGACACACTGAACACCATAAAGGCAGAACTTTAAACGAATGAATTTATATGTCTTTTTTCAATTTGTGTTAAAAATAAGTTTATGGACTGTCTTCATACGGAAATTGTATCAAACTCTGAAATTTTTAATACAGATATCCAATTTAGATATCATGTTTGGATTTTTCGGTACATTTTGACTTCGGATACCAAACGGGAAGTCATTCGGTCAAATATTTTAGGAATTATGAAAGTTTCAAGTTTGAAACTCGTAAATGTTAAATTCTTTTTTAAGCGTTGCTAAACAGATTGCAATGCATGCAGTTTTTAAAGCATAACTCAAAAACTATTTGTCCGATTGTGCGTATTTTGGATTCATATATTGAAGGATTCTGAAAATTGATTTCTGTTTTTTTTTTTTTTTTTTTAAAGTTATTTTTTACTTTTTTTTGTGTGTGAAAATCACTTTGAAAATGAATATTTTCAAATCGAATGACTTCCCATTTGGTATCCGAAGGTAAAATATACCGAAAAATCCAATTATGCCGTCTAAATTAGGTGTTCGAATTAAAAATTTCAGAGTTTAGTACATTTTAAGTATGAAGACCCCTTGTATGGCCCCTAAGCTTTTTTTTTTTTTTTTACGCATAAATTTTTTTTCTCTCTGTAACTATTTGGCGATTAAATTTGAGGGAGTGTACCGATTTTTCTATTTCGACTGTACAATGGTTTACGTGTCCATTCAGATAATTTATATTATATTAAACGAACAAGCAATTTTAATGATTACGGATGATATCGAATGTGGCTGGAATGATTGTTACGAAACTTGCCTCCAAATACGGAACTGAGCACGAAAAAACGATCGAGTTAGGTCCGGAATTCAAGAAAATTCGTTTTGACCGGTTAAAAATAAAAAATCAGCGCTGAAAACGCTGCTTGCTAAAACCGAAAAAGGCTCAAACAGTTTACAGGAAACGTGCCTTCTATACTAATTAGAACACGAGAAAGCGATCTAGATAGATCTGGAATACGGGGAAGTTTGTTTTGACAGGTTAAAACACACTCAGCACTGAAAATGCTGCTATATCGAAAACGGTCCGAACGATTTTCATAAAACTTGCTCCAATACTAGTTTGAGAACGGGAAAACGATCTAGCTAGGTCTCTAATTCGGAAAAATTCGTTTTATATGATTAAAACAGACTCAGTGCTGAAAATGATGGTATAACTTGAAAATAGTTCCGACGATTTTCATGAAATAAGCCTTATTCAAATACGAGAACACGATCTAACTAGCTCTAGTGTTCGGAAAAATTAGTTTTCATAGCTTTAAGAAATTTTCAAAACCAAACATTAGTAATCGGAATTCTCTCAATAGTATTGGTCATTTATCAGTAACACGATTACGGGCAATATTAATGGCGGCGTAACAATTTCCAGGACATTTGACTTCTATGCTAAATCGAGCGCAAGAAAATGGTCTATCTCAATCTCGACTCGGAAAAATTCATTTTCATTAGGTTTAAGCAAGTTTCGAAATTAATCTTCAGTAATCAGAATTCTCACCAATATTATTCGTCACTGATCACTAACACGATTAAGGACAATATCGAAGACGGCGAAACGATTTTCAGGAAATTTACTTTCTATACTAAATCGAGAACAAAAAAAGACCTAGCTCTGTCACTTATTCAGGAAAATTCGTTTTCACAAGTTTGAGCAAACTCAGCATTAAAAAGGCTGATGTAAAATTTTTAAATCTAAAACGGTTGGGACAATTTTTATGACAAAAGCCTTATACTAATTCGAGTACGGGAAAACATCTAACTGGGACTCAACTTCAAAAGCATGAGTTTTAATAGGTTTAAAAAAAAAATTCTGCCTTTAATCATCCGTAACCAAAGTTCTCGCTAATGCTATTTGCCATTGATCAGCACCACGATTACGGAAGATTTCTATTCTATGGGAGGTGTAATGTAAGCCGAATTTCGGGTTCGTCTGCTATAGTCTAAGGACAGATTGCTTTCAAGCAGACCGCCTGTTTAATTTTTCCATAGACAGTATATTGTCTTTCAAATGATGTATGGATTATGATCGCCTTTCAGTAATCAATTTGCACAAAACAAGATTTATGTACTGATTCGAACAAGAAAAAATAGTTAATTTTGATAGATTAAAAAATCTTAATAAAAATATATGCTGCTGGATGTTGTATTGTCAGTCGCAATAGAGTTAAAAAATATTGAGTTTAAATTTTGCAGATAACGTGTTTGCAAGAGGACAAAGAAATGTCATGGAATAATATTCTGTTTAACGCAATATATATATATATATATATATATATATATATATATATATATATATATATATCCCTAAACATTATTCTGAAAATAGCTCATGCCAACAATAAATTTTCCGTTAAGCCTTTCCCCGCTTATACCGCGATTTCTACGGGCAAGACATTTGTTGAAAAGGTTACATAATGCACAATTTTTGAAGCAATTTTGTTTTAAAAATTCCACAGTCAAAAAGAAAAAATGCAAATGATAAATTTGCTAAATATTTTTAATATTACATGATGATTTGAAATGTGTAATAATAGTGAACATACTGGTCGATTAAATATTGGTTGAGAGGATTTTGAAAAAAAAAAAAAAATGAGCGGTCAGAGGGTTAAATATAAAAGTTTGTTAAATGAAACAACCCCGTTTTTTTATGAATACATATCTACCCTATATATATACAAGTTGGAAATTGTACGTCAAACGTTACAAACGAGGTGCGTTCGTACGCACGTTTTAGAATTAAATTCATGATATCCCGTGCGTAGAACGGGTTAAACAGCTAGCTAAGTATATATTTTATGACACTGTTCATACAAATATCTTAACTAGTTATATAAATATTCAGATATATATGTATCAGCTAGTTATATAAATATTCAGATCTTGATGATTTTTAATTCTGTGAAATGAATTATATCGTCTGCAGATTAATTTCTGTAATAAAATAAGTATCTCGGTCGCTTGACGATTTAACATCCATCGGAAGCTCCTATAACAAAAAAGCACCGATTAAAAAAAAAAAAATCAAATTTCTTAATAAATATTTTTATTAATATCTCCTAAAGTTTTGATTCGATTTTAATAAAATTTGAAATGTCTCGACAAAATTCTGCAAAGATAATATATTTTAAATTGCAAACCATTTGGTTGGGTAGTTTTTGCGTTGTTATATGCGGACAGACAGACAGACGGACGGACAGACAGACGGACAGACAGACAGACAGACGGACGGACAGACGGACGGACCAAACGACGACTATAGGTGCTACGTATTTATATAATTACGAACGCACCTAAAAATCCTAATGAAACGAATTTGTGAAACGATTTTATGAAACGAATTTATGAAACGATTTTATGAAACGACTGATTAAACGACTGATTATGTTTCAAGGCTATTTTTAATAAAATATTAAACGCTTGATGGTGAAATTAATACCAATTGTTCATAAAAATCCGCGGATGTCAAAACTGGTAATAGAATTTTGAAATTGGAATTAGTTTTCGAGATATTAATTTTTTTCTAATTTTAATGACATTTCTGTAATGGTGGCAACTAATTATTCAGTTTTTTTTTGTGACAAAAAAGGAAAAAAAAATGAAAATGATCCCGATAGGGATTATTGATTTCTTTTTATTCGTCATTTTCAAATTGAAATTAAATTTATCTTTTCTTTCAATCGATAATGAAGATAAGATTGTGATTAAATTATGTTTTTCAGGAAAATTTGAAAAAAAAAATCACATTTCTATCGTCAGGATTCAATCGTCTGTCAGCATTTAAATTTATAAACTGAAAATATTTTGAATAAATTCGTCCAAATGACGTCATTTAGGTAAACGCAAAAGAAAGGGAGGAAAAGGAATTAATAGTAATTACTATTTATTGATATAATTTTGTTATTTTTTTGTAAAATTTAACTAAACGAATTTATAAAATCATTAATTCGGATATTTGAAACTAATATATAAAATAATAATTGCCCAACTGAACGGAAGAATAAAATATCCTGCTTGGTTTTCTATCCTGCTTGGTTTTTTCCGCCAAGCTGGATAGAAAAAGAGTCAAGACCCCTATAATAGAAAGCACCAAAAGTTCATTGGGTTTGTTTTCATAACTTTTGGCAACAAATCTATGTATATTAACGAATCTATCCCTTTTTGAAGCTCGAATTACGCCAAACCTAAAAGCAAAGGATCCTATACTGGAAAAGTACCCGATTTTCTTATGGACAATATTCAAGTGACAGAACATGGTGTAAAATTACCGCGGATAGCAAATTTGTTTAAATATCTCATCAATTGATGCCGAATAAATGAAGGCATGCATGCACAAAATATTTAATTAATTTTGTATGATAAATAATTATTAGAAAATTCGTATATACATATTAATTTAAAAAAATAATTTACATATTTAAAATAACATGAAAATATGCATGATGGTGCACTAAAATAGAGAGAAAATTAAAACCTGTTACTGAAAATGTGTATAACATAGTACTTTTCAATACCGTGGTTCTTAATGTTATTCACAGGCAGATGGAATTTTTCTCATCCTTAAACGCAAAGGAAGAATAGAATAGAGATTGTTGTTATAAAAGTACGAGAGGTAGTCGCAATTTAAACCTAACCATTTTATACAAGCTGGTTTTCAAGTAGTAATTGATTTTACTTATCAATCCCGAAAACAGTCGTCGCAACAGCTGTGTATGAGGCCATGATAATCGAAAAATGTCCCATTAAAATGTTAAAAGCATGGCAACCCAATTACAGATTTACCAATATTTTTAAAATAAAGCACGCTGTCATGTTTTTAGAGGCCTCGAAGTCTGAGCGGGGGTTGGCGAGCGTAGCTCGCAGGGGGTAGGCCCCCTAGTATATATATATCTTTCTTAGTTGGGGTCTTCGACCACTGAGGTAATACAGCATGTAATGCTTGGCACAAAATTACTAGCAGCTTTATAATCAAGAAATTTTTTTTTGCCAAACCCTAAGCGTATTTTTTGAAAGAGGATTGAAAAAAGACTTAATTTCCAGTCGAAAGGCTATTTCCATTTTTCCCGGAAAAAATTGGTGATTAAAATGTATGAAGTTTCCCCACCCTCCTTTTTTTTGGCCGACTGAACCGTTTGCATAAAACAGTGGGTATGTGAAAGAATCTACACGTTTATCAGTATTATACAAATTGACGAGGTTTTTTTTTCTTTGTTACGCTGATTCACCAACATTCCTTATCTAGGATGCTTTGAATCAGTGTTGAGTGTAACAACAGAGAATACTTTGTAGGTCATATCAGCAATGACTTTTCTGTAATCAGCATATCTTTGCATTGTAGTAGTTTGACAAGGCTTTATTCCTTGGGCAATTGCACGCCGTTTCACTTCTTTAATTTTTCGTAACATCATAAGTGATTATGCGAAATTATTTTGTCCCTGCAATATGCTCTAAAAATTCCATTAAATTTCGGCTAATCCATGGTTGAGAGCATATTCAAGTATTTAGATAATAGCATCTTCAGAACGTAAAAAACAAATCTGAGTACAGTGTGACTGTTTGAATTCATCTTCGTCGTATTTTGTAAACTGCCATATATATGGAATGCCCTATACACTGCAAAAAATAATTGTTGATTTTGCAGTATGAAACTGGCACCCAGCTGCCAGTATTATACCGTAAAATTAACAGTATTAAACAGTAAAATAAACAGTAATACGCTGCCGTGCAAGCAGTAATACGCTACCGCGCATACGCGGTAGCGTATTACTGCTTGCACGGCAGCGTATTACTGTTTATTTTACTGTTTAATACTGTTAATTTTACGGTATAATACTGGCAGCTGGGGTGCCAGTTTTATACTGCAAAATCAACAATTATTTTTTGCAGTGTACGTCTCCGTCTTCATGGTTAAGAGGCGAAACAGTAAATATTTCTAGTTCAGAAAATTCTCTTCATACTCATAATGTTGAATGGAAAAAAAGTGTTGAATACCTCGAAAAGAAACAAATTTGGTATTTTATAACTTCAGAAATAAATAACAAAAATCATAACTGATATCTCGGTAGGATGGAGAAATTGGATAGAGTATAATATATATACAAAACACGGAAAAAAATGAATTGACAGCATTATAATATTTAGAAACTAGAAATTATATTTTATGTTGAAATGAATAATAAAAAGTTGTCTTTACTCAAATACAGTATGAATGCTAATAAAACTATCGAGCGAGACTCGGTCTACAAGGTAATTGTTATAATATTATATTGCAGAAAATTATTTGGCTTAATATTAGTGTCTTAGTATTTATTTATTTAACTTAAAATGAAGTTTAAAAAAAGCAGATGAAATGTCAAATTTTGAATATATATTTGTGTTTCTTTTAATTTAGACAACCATGAAATAAAAGTAGCTAAAGAAGCCTTCACAAAGATCTCTGAATTACTGAGCAACATCCGTGAAATGCTATCAAAAGAATTTGAGTGCCCGATAGAATTAGAAATATCACTGCCAGCATGGAAAGCTGGTAAGTAAAAAATATTAATTATTTTTAAACATAAGTATTGAAAACGTGCAAGAATTTGGTGAACTGCTGCGCCTATATCATTTATACATATATATATATATATATATATATATAAATGTTTGGCTGATATGAAGATGAAACATCTCATTTTATTTGTGGTATTTAGGCAATTGGGACTTGATAATTCTGTCTAAATTCCACAAATTTCATTTCATTTCATTTAATTCCATTGATTCAATTTTTATTTAATTTCTTATTCTTTCAATGTTTTTTGATTCCATATTAAGTGTGATGGGGAATCTTTCATTGTCAACTAATTATTTCATACTTAATTATTTCATGGTTTAAGTTGGTGTTATGATAATGTTTCATTTATGGTTATATATATATATATATATATATATATATATATATATATATATATATATATATATATACAGGGTGTTCCGTTAAAGGGGTCCAATATTAATAGGGGTAATAGAGGAGATCACACGGAGCATAAATCAGTTATATAATGCCTGGCCGGATCTCAATAATTTTCAAGTTACAGCAAATAGAATGAAAAATCGGAAATTTGTAAAAAAACCCTCATTGCTAAACTATCGATAATGCTACATAAAAACGAAGCACATATTTAGAAAGAGCAGAAAAAATCCTACGAAATGACATAAGTTGTTTTAGAATATTGAGAATTAATGGCGAGTTACAAGCTCTGAAACAGTGAAAAAATACAAAATCAAATATTTAGCAAAATAGTTAATCGTTAATTCCAAAAATGCAACTCTACCTACATCAAGGAAAATATTATAAAATTTGGTCCATTCCGAAAGCTTTCGAAGAAGCTGACAATAAACCATATCAGTTTAATTGTATGGGAGAAATCAAGCAGTTCCCTAGTTACAACTCTGTACTGTTGCACGCTCGGAAAGAGCGAAACTCCACCCATGACGATTGTAAACACCCCGTTTTAATATCTTTCAATTATACATTTCTGATCAACCTCTATCAATACCCTTTCATTATTCAGTCTGGTCAAGTGAATGACATATTGTGCAGCTCTCGCCTTGTCTTAAAGGAAACTCCGTGACTGCTGCGTTTCCTCCATGAACTTTCAGGATGATGAAGAAGAAGTACTTTTTATGCAAATTTTCTATGTGTATAGGAAGAAAAGTGTAATAAAACAGCAGTCATCAGTGGGCGTTATGTTAAAGGGAGGCTGTTGTAAGTGGGATTGTAGTAAGTTGATGTATAATAATTATGCCGGAATACTCTAACGAAGAATATGCGGACATGCATCTGATGTACGGGCAAGCTCATGGAAATGCATGTCTAGCACAGCGCATGTACCGTGAGCAATTTCCAAGGAGACGTTGCCCAAGTTCGAAACTCTTCATAAAAATCGATAGACGATTACGGGAGACTGGATCGTTTAATACAGCAAGCATTGATGCAGGGAAACCTCGACATGTACGAACACCTGCAATGGAAGAAGATGTACTGAATATTTTTAAAGATAACCCCTCCACGAGTACACGAGCTGCTGCGTCTGAAGTCGGTGTTTCTCACCAAAGTGTGTGGCGTGTTCTGCGTGCAGAAAACATGCACCCCTTTCATGTGCAGCGGGTACAACTGTTATCAGTAACAGATTGTGCTCAGCGGACAGAATTCGTACGCTGGTTGCTTAATGTAACAGAAAATAATCCGCAATTTCTGGAAAATATTTTATTTACTGATGAAGCAACATTTACGAGAGAGGGCGTGGTAAACACGCACAATATGCACACATGGTCATATACAAATCCGCACACTGTTTTCCCGTCGAACGCACAACAAAAGTTCAGTGTGAACATATGGGCAGGTGTTCTCGGCGATTATCTCATAGGACCATATTTACTCCCAGATGTACTCAATGGCAGTACGTACTTGGTTTTCCTACGGGATATCTTACCGCAGTTACTGCAAAATGTGCCAGCAACATTGCGCCACAATATGTGGTTTATGCACGATGGCGCACCGGCACATTTTTTCATAGGTGTTCGCAATCACCTCAATTCAACATATCCTGGGAAATGGATTGGACGCAGTGGACCTGTTGCTTGGCCTGCACGCTCTCCAGACCTCAATCCGTTAGACTTTTTTGTTTGGGGACACCTTAAATCGCTGGTGTATGAAACGCCTGTGGATACACCGGAGGATTTACTAGCGCGAATCGTTGTCGCTGCAGGAGACATTCCCAACTCCGTCGGAGTTTTTCGGCGTGTTCGCCAATCTTTACGACGTCGCTGTCGGCTGTGCGATTCTGTTAATGGGCGCAACTTCGAACACCTATTATAATAATGTCCGTTCGTCTGCCTTCCGACATTGAACTGTGCAGCGCAGGCCAGAAGACTATGCTTCACATATGTCATAAAGTACGTGGAATGTAATTCTTTATTTGTCATTTTTCTTTTATTTTCAACACTTTTTGGCACAGTATTTTGTAAGTCACAGACTGTGGTGTACTCAAATTGTAAATTACAAAGTTTGTATGAATTAATTTAAAATTTAGTGTCTTTTTTAAATTTATAATTAATAAAATTATTATGCTATTTGTTATTATTATTTCCTATCATAAATTATGATGCACATATACATACAATAATTGTCCATGTAAAACATGTACTGAAACTTCTTGCATAGTTACAAATCGCAATATTTTTAATTATTTCCGAATTTTCACCACCAGTTTAATTTTAAGGAATTTAACTTAAGCTTTATATCAATAAAAGACCACTTTAAAATGTAGACTATTATTGTAAAGTTATTTTGGTTCATTCAACTCTTGAATAATTAAAAATGTTGCATCTCAGAAGAAGCATGATCGAAAATGTATAGTTGAGAGTAATTAAAAAGGCGGTGTTTCCAATCGTGATGGGCGGAGTTTAACCTTTGCTAGTGTCAAAGAAAGCGGAGTTGTAACTAAGAAACTGATTAATTTCTCTCACACAATTAAACCGATATGGTTCATTGTAAGCTTTTTCGAAAGTTTTCGGAATGGACCAAATTTTACTACATTTTCCTTGTTGTAGCTAGAGTTGTCTTTTTGGAATTAACGATTAACTATTTTGATGTATATTGGATTTCGTACTTTTTTCACTGTTTCAGGGCTTGTAACTCGTCAATAAATATTGCTATTTTAACACAATTGATGTCATTTTGTAGGTTTTTTTCTGCTCTTTCTAAATACGTGCTTCGTTTTTATGTAGCATTATCGATAGTTTAGCAATGAGGGTTCTTTTACAATTTTCCGAATTTTCATTCTATTTGCTGTAACTTGAAAACTATTGAGATCCGACCAGGCTTTATATACTGATTTATGCTCCATGTGATCTCCTCTATTACCCCTATTAATATTGGACCCCTTTAACGGAACACCCTGTATATATATATATGTATGTATAAATACACACACATTAGGGGGCACTGCCCCCTTGCTTGTTAATGCTCGTAAATCCTTAAAAACATGCTTAGCACGGCTGCAAAAGCCAAATAAATGGTATACATAAAAAACTTGATTAAAAGTATAATTAGTTATATTAGTTTGGACTAATCAAAGAATATTCTTGTAGCTATACCTTATTAATTATCACATTTTTGATTCATTTACCAAACATGCATACCAAAGAGCTTTCAGTAAATGAAGGGCTCCTGGGTGTAAAACCAGGTAATTTACGAAATACAAGTTTTGAAATATCAAATATTCAAGTTTTTTAAATGAAACTTACAAACTAAACTATTGTGATTGTTTCCTCTTTAACAGCTGTTTTGTCATGACAGGGCCTTCAATTAATTTATGCGCAACATGTTTGTCTGATAGATTTGATTTTATTGGACTTAAAGCGTTATTAAAATTCGTATCTAAAAATTATCTTTGATTATTACGGCATAAGTAGAGTAAAAAAAAAAAAACCTTGTACTTTTAAAAGAGTGTCAAGATGCAATTAAACATTTTTATATAACAATCAGGAAAAAAAAAAATCAGTTACCATGTTTTACACCGTAGCCCATCAAATAGTAGGGGTTCAAGTGCGTAAATAAAGCATTAAAAAAAAAAAATAATAATCCAAAAATCGCAACTTCAGACATGCAGGTATCTTCCTGCCCATTCTTGTAGCTCTGCGTGCAGTCCTCACTTTAGAACATAGCGCGCGCGCGCCCTATTCCACAAAAGTGATGGTACAGGATGGAGTTTTTGAAAAATATGCAAATTTAACCATTATGAGTAGAAATAAAATTGAATTAACAAATAAGAATTATTTAATAACAGTCTTTGCTCTATTATACAAGAAAAATTCAATAATAATTTCCTTTAGAAACTTTCAAAATAAAAATATATAAAATTTACGTTAAAAAATGCTTCCACAAAAGTCATGGTACATGTGGAATATTTTTATTATTGTTAAAGAAAAACCCCTTTCTGATATTTAGTCGCATGTCCTTTCATTTTCAGGACTGCTTTAAGTTTGTCGTGAATTGATTTTACCAGATCTTCTGTAACATTTTTCTGAATTTTATTCCATTTTAGAAGTAAAATCTCTTTCAACTGTTTTTATTTCTGATATCATAACTGTTCACTCCCTGCTGTAACATACTTCATAAATGCTCATTGGGGTTTAAATCAAAATTTGTGGAGGGGTAACAAGTACGTAGGGTATATTGTAGAGGAGCCATTATCAGACGAAATGAGCAGTGTGGATGGAATCATTATCTTGTTCGAAGTAAGAGTCTCGTGCGACACCTAATTTGAATGCACTGTCCTACAAATTTTTCTTCAAAATATTTAAATTTCCATATCTATCCACGATAGTCTCAGTTAAATCTAAATTTCCTGCTCCAAAAACTACTTCCTGTCATCACTTTTGTGGAATACTGTATACAGACAGACAGACAGATCAACATCTATCTTTATTATTATAGAAGATAAATAATACTAACTGGGTACGAAATGGCACCATGGCGCCAGTTGTAACCAAAAATTTTAACGATGCAAGTTAAGAGTCATTTAAAGTAAAGGGTAAGTTAAAGGGTAAGTTAAACGTCATTTACTTTACCGGTTTCCAAGTTCTAAGATTTCTCATCTTGCTATATCTCTTTTCCAGTGCAATATGCTCTAGATCTACATTTCGCACGACAAAGGGAAATTAAAATCATAAGCTGAGACATTTGTGTAAGATTTTCAACATGTTTAAAATTTTATTAAACACATAGTTGTGTGGGGGTAAAATGAAAAGACTAGGTATACTTTCTTAACGGTGGCCAATAGTTAATTCCTAGTTTTAGAGATATATATTTACGGTTTCAAATGTTGTACTTCATGATATGAAAACCCATTTACGTTAAAATAGTTACTTTTTACAAATTTTTGATTTTTTAATTTTTACACAATCCCTGGGTCCTATAAGCTTTATTTATAAAACTCTATGCTCTAACAATTAACGCAATAAAATTTTCATTCTCCTATATGACAAATACACACTGAGTTATGATATTTTGAATTTTATGAATTTTCCGCGTCTTTTCGGCAGCATAAACGATCTTTAACAGTTTTAGCGCCAGAAAACGCTGAAAAATTCATACAATTTAAAATATTATGACACGGCAAGTTTTGGTCATAGGAGAATGGAACTTTTACTGATTTAATTGTTAGAGCATGGAGAAAGGTTTTCTAAATGTACCTTATAAGACCCATGGATTGTATAAAAATTTAAATTTCATAACTTTTTAAAAAATAGCTATTTTGATGGAAATGGATTTTTCATATGATGAAGCACAATACTTGAAACATTTTTAATACTAATACTTTTAAAATGAATGTTTTGGGAATTAGCTATTGGTCAATAATAAGAAGAAACACCCCGTATAAGTGTTGTATTTGTTTTAAAAGGTTTTGTAATCAAAATAATATAATTAAAAGAAAGTTATATTAAGCTTATTTAGAAATTAATTATTAAATATGGAATTAAATTTCTCTCCTTTGTCTTTTATAGAACTGGAACTGTGCATAGTCTCAGCGGAGAAAATAAAAGCTGCTATCGTACAACAGGAAAAAGGAAAATAAACTACATATCATCGATAATGTTTCGACTGAAAATCTGCATATTATTTCACATAGGTGTATGTAATACATACTAAAAAATATATATCATTCAAAAAAGTAAAGCTTTATTAGACCTTTACAAATATATCAATATATGTAGTTATACATAGATAAGTCATTAATAAAACATTAATTAATATTTCTTGAATACCAATATTCTTTATTGATAAATTCTACTCTTCATTAAACCCATGGACGCCGGCAGAACGAAACACAGGTAGGGGCAAGATTTTCAAATAGAAATGTTTGTGGTCCTCATCCTAAACCGCGTGTTTTAGAATAAAAAACAGAAACTTGAAATGACCGCAAGATAATTTTAAACATGCTAAAGTAAAAAGCAAAACAAAATAAGAAATAATTAAAAATACAAAAGTAAGCTTCTTCTATATACTGCGACAGTGATAGCGTATTACTGTTTATTTTACTGTTTATTACATGGTATATTACTGAAAAAAATTTTTGGCAGTGTACCGGCTGTTTAATTGACAATTGAGACAGGTAAAAAGCGAAAAAAAAAATTGTCTCCTATGGGGGACTCGGGAGAACGAGAACAGAGCGCTGCCCTGACGAAATATTCTTAATTCTTTTTCCTATTAGTGTTTTATCAAGTCACTTGGAAAATAATACATTTTACTGTTTTTTTTCGAAATCATTAGTTTAGTTTATTAAATTTCAAATTAATTCAGTTTAGCAAATTTAAAAATCCATGCGAAAGGCCAATGCTCCGCCTCTGCGCCCTTCCTTGCCGGCGTCCATGATTATAGTTAATAAAAATCATTGTTGCCAAAATTTCAAAAACCATTTTATAAATTATCGCTAACAAATAATGCTTAGCATCTTCATAGAGAGTCAAAATATATTACAGATATATCCACAACAGTATTTTTAAAGAATGAAAAATATTCAAACAGCATTCAGTCAAACTTTGATTTTCAGATTTTGAACTAATCTAAATTGATCTCGATTCAGCACCTCATATTTTGTAAATTATTATAAAACTTTAACTCATTACACATATTTACGGTAAAAATATATGGTTTATCCCAGGATATATACATTTTTTAATTGCAATCCGATGCTATATCTTTTATATCCCTTCATTCTCTATATGGTTCAAAACAGAATTCTGTTGAAAATATTTTTGTCTACAGCTATTTTAACATGATTTTTAGAAACGTAAAAACACGGGCCTAACAGTGAAAGAGTTAATCTAAATATATGGTTTAATCTAAAAATATATGGTCTAATCAATTTAAGTACTACAAATAAATGCACATACGATTTTCACTCGTAAAAAATGATAGAAGGAAAAATGCACTATTTTTAAGAGGTTTTAAAAGCAAAAATAAAGATAATTGTTAAAAAAAAGTTATAAATGGAACAAAAAATTCGTTCCTTAGAAGTTGAGCAATGGAACATTAACAATAAACAATGATAAAAAAAAGGAAGAAGAAAAAAATACCCTTTTTTTATGCAATCAATTAACGCATGCATGATAGAGATGAGTTCGAACTCTTTTTTAAAAACCTGAGTCCGTTCGAGCTCTGAAAATTTTGTGTCATCAGAGTTGGAGCCCGACACCGAAAGAATGCAGTAAGAAATTTTTTAATAACATTTTTAAATTGTTTCAAGAATTTATTTTCTCATTTAAAAATCTCCTCTTAACTATTAATTATTAATGTAATAACTAACTTATTAATAAAAAATAATCCCTCATGACGACGTTTTGTGGTTTTCATGTCCCTGAAAAGCTTTTTAAAATAATATTTTTTTATATTTATACCCAACCACTGGCAGAAACCTGCAAAAGTCACAATTCTTATACAAAAACATCATTTGTACAACTATGGGAGAAACACATGAGGTCCATATTCCAGTACCTCTGAAAAAGGTCTTGAAATAGAAAGAGAAGTTAACAAGGACTCTCCCACGACTTCCTTATGTTAATAACACTGACTAGCCAAGACTTCAGAACCAGATAGAATATTTCACCATATATCCTATCAATAAAAAATTTAATTAATTTCCAAACTGATTTTTAAAGGACTGTAAAACAATTTAAAAAACTTATTTGATTACATTCCTGTTTCTCAAATAGCATCTGCCAAGTACTTGGAAAATAAAAACCCTCCCCCATTTTTTTTGTCAATTTGTGAAGAACTAAAATTTTCACTTTGAAAGCGGAAAAAAAATCGAGCTCGTCTCATCTCTAATAAACAAATCATCATTCAAACACTGAAGAAATGTTTAGCTCATGTAAACAAAAATGCATTATTAGAAATAACTCGCAATATTAGATAAAATGCGAAACATATAAAATATACTTTGGAAAATTGCTATAAATTCTATAAAATACCTGATGATATACCCAGAGTAGTATATTTTGTAATGCAGTACTCAATACAAGAGTTAATGTAATAAAATGACAAATAAATTCAAAAAATAGATTTTGACAGTAAGTCTTGATCGGTACAATGATAATTGCCTTAAAGTAGTCATTGTAATAATTTACCGACAACATTGTCATCGAGAACTAAAACATATTTTATAGATAATTTTATTTCAATCAGTTTATATAATTTTTTTAGAAGAAGACAGCTGCATTTGATGCATATTATAGAGATATGCATGATTTATCAAAAGTGATATGCTATTCTGCGAATAAATTATATACTTCTATGAATAAATAAACTTACAGTGAGATATGTTAATTATAGGTTCATTAGCCGCACTTACTTCAAACAACATTGTTAAAGTTTAGAATTCTTACAAGCTCTCTCCTTATTATACTTAATGTACTTTGAAACATTATTTCAGGGAAACACTTCATAATAGCCAAAAGTTACCAGACATTAGGCGAAATTTCTAACAGGGATTACAAGGACAATTGAGCATGATTTTCCTGTTTAAGATGTTACTAAATTTTATTCCAAGAAGAGATTAGACACCTACTCAATTTTCTGTTTCATTTTCAGTGCTACAAAATTAGAAAGCATTTAAAAATTTGGAAAATTGTTATTGTTTAAACATATCCTAAAATGGTCTATATGCGGTATTTTTTTACGAAAAAATTGTTGACATAGAGGAAGAAGAATCTCGATGATCTAATAGTATACAAATACATGTTAATTATTTCATTATGCTGGTATATTTACGTTTATAGTTGTATAATAGTATAATGTTCAAAGATTGGATTTGAATTCTAGTAGTTCATTTCAAAATGTTTGAAATGAGACATAAAAAATGGATCACCTTATATTTATACAAAATATAATTTAATATATTTCCAAAATTCTCAAAATTAAGGAATGAGCAATTTGCAACTATGGATATTTTAAAAACAAATAAATTTATAGAATTCTTCATTTACTTAATTACCACCTGTTTCTAACTGGAAGAAAAATTTTGTTTCGCGATTACGGTTTGCTCCAAGAATCTTTTCTAATTAACAAAGGTCCATTTCTTCAAATAAATACGCCTCCAAACTTAGGTCTATCTTCTGAAAAATAATTAAATTCTGCTAGCAAAACAATGTGCGTATGAAAAAGAACATAATCATACTCAAGCTTAGAATCACGCCCACCTATAACATTATTTGTCAAGAAGTGGCTAAAACATGGAAATAACTTTTCATATTTGCTTTTCTGTATAGAAAAATATAATAACAACACGTAAAAAAAAAAAAAGGAAAAAGAAAAAAATGTCTCAATATGCTTACACAAATTCCATGTAATTTCACTAATCCCCGGTGACTTTTGGCAAATATAACATATATAATATATCATCAAAATACTCGAATAATGTACATAGAACAGTAACTTTTCTGTAACCTAACGATAAAATTAGTAACAGATTATAGTACATTGAAAAGGCAAATATGTTTCTGCAAATGTAATTCATATTTGCAATATTTACAATACTAGCTGGAACATTCTTTGTCAACTTTAAGGATAAAGACTGCATCATTCAACCAATAAAATGATTGCTCCAAATCTCCCTCACACAGATATGGTAATCGGGTCCATCGAATAACCTGGAAGCCATTCTGAGAAAATAGAGATTTTGAAAGACACGAAACTTGTTCCTCGAAGGTTTTTCCGGAAACAGTTATTTTTTCTGAGGCTTCATGATATTTAGAACCTAAAAAGAAATTAGATTTTTCATTATTTATATGTATAAACTTATGTTTTTACAATGTGAAAAAAACCTGTATACACACGTAAGTGAAAATAATGACATAATAAATAATGCTGTACCATTCATAACGAGAACAATATTTTTTTGCAAAACAATCTGCATCAAAATTAGAAAAATTGAAAAAAATTGAAAAACAGTTATAAAAATGTTAAATAATGCATCCTGTCATCCAGCTCATCAGTGGTGACTCTGACTATAACTTGTCTTTCCACTTAAACAACAAAATATGTTTCGCGTTGAAGCCCAATGCTGCTGGCAAAATTTCAATTTTCAAATAGATAATTTGGAAAGATAGAGAAGATATCACATCGAAAAATAATATAGAAGACGAAAAACAACATTGGTTTTCTACCTGCTCACCCCAAAATAATTTTGGAGGTTTGGGGATAGGAGTTCAATGTCAGGCATCCAACAATTGTTACCAATTTTGTTGTACAATTCAAAATGTCCAACTTTCAACTACTTAAGAAAATACATATCCATACTTAGCAGGATAGATTTTTACCCCTTCCAAAAAATCCCTTCAATAAAAGGAACAAAGTAAGTTCTTTTCCAGTTTCTTTTAAAAATTAAAAGGCTTAATTTACGGGAGATTTTAATGTAATTAAATGGAATTCGATAAAAATAAAGATATAAATAACTAGGGGGCTATGCCCCCTGCTCGCTACGCTCACCAACCCCCGTTCTGATTTCACAGCCTCTTAAAACCTGGTAATGTATCCTGTGTTAAAAAGATGATGGTGATATCACGAACGGCGACTTTCTTCTGTAATCAGGTTATAATGCTTTTTCATTTAACTGGTTATAATGCTTTTTCATTTAATTCATCTTTTTTATTTTTAATATTCATGTGTAAACCCGATTTTTATGACGTAATTTTCTTTTTTTCCTGCTCACTCACCAAATTATACAAATTGACATAATTTTTATTTTAAATAACGAAAAAACAAATAAATTAGTATAACATTAATAAAAATATAAATAAAACGTCGAAATAAAAATAACTTGCTGACGTAAACACGTGTTGTCAAGTGAATGTGACATTTTCGATCAACCATTATTGGCATTTAATCTTACAAGTTCCTAATAGATCAATCCTCGCTCTGTAATTTTTTTCAACAGGTATTTTTTTATTTTATTTATTTATTTATTTATTTTTTTTGCTAGATTATTTTAATTACTTTTTTTTATTCATGGAATTTTCCAATCGATTTTTAACACAATTCCTGATAGGCAAGAATTATATAAATTTTGTTGAAAAGTGTTTTGCCGATGACAATACAACATTTTAATATTTTTACATCTTAATTATAAATTAACCAGAGGGCCCGATTTCGCACTGAAATCTAATATTTTTTAGGTACTTCTCTATTATGCTGTCGACCACTTTTCATAACAAAAAACTATTGCCAAATTGTAAGATTAAACGCCAAAAATGCAGTCCCATTTACTTGATGTCAGAAGCATTATACGTGTTTGTTAAATCATCAAGTGGTTTTTAATTCGACATTTGCGTGTATTTTTCATTATGTTTTACTGGTTTATTAGTTATTTCATTAATTAAAATAACAATTGTGTCCTTAAATTCTTATATTTTATTTATTTATTTTGATATTCCAATGGCAACGTTCTCCCGTTTATTTGGCGATAGTTTTTTGTTATGAAAAGTGGTCGACGGGATAAAAGAGAAGTACCATTTTTTATCAATATGTAATAGTTATTAGATGCAGGTTTAAACTTCTAAAGAAAGAGCAAGGATAAAAATATTTGTAAACAACATTTAGTTGTTAGTCAATCCAGAATATCATCTAATTTATCCCTTCAAAGTTAGAGTAAAAACTGATCCAAGATTGCTAAAGGCACGCGCGAGAAAAAAAAAATAACAATCGTATTTTAACTGCATTAGAGGATGACGTCATCCGCTTCGGGAAAAACATGGGACATAGAAATATAAATCTAAACATTTCAATTTAAATTTCGCTTTTTAATCATAAATATAAAATAAACCCGTGCGGTGTTTTTTAGCTCACATGCTATCAAAGCCTGAGAGCTTATGTGCCCGCCGGTTCTGTATGTACGTATGTATGTACGTAACGCGATAACTCTTGATAGAACTAACCGTATTACTTTAAATTTTGTTTATAGGTTCCTTGTGATAAGGCGCTTCCCTGATTAGTTTTGGAGGTTCATTGGTTAAGCATAAAGGGGGGAAACGGGGGGCTAACCCCCCATAATTTATATAAATGGGTTTTTCATGCAGAATTATCCCATTTTCTTCAAATTTTGTATATAGGTACATTTTGATAATGTGCTTCTGTCAATAGTTTTGGGGGTTCATTGGTTTAGTATAAAGGGGGAAAGGGGGGATACCCCCCCTAATTTAGATAAATGAGCTTTTCATGCAGAATTATCCAATTTTCTTTAAATTTTGTTTATAGGTTCCTTGTGATAAGGCGCTTCCGTGATTAGTTTCGGAGGTTCATTGGTTAAGCATAAAGGGGGGAAACGGGGGGCTAACCCCCCATAATTTAGATAAATGGGTTTTTCATGCAGAATTATCCCATTTTCTTCAAATTTTGTATATAGGTTCATTTTGATAATGTGCTTCTGTCAATAGTTTTGGGGGTTCATTGGTTTAGTATAAAGGGGGAAAGGAGGGATACCCCCCCTAATTTAGATAAATGAGCTTTTCATGCAGAATTATCCGATTTTCTTTAAATTTTGTTTATAGGTTCCTTGTGATAAGGCGCTTCCCTGATTAGTTTCGGAGGTTCATTGGTTAAGCATAAAGGGGGGAAACGGGGGGCTAACCCCCCATAATTTAGATAAATGGGTTTTTCATGCAGAATTATTCGATTTTCTTCAAATTTTGTATATAGGTTCATTTTGATAATGTGCTTCTGTCAGTAGTTTTGGGGGTTCATTGGTTAAGTATAAATTAGGAAAGGGGGGGGGGTAACCCCCCCTAATTTAGATAAATGAGTTTTTCATGCAGAATTATCTGATTTTCTTCAAATTTTGTATATAGGTTCCTTGTGATAAGGCGCTTCCCTGATTAGTTTTGGAGGTTCATTGGTTAAGCATAAAGGGGAGAAAGGGGGGCTAATCCCCCCTTAATTTAGATAAATGGGTTTTTCATGCAGAATTATCCCATTTTCTTTAAATTTTGTATATAGGTTCATTTTGATAATGCGCTTCTGTCGATAGTTTTGGGGGTTCATTGGTTGAGTATAAAGGGGGAAAGAGGGGATAACCCCCCTAATTTAGATAAATGGGTTTTTCATGCAGAATTATCCCATTTTCTTTAAATTTTGTATATAGGTTCATTTTGATAATGCGCTTCTGTCAATAGTTTTGGGGGTTTATTGCTTGAGTATAAAGGGGGAAAGGGGGGATAACCACCCTAATTTGGGTCTTTTAAAATTTTGTCGAGGCCGTTTAAAAACACAATTGTTAGTTAAAGATGATACTACACTCACACAAAAATACTCGCTGGCTTACTTTAATCCTGTGGGATATATTTGTTTTAATATCTCGTTTGCATTTCAATATTTATGTTTTTTTTCCTTTATTTCTTTTTTTGGTACATTTTGGTTCGAAAAGCACCCACTTTTTTTGGCACTGGATAGCTAAAGTCGATCTGGACATTTCTTGATTTCTTGACAAGAAATAAAAAAATCCTCTATTGCAAAACATTGCTGGGAGATGAATCACGTTTTCGACTTCAGTTCGGTTAAAATAATATCTAAACCTACTTCTGTACACGAACTTAATTTCCTTGAAGCATTCCATATTCATAAAAATCTTGGAAATCTTGTTAATTGTGAATTTGCTATTCCACCATTATCAGACTGCTGGAAATATTACATTAAAACCAATTTTTCTTAACTTTTTAAACTATTTCTCACCATAGCGTTTTCCATTTCCTTAGATAAATGGGTTTTTCATGCAGAATTATCTGATTTTCTTCAAATTTTGTATATAGGTTCATTGTGATAATGCGCTTCTCTGAAAAGTTTTGAGGATTCATTGGTTAAGTATAAAGGGGGAAAGGGGGGCTAATCCCCCCTTAATTTGGATAAATGAGTTTTTCATGCAGAATTATCCAATTTTCTTCATATTTTGTATGTATATTCATTGTAATTAGAGACTTCCCTGATTAGTTTAAGGGGTTCATTAGTTAAATATGAGGGGGGTAACGGGGGATGACCCCCCCTTAATATATTGTTGATATCTTTTTTTTTCGAGGGGCATATTTCAAATTCTTTGAAATAAGAGTACAATATACAATGAGTGTGAATAGCCTGTGATCTCAATGCCATCAGTTTAACTGGGCAGTTTTCTTTTTTATTTATAATAATTGCTGAGCATCATATAATGTGGTATTTTATTTTTTTGGCAACAATGTTTTGAGGAAAACCTTTCATTTCATTTAGGAAAACAATGCCGATTTAATTTTTAATTATCAGCAATTTTTAATCGAAAACATGTTTTAACGAAATGTTAAGTGTGCTATGTCAGAAGCGTTTTCAAAATCCTTTCATATGCTATCTCATTCGTCGTTCTGCGTTTCGTATTTTCAGAAAAAAGGGATGTTGACAGGAGAAATAATATATATGATACATTCACTTGAAATTGATTGTTCTTTTTCAATTAGGCGGTCACAGGTGATAAATCGCCAAATATCTCTGTAACTCGTGCAATTGTATGGGAGTTGAAAAACAACGGATTTAATTATGTGACAGTAAAATGCTCGCCAAAATAGGCCAAAGCGCTGTGAAATGGCAAAAGTCAATATTTTAAAGAGTTAAAAGTAAAAAATAAATTGTTAAAAAAAATGTAACATACAGAATACGCTTCCATCAATTAATAATTAAATATCAATAAATTTACGATTACACGATGACAAATAAATTTAAAAGAGTAAAAAGATAATTTAAATAATGTTTCATTTTTCTTTCTGATTCTCTTTTGTTGATAAATAAACAGAGCAAAAAGTATATATTTCAAATAAATTCATTATTTTGAGCTTCCTGGCAAACGTATAAAAAAGAAGTGAATTTTTCATAATAGAGGTCTTTGCCCAGGCCAAATTAATGCATTGTAATAGATATTTTACGTAAAAAATATGAATTGTGGTTAAAAAAATTCCGCGGTATTTTCAAGATGACCATTGGTTGCTTATAAAAGAGTGTTTTTAAAAAATTATTTTTAGTACTTCCGCATTATCCCGTCAACCATTTTCCATAAAATAAACTATCGCCAAAGTAATCGCCAGACCCAGACTCTAACGCCAAATAAACAAATGGGTGAATGTTGGCATTGGAATAATATAAAAAAAAAAATCGGAAAAGCTGCATTTTCACTCAAGTGTCAACTATCAATATTTTATTAAAATAAATTTTAAAATGTATTAAGGAAAACAAAACAAAAAAAAATAATATTGGATATTTATTTATTTACAATATTTTTCATAATTATCCCTCTCGACAGGTGAATGTTTGTGACGTCAGTAGAAACTGATCTAATCTATGTAACTATGCATCACTAAATTTTTTCAATTCTTTTACCGCTTTTAAAATTTTGTCGAGGCCGTTTAAAAACACAATTGTTAGTTAAAGATGATACTACACTCACACAAAAATACTCGCTGGCTTACTTTAGTCCTGTGGGATATATTTGTTTTAATATCTCGTTTGCATTTCAATATTTATGTTTTTTTTCCTTTATTTCTTTTTTTGGTACATTTTGGTTCGAAAAGCACCCACTTTTTTTGGCACTGGATAGCTAAAGTCGATCTGGACATTTCTTGATTTCTTGACAAGAAATCAAAAAATCCTCTATTGCAAAACATTGCTGGGAGATGAATCACGTTTTCGACTTCAGTTCGGTTAAAATAATATCTAAACCTACTTCTGTACACGAACTTAATTTCCTTGAAGCATTCCATATTCATAAAAATCTTGGAAATCTTGTTAATTGTGAATTTGCTATTCCACCATTATCAGACTGCTGGAAATATTACATTAAAACCAATTTTTCTTAACTTTTTAAACTATTTCTCACCATAGCGTTTTCCATTTCCTATCGATTTTCTTATTGGATGTTGCCTAGAACCCTCCGTTTTCCTATTGGCTAATAAATCTGTCACTTGAATCCTCCATTATTCCATTTCCTATCTATTTTCCTATTGGCTGTTTGCCTGGAACCCTCCGTTTTCCTATTGGTTAATAAACTTGTCACTTGAATCCTCTATCATTTCTATATATATGAGCAAATTTCCATTTTCTTCAGTACTGAGGAGGGTATGCTATATGCTACCGAAACCGGTATGCTGTAGATTCAATTATACTGGTGTTTTAACGTTGTATTTTATTTTTACTTTAATTATATCGCACCAAGCTCCAAATTAATATTTATAGTTCAATTAAGCTCTATTCATAAGCTAATATTAATTTTTGTTGCATTGCAATATCTTAATTTGGTGATTTTTTGTAAGCGAGTAAACGCTATTGGATTTCAATAGGAGTCTATGGAAATTTAGCGAAATATTGGAAATAGCATCAAGTTGGCGGCACTTTTAGCAGCTAATTTTGGCCGCCAAATTTGGCGATATATCGCCAAGTTGGCGCTAAAATTGGCGACAGACTCGGGTCTCTTCCTCTTGGTAACCCCTCTGATAGCGTCCATCCTATCTAAATTCTCTACTTTCATGTTAATTCCCCCTAAGAAAAGTCAGAAAGCTCTGACCAATCAGATACGTTTCGAGGTATTAGAAGGATTCGTGTGTAAATACAATTTTTATGACGCAATTTTCTTTATTTCCTACTTTCAACACGTGATCATTTAATTATTATTTTAAACTTTCATTATTGTTTTTAATAGTCTCGCGCAAATACATTTTTTATTTGAGATAAAATATAATAATTTACGCTTTTTTGGCAACAATATAAAAAATGACTTTTTCAATAAAAGATTTTTTACTCGATTTTTAAGGATTTTTTGAGTTTTTATTGTCCGACCGTGATAATTTTTTGAATTTCTGAAAGCTTGTTATATTTCGCGTCTGGTGGTATGATTTTCGAATCCGTAGGATGGCTAGAAAAAAATTAATCGCTCCTCAAAAAAGTCCCTAATAAAAAAGCGATGAGACTAACCCGGAATATCTACGCAGATTTTCATTGTTCCATTTTTAAGCCAAAACTTTATTTTATATATAGAAGGAAAAGTCCAGGCATAAAGACAAATTAGTCCAATAAAAAAAAAATGGTACAATGAAGCCGTTTGGTAGAATATAAAGAATAGTTTCATACTTTGGGGGAGTAAAATACATTATATAGTGCAGGGAGTGGAATTCAGAAATCACATAACAGCTAAACAAATTTGAAAGATTTTAATCGCAGAATAGGACAGATGAAAAGTCTGTTAAAATTATATAATTTTGTCAATTATCGAAGATTCCCACGTTTCGTCAATACGGAATTTAAATAGGAATTTCGAAATATTAGTCAGCTACCGCCAAATTTGCTTCATTTATGACGACCTATTTTAATCGCCAAATTTGGTGATATTTAGTCAAGTATCACCAAACAGTGAGAATTTGGTGCTGGTGGACACCGTTACCTATATATTGTCAACCATTATCAACCTTATGAACATGATATTGTGTTGTGGAATATCCTGTTCCTCTTCAAATATTTTGTTTCTTAAACATATAATTTTCTTGTAACTTTTTTTTTATAATTCATAAATATCATGCATGTATGTACACACACACATACACATACAGAGAGGGAGAGAGCTATTTGTCATACACACATATTGTGAGATATATATATATATATAAAATCGCTTTGCCATATAATATTAGACATATCACACACAGAAAGAGAACTATTTGTAATAAAATACGAAATGTATATACTTATTAAAAAATTATTCTAAAACCTTTCTAATAAAATATCGGACGTAGTAGAAAAATGAGATGAAAAGACTAGTGTGATGAAAAGGGTTTGTTAATCATGAATGGGAATACTATAAAGTTTCTGTGAAGTAAGAGTCTGCCGTATATCGGGGGTGATGCCCCAGCTCTTCCTTTTCCTGTGACTGTTGAACTCGTTCTTCCTCTTCCTGTGCCTGTTGAACTCGCTCTGCCTCTTCCTGTGGCCATAATCAATAAAATACCGAAATTGCCCGAAATTTCTTTTCTCCGGACAGCTACAATACACTGAAGTGCCAAAAGTCATAGGATAGCAATATGCAAATATGCAGGTGGCAGTAGCATCGTGTAAAAAATGTACAAATGGTAAGTGCACTGTCAGAGCTTTTATTTGTATTCAAGTGATTCATATAAAAAAGTTTGTGACGGGATTATGGCCGCAATTAACAGACTTTGAAATAGGAATGCTAGTTGGAGCTAGACGCATGGGACATTCCATTTCGGAAATTGTAAAGGGAATTCAACATTCCTCGATCCACAGTGTCAAGAGTGTATCGAGAATATCTTATTTCAAGCATTACCTCCCACCATGGACAACGCAGTGGCTGAAGACGACTACTTAATAACCGTGACCAGCGGCATGCGCGTAGAGCAGTCATTGTTAACAGACAAGCAACACTGCATAAAAAAACAGCAACAATCAGTGTAGGACGTACGACAGACGTGTCCGTGAGGACCGTACAGTGAAATTTTGCGTTGTTGCGATATGGCAGCAGAAGACAGACTTGAGTGATTTTACTAACAACACGCCATTGGCTTCAGCGCCTCTGCAGGGCTCGTGAACATCTGGGTTTGACCCTAGATGACTGGGAAAAGGTTGCTTGGTAAGATGAGTCACGATTTCAGTTGGTAAAAGCTGATGGTAGGGTTCAAGTATGGTGCAAACTTCACAAGGCCATGGACCCAAGATGTCAACAAGGCACTGTGAAAGCTGATGGTGGCTCCATAACTTATGTGGACTGTTTTTATATGACATTGACTGGGTTCTCTGGTCATATTCAACCAATCATTCACTGGAAATTGTTATGTTCAGCTACTTGAAGACCATTTGCAATCATTCATGGACTTCATGTACCCAAACAACGATGGTATTTTCTAGGATGACAAAGCTCTATGTCACCGGGTCAAACTCGGTCACGATTGTTTTGAGGAATATTATGGACAGTTCCAGCGAATGATTTGGCCACCTAGATCGCCACACATAAATCCCATTAAACATGTATGGGACATGATTGATAGGTCAGTTCGTGCACAAAATCCTCTACTTGCAACACTTTCGCAATTGTGCAGGCTTCATGGCTGAATATTTCTTTATGGGACCATGTCGAGTTGCTGCACTACGCCGGACAGAAGGAGGTCCCACAGGATATTAGGAGGTATCCCATGACTTTTGGCACTTCAGTATAGTTCTACTTCTCCTTATAATGGAAGCTACCTAATACGAAATCCTCGGACAGAGTTACTTTGAGTAACTTTTTATAAAACTTTCTGGATTCGGTTATTTATAAGGTGTATTAAAATTTTTATCTTTGAAAATTTTTCGCTTTTTATAAAATAATCAAGTAGATCAATTAATTCAAAAATACACTCTATTATCATTAAGCACTGGACACTTTCGACTTGAGATGTTTTGGCGAATATCTAAAGGAATACTTAACGAATTATTCTCGAACTTCAGAGATGTAAATAATATGTTTCACCTCATATTTTCCAGTGGTGATTTATTTGGTCACGAAGGCAATCAAGGGACCAACAACAAATTGAACAAAAATAATAGTGTTTACGATCACCCTGTATCATAAAAATCTCGAAATTATCTGTAGCATCAAACATTATTATATAGGCCCTGTACAATAATTGTGTGCATTTGAGAAAGAATAACACGTTTATTCATGATGATATAAACGTTTCTTTTAAAAGTTAAAAAAAAAATCACTTGTTTTTTTTCTTATAGCATGTAAGGTTTTCAATCCAATTTAATGCTACTCTCAGAAAACTTTAAAAGTGCATGAGAAACATTATCCTGCAATTAGAAATGAATATATTGAATATTTTATAATATGTGAGCATTTGTATAAAATATTTTTTAACTGCACCATGTGCGAATGATAGCACATTTTCTCATTAACAATTTAGTAGCCAATAATAAAGAGCAACTTATATAAAAAGGCGAGTTGAATATTGGTAAAACTCAGAAAGACAACAGCGATAATATTCGGAAAGACGTCTAAAATCGAAAGTGTCCGGTGACTTTTGGCAATGTATTGTGTATATATTATGATGAAATATGGGCTTAATAAGCGGAAGTTATGTTAAAAATACATTTATATAGTAAGAGACAAGTAAAATTATAAATGTTAATAAAAAATAATGGTTATATATAAAAATATTTTTTATTATTTATTTTATTTTTATTTATTTATTTATTTATTTATTTATTTATTTGGGTTTTTAAAACAAAGGTTAAAATTACTGAGACAATGAAGAACATTGTCCTTCTTCATTGTCGTTCCGTAATTTTACGATATTCGACTGGCTTTTTTATATAAACTAATGTGTGTACTACACTGCAAAAAATAATTGTTGATTTTACAGCATAAAACTGGCAGCTAAGATGCCAGTTTTATACTGCAAAATCAACAATTATTTTTTGCAGTGTACTAAGCTATTGAAGAACAAAAAGTGCTGTCATTCGGGCATGCGCAGTTAAAAATTACTTCATGCAAATTCCCATATCTTATCAAATATTAGGGTAGGCTGGTGTAAGATCGTGCATTGTTCAAACAACTCATTATAAAGAGTACTTACGTATGATCCGAGCCAGGAGATAGAACGCCAAAAATGATTGCCAATTGCCAACCATGTTCAAAACAGTAATTTAACATTATTAGGTGCGTTCGTAATTATATAAATACGTAGCACCTATTGTCGTCGCTTGGTCCGTCCGTCTGTCCGTCCGTCTGTCTGTCTGTCCGTCTGTCTGTCCGTCCGTCCGCATATAACAACGCAAAAACTACCCAACCGAATGGTTTGCAATTTAAAATATATTATCTTTGCAGAATTTTGTCGAGTCATTTCAAATTTTATGAAAATCGAATCAAAACTTTAGGAAATATTAATAAAAATATTTATTAAGAAATTTGAATTTTTTTTTTTAAATCGGTGCTTTTTTGTTACAGGAGCTTCCGAAGTTTAATCGTCAAGCGACCGAGATACTTATATCGTCTGCAGATTAATTTCTGTAATAAAATAATTCATTTCACAGAATTAAAAATCAGAAAAGATCTGAATATTTATGTAACTAGCTATAGTACGAACGCACCTCATTTGTCACGTTTGACGTACAATTTCCAACTTGTTAAATACATACAATTGTTAAAAATGGTAAATAATATAAATTAAAAATAATTAAATAATATAAATTAAAAATAATTAAATAAAATACAATAAATTAACAATAATAAATAAATAACAAAAAGTGTAAAATATAATTAAAAAAATAAACTATAAATTATAATAAAAAATAAACTATAAATTATAGTAAATAAATTAACTACATAGTTGTCAAAAAATGAGGGTTACTGTAATTAGAATAATTGGCGCAGTTGTATCTGACCTGGACCGGATAATATGTAAGTATCTTGTAAAGATACAAATAATGAATGTTACATGAACAAAGTTACATGTATTTATATTATTAAATCTTAATAATCACGTAACAGTCTAATATAAGGTGCACGTGAGCGAGAAGGAGTAGATCACAATGCAAAAAGAGACTTTAAAAAAAAAAACGAGACTCACCCACTTCGACATATTGTTTTAGAGGCAACACGAGGGCTAAAATCAAGACACCGGTATCGGGGTTCAACTTATTTCTGATTTGCTTAAGTATCGTCACTGGATTATCACATCGGTCTAAAAGGTTAAGGCAGCTGATAGCATCGAAGTACTCGGGTCCACTGTCGGGCAAATGCCACTTGTCAATGTCCAGAATTCTATTAAAAAGGAAAAGAAGACTTGCACAAACGAAGAACAGTGAAACTGAAAGAGATTTTTCTAGTACATTCTTTAAAAATACATAAAAATGATGCTTAACGCAGACATTATTGCACATTCAATAAAAGTTTACATAACGTTATACTGCTTACATTCCTTACCATTCTTCACAGTTATCTTCAAGAACATATCGTATGTACAACGTAGACTTATCGAATGTGTGAAAACTCGTTTTTCATTTTAACTATTAGCTTAAAGTTGAGTAGTATACAGGGTGTTATTTCTTATTATTATCCAGTAGCTAATTCCTAATGTATTAGTTGTTTTAAAGGTATGGTTTCAGTAGCTAATCCTAATGCTAATCCTCAGCCAATAATAAGTTGCTAAAAAAATCCATTGGGATAAAATATGTGCTTTCGAAGAACAACATCTGAAACATTTTTGCAATTGGAACTATGCCTCTAAAAATAACGGTTTAAAATTAGTTTTTGGATAATGATAAGAGAGGACATCCTGTAATTGGTAAAGTATCGAATGTAAAATGTTGGAAAGTCTTTAAATAACTTTGACAAAATTGATGCGCTGATTTTGCTTTAAATTTTGAGGCAATTTTTTTTCTTTTGGCTATAAGAAAGTGGCGATTTTTACATTCGGTATAGTTCAGTATTGCAGCAAAATTATAATACCCTAATAGCTTCGTGATCCGAATGTGATCAAAATGTGAAAACACCTTGGCACAATGAAACTAGCTCTTACTGTCCAAATGATCGTCAGGTGACGTTTAAAATAAGTCGTATTCACGTCACTGTAAAATCGATCAGTGTTGCCAGTGGGCTACTTTTTTAAAAATTCAGATTGCTTGATTGGCACCACTTTTTTGAACTGGAATAATTCGCCACGCATGCGCGGTAGCTGCCAGAGAGCTGCCGAAAAGTGAAGCCCGTTCATTAGGGTTTTTAATTAATATCTCGACAAAATCTCAAAAAATGAAAAATCTGAACCTCGGGTCCTCTACAAGCGATAGAAATAGCTCGTCATCGCAAACAAATAGATAGGCAGGTACACAGATAATAGATTTTCAATTGAAAACTGAGCCTTTTGGATTTGCTTTCCCTTGAAGTTGCATGGAGAACCGCAATTGATATATGCAATCTAAGTACCACATTCCGTAGTACCCAGATTTTGTTTTGCTTATAAAAATCGAACGAATTAACAAATAACATCGGTTAAAGACTAGAGAAATATATAAGCTTTCATAAAAAGGGACTATAAGGAAGAAAATCGGTTCATTCGTTGCCAAATTAAAAAAAAAACATTCTATCGAGAAAATAGCTTTTAAAGTTTTACAACAAGTCGCTCATGCACTGTGCGGCAAGAATCCACATATCTTCTATATGTGTTATTAAATTTTTGTGTTAGTTTTTATGCGTTATTAAATTAATGAAAATTTTGAAAACGGCTGCGTAAAGTCATTTATGAAATATGAGACATTCAGAAAATTAAAATATATAAATTAAAATAAATTAAAAATATAATAAATATAAATGAATAAATAAGTAAATAGTAATATAAAATGCAATTTTTTGAAGCCGAAATGTACATGACGCTTTAATGCTATTAGAATATTACTTGTATTTCTTCGCCGTGAGAATATTTCTCATGACTCCAGACACTTCCGTCACGTAAGTGTTCCGAAAATAACGTGCAATGACTTCTGTCACTTTTCCGTCACCGGCACCCAAATCCAGGAGATTTCCATTCGCTAGCCAGTCGTCTCTCTGGGCGGAAAAATCCCCCAGCAAATTTTCCAGCTGGACACTGGAAAAAACGAGCATGGACCCCCGTCCAAGAAATCTGAAATGAAAATAAACGTAACTTTAGATCATACGAAAAGTATCCTTTGCTGTTAAACAATAAGGAATCCAATAAAATAAATAAACTACAATATAAGAAAGATACTACAATATAAAGGAAAAAAAAAAGAATTTAAGAATCAACAGATTTATAAAGAATTGTTGTTAACCCTTTATGCTCTATGGTACTTAAAAGTACCGCAATTACAAACTAATTCTTATAAAAAGAAAATTATACTCAATTCTAACGGTCGCTACGGGATCAATGGCCAATACATACTTTATCATAGATAATAGCATTGATAGTTTTGCGAAGCAGAAAATGTTTTAAAAATATACTAGATAAAAGATACCTGTCAAGATTTGACGGTAAATAACTTGAAAGTTCCTTTAGAAATATGCTTTTCTTTTTAATTAGTTGCTTTTAAATTAATTAAGTATTGAAAATTTGGTGAGATCTTGGAAACGCAACTAAGAGGGAGATATAAATGGGGAAAATTACTTAAGATACGGATTTCGGGATTGACTTTTCAAATCATTCGGAGGAATAGAAAGTGAATAGAGAAAAATTTTCGTTCTGATACATAAACCGAAAATTTGATGTCTTACATTGTGTAAGCGATTCCTATAGATATAAGACGATAGAAGGTGTTGTCAGTCTAGCCTACTCAACTAATGAAGTGAAATAATTTTAAGTTTGTAATTTACATTTTATTATGCTTGAATTAATATAGCAAGAATTTATCTAAAAATATTAATTGAATGATTGATTTTTACTTACTACAGTTTCTTTCTTTTTTTTTTTTCTTTTCTTTTTTTTTTTAAATATATCATATTTTAGTATTTTCTATTATTATTATTATTATTATTATTTTTTAACTACGCGACCTTTAAAATTTTTCATTAATTGTATTTTTATCAGCTTTTCTCTAAAACCCATATAAACCATGGATATCAAGGTGATTTCTTTTATAATTCTTATATAAATATTTTTTCTTTGTTCTCTTCTTTTTTTAAAGAGAATAATCATGTACTTTTCTAAGTTATACAAATATATCTTCTTGATAATGGTCATACAAAATATAGATAAAAGTTTAGATCACTTTATTTAATCGATAACTACATGCAAAATCTTTTAATTTAAATATTTTTAATATAAATAAGTAATTAAAAAAATATTGTCGGTTGTTAAATTTACCACAGTCCCAATATTTTGAAAAAATAACAATTATTTAGTATTTCTGATTTATTTATTTATTTTTATTTATTATTATTTTTTTTAATTACGCGAGCTTTAAAATGTTTCATTAAATTAATTTTTATCAAATTAATTCCAAAACCTTGACTTTAAAACTTTGCTGTTTGCAGCTAACGATTTATAATACATATTTTTTAATTACTTGAATTTTATTTTACATTTTCATACATTGTTTAATTATTAAATCATGGATATCAAGCTAATTTAGAGTTCCTGTATGAATATTTTTTCTTCTTTTGGTTTTCTCTCCTTTTATTTATTCTTTATTTTTACGAAAAATAATCACATACTTATCTCAGTCAGTATATATATGACATCTTGATAAAGGCTATACCAAATATAACAAAAATTGCAGACCAGTTCGATTTATTTATTCGATAATTACATGCACAATCTTTTAATTTAAATACTTTTATATAAATTTAGTAATTAAAACAAAATATTCTCGGGTGTTAAATTTTACTTAATTATAAAGCATTCGAATAAAAAAAAACTACCAATTATATAACTTTTCCTCCTGAATTCAATATGACATTATTAAAATGAATTATTGCCAATAAAATAAGAAAAATCATTCTGTCTGGAGTGGGTATCGAACCAACGCAACTATTGGAGCAGAGAAACACCACGCATTAGAGCACTCGGCCATCCTTTCCTTGTTTGAGTGTGCTCTAAAACTGGAAAGGTTTTAGACCTAATTTTACGCATGTGCAAATGGGTCATTTTCTTGTGAATGTGAATCTTAAAAAAAATCCCTTTTCGTTTTAATATATAGGATTTTCCCGCCGGTCCCTCTTCGCTTCAATCTTGCTGTGTGATGTGCGATATTAAGTTTCTATTTATTAGATAAGTCCTTATATAATTTTTCTAAGTCAGGGAAATAATATTGATTACTAAATTATAAATAAAAGCCTTTTTACTTTTAGATGTGGTAGTTTTAAATACCGTCGAGACTACAAAGCAATATTTGCTTTTATCTTACAAGGGAACCACTTTTGCTGAAGCTCGAACCTGGCATTGAGACCTGGTGCGTTTTATAGTCCTATAGACCAAAGTTAGAGAACCGATAAAATTTGTCTGCGAAAATCATATCAATATATATTTTGTATACATTTAATAGTAAAGTAAATGAATTTTTAATTGTTCGTTTCACGCCAAAATTCGTCGCCAAATATGGGGCTACGAATCGAAACCTCTACTCACAAGCAGCAGACCATCATGAACATAGCACTAAAGGACTTCTAACGAAATAGGGTTAATATCGTGTCCCGACTTTGGAATGAAATGGCAGCTGCACAGCTACGCGCACGGTTCTGCGCAGCCAACGAGAATCCCTGCTAAGGCAGCGCCATTTACAACATCAAACCGAAACTGTATATCAGATACCCACCAGACGACAGACGGTTTGAAGAAGCAGACGAACTGGTGACGTATGGAGAAGCTGTTCTACACATGCGTCACCTATTTGAGACATTTTTCAAGGAATGATTTTCTTCTTGGAAAAGCTATTTCGTTAGAAGTCCTTCTTTAGATCTATGTTCATGCAGACCACTATGACATTCGGCTAGGTTTTCCGGGAAAAATTCTACGTTAACGAATAAAGCCAATTTCGTGCCGCCAAAAATGCAATTATAGTGTTGTGTTTTTTCAAAATGAAATTCGTAGGTTCTTGGAGGAATTTTTAAACTTTTTTTTTTAATATTTTATTCTTATTATTAACAAATTTCTATTTTGATGTACTTAAAAAAAAAAAACTTCTATGTTAATGGTTTGATAAGCAGGTTCAAAAAATACGTTTTCCGAAAGTTATGCGGTTGTAAAATCACCAAATACAATTTTTGCAGACAAATTTTATCGGTTCTCTAACTTTGGCCAATAGGGCTATAAAATGTACCAGGTCTCAATGCTAGGGGCAGCTACACCAAAAGTAGTTCCCATGTTACAAATATAAGAATAGTAACACAGGCCTGAAATGTAATTTTTATTCTTCAAAATAAATGGAATTCCTTAATGTACATTTTTATGCTCATTTCGGAGAAAATATTCAAAATTTTTCATCACGCATCACAACTTGACACAAATCGAGAATTTCTGTCTGGATGGTAAATTATAAATTTAGTCATAAATACACCAGATGATGTTATAATTTTTATCATAACGATATCAGACACTAATAAAAATAATTTTGATATCATTGTTTGGTTTTATTGATCCGTATTTTGTTGCCATTCAGTGAAATAATATATAAATCAAACGTCAGTGTACACTGCAAAAAATAACTGTTGATTTTACAGTATAAAACTGGCACCCCAGCTGCCAGTATTATACCGTAAAATTAACAGTATTAAATAGTAAAATAAGCAGTAATACGCTGCCGCGCAAGCAGTAATACGCTACCGCGCATGCGCAGTAGCGTATTACTGCTTGCGCTACTGCAAGCAGTAGCGCAAGCAGTAATCTTGCGCTACTTTAAACTCAAGCGTCAATGAGTTTCAATTCTCAATGAAACTCATCTGAATCTTTCAATTGCAACGGTATTAACCGAATACAATTGGACAGCTACACAGAAACCAGGTAAGGAAATGTTAGAGCGTACAAGCCCGGGGGCCAAGTTATCAGTGTATTGTTTATTGAAAAGCTATAAATACTTACAAACAGTAGTCAATTGGACAATAAATACAGTTGCATAATTTACAATACTTGCAATTAATACAAATAAATGAGGTTTTATCAGTACAAAAGCATACAAAATATAAAATACAAATATGCATAATACATAGACTATAGAAACAAAAGTACAAATGATAAGAATCATTTAAATGAAAAGAGTATATTATAAATGTTTGTTTAAGATTAGGAAATACCACAAAATACAAAAAAATGGTATTCGATACAATACTGGTACAAAGAAACAGAAAATATGTCCAACAAGGATATATTGTATATATTCAAAGGAAATTTGCAGGCATCTGAGAACAATTCAACAAGAACAAGATATAAGTGCCTAACTATGAAGGAAGGAGAAAGAGGGTTAATCTTTATTTATTTAATTTATTGTAATATGGCTTTAGACCTTATTCATTTAGTTCGACAACTTCCATATTTTCGACAAAAGAGGAGTTAGGGAAACATAAAAACATCGGTGAAGACTTTTCTGGTTTAAAGTACACCCACTACATTCATAAATTCGATTTAATATAGTCAGCAAATTGTCCTCTATGCATGAGATAAGTTTAGACAATATCACAAGTCCATTTTCTGGGGGTTAATGAGTGTACTTTTATGCTTAATTAAGTGTGGTAAATGTTTTGTATACATATGATGAATAAATTTCTTATTTAAATCATAAATCTTTCATTAATCTTTTAAATTTTCTAACTGATAATAGCTTAATTAAATATGAGGACAATTCTTTAAAATTTTAATACACATAACAGAATTATTATAATTCAAAACTAAAATTATATTATTAGCAACAAATAATAAACTTTTATATCTTAAATTAAATGCAAAAATTTTAATCTAAAGTTCTCATCAACTGTTATATTATTTTTTGTTAGAATTTCTTTACTGCTAAATACTTTGGGTTGAAACTCTTTAACATGCACATAATATTGCCTATATTGTAGCTTTAAAGTTAAAAAAATAAAGTCAATTTAGTTTTTTTCTGAAACATAGTTGAATTGCAAGATTTTTAGTTCGGGGAGTTACATTTGTTGACTCATTCAAGCAAGTGTTGGAATGGGTTATGATATGCAATTCATCGCTAGTAATATGAAATGTTATATACTTGCTGATTCTTGCAATTGCTCATCAAATGAAATTAAGTTACTAGCATTGGGAAGTTTCAAAATTCTGATGATCAAAGTCATTAAAAATTAACAACTGGAATCGAGGAAAGATGTTGCATCATCATCACAGGTAGCTAACATATGAGTCGAAGAGTCCTTAGCAATTCCAGATACTTGTATTTCTGTAGAAGGCAAGTCGTTAGTAGAAGATATTACTTGCGCGATAGTGATTCTGTTAATGCTGTACAGTCAAAGTCATAGCCTGTGTTTAATATATCAGAAAATACTAAACTTTACATATTTAACTCATTCACATATATATCTGAATTTTCTTTACAAAATGTTGCTTATAAATGCTGATGCTTTGAAGAAGAAAACATTTTTTTATGAGATATTTTCTGCATATTTAGATCAAGAGCTTCTTCTTCTTCTTCTTCTTTTTTTTTTTTTTTTTTTTTTTTTGTTCATGCAATTTGTCGCTAGTATGTGAAATGCTATACTTGCTTATTCTTGCAATTGCTCATCAAGTGAAATTAAGCTGGGATTGTGGAATTGGGAAGTTTCAAAATTCGCATTATCAAAGTCATTAAAAATGTATTCAAATAATCCTTAGCAGGAAGATATTACTTGCGATAGTAATTCTGATAATGCAGTACAGTCGAAGTCATAGCCTGTGTCTTAATGTATCAGAAAATACTAAACTTCGCATATTTAACTCATTCACATAGATACTATCTGAATTTCCTTACAAAATGTTGCTTCTATACACTGCATAGAGCACACACACACATATATATATATATGCTACCGCGCATGCGCGGCAGTGCATTATTGCTTATTTTACTGTTTATTACTGATAACTTTACGGTATAATACTAGCTGCTGGGATGCCAGTATTATACCGTAAAATCAACATTTTTTTTTTTTCAGTGCACGCTGATACTTTGAAGAAGAAAACATTTCATTATGCGATATTTTCTATCATAAGCCTTCTTTTTTTTTTTTTTTTTTTTTTTTTACAATTTAACCGGCAAACACAGAGAGATGTAAGAAAAATCAACAATGAAATGAATGTGTTGCATCAAACATATGTTAAAAATAGCGTCGGCTACAGTTAAACATACAGTAAACAATAAATTGTTTAGTGTTTAAACCTATCACGTTATTCTAAAAGTATTTACATAAATGACGTCATAGGCTATTCAATATATTAAAAGTGTTTACTAAAAATATTAAAAGATGTGTGAAAAAAAAAGAAAAGAAAAGAAAAACTTAGAATAGTTGCCGTAGTGTGAATTAATAAGATTTAAAGCTTTACTTAATAAAACTACATATTATACATGCAAATATATGGTTTACATAATTTAAAACATAAAATATATCTTCTTAAGAATAAATTACTTCAACATTTTATTACATATAAATCGAAAATATCAATAAAACGCATAACACGAAAAAAAAATATTTAGTAAAAACTTTTTTTTTAATTCATTTAAATCAAAACATGTTAATCATTTTCAATATATATATATATATATATTACTTGTTACTTACTACTTTAAAATTAAATTAATTTCTAAAATATTAGTACCTTATAAAAATATATATATTGTGTTGCAAATTCTAAAAATTTTTCAATAAATTTAATATATTATAAACAATTTCGTAAAACATCTTCAGTAATATCTATTTATAAATTAAAACAAATACTTGTCAAAAGTTAATTCTGTTACAAAAATTAAGAATGGTTGCTATGGAAAATATTATCATATACATATAAATGCATACTTTACGTAAATTAAATACTCGGTCTAATTAATAAAAATAAGCTATCCATAATTTTCTAAAGAATATATCACACGAAAAATTAAAAAATAAATTACTAAAACAGAATTATTTTTTATTGTTAAAAAAACGAGATAAAAAGTCAATTTTTAAAAATAAATTACATTTAAATTATATATATATATATATACAGATACATACATACACTAGGTCTAAATAATAAAAATAAACCATACAAAAATTTTTCTAGAGAATAAATCAGACGAAATAATATTAATAATAAAAAAATAATAAAAATGAAAACAAAAACTCTTTTTTGTCGTTAAAGGAAAATATATAAAGTAAATATTTAGAAACAAATTACATTGAAATTATTTTTTAGAAAAAATATATACTCAGTCCAAACAATAAAATTAAACCATACATACATTTTTTAAAGAATATTTGAGGCAAAATTAAAATATATATACATTAAAACAATTTTTTTTTCTGTTGTTAAAAAAATAAAGTATAATAAACGATAAATAGTTCAATATTTAAAAATAAATTACATTAAAATTATTTTTTAGAAAAGTTCTAAAAACATTTTCATATATGTTCTACTAAAATATTTCTTTTTTTAAAAAAAGCTAATAAGTTTTTTTTTTTTTAAATGTACTTAAAATTGATCCATTCAAAAATACATGATAAAAATTAAGTGCTCAATCCTTATTAAAAGAAGCGTATTCAAAAAATTCCCTAAAACATTTCATTACTGAATTTATTTTTAAAGAAGAAAGCATAGTTTAAATAATAATAATAAAGAAAATCACAAAACTTCATTTGTCCGAAAAATGGCAGCATCGGAAAGAAGTCTTTTCACAAATTTCATTTCAACCTAAAAAAAAAAAAAAGTTAAAGTATGCCTATTTCTTAAATTAATTAAAATTCTCCATTTTTATCTATAGCAAGTTTCTTATCAACCCAACCACAACTTCGCGTTATAACCCATTTTCTCTGTAAAACATGATACCGTACCTAGCAATATTCGTACATATCTTATCCTCCAGAAAACCACTTTTAGATCCTCCAATATCCACTTTTTGATAAAATATATTAACAGAACAACAGACCCACAGAGTATACTGGTCAAATTTCACTGCTCCAGCCTACAAAATCCGAGTTCGATACCAGGGAAGAAAAAAAATAATAAAGACTGCTCTAGGAAACCAACAATCAAAATTTCCCAGAAATTTCTTCTAAGTCCGAATTTATTTTTCTTATCAGAAATCACCCATTAATACAAGTTAAGAAACTTCTTTATCGATCTACTACTTTAGCTCGTGATAAGAAATCTGAAGCTCCTTCGTCTGTACACGCAGCGTGCAGCTGGGCAGGTGATGCAGAACTCCCATTTTTATCTACTTATATATATATATATCATGACATTATCATGAGAAAAGTATGATTATAGCTTAAATGTAATCTCACATTTTATTAAAAAATTTTATTCGTTGCTCGTTAATTAATTTTTGCATTAAAAAAAACATTCAAATAAAACCTAATAAATAAACACTTAAGTTGGCTTTATTTTTGGTAACTATGCTATTTCAACAAACGAAAGGCAATATTTGCTCAGTCGCTAATACAAATAATTAACTTTCTTTCTTTTTAACACTTTCCAACCTAGTTGAAAAGTGTTTATGACTTCGGTTTGTCTGGCCGTATGGCCGTCTGCCCGTATGGCCGTCTGCCGTCTGCCGTCTGTCCGTGCTCTAACTCCCGTAAATATGCTCGGATTGCCCTGCAATTTTTATATGTTATAATCGTTATCTATAGCATGTTCCCTATTTCAACGGAAGTGTGTAGCACTTATAGTTTTTTTACAGGGACACTCAAAAGAATTCCGTTACATTGCGGTCTATGGGGAAAAATCATTTGCGGTTTATTTAAATAATGTTTCACTATTTTAAACGCATTAAAATTTATATATATCACTAAGGTGCATTAGAAGAAGCTTAATATGGAATAGGGTGTGCATAGCACTTATACTTACTTTACAGGGACAGTCAAAAGAATTCCGTTACATTACGTCTATTGAGAAAAATCGTCTGCGGTTTATTTAAATAATGTTTCACTATTTTAAACGCATTGAAATCTGTATAAGGTTAATTACAAGAGACTTTCTACAGAATATTGTGTGTATAGCAGTCATCGTTCATTTACAGGGACACACAAAAGAATTCTCTACTGTATGTTAACAATAATTCCTGGAAGTGCGTTTTAAGTTACTGAATGCGATTTTAATTTTAAATCGCTTTTTGTATATTACGTGGTGTGTATAAATTCTGTAGATCCTATACAGGGAAGCACAAAAGTTCCGTATTATTTAACTCCAGACGGAGAATTTTAAACTGTGCTACGTGTTTCCTAACTGAACTAAAATTTAGCATCCTATGTAGTATATATACAAATCTATAGATCCTATACAGGGCTGAATAAAAGTATTCGGATTACTTAGATGTTATCTTTTAGCTTATTAAAGTATGATTCGTAAAATTATTTTGGATGCGTTGGAAAGTGTTACATAATCTATGCTTGACGCATGATTTTTCGTTCTTGTTTTATTTATTTTTATTTCATTTTATTTTATATTTTTCCCTAAACAAGAAAAAATAAAATGGAAGAAGAATCAATTGGATAGAAGGGGAGAGATATAGATACAGTTATAAAAATAGATAAATGTCGATACACACACACATACACGAGACAGATTAAAAGAAATATGAGTAAGCAGGTTAGGTGAATCAGAAGCAAGGTAGAGAGATTAGTAAATAGAAAGATTGATACACATGAATAATTTTTTGCCCAAAAAAGTGGTGTCAATTTTTGAAAAATATTGGGTGGGCTCAAAATTGTTTGGTTAAAATTTACATGGCTATTTTTTTCGCATTGAATAATTAATTGACGGATGGGGAAAGAAGATAATTTTAAGTCAAGCTATGATTTTTTTAAATCAAAGCACAAAGTTCTAATTTTGTTAAACTGTTAAGTTTGTTTTGTTAAATGGTTAATTAGTTAAACTATTAATTAGTTAAACAATCTAATAAAAGTTGTTTTACTGTATGTTATGTTTTTAGTTTACACCTTTTAGCTTTTAAAAGAAAGAAATATACTGTTAATTAGACTTTTAGTGCTTTTGCGTATCTGTTGCTGCTGTTTTTACTTTTTTTCAAACCACATAATTTTGTGAACGTTAAAGAGTTTATTTTTTTTCAACGATTAAAAAATAATAAATAAATATAGAACTTTGGGAATTGGATAGGCTGTGAGAACAAATTATTCAGTGTGTTCGGCCCGCATAAGTTGGCGTCACTGGCCCTAAGACTAATTAAACTAATTGAAATACGCTTTCTGCTTTTTACATTATCTAATTTTAGGATACGTTTTAACTGTAGCAAATGACGGATCGACTTTTTTTTCTTCAAAGTAATAATGCCATTAATAAAAAAGTCCCAGAACCGGAGAACAAACACAAAAAGTCCTTTACTAAATCTCATTTTAACATAATAAAAATTCAGTTTTCGAAAATTAGCATAATATGGCTTATTTAAATTTATGCAGAGGCACATATCTCCATCTTCCCTCATATACATTAGCTGAGATGAAGCGAAGGAGGACAGCGTAATTGATTGTCTGTCCAGTTTCTCGGACACGCTGGACATTTCTCATTATCGTCAGAGCGACAGGGACAGCCGATATCGAGGAGTTCATCACCCCTTCTGTCCGCCCTCGATTTTCCGACGCTGGTCGATTGAAAATTCTGTCCTCTCTGATTGGCTACTTTTCTCTGTCTTCTGTTCACTCCCCCCTGCCCCCGTTTTTATTCTCTCCGTGCGCTGACGCCTTCTCCCACTCTCTGACGACACAAATGAAATTTCAAGAAATAAAAAGAAGAAAAAGAAGAAGAAGGCAAAAAGAAAAGAAAATTTTAATGGAAAACGAGCGACCGAAATCCTAGCGAGAAAGGTGATGCCCGTCGCTATGGCAACCGGAGTGAGTTGCTAAGAGGGATGGAGATTATTCCTAGCTGGACCGTCCCCTATTGGACGAAGCAGATAAACACAAAATAGAGATGTTTTTAACCCCCCTTCTTTTTTCAGTTTTTTTTTGTGCATGCTTCTATTGCAAGCAAATAGTCATGTAAATCAATACCTTGCGAAAAATCCTTGCTAGAATTACAGTTTCGTCTGTGTAGTAAGCATGAGAGCGTTATTACTTGAGAAAGAGATCGGCAGGGCATTCTTATGCAAGGCAGTAAAACGTCCAACGGCTTAGGCTACGCTTGTAAAGCTAGAATTTCGGAACGGGATGAATTTTTTAATGTTTTATTAGAAACTTGTTCGATAAAAAAATGAAAGCATAAATGAGTCAGGAGAGATAGAAAGTTGCCTGAATTTTAAAACACTTCATCTCGAGGGGGTTCAGCTCCGACGACACTTTACGAAGCCCTCGCTGTTGAGGGAAAAAAACACGTGTTTATATTTATATATGGATATATCGTTGCCGTATTTGAGCAAATAAAATGGACATCATGACTAATAAAGAAACAAAAACAGAATTAAGAAATACTACGAGAAATAATCCAAATAATCAGTCCTCCTAAAAATCATATTAAAAAGTCTCGGAGTTTCAGAGAATTTATTAAATTGCAGTTAAAACAAAACTCATTAAAATATATGCCAAGTACTTTTGCTAATTTAAAAAATAATTGAATTTTATAATTGTTGTTGTTGTCGCTGCGTTAAAGCTACACGGCTAAGATTTCGGAACATATGATTTTTTAAATATTATATTAGAGACTTATTCGATGAAAAAATTAAAGCATAAATGAGTCAGAAGAGATTGAAAGTTGCCTGAATTTTAAAACGCGTCATCCAGAGGGGGTTTGACTCCGAAGATGCTTTGCCTGGCTCTGGTTGTTGGAAAAACACGTGTTTATATTTATATATTTAGAAATACCGTTGTCGTGTTTGAGTAAGTAAAATGGACATGCTAACTATAAAAATAAATTTAAAAAAAAATAATAAAAAGACTCTTTAATCAAAAATATTATTTAAAAAAAAATTCATATAATTAATCTTTGTGAAAATCATATTAATATTCTTCTCAGTCATAATATTATTATCAATCATATTATTCTCAGAGTTTCAAAGAATTTATTAAATTCCAAAACCATATAGAGTGAAGTGAAGTAAGTGCGTGCTAGGAGCAAGTGCATAGTACACATAAGTACACATAGTGCATAGTACACATAAAAAATCATTGGAGAGTGTTGTCCGTAGCTGTCATGTACATAGAATAACAAAGAAATATTTTTTATTCTGTAGTCATGTATGAGAAAATTCATTGAAAAGAGACTGCTGGTCAAAGCGCCATCTATTGACTACATTAGTAAACGTTTTCTAATTTACTTTAATATTAGTTGTAATATAGTTGTAAGTTTTAAAAAGAGCCCGATTAAGGCATGGGCATGTCGTGCAATAGCCCAGGACCTACAAATTTAAGATCTGGAATTTCATTTAAAGTGAATAAACTGCAAAATAACAATAAACATTTTTGTGTGCTATATCTAGTAAAAGGAACAATAATGACTCGTAATTTTGGTTTTTATATTATTTTTCAGAACTTAGACAATTATTGAGTCTTTATGTTTACGATATCTTACAAAATAAAAGCTGGAGAATTCAAGTAGATTTCCGCAAGTTTTCGAAGCTTGATTAACAATAAGGATAAGTTCTGTTGTGTAATTTTTACAATGTGCGAAAATTTTGCAAACAGGCACGCTTCTGATTGGATAATCTAATTTCGCAAATTTATGATAAACTACGTGAATCCCCGATCAAAATTTGCAGTTGCCCTTAGAGACCAGACCATGTTTCCTATTCCACAAAGCCGCAGCCAGTGTGTGTATGAGAAAACGGGGGGGGGGAGGGGTAAGAGGATTCCGAAATTTCTGCCAGGATGACCATAAATATATCATTAACTATCAGTCATGATGGTCGAAAATATTAAAAAACCAACAACTGTCAAGATTCAAACAGCAAAATTCTACGCTAGTATATCTTTATTGTTCAATTCCGTTTGTATGTGGGAGAAAAAAGTAATTTTAGCCCAAATTCTTGAAGAATGCAATGGAAGTCATTTAAAATTATTTACATACTTAGCTATTCTGACGTATGCCTACTGGGAAGACATTTTTGGCGGCAATAAAACATTTGAAAACATATGTACAAAATTTCAAACATTAATTTGGTTGACACAGAATACATCCCCGAAGAAGTATTTAAATGGGATTATTATGTTATTTACAATGAAAGAGGCTTAAATTTTCTTTTGTAATTATATTAAATTGAATTCACAATGAAGCTTAATAAATATTCTTAACACTTGCCTTTATTCAATTAGTAAAAACAAATTTAAAATAAGACAAGAATAAACTTTCTGGGCTCCAAATCCCCTATGAAATATTTTTCTGGCTACGGTCGTGCTATTACAGCAACTTTCTGTAAATGTATCAGAAATGCCTATTTATGAAACCATGACCGCTGGGAGAAGTGCTTTTATCTCGATAGCTCGTAGAGTGCCTTCATTTAAGTAGGCGACAACAGTTGCGAAATCACAATGTAAAACAACTGTCATCAATGCACCTTTTTAGGGGGGGGGGAGCTACTGATGCGATTCCAATACATTTTTAATAATTTTGCCATTAGTTAAATTATAAGTTGATCATAGAGCGAGAAATAATAATAATTAAAAAATACAACAGATTCCCAAAAGAAAGAAAATCGCATGTAAAATGCTGATATTGATGAACATTCACCGAAAAAAAAAAAAAGATTTCTTTAATTTGATAAATTGTATAGAATTAACATAACCTTACAAATTTGATAAAATATGGCAACCAGTAAAAATTCTAGTCGCCAGAAGAAAAAAATCTCCCCTCCACTCCCCCGTCATTGATTTTCAAAAAACAAAAGGGTTTTTTATGAATGAATTGAGAAAAAATAATAAGAAGCATAGTTTAAAATTGATAGTTACATAATTTAGAATGGTTTAGAGAGATAATGTAAAATAAGTTTTCTAATAAAACTTATCAAAATTATATATCTCTGAAAAGAAAAAGAAAAGAATAGAAATACTATGTAAAGGCAGAATTATCCGGCATGTTCGGAAAATGCACATTGCCAAATGCTTCAAATACACGGATTGAGTGCTGCAAAATCTATATATGATGAGCAAGTGTGTGTGGGGGGGGGGGGGGGGAGGGTCTGATAAAATAGTGAAGCAGGCCTATTTTCCTGTCGAAGTCAGTCAAATTATTCTGATTTATTATTTTAAAATTTACAGTTGATGAATTTTTTTCAAAATTAAAACTAAAAGTTTAAAATATTTTTTGTTTCATTATAGTTTATAAGTTTATTTCTTAATATTGAGGTGGGGGGTTGGGTGAGGAATAAAAAATGCTATTTCTGTTCATTTCTTAAATCTATTTTTATACCAAGACCAAAAAAAAACAGAAAAAAGGAAAGAAACGCTGCTAGATTAAATAATTTGATCGCCAGATTAAAAAACTTGGTCGGCAGTGGCGAGCTGGTTACCGCATTTGTCATGCTCCGAACATAACTATTTCATTTTTTATTTTTTGCCGCGAACGATCAATTCATAATTTAGCTACTGCCAAAACTACAAAAATGTACTGAAATCAGTTCAGTAATTCTCGAGAAAAAGTTGCATCAATGCCAAACATATTAAAATATAACATAAATTCATAAAAAGCAAATAATAATAGAGTTGTACGGCAAACAACGCTAAAGCAATGCGAGTGCTAACAACAGCGCCACGGTGCGGCCAAAATAGGACTGAGCACATCGTGTTTCGATGATTTTACGCACAACTCTGCTATGATTTTCCAGGGCGAGCTGTCTCTGAAATAAAAGAATACGCCCTTATTACACTTCACTCTAATATAATCCATGCCAATTTTTTTTGCTCATTTAAAAATAATTGGATTTCATTATTATTATTAATTACAATTATTATTGTTATTATCATTATTTATTATCATTATTATTAGTTATTTTCATCTATTATTATTATTATTATTATTATTATTATTATTATTATTATTATTTATTTTCATTATTATTTATTATTTATTTATTTTCACTATTATTATCATCATCATAATCATTATTATTATTATATTATTATCATTATTATTATTATTGCTGTTGCGGCTGTTGACACTGCTTTATAGTTAGTTACATTGACAAAGAAAAAACAGAGGATCAGGGAATAATTTAAATTTTAAATTAAATTATCAGGAAATAATTTAAATTTTAAATTTATCTGTAACTCAAATTAAAATTTTTCGAAGTTTCTTTAGAATTTTCAACAAGTTCATTAAATTGAATACAAATAAAACACTCGTAGATCATAATATGTTCCAATTACTTTTATAGTTGTTCTTATTTTAGTTTTCTGTTGTTAAATATAGGTACATCGACAAACAAAAAATAAAAATGACGATAAAATTAAACGGTAACGCATGAATGACCACGTTATGAATAATATTAGCTGGAGCGAAGTCAGGAAATAATTTTTATCTACGGCAATATAAAACATTTAAAATTGTCTGAGTACGATCAGTTCATCTTTCTTTCTTTATTACTATTATTTTTTTTAATTACTCATTGACGTAACATACCTTTCATAAAGACCTGCAAATATTTAAATTTCAGACTTTTTTGAGGGGGAGGGGAGGGAGTAACAAACCCTCAACAATATGCAAAACAAAAATCGATGCTAATTTATTATTAAAAGTAAACATTTAACTCATGTGAATTTTTTGTAATTTGAATAAGATATCATGATGTTTTATGCATAAATTGATAAAAGATAGCTCTTGACAGTTACGAAAAATGTATTCAAATATAGTTTAGATTTAATAACAGATTAAGTATAAAAGCTCTCAACAATATAAAAAAAATCACAATCAATGCTAAATTATTATTAAAAGTAAACAATTAACGCATGTCAGTTATTTGAAAATTGAATACGGGCCATTTTATGCATAAATAATGCTTACATTATGCTTACATTTTTATGTATAAATTGATATAAGATAATGTGTGACAAATAAACAAAATGTATTCAGATTTAGTTCCTATTTAATAAGAGTTTTAATTAATAATTAAAAAAAATTAAAGCCATGTTTCTTAGAAGCATTTATTAAAAAAGTTATACATTTTTATCATAAATAATGATGAGTTTTTCCTGCTAAAAACGTTCTATAGATGTGTCAGTTTATTATTATTATATTATTTTAATTTAAAATAAATATCTCCAAAATAACATTCTTATAATTTTGCTTAGAAAAAATATCTAATGAATTCTAAGTTGCAGTAAAAACATAAATATACAAAAAATCATGAATTAAGTTATACATCATTAAATTAAGTTTTACTTCAATTAAAGTTAGAGACCATGACTGAAAATTTTCACTTCGCACTTTGAGATTATTTTAAAAAACGATGAACATTCTGTAACGTCTAATCTATAACAGTTTTTAAAAGGTTTGTCTGATTAAACATTTAGTAATAGTAAAATGTTAATATTATTATTTCAAAAATTTAATTAAATTTCTTTTCACAAACTATAAGTATAATGTTTTCAAGCAATTTAATCTGCATTTTTTGCATTTCATTAAGCTCGAATTTGTAGTTAGTATGATAAATCGAAGAAAGAAAGAAATAATTTAAAGTTATATCTTTCAGCGTTGAAAGTCATGTATATAACAATAATAATAGACAAATTAAGGTTTTAAAGGATGAGAATTACTACAAAGAGAAAAAAAAGTACTCCTACAATCTATCTGTCTATTATATATATATATTCTGAAAAATGTATAAGATATCCATAGTTTCTTTTATATATATATATATATATATATATATATATATATATATATATATATATATATATATATATATATATATATATATATATATATATATATATAAACTTATTGCAAAAATTAACCATTGAAACAGAAGCAACTGACTAATGCAATGAGATTATTACACCATGTAGCACTGATATATATATATATATATATCTCTGAGAGAAAAGCATACATATAAAATAATCCATACCTTATCAAATAACACTTTATAATGTTAAGTTGTCTTTGTTGCATGTTTTAATAATTTTACATTAATCATGTATTACGTCTGTTTACACATCAAACTAATAATACAATTCTGAACCCTTTTACTTCCTTTCTTTTAATAAAGAATTATTTCTTAAAATCACATAAATTTTGTTTAAAGGCATTTCTACAATTCTACATTTTAATTATGAAAAATTTTTTGGGAAAAAAAAGCAACGAGACGAAGTGATAATTCATTTACTTTGCAAGATACGAAATTGCACACAAAAGGTTTTTATAATGGAATTTATGTAATATTATTTAGCATCTGTGTTATTAAACATTTCTTTTTTATATTTCGATTAAATATGATGGGAAAATTGAACATCTCAAATTTCGTCTTCTGTATAGGTTTATCGTCCCTCCTCTGAATATGTATCCACGTCCCCTTTCTTTTGCCCTAAATTGTCCCCAAATGTCTCGATTTATATGGGAGTATATTACGGTAATTATAATTTATTAAAAAGTTTACAAAACTGAGAGGTTACTCAAAAAAGGCAAAATGAAATTTTCATTTGTTTAACCTTTTTGTCTTTTAGTTTAGTTTTTTAATTTTTGGATATATTTCAATATGAAGCAAAATTTTAATTTAATTATATTTTGATGAATTTGCCTTACATCATTAAAAATTTGAAAGTGAAGTTCCTCTATATTCAAACAGTGATTTCTAGAGAAACGGTTACATGAAGTAATACAACTTATAATATTTTTCAAACTGCAGAAAAATAATAACACACGTTAAAAAATTGAATTTATAATTAAATTCGGTCAGTAATTTGTATTCATCGATGTATCGTAATAGTTTTTAGATAATCCAAGACAAAGTAAAGCATAATAAAAACATAATTTAAAGGGATCATACGAACTATACCAGTTTATTAAGAGTGTAAAAAAAAAATCTCGCATTCTACATTCATTATCAGGGCCTGATTAACCTCATGTGTGACCTGGGGCACACAAATCGTGTAGGGGCCCCCTTTCTCAAGTTAATTGCATTTTAAACATGACAAACAGCTTTATGTGCGCCAGTTTAAAATTTAAACCAGTTTTATGAAAAATGAATATATTATAGGCAACATGTAAAAAAACAAAAAAATTGTGGGAAGGTATAATATTTTGCTATTATTTAGAGTAAGTAAAACTCTAAATCTAAAGGATTGAGTGAAAAATGTTTGATCCGTTCTTCTCGGAATTTCAAAGTTTACATTACATTTCATTGTCGTTAATTGAAGAACTGAGATGGTTTAGTTTACATGAATGGAAAAAATTCATTTTTTCTATGAACTGTTAAATAGAAATTTGCGTTAATTAGTGGGTAGAAAATGTATCTAAGGAATTCTAAGTTGCAGTAAAAACATAAATACAAAAAATCATGAATTAAGTTACACATAATTAAATTATACGTGAATTAGATTTTACTACAATTAAAGTTAGAGCCCATGACTGAAAATTTTCACTTCACATTTTGAGATTATTTTAAAATAAATGCGCCCCTGTGATAATCAGGCCGTGTTCATTATTGAAATTTAAATAACAAAATCAAAGAAAATCTGAGGCAAATATTTTGTAATTATTTCTCCAACACGAAGAAATCTCATAAAATAATAATAAGAATTACTAACTTCACATTCATAGTGGTATGCAGTTTTCAATTTCTTTTGTATAAAATGCCATATTAAACTTTTCGCGACGACGACGTTACAGAGCACTCAGAACCCTTGAATATTCCTACCAGTAATTTTGAATAGTAAAATTTGCATTATTTAATTACAGAATTTCTGCGATTAAATTAGACAAAAATTTCTGGACTAAAATATAGGTGATAAAAGATTAAAAAAAAAAAAAAAAAACCCTGTAAAGGGACTCTCGAGGCGAAAGGGTTAAATATACACATTTTAAATTAAAAAAGGTTTATTTTTTATTTTTCATTTTCCTATAAATGACATTTTGCGTTATAACCGATTGTTCTCTCAGGATGGCATTTTATTTCCTTTCTTGCGCTGACGCGTCTGGAGATTCAGTTAAAAACGCCAACTTCGACAGCATTTTCTGGAAAATTTTCTAATTTTACGGAAAAATGAAAAAATGTTTAATCATACAGTTTCTTAAAAAGAGATCCTGCTAATCTGATGCATTTGCGAGCAAAAATGAATTAAAAAATGTGTCATAAACAAACTAAAATAGAGAATTTTTATGCTTACTCAACCACTGATAGAAATCTGTAAAAGTTACAATTCTTTTCTTTTAAATATCAATGTACAACTATTGATAGAAAGACGCTAGTTCTGTTTTCCAGTAATTCTGAAAAAGGACTTTAAACAGATAGGGAGGGTAGACAAGGGATATCCCACGGCTTCTTTATGTTACTAACACTCACTGACCCTGTCATAGCTTCAGAGTCAGTAGACTCTTTATATCCAATCAATAACAATTTAATTCCCTTTCTAACAGATTTTTAGAGGGATGTAAAACAATTTAAAAAACTTGACTACATTCTTGTTTCTGAAATAGTATCTGACATAGATGAAAAGTGTTTATGAATTTGGTTTTTCTGTCTGTCCTTGCTCTAACTCGCGTAAATATACTCGGATTGTCATGTAAAGGGATATGTATTATTAAGTTTTACTATGGCATGTTCGGTATTGAAAAATGAAGTGTTTAGCGCTTATAGTTCCTTTACAGGGAAACTCAAAATAATTCCCTTACATTACAGTCTATGGTTAAATTATGGTTATATAGTATATGGTTATTTTAATAATGTTTCACTATTTCAAACATAATGAAATTGATACATATTACTGAGGTGCATTACAAGAGGCTTACTATAGAATATTGTGTGTGTATAAGCATTCGTCGTTCATTTACAAGGACACACAAATGTATTCGATTAAAGTACTGTCTGTTAATAATCAATTGCTAGAAGTTCATTTTCAGTTGCGATACGCTTTTTAAACTTAACTAATATTTTGCCTATTACACATACATATGTGTATAAATTCTATAGATAATATACAGGGCAACACAAAACATCTCGAGTACATTTGCTTTATTGACGGAAATTGCTGAAGGGGAATTTTCAACTGCGCTATGCGTTGCTAACTGAACTACATTTTAGCATTCCATGTAGTATTTAAATATATCTATAGATCATATACAGGGCTGCACAAAAGAATTCGGAAAAATTTCCTAATATTGTTGGTAATTGGATGCAATTGGATTTTTAAATGTGTTATGTGTTTTCCAAATTGTTTACTTAGACATCATCTTTCACCTTATTAAATGGTAAAGATTTCTAAAAGTACTTTGGAAGTGTCGGAAAGTGTGACATAACCTATACTTGACGCATGATTTTTCTTTCTTTCTTTCTTTCTTTTTTTTTCAATTTGTGATTAAATAAAATTTTCACTTTGAGTTGGAGCCCGCCCGAGTTCGAAGACTGGTATAAAAACCAAGCCCGAGCCAGTTGCCGAGTGCATTCCAGTTCTGCAGTGACAAAAATACAATTATCAAACATCAGATCTAAAGTTAATTAATTATAAATGTGACAACGTATAATAGATTATATATTTTCACAAATTTTTATTTCGTCAAATTTTAATTAAAAGTCCTTTTTTTTTTTTTTTTTTTGTAAATTTGAAACTAAACGCGTAGATAATAGTAACATATCATCATATACGCGTAGAAATAGTAACAAAAACATTCCAATATTAATCTTTAGAAGCATATAATTACTATTAATTTTAAAAATTCTAGTATATATATTAAAAATATATATTATATTACCTCTAAAATTACATAAATGATTTTTAGATGAAGAAATTTTCTTTAAATTAAGAGGTCAAAAAACTATTTTTATAATTTTCAATTAATTTAGTTTTAAACGTAATTAAAATTATGTAAACAATTAACATAAAATTATTTTATAGTTTTTTTTTATTATTATTAATTTCTTTCGGAAATACTGAATATATAGATAGTATATTCAGAGAGACAAATAGTAACAAAAACATTTCCAAAAATGACTAGTAGATGGCGCGATAAGTCAAAGGAAGTCCAATCTCTTCCTGATAGCTCTCCTGTATTACAAAGGCACTCTCCCCCCCTCTTCTCCATGCTTCAAATCCCATCAATGAGGAGAAGCTCAATACAAGGTATGTAAGAAGAAGCGAGGCATCTTCCATAAATAATAAACGCCATCACTGGACAGTTTTCGACGCGCCGGTAGCCATTTTTGTCGCTAGAAGGATGAAGATGGCCGCCCTCAGTGTCAGCTTTTAATAGCAGAAGATGAATGCCCAAGAAGCGAATCATAATGGAAGGAATTTTTTATTTACCAGGATAAAAAAAAAGAACAGAATTCTCTCTCTCACGCCTTCAAGCACGATTTTTTCAAAGAATTGAAGTCCCTCTTTAAAATATACAAACTTAATTATTGTCATTTAATCATACACATTGAGACAACAATATTAATATTTATCGGAACTTAATTATTGTAATTTAATAACAAACATTAAGACAACAATATTAATATTTATGGGAACTTAATTATTGTCATTTAATAATGCACATTGAGACAACAATATTAATATTTATGGGAACTTAATTATTGCCATTTAATAATACACATTGAGACAACAACATTAATATTTATGGGAACTTAATTATTATCATTTAACAATACACATTGATACAACAATATTGATATATATGGGAACTTAATTATTGTCATTTAATAATACACATTGAGACAACAATATTAATATTTATGGGAACTTAATTATTGCCATTTAATAATACACATTGATACAACAATATTAATATATATGGGAACTTAATTATATTAATATTTATGGAATTCATATTTTTCAATAAATTTAAAATTATTAATTCACGATTAAACAAATTTTTATGCTAATGATTTCTCCAGCGCCACTCATAATTAACATCCAAAATCATTAGGTTATCAAATTCATATTCACGCATAATTTGCAATATTAGCACAATTAAAATTGTGCGAATTAAAATTATGTGTCTAAAGCTTCAAAGATGATTTCTTCAAAAAGTCGAAGTATATATTCAAAAGATAATTGTTATTTTTACTAAGATATGCTGAAATAATTCAATCATAATAAAAAATTATTAGCTTTAAATGGTTAAATATTTAAATTCCAACAGATTATAAAGTATTATTTATAATAATCCGTAATTAATATGCATAATACTTTATCAATTCATATTAAAATGATAATTAAAATCAGTAAAAACTTAATTAAACATTAATAAAATTATTGCTGTCATTAACTTCTTTTTTTTTAATTATGTGTGTAACTTTTAATAATCTTTTAAAAACTTTTAATCTTTTAAGAATGAAAGTTCCTAGCTTAAAAAGTTTCACTTAATTAGTAAATGAACTAAAATTGCAACAATAAACTGATTAATACTTTCTAGTCTAATATAAAATTGTATATTTCGAAGGTTAATATTTAAAGCTTTTAAGATTTAAATGTTAATAATTTATCGAATGCTATTCATAATTAATATAATTGCCAGGCAAATTTAATTGATATTTTGTTCAGTAAAATTACGTTTTAAAGAATAACATGCAACACACTGAAAAAAAAAATCCTATAGTTAAAAACAAGTGCTTATTTATTTATTTATTTAGATAATAATAATAATAATAATAATAATAATAATAATAATAATAATAATAATAATATGTTTGTTATTTGTCAATTAGTGTAAAATTATCAGTTTTTAGAGGCTAAAATCTTTTACATTTATAAATTACCGAATAATATTAAGAAGTATAACAATTAGTTTTTAAAATTACCATTAAATTGATAATTTATAAATTATCACATTTAAGTTCTGTGCAGTAAAATTATAATCCTAACTTCTAGAAATAGAATTTTTTCAAAGAATTGCAATTTCTGTTTAACGTATATAAAGTTGATTATTTATTTTTAAACAACATACACACTGAAGTAATGATATTAACTTGAATGATATATTTCAATGAATGTAAAATTATTAATTTAGGGATATTAAGAATTCAGATATTATATATTTTTAGATGTTAGGAAATACAATAACGAATGTAAATTATCATAATTAATACAAAATTATTAATTTATCACGTTTAAATTGAAATATTGAAATTATTATATTAACACAAATTTCATGCAGTTCAGTCATACTGTTTACATGTCAAAGAATGATTTTTTTTAATAAATACAATTTTTTAATCAAAATATGTTATCTTAATTATATAAATATTTTTTCATGATAAATCTATATGCAATAATAACCTGATAAATGTTTATTAAATAGTGTAAAGTTTAAAAATTTAGCATTCTTAACTTTTTATGCTAATATTTTATCAAATACTATTCACAACATACTTATATAAACTTTAATTTAATTTATTCATTAATTAATAATTTATTCAGTTTATGTTAAAATGAGAAATACTAAATTACCCAAACTTTAATTGTACGTTGCAAAATTATATTATTATGTTTTAAAGCATAATCCTTTGAATATTTCAAAAATTCTTATTATATAAATGTGGCAATTTTGATGCCTATTTTGAAACAAATCTATGCATCAATTTTGGAATGTTGATTTATTAAGGCACCAATTTCATAATAAGGACAACTATAACATGTGAATGTTTAATGGAAGTATTTTTTTAATGTCTTTTTTTCTTAAATAATTGTTTGTCCATATTAAGTGCCTATTATATCATTGGATGCAAAATTTTTAATAAAGTTCTTTAAATTAACATAATGAAGAAATTGAGAAAATATTTTGAAAATTGAAAAGCATAGAGCCTTCACTTATTTTATTATTATTATTATTATTATTTTTAATTTTTAAAAATTGAAGGCTTTTTCAAATATATATTGAATTTAATCCAGAACACTTCTTTGGTGACTTTCTGTTTGGAATAGTATAAATAATGAAAAATATTTTTTCATCACCCAAAAATTAAAAGTACTCCTTCCCCTTAAATAATGAGCCTTGAAATAACAACATTTTTATTAATATTTTTAACATATCAAATTATGAGTCCGGAACGGGCTGAAATTTTGACGTTAGTAACTTTATCAGTATCATTCATAATTATTCAACATGAATAATTATAATAGAAAATCCCTTTACTAACCATTATTTGAAGGACGCAAAATTAAGACATAATAAATAGAATACTCGTCTTTTAATTACACTCATATATATATACGGTCAATCATCTTTTAAAACTTATTTTGGCAACATGTATTGATTTTCTCCAATTCATTACATGAGTTATGTGTTGACTCCTGTTAGGATCATGTATTCCATCTGGTAACTGTTGTCTTCTGTTCTCTATATCCTTTTTAATCTTGTTGTATTTTGAACTTTATGATTATATTTCACAGTTTATTTATCTTTTTTATGGGTAAGGTTTCTTTCCTTTCTAATATTGTTTTTATTTTTTGAACTTTATGATTTTTTCACAGTTTATTTCTCTATTATGGTGTGGTAGTCTCAAAATCATATTCTTTAGCAATGTTATGGCTAATATGATGATGAAACCACACATTTTATTTGTGGTAATTTAGGCATTTGTGACCTGAAGATTCTGTCTAAATTCCACAAATTTCATTTTTTAAATTTTTTAATTTAATTTTTTCTTCTTTTCTTTCTTTCTTTCTTTTTTTTTTACTATGTATATGGAATCTATATTCAGTGTGTTGGGGGAATACTTGTTGTCAATTAATTATTACATTCTAATTCATAATTTCATAGTTTTTGTTGGTGTATCGGTAATGTTTCATTAATGGATATATATATATATATATATATATATATATTCTTTTTTGACATCATTTGACATCAAATTGGACCCAGTAAGCATAATCAACTTGAAAAACAAGCAATTCACTTTGCTTTTCAAAAACAAACTAATACTACAAACGTTTTACTAATTGAGATTATATGGGAATGAATTACTATTTTACCTTTAAACTATTTTTTGCCTTTTCTAGGATTTTTAAAAGATTTGCAAGATAATATTTATAGAAGTCTGAAAAATTTTCTCCACACTCACACTTTAAAAAATTTAATATATTGTGACAATGTGTTCAAATGTAAAATATTCAGAAATAGATAAAAGAATTTTCTTTTTCAAAAAGTACATTAAAATCCAAAATGTTTTCTTTTGCCAATATCTTTATTTTTTCCCGTTTGAAATACTATCGATTATTGTCCTTAGCTAATCGATTTACTACGTCTTTAGCGGAACTTTTGAAATGAAGCGAAAAATGATGGAAAACAACTAAGTCTAAAAAATGGTTTCCTTAAAATTTACGGCTCTTATGCATGACCTAAAAAAAAAAACTTAAAAATATAGGTTTGGTTCCTGATTATTACCTAACTTTAATAACGTTATACATTTTCAAATTCAATTAAATGTTTGTACGCAACGGAAAAAAAAGTCGGCAATATATTAATGTATGTCGGTTTTCCTGCCGTGCCATGTGTCAACGATCTAACATACATAAACGTATTCAGATAACAATAAAATTTAAATAGTATGTTACTGAATTATGCTTATAATCTGTGGACCCGTGCGAAAGTTTCACACTGCAGTCTTTTTTTTTTTTTTTTTTTTTTTTGTTACCAATATCTATCATTTTTTTAGATGCAGGTTTAAACTTCTAAAGAAAGTTTAAGGATAAAAATATTTGCAAACAACAACAGACAAGCCAGAATATTATCTCATTTATTCCATCAAACTTACAGTAAAGCATTATTGAAAATAGCAATAGATACGTGCGGAAGAAAAATAATAATAACAATCGTGTTTTGCTGTGCATTATAAGAGGATGATGTCATCGGCATTGAGAAAAAACATCGGGCAAGGAAAAAAAATGAATCCGCATAAAATACAATTTAATTTAATAACAAAGCATACATTTTAGGCTACATTGAAATACCACTGCATCGATCGATCGATGTTGTCTTTTTTTTTTTTCAAAACATTTGAATTTCAATTTTGCTTTAATATATATTTTTTATATGATGAATCAATATTGAGCATGATATAATGCTGTATTTTACTTTTGTGGCAACACTGATTTGAGAAAAACCTTTCATTTCATTTAGGAAAACAATACTGAGTTAATTTTTAATTAATTGCAATTTTAATTAAAAAACTTGTTTTAAAGAAATGGGAGTGTACTGTGTCAGAAGCCGGTTCTAAATCCTTTCGAATGATACCTCATTCATTGTTGTGTGTTTTGTAAATGCATAGGAAAAGGGATGTTGACAACAGAAATAATATATATAATGATATGTTTCCTATTAAAAATGACCACTGTAACATTTATAGTTATTTACAATGCTGTATTTAGTATTCACAAAATTCTCGGATCTCGCGAAATTCAAACACATTGTTAAAATAGCCAACGGTACATTGTTATCGAAAATAGCTACATTGAAAAAAAAAAAAAAAAAAAAAAAAAAAGTTGATTTTGCGGTATAATACTGGCATTCCAGCTGACAGTATTATATACCGTAAAATTAACAGTAATAAACAGTAAAATAAGCAGTAATATAACGATTGCAGCAATATTATACCGTAAAATCAACATTTTTAATTTTTTTTTTTCCTTGCAGTGAAGCTGTTTTCGATAGCAATGTACCGTTAGCTATTGCAGTGTACCATATATTCCGGCGTATAACGCGCTTCTTAATATTTAACCTTTCGTTTTTCTTATAACACTCGCGTATAATGCGCAACTATAAATTTCGATGAATTTTCCTGTATCTAAAGGTGCTCGTTATACGCTGGTATGTGCAGTACTTCAACATGCATATAGATCTTTTTTTTTAAATACTGAAATATATTAAATTTATTTCCATTATATTCTTCTATTATGTTATGATTTATGTGTGCATTTTTTAATATTACAAGTATGTTGTTATGAAATAAAAATTTTCAAATTAAACACAACTTTATTTCTTAAAAAGTGCTTAGTCTATCTTCATCTACCTGTCAGTTCATGTTCTAATTTTTATAAAATTACTCTAATCGCAACGATTTGTTGTTTAATGTATGCCATGGGTTTTCACTTTACAAAGTTCAATATAATACGAAATAGTTTTTTTTTTTTTTTTTTTTTTTTTTTTTTTTTTTTTTTTTTTTTTTTTTTAATATATATTTAATTTTTGTTGTGTTAAATACATTAATTATAAAGTAACTGTGTTCTGTAATGTGTTCTGTAATCATATATATATATTAACGACGACTATCGTAAGATATGAAATTTAAATTACATGTTTGTAACATTGGAAAAATGCCATAATCTATGTGTAAGGAATGAATTTTTATTCTTGTTTTAAATCTTAACTTTCACTTCAATGATAAAATTTACGCGTTAGGCAAAAATAAATAAATAAATAAATAAAAATAAATAAGTAATAATAAATTAATGTAATACATTTTTTTAATGTTTTGTAGATAAAAAAAAAGTTTTTTTTTTTTTTTTTTTTTTTTTTTTGCTAAATATATCACACTATTGCATCAAGTATCGCATATTATCTGTCAATACTTCATATTAAATCCAACGAGTTATCATTATTTAGTTTTGAATGGCTTTCTTCGCAACTTCAATCTATAAATCAAGAACTAAATTCGAGATAAAATGCAAAGCGAGTTAAAGAGAAATACATTGAAGAAAGTCCTTCAGTGACACAACATAATAAAAACCGCATGTTATGAAATGGTACAGCATGAGTACAACTGTCACAAAATATGCCTACATAATTGATGCAGTCCCCACAGCAACTAACCATGGAACATGAATAATGCGATCAGGAATGAGAAAATAAAAATATTTACACTCCCGAAAACATAGATCAAAACATTTTAAAATAACTGTCAAATAAATATAAGACTCGTGAAATGAGACTTTTTCGGTCCACCCCCTTTAGGTGAAAATCAACCAATCCTAGATCCCCTTCAAAAATAATTACACGAGAAATCTGTGTCATCAACCACTAGCACATGCAGTCACATGACACAACCCTTACAAGATGGAAGAGAAATAAAAAAAGGACAACGGACTTATTTCCATACAAAGCCAGTAGAGCACAGATAAATAAATAAAAATTAAAAAAAAAAAAGTCTGCTGCACTTCTTACGCAGTTGGGGGTATCCCCTCTTCAATGGGGCCCCAGGGGCCCTAGAAATAGGACGCGGCGCGTGCCAAAAGCTTGGTTTTACTGGGGCACGCGAAGGAATATTTAGAGAAAAAAAACTACCACCATCCAGCAATCTCGAATAGAAACATAAAAAAAAGCTTTAAAAAGAAATGTAAGTAGGATATAGAAAGTTTGGGGTGAGTGTTTTTTAGGCCGTTTTTTTTTTTCTCTCTCTCTCTCTTCTCTGGATAACCAGATGTTCAAAAGAAGAGTTTTTTAACACTTAGCAGGGGTTAGGTCATAAAAAAATCTTCAGATTTTTATGTCTCGACTTTGAAACTTCGGATAAACATGAGTTTTCTATATTATACAGTTTGGTGATTCCGGTCGACCGTAAATGAAATTTTAAAACTATGTATAAGTTTAAAAGTTTAATGGTTTATTCCATGAAGATAATCTACAAAAAATGTTATTATATATTATGATATAAATTTATAGTTCTTCTACAGAAAAGTAAGATGAAGGAAATCAAACATAAATTTAGAATAAATGAATGCGGTTTTAAAATAATTAGCCATAAAATTTTACAGATAATTTTAAAATTTCAAACAATTAGATCAAAGATGGATATATATATATGGTTCGATGATTTTATTTTTTTAAAAAAGTAAAAGAATGATAAATTTAACTAGGAAATGATGAAAGAAAAATATAATAACACATTCATAATCGCTTCACTTAAGTCCATTTGATATTGTACAATTTGATTTGGCGTAATTAAGGAATTCATTAGATTTTAGTTATGTCCAGAGGAACAAATGACCTAACTCAGACGAAATCTGCAGATTTATACCCCTCCGCCCCCCCCTATTAATTCGTTTTGCATTCAGTTGCATGAGGAAGAAGCTATTAATTTTGGATAAAACTCCTGCAACATTCAGGATTTGATATATATTTAGCATCTCATATACTAAAGTTGCCCTTGCTTGATTACCACTTAAGAGAAAAGTGACGGATGCCAAGACTGCTAATGACAGCACCGTCACATCGATATAAAAAAGAAAATAACACATAAAGCATACACTGTTAAAAAATTGATTCAACATTTCACCAAATAAACATAATTGCCACTATAAAATGGGGAAATCTTGTTTCAACATTTGTTGCTGCGTTTGAACCATGAACTTGTGTAGTTTGAGCCATGGACTGGAAAAATGCTGAAATAAGAAGATAGTAAAATGTTGAAGCGTAAAGTATCTACAGTTATTTTTTGCAAACAAGGGCTAATCTGACCGGGACCTCTGTTTAATGTGCAATCAGAGACAGGGCGGAAAGGGGTATGCAAGTCTGAACAGGGATACGAACCTAATACATCTTGATTTTTTGAAAGCGTCCTAAGCACTAGGCAAGTAGACAATTCTAATCGTGTGTTAGAGACGCATATTGGGAGTTATTTGTTCTGATTGTCTGTTATATAAGGATGGTGAAAAGTTGAACTATTGAAGTTTATCAGAAATTTTAAAACGCAAGCCATTTTTTGTTGCCTTTGCTTTTTTTCTTTTTTTCTTTTTTTTTCTGCAACAAATGGTTCAACGTTGAATAGAATTTTTTCTTACAATGATGCATTGGAAATTATTTCTGAATCAATGTTTTAACTACAAAGAACATAAAATTTAATTTATATAAAAATTCATTTACAAAAACTAATTACCATTCATCAAATTTTAGACGTATTTGATGCAAATTGTTTCTCTTTCGGGAATAAAACATAATTTCATTTGAAGGCATTTTCAAACTACACTTTTTTTATGTTTCGAAGGAAATAAGCAAACTGATCTTTACTGATTAAAAAAAAATCTGATAATCTGTATGGAGTTAGGATGGAGCTTTGAGGAGGTGTGTGTGTATTAAGGCGATAGGGGCTATTAAAATATTGGGTTGCCTGAAATTTTTTTCGCTTGCAGGTATTTTATCTGCCACATTTCAGATAAACTTGAGATGTTTCTATATCGGTGTTTTGTGAGTCTGTTTACAATATTCAGCTACATTATCCACATACATGATTTTGTGGATTTTCGTCAACATGTATGAAACTGAAGAAATTCGTTACTGTTATTATGGGTGACCATTCCAGTTTTTGAGTTTAAAAGTATCAAACTGGAGTCTTTTGAACTAAGTGCGAATTGTCTGAACAGTGTAAAAATCTTTTGTAAAATTGTTAGCATTGTTGCTTTTTTTCAAATTATAAGCTACAAATACTATCGTTCATTAACATATTACTTAAAGGCGTATGAAAAGGGATTTATGAATCTTTAATGCGGATGAAATAGTCTACGATACCACGACTAACAATGATGTCTGAGAAGCCACATTGGAATATAGACAAAATAAAGTAACTATGGGCAATTAACAAAAAGAGTTAAAAAAACCCTCTAATACCTAGAAAGATGCATTTACTCTTTGTGATATATGTTTCGCATTGTAGGTATTGTTTTTAACAGCGTCTATTTTAGAATATGCTTATTTAGAGCCCGCGAGTTAAAGCTCGAATCAAGTTAATTCTCGAATTCACAGCATCGTAACAATATTACCACTTGATGTCATTGCACAATACCATTAGCTAATAGTGTAACCAATAGATGTCAGCAATTACATTCTTTCTTTATTTCCTGTTTGGCTGAATTAAGGCGATTTCCATGAGGCAATTTTCACGTATCCAATTTCAAATGTGAATACGGATTCGTCTAAATTCTCTTTTTCTGTTTACACACTTTTGGCAACATGGTTAATAGCACTCTAGTTGGCTGTTATACATCTGTTATTGGATATAAGCGTTTCATCAGATGAATTCTGCTAAACTCCTTTCAAATTTTCCCATATCTTCAAATCTTCCAATCCATGAAAGAACAAATAAAATGTACGCAATTGCAAGGCTTTTTTTTTTTTTCTTTTGCAAGGACCGTAATGTTGCCTGCTATTGGTCCTAACAAACAAAAAAACGTTTTCATTCTGTAAACATGCTGGGAATCGCAGGAACGTGCCAATCCCTGGGATGCGTTAATAGAATTGTTGAGTTAAATTTCGAAGACCCTTTTTCCTGCGTATTCAGTGTCTGCCAAAGAGCAGACTATTTAGAAAAATAAAAGCAGGAGACGAACTTTAGTTCACTTCTCACGTCTTTTAGAAGTGCAGGAGTTTCTCGATATATTATGCAAAAGAGGGCTGATCATGCATTCCCCCCCAACCCTTACTGAACCTAGTAGTACCACCCTCCTACCTGAGAAAATTAAGACGTGGAATGCATCTCAAAAATTTTTTTTTTCACTCTCCTTTGTGCTTGCTCTATCCTTTTTCTTGTGTGTGTATATAGGTGCCTGAATTTCTGCTACGACTTGCAGTTTTCTTCCTTGTTGCCACCGAAGACAAAAGTAGTTTCTATTTCTCGAGTATTACATGATTTTGAAGAGGGAGCTTTTTTATATATTTATTTTTACAAGAAATTCAACCTTTCAGTGAAAGGAGTTTTGCCTCTTTTTTTTTTTTTTTTTTTTTTTTTTTTAAAGGACGAAGAAGAAAAAAAAATCTAGAACAAAAACAAAAAAGTTCATTTTTATTTTGTTGGAAAAATAATATAAAAAGTGGTTGGAAATTATGTTGAGAATATTTTTGAATCAGGGATGTAACATCTATTTTAGGTTATGAAAATATACACATACATGCGAGTTTTTTTTTTTTTAAAGTGCCAAAACTTTTAAAAATTTGAAATTTTAATGTTTCGAAAAGTTTTACCAGCACTGAAGAAAGTTTTCTAGTTATGAAAATGTCTTCTTTTATGGATTGAAAAGATACATGTGAGAGTTCTAAAGATTTTTTTTCTATAATAAAATTTCCAAATTAAATAATATAATGTTACTTCTGTTACTAATTACAGATATATATTTTTTCTGTTTCTTAAGAATGTTTGAAAACACATTCACTTGAAAAAATATCTAACATTTTATAAATGGTATTTAAATTAGAAAAAAAAATATGTCCTTTTTAATTAAAATGTTGATCCAGAAATAATTTTCAAGAATTTTCAATTTTAAATAATAAGAGCCTATAAATTTCATTATTTACTTGGAATACCATAAATGAAATAAAATAAAACTAAAACGGAGATGAAGAGTCCTCCAATATTTGGCAAGTTATTACTCAACTGTAATTAAGAAGCTTAACCCATCGAGAGCACACCAAGTCATTTTGACCCGTAGACTTTCATTCACCTTTTTCAGTACATTTTCACCTTTTTTTCAGCATTACCTTATCATTTAACATTAATCTTTTTTATCAGTTTTTTTAGTACCACAACTGTACTTCAAAATTCCGTTTGGCATTTTAATTTATGAAAAAAAAAAAATTATTTACAGTGCAACTTTGAAGTAAAGTTGGCATTTTTGATAACATAGTTCTGTTTAAATGAATATTTCTAACGAAATGTTCTTAAAGTACAGTTCAAAAACTATAAAAAACTATAATAAAATCTAAGCATTTGGTGTGTCCGAGGTATTAGCTTGAGGAAAACAAACTCTCGTCAAATTGACCTAGCGTGCCATGGATGATCGAAAAAGGAGTTGTGTCAACGAAAAGGTTAAACTTTTATAAAGCGTTTTCACACATATACACACACATATATAGAGATACATATATATATACACACACAAATATATACACATACATGTATGTATATATATATATATATATATATATATATATATATATATACATTATGCATTTTACTCACACAATGTCTCATCATACATTGCTAATTATTGTACTTGTCTTCCCATTTCATCTTTATTATATTTAAATTTTATTTACTTTCTTAAATTTCCTCACATTTCAAATATTATTTGCTTTGTCAAAAAATTTTCCTTTTGATTCTTTTTCTTTTGTTTTATAATAGCTGGCAGCACTAGACTTTTTATTTAACTTGTCCACAATTTCAGCTTTTACTTATATGTTTCTGTGATAGATGGCAGCTCTAATCAAATTATCATTTTTTAAAGTTATGTTTGTATAGATATAGCAGCCATTTTGAGTTAATGTTGACTGGCTGCTCGTCAAATATTTATAATTTTGTTCAATCTTCAGTAACATTAGTCTGTTTTGCACATTATTTTATGCTCTAATTTCTGTTTAAGTTTAATAATTGTTTATTTATCTTATTTATATTTAAGTTGCATATTTATTTATTTATTTTTTTATTTGAACTCAGGTTATTAATTGCCTTGTTTCATGTATATATATATGTTATTAGGGGCTTAATATTGTCGATTTTAGGCATAATGCTGACAATATTTGGTGAAATAACAGATACTTACTATAAATATTCTTATAAAGCCCTTCTGAAGATTCTATAAGATATTCATAGTTTTCCATTTTTTGCTTTTTCATCCTATCAAGTATCATTCCTGCAGTGTCCATTCCATTGCTTTTATAATGTCTTATACTTTGTTTTTCACGTGTTTTAATTATATATATATATATATATATATATATATATATATATATATGTATATTTCACTGACGCCCGGCTAACTGAAAAGTACCCAATTTTTTTATTACTATTTTGTTTTATTAATATGCTATGTTTAATAAAGGTTTGCCTGGTAATTACATACTTGAACTAATCCTTAGTTTATGAGTTGGGAGTTTAAGCACATTAAAAAGCATTTATACTAATTATATGGAATTAATATGTTCATTATATACAAAGCATACAATATGATAGGTCATTAAACGCTTGATGCGATGTATGTTAATTATAGAAAAATCATAGTAAACCTCACATTGAAGTCAAATAGCACATAAGCATAAATTTAAATTTGTTATTTTGAAACAATTATCATGACTGAATAAAGATCATTCAATTAAAATAAACCACCAAATTACCCAAAATCACAACAAACATATAACAAGATCTTGTGCTAGCCATGAGACGATGAGGCAGCTGCCTCTGACCGGCAGTTGATATCTACACTGTAAAAAAATATTTCGTTACGTTTCTGAAAATTATAGGCGGTAAACGGGTTCTTTTATATTAGGAACATTTCCGTAAATCTCAGAAATCTATTGGTATATGAAAATTTTAATTGGTCACTCCAATATTTGGCAAGTTATTACTAAAGGAGCTTAAACTTTTATAAAGCATATTCTGTAACAAATGTTTTACTACTTATTTATCTTTATTATTATTATAATTATCATTATTATTATTTTGTTTAACAAAAGGTTGCCTTGCAGTTATATAGTACAAACACCCTTAGTTTATGAGGGGTTTTAAATACATTAAATTTGACCATAAAAGTATTTATACGAATTGTATGTAAATAATATGCTCATTATATATTCAAATATTGGTGAACATTAAGCACTTTATTAGATGTATGTTAATGATAGAAAACTAAAGTTATAATCGACAGCTTTGTTTTATATATCGAAATCAAAATCATAATAAGCTCTTTATATTTTTGTTATTTTCCACCAATATTTGTTACAGAATAAAGATCTAATTAAAATAAAAATCTAATTAATTAATTAATCCTCTGACTGCTTATCCCGCGATTTCCACAGGCAAGACATTTGTAGAAAAAATTATATAATGCACAATTTTTGAAGCAATTTTGTTTTAAAAATTTTACAGTCAAAGGGTAAAATTCAAATGATAAATTTACTACATATTTCCAATATATGATGATTTGAAATATGCAATAATAGAGAATATACTGGTCGAAAGAATTTTGAAAAAAAAAAAAAAAAAAAAAAGAAAAAAAGCGTTCAGAGTGTTAAAACAAGCCAACAAATTATCTAAGATCATAATAAACATAATAATCCAATCTACCGCTATCTTGAGACAATAGCAACCGCCTCAGAGCATTATCTTTGTGGATGTGCAATTCGACATCTACATTGTAATACACTGTAAAAATATTTCGAATAAGAATCCGAAAAATAATACACGGTAAAAGCTTTTTTCATTAGAATTTTTTCTGTTAATTCCAGAAATTTATTAATCTCTGATGATTCTGCTCTTATTACTTTTGAATATAAGGGAAATGTTTCTGGAATTTTGAATAACATCGAAGTTTTATAAGGTCAAATAAAATTTTTAGAAGTGCATTAAAAAAAATAATAATGTGGTACAATGTTTAAATATGCCATTAAATAAACAGCAAAGTGATATTATCTACAAAATGTTTTGTGCCGATCATGTACAATAATGCATACTGTATATCAAAAATGTAAACTTATACAGCATTAAAGAAAAAAAAAAAACATAAGGTAACGCTAAATTGTAATAAAAGCCTTGCTTTATATAGTAAATCATGTATATATTTCGAAAAAAAAAATTACATATTCAGTAATTAATATAAATAAAATGTCATTTAATTGCATTCAGTTTACATAGGATTGGCCTTGCACTCGTTAAATCTCTTTTATGAAATATTTTTGCTAAATAAATATGTCAATTACTTCATCAGAAATGTTATTTTTCGTTCGTAAACTGATTACTGAAGTTTCTTTGAAAATGAGGTGTTTATGTGGATATCTAAAAAAACGTAATTTTAAGAAATGAATGAATAACTAAGATGATTTTTTGAAAGAACCTGTTTATAAATCTAAAATCATAAAAAAAAGGGGCAAAATCAAGTACTATAGTTTATTTTTAATTAGATATAAGTGTCAATAAAAAAAAAAAAAAAAAAAAAAAAAAAATCGTAAAATTTAGGGATATGATCGAAAAAACAACAATAATAATAAAAAAAATAAGACACAAATTTTAAACTTTTCTCCAATAATAGAAATATGAATCAGTTTTTTCTTTTAAAATTGAAGCGTTAATTTTACATTTGAGCTCAAAAAAAAAAAAAAAAAAAAAACCTCACCACGAAAAGTATTTTTTTACTTTATCTCTTTCTTATAATTATATGAGCATATTTTACTCATTACATTTATAACTGTGATTTTGTAAAAGAAACTTTCAAAAATAGGAGCTACAGTTTTGTCGACAAGTCCGATTGTGTTGCCAAATTATGAGGAATAATTTCACAGCAAGTCAAGAAATTAACATAACATTTAAACTTATGCTGCGGGTTTAATGCATTATTTCACAAGCACAGGATTAAATGAAGAATTCGAACTTTATTTTTCAATTTTCAATTGGCAAATTTTAAAATTATTTTATAAAGTCTGTTTACGATTTAAAAATAAAATTTCCTCATTACTGAATAGGGAAAAAGTAGTACTTGAGGCTAAAGGAAAGAAAAAAGAAATGCTTGTTATCTATAGGAACGTTGAAGGTGCTGTTTCCTATTATATGGTTGCATCCGATGAAAGGTAAAATAAAACTTCTTTTAATCACAAGGCATTAATATGCTTAATTTAATGAAGTTTCACATTTAATAGATTTCTTTAAATCAAACATTTATATTAATTATATTATGTCATTTATACGTCTCTCACATAAGAAATAGTACAGAAATCTCTTTAATTTTATGCACTCAAAAGGTATTTTCTACATATTGAAATGGATAAACAAGAGTATTATAAGACAATTTTCACATTAACTATCACCAAATCTTTTGGTACACGTTAAACCAAAATTATGCCTTTTTTTTAAACTGTAAAAAAAAAAAAAAAAAATGCGTGGGGGGGGGAAGAGGGAGGGGAATTTTTCAAGTTATAAGTCTCATTCAATAAATAACCAAAAAATATTGCAATAATAATCAGAAAATATGTAAATATATTATATTATTAATGAACGATCGCAAAATCTTTCTACAACAGTCCCAGTATAAATTGTTGTATTTTTTAATTATTTTATTTTATTTTATTTTATTTTTTAAATACACCCTTTTTTTGGTAGGCCTTGTGTAATTGAATTTAGCCCTATAAATTCTAGATAAAAATATTAAAGAAAAAGAAAACATTTTGATTGTGTGAAATCACCAAATTTCTTGCTGACCAATGTTATCAGTGACAATAAAACGTACATTCTCCCATTCAAAATTCAATCACATTTTAAAATATATTCACTTAATCATAAAACTCACATTCACTTGAAAATAATTTCATCTATTAAGAGTAAACGTGTATTACACAGACACAGGACATCTACATAAAAAATGCAATCAGCGGCAGGCGTCAAACACCTCAGCAAAACATAACATCTACGTAGAGGTGTGCATCAGCCAGGAAAAGGTCCGTCCGATCGATATTTGCCTAATAACCCGTGAACGAAGAAAATGTAAAGGGGAGGGGGGGAGGAGGAGTGGTGGACCAAAGGATGCCAGAGAAAGAAAAAATATAAAAAAGGTGGCATTAAAAAAATCAAAAGGGGGTGAAGGTGGGGAAGGGGGAAGGGGGGGGGGTAGATTCCGACGCTAGAAAAGGGACATTCCATTTTAGATCGGAGGTTGACCGATACTTAAAAAGTCAGATGAAGGAATGAAATTAAGGGTTGATTTGAAAACGACGATCGATATACCATAGAGATACATTTTCGTGGAAACAAGATTTATAATTTATAACAAACTATATAATTGATTGTTTTGACGACATAGAGAAAGTTTGTGTTTTGTATAATGGCAACATATTTTTTAAGGTTAACTTTTAATAATAATAATAATAATAATAATAAAATAACAATGAAAAGATTTAAGTGACTGGGGAAATTTTTATCAAGATAAATTTTAAACCTTGTGTATCTCTTTATGAGAAAATATTAAAAATAGGACAGTAAAATTTTTACAGTTGATAATTTTTATAGTTGTTTTTATGTTTCAACAGTTTATTTTCACGTATAGTTACAAAATTATAATTGTATTTTCTTTTTCGAACTATAGATAAGCTTTAGATAGCAAAATAAATTATATATATATATATATATATATATATATATATATATATATATATATATATATATATATATATATATATATATATATATATATATATATATATATATTTAACATAATGTTTAAAGTACAACTTCTTAAAATAACAGTAAATAGGAACGCGTTTCGAAATTTTGAATCTTTTTTCCTCAAACTGAAACACGCAGGAAATTATTATCTCGATCCTTCTTTTTCGGCTACTACTGTAATTTCATGTAACTTTAGCCTGCAGAGAAAATATTAAATTACTAATATGGTTCGAGTTTCTTATAATGATAACAATAATAAAATATATGCTACAAAACAGGAGTCCGCAACCTACGGCGGCACGCGTGTCAGATTTGGCATGCGGGCATATTTTCAATGGCACGAAGACAGAATTTTTTGTGTAAGCAATTTTTTCCACGTATGAAGAGTTTCGAGTACACAAAGGCATTTTAAGATTGAATTTTTTTTTAATCGAGTGAAAAAGTTTACACAGCAGGAGTCGAACACAGAATCTCTGGCTTAAGTTGTCAATACTCTGCCAATTGAGCTATCTGGACGAAATCCGGCAGATACAATTCACTCGGATAACCTTATGGCAATGGCATCTGGTTTGTCATATGAGACAGATCAACAGAATAAACAGCAGGGAAAGGAACTCCAATAAACGATAGATACGTATTTATACTTTTATTATTTTAACACAATCAAATTGTATGAACTGTAATTTTCCAACTGGGCGAAAAATGTCTGGACTAGGATTCGAACCAGGGATCTCTGGCTGAAGCTGCAAATGCTCTGCCAACTGAGCTATCTCTTACGAATCTGGATGACCTAATTCACCCAGCTAACCTTATTGATCATAGCATTTGGAGTGATATCTGAATTAGCTCAACAAAATAAATCGCAGGTAATAGAACTCTAGTAAACGCTGGATAAGTAATTACACTAGATTAATTTTGACACAATTATTCTAATTGATAGATAAATCATATAAAATGTAATTTTTCAACTGGGCGAAAAATGTCTGGGCAGGAAACCAGGGACTTCTTGGCTGAAGATCATTTCCTGGAGGATATGATCAATAAGGTTAGCTGGGTGAATTAGGTCCTCATTCCGGGATAGCTCAGTTGGCAGAGCATTGGTAGCTTCAGCCAAGAGGTTCTTGGTTCGAATCCTGGCCCAGACATTTTTCGCCCGGTTGAAAAATTATATTTCATATGATTTATTTGTCAATTAGAATAATTGTGTTAAAATTAATCTTAGTACAATCAAATTGATTGATAAGTAATTCATACGATTTGAAAATTTACAATCAGTTGGATAAATTTAAAAATTCGATTCTTTTTCTTCTGTATTGTGTTTGTCGGGTGACGTTCAGTCAGCTCAATTGGCAAAGCATTAGCAATTTAAGGCAGAGGTGCTGGGTTCAAATCCCGACCTGGACACTTTTTCACTCAGTTGGGAAATGTTCAAATCTTATGATTATTCTTTATCAATCAGTAATGATTGTGTTGAGGTAATAAAAGTACAAAGGAATTATTTGTCTTTCAACAGAATATTCGGAATTCTGTGCCAGGGTAAATGTGATCAGCTCGATATAGACCACTTGTATAAAAGAAGATACAAGATCAAGAATCTCATGATTAATTCATAAATATTAAGATTAAGTAATATTGTGATTTTATAAATTTTTTGTTTCCTATTATTCCTTGTTAATTATTTCATATCTTATAATAACGAAATATATTATAAATAATTTTGTGTGTAATTTTCAGCAATTTAGATTATTAATAAAATTATTATTGTTTTATAGCTATTAACTATATTTTGTACTGATCTCAGTTATGAAATTTTCCCACGCCTGCTGGTCCACGAATAATACATAATTACAGGAAAATATACGTATTTTATAAATAATGTTTGTAATAACATGCATTTACTGATTAAAAAAATATGGCGATAATAAGATAATATTGAATGATTGAAAATCCAAATAATGTGCTTTATAAATGGCTTGGCCAGCGGTTGTAGTGTCCTATATTTTTTATACATTACTTTACCATTATTTTTCCAAACAAGATTCTTAGTGGTATCTATTACATATGTTAAAGTAATATACCAGGAAGATTATTGTTAAAAATGGTTGTATGGCAAATGCAGAACGTTGTGACTCCTTTTTGGCATGCAAAACTATTTTTTAGCTTAGGTTCGGCACAACACTGGTCAAATGTTGCAGATTGTTGATATAAAGCATTGAACAACTACTGTTACTATGCTTACATTTCTAAAACAAAAGAAGTACATTTTAAAACTCTCGTGTTGAAATCTCAAGAACTCTAAAACAAAAGTACTTTATAATTTTAAACAACATTGATATTATATTTTCATTTCTATATGTAAAATTAATACATTTTTAAATGTTTGTTTGATCACAATAGCATTCATTAACATTTAAATACAATATCGAAAGAATCGTAAAAAACTCAAACATTTTCCATCACAAATAACTAGAATGATAAATCATAAAAAAAGGAATGTTTTCTTTTATGCAACACTGAAACAAAATAACATCATAAAAACTGATTTTTGAGTTTTGATTTATTAGTACTTTTTGGAAATAGTATGAAATATTTTTTTATCTAATTTTATGCAACAGTCAGATAATATTTCAATTCTAAATTATACCATTCATCAGCAAAACTATGTTTGATTAAAAAAAAAAAAAATGCTTGAATTTTAATACATAAAAAATATCTTTCTTTAACTAGTGATAACAGCATTCTGTAGCTAATTAGAAACAAAACATATATATAAGTTACCCGAAATGCAAATTAAGCAGAACTCGAATCAAAACATACTTTTCAGTCCAAACTGTTTCTCAAGTAATTTTTTAATTGAAATGTTATTAATAAAAAGTTTATTTCTTTATCTAAAACCAACAGCATTCTGACGCAAGATATTCTGACACAGAATATAATTACTTGAAATAACAGTTAAGTAGAACTCGAATTTAAATATAATATTCATTCAAAAATTCTTTTAAAGAAACTTTTTATTTGAATTCTCATTAACAAAAAGTTTCTTTCTTTATTTGAAACTAACATCATTCTGACGTTAATTAAAAAAACACATATAATCAAGTATTTGAAATGCAAGTTAAAATGCACACTTATTCGAATCTAAATACAATATTCCTCCAATAAATACTTAAAAAACTTTTTATTTGAATTCTTATTAATAAAAACTTATTTTTTTTTTTAAATCTGAAGTAAGCAACATTATGACACTTACAGTTAAAGAAAAAGACACATACTAAGTATTTGAAATACAAATTCAATTCAATTCGAGTCTAAATACAATATTCATCTAATAATGTTTTTTAAGAAACTTTTTATTTGAATTCTTATTAATAAATAATTCTTTCTTTACCTAAATCAAACAGCATTCTAATGCTAGTTGCTAACAATATACGATTCGAATATAAATGCAATATTCCTCTAAAAAATGCTTTTTAAGAAACTTTTTACTTGAATTCTCTGTATTTAAATAAAGAAAACAGCATTCTGACGCTAAGTTAAAAAAAAAAAATACAATACAAGTTAAAAACGATTCAAATCTAAATACATTATTCAGTTATAAAATGTTTTTTTAAATATATATAGTTAATTATAAAAAGTTTCTATCTTTATGTAAAACCAACAGCATTTTGACGCAAGGTGAGACCATATATTAATTACTTGAAATGAAAATTCAGCAGAACTCGAATCTAAATATAATATTCAACTAGAAATGTATATAAATTATTTTTTATTTGAATTGTTATGAATAAAAACGTTTCTTTCTTTAACGAAAACTAATATTATTCTGGCGCTAATTAAAAACATAAATACACATACAACTACTAGAAATTGAAGTTAGGAATATGTGGAATTTTTTATGCCCGTGTGGGTATAAAAAGCAATTCGTAATTGTAGCTCTAAGTCCATTAAAAGCGAATTTTTAAGAAGCCTTGAGACGATTTTTTGAGTGAATGGCTTGATTTACATCCGAATTGCTATTCCGTTATAAAAACAAAAAAGAACGAAAAAAAGAACAAACGATAAGAAAAGATTTGAAATTTTCTGGAAAATTAGCTTCAAAGATTCTTTTTAAGGAGTTGCTCTCATTTTATTATTTTACACATTAAATCTACATGCATAAAACGCCTGAATAAGTTTTAGCACGCATAAGAATTTCAGCATATACATAATGTTCATTCTGTAAAATCTGTGTTGACTTTATTGTTAATTAAAAGATAACTTGATCAACCGATTTTTATGAATAGCTTTATCAAATCGATACGGTTAACAATAGGAAATATTGTTTATTAAATACGTGAACAAAAGAGGAAGGGCGTATAACATTACTGGGGGAAAAAATAGACAAATGAATTTACATTCATAAGGCATCACAATAGAAAGGTAACAGCTATATAAAAAATTGCAATTAACGTTATTTTTAACAAAACAGTTAAAGGATCCTTTTAAGTAATGTAATTTTTTTTAAATTCATGTATAACTACATAAAAAACGTATAAATAATTTTTTATTATTTCAAACAATCTTTTTTCAAAGTTATCGAAATTGAAATCCAGAAAAGTCATTTTGCCCATTTCGGTAAAATTAAGTTACTTAAAATAAAAGCTTATATGTATATATATTAATATTACGGTCTTTATTTTTTATTTATATTTTATTTTCACCTTTTAGTGTTTAAAATATTGTACTGTTGCAGATACACAGCATTATTTTATAGTAAGTGTGGTGTTTGGTGCAAAATTATCTCCATTATTGTAATTCGTATGGAGTTGTAACCATATTGTTTTTTCAACGTACAATCAAACTTTAATTAAATTGATATTTTTCCGTTAGTCGAGTGAAAATCTCGCGAATATCAGTTTTTATTTTCAGGCCAATAGCAGCTTTTATTTTTTCGTGTGTAATTAGAAATTATACTTTCATGTAAAATTTTTTTTTTTTGATTTATGCTATATTATTTCTTATTAAAAAATTGTCTTTTGTATTTTAAATTAAATGAATGAAATATGTCTATTTTAAAAGTATTTAATATGTATTTTAAATTAAATGGGTGAAATATTTGTATTTTAAATAAAATGAGTGGAATGCGATGCGATTGACAGCATATTTGGCAATTTGTCGCCTGCGTTCGCCTGAAAAATACAATACAATTAATTTACTAATTTATTATTAAGTTCTAAAAATATTAAAATGTTGTACTGTCGTCAGAAACACACCTGTGTACATAATTTTTATAACTCATCGTACATCAAAAAGTGAGTGAAAAATTGATTACAAATTTCCACCATTACATACATGAACTAAATTAAGTTAAATAAAAGAGTGTAAAAAAAACAAAAACGAAAACAATATTAAACATACATTAAAATAGACGTGTTTAAAATATTAATAAATTAAGCAATAAAACACTATAAAATACATGAAAAAAAAATCAATAAAAATACGACAATTTTTATAATTCTATATAATTAATTATTTTTTAATTTATAAACATGTAAAGTTTCCGTTATACCTATTTTTAAAACATATAAATAAAATCAGTATATATATATATATTTTTTTTTTTGAGAAAATCCAACATATCGTATTAATTATTATTATTATTATTTATTATTTAGGCATCATTTAACAAAATATTAATTTAAATAACATTATAATTTGAATCACCATCTTATATATTTTTGGTGGGTTTAAATAAAAATATACATAAAAGAGAATTAATCTTTCAAAAGTAAAGTAAGGCTTTGTAAAGTTAAATAAAAAAAAAAGTATAAATCTATTTAATAAAAACAAAAAAAGTTTATTTTTTTTTTTAAAAGCCTGATGGCATTTAAAATACATAATTTTAATAAAATGATAAATGCATAATACCAACAGCGAAACGATTATAATGTTTATTTTCAGAAAAGTAAAAATATTTAATTATACAGAGATAAATTTCTGAAATATTTTAAACGTTTGAGATTTTAATATACAAGAACTAAAAATATAATAAATTATAACACTTTGTAATAATTCATTATTTATAAATGCTAAAAGGTGTAAACTAACAACATACAGTAAAATAACAATATAATAATATAACAGCAAAATATATAGTAAATTTTTATACTCTTCCATATTATCCCAGCTTTTTTTTTTTTTTTTTTTTTTTTTTTTTTAAATTAAAATACAGCCTTAAACGTTTCAATATCTGCTTAATAGCCAAACCCCTCATAAATTAAAGAATATCATTTGCAGTAAAATTGATCCAATTAATTTTGTGAATTAGTGAGGAGTATATGAAATACCTTTTATTAAAGAAGACGGATCTAAGAATTACTATATTGGCATGAGAAGCAGGAAATTTTTTACTTAAAAAGGGAGCATATAGCTGATATTAAATATAATAGAAAAACCAGAGCCCTGACAAGATTATATCAAGAAGAAACCACCCAAATAAATTTTAATGAAAGTAAAATAAGTTTTCCCTCCTGTCTATACTATCCTTCCATAATAAGAAAAGCCATAGAGATAGTAACACGCAAAAGTTCAATATGTAATGATGCAGCATCTTTTAACTTACCGAAATTGTGGCTTGAGTTTCTAAGAATGTGGTGTAATCAATGGTTACAAATATGGAAATAAACAACCAAGTAAAAATAAGAGATAACGTACGTAATTTTTAAAAGGTACATGGAAATTAAATGATAGCGCTTCAAATAATTACTTCAAAGACCGTGCAATTATAGAATATTCTCATTTTGTTTTTGAAAATGGCTCAGAGTGAGCCGAAACATGTCAACATCTAATAAAAGTTATTTTACTGGAGTTTATGTTGTTAGTTTACACCTTTTAGCATATAACAGAAATATACAAGAACTAATTTACAATGGTAAGGGGTGTTAATTGATAACAACAATTAAACTGATATCTTAAGAGGGGAATATATCTAAATCAGATATTATTTAACAACTAACTTACTAGCATGATGTTAGGAAAAAATGGAACGTCAAAAATATTTAAAGCGTTTAATATGCTAATAAATTAGGAAAGCTAATATCGGAAACAGTTTACAATATGCAGAGGTACCGACTGATAATAACAATACCTTTAGAAAAATAATTAAATTACTTATATAACATAACAACTTACTAGCATTATCTTTATATAAAAAAAAATGGAATGCAACAAAAGCATTTAATGTGTTGTTAAGAGAGATTATATACGAGTATCAGAATCAATTTTCAACATACTGGAGTACCCATTAACAATAACACTAAAACTAGTGTCATCAAAATATAACATCTAAATTAGTTACTAATATAATCAACTTACAGACATTTTTTTTTTTCAGGAAAAATGGGGCAAGAAGCACTTCTTAGACTCCGGGGTCTTCTACTTTTGGGTCTACGTTCTCCTCAGTATCCACCACCACAGAGTCAGGATCCAGAGTTAGATCTGAAACACGACACTCTGGGCCCCTTACCAACTTCCTGAGATTGAACTAGAAAAAGACCTTTCTAGTTCTATCCTGTGACGCGAGGTCCCTTCTTTGAAGAAAGCCCCACCGGAGGAAATATTTCATTCAAAGTATCTTGACGTACCGTTATGGTAGGCTCTAAGATAAGCCTATATTGTGCAACAATATTACCCATATTGTGTCCAAATATAGCCCATATCAAACCCCATATTGACAAGAAAAAAAAAAAAGAATATCTCTTGCTGAAAAAATAAAAATAAAAATAAAACTCGAAGAATCAAATGTAAAATTTGAGTGATGGAAGAAAGAGATTTCAAATCAGAACACTTTTAACCATAATCACAAGATAATTTTCGTCCACACATGCATAAAATATTCAATAGGAATCAGATTCTGAACAATTAGATTTTTTTTTTTATTTACCAATAAAACAAATAATTATTTCAAAAAATATCCCAAAAAAGTCTAATGTTTTAAATAAGACAAAAATATAATGTAAATAATCAGCCAATATTTTTGCAATCTAAGATACATTACATTTTTAGAAGAATAAACAGCTTTGTATTTAATATAAGATGATTATGGCTGATTCCTTTTTGAAAGAAAAAAAATGCAGTCTAAAATTAATAAGAAGTAATTAAAATAAGTGGAAGACCATTCTACAAACTTTGGAAAGGGTAATACATTTTTTGTTTTTCTAAAGGAAACACGAATCTCAAAAGCAAACCCCATTGAGTGTGACATATTTTTTTCTTTAAGATTTTAAATATGTTCCTTGAATTCGGGGGAAAAAGAAAGAAAGAAAGAAAGCTTTGTGCACTACTCACATAATTATAAGGTTTAAATGGAAATTTCTACAACAGGCGATGCCAATTACCAACAGCTGATGCTATATGAAATTTGCACGGTTGCATTCTTTTTTGGAGGCTGAAGTTGACAATTCAACTAATCGACAATCAAATATCATCTTACCACTGGTGGAAAGCTGCATTTAACGTGCTAATTAAATAATTAATTAATCAATCAATTCATTCCTTCATCCATTTACTAATTTAACTTACTTTACATATTTACTTATAACTTAATATCTCCGGGTATTCGAGCCCACCCTAAATGTCTAGCTTAAACAGTCATGGCTTTTCCCTGCACAAAAGAATTCATTATTATTTCCTCATCTCTCTCGTTTTTATTTTGCTTCTCTCATCACTGATTACCATATCATTTTATGACTTCTTTGGCACAGGTATTTATTATTATTATTGTATTATTATTATTAGGGCGCTTCTATTGTATGTTCGAACATTACACTATGGATAATAATAAAAAAACATTTACACTAACAAATAAGCAAATAAAAAAAAAAAAAAAAAAAAAAAAAAAAAAGAGAGAGAGAGAGAGACAGAAATGTTTCTTGATCTAGCAAGAAAGTAATACGAAAATATAATCTATCCTATTACGAGTTAGTTACCAACGATTCCTAAAAGCGTTTTCCTTTATTTTCAGAAACCCAAGAAAGCAATACATTTCCGAGATTTAAAGACGTATTTGATTTCTGAAACAAATGGTTTTTTTTTTTGCTGCCCGTAATTTTCGGAAACGTTTTTACAATATATTAGTCGGTTTTCCCACCTGGAATAATGTTTATGTTATTAATCCTGAAGTAAAAATTTCCATGTTTTTTACAGACAACCATGCTAAATTAACAACATCAACATTAAAATTAACATTATTATGTTACGCTTTCATGCATAAACTCTGTAAATGTTATTGTGTGTCAAACGTTGGTATTTTTAGTACAGATTTCAATAAATCATGAAATAATTAATTATTTAATCTTCAACATGATCAAATTATTTAATTCATCAAAAAATTATGTTTCCTTATTTATTTCATCACAGTGTCATTTCATCACAGTGCTTCTGAAAATGTTTTCTCGAGAATCGATATCATCCGGAAAACCGACAGTGTTTTTATCATCAGTTTGAAAAACTTATAAAAGGAAAATCAAAACAATTTCTCAGTCTTAAAGTAAAAATTTTAAGTACACCTTATAGAGAACACAAAGAATTGAAAACCGAAAGCCAGATGGAATTTTTGATGGACTAAAAACCGCACTGAACCTAAATTATTTTTGTAAATTTCGGACCTAAGCCTGATCCGTATAAAACATCTTTATTTTTAAAAACATAATTAATAAAATTTCAATTATTTAATAGATAATTAAAATAGAAGTCGTTGGCATCATTTACTTTTACTTACTTTCATTTACATTTTATTTTCTGGTTTTAAATTTTTGTTATAGGGCATGTCAAAAAATTAATTCAAAAATATGTATATACTGAAACGATTAAACTGCCAAAAATGAAACTATTTATTAAATAAGGTATGGTAATAAACACTACCATCTTAACACACATGCGCGCAAAGTACCAACTTGAAGAACGGGCATAATACTGACTAAATGTTTTTTCCTTCAAATTTTAAACTATAGAAGTGTTTTCAGAACAGGATGCAGAATTATCATTAACCCTTTCTCGACGAGCGCCAAACACATTCCTTTTATTTTTTCCGAACCACTTTTTACGAAGAGAAAATATTGTGTTATTTGATCCCTGAAACACTGTGATGAAATAAATAAGGAGACATAATTTTTTAATGAATTAAATAATTTGATCATGTTGAAGATTAAATAATTATTTATTTCATGATTTATTGAAATTTGTACTAAAAATACCAACGTTTGACACACAATAACATCGTATAATAAACAGACGCACGTTTCATGAGTATCTTGGATTCACTTCCTCAGTGTAAATAAAATTAAACCCTATTGTATCCCCCCAAAGACATGAAAATGAATCTAAAAACCCAAATGAAAAAAAAAATACAATAGGGTTTAATTTTATTTACACTGAGGAAGTGAGTCCAAGATACTCATGAAACGTGCGTCTGTTTATTATACGATGTTATTGTGTGTCAAACGTTGGTATTTTTAGTATATTTATCCACACAAGATTTTTTTCATTATTGAAGTCTGGTCTAAAATCCGCAACTAAACCACAAACCGGAAGAAAAGTTATTTGAGCGAAAAAAAAAAACATTATTTTTTAAAAAACGAAAACCGGAATTGATTTTATTATTATTATTATTATTATTATTATTATTATTATTTCAATTAAGTCGGATCAAAACACATTACATTTCGAATCCCTGATTATGAATTAAAGTCAGAAAACTGGAAATTGCACAGTGAAACATTTTCATCAAAACTTTTTATTTTGCACAAAATAATGATCTTAAAGAAATATATGAATACTTCTCGAGAGTCTGACAGTGAAAGATTGTTGGTTAAAAATGCCATAAACTTTTCCGAATCGGAACTGACCAGATTTAAGGATTTTTTGATCACTAATGGATTTTTTACTGTGGCTAATGATTTTAAATGTTTTTATTCCAATAATAATATTTCGTCGCAATTATTACAACATAGTTACCGCTATTTTTCTTTTAATTTTATGCAGTTTTATTACTCGTACTAAATAACTATCGTTATTTTCTTATCGGATATTTTTTAGCCGTTATTCTCCTCTTTAGTTTAAAATATGTAAAACATGGCGCAACAGGGGTGTTCAATTTTAAAATAGACGCAGACAGTGTCTAGGTTACTTAAAAAAAATCAATAAATAAGTTACTAGAAACTAAACAAACTGAAACAAACAACGACCTCATTTTAGATACAACACACAGAAAAAAAATAAAACCCAATTTGGGTTTTATTTTTTTCTGTGCAGATGACATAAGTGACAGACGTCAATGTATTTTTCTTATTTCAAGTGATTCTCAATTCCAAATTCACTACTTTTCTGATACATACACGAAGTTTTTTTATTCACACAAGTGTAAAATTTGCAGGCAGTCTGAATCTTTTATCATTTTTTGATTAAAACAATCAAAATTTTAGAAAATACCACCAAATTTTGCTTTTTAAATCAAATTTCGAGTCGGGAAAATGATCATTAGATAGCAATTGACTGTAATTCTAGATGTATTAAATTTTGTAGGATAATTTAAAACGCTGCGTGATTTTTATGCACCTGCATGCGTTAAAGATTTTCAGTAGGAACATCTCAAAATCTCCTCTCCAATGCTTAAAAAAAAAAAAAAAAAAAAAAAAAAAAAATGGGCTTTAGCAATTGACATTTTTCAAACTTCTTATAAGAAATTTAATATTTTCCCTTACATATTCTTCTTAACTCTTTCAAGGATGGTGGTATATTATACATTCGACCACCCTTGTTTAATACGTTTAATTGTACGTTTATAAGTTATGTTATAAGTTTAATTTTAATTACCAACTGCTAAATGGTACCCAGAATGTGTAATAAAATTTTACTTTTATAATGTACGCGAGAAAAATAATTTATTTATTTTTAAACCAATTTTAGTTCGTAAAATCTGGTGACATTCAATTATTTCAACATTTTGGCAACATAATTTAATTTGCCCCTTAAAGGGTTAAAAGATGTTTCTTTGACAAACTATTTCTAAAATTTACCGATAAATTTACATTTTAAGTGTTAAATTCTTAGCAAAACTGACGAACTGTGAATAAAAAATATTTTCTTTAAAATTTTCTCATGATAAATTTAAAAAATACACATGTATTCCAAGACCTACACTGAAAAAAAAAAGATTTTACAGTATAATATTGGCATCCCAGCTGCCATTATGCCACTGGTATTATACCGTAAAATTAACAGTAACAAACAGTAAAATAAGCAGTAATACACTACCGCGCATGCACGGCAGTGTACTACTGCTTATTTTACTGTTATTTTTACGTTATAATATTGGCAGCTGGGATGCCAGTATTATACTGAAAAAAAAAAAAAAAAAAAAAAAAAAAAAAAAAAAAATTGCTGTAGGATTAGCATTGGACAGTTGAATTTGGTCTGGTTGATTACGAGCCTTAATACCCAAAATTTTCAAGCATATAGCAATGAAAATGAGATTATGAATGTGTCAGAAAGACTAACGTCGTTGAATGGGGAAAAATGGAAAAAAAATGAGAACACCCTTAATTTTAATTGTGTTTCTGAAATATGAAAGACGACCAACAGAGAATCTCCAAGCATGACACAGTTGCAAAGCGGCAAAATTACCTTCTCTGCGCGGTGACTGTTGTTACTGCAAAACCGGATTTACAGGCAAAATTTAACGATGGTAATAATGCATGGAGTATGTTAGCAAGAAGCTTGCGACGTTGGCGAATCTCAGTCTCGGACTGATTGCTTATTATGCTAGTTTTTAAATGCACTTAAGTCGAAAAAAGAAAAAAAAATGGAAATGATGTTACAAATGGAGATATTTCCCCCCTTTTTAATGGTAGTTTATTTGAATATTCTGGTACTGAAATAAAGAAGAGCGAACGAAATAATATTGCTCATTGTTATCATGCCATCAATGTTAAAGTTACTGGAGGTAAACTGCTAGATGACTAAGGATGTCTGCTCGGGAATTTGTTAATTTTTGATACCAGTTAGGGGAATTTCTATAACAAGGATTAATTTTTTGCTTTTGCAAATCATTTGGTTAAACATTCTTTTAAAAATCTTGAATTATAAAATAAATGTTGTTTCATATGACTTTGCAAAATGTATCCTAGAAACTAAGGCCCAAAAAAAGAAAGAAAAAAAAGTAGATTTTGTAACGATTTTATTTAGGCACTTTACAGAAAAAAAAAGAAGAAGAAGAAGAAGCTATATGTAGGAAGGTTATTGACTTATTTTAAAGCCATCACATTTCTTACTGTGTGAAACTAGGTTATTGATGAGTGAACAGATATTTTAGAGAGTTAATAATTTTAGATCCACATGTGAACCAAAATTATTAGCCCCCTAAAATAATAATTTTAGAAAGTTTTTTCTGTGATATATGACGTCATTATATGCGTGTAAAAATAATGAATGGGTATTTACAGTATGATTCTAACTTCGGGTTTGAAGAATTTAAGAAAGATCTATGAGATATCTGTTGCTTCGTCCTTTCCCCAGTTTTCTTTCTCTTTTGAATATATATCGTCGATACAGCGCAAGACTGCCGAATGTGAAATACCACAGCCTAATTTATGTTACCTTACTTTTTTTTTTTTTTTTTTTTTTTTTTTGTGAGTATTATAATATTTTTGCAAATGATTAAATTTTATCGGAAAGTCTTTAAACTATCTTGGCAGAGAAAAAAAAAAATAATTCTCTCTACTACTTTGAAACCTTTTTTTATTTAATAAAATGCAGAGATTTTTTTTTAATTTTAATTCGACAAATCTGAATTGTTGTAATGAAGATGATATTCATTATAAACAATTAAAGATGCATTTGCCAAGTTTGGGCTATAAATCGTCAGTTATGGTAACCCTGCGATTTTTTCTTAGTTTTGCAAATTTCTCTTTTATTTATTTATGCTATTTATGGTGATATTCTGTTCAGTGGAATGAAAACCGAAATTTTGTAACGTATAGAAGTGAAAATATATGCTATCAAAGCGAGAGTAATAGCGCGTGTCACGATAACTGTAAAGGTGACTTTCGTGCTTAGCGTTAATGACGGAAGTGTTTTTTATGATTAAAGCTGTGATATGATATTTCCTGGACAGTAGGCAGTCTTTGATGACACGACGGCAACTATATGATGGCAAAACATTAGATAATGTAAACCAAAGTTTCCAACAGCCCAAATTTAAAACACTGAATAGAACTGCCTAAAATAATTGGTCATATCTGAGCAGTTTCTTTTTCCTTATCACAACGCATTTCATTAGAAATTCTAATGGTGATTCTAGAAGAGAAAAAAAAAAAACAAAAAAAAAAAAATCTTAATAACACCATAAAAATTAGGAAATGAGCTAGGTCTTTCAAAAGAACTTTTTGAAAGACCTTGTCTTTTTACTTCAGGCGCAAAGAACACGTGCTACCACTTTGAAAGAAGGTGCAAAATATTGCTCTTCAGTCTTCTCCTGCTTTCAAATGGTAGCACGTGTTCTTGGCGCCTGAAGAAGATGGACAAAGTTATTTCGAAAGGCTTAGAGCATTTCTTAGCGCAACCTTTATGGTGTTATTAAAAAGTTTTTTTTTTTTTTTTTTTTTTTTACCCTTATTGCATCACACCAGCATGTTCAATATTTTAAGGGGATTCTAGAATTTGGAAAAAAAGATTGTTTTCTACACTCAAGATGACAGCTTTAAAATAAACATTAACAAAATAAAAGTTTCTCGCCAACAAATTGTAAAAGAACGTTATAACATTTAATATGATAATTGCAGAACATGAAATAATACATTATAAAAGTCTCTTATTAGTTCGTCTGTTTTATGAAGGGAATGAACTCAGACACAAGCCACAAGTTTGTTAAACTTTATTCAACAGGTGCTACAGAAGTACTTACATAATAGAAAACTTTTACACTTTTTTTTTTATACCAAACCCTTTATGCCTGCACCCAAAAAAACCTCCTTCACCCCTTTTCCGTAAAAGTACCGTGTTCGTAACAGGTGCCAATGTATCGAATCGCTCGGTTTTTTGTAGCGAAGTTGGATAACCACCCCTTTTTTTTTGTTATTACGTAACCCTTTTATTCCCCCATAGCCGCTGATAGTAGGCCAAGGTTAGGGCCCTTTTCCGAATACATACCGATAGAGATCGCACAGCACAGACTCGGGAAGAAAGGGGAAAGCGAAAGAAAAGGGAAAAAAAGTGTGTCTGCTTGTCTGTCTGCACGCAATGATCCATCATACTTTGTTGTGCCTTTTTTATGCTTTCTTTCCTTTTACGAAAACGTGGCTGCCTGCCTTTTTCGCTCCCTTATCGTTCTTGCACGCGCCGCTTTACGGATTTTTTCTTCGTTGTCAAAAGCACATAGCGAAAGAAAGCATCGAGAACTAGCGCCATCTGGTAAAGATCCGGTAAAAAATGAGAATTTAAAATGTGAAATTTAGTTTTTACAAAATGGCGGCGGTGGTTACTTTAAAGAGGCAGATTAAATGTAATTTTAAAAAGTAAAATATACAAATTATTTTAACAAACATATAGAGTTTCAGAGGAGAAAAAAATTATAAGATAATTTTCGGGTAACATTTCGTGCCAATTATCGCACACTTTATTTAGTTACAGCCGTCTGTAAACACGAATATTATAAAAGTCGCCAAAATTAATAATAATAAAAGAAAAAAATGGGTTTTTCAAAGAGAACAACTGAAAATAATAAAATATAATTCAATTTTTATTTAAATGTAACAGAGAGTTTTATAATAATAATATTAATCAAAACTAAAAAAGAAATTTAAAATTTAAAATATCCCCAACCCCCTTTTTTCTTCTTTTTTTTAAATTTTAGACAAAACAAACAGATGAACTTTTCTAAATATATATATATATTTTTAACGATCTTTTTTACTGTCATTCAAACAGGAATAATAAAAGAAATAAAAACATTCAATTTTAAAACATTTTTTTCCTTTATTTCCCTTTTTTGACATGGACAGGCAGACTTATTTTTCTTAAATATTTAAAATTATTCATTAAAATAACTTCCATAGTTTCTAACGATGTTAAAAAGCTGTTTTAAATTTTACTAATGTGTTCGTCTTAATAATATTATAGAAAAGTGAACCGATACAAGGAAACATACTTGTTGCAGGTTGTGGCACAAGCAGAGCTATTTAATTGTGCATTTAACGTTATACACTTTCCTTTAGTTGGGAGCTTTTGATATTAATGGAAGTGCAGATTTATTTTCACACATTGCTGACGTCAGATGCTAATTTGCGTCTTCTGGATATGTATAACTCCATCCACAGCTGATACTTTTGCATTTAATTTTACATTGTTCCTTAAAAACATACACAATAATTGTATTTATGCAATTAGTGTACTATGCATATAAATACTTCGATTAGAAATAGAATCACTATTATATAAATTCATTTGTAACATAATTACGAACACGGAAAATTCTTTTGTCAAATAATGCAAAATGCAAGAGTAAAACCCAAGAGGTAGAAGAAGGTGGGGGACCTGCTTAAATGTCGAAAACTAGCCGTCAGCAATGTGTTTATTTGTCCTTGGTCGTTTCGCACAGTTTGACAAGGAGCGATCGGCGTGCGAGGAAGAAAAGACAAAAGTAATTGAAATTGTATTTAAGGTGACGCAAAAAGTTAGAGCTAACTGTCCCCAACAGTGTATGCGGATACTTTCATTCTATTCATGCGATTTCTGTTAAATTGGGTTTTTACCTTTTAGACAGCTATCTTATAAAGAAAATCCTCCACCATCAAAAATCATCTTACTGGAAAGGGTTAAACTTTAGCCTTTAAGAATTTTTAACATTTAGCGGACAATAATATAATTCAACCAACTTTCGGCTCACTTATATTATCAATTATTAAAGTTTTTATGTCTAGAGAAGAAATGAAGAGGTAGAGTATCTCTCTTCATCTACAGGCGATTTTGAGGAACATGATGATGCGAATATTGTACAGTAGCGGGCCAAAAATCCGAATCCTTACTGACCAGCAGGCATGTTTCGGGTTTCAGATCTTTATAAAATTTTGCTTTATAAATAAATCCTTATAAGTAAATTGGTCGCTTTTAATTGTATTAAGTGTTTTGGTTGTTCCTTGATAAATGTTTCTTGGCATGTGTGATGTACTTGCATTATTTGTGTTTAATGGTTCCGACGCGAATGACAATGGCTACTCTCAAAAATAGGTACAATATGTGGAGTGTGTGTGCAAGGGAAGGGTGGAGATGAAATACGAAATAGGACACTTTGAGACAGATCAATCAATAAATAAATATGTATATATATGTGTGTGTGTGTTTCTTCTACGAGAGTCTCAAAGGAATTTAAAGGTTCACAGAATGATTTTCCCAAGGCACGTGAAACTCATCTGGGACTGGGAACTCAGATAAACTTTTGGGACAGGTGATAGATTTTTTCCCCCTAGAGGTCTTTTATGCCCTACTATGAAAACATGCATTTTTCGCAACTCAATTTTCGATTAATTAAAAAAAAAAAAAAAAGAATGCGTAAAGTACATCTGTAAGTACTAATATATACTTAAGATTCTTCCATTGCGGAATCATCATACGGCGAATCAAATAATCTACAAAAGAAAAAGTTTCGGATTTCAGATTCTTTCTAATTTCGAGACTTCGGATTTTCGGTCGTGTACTGTAGTTTAATTTGGTGACGCCGACGCCACTTTTTGCTTGTGAAGACTAAGAACGAGACCTTATGGCTTATAACGAATTCTGAGATATATCGTGACACCTCCCAGGGTCGTCATCTGGGAGGAGTTTTGAATTGTTATTATTCGTAAAACGATTTTACGAATGAATATTTATAAAATCGTTATTTTATATGTTCATAATGTTATACCTTTTGTAAGTCTGTAAAAAACTCAAAATCCACCTAATAAAAAACACGAGCGTTAAGATTACTTTTCGAAAAAAGTGGTATCTTATGCATGTTTCTACCCCTAATTAATGTATTAAGTTTCAAAAAAGAAACTGTTAAGGGATGCATAAATTCTGCAGAAGGTCTTAAAATATGTAAACCATTGCATATGTTTTAAAATTTGTGAAACACGCTTTATAGATGAAATATTTTTCTGTTTGAAATCACAGATATTCTACTTAATGTTTAAAGTTTTTAATACATACAAAAGAAAGTGTCAAACATAATTGATACTATGCTTAAATTATTTGAATATATATATTCTCCAATTACATAAAAAAATATTCTATCGATTACTTGAAAAAAAAATTAATATGAATTTGTAGTCTTTTTCTTTGTTTAGACACTATTCAGCTAAAATTAGATTTAATTCATGTATTATATTTCATAAATGTTTAGTTTAAATGCAAATAAAATTCGACAACATCTAATCTTAGAATATGTAAAATAATGTTGCAGACAGTCGAGAAATATATAAAACTCTGAAAACTGTGTGTTAATCTCATTTATGTTTTACTAGAAATAAAAGAACATAACTTAATTTTCTACGTATTATATCTACAGAAAATTCCGCGTAATATTTAAAGAGTTGCACAAAATTAAAAATAAAACACCTCGGTAAATTTTCAAAAGTACTACGCAATCTCACGAGATGGCGCTGAATGTTGCAGACAGAGAGATTCAGAAAAGAATCTCGGAAGATGGTGAGTGTGTAAATTTGAGATAAAGTAATAACCTAAGACGTGGACACCTGGGATGTTTTTAGTACATGTCAGTTATAAAAGGTGGCGGTTTATATATTGTTTCGTTATAAATAAACAACAATAATTTCTGCATGTCAAAATTATTTTGAAAATACAAATAAACAATCAAAAGTTTTCTATTGATTTATTTCATTGAATATAACATGCAATGCTGATTTTCAGGATTGTAAACTTACAAGCACTTTATTTGACAGAAAAGGTTACTTTCTGAAAGTAAACGTTTCAATAAAAATACTTAAACGAATGATTTTTATCTTGATATTCATTAATTTATCACTCACTTCTTTTAAGATTTAAACACGTGGTCGTATGGACTTCTCATTATTTGTGCTTAATTTATCTTCCAAAAATTTAGAGGTTAACTTTCTTAATAATAATGTAACGGAGGATGATTTTTATCTTGATATTCATAAATTCATCACTCACTTCTTTTAAGATTTAAACAGGTGGTCGTATGGACTTCTCATTATTTGTGCTTAATTTATCTTCCAAAGAGGTTAATTTTCTTAATAATATTGTAACGGAGGATACAACTACACGATGTTTTGTTTTATAACGGCATGTTTATTTAGGGTAGGATATGAAACGTGAAGTAAATATCTAAAAAAAAAAAAAGCTTTATGTTTATGAATTAAAAACTAAATTTTATTAAGTAAATAATGCTTATGTTTTAAGGCTGTTCTCAAATCCCAACTGGCTACTTTATGAAATATATTTTATTTCGCTTTTGATGGGAAACAAATGAAATTGGCAGGTGTTCTTATTCAGAAACTTTGTAATCGAAAGACGTTTCCCATTTTTTTTGGCAAAGGCAGAAGATCTTTCAGAAAATACTGTCAAAATCAGCCTTTTGAACCGAATTTCCAACGTCGCAGCATGCCATAGGAGAAAAACATCTTTATGTTAAAAAATTAACGACTTAAATCTTTATGTTAAAAAATTAACATATTGGGCGCGTGCGAGAGATGCAAGCATATTTGCATGGTTTAAACTTTTGAATAGGTTTTAATATTTTAAATTTTGCACTGGTGATGGAGCTTTAGGGGCTCCGAAACAGCTGTTTGCCATTATATATATTTTTATTTGTGCTATTTTACGTTGTTCATTTATTTTTTAATATAACGGCACAAAGTTAAATCCACTTATTTTAAGTATCTTTATGTGACACGAATCGCTTATAACTGGATAAGCAATTTATTTATTAAAAAATGGAAAACTCATTCCGATTCCAAATCGCTTCAATAGTCAAACCTGCCAAATTTATGCCTTTGCGTTTAAAAATGTGTCGGAAAATGTGTCAGAAAGTTTCGCGTTGTTGAGCAGAGAATTTGAGAAGCACCTCAAATCAATAACGGAGAATAAATAAAATTCATGACTACTTCTAATTCAATGAAAATATTTCAATATTAATGACAAACGCGACAATCTTCATACATTCACGGGTAACAACCAGAATTTAAAAAGGGTTGACTCCTGCCTCGGCATATTTTTATTAGGTGACGGATACTAGTATATTTATTGAAAATAGTTTTATAGTAACGGACAATACAAGAAAAGTTTGTACAGTAATTCAAACATAATTTTGAAAAAAAAAATTATAGTAAAATTTCATTTACATATAAAGAAAGAAAGAAAGAAAGAAAGAAAAAGAAAGAGGCAGATAGAGAGAGAGAGCGTGGGGGGGGGGGGGGGGTGTTGAGAGACACAGAGAGAGAGCATTATTGAATGAATAATATATTTATCTCATTCATAAAATAAGTGAAGATACTAATAAATGAAATTAGTTATAAGTGTATACCCTCGTTGCATGTTACATCTCCGTTCGTTAAAAGGGGGAAAAATCACAAATCATTAAATACATTTAAAATATATATATATTCTGTTATGTACAGACTTGCCAAGTTCTGGAAGCGAAAAATCAGGAGATTTTATTTCAGGAATCAGGAGATTTTTTTTCAATGGAAACTTGTTATTTTTTAAGCATGCTTAGCTCAACTTTAATTTTAAATAGTGCAGAGTTATAATTGAAGATTAAAAATAAGTATATCACTCTTACACAAACAAGAAAAAATAATTCTTCTTACATGTAGAAATAACTTAATCTCCGTTCGTTAAAAGAAAAATATGATATTTATGATATGTTATATGATATTTAGGAATATTTTAAATTAACTACAAATAGCACAGGAACATTTCTATCTCCATAACCATATAAAAAAACAAAAATAAAGATCTTAAAGATTTTTTAATTAATACAAATAATTTATAATCAAAAACATGCCCATAGTAACACTCAAAGTTTCAAAGTTTTATCTCTCATAATCAATCTAAGTGTAACTTATCACATAAAATACTTACTGATCAATCAAACTAAAAGAAAAAGTACCTGATTTGCTGTTTTTATCTGTCAGTCGCAGTACATTTGAAGATAAAATAACAAAATATTAAAAAAAAAATGTGTATGAGAATTAGGAGAAATATCTCAATAATCAGGAGTGCAGAAAAACATATAAAATCAGGAGTTTCCTGCCAAAATTTACTTTGCAAGTCTTGGCAATATAAAAGTCTTGGCAATATAAAATCTCCAAAAAATTTTTTATAAAAGTATTCAGTCAAGAATGAACTACCAAAAAAAGTACTGTTTTCTGTTTTTTTTTTTTTTTTTTTTTTTTTTTTGTAGAATGACCCAAATATATAAGACACTGTTTCTTTAAATTAATTTTAAAAACCTACTTCAAAAGTATATTTAACACAATCATGTTTTTTTTTACCCTTTTTTATTTAACTCAATTTGGTTTTTGTATGTAAAGATAAAATTTTCTAATCGTTTTTTAACTCACTTATATACAAAAATTATGTACCAAAGTGTGTTTCCGATCACAATACAACATTTTAATTGTTTTAGAACTTAATTATAAACTAATAATTTACTTTTAAAGCATTTTCCTGTTATCCTACCACAGGTGATAAATCGAAAAAAATTCTTTATGGTTACAATTGTAAACGAGTTACAAGAATAATGGATTTAATGATGCTCCAAACTACGCTTGCCAAAAAAGGCCAACTGGCTGTGTAAATGCAACCATGCAATATTTTGAACACTAAAAAGAAGAAGAAAAATAAAGAGTGTAATATTTATAAAAAAAAACCACTTATGAATTAACAGTTTAATATTAATTAAATTACGATTATATGTTGAAAACAATTTATAAATCCCGAAAGATAGGTTTGAATGATGCTTTTTTTTCTTCCCTGTTTTCGTTCCATAATCTTTAAAAAGAACAAAAATCACATTTTTTTAATAAATTCACTATTTTGCGCTTTCTAGAAAGCGTGAGGGAAAAAAATAAAGCGGTGAATTTTCCATAATCGAGTTAGTGCCCAGACCAAATTGATGAACAGTAACGGATTTTACTTTTTGGAAAAATCAAGAATTGCAATAATGAAATTAGACGTGATTTTCCAAATAGATATTGAATGCTTATAAAAAAGTGTATTTAAAAAAAAACTATTTTTACTTTTATATTTATTTTAGGTACCAATTACTCGTAATTGTTAGAGGAAGAAAATAAATTGTGCAAAATAAATTTAATTATTTTAATCCTCTGACTGCCGAGCAAAAGGGCAAATTTATAATGTTGTTTTCTCTCTAATGTTTTAAAAATACTAAAAAAAGATGAATTTTCAAACTTGATATAAAAAACTTAATTATGTATATGAATATAATCCTTGAGAGTATTAATCATTACTCGATGTTTTAAAACTTATATGTTTTAGACATTATGTTTGTAGAATTACATTAATTTAAACAACACTTCTATTGCAGTGAAACCTACAGTATAGTGAACGGATATATCAGTTCACGGCGGTCAGAAGGTTTTAAAGTTTACATTTCTTTCACCTGATGTATTTTTTTACTTAATATAAATCAAACTTTAATAAAATTTAGATGACCGTAGACTTGATAAATTTGATACAGTCACTTTTTTAATGTTCTGACTGTAAACTGTAAACAATGAAATTGGCTCAGTTACCACAAACTGATTTGTAGAGCATATTACTAATAGTTAAAATCCTAGTTCAGATTTAATAAGTTTTTGGTGTAACAAAAACTTGGTAACAATCGCATATAACAAACATGGGGCAAATATCTGGGTAGCTTTAAAATTTATAGTTCATGGGCATTTTTCCTACTTTTAAATATATACAATTTAAATGCAGTTAATACTTGAAGCAGACTTTTTCTCACTTACGGAGATTTCTTGATTTCTAGTATTTATATAATTGTTATTAACATAAAAAAAGCTGTAATTTTAGAAGAGGGATTTTGTAAAAATATAGTAAATTATAACACCTTGTAATAATATATTTCTTTTAAATGCTAAAAGGTGTAAACTAACAACATAATATACAGTAAAATAACTTTTATTAGATTGTTGACATGTTTCGGGTAAAAAAATAAATGGCATTTTTTCAAAATTTTCGTTTTTGAAAATGGCTTGAGCCGAAACATGTCAACAATCTAATAAAAGTTATTTTACTGCATATTATGTTATTAATTTACAGCTTTTAGCATTTACAAGAGGAATTTTTATTTTAAAACAAATACAGAAAAAAAAACCACTCAAAAAGAAAATCAACGCATAATACTGATGCATAAAGGATACAGAAAATTTCATATATTTTTGGTCAAATACACCTTTTTAAAGTTGATAAATCGAGAAAAAAAAAATCTATTCTGAAGTAAATGGAAATAAATAAAAATATATAAGTAAAAGGATAAAACTTCCTTATTTACAAAATTTATTTACGCGCCAAAGTGGCCAAAATTAATATATTCGTTTCAATTTTTATTTTATATTTTGCCAACTCTGCGTCAATACAATTTGTAAATGAGGCAGATTTTCATTGTTTGTAATCGACAAAAAAGAAAAAAAAAACACCAACCAACTGTAAATTTAAAATGATGACATAACTATAAATGATCTGTAATTTTTTTAATGCTTTGATCATTGTCAAAATGAAATAGCTATTACTATGTTTCTAAAATAAAAAAGGCAGAGCGAGCAGTGCCCAATTAACTTCAGAATCAAGTTGGAACACGGTATCATTTTAGGACCCCCCTTTCATTTGGCAAAAGTATTCTTAATTCTCCATTCATCAAAACTCATCAATGATACTAATATTATACCCGGGAGTAGCTTCACTGCAAAAAATAACTGTTGATTTTACAGTATAAAACTGGCACCCAGCTGCCAGTATTATACCGTAAAATTAACAGTATTAAACAGTAAAATAAGCAGTAATACGCTGCCGTGCAAGCAGTAATACGCTACCGCGCATGCGCGGTAGCGTATTACTGCTTGCACGGCAGCGTATTACTGCTTATTTTACTGTTTAATACTGTTAATTTTACGGTATAATACTGGCAGCTGGGTGCCAGTTTTATACTGTAAAATCAACAGTTATTTTTTGCAGTGTTAGATGAGGTCACATATATTTCATTAAACAGCTTTTTTATGTACCCTTCATATACTTAAGATATATTTAGTACATATAGCTATATGCTCAATTTCCGGGGTCTAACAGGCACATCAGGATGCTATAGAATTAATTAACATCCTATTGACATTCATATTTCCCTATTAAATAAGTTTCGTGAAGTAGTGCATGGATTTCCTCTTGGATTAAGCAAACTTTCTTTTCCAAAAAAATTAAAAATGCAATGTAAAAAAAAAATGAAAATGGGAATTACAGGACCTTCTTCATAGTCATTATGAAACCCCTTTTAAATTTTTGAGGGGAAGCATGTGCTCACGTGACTTTTGGATAATCAGGCCCTGAGAGCGAGTGAAACAACAAGAACAATAGAAAATTGTGTGAATAAAATCTCACGTTTTTTATATGTAATATTAATACAAGTATGAACATTTTCTTGTTTTGGTTTAAAAACACTCTCTCTTACATCCAAAATAAAAAAAAAGTTTTTTTTTTTTAATTATTATTAATTTTTTAAGACAATTTTTGCAAGGAAAATCCTTTAAAATCTTAAAATTTTATACGCATTTTACATTTTGAAAATTATCTTGTTTCAGTTACTTCTTCCAACGTCATATAGTACCAGTAGCTGTCGCTTATGTGAAATACTGATTTATCAGACCTGGCTGTCAATTAAAGCTTTCAGGGGTGTGGGGGATTAATACATTTAATATACGGAACCCTTCGAGCGCGAGTTATACTCAGACCTGTCCTACTTATTTTTTTTTTTTTCTTTTAAGGATCGATTGGGATAATTTTAAGAAAAATGAATTACTTTTCACACTGCAAAAAATAATTGTTGATTTTACAGTATAAAACTGGCACCCCAGCTGCCAGTATTATACCGTAAAATTAACAGTATTAAACAGTAAAAAAAGCAATAATACGCTGCCGTGCAAGCAGTAATACGCTACCGCGCATGCGCGGTAGCGTATTACTGCTTGCACGGCAGCGTATTACTGCTTTTTTTACTGTTTAATACTGTTAATTTTACGGTATAATACTGGCAGCTGGGGTGCCAGTTTTATACTGTAAAATCAACAATTATTTTTTGCAGTGCAGTTGTAAACTACCATTACTATAAGGATACATACTTTATACTAAATCTCAAATTACTTCCCGAGGTCTTAATGTAAACCTCGGGCTTGAAAAGTCAATATTGATAATCAGATAGAAAAAATTATGTATATTTATTCCCATTTACGTTACACTGTCCCAATGGAACTCGGCAATCTGCGAAAAAGCCAGTGGCAGTTTTCCAATTCAGCATACATGCACAATCCCATAGATGTTTAAAAATGCCTCAAAGGCAGAAAAATCCACAAAATTTCAGAAACCAGGTTCAGCGACGAACAATTTTCATTTCTCATATGGGATTTTGTAATAAACGAAATGCTTCCTGATGACCCACCCTGTGGATTAATCGAAAAGCTTGTAATCAAAAAGCTCTAGGGCTTGAATAATAAAAACTGCAGAAACAGCATTCCCCTCCCAGCAGTGAAACCAGAATTATTCAACTAATGCAACAATGCCTTAAGCGGTTCTTTCCGTGTAGAATTAGAAATAGCCGTGAAGGCAATGACAAAATGATCCCCATAAGCGCTTATCCAGAGGCGTTTCATAAATTTTATGATGGAATTCAATGTTATCGAGAAGTTTCATTAACGCTCTTTTGCTACCTAGATTCAATTTTGGATTATACGAAAATATTTAGCAGAAATGTTATTTTCTATTGCATAGATTTTTTTTTATTTTTATGAAGTTTTTATAATAAAATGAAACATATCATGAATAAAACAATAAGCTGAGATACGGAAAAGCTACATTTAAAACTTGTGTTGTGGCTTCCATATAAATCAAATCATCTGCAACTAAAATTAAATTACAATCTTATTCGTTCTTGAGATATAGCTATCGTGAAAATCGTGAATAACAGAGCATAGCAGCTCCACCTGTTGGGTGATTTACACCAGAACGTAATCAGCGCCAATTTATGTCAAGGTCTAACAGAATATGAAGTTTGATGAAATTACGTGCATTAGTTCTTGAGATATAGCTATCGTGGAAATCGCGAAAAATACAGTGTAACAGCGTCTGTAATCTGTTGGGAGATTTACATCAAAATCTAATAATCATCAATTTATGTCAAGGTTTAACTTAATCTGAAGTTTGATTTAAATTCCGTGCATTAATTCTTTTGATAGAGCACCCATGAAATCTGTGTGACATACAGACATACACAAAGACAAATTCACGGACATACATTATGTAAAAACAGTCAAATCGTGTCCAGGATCTTCTAAAACGTATAAATTCGTCAAAACCGGAAGTCGAAATCTTTCACGAATACAATATTTTCTTCTTGTAAAGATAGAAGAAAATAAAAATATCGACGGTGTAATAATATTTATAATCAGGGCTTTACAAATTTAATAAAATCTGGGAGACAGTAAAAATTTCTAGTCGCCAGTAAAAAATATTTACCCTCTCCCCCCTCCGCGTCACTGACTTTCAAAAAGCTCAAAAGCTTTTTATGAACTAATTGAGAAAAAAATAACAACAAGCATAGTTTAGAATTATAAGTTACATAGTTTAGAGTAGTGCATTAATTAGGAAGAAACTAATATAAACTAAATTTTCTAATGTGAAACTTATCAAAAATATGTATTTCTGTAAAAGAAAAAAAAACCCTGTAAATTCTGAATTAATCGGAATGTTCGGAAAATGTTGATTGCCAAATGCTTCAAATGTCCGATAGTTGAGTGCTACAAAAACTATATCTGAGATGGAGGGAAATCGATGAATTAGTGAAGCAGGAAAACAATTTTTTGTCCATTTCCCTGTCGAAGTCAGTCAAATAATTCTGATTTTATTATTTTAAATTTGCATATGATGAACTTAATTTTGCTTAAAAGTTAAAATTAATTTTTGTTTGAATATCTGAGTTTATTTTTCGTTATTGAAGACGAAGAGGGGGGGGGGAATGAAAAATGCCGTTTCTGCTGATTTCTTAAATCAATTTTTGTACAAAAAAAGGCTGATTTTAATTTGGCAGTTTTTTGTTTTCGTTTCTATAACTTTGTCACCAGATAAAAAAATGTTGGTAGTCATGCATTTATCAAGCCCTAGTTATAATAATAATAATAATAATAATAATCCTGGAGAAAAAAATCCCTGTTAGGTGTAACGTCATTAAAATTCTACTTTAGTAGACTTATATTTGTAAAGTAAACAGTTTTTACAATCGTCATAGCGTACATTTTTTTTTTCTTTTCTGCCAAATTTATAGATTTGAATTTTCTCCAAAGAAATTGAGTTAACTTAAAAATCTTTAGAAGTTCTCTGAATTCAAAGTTATTACAGATTTATTTTCAGAAAAATAAAAACTCTCGTAAAGGTAAATTTATTAATAACGGTTTTATAAATAACTGAAGAGAAACTCAGACATTGTTGCAAATTATTTGTTGACTTAATGACAGCATGAGATTTCCCGTATGTGATGAATTTCAACTTCCCCCTTATTTTTTAATTGATTTGTAAGTACAATAAATAAATAAATAAAATTGTATCAACTCAATAAAATTAAAATTTAAAAAAAAATACCATTATTACTATTAAATTTATATGAAATTGAATGCTCATTCACAGATGCTGTAATAAATGACATGTAAAACTGAAGTCTAAGATTCACAACACATTTGTAGGAAAAACAACTGAGCTTTAATTTCGCCTTTAAGAAATAAAAAGAAAGAAAAATCATGCATCAGGCATAGATTATGAAACACTTTCCAACACTAACAATTAGAAATTTTATTTTTTGATACAATGAAATCGATCATAGTCCGTCTGTCACCGAATTCTTTTGTGCGGCCCTGTAAATGAACGATAAATTCTACGCAGTCCATAATCTATAGAAGACATGTTGTAGTGCACTTCAGTGATCCTTTTTAATTTCATTATGTTTGAAGTATCATCATATCATTAAGATGCATCATTAACGATTTTTCCCCATGGATCATAATGGAATAAAATGCTTTTGTGCATCCCTGTAAACGAACTACAAACGCTACTTATTCTATATTCCTGAGAAAGCATGTTTTAGTCTACCACCGTGATGCACGCCAATTTCATTATGTTTGAAGTATTGCAACTAAAATATATGGAAAGCGATTTTCCACTTATACTAAAATGTAACGGAATTCATTTGTGTGTCCCTGTAAGCAATCTATAAATCCTACACATTTCATTTTCAATACCGAACATTCTGTAGTAAAAATCAATAACATATAAAAATTACACGGTAATCCGAGTATATTTGCAAGAGTTAGAGCAAGGCTAGACGGCCAGACAAACTGAATTCATAAACTTTTCGACTATGTTGAAAAGTGTTAAAAAATGAAGAATAAGTAAGTTTATTAAGTATTTATCTATTTTTCACTATTTCCCCAGTCCCGAAAAACGTAGGATGCTAATATAATTTTAATATTAAAGTGTTTTGTTAAAGATAACAGAAAAAAAAAAAATGATTTTCAGCCGCAGTTGAATATTTATTAAAAAAGACCTGAAGGAATACCTTTGTCTTATATGATATGTTTTATCAGAATGTCAGTGATTACTGTGAACAATGCTGACTGAACCCCTACTGACCCCTGCTGACTGAATTCCTACACTGCAAAAATTGTTGATTTTACAGTATAATGCTGGCATCCCAGCTGCCAGTATTATACCGTAAAATTAACAGTAATAAACAGTAAAATAAGCAGTAATACACTGCCGCGCATGCGCGGTAGCGTATTACTGCTTATTTTACTGTTTATTACTGTCAATTTTACGGTATAATACTGGCAGCTGGGATGCCAGTATTACACTGTAAAATCAACATTTTTTTTTCAATGTAGGAATTTGTTCAGTCAGCATTGTTCATAAGAGTCACAGTAATTTTTTATAAATATTAATAAGGAAGATCTAAAAATTTATTTTGTGTTTATGGCATGCCTCTTAAAATCACTGTTATTTCTGAGCATCAATAAAAAAAATTAAAAAAGACAAAAACTAAACTAAACCAGAAAAAATCTCTTTGTTTATGTCTAATGCCGTGTCCTCTTTTGACTATATTAAGCACTTTACATCAGAAAGATTCCCAATGAAATGCCAAAATTTATGCAAATTACTTCTAATGAAACGTAAATATTGTGCTAATATTAATTATTTTTGGTTTTTCAATGGTTACACATTTCTTGTCAATATTGGCAAAATCACTCCAATATTGGGCATTTTATCACGTCAATTACTACAAAATTACTCAATATTGAGTCAAGATGTAGTCAGTATTGGCTTGCTGCTCAGGGATTGGTCTAAAACGGTTAGAATACTTAAGGGTTTTTTTTTCTTTTTACATGTCCACATTAACGAATTTGAATAAGAATACATTATCTATGATGGATTATTTCTTGAATTATAACAAATATAGGTCTAATGATATAACGATTAAAAGAACTTAATTTTTAAGTACATACTTGTTGTTGCGGCATAGCGATCTTTTATGCCCCAATGGCACATAAAAGTGTGGTTTTTTTTTTTTTTTTTTTTATTATTATTTGCGGCATATTTCCGGTTTTCTCCGAATAAAGTTTTGTTTGATTTCCGATCGGAAGAAAATCCTCCTGTTTTCGCCACATGCAGAATAGCGCGAATTATATTACCTTAATTTCTTCAAGGTGAAATAAAATGGAAATGTGATACTTTGACAATAATAAGTAAGACCAGTTTGGAAAAACAGCGCTTCTCAAAATTTTTAATTAAAGAAAAATTGAAAAATAACACGCTAGACATTATCGGTTATTTCTTAGTAGAGAAGTTAATTTAGAGAGCTAGAAGTCTTCCTTAAAAAGGGAAAATAAACAAATATATGCTGAAAAAAAAATGTTGATTTTACAGTATAATACTGGCATCCCAGCTGCCAGTATTATACCGTAAAATTAACAGTAATAAGCAGTAAAATAAGCAGTAATACGCTGCCGCGCAGGTAGTGTATTACTGCTTATTTTACTGTTTATTAATGTCAATTTTACGGTATAATACTGGCAGCTGGGATGCCAGTATTATACTGTAAAATCAACAATTTTTTTTTGCAGTGTAATAATACAAAAAAAAAAAAATAATAATAACCTGCAAGTCGATGAGGCAGATTATTTTTTCTTCCAGATTTTATTTAAGAACCAGAATAGTTAAGATTAATCAATAATTTTTATTTTAACCCTCTCCTCACCCTGGGTCTCATATGAGGCTCCTACTTCGAATTGCAATATTTGACAGAAAAAATTATTTTTGTTAATTCCAGCACCTAATAGTAATAGCATATGTCGATACATTTACTATTATGACGTTACTTATGTTTCAGCATTTAATAATAATAATATTAATAAAAGTTTTATTAATTATTAGTAAACCGTTGGCGTTTCTTTTAATTTAAACATATGTTTCACTCTTTAAATTTAGATTAGGGACTCCTTTTCCGAATTAGTAATTTGTGATAAAAGATAAATAATTTTTTTATGTTTGTTTAATCTGCTTGTAATACGACATTTTCCAAACGTCTTAAAAAATTCTTCCTTAGAGTATTTTCATAGGAAAAACACGCAACATAACTACATTCGTTAGATTTCTGTAAAGAACACATTCGTTAAATTTCAGTAAACTGTAACTTCTGTGATTTTGATAGCTACTTTTAATTTTGCTAGCGTAAAAGTAATTTTTCCCAAAATTGGAAAAAAAATCGGTGCCGAGAGGGTTAAATCACTTTCACTTTATATGTTGTTCAAGATTCTTTTTTTTTCGAAATCTATGTTACAAGATCCTGTGAATTTCGTAATTTTAGTAAGCTGTTGAGAATAGGCGATTATACAGAGAATCCTATAAGTCCGTTCACATCTCAAAAATTTATTAAAAAACAATAATAACGAATTGTCGTTTCTTAGTGTGGTTTGCATCAGGGACGGGTGTTTTGTAGCAACAAAAAAAAAAGTTCAAAGATACATACCCATAAGTAAGTCCAGATTTAAAAAAAAATGATACAAATTCAGCAAGTTGTCATAATCGGAATTTACATCACAGGACTTTTTACAAAAAGGAATTTTTCGTGGAAAAACAAAAAGTTGAGAAAACGAAAAGTCCTATAAATCAGTTCACACTTAAAAATCTCATATAAATTTAAGAAGTTGTCGTATCTTAGTGCAGTTTCACCACAAGACTAAGACTTGGCAATTAGTCAGAATTTTTCTTTAAAAAAAAAAAAAAAAAAAAAAAAGTTAAAAGAAATATTTTTGTATTTTTTAATTGATTTTTGAAATGTGCACGGATTTATGGGATCTTGTGAATTTTTTATGATCATGTCACAGATATTGCCATAATTTTAATATTAAAAACCTCAAGTAAATATTTATAATATACTAAAACCTTCCTCATAAAACTGCATAACTAACTATGCAAACAACTTTGAAATCCGTTTAAAGAAGTTGATTATATTAATATGGTTGGTTATATTAATATGTCCCTTTTCCATGATCGGAGACATATTACATACAATAGCCTTTTTTTAACGAGGAATCGTCCATAATCCTAACCCATTACGCAACAATCGTTTACAATAATGGTTTCGTTCCATCATCAGGAAGTTTTTATTATAAACGACATGGTGTTAATCTGGTGAAAGAAAGCAATAAGTAGTTCTGTTACATAAGAAAAAAGAAAAATCTGTAAACGATGTTATTAGCAATGGTGAAACAAATTATTTTCTTGCAGGTACTAATTTCTATACACTATCAAAATAAAAATAAAAATAAAACCAATATCAAACGTTTAAAACAAGCTTTCACGCATGTCTGTAATATATTTACCTCAAAGCTAAGAATTTACGTAAACTTGTATAATAAAATATATGGGTTGGGAAAAAAAGAAAAAGAAAGAAAATCCATACCTCCGCCCCCTATTAATTTTATTATTTATTTATTTTATTAATCAAGTTAGGAAGTTCACTAAATTACATTAAAAATAAGGTATATTCAATATTAGAATAACATAACTTAATAAGATTATGAGCGAAAAATTATTTTATCCATTTAGCAAATTAATTTTTATTCATTAATGGTTTCATTTCGATGAAGAAAGTGGTCTCCTATTAAAAATGATTTATATAATTCTCGAATGCTGAAATTTCAAAATTATACAATTAGTGTACTTAGCAATCAGTAGACACATTATATGGATCGAAATTGGGCATAACAATGATATTGGAGTTAATGTCATTAGAAATATTTCCAGTGAAAAAAGGCCAATTTGATCTGCCATTGGTCAATTTGCAGAACTATTTTTTTTAAATTAGAAATATTTTCTTGTCCTGGTATAATGCTAGTATTATATTTTAAGTAATCTGATAAAATGCCAATATTTCTACGTGAGTATTTCTATTGTACAGCCGGACACTGTAAAATTTTGTGAAGTACTGTGCCAACTTTGATTTGTTAATAGAATGACGAAAATAAATATTTTTCTCCTTTATTCTCACTTTCTCTTTGAAGTTAATAGAATGGTTTAATGAATGAATGGTTAATAGAATAATGTTTTTACACATTTTTATTCAATTTCATTTGTTGTTGTCTAAATGTCTGGGTCAAATCTTACGATCGATTTTTGATCCAATTACGTCAAACCAATTTTTCTCAAATGTTACACACACGTTTAATGTCGATGGCAATTCACGTATGTATTGTCCCAGAGCCGTACCTGATCAGGGGCAAAAACCAGAGGTACAAACATTCTTTGATTAAAATCAAATATCTAACGAACTGACATTGGTAAAATTTTATACAGAAGTAGATTATGGATGACAGTGCATTTGTGATATAGTTTGAACTCCATCTTTTAATACAGAAAAGAACCCCAATTATGAAAGAGGGCTTGAACCCCTGGCATAAACCCTTCTTAAGAAAAGAAGACAAAATAAAATTACAAAGATATTGCTAATACAAAATATTAAAAATCCTCCTTATCTTTAGATTTTGTTTACAGCGGAAAAATAAAATCTACCGATAAGTAATTTTTTTCCCCCTTCATTTTTCTATACACCTTACTACCTACCTTTCCATCTTCCTCTTCTATTTTTTTTTCTATAATATTTCATAAGTACTATTTTGTAAAATTAATTTGAATAATGTTATGTGTATTTCAGGAAACAGCTAGACGTACCTATTGACTATTTAATTTTACTTAATGAAACTTTCTTAAAAATGGCACAATTATTGCATATATATATGCTAACGCATTTGTAACACGTAAGGAAAAGTACGTTGGGAGGTAAAATTTACTACTGATATTGCTATAATACAATTTAGGATGATTCATTGTACAAAGCAAAAACATATCCGTGAGCAACGCTGATGTCATATCCACAGTGGCAACACATGACCAATAAATATTATTTTACTACGATTTTTTTAATATCCGAACATCGCACAATTTTTATTTTTACACAGTAGAATAGGGGAGAAATGTTCTTGGCAGTGTATTACTGCTTATTTTACTGTTTATTACTGTTAATTTTACGGTATAATACTGGCAGCTGGGATGCCAGTATTATACTGTAAAATCAACACTTTTTTTTTGCAGTGTAATGCTTTATCAATAAATAAATAAAATAATACAAATAAAATAAAAATTTAACAGACATGTAATCGAACTACACGTTTAAACCAAAGAAATTATCAGATTAAAAAATTATCATTCTGAAATTATCAGAATGCTGTAAGTAGCGAAATCTTTTGCGATTTCTTTGGCTATTATCTCCTGGCATGCAGTTAATACGAAAATATCGTTTTCAATGAATTTCAAAATTTTATTTGAATCCATAATTGATATTTTTCATAGAAAAGTGTATTTTGGTGTTGTTAGTAGACAATTAAAAAAAATATATATATTAAATGTAAAAAGTATAAAAAAAATTTTAAAAAAATGTTTTTCACCTATATTCTTTAACTTGGGAAGTCCGGGTGGTATCCCCTGTTTTTTTTTTTTTTTTTTTTTTTTTTTAACGGATAATATCTTTTGCAATTATATCTGTTCAGCTTTCTTTATATTGAAAGAGAAGAAGTTGAAAATTTCAGTTCTCGAAAATTTCTATATTTATACTGTAAGGCCATTCTATTTGTACAGTTTTTAATTGTATAAAATATTAAAAATAACATTTTAAAGAAGATTGGGCAGAATTTTAAATATTTTACAAAACCCTTATAAATACTGATTTAGTTTATTAATTTTAATAGCCGACATCTTTCTAAAATTTATTTATATGATTGCACAAATCCTCTAAAGTATTTTTAAAAAAAAATAGGAAAAAAGTTGTGGAATGTGATATTATCATTAGCTCCCAATTTGGGAGTTGGTACTGGAACTTAAATCTTTGTACCACCGAAACATATCCAAAAATCTATGTTACTTAGTTACTTATACAGTGGGCATTAAAATACGATTTAATTTATTGCTGCTATCACCCAACACAGCAGTTAATATAAATTGTTCATAGACAACAGTGGAACAATTCTCAACAGACGGCGATACTGAGTTAATTTTTCATGCCAAAGTTTTATTTAGCATTTGAACAGTTCTGAATCGTTATTGCTAAAATGAACCTCGTAAATTTTGTCAAAATTAAAAAATTAAAATTAAAAAGACTGGATACATCCAAAAATAGATTTTTACAAAGGTAAGTTCGTATACTTTACACACTGGAAAAAAATGTTGATTTTACAGGATAATACTGTAAAATACTTTTTTTTTTCAAGTGCAATTTTGTTTTAGAAAATTGACAATATTTATGAGAAGTACGTTATTTTCTGTTTATTGCAAATTTGAAAAAAAAAAAAAATCTTTAGACAATAATTTTTTTATTTTTATGTTATAATATTTTAAATTTTTTTTTAACATGCTTAAAATGATGCATTCCAACATCTGAGTAAATATTTTTCAACTAGGAGTTGTTGAATTACAAAGGGCTTTTATTCGTAACGGGGAACATAATGGTTTACAAACAGTATCTGATCTAACAGCGGGCTGGTATCGCCACCTGTAAAACCCGTTTCTCGGCGCAGTCAATCTATTACTAGGAAAGTAATAATACCACACACAACACAGGAGCCTGGTCAGCATCGTAATTCAAGCCTCCTTTTTACGGTGTAAAAAATCTTTTAACTGCGAAAATGGCGCTTCGAGTTTGCTCCGATTGTGTTTCATGCTAATGAGGGGATGCTTTTAATTACATGCAATGCTTTGGATGCATCCTATTATTTAAAGTACGTGTCGAATTCCCCCACTAATGAACGAGTTTGGAATTACGAGTCGTTAACTGAAAATTCTAATTGAATTAGTTATTCTAATGGATGTTATATAAGGTGGGATTTCTCTTCTTTTTTTAAAAGGACACATTTCACATCCTGTTTCGCAAGGGTTGCAAGAAAACAATACGTTCGGCAAAGTTTTAAAAGTTAAAGTTACTCAGTCGATTTTTCGTTTTCACGCACTTTTTCGCACCCTCTTATTTTAAAAAGGAACTTTCGGACGATATAAAGATTAACCAAGTAATTTTCGCACAGCATCTACAGTTTTTATCCTATGAACTTATTATCTTGTTCTGTCAAAAAGTATTTGCCTTTTTTATGTCAAATGAATAGGTAGTCAAATGATTTTTGCCATTTTCTTGTTTAATACTCCAAGAACTGTTTAGTGTTATATTAGACGAGGTGGAGAGCTGATGTGCCATACCTCTTTTAATATGATTGTTGGACTAAAGAGATATAGTTGTAATTTTCCAACTGGACGAAAAAAGCCGGGCCAGGATTCGAACCTGGGATTATATTGGCTGAAGCTGCCATGCTCTACCAACTGAGACATCCCGGTCGAATCTGGCGGACCTAATTCATCCAGTTAACCTTATTGATCATAGCATTTGGTCTGATATCTGAATCAGCTCAACAGAATAAATCGCAGGTAATTTGGAACTCCAGTAAACGCTGGATACGTTATTACACATGATTAATTTTAACTTCGACCGGGATGGTTCAGTTGATAGAGCATGGAAGCTTCAGCCAATATATCCCAGGTTCAAATCCTGGCCCGGACATTTTTCGTCCAGTTGGAAAATTACAACTAATATGATTTCTTTACCAATTTGAATAATTGTGTTAAAATTAATCTTGTAGAGAGATATAGCCAAGCTGTTAAAAAAGAGATGTATAATTAGAATGTTTGTTCTACTTTAGATGTTTTTTGAGGTTCTGAATACATTTAAGCTGCAGGCATCAGTTTCTCAACCCTCATTAACAACAACAACAAAAAAAACCCTCTAAGTCTTCCTTTTTTTCCCTATAAATCTTCTATTTTCTCTCTAGAATTTGTATTTAATTCTAAAATTTGTTTTTATTTTGAATTTATTTTCTTCTTAATTTATTCCATTTCTCTGGTGAAAACACACCAGACTCTTATCCAACCAATTGAATTTTATGCTATAGAGAGAAATGTATTATAGTTAATAAATTGACAAAAATTCTGAGACGGGCCAAAAAAACACCTTTAATATATATTTAAAAATGTTTTTAAAATGTTAAAATATAGTTTTAATCTAGGGTCAGATACCTTTTAAGGTGTCAAAAAATATTCAAATTTTATTTTAATAGCTTGTATTAATATTTAATTCTTATGGAACATTTTAAAAGAAACCCCGTGAAAAAATTCGCTTTAGAAGGGAAGTTATGTCCAAAACAGTTTGAGTTCTTTTTGTAGGGTGTTCTTTTGTATCAAGGGGTAATTTGATCTTTAAATTCAATTTTCACAAAACGATGAGTTTGCTCATTATGCGCATGATTTCTAAGAAATGGCTGAACAGAATTTCATAACATTTTGGCTGAACGTATAAACCTCATAGATACACACAATGACTTAGGTTATGTAAGATGTCAGGAGTTGATGTCAAAGAAGCTATTTTCTTTCGACTTGTCTAATTTTAACTTGCATCTCAAAGCTTCGTGTTGTAACTTTGTGGTGTACAGGTAGTTGGTTAAACGCATAAATGTTTAAAAGAATTACCCTACCACAACCAAGACTAAACTCTTTTCTTTAAATATAACTTTCACCTTTTCCTGCCATATAAGTGTGTTTAGAAACACTATAACTAACTAAACATTTTTTAACGTCTGATGAATAAAAGTCTTAAATAAAATATCACATTTAATCAGACATAACAGTTACATAAAATACACTTAAAACATTAAAAACATTAAAAATACTGCAAACGTTTCAGGCTATAATTTAGCCCCTCATCAGTGCAATTACGTACGTTGACCGGAGAATTTTCAACCATGTTTACAGTTAATAAAGTTACCCAGTTAAAACTTGAAAAATTTTTAACGAACTTCCATTAGAGCAAGATCGTGTACTCAGGTGGAACAGCACAAGATTCATTAATTGGCGAAGTCTGTTTACCAGTGAACCAACCCTCAAGAAATACTCTATTCTTAACATTATTGCAGCTGGATCTGATTACTGCGATACTTGCGAAATCCGAAATATGATCTGTATCCAAAGAATGCTGTACTAGTTTTGATTGAAGGCTACTAGATTTATAGACACGTTTATGTTCGGCAGTGTTTTTAATGTTTTTAATGTTTTAAGTGTATTTTATGTAACTTTTATGTCTGATTAAATGTGATATTTTATTTTACACTATAACTGTTTATTGGAAACGAAAGGGTTATCCAAATTGAAAATCATTGCTTCCCAGATGTATAAACAGGGACCGACTGAGATTTGTAGAAGCACAGGGCACAGGCAATATTTAAATCTTCCCCGACTATAAAATCGAATAAAAAAAAATCATGTTCTACACTCTCAGAAATAAAACACTCAATTTTGACGATTCCGCAATCCTCAGGCCTCATTTCGTTATTTTTGACAATCATTTCGTCACCGAGTCACGTGGTTTTTGACGAAACGCGAATCTTCAAATATCTTGACGAAACTGTTTCCTCGCTGTCAAAAATAAAACTCTTACTTTTGACGATTCCGCAATTCTTGAGCTATATTTCGTCATTTTTGACAATTATTTCGTCTCAAAATTAAGTGATTTTTAATGAAATGGAAAATCTCAAATATTTGACAAAAATGTTTCCCCATTCCCGGCCAGATTATTTTTGTTACAAAATCGTTCAAAAAAAAAAAAAAAAAAAATTACACGAAAGTATTAAATTTACAATATATTAATGAAAACAGAAACAAAAATATTTCATCCTTGGGGGCCGCTATAACAGGAATGTACCAAATTTCTACTTTATTTTTTATATCTGATAATTTGCGTCTATCCTTTTTGTAACGATTTTATGCATTTCTATTGCCTATTCAAAGATAAATTTTTCTGAAGTTACAGAATTTCGTTAAAAACGCTTAAAAAATTCTTCTAAAGTTACAGAATTTCGTTAAAAACGGTTAAAATAGTAAAATGCGAACATCATTTGGTCCATTTTCGACCGAAAGCATCAACATTTTCCCAATGGTTAAAAAAAAAAAAAAAAAGAATCACAATTTTAGCAGCTCTTTTTTATTTAAAAAATATATTCATATAAAAATCAAATTTAAAATATGTATAACTGACCTCCCTCTATAAACAGTAATCTTATCCGCTAAAATTGATGAACTCGACTTAAAAATATGCACTTCAAAATTAATTATTTCTGATCAACAAATTAATTAGACCATATTTTAATCATTCATTGAACAAAGGAAATTTCTCTAATAAATTATATTAATCAAGCCATTTTCTAATTATTTATTAACCATAGAAAAATTATAATAATAATCTAACCTTATTAATTAAAACATGCAGAAAGGATAACAGCACCGATAAAAATACAATCTGCTTTTTAAAAATATATAAACACACATCAACATCCCATAAATACATTTAAAATCAAGTAATTTCGAAGTCCCGCTGGCTGAGTGGTTACAGCACTGAGCTGCCAAGCTAAACATTGCGTGTTCGAATCCGATCGAATCCCAAGTGATGTTATTTTTGCCCTAGTCAATTAAAGATGCTTCTAAAACTCCGATAGATGGCAGCACCAACCTTTTTTTGGAACTTTCGTCAAAGAAACAATTTGAGGAAACTGATTTCTTCGTAATTTTGAGGATGCAAATTTACTCGATTTGACGAAATGTTTGTTCGGAGCATTTCCCAGGAAACCGTTTCGTCAAAAACGAAGAAAATTTCTTGAAATTTAAGTATTCATTTTTGAGAGTGTAAAAGATCGTAAATATAAATATTCCAAAATATTGCTTATGGCTTTGAATATAATGTTAAACAAAATGATGATTGTTAGTTTCAGTAATATGGTTTCTTTTATTTTCTTTATTTGTTTTGTTCCCTTTGTAGATTATTGAGATCCCCTAAATTTGTAGGTTCTGAACCAGTGCCTCATGTGCCCTTGCCTTAAATTGACTCTGTATGAATAGAAAGAATGCCTAAAACCATCCTTATAAGAATCTCGGACGAATAACAGAAGAACCAAAATTAAAGCATCTTTTTATTAGAATATATAGCTGATTAGTATTTACTATAGGAGAGGTATTTTGTGAAGAAGGAGTGTTTTTAAAGTTTTTCCTCCAGTTTATTGTGTATAATATAAACACAACACATTTTAAAGTGGAAACCACTAATAAATTCATTCCGTAATCAGCTAAATGAAATCAGTGAGAAATATGTTACGTTCTATTTGATAAACTCAATTTTGTGACACTTGTCACGCGACAACATTCACATGCAAATGCCGTTAGTAAATGTGTATCTGCTTCATAATACGACACCTCTACATGCAATTAGTGGCATATTTTAGCTAACGATAGGGAAAAATTCATTGGAGAGCTTCTAATAAAATTATTTTTATATGTAAGAGATCATTTAATACTAAATCGAGTACGCTCTACAGCTTTGTAATTCCCGTTCTTTTTCAAATATCTCGTAAAGTTTGCGAAATAAGAACGCTAGCTCAGAGATATGCCGCTAGGTAGCGCTGTAAGCGGCCTTATTGTGTAACACACACTCATTTTACTGACACCATGTTTATGACTGTAGCACTCGCCATTTTGAAATTAATGGGGGAATAGGACTTTAGTGGGCAAATTGTAATACATATATACATACATGCATACACACATATATATATAAGGTGTCCTAAAATTGACTGACTGATTTTAAAATTCAATAACTTGAAAACAGACATTAAAACAATTTTTGTAGGAGAGTAATGTATAATGTCAGGAGTTTTTAACAGCGATTCCCGATTTTAGTTTCAAATAGCAGCGATAGATGGCGCTGAAAGCAGAAGGCGTTAAATTGAGACCAAAACTGAAATCACTCGACATTGATGTGAAGGAAGGAGGTTAAATATATGGAGTGGGTCTCATTCGCCAATATAATCTTGTTCGTAGGGCCTGATTCTGAACTCAGTTGGACTAACTCCAGACTTTCTTCTTCTGCCTCAATTGGACATCTATTGCTGGTAATTCGAACTAAAATCAGGAATCAAAGTTAAAAAACTCCTGACATCTTACATAACCTAAGTCATTGTGTGTATCTATGAGGTTTATACGTTCAGCCAAAATGTTATGAAATTCTGTTCAGCCATTTCTTAGAAATCATGCGCATAATGAGCAAACTCATCGTTTTGTGAAAATTGAATTTAAAGATCAAATTACCCCTTGATACAAAAGAACACCCTACAAAAAGAACTCAAACTGTTTTGGACATAACTTCCCTTCTAAAGCGAATTTTTTCACGGGGTTTCTTTTAAAATGTTCCATAAGAATTAAATATTAATACAAGCTATTAAAATAAAATTTGAATATTTTTTGACACCTTAAAAGGTATCTGACCCTAGATTAAAACTATATTTTAACATTTTAAAAACATTTTTAAATATATATTAAAGGTGTTTTTTTGGCCCGTCTCAGAATTTTTGTCAATTTATTAACTATAATACATTTCTCTCTATAGCATAAAATTCAATTGGTTGGATAAGAGTCTGGTGTGTTTTCACCAGAGAAATGGAATAAAAATTTGGCCAGCATCGCCTTGATCGCCATCGAATTTGGCCATATTAATATAGGTAGCCTTTAGAGAGGACTTTTGAATGGAAAGTCGCCCGATTTTGCGTTCTCGTACAAGGGAAACGCTGAACACCTTATACGGTCACTTCGGCCAGACCGAGCTGGGTTTTCAACACGTAAACATCGATCCGACCCATCATTTAGTGACCAGCAACTTCTACGAGTATTTGTCATCACTAAATTCGAAAAATAATCTTTACCTTATTCAATCGCAGAAATCTGCGATTATATTGGTGATTAAATAAAACGAAGATTTCTAAATTAAAATAGTGGTGACAAATAGTCGTAGAATTTTGATAATCTCATACACGGATCAAATGATTCTACCATAATAGATTTAGTGTTAAAAGAAACATTATATTGATATACATAAAACTCAAACATTTGAAAACGATGCACTAATCTCGCAATAGCCCATTGATTCCGGTAATAAAAATGACATTATTCCAGAGCCTGATTAAAGCATGGGGCAACTGGTTTGTGGATGTTGAGTCCCCTGATTTTGATGTCCTCCAAACTGGATTTACAATTTTCGTAAAGCTTATCTTTTAAGTCTAGTTTGACCTTGTACTGATTATAAACAATATTTTGTACCTTTAGAATAAGATAAAATTAAAAATAAGAAATGTATTTATCTAAACATGTATCTATACATTCCTTTATGTTATCTAAGACATCGAAAATGTTTACGTTTTTTGCCAGTATAGGAAGGGGGCACGGAATGAAGCCGGCATTGAGCCCCTCTTTGGTCTTGGTAAGGCCCAAAAATTATTCTCAAAACAAATATTAATTTCCATCCATATGAAAATAAAATATTTTACTGTGATTATGTCAATACGACGTCTTATTCACTGACCTTTATCACGTAATGAGACTGAATCCCTTACTATTTATTGAAAATCTTCGGTATCCATACTTGGCAAGTGAATTGAAAAAATGGAAAAATTAAGAGTTTGGCGAGCATTGGAAAAAAGAGCCACTATTATTATGTAAATAACAATGTAAAGTAATCTTGTTACTAAATAATACAAAGGGACCTCAGATTTACTAGATGATTTAAAATGTTAATAATTTTTTATATGTAGTTAATTTTTGTCCCTCTGCAGATTTGGGATCTGGGCACTTCGGTTAGATGCACAGGGCCTGATTAAAGCATGGTCCGACTGGGCCGTGGCCTTGGGACCCCAAACTCGGTGCGCAATTTTCATAAAGCTGATATTTTAAACCTATTTTGACTATGTCATTGTTTTTGACTATAATCAATATTTTGTATTTTTAGAGCAGGATAAGATTAAAAACAAAAGATATATTTGTCTAAATATGTATTTATATACTCATATTTGTATTCTAAAGCATATAGAAAAATGTTTTTATTTATTTATTTATTTATTTTTGAGACAGTATACGAAGTGGAGGGGCCAAATGAATATTTTTTACGGCACCGAACGAAGTCTATAAAACAAAACCGTCTATAAACAAAAGTTCATCTCAAAATCAGCTGAACGAAAAAATGGATTTTATCTACTTTGCTTCTAATATACACTGAAAAAAATAAAAATAAAAAATAAAATAAAAAGTGTTGATTTTACAGTATAATACTGGCATCCCAGCTGCCAGTATTATACCGTAAAATTAACAGTAATAAACAGTAAAATAAGCAGTAATACACTGCCGCGCATGCGCGGCGTATTACAGCGTATTACTGCTTATTTTACTGTTTATTACTGTTAATTTTACGGTATAATACTAGCAGCTGGGGTGCCAGTATTATACTGTAAAATCAACACTTTTTTTTTTGCAGTGTATAAATGAACGGATAAATGCAAAACATGTTGTAGTGCACCTTAGCGATTTATTTAAATTTCATTATCGTTGAAGTATCCTAACATTCTTAAAATGCACCACAAACGATTTTGTCCTATAGATCATAATGTAATGGAAGTCTTTTGTGTGTCCTTGTTACGAACTATAAATGCTATTTATTCTATACTCCTGAGGAAGCATGTTGTAATTCACCTCAGTGATGCATATCATTTTATATTTGAAATATCGTAACATCAATAAACTGCACCACAAACATTTTCCCCCATAGACCATAGTGTAACGGAATTATTTTGTGTGTCCCCGTAAACGAACTATAAATGACACTTCATTTTCAATACCGAACATCCTATGGTAAACCTCCATAACATATATAAATTACATGGCTATCCGAGTACATTTGCATTGGTCAGAGAACGGACAGCATACGGCCAGACAGACACGAAGACAAACCGAATTCATAAAAACTTTTCAACTATGTTGAAGAGTGTTAAAAAAGAAAAAGAAAAACTAAGACAAACGTTGTTAGCTCTTAAAATCACGTAAGTATCTTTCGGACTACCTTGTAAAAAGTCCAATAGCAACATCTATGGCCGTAGATATGTATTGCAAGAACTATAGAATTCTCGGTTGGAAATGCACTGAAATGTACATGACTGCAAATCTATAATTATACAAATTAGTTATAAAACTATATATTTTATTGAAATACATCGAGAGATGTGATTTATAAGTATGTTACACGTCATAATACAAAACTAAATGGAAATGCCAAAATAGTTTTAAAGTTCGGTGACTTCGGAAAATTTGAATCTAAGTAAAAAGTTTTATAGTGTATGTATAATATCCCCTCTAAAGTGTAAGGCACGTAGTTAAAATGTCCCTCATTTAAAAAAGGAAGCTATCGGAAGTCTCCGTGGATGGTGATTCATCTATATATGATACTCTTCGTCGTGCACGCATCTCTAATGTCAAATAATAAATGAAAGGTTTTAGCATCTGGCATAAGCTAAGCGCTTCAAGTATTCCCGCAAACAACTTCAAGCACCCGTGTCTCCGACATTTGTGTATCGCCATCTTATGTAAAAATCCGGGCACCGATAAAAAATAAAGAAAAAAAGGACAAAAAAATATCTCGAAAAACCATTTCGTATAAAATCGAAAAGAAAGGAAAACAAGGCCCCCAAAGAGAAAAGTAAAGGAATGAAAAAATCCTTTCGCTCCGGGAGGGATATGCAAAGAAGCAAAGTCGTGGCCCCCAAGTGCCGTCAATGGCCCTAATGATGGCCGCCATCTTGAGGAGGGGGCATCAGACGATTCCTGGTGGCAGCTGGTCCCCATCGGGGGTGGGAGGCGACTTCAGCCCCTGAAGATCGTCTGATGCAAATGGATGCGCCCCGGTATTTCGAACATCTAGCTTGCTCCTCGGATCATTTCTTCATCTAGGAGCGGGGGTGTGGGACCCCCTTGACTGCGTTTGTGCCCCGCCCCGGCTCATTAATTACTAGAGAGGATTGCCTGAACACTCCGGGATTCATCCCCATCCATCCAGAGGATGAGGGGAAGACTGGAGCATAAACACCTTGAGAGGAATTTTTATGGGGGGATGGAAGAAAAAAAGGAAAAAATATTTAGAACAAGTATTCTCCGAGTTGGAAGAACCAGAATGGAAAGACATATACCCGGTACTCATTAAGCGAAAGGGGGGATTCTCCAACAGCAGAGAACTGCAAAAAATTTTGATCATTTTGTGAAGAACAGAATTGATGTTATTCAGAATAATGATCATTAAAATGCACAACCTGACAGAAATCGTAAATTGAGAAATGGTGGCGGAAGCGTTTAACCCACGTGTTCAGCAACGTTTCATTACGAATGTGGCGAAGAAAGAAGAACGCTTAAATGATGCGATGCAAATTTCTGTGCACGAGATAAAAGAATAGATATTCTGAAGAACCTTAGTAAAATATGAGTTTTCAATGCATAATATGGGTGAATCTGTAACAAAATTATACTTTTTATCGTTTTATTGAAAGTGTTTCTAATGTTCAGTTTTTAACTAAAATATTCACAAACTAAAAACTGTATAATAATAATAATAATAATAATAATTATTATTATTATTATTATCATAAAGAAGCTTAATTTTTAGCTTAAAAATATTACACTTTGTTTAAGGTATTTGCATTTCACAGAAGTTTTCTAAAGAACAAAATGGAGTGGAAAGAAATTAAGGACTATCAAAAAATGCAAAAAGTAAGTTTAAAATGTTGAAAAACCAAAACATCTTAGATGCTATTTCGACACGAAGTTTTAGCCCTGCTATTTCAATCCTTTTAATAAAGCTGAATTTCCAAAGGCAAAATTATCTGGTATTTTCCATTCACCTCCTCTTCCTCTCTTGTCTTGATTACAACTACACCTAAAGGTAGGGATGTGATTTTATTCCCTTGGTGTTACAATAAATCTTAAGGCATTTGACTAAAGTTGTAGATTTCAACTTATAAGCGGGAACCTCAAAAGAGGGGAAAAGAAGCGCGATGGAAATAAACTAGAAATTAAAAAAAAAAAAAAAAAGAAAGAAAGAAAGAAAAGAAACATATGTGCCGTCGGGCCAAAAAGAAAACGAGAACAACATACCATACATTTTAATCTCTAAATTGTCACAGATTAAAACAGGAAAAGACCATTCGACTGGAAACTATGTTTTTTGTGTCTATGTTCAATTTTTCTTTAAAAGATAAGCTTAGGGGGTCGTCTTTATACTGAAATTGTACCAAACACTGAAATTCTCAATATGAACACCTGATTTCGACGTCCTATTTGGCTTGTTAAATTTATTTGCAATCGCTGCAAAAGAGATTGCAATGCGGGTAGTTTTTTAACAATAACTCAAGAACTACTTGGCGGAATGAGCTGCACTTTTGGATTCGCATACTTGATGCTTCTAGAAATCGATTTCTGTTAAAAAATTGATAGGTTACAATGAATATTTCTTTCGAAAATTTATTTCGAAAGTACGTATATCTATTTTTCGAAGTCTTGTCTTTTTAACATAAATTGAAACAATATGCATAATTTCCAGTCGAATGGTGATTTTCATTTATTCTGAGATAATTTAGAGATTAAAATGTATGAGGTATTACCTCTCTTTTCTTTTTCTTATTTCGGCCGACTGTAGATCAACTTATAATTATTTTCTTTAACTGTTCATTATATTACTAATGTTACTACAGGGTGCCATTAAATGCAAGGACTGATTTCTCTCAGCTAGGGCAATCGGGGTACGTGCCCGATCCTCTAATTGAAAAGGGATCCAAACATTAACTGAATTAACTAGAATTTAAATTATGTTTTTCTAAAAAATCCATTTGGAATATAAAAAAAAAAATTTAGGAACAAATTACGCATTTTATATAACTTCTGGCGCATCCCCATATTCACATATGCATGTTTAACAGTCAATACTTTTAGAGCTCGTTTAATAACCCTGAAATTATAGAAACACTAATAAAAATAAAAATATTACTTTAATTTATTTGTTTTAAAAATATTACTTTATTTTCTTCTTTTGTATAATTATTGAGTTAAATGCATCCCTTGTTCCCAAAGTGCATAATCTGATCCTCTTGTTGCTCCATTCTTCGTATATTGCTAGGTAAGGCGGCCCCCAATGTATGATTTTGTCCTGTGCCCACATTTCTGAAAGTCGGTCTCTGCTAAAATGGCCTGGCGACTCTTAAAATAGTGTAATAAGCAAATGGTCACAGTTATTAAAGAAATTTCGCAGAAAATAAATGTGCAAACTCGGAAATTTCTTTCAAATTCGTCCTTGTTTTAGTACCACATGTTACCAAGAGATGTCGCTAACTATAAAAATGCTCAAACTAACACATAAAGATGGATCAAAATTCACTCAGTTTTTACCGATCATTCTGTTTAGCTGTTGAAACGCTAAAAAAGATATTAGTGTTTCGAAACTGCAAGGTTACTTTGAGCTTTTTTACATTTTAAGACAGTGCAGCGCCATCTGTCGGTGACATCTGGTACCAAAACTAGGAAGGGTACGAAATAAATTCCTGACTTCACGCATCAATCTCCTGCCAAAATAATTTTAATAGCTGTCCCCATTTGCTTGCTATTTCATTTGAAAAACCATCAGTCCATTATGGGACAAACTATATAGCCTAATTATGCATCTGTATAATTATGATACGTGTCACTTTTACTGCAATTAAGGATAAGTTTAATTGGAATTAGGCATAAAATAAAACGATGTGGGGGAAAAGTGAAGCTGCTCATTAAAAGCTTGAGACCTGGTAGTATAAAGACAAAATGCTTTTGATAGAAGACATTCGAAAAAAAAAATCGTCTGCATTCTGCCCCCCAAAAATGATTTAGAATTCTGAGGTGTCAAATCGGACGAAATTTACAGTGATTTTACAGTTCTCACATCTAAACTGACTACTTTTTCTGACACCTTTTTTAATCAATTTTTGTTCCAAACGTATAAAATTGGCAGGTGCACTTATTCAGAAACTGTGTAATCGAACTGTGTTTTCCGTTTTTCAGTAAAGGCAAAAGATTTTTCAGAAAATGCTGTCGAAGTTGGCACTCTGAACCAAATTTCTGGACGCAACAGTGCAGGAAAGGAAAAAACAAGTGGGTAAGTGTAATCAAAGATAGCACAAAGGGTTTCGTTTAATATTCCTTTCAAAACTCTTTATCCTTTAATTAATAAATCCACATTATTGTTTTATAATTATTAAATCCTTTTGTTTAATAAATTAAAAGTGAGATGGCAGCAGTAGTCATTAATCAGAATTAAATATTTAAAGAGGACACTTAATATTTAAAAATAACAGCTGTTTAAAATTTTTAAAAATAAAATAAAATTGCTTAAATAAAAATAAAAATTTGAAAATTTCAAAAATTTAGTGAACGTTTAAATAAAATTTAAAATTTCTAATATATATATATATATATATATATATATATATATATATATATATATATATATATATATATATATATATATATGTATTTGTATATATATGTTAGGTTTTAGCTGTATGAATTAAAAATTCACGAGAAACCGGCAGCTTGTTAAAGATGGTGAATAATTGCAGTCGATATATCGATAATCATGGCGAAAAGTGTAGGCAATGAATGTACCCATTGGGTAATTTCTCCATGAAGACTAAGCCAGTTTTCCAAATAAAGCGTTTATTCAGGCACAGGAGATATGAAGAAACAATTCCCACAGGACACAGGACAAAGATGTTTTCTAAAGCCCTCGGACTTGACTATAAATTATTACATCATTTAGTTGATCTTAAATAGTTGGTTTAGAAATTCCGAATCATAAAAAGGCCAGCTAACCGTTTGCTCAGCACTTGAAAATAAGACAAAATATTGCTTTTTGTTAGATGCGCGGATAGCTACACAATCGACGTAATACGTACACAAACCAATCAGTGAGAGGCGAAATTTAAGAATTGAGCGGCTAAGCGAATGACGCGAGAGGGAGAGGTTTTAATAGGAAAGAATCCCAGATCTAGTGGCGCATTGTTTTCGAAGTAAAAAAATCTAACGCGCGAATCTAGCCCCGCGGAATAAAAATAACAAAATGGCTTTTAAAAACATTCGAAATGAAAAACTAGCTTCTCTCCGAATATTATAAATTGGATAATTGATAAAAGTTACGACTTGACTTAAAGTTTTAGATTAAGATTTTGAATGAGATAATTATTAATATACGCGTTTTTAATTTTAAAAGGAAATTAAATATGAATAAATATTATTAAGAAATAGGGAAATAATGAATATGTCAGAATTTAGAATAATTTAAAGGAATATTGTAAAATAAAATTTTATATAACATATATGTATATCTGTAGATATATGTGTATATATATATATATGTGTGTGTGTATACATGTATATATATTACTGGCACCCGGCTAACCAAAAAGTACCAAAAAATTCAAACTCCGACGCCGAGCTTCGAACCAAGAACCTTTTAAACAGAAGGAAAATTAGCTACCACTGAGCCACCTAGCCTACGAAAAAAATACTGAAATTAAGTTCTGTTTTAAAATCTAAATCGCAGAAATGGTCGGATGTCATTAAATTAATTCATTTAATTAAAATAATATAAGAGTTTTTCAAAATTTTATTATATGTCGTGTGATTGGATGTATTCAGCTATAAGTTTGCAAAATTTCAAGTATCTAACTTATACAGTTTCCGAGAACGAACTCTGTGACAAACAGAGGGATGAGACGAATAGGGTTTCGTCAGTTAAACGAAACCCTAAAAACTGAGGTCCTTATAGAATAACTCAAAATGCAATTCATTTAACGGAAAATGAAAAACTGTCCTTACATAAAATCAGGAAAATATTTTTTTGAGAATCGCCTTAAAAGGAAATCACCAGGTCCACTCAGAATTTCCACACAGAACATTAGTTCCTGGCACATAAAAGTATAGGCTTATTCTAACAGAAAAATAATAGCAGTCCAGTTTTACGCGAATATTTTATTTATAGACTTTAGAATAGAACTATCATTTAGGTAAAATAAACTTATAACAACATTAGGAAATATATATATTTGTATTGTAATGCAAATACTGTAAGAATAAAGATATAATACGCAGCCGTAAATAATATCGATATAATAATGCTGTCGTAAAACTTGACAGCGTGAAAAAGAACTCATGAGTTTGCCTGTCAAAAAGGCATGACGTCACATACATGCCCATTTTAACAACTAAATAGCAAACCCACATTCTAAAAAGGCACAAAAAATATTTCCCTCCAACTCTGCTAAATGACTATACCGAAATTGAAAATCTTAGGCACGAGTCATCCAAATCAATTACTGCGCAATCATTTCGTCTACTCAGCCATTCCAAACTTCAACCGTAATGTGGGGAGGGGCAAAAGATTTTTTATTTATTTTTTTAAAGAGTACGTCCTCCACAAAAAAAGAATCAAAGACCACTCTTTTCAACGCCTTTTTTCTCATACGCTGCTGATGCTCAAATCTCCTGTTGTTTCTAAAATGTTTCAGATGTGCCTTTATTTATTTATTTATTTTATTTTATTCTCTTTCAACTCAGAAAAACTTTTTATATCATCTCTTCTGGGATCCCTGTAGAGCGAAGTAATGCTGATAGAGGCAGAAATTTCTTTCCATATATACCAAATAGTTCGCTTAAATGAATAATGATGAATCATCTTTTATACTTAAGATCCCGGACCCCTGTCTGTTTGGGACGCCAGAAAGGCTGCCAAAAAATTGTTTCTTCCTGCGGGTATATATATATATATATATATATATATATATAAGGAAAGATTATGTCACTGAGAGAAATATCGGGGGACCAGGGAAGGGGGAGAAATATAATTACCCCCAAGTAACCAAGAATCATGTCATCTTCAGAGAGGTAAGGGAAGACAGCTAAATTGATTAAAGTAAATGATATATAAAAGTAAAAAGGCAAATTGTCTTTCTGTTGCTATCATAGAAATACAATCATGCCAATTCCCCCCAAAAGAATGTAGTGGGGTAGATCTCGTTAAAACAATAACCGGGTGGGGGTAGGGGGAAGAGATAGAAAATGGATATATTTAGCCGGAAAATTGTTTAAACAAACTAAAGAACCTAAATGAAAAAGAACAAAATTAAATATTTCAAATGGTGAACCACAATGAAGAACTCAAAAATGATCAAGTCTATTGGGAGTCTTCATTGAAAAAAGATTTTAATAAAATTGTTCCGCTATATAAATTTTTTTACGTAAATTTAAAAGTGTGCATCAAAGTTAAATAACTCGTAAATATATTTAGAGAGATGTGATTACAGAAAGATTATACGGAAAAAAAATTATGCAACCTGTTTAGAATATCCCCCTCCCCTTTTTTTGAAAACTTCGTAAATTTCTAATTTCAATTCAAAAATTGCTACAATTTTCTTTTCTTCTTCTTCTTCTTCTTTTTTTTTTTTTTTTTTTTTTTTTTTTTTTTTAATGGTTTTAGATATGTTTTTAAAAAGCAAAAATTTTCGTGAGCTGTTATATTTATATTTGTGAAGCGAAGTATGTACTATTTGGCGATTTCTAAAAAATAGAACGCATATCTGTGTTTTTTAGTTTAAAAAAAAAATCTGAATTATCAAGAATATATGTCTACAATTGAAAAATGCACTAAAACATCAATGTTAAAAAACTCTGAACTTATTGTCCATTGAACTTAATCTAAGGGAGTGGGAAATTCTGATTTTTCACTTTCACATTTCCTTAACCCTATGCCCCGATGGTGTTTTAAAGTACCATTTAAGAAAAAAAAAGTTATAAAATTAATTTAACATTGAACATAATCTGAAAGAGCAGGTTATTTTGATTTTTCACCTCCATATTTCCTTAATTCTATGCCCTGACGGTATTTTAAAGTACCATTGAAAAAAGTTATAAAATTCGTTTAATATTGAACTTAATCTAAGGGAGCGAGTAATTTTGATTTTTCACCTCCATATTTTCTTAACTCTATGCCCCGACGGTACTTTAAAACACAATTAATTTTTTTTTTTTTTATAAAACTCATTTAATATTGAACTTAATCTAAGGCAGCGAGTAATTTTGATTTTTTGCCTTCATATTTCCTTAACTCTATGTCCTATCTGTACTTTTTAAAGTACCACTTAAATAGTGTTATATAATTCATTTAACATTGAACTTAGTTTAAAGGAGCGAGTAATTTTGATTTTTTACCTCCATACTTCTTTAACTCTATGCTCCGACGGTACTGTAAAGTATCATTGACAGAAAAAGAAAAAAAAAATTTAAAAATTCATTTAACACGTCGATTGGCAGTAATAAGTCATGTTCAAAAAGCATCATTCATTGTACAAATGTTTTCAAATTGATAATTTCTTTTCCAATTACAACTGCTGAGCTTTCTGGATGTTGAAAGACATAGCATGGAAAGTTTCAGTTCTAGAAAATGTCTATATTTATATTGCAGTACTAAAACTATTCTTGAAAAATTATCTAACAGTGCAATTCCCATCAAAATTCGTTCAGTAGAGCTTTTTAAAAAGGCTAATCTTTCACAATCGGGTCCATTAAATTATAGAACTTATGCTATAGCTCTATAACTAAGCAACGAAGAATGATGTGTCCAAAACCGAAACCTCCTCCCGCTCCCCCAGAATCATCTAATTAACAATGTATGCTCCATCAAAATCCGTTTAAAAGAACCTGAGTTATAAACAATTGGAATGCAACACGAATTTGAGTTTTATATATCTAGTTATATAGTAAAAGATAATACATAATTACGCAAATTTGGTAAGAATAGTCTTTAGTTCCTAATTCAACGAAACACTGTTTATTTATTTATTTTTTTATCGCTGAAAACGATGCTATGTTTAAAATAAAACAGTAAAGATTTTGAAAAATAGATATGAAACCTAAAATTGAAACTTTGAAAATAAAATAAATTGATATCATTAAGATTTTATCTAATTAATTTCAGCTACATTTTTCTTATCCGAGTGCAAACGATAAATCGCTAAATATCGTTTCAATCGCTATCATTGATAGTGCAACTCTTTTTTTTCTTGCTTATGCCTATTACAAACTATTTTAATTAAATATTTTTATTTTTAATTGTTTTCCATGTATGATAATATTTCTTATTAAAACAGTCTTTTATTTCTGCATTAAAAAATCAATGAAAGTTTTTTTCTTGTTTCTCAAGTGCGTTTGTATTATTCTCGATTGCTGTAGCTGTTTAAAAAATTTACCAAGGATATACCAAGGAAATATTTACCAAGTTGCCGTCGCCAAAATGTAAAAAAAAAAGAAAAAAGACCGTTATCAACATTTGCGCCCGGATAAGGGAAAAATAGTAAATTTTATTGTCACAGATCATAATTATATCGGTATATTATTCATAAAAGTGATCCTCGGAAAATGCCATATCCAATGGTGGAAATCCTAAAAAAATTTATTCAGTAGTTTTCGAAATTAGCTCTGACATACAGACAAGACGTTATCAGAGCTTCTTGTTTTATAATACAGGGTGTTTCTAAATGAATATCGGGGTTTTAACGCTTTGTAGTATCTATTATAAAAAACTTAAAATTATACTTAATACATAAAATGAAAGAGCAACTCAAACAGTTTTGCCCACAAGCTTACAAGTGTTCAATGTGAACACCTTTCGTCACACGGCACACATCAAGTCGATAGCTCAGTTCTTCCTTAACGCCACTCTACACTCACCCGATCTGACGAACACATCCATTTGTTGATCTGATGCCATGTGATTTCAACCTGTTGGGGTTCATAAAGGATCGAGTGTATGTGCCTCCATACTACCAGCTGACCTACCCAACCTAAGAAGCAGGATTGAGGCAGCTGTTGCAACAATTACCCCACAAACACTAATTAACGTTCGGGAAGAACTGAGCTATCGACTTCATGTGTGCTGTGTGGCAAAAGGTGTTCACATTGAACACTTGTAAACTTGTAGGTAAAACTGTTTGAGTTGCTCTTTCATTTTATGTATTAATTATAATTTTAAGTTGTATGTAATAAATACTACCAAGCGTTAAAACCCCGATATTCATTTAGAAACACCCTGTATATTTGTTAGTAAGATGATAAATAAGATGATAAGACGTTGCCATAGAAATGAAATCATTTTTCATTTTAGCTTTCTACGAAAAGGGCTACGAAAAAAAAAAATAACCTAATAAAAATAACAGTTAAAAATGACTTTGCCAAAAAGAAAAAAAGAAGTAGAAAAAATTAACCTGAAAATTTCTACTGCGATAAAATCGCATGACAAACTTATCTCTCAATTGCGAAAAAACACCATCGTCATAATAACAAGCTTTTAGGTGATAAAAGGATACTGTAGGAACCCGACGTCGGAAAGATTCCTCCCTAAAACTTCATTTCTATCGTCGAAAATTTCATTTTTCTTAAAGTTTTTAAAAATTTGTATAATTAATATTTTTTTAATTAAAAAATTGATTTCTGAAGGTTTCTACATACAGAGATATAAAATATTACATTGGACGGGGCTAAGGTATCGAGTAGAAATCGGTTGATAAAAACAAAATAATGATTTGCGGCGGATGAAAAAAAAACCGAAAATCCCAAAATCGCTGTACGAATTCCGATTAAACTTTATAGAAAAAAAAAAGATACTGTATTGGGCTGAAAGATTGAATATGCATTGTTTTTATCAGTGGACCAAAATCTTCGACAAACTTAATAAATTGGAAAAATAAAAGAATTTTTCCATACAATAAAACATAAAAAAAAAAAAAAAAATTATATAATCAAAGAATTTGAAATTAGAGTTGAAATCTTTTTAAATGCACTTTTCGCAATTTGTGTTTTTTTAATATATCAGTATGATCAAAATGTTAAAACTTCAACACATACTTTTCGTTTCACTCGCTATTTATTTTATTTATTTATTTATTTATTTATTTATTTATCTATTTATTGACGATCCTTCATGTGCATTTAATAAAATTAGGGATCAGATTTTTAGTAATATAAATAGTTTATTTTTTTAAAATAAAAATTTTAAGTAAATTAGTAATTTTTACTTTATTTTTACATATGTAATAGCATTTTATTTATTTGATCTTAAACTAATTAACTTTTTGGAAATCTGAACCCTAGCATTATAGAACACACTTATAAGAAAAGTACTGAAAAAAAAAATGTTGCGAAAACTTTAAAATTGTAAAAGAAGCAAAATTTTAAAATTATTTTAAAATTAAAAAACTTTCAAATTTTACCACAAAAATTGCATTTTTTCTTTTAAATAATTTTTCTTTATAAAAAAAAATATTTACTAACAAGTCAAAGAGGTATTGTAAAATACTCAAATTAAAAAAGAATTTCAAAGAGTACCAGGTCCCCTTAAAGTAGTCCCTTAATTCTACTCTATCAAAAGTTTAATCACTTCAGTATTTTATGCACTGTAATATTCCGCATGTGTTCTGTGCCGCAAGTAAGATTTATTTTTGTTATCAATATCACACAGATAAGCAGAGCTCTATGGGTGCTGCATTGAGAAATGTATAAACGAAAAAAATATAGATACAAGCAAATCAATTTAAATTCCAACACAAACCCATTTTGTACTTGTTAAAATGTGCAAGAAAAAATACAACAACTTTTTCTTCCACACAAACTCAAATAACCCCAAGCCTTCAATTTTTCACTGGCTAAATAAATATTTACAAATATTGAGATTGTATTGTATTCTCTTTTCAGGACAGTAAAGGTTACATTTCGGATATATTATAAAACGACTGTTGATGATCAATATTTGTGATTGGTTGGTTAATTGTTTTTGTAGCACTGCAGGGAAGAGGAATCTTTTTACATTCGCGTGCCAAATTTTTTTCGAAAAATATTTTGCATGGCTATGACGTGCAAACTAAAAAACAAATTTATGGGATTCGAAAAAAAAAATGAATCAAAATTACTTGAAAATTATTTATTAAAAATAAAAAAATATGGGTAATATGCGTGTAGGCACTACACTGTAATAAGTATAGAAACAAATATATTTTAGAAAGTAATAAAAAATTAATGCTATTAAAATTAAATGCGATTTCTGTTGTTGCATCTTAAATGAGCAACATGTAAATACATGTAGGCACTACACTGTAATAAGTATAGAAACAAATATATTTTAGAAAGCAATAAAAAATTGATGCGATTTCTATTGTTACATTTTAAATGAGCAACATGTAAATATATGTAGGCATTACACTGTAATAAGTATAGAAACAAATATATTTTAGAAAGTAATAAAAAATTAATGTGATTTAAATTAAATGCGATTTCTGTTGTTGCATCTCAAGTGAAAAATAATTAACATTCATACATATAGTTACTTTTAACAGAATGCAAACTGCACTGGAGTTAACCGACAAGTCTCTTCTATTTGAGTTTTTATATATTATTGTCTTGTGAAAATAATGATCAGGCATCGATAGCGGGGAGAGTTGTTAAAATGGCAAATGCCAGCTTCATTAAGTATAGCTCTGGAATTAAATTCAAAGTTGCTATACTTTTAACATCGGCATTTTTATTTTTAATTCTTAATAATATTCCCTTTTTGATAGTTTCCATAGTTTCTCTTTGTTAGATAAAATTTCCAGCATATATTGAACTAGATTGGAATTTAATATTGGAATTTAAGTACTTCGATTTCCAATCAATCGAATTCAAACAAGCTCAATTAATCTAAATCGATATATTTTGTGTAATGCCACTGTATCTTGTTTTAGAACTTCAATCAATGTCGTGCCAAAAATATTCTTTTGCGTGCCCTTTCTGACACGCGTGCCCATAGGTTCGCCAATTTGCTAGAGTATACTGAAAAAAAAAAGTGTTGATTTTACAGTATAATACTAGCACCCCAGCTGCCAGTATTATACAGTAAAATTAACAGTAAAATAAGCAGCAATACGCTACCACGATACACGAAAATCACGATATTTACAACTGTAAAGACTATACTCAAATCCTCAATTCAATATTTAAAATATATACATTTACAGGCTTTCTCCGTAAAATCACAAAATATTTCTGTTAAAATAGTCGTTTATATCTGTAAACGTAACAGTATTTAACTGTTAAAAAACAGAAAGAAAAACTACATATTTTTTTTTTCTTTTTGAAATAAACCGTTTTTACTGCCATCCTGGCTGGCAGTATTTTTCCGTAAATTTCACAATTTATTTTTCTTTACAATGTATTATTATAGTATTAACAGCATTTACTTACTATTCAACAAATATTGCCACAATATTAATATAATTTTAAAGTACTAACAAATGAAAAAAAAAAGATTTTTTTTTTAAGTTACAGGAAAAATTATTATTATTATTTTTAACAATTTATACCTCGACGACACAAGTAGACTCATTTAAACTCATATTGTTGTTCATTAGTACTATAAACAAAGAACATATTATAAAATTTATTTAACACATCAATTGCCAATAATTAACGATTTAGAATGTGTTATACATACTTTACTTTATCATATTTCCAAAAGTATTACTTGCTGTACAAAGTAAAAATATTTTTAAACGTATAATTTCTTTTCCAGTTGTATTGTAACCTATTCAGTTTTTTTATTATGGAAAGATATACAGTGAAAATTCTCAATTCTGAAAAAAATTCTATATTTATATTGTCGGGCTTAAATTTGTGCATTTTCTGATTCTATAAAATACTACTGAAAGCAATGTTTTAAAAATGATTTGAACAGATTTGTAAATATTCTACAAAATCACTTTGTTAACACTACTTCAAAATTTTACCAATATAGTGATAATATTTGTTGAACAGCAGCGTTTCATCTAAAATGTTTTTAATATCATAATAATGTTGTTCTAATATGGAATTGAAGTTGAACCCTTCATGTTCCAAATTATAAATTAATAAAATTTTCACCCGAAGAATTTTTACTGAATTTTTGAAGATACGTTATGAGATTTGTGCAATCATCAAATGAATGTTAAAAAGATTTTAAAAGATTTTAAAACGAATTCACGGTTTAGTTTATTAATTTTAATAGACAAAGTTCTTTTAACATTCATTTGATGATAGCACAAATCTTATAACGTATCTTCAAAAATTCAGGAAAAATGCTTTGGGTGAAAGTTTTATTAATTTATAATTTGGAACATGAAGGGTTACACTTCAATTCAATATTAGAACAACATTATTATGATATTAAAAACATTTTCAATGAAACGCTGCTGTTCAACAAATATTATCAATATATTGGTAAAATGTTGAAGTTGTGTTAACAAATGTACAATGAAACAATTTTTTCTACCAGAAAAAAAACTAAAAGAATTTATTTACATAAAATAAGTAGACGAAAATGTTTATATTTTATCTTTGTTGCTATTCTTTAAGATAATGAAAACGAGAAAAAAGCGAAACATTTCGAAGAGGTATGATTGAAGTGGGGCGCCCCCTCGGGGCGAGGGCAGAAAGAAGCGTGAAAATACAATCTGAATGTAAATTAAAATAGACATTTAAGTACGCGTTGTCGACTGTAAGCGAAGTTCCTTGCAGATTGCCGCGAGCGATAGGATTCACGATTCGTAAGCCAACTTAATAAAATTTACGAATGAAGCAAATTCGTACTACTGACGCTTCAAAGAAAGTCTTCGCAAATGAGGAGACTCAGAGTTTCAGATAGTTCTATTATAAACAGCTGACAGAGATATTTAAATAAGATATCGCGAGAATGTGAAATTCGAGGTTCACAACTTATGGAATGCTGAGTTTCTCAAAACTAAATACAGTTGAAGGAATTGTTCAAGGATGGTTTCAAAGTAACTTTGACCGTAGAGTAATTTTAAACAATTTGCAATTGAATTGAATCAGTCTTTTCAAAAACTATATACGTCACAGACTCAAACATTTTCGGGAATCGATAAAAACTGTCCTACACACAAATGTTATATTTTATTTTTTTTAATTACTTTTTCTTATTTCTTACATTTCTTAAATTTTTAAATTTGTAAATCGGTTATCAGTTATTTATTTTATAAGAATTACCATAAAGTAAACGAAAAATAAATGAATAGAACTTTCAGACTTGTGATGTTTTTGCTAGAAATGGGATTTAGTGCCTTGCAAATGATAGAAAAGAAAAGATATTAATCATATTTTCATTAGGTATTTGACATAACAGTCATAAGTTATTAAAGTCTGTATCTCGAGGGTTGACATTAAACATGTGACAAGCAGGGGAGAGTAGGGTAAAACCGGGTAGGCGGGTCAAAGCGGGTACCCTATTTTCTCGCTGATAGGCGCTGCCCATTGACTTCTAATACAAATGGACACCGGATTCCTTTCTTCTCTCCCAAGAAAGTTGAATCTTTCACCTTTCATCGCCAAAAAACGGCGAAAGGGTGCCGCTTTCTGGCAGTAATCCTTTTCTTGGCAACTTTCTGTTTCCATTCTCTCAACAACGGTGGGATGCGGTGGAATTCCAGTGACAGCTTGGCGGGAAAAAAACCTGTTTGGCATAATACTCTCTCACCAGCACCTACTGGTGGGAAAGGACATGTTTCCTTCAAAAAAGGGTTGCTGATCCGGCGTCTATTTGTATGAGATGTCAATGGCGCTGCCTTGTGGATAATACCCATCTTAACTATATCCCTTAGCGTCCTCCAGCAGTGTGCCATCGGGTTTTCAAGTGGGTTAATCTCTGTGACCATGCAGTGCTATTGGAAAGAAATTCACCTCAAAAGTTTTAATTTTTCGCCATCTTTTCTGCTTTTCAAATAAACCCAGCCTGACGGATAGATTTAGGTTAATAAACTCTTGTTTTCTATAGCTTTTACCCAATATTTTTTTGCTAAGTAGAAGTGTGTACGTCCAGCTATCCAGGAGAACGACCCTGTTGATTTTTGGTCGTCTGTTGGGCCAAAACCGAGTACCCATGGTTTTGCATTGAATTCTGTAATGAATTTTTTTCTTCACTCAACAAGTGGTGAAGGATGGATACAATGTTCAGTCTGCAAAGAGTATGCACATCAGGAGAGCAGCGGATACGAGAGGTAAAAGCTGGGAAAGCAATTACATGACAATAATAAGCATTGCTTGAAAACCTGAAAAAAAGTTACTGGTCTTAAAAAAGGTGTATATGTTTTAAAGTTTGATTCAAAATTTATTAGAATAAAGCTTTTTGTTGCTGGAAGTGTAAAAACTTGATTTCTGATTAGTAACCGGTTTTTCTCTACCACTCAAATTCGGAGCTGTTTCAGATTGTCCTACAATCTGCCTTTTCCTAAGTAGAGAAGAATTTTCCTGTGGCAACAGATGTGGTTTTTCAATAGTCCAGATGTCACCAACAATTTTGTGGTGTGTTCTGATTTTTCCATCATTCTAGACATTTGTCAACAAAGGAAAACAGTTAGGTATCCGGGATTACCCGACTTTCCCCTATAATTATTATTTATTTTGAAAAGTATTACTTTCAAATAGTAATATGTGTGCTTCACCATCGTGTTCCATGCTATCCCGAATCCCGAGTTCGTTTGGGTTTTAATTCCTAAAACCATGTAGAAATAAATCGAGTAATTTTACTTCTTCTTTTTTTTTTCTTTTTTTTTTTGGCAAAGCATATTGCACTTGTTTGATTAGCTTTTGTTCCCGATATTATATTTTATAACATTAATAACTGCTCTAAAAGAAACATACATATACAAAAAATTGGAATACATATTGAAAAGGAAAAAAATAGAGTACATTAGGGAGTTTGAAGAGCGATTTTAGAAGCAGTGTTTCACAACAAATCTATTGTTAACATTATTTTAATTTTGCTACAGTTTTTCTTTGATGATTAGCCAAAGTGCTGATCAATGACCAGATATTCACCATCGTGTTTCATCCTATTTTCTTCTTGTTCTGTTGTTGGCCATTTGAATATACACTGCTGGCCATCCAAAATGCAACACCATGAAGGAATGCAAATAACAGAATGATTGGATAACTAACAGAACAAAACCGGGTTGGCGGGTCAAACCGGGTACCCTCTTTTCTTGCTGATAGGTTCTGCCTTCTGGATAATATCCATCTTAACTACATCCATTAGCTTCGACTAGCGGTGTGCCATCGGCTTTTCAAGTGAGTTAATCTCTGTAAACTCAACTGCTCTAAAAGAAAACATACATATACAAAAAATTGGAATACATATTGAAAGGGAAAAAAAGAATACATTAGGGAGTTTGAAGAGCGATTTTAGAAGCAGTGTTTCACAACAAATCTATTGTTAACATTATTTTAATTTTGCTACAGCTTTTCTTTGATGGTTAGCCAAAGTGCTGATCAATGACCAGATATTCACCATAGTGTTTCATCCTATTTTCTTCTTGTTCTATTATTGGCCATTTGAATATACACTGCTGGTCATCCAAAATGCAACACCATGAAGGAATGCAAATAACAGAATGATATTTATTGGACAAATACATTATAATGGGAAGGACAAGTGATTACATTTTCAGAAAATTTGGAGGTAGAGAATTTGGAGGTAGAGATGGTTCCTGAGAAAACACTACCCAAAGCAGCCACCTCTGGCCGCAATAACAGCATTTATCTGCCTAGCCATGGAGTCAAACAGAGATTGGATGTCATGTACGGGTACATCAGTCCATGCAGCTTCAACACTATGCCACAGTTCATCAACCGTAGTGACGGGCGAGTGGTGGCGGGCCAGTCACTCAGAAGCCATTGACAGGACATTTTCAGTTGGTGAGAAATCAGGAGAACGTGCCTGCCAGGGCAACAGTCGAACATGTTCTATATCAAGGAAGGTCAGGATAGTACGAGCAACATGCGGTTGTGAATTGTCCTGCTAAAACGTAGAGTTGCGGAGGCATCGAAGGTAAGGCTGAACCACGGGCCGCAACACATCAGAAATGTAACGGCTGCTGTTGAAATTGCCGGTAATGCGAACAAGAGGTTACTGAAACGTGTATCCAATGGCACTTCATACCGTCACTCCAGGTGATATGACAGTATGACGATTCGAATGCAAGCTGGCAATGTGCGTTTCTAACAATGCAGCCAAACATGGATGCTGGCATCATGATGCTGTATATGACGCAGGAATGGCGTCTCACGTCGTCTTTGATGAATTCAGGCTCTGTATGCAGCATCATCCATGTTTGGCGGCATCGTGGAAAACGCATATCTAGTTTTTAAAATGACTGATTCAATTTTATCTCAGAGCTATATAAAGGACTAAGAAATTATATTGCAATAACTAAATAAAAATTTTCCAAGAAAAGTCATAGAAGTGTAATGAGTTAGTTGTGGTTTTCATTTATTTATAAAACATTTTATTTTGTCGAAAACGATAAGAAATAAGAACGAAAAATCATGCATCAGGCATAGATTATGAAACACTTTTTAACAATACACTGCAAAATGTAAGTGTTGATTTTACAGTAAAATACTGGCATCGCAGCTGCCAGGTTTCTATCTTAGCAGGTACAACTGTATGCAACTTCTTTTGCGGGGATTATGAAATTTTTTCCGTTTAAGACAGGATTTTGTTAGAGACAGGTTTTCCTTCACAAATTACTCGATAAATATTATTGAAAATGCTTTGAAAATTAAGGTTATCTTAATGCTCGCTTTTAAATGTTTGGAAAAAATTATTACCTCTACGAATGTCTGCAGCATTATCGAATGGTATTAAAAGACAATAAAACTTGCTAAGACGTAATAGCTAGAGACTAAAGAAAAGTTCCGTTTTAACCAGGTTTCCGTCTTAATACCTTTAACTGTTTAATATTTCTTCCGAGATGTGAAAGTTGAACCTGCCTTTTATGGAATCCTCTTTTAAACGGAGATATTTCACGGTCTCGACAGAAGGAATACATAACAATCTACTTGCTAAGACGGAAACCTGTCAAAAACGGATTTTTTCCGGTTTCCAGCGAAAATCATCTGGTTTCTCTGATTTACTGTATTGCTATTTATAAAACATTAAAACTACACATAGTAGTATTAGTTTTCTATTAATTAAACAATCTACTATACTAATAAAAGAAAGTTGTTTGTCTTTGTGTGTGTGTGCGATGGCTAGCGAAATCTGCGGCACGTAGAGGTCTGAAAATTTGGTGCGGATAGTCCAAGGCATATCCTGATGCCCCTAAGGCTCAGATTTTTATTTTTTTAAGACCCGAGCCCCTTGGGGGCCCTTTAAGTTTTTTGCCCTAAATTGTTAATAACTTGACCCATTTTTATCCGATATTCTTTGTTTTGGGGGCCCTGTCCATTTAGCTTTTCCCCCACTTCCACGTTCCACTTAAAACCCCGGGGTCCGATACAGGGCCCCTTGAAGCGTTTGTGAACTAAATTGTTAATAACTTGTTCCCTTTTAATCCGATTGTCTTCGTTTTGGAGGCTTTTTCTCCATGTATTTATTCCCCCATTTCTACAGTCCACTTAAGACCCAGGCGCCCCTTTAAGTTTTTGTGCTCTAAATAGTTAATAACATGCCCCTTTTTATCCGTTCTTCTTTGTTTGGAGCCCTTTTTCCATTTAGTTATCCCTCCATTACACTACATTCCAGTTAAGACCTTGGGGCCCGGTACGGGGCCCCTTGAAGTTTTTGTTCTTTAAATTCTTAATAACTTGCCCCTTTTTATCCGATCTTCTTCGCTTTTTTGGGCCCTTTCTCCATTTAGTTATTCCCCACTTCTACATTCCAGTTAAGATCCTGTCTCCCTAGGGCCCGGTTAGGGGCCCATATAAGTTTACATTATGGGGTTATTAACAATTTATGACATAAACATAAATTGTTAATAACTGGCCCTATTTTTATCCGATGCGCTTTGTTTTTGGGGCCTTTTCTCCATTTACCTTTCCCAACATTTCATGTTCTAGTTAAGAACCTGGCCCCTGGGGCCTGGTACGGGGCCCGTTGAAGTTTTTGTTTCCTAAATTGTCAAAATGTTGCCCTCTTTTAATCCGATCATCTTCGTGTTTGGGGTCTTTTCTCCATTTAGCTATTCCGCCATTTCTATATTCCAGTTAAGACCCTGTGGCCTCTTGAACTTCTTTCTGTGCGTCATGCATTTTTCACCCCTCTAATTATGTCACCCTCCCAATGCATAACTTTAAATTTCAGTCTTGGACTCCTCTCTTCGGATCACCATTCTTATTTTTATTGGGGCCCTAGGGATCTTTTTATGTCTTTCTTTAAAATATAATTCTAGTGATTATTTTATACTCTATTGCTTAATTTCCACTAATTGAAGATCTAAAGCGCTAAGTACTAGGACCTCTTAAGATGTTTTCATCATAGGGCCCTGCTCAAAACTGTAAGTTGGCCTTTCTTTTGGGCCTCCTACTATACTTCTCTGACAGAGCCGTCCTTAGTGAAAGCGAGACCGAGTGCAAGAACTTTTGCGAGCCCTTCTTTTCCGACTAATGTTGCCAATTTAGCTGTTATTTTATTCATCTACAAGAAATTTTTAATAGTAATTTTTGCTTTATTTAATGACATTATATTATGTGATTAAATAAAGTGAAGGAACTATTCGAAAATTCTGGTATAGCTATTTTGAATGAAAAACACTAGGAGGCTCAGCCCCCTACTCGCTTACGCTCGCCAACCCCCCGTGAATTGCAAAGCAATTCACATTGAGACCGCTACGCTTTTGCTTTATTTAATGACATTATATTATGTGATTAAATAAAGTGAAGGTACTATTCGAAAATTCTGGTATAGCTATTTTGAATAAAAAACACTAGAGGGCTCAGCCCCCTACTCGCTTACGCTCGCCAACCCCCCGTGAATTGCAAAGTAATTCACATTGAGACCGCTACGCGGTCCCAGCTCGCTTCGCTCGCTCGCCCCTTTTTATTTTTCTAGTAATTCTAGCCGGAATAAGTACTACAATAAATCATTTGAACATATGACAATTTTTTTAATGTAAAAAAGTAATTGAAAACTCCGTTGAAAACACAACTAAAGTTCATTTAGTTGATGCTACTAATGGGCATATAAATCAGTTAAATACTATGAAAAAAGGATCTTGGAAACATAATTAGTTTAAAACTTATTGCACCTATAATATTGTACAGCACGGCTTAAATTCATTAAAAAAAAAAAAAAAAAAATAAATAAATAAACCACTATGTGGTAGGAAGATAGTTTATCATCAATGATTGTTTAAATTTCGTTCGACATTTTACTATTCTAATTTTCTAATTGATTATAGATTTCTGCAAAAGAAATAATTTTTACTTCAATAAAAGAGCGACAGATGGCAGCAGGGGCACTCAAGAAAGTTTATATTTTATTATCTTCGATTTTTTGTGTGAGTGAAATTCGTAAATAAATTCTAAATAAGAGTTGAGAATTAATTTGAAATTAACAATATTACTCATAATTAAAATGAGGAATCATCTCAGACGTTTTGGATTACGTTCATATTATTTTATATTAATAATTGCTAGCTTCAGTTTCACTTCTCTGACACTGACCGCCATATTGGAGGCAGAGCTAACACAATTTTGTCTGTTCATTGGTCTGAGCTCTGGAAACTACGGTTGTTGCCAACGATAAGGTAGAAACTCAGCCCTATTTCCGCGCCACGTAAGACAAATATATATATAGATTCCCAAACTTGGCAACATTACTCTCACAACGTAATCGGCTTTTCAAAAAGCTTGTGCTCCAATGACATGCACAGTGGGGCATCAAAGATTACCCTTTTTTTAGGGGGGGGGGGGGTTGTATATGTTTCAGTATAGATATTTATTGAGAATCGGACCAATTTCCTTTCATAATACTCGGACTGGGGTCGGTCTATTCTTTCTTCAGCAGATTTGGAACGAACGGAAAATTCATTCTGGCCGTGTCATGTCAGAGCGGCTTATTCTTTCTTTCATATTTTCTTTTCTTTTCTTTTTTTTTCTGGAGGGGAGGGGGGTATATTAGTAATATTGTACAGTTGTTAAAAGAGAGAGAGGGTGAACATCCTCATACTTTTTAATCGTGAAATTGCCGCAGAATGATGCGAAATGTACTGTTCGACTGCGAATTGTGCCTATCTTTTGAATTTGAATACAAATTTTGAAAGAGGAGTCATCTACATATTAAATATTGTATCGACTTAGAAATAAAAATATTTTAATCAGCCAGCCGTCACACCAACTGTCAGATCCCTGGTTCTTTCAATTTCATCGAAGCCCCTCCACCTATATTTTAGTGTATCATAAATATAAGGGGTTGACAATTTAAAACACTTATAACGTGATCCGTAATTATCGGAGAATGCTCTCATGTTTTGCATGATAAATATAATCTTTTTAAAGGAGGGTCTTTGTCGGTTTTTTTAACCGAAGCCCCTAAATTTCAGTAAGGCACAAATATAAGGGCTCGTTAACCAAAAATACTTATAAATTGGATCTAAATTGTAGCGGCTCTAACACATTTTGTATGGCAAACCTTTAGGGGGAGGGAAGGGGCTCTGTCAATTTTATATCGAGGCTAGACATAATTTAGTGTATTATAAATATAAGTTGGTAACAAATTAAACATTTATAACTCGAGCTGTAGTTGTCGTAGTATACTCATATTTTGTGTGGCAGTTTTAAAATTATTATATTAAAGCCAGAAAGTCCATCCCCCTTTAAAATTATTTTGTTTACCATACAAAACTTGCATGGGTTGCGGCAATTTGGATCCGAGTTATAAGTGTGTGCGGTTATCGAGTCCTTATATTTGAACTATACTAAAATTTAGGGGCTTCTGTTAGAAAAATTGACAAATGTCTCTTGTAAAATTATGTCACTTTGTTCATGTACACAAAATGTGAGCGCGCTGTGACAATTTGATCACAAGTTATAAGAGTTTAAATTTGTAATGCTCTTATATTCAGCATTTTATCAAAATTTAGGGTTTGATAAGAAAATGATAATGGCCCTCATGATGTTGAATTATACAACTTTTATAGGTCTGGTGACAATTAGAGTCCGTGCTATAGAGGGGGGGGGGATGAAATGGCATCGACGGGACCGAAGTGTCATGTACTTCTAAATTTTACTAACTCACGACAAAATAAATAATTATTATTTAGCTATTTTGTATCAATTATATTTTGCATCAATTTTGCATTGGCGTGAGGCCTTTCTAAGCGCGAGGCCCTGTGCGGCCGCACCTGTCACACACCCCTAAGGACGGCTCTGCTCCCAGAAAAAATCGTCCGATTCACTAGCTTTTTACTTTTCAACAACTTCTTAAGTCCTCCAGCTACTACATGTACATGAACGACAAAAAAAGTTTCTCGGACCTCAGCTACCACCAATTTAGGAACCTTTTGGGCCCCCTACTGTAACTCCCTTAAAAATCGTCCGATTCACTAGCTTTTTTTCATTTTTTTTTTCTAACAACTTCTTAGGTCCTCCCGCTACTACATGAACGACAAAAAACTTCTTGGACCTCAGCTACCAGCAATTTTGAATATTAATATCATTCTTGGGGCAATTGGTGCAGCTTTTTAAAAAATGATCCGATTTTCTTTCAATTTTCTTAAACATAGCTCTAGGGTAGCTACTTTATAAACTACTAAAAAATTTCTTAAACCCCGAAATTCAATATAATACTTAATAGGATTGAAGATATAAAATCATACAAACTTGAGGTTTGTTTTAATTTATTATTACGGGCCCGGGCAACACCGGGTGGGTGAGCTAGTTAATAATAAACTACAAATTATTGTAAAAACTCATAAAAGTGGTTCAGCTATGAGCTGGATAAAAATTATTTTATACAAGTTTCCGTTTTAGAAGATAGATTTGTATAGTATTCCTTCCACCAAGACTATGTTTTTTCATTTAAGACAGAATTCCGGTATAGGCAAGTTCCGTTCTTAGAGGTTTTAATGTAATGAATTAACCAACAGGAATTATGACTAATAAATAATTGCAAACATTAAATCATTGTATTATTTTACATACAGCAAATCCTGTAAAAACGGAATCGCTAGGGATCAGACTATAATTCAGTTTTAGACAGGTTTCTGTTTTGCTGGCATAACAGTATGGTGTTTCTTCCTTCGGAACTGTGAAATTTTTCCTTTGCAGACAGGTTCCATTTCAAACGCTTTAATATACTATACTATGCCCATTATATATAACAATGTATCGCCCCCCACCAAAAAAAAAGGACGCTTTGGATCCGCCCCTGGCCCTAGGGCGAGAATTATTATGGGGGCTGCCTCTTAAATCTATCCATAGAAATTGTTCGTGAATTATGCTGAAGTGATTAGTACTAAGCTTCACACATATTGTACACAAATTTCATACCAGGTATATAGGGTATCACAAGAAAGATGATAATAAATTTAAAAGACGATAAAATACATTTTTTGTTGTTGTTGTTTTTTGTATGAGGATTATAAGAGCTCATGTGAGTGGCCCTCTAGAGCCTATATCCAAAGACTAGATAATCGGCCGTCATAAATCAACCAATCAAACTTCCAGAAGCAGTGTGTGTGTGTGTGTGTGGGGGGGGGGGGGGGGTGGGGGGTAGGAAATTTTGATGATAAATTGATGCTTTAAATAATAAATAAATTTTTGTTTTACTCTCGATCATACTTATTCTCTCAGTGTATAAGTCACCTAAGTAGAATAAATATTACTTTTCTTTTTTTTACAAAACAATAAAAAATTATTGACAATTGCCGGAACTATATTGGCAGAAATTAATAATATATTATTATTATTATTATGTGAATTCGTCTACATTGAATACAAAAATAATTATTTATCACTGATTATAATATTACTTTACATTTTGCATATGAATGAAAAATTTATATAGTTGTCGAATAAATTTTCCTACAATGTCATTAGACAGAAATTTGCCAATCCCAGCTCAAGAGATATTAAACAAACACCTGTAGAATGCGAATTTCATAATCCTGGACTTTTCAGCTTTTCAATTTAAAATATTAAAAAAAAAAAAAAAATAATAATAAGTTTATTTTTTTTTATTTTTGAGAATATGGATAAAGTTTAATTATTTAGATGAAACGATTATCAGTGTTACTGTTTAAAAGAAAAAAAAATCTACCAACGGAAGTTAGACAGAGAAAAAAAAAAATTACTTCTACAAAAGTAAAAACGGTGGTATTAAATAATTAGGAAGTAAAATGTTACAAAAATGCACACATATGTATTTTAATAACACCTCTCACTTATATACACACTTTACCATTAAAAAAATATATATATCAGTATAAAACTCGCAGATAAAAATTTAATCGCCAGGCAGCGCCCTCTGTTTGAGAGCGAGAACACTAAAATCCGGAAAGTTTGATGAGAAATACAAATTTTCGCCTGTCCAGCTAAAAAAAAATTCCAAATTTAACAATACGAAGAATTAATAATGATATTTAAGAAGTTGTGTGTTTCAGAAAGTAATTTTTTGTTTATAAGGTTGCTAAACTGATTTTCTTTGGGATAATTTCATCGAACAATTGAAATTGTGTAAGTTTTATTGTGATAATTTAGTTTACTGTGATGTGTATTACGTTTTACGATTAAAATAAATCATAAAGAATAAAATACTAAGTTAAAAATAAAACTTACTTACAAAAACTAAATTAACTAAAATAAGATAATTGCTTTCTTACAGTATATATATATATATATATATATATATATATATATATATATATATATTTTTTTTTTTTTAAGACAAAGAGCAAAGGAAAGAAAAATAAACTTTTACTGAAAAATTGAGGAGATAGAGAGAAAATGAAAGAAAAATTTATATTCATTGATAATTTTCAAGAGATTAAAACATTTGAAAACAAAATAGTATTCATGAACAAAAGAAAAAAAAAGAAAAACCCAAAAAATTATACGTTAAACATAGATTATGAAACACTTTTCAGCACTTTACTGATTAATAAGCTTAACCCTTTCAGGGGCAAGCAATTGTGTTCCTGTAACGTCGAATTCACACCGGTATTTACGAAAGAATTTAGTTCAAAATAAGGAAAAGCAATTTTTCAACTTTTCCTGTCACAGTTAAAAAAGTAAAATTTAATTAAAAGTTTTTGGTTCGAATCGGATTAAAATTAGGTGGGATATAATATATCCCACCGTCCCTCATAGGGTTAAAGTTGATGTTTAAGTAAAAAATTTGGAAAATGCATAACACATTTGAAAATCCAATTTCAGCAAATGCCATCAATAGTCTGAAACATATCCGAATTCTTCCGTGCAGCCCTGCATATAATCTATAGATTTGTATGTATAATGCATACTATGCTAAAATTTAGTTCAGCTATAGGAAACACATAGCACAGTTAAAAATTACTATTCATCAGTTTCCATGAACAAGATATGTATTTGATATATTTTGTGCTGCCCTGTATATGATCTATAGCATTTATACACACCAAGTAATATGTGAAAAAAATAGTTAACCCATTAAGGACTGATTTTTTTTTCTCAATAAAATACAAATATTGCGATTCATACCACTTTTATATTATAGCAACCTAAGAGTTACTTTATCATGATGTTTCTTGCATCAAATAATGTGAATATTTATCCTAAAAACAAACTGGTGTAAGCAGTGGCGCAGCCAGAATTTGGTTCTAGGGGGGGTTTTGAGTTTCTGATAAAGGTGGTCGCCGGTTATATGAATCACTGGTTAATGGAATCAGTCTTTTAAATGAAAGAAATCATAATGCTTTTCTCCGCAATTAAGTTGGTTATGATTCATTTAAACAACATTAGAGTTACAAACTATAAAATGCACCAATGAAATAACACAAAACTAGATTAGATTTATAAAGTGTTTAAAAATGATGAGGGGCAAACTTAAAGATGGAAGAGTACAGTACAGCAAATAATTTTATATACAGTACAGTCGCTGAGTTTCACACGAAAAGTTACTTGTCAATCATATTTGACGTAATAGTAGACAATTTTAAAGCATTAAAATAAAGTATTCTGAACAACGCGAAACTTTCCGATTCATTTTCAAAAATGAAAACATATGCAGGCATGATAATTTAAGTGATTTGTTATCGAACAGTTTTTCATTATAAATGAATTACATATTGAATTATAAGCTATTGTTGTCTCGAAATTACTGACTCTTAATGTCTTGGAATTATTCTACGAATTATTTTTCAATGTTTGCCTTCAATAATTGAATTCAGTTGGAAATGAAAAATGTTGACTCTCAATATGATACGTCTTACCTAAAGCAAAGATCTTATACAAAGTTTAATCTTAGCATTGTGCCAAGCGCGCTTCAAAAGGAGGTCACAAAGTAGCAACACTGTTTTGATCCATGCCGTTGTTTTCTAGATGGGTTTTTAATTAATATCTCAGATAATTACAGACACATTGAAAATTATTACCAACAATCCTTAGATGATTCTGCGTCGATAACCCTCAACTCCCCGCTGAGCACCAGAAAAATAAGACACATGAGTGATCTTATAATAGTTCAGTTTTTACTTTTTAAGTATGGAACCTTAACAATGGTGTCAAAATTCTGGTAACCATCTCCTCTCTAACATTGGCTATATTTTATACAACAATTTCCAAACAATTTTTTGGTACAACAATTTCCAAAGGGGTGTAAGAACAAAAAACATTCTAAAATTGCGGTTTCTACGATATTGTTGATTCTAGCAATTTGAAATTTAATCTCGCGGTTACTTTAAAAAGATGTAAATGCTCACTAAAAATGGTTTCTAAAAAGTTCGAAATTTAAAAAGGGGAAAGAAGCAGTAAACGTTCTAAAATACCATTTATTTGTGCAGTTAGGGCTGTATGGAGAATTTCGCTGTCAAAATCGGAGATGAAAGTGATCGTAATTTTTGGTGCATTTACGTTCATCGAAATAACCCTAGGTTTCCCTCCTGATAGGAAACAGTCCACAGCAAACAAAAAACCAGTACAATCAAAGACGCATAATCACGTGAAAACTTTTCTTTATTTTCGGACACATCTGGAAAGGGCGAGGGTGGTCCTCTTTACGCCTCTAAATAATCGACCTTCTTGTTCAACAGTTAGAGAAGATCTGATCTAATTTTCACCAACACATAAATGAAAATATGCCAAACGCTACATTTTCTCACCAGGCACTCTTTTTTTTTATTTTTTTTTTGAGAAAGCCAGACATGTGTTAGCAGCGAACACAAAAATGTTGATATTGCATATCTCATGCAGGAATCAATTTATGAAAACGGCGCCTGCATTTAACACAAGATACGAAGAAAGACAAAACAGCATATGTTAAAGTCATCTGCAGTACATTAAAATAACGAATTGAAACCACAGAGAAGAAACGTACTTTTACTGTTACAATGAAAAATCTGGGAAAATTTTTAGCTAGGAAGAAATGATTACTTTCGAGATTAAAGAATAAAAAGATTTTGAATGCAGACATTAATTCACATAGAGAAAGTTTAAGATAGAAAAATTAAATTTTAGAATAAAACATAAAATATATATGATTCTATATCATAGGCTGGAAACATGAAATTTGGCATAGTTGTTACTTTAGAGACTTAAATGGGGAACAGTTAGCAGGAGCAAAAACATGTTCTAAAATTGCGATACAGTTGGTATAGAAGCTTGGAATTTGGCATGGTCGTAACTTTTGGGATGTAAATGCTCTCTAAGAACGATTTCTAAAGAAATTCTAAATTTAAAAGGATGAAATGGGCGGAAAACGGTCCGAAAATTATCTAAAAACAATTCATTAGGAATTGTTTGTGCTAGATATGTGAAATTTGGCACGGCTGTTACTCTAGAAATATAAATGATCATCCGGAACAGTTTTCTAAAATTTAGAAATGTAAAAGGTTGCAAGAACAAAAAAGTTCTAAAATTGCGATTTGTGTGATACAGTTGGTATTATAAACACTCGTTCAAAACGGTTTTTAAAAAATTCAAAATTTTAAAAAGTGAAATGAGCAAAAAACGTTCTAAAAATGTTCTAAATCATAATATATTTAGAACTTTTAGGGCTAGACTCTTGAAATTTTATATGATGGTACTTAAGAAACGTAAATGCTCGCCCAGATTTTATTTTTTCAATTCGAAATTTAAAAGAATGCAAGAGTAAGAAGCATTCTAAAATTGTGATTTATGTGATACAATTGGTGTGGAAACTTGGAATTTGGCATGATGATTACTTTTATGTAGTAAATGCTTCCTTAGAACATTTTTTTAAAAATTCAAAATTTAAAAGGATGAAATATGCGCTTTCACAGTTTTAAGTGGAATTCTCGCCGTTTAATTGAATCACATTGTTGGATAGAATTTGATTTAACAAAGCGGCGGATTCCGCTAAGGCGGAATTTTGATTCATAAAAGCGATAATTATAGTAATTTTTTTAGCTCTGGGGGGTGTTTTAACCCCCAAACCCCCCCCTTGGCTGCGCCACTGGGTGTAAGACACATAATGTTGCGAAAACGCAACGTCAGTCTTTAATGGGTTAAATTCAAAAATAAGTACCACAACTGAACACTCACTTCCAGCAATTATTGTTCATAGACAGTCATGTAACCGATTCTTTTGTGTGCTCCTGTAAATGAACGATGAATCTAGCCCACCATATTCTATAGTAAGTCTCTTGTAGTGCACCTCGGAGATATATATCAATTTCAATATGTTTGACATAGTGTAACATCATTAAAATACACCGCAAACGATTTTTCTCCATAGACCGTAATGTAACGAAATTCTTTTGAGTGTCCCTGTAAATGAACTATAAATGCTACACACTTCATTTTCAATACCAAACATGTCATGGTAAATCTCAATAATATATATATCAATTGCATGACAAGTCGAGTATATTTAGGTGATGAGTTAGAGCACGGACAGAAAGACAGACAAACCGAATTCATAAACACTATTCAACTATGTTGTAAAGATGATCTTGTCACTCATTATATTTGTCTCATTATATATATATTATTTATACTCAATACATTGTGCAATGCAAAGATAAACAAAATTTAAATTAGGACTACTTATGGAAGAATGTAGGTAAATAGGAAGAATGGAAGAAAATAAAGATAATAGGAATGGGTAAATTCCTAAAATAAAAGAAATAGAGAAATCCAGCGATATATTAGGTAACAAATAAAGGACTTCAAGTAGTTAAATGTTAATTAATTATTATTATTATTATTATTATTATTATTATTATTATTATTTTGTAGTAACCGAACACGGCATTTTCAAGCTTTACACAGAAAAAAATGAAACCCAATTTGGGTCGAAAGATTCTTAGGTATGTGTCCAAACTGAGTCATGCCTGTTTTGGTTACCACTGTGTATCCATTTTGGGCACTGTTAAATACCCATTTAAAAAAAAAGATTTTTTTTTTCTGTGTATTTAATAGACATTTACGAATTTTATTTGTTATTGATTTATTTTTTCTGATGCATTCACGTGCCTATACTCATGTAAAAGTAAGAAAGACACTAAATGATTAAAAATGACATGTTCTTTCTTGCGTTGAAATTTTACAAGAAAAATTATTAAAATCACTGGTTAATTTGCAATTCTTATTTTGTTAATTCATATTTTTCTTTTCTATGGGTTTAATACTCATACATGCGCATTCATATACAGTGTGTCCGAAAAGTCTGGAAACGGTCGAATAACTCAAGAAATGAACAAGAATGAAAAATCATGCGTCAAACACAGATTATGAAACATTTTCCAAAACATCAAGAAAACTGTAACGGAACTTCACTGTTGTGAAAGAAGATATGTAAGTAATCGGTATAGGAAACATATAAAACATTTAAAAGTCCAGTTTTAGTAATTTCCTTCCATAGTAAAAAATGTTGTTGAATTATTTTGTGCAGCCCTCTATATGATCAATCAATTTGGATCTATACTACATAGCATGATAAAATTTAGTTCATTTAGAAAATTCACATCTAGCAATTTTCACCAATCGACGGAAATGCACTGGAAATCTTTTGTACAACCCTGTATATAATCAAAAGACTTTTGTACACCTCACATATTAAGCTAAATTTAATTCAAGTAAAAAACGCATAAGGCAACTTAAAACAAACTTTTCTGTTTTTCTCTGTTTATGTGTATGTGTCCATCTCTCTCTCTCTCTCACTCTATACCTCTTCATGTTTCTCTCTCTGTACATCTTCATGTTTCTCTCTATGTCTATTTGTCTATATCTATCTGGCTATCTCTATATATCTCTTTCTCTCTCTCTATGTCTCGATTTCACTATCTCTATCTACATCTCTCTAAGCTCTAGCTCTCTAGCTCTCTTTCTCTACTTATCTCTATCTTTATCGCTATCTTTATCTGCATCTCGCTATCTTTCTATCTTTATCTCTATCTCTGTACATCTCTCTCTCTCTCTCTCTCTCTTTGTCTCTCTCTCTATATATAGATATGTGTGTGTGTGTTTATATCTCTGTATCTCTATCTCTATTTCTTTTTGCCTCCCTCCCTCTCACTGTATTGATATCTCTCTCTCGCTCTCTATGCCTATTGTGTAGAGTACATCTTTATCTCTATCTCTCTATCTCTGTCTCTCTTTCTACCTCTCTATGTCTATCATGCTCTTTCTCTACTATGCTTTCTCTCTCTATATATATATATCAGCACTTCTATCTAACTCTATATCTCTATCTCTATGGCTAACCTTTTATTTCACTTTCACTCTCTCTCTCTGTATATACATATACATATACATATATACGTATATATATATATATATATATATATATATATATATATATATATATATATATATATATATATATATATATATATATATTATATATATGTGTGTGTGCGCGTGTGTGTGTGTGTGTGTGCGTGTGTGTGTGTGCGTGTGTGTGTGTGTGTGTATAAATTAAATGCAAAAATACCTATTAATAATAAATTATGTGAAGCATAAATTCAAACGAAAATGTTTTACGATTCGGAGCGAATTATTCAGAATACAGCTACGTAAATCTTAAAAATCTGTATTTTATGTTTAGATACATATATCACAGATATATGCTTACTCTTGTGCTAAAGATATTGCGTTAATTTCTTCTGGTATTATTCTTAAGTTACCACACTCAGTCACCAGTTGTGGTTTAAAAGTAGCTTTAAAAATGATAGCATTTGATTTCCCTGTTTATGAAAATATTCATTAATTTGTAAAATTGTCAAGATAAGATACTATCATGTTGAGAATCTTTAAATTTATCCGGTGGCCAGATCAAATAAATATATATTTCGTACCAAAAAACGTGTTCGTTAAAAGGAAATAAATTTACCTTACAAATAAAAATAGCTTTTGATTAATTAAATAAACTTTTTGGTGAAAACATACTTTTTTATTTAGTGGGTCAAACTTCCTTTAGATTGGGCCAAACCTCCCTGAAGTGGGGAGGTTTGACCCAATTTATAGAGTTGTGAAAATTGATTTTTTTATTAATCATTTAGTACTTTTTCAAAACTTTGAGGCTGTAAAAAGATAGAGTATATAATAAACTATTATATTGTGACAAGCTGAGATGCCGTTGTATATTAAACACAAATTACAAGCATTTTAGTAAAGAGTGAGTCGGTCAAACATCTCCAGTCTTCCCTATATAATATACAACGCATGGTTGCTTTTTAACACTTTCCAACAAAGTTGAAAAGTGTTTATGAATTCGGTTTGTCTGTCTGCCGTCTGTCTGTCTATCCGTCTTTGTCTGTCTATCCGTGTGCTCTAATTCGCTTAAATATACTCGAAGTGTCATGCAATTGATATATGTTATTGAGGTTTACTATGGCATGTTCGGTATTGAAAATGAAGTATGTAGCACTTATACTCTGTGTACATGAACACTCAAAAGAATTCCGTTACATTATAGTCTATGGGGGAAAATCTTTGGCAGTGCATTTTAGTGATGTTACTCAATTTTAAATACAGGGTGATTTAAAAAAAAGTATCCCGATATATGATCCCCTAACTATCATACCGTTCACAGAAACTGAATGAAACTTTGGTTTAAAGTATTTTGAGGTATGCGCTCAAGAATCATATGAAAGACAAGAGTTAAATTCTAACAGTTACGGTTACAGTGACAAAATTTCGAAAATTTCAAATAGCAACACTTACTTTTTTTTATTGGAATGTGATCTTCATAGTGAAAAACCATAAAAAGGTACCTGTAGCACGAAAATTGCCGGCGCTAGACAGACTAAGAAGAATAGTGAAAACAACCAATAAGGAGAGAGAAGCAACAGAAAACAAAACATTTTACTGTGTTTCATACATTTTCCATTTTACACACGACGACACTTTACATGCGGCAGATGGTGGATAGCAGTGAACAATAAAATGTTTTACTTTCTGTTGCTTCTCTGTCCTTTATTGGTTGTTTTCACTTTTCTTCTTAGTCTGTCTTGCGCCGAAGATTTTCGTGCTACAGGTACCGTTCCAACGCTTTTTATGGTTTTCACTACGAAGATCACATTCCAATAAAAAAAAGTAGGTGTTGCCATTTGAAATTTTCGAAATTTTGTCACTGTAACCGTAACTGTTAGAATTTAACTGTTGTTTTTCACGTGATTCTTGAGCGCATACCTCAAAATACTTTAGGCCAGAATTTCATTCAGTTTCTGTGAACGGTATGACAGTTATGGGCTCATATATCGGGATAGTTTTTTTATAATCACACTGTATATTGAAATTGATATACATTACATAAGTGTACTATAAGATGCTTACTATCCAATACTGTACATGTAGCACTTATAATTAGTTTACAGGGAAATTCAAAAGAATTCCCTTATATTATGGTCTATGAGGAAAAGTCGTTTGCGGTGCATTTTAATCCTATTATACTATAGCAAACATAATGGAATTGATATCAATTTGTGAGGTGCACTAAAACATACTGTCTGTAGAATATGAAGTGTAAAGCATTTCTCATTCATTTACAGGGCCACACAAAAGTATTCGGTTACATAATGGTTTACGGAGAAACACTGTTTGCAGAGTATTTTAATTACATTACACTATTTCAAATATAATGAAATTGATATACATTACTGAGGTTTACTACAAGATACCTGTTGTAAATACAACGTGCATAGCATTTATTGTTCATTTACAGTGACACACAAAAGATTTCGGATGCAGCAATGTATGAAAACTTGATTTTTGAAAATGTTTCTCTCTAATTTATTAAACTATATTTCCAAAGGTTACGTTAACAGAATTTCATTAGCGCTATTACTATTTTTACAAAAAATTTGCTTGCTCGACACATCCTGGCATCAATTCCGGTCCGGCCCGAGTATGTAAAATAAAATGTAAGCCTAATCCCGACATGTCCGAGTCTGCTGAAAAAAAAAAATTAGGCCCGGGTTCAGACACGATGTAACTGTCCAATACCGATTTCTATGCTGGATATGTTATATCTCTGTATTGATGTTGTCAAACTACCATGAATCACACTTATTTTCGTCCCAGTCACGTCCATTGAAAACTGTTCATATTTTTTTTTTCAGCTTAGTTTGACGCTTTTAAATTTGTTATATCGAGCCGGTTGGCCCGTTTAATTTTTTTATCGGCCTGGCTAGGCCGTTTAATTTATTTATCGGCCCGGTCCGTCTCATTTTTTTTTTATCGGCCCGGCCCGTCAGAAAAATATCTTTATTCTACCGGTCTGGTCCGTTTGAACATTTGTCTTCATTTTGCTGGGCCGGGACTGGTACGGGCCTCGTGCCAGGCCCGGACTCATGCAGATCTCTACCACTTCTCTATTAAAATAGTTTCTGGCTTTCAAAGACTATTTTTTTTTAATTTTATGGATTTTTTTTTCTAGCACACTCTACTTATTTTAACTGCATGCAAGTCCTCTGGTAGATATAAAGTTAGGACAATTGTTTAACATCCAAAAGCAATTATTATATACTGTATGTGTAGTATTCTTAACTTATTTGAATTTAACAGTCTTTTGAAATTTATGTTTATAGTATTAGGCTTTAGACTTTGGTTTGAAACTATATAAACAGTTTGGGGTTTACGTTTTATCGAAAAACAAATTTCTAATATTACAAATTACAAATAATGCCATACCCTTTATACACTTTTTCCATAACAAAAGTTTTTCGGACTCTTTCTTCGTTGGACTTTTGCCACAAGATAATATATTGACTATATACACTCATACACAAATTTTGGTACGCATGTAAATATTGCATTATTTCAATATTATTAGTCTTTGTTTACCATGATTTTTTTTTTTTTTTTTTGAAGGCCATACATACGCAATTTATTATTTTCATTTAATTCTGAAAAATCTTAGAAGGGATATGATAGTTTGGAATGAAGTTCTGATTATATCAAACTAAAATCAGGATTGGCAAAACCCATTTTTTTTTTCTTTTTTTTGTTTGTTTGTTTGTTTCTTTTCTTACTTTCTTTCTTTTTTTTTTTTCAGGTTTTCAGGTGAGTTTTTTTTTCAGGTTTTGGTATTTTTCCAGGGTTTTGGAGTTTCTTCAGGTCTTTTTTTTTTTTTTTGAACAGAACGTATAAAATTTATAGGATGATTAAAAAATTAAATGTTAATCCTTTATTAATATATATATTTTTTACAAATTAGTTTTAAAATTTGTAATGCATTTAAAGACGTTTTATGACTGGAAATTTTGAAATATAAAAATAATTAATATTCTAAAATTTTGTTTCTAGCTGTTAAAAAAAAAAAAAAAAAAAAAAAAGGATTTAAATAGTTAATTATTTAGTTTTGTTTCATTAAATTTTTCTTATTCAATAGAATTACTTTAAATGTTTTAAATTATTGCCCTTCTACTAATTAGCAGTATTTTGTTGTTAAATTATTCAGATATTTTCTTATTTGATTTGTTAGTTAATATGTGGTGGTAAGTAGTAAAATTGTTCATATAAGTTATTCTCATATTCACATTTTCTTATTTTTAATTGCTATTTATAAATATTTTTATCTGTTTAAAAATATATACAATGTACTTCAATTTAGTCTAAATTGAGATAAAATTATCACGGGTCCGGGCAACGCCTGATGGGTCAGCAACTTCATACTCTTTATTCTCTATATTAAAAATTATTCTATGATATACATAATTTTTAAAGATGATTTTTATTAATCGAATATTGAAGTCAGAGACGTTGGCCCCGCTAAATGATTTGCCAGGGCTCCGCTCAGGGCCGAAACTACCCTGGTCCCGCGCGACATTATGCCCGCCCTGGGTCTAAGCAAAATTTAGTGGATGGAAAAGTATTTTAAACAACATTCATCTGTTCAGAAACATTCTCTGATATGGCTGGCATATACAGGAGCACGATTGTATCACAAGTCATCGCGCATATCATACCATTACAATAAATTCAGACACTTAAGTGTCTAACTTTCTTAATGTCTTAATTTCAGACATATTATCATTATTCAGACAATTTTCTCAGTTCTTTTATACCCTAATCACAGTAAGACACTTATGTGTCTTAAATTCAGACATCTGTGATGTCTGAAATTTCACATTTAGACACTTGTGTGTCTGAATTGCTTTTTCAGACACATATAATGTCCGAATTTAAGCCGCCTCTATTGGCAGTGATTAGTTGAAAAACGTATAATGAATTTGGTTTGTCTATATTCCGTCTGTACATCCTCTAATTCACGTAAATAAACTCGGATTTTCATGCAATTGATATATGTTATTCAGGTTTACTATGGCTTGTTCGGTATTCAAGATGAAGTGTGTAGCCTTTATGGTTCATTTACAGAGACACTCAAAATAATTCCGTTACATTACAGTCTATGGAGAAAAAAAGTTTGCGGTGTACTTTAATAAAATTACACTATTTCAAACATATTGAAATTGCTGTATACCACAGAGATGCACTGCAAAATGCTTACCATAAAATAAAGAGTACGTCCATAAAATAAGATGTACATTCATCGTTTATTTACAGAGACACATAAAAGAATTCGGTTACAGTACTGTCTATCAATAATAATTGAATAATAATTGCTGGAAGTGCTTTTTCAAATGCGGTACGCGTGTTTAAACTTAACTCATTTTTTGAATATTTCTTGGTGAATATAAATTGTATAGATCCTATACAGGGTTCACAAAAGATCTCGAGTACATTTACCTTTATTGGCAGAATTTGCTGTAGCAGAATTTTCGACTGCGTTATGAGCTTCCTAACTGAAATAAATTTTAGAATACAATGTAGAATATATCTTACGGTCAGTATGATAAATTCGGTAATTTTTCATAATAACCAGTTATTATGAATATTTACCGAATTTATCATATTGACCGTAACATTTACACAAATCTATAGATCCTATACAGGACTGCACAAAAGAATTCGGATACTTTTCTGACTATTGACGGTAATTCCTGGCATTGGGTTTTCAAATGTGTTGTGTTATGCGTTTTCCAAAATTATTTTAGAATCCTTTAATATTTACAATTTATACTTGAAATTTTTTAATAATGTATGTTAAAGTAAACAGTGGGTTTGTGTCTTCGCCCCAGGATTGCGCTTATACTCTAAAACGAAAGCTGGGTTCCCGGGGAGGTCATCTCTTGTCATCCCCTTGTTTACTTAAACATCATCTTTCACCTAATAGCTAAACGCTGAAGTTTTGTTACAGTATTCTGAACGCGTTGGAAAGTGTTTCATAATCTATGGTTGGCACGTGATTTTACTTTCTTGTTTTAAATTGTTCCTTGGAAGTTCAAATGCTTTACTAAATCTAGTTCTCATGCGTTATGTTTTTTTGCTCTAAAATATGTTATTGTTTTGTACCTTTAAGCTAGAATTTAGAAATGATTCGTTGCGAGCGACATATTTTCTGTATTGAAGAAACTGCATGGAAGCTTATTACATTTACGGATGTTAAATATACAGCTTTCAACTGCCACAAAAAAAGAAACAAGTGGGTAAGTGTAATCGAAGATCGCACAAAAGGTTTCGTTTAATATTCCATTCAAAACACTTTATCCTTTCTTTAATAAATACAAATAAATTTCATTTTCAAAAAAAAAAAAAGTCAGGTTTTTTTTATAAAGTAAAAATTTACCAGTCTATTTTTCTCGTTTTTACGAAAATCTGAACTGGTCCGATAGCGGGCAAAGCCCGTTATTATACTCTGTCATAATAATATCTGTCATGTGGACTAAATGCGATATTAAAGAAAAATCAATTTAAAAATTAAAACTGTTGTACAGAGACCTTCAAAATGTTAAAATATGCCGATATTTCCATAATCGGTTTTTATCATGATCCAATACGTTCCTCAAACTCATATGACGTTATAATCACTTGCTGGCGTCATATCTACTTGCTTTCTCTATTACTCATATTGATATACTCTCTTTGTATTATTCTCAAACATTTGAAAAAGTTTGTTAAATTTCCAATATGACGTCAGATTAATTTTCTTTTTAATTCTCTAATGACATCATATTAACCGACTTTCTGTACTTACACATACTCATACTCCTTGTATTATTGAGAAATGTTTGAAAATTTCCGTTTTATTACCAATCTGACGTCATTTTAATATTTTTTTTCAATTGGTGAAACTTTTTATTTCATTTTCATTTTTCACGCGGAAATATTTCAATAGAAAATTAATTATTGTAGAAAGAATTTTATTGTGGATTTTTAAATGTTGGCAGCTGCTATAAAGAAAAATGTTTAAATTTAATAGGAAAAAGGTTAGATTTTTGTTTTTTTATCTCTCTAAATTAAAATAATACGATTTTTTCAAAATGTTATGATTTTCAGCTTCATAGTAGGTATTCAGCTATACGTACACAAAATTTCAAGTCTGTAAGTTATGTAGTTTCTGAGAACCGGCTCTGTGACGGACAGACAACGTAGCGGGACGAATAGGGTTTCGAGAAATGAACGAAACCATAAAAAAGAACATTTGACAATTTTTAAATATTAAACCAATGCAAAACCCCCAAAATTACGGTATTCAGCAAAGGTGCACTTTTCTACAAAACGTAGGAACGATTAGGTAGCAAAGAGTTACAGTTTGTAAATATTATTTGGATAAAGAAAAAACTTTTCATTGCTAAAACAATGGCAGAATCCAAATAAAAAATTACGCATTTCTAATATTCAACAAACTACTCCAAAAGTCACAGGAATTATGGTATAGATGGAAAGTCACAAGGTGCAAACTTCTATGATATTTTGTTACCATTATTTCAGTATCGTAATCTTCGCTTTATTAAATTGCAAATTTCTGCAATTAAATAAGCTTCTATTCGGTAATAGCAGTGACAAAAAAATGTAAATTTGGAAATTATGGTTATAGAGAAAAGATACCATGCAGCAAAGTTAATGTTTTCAGATAAAAACAAGACTGACTGGTGAAACACAGAAAAAATTTCACTTTTGGTCAATTTTCCCAATTTTCGACAAAAAAATTATTTATATTAAAATAAAGTTATCTTATAGCGATATTCCATAGAGTAAGAAATTACAGTTTTACTTACAAGAGAAATACAGAATTCATAGTATAAATTGACGGATTCCTAACACAACTTAGAATCTCGAGGAATTATTAGATTGGGGAAATGTTTCATACGGCCACGATTCTATAGAGAACAGGATTGGTTACAAAAAGAAAATGCAGTTTCACTACAGAAGATAAATAACTAATATCAAACCGAAATTAACTTATAGAAGTTTTTCGGCTCGATTAAACGCAGAGCTTTTAACTTTCAAAACAAAAGTAGAATTCAATGTGAATAGGTTGACATATTTCTACATCTTATTTAAACTGTTTCAAACTTGCTAGAGTTATGGTATTGAGCAAAGATTTAACACGTGCACGATTCCATAGAGAACAGGGTTGACTAGGAAAAAGAAAATGTAGTTCTACTACAGAAAAGAAATAACTAATATCAAACCGAAATTAACTTATAATAGAGGGGTTTTGGCTCGAATAAATACAGATCTTTTAGCTATGAAAATAAAGCCAGAATTCAATGTGAATAGGTTGACATATTTCTAAATCTTACTTAAACTATTTTCAAACTCGCTGGAGTTATGGTATCGAGCAAAGATTTAACACGTGCACGTTTCTTCCATAGAGAGCAGGATTGACTTGGGAGTAAAGTTGCACCACTTGTCACCAAACTCACTTTTGCTTCTCCACTACATTCCGCGTGTCAGCAGACTGAGAAGAAATAAATTGTGAATTTAATATTCAACTTTTCGGGGATCGCACATACATAGTAAGAGTAGAGTAGTTATATGCACAGAAGAACAAAAGATGGCGTCACAACTCTTCCATACATAGATTTCGCCAGCGTTGTTTGTCTTTTCTCTCATTTTTTTCCTCTCTCCTTTTGGCGGTTTCAGCTTTCGCCTGGCATTATTATGTTTCTTGTTTTAACAGTAGCAGCGTATGAGAAACTCGAGGGCATGATATCACACACGCACACACACACACACAAAAAATGATGTCCCCCCCCCCCCCCTCCGGGCCTTATCTCAGGTATGTCTCTAAACGGTGGGTGGTGCAAACTTGAATTTGAATGGACCTCTCTCTGTCCGACGATGCGACCGAAAATGTTTATGAAATGAACATAAATTTTAGACGAGAAGTGGGGGGGGGGGGGGGGGGGGGAAGGAATCAATGAATTTTACATAAAAAGTGACGTTTGGGTTGGAAGTAATGTATGTTTTATTACTGACCTGTCATTCAGTGTCTAAATGAAGACGCTTAGAGGTTGAAAAGGAAGACGGAATTTTAATAACGCACAGAAAAGATTTGTTCCTGAAAATATGCCTTTAGATACAAGAAACGAGGGAGAAAGCGTTTTTAATATCTTTCTATATCACAAATGTAGTCTCTTAAGCAGGTTTTTTTTTCTTTTATTCCAGGAGGTATGGAAAGAAACAGACATCGAAAAGAAAACATACTTTACACGGAGCATTTATATTCAATCCATGTGAGATATATATTAATTCCTTAATACCCATACATCAACATCCGTTCACATAGTTGAAAATAAGCATTTTTAATGCTTTCCTGCATTGTTTTTTAAAACCACACCATACTCTTATATAGCGGTTGACGAAAATTCTGAGGCGCGTTATAGATTAAAATTGTACCCTTTTTACATACCTCAAGAGCCAAGAAATATAAAATATCCCTTAAAGCTCCATTTCAGTTGAGGGCCCTATACAGCTGTTATCCAGATCCTGCATAATTTGAACTGTTAAGTGGCATAATTTGCATAATTGCATGACCTTTCACTCTTTATAATCAGTACTATAGTATTATTACATATATTATTACAAGGCTTAAAAATGACCTTAGGCTCGGGGCATGCAGCTTAAAGATGATTCTCAACCCAGTAAGAATAGCAACCAGAGAGGGCCGAAACTAGATTTTTTTTTTTTCACCCGAGACAAGCTAGAATTTTGGTGCCACCACCTATTTAAAATAAATTTATAAAAAGAATTTTACTAAGTTTTTTCTGTCCACGGTCTTTATTATTTATTTTAAATAGGAAATATTTGTTAGTAATTATATTAATCTTAAGATTTCTAAAATTATGATTTAAAAACAAATTCTATTAAATCTTCATTAGCTGTGGATTGAACTGGCGATAATTGGGATAAATAAGAATCCGTAGTATTCCCATTGAGTAATGTATATGCGATCTACTTCAGGAAAGGAGACATGGAGAATATTTATAGTACTACAAGTTATCATTACTCTTTTGTTACTAACACAAAAAATGCTAATATCATTCTGAGATTTCTATTATAGGTATTATTAAGATTTTCATTGTATGCGAGACTATTTCTTAAAGAACATTTTTGATTTAACTAATATACTGGGTGTCCCTGAATCCATGAGCCAAACTCTAAGGGGTGATAGAACATGCCCAGACAAGCTCAAAACCCCATACAGTGCATGGTCATAACTCAAGCAGTGAAGTGCTACAGGGCGATTTCTGATTGTGGAAAGAACCCTGTTTACTACACAATTAGGACTTCCAGAGCACTCACAACCGCAGCACCATGCATGAAATGCATGGACACTTTTTTTTGATTAGAAAAACCAGTCATTTGTTTTTGCCATCCATGGTAGAAATGACAATGTTCGTGAAAAGCCGGCGCTTTGTGTGTTTAATGATAGCACCATCTAGCGATTCGCCACTTCCTCACACGGCCACTAACACTATTCCACATAAATAAAATCAGTAATCATTTATTAGATATTGTGTAGAAAACATGGTTCTCTCCACAGTCAAAAAGTGCCCTGTAGCGCTTCAGTGCTTTACTTACAACCATGCATTGTTTTTAGCTTGTCTAGGCGTGTTCTATCACCCCTTACAGCTTCGCCCATGAGTTCAGAGACACCCTGTAGAATAAGAGGCTGGTAAGATGAACTTCCAGTCAATAAGAATCTCCAAAGAACTCTTGTTGAGACAGTTCCATATTTTGATTATAGCAACATTAATAAAACCTTTCGTTTTTCTCCTTTGTTTGAAATGCGAAAAACAGATTGTTGTATATACTAGAGTTTTTGACCCAGGCCTGGCCCGGCCCCACCCTCTGGCCTATTTTTTGCCATTAGACTCGGGCCGAGCCTGGAGCTCATTCTAACCGGGGTCGTGTCTGGACGGTAATTTTTTGTGAACATAAAAGTGATATTTATATTTTGTAATGAAAATTTTAGAAATTTATTTTTATTTAATAAATTATAGAAAAATAATTTTAAAGATTTACTTTATTTTTATTTTATTATTGTTTTTATAGTTTTTCTAATTAAATTTAAATTTTATTTTATTATTTTTTTATAGCAAATAATTTTTTTTTCACTAACTTATTAAAAATTTAATTTAAGTTTTTTTTTCTGTTAACGTGAGGAAATATTAGATTATTTAAGGTTTCATAAAACACCATCTCTCCAGATTATCTGTCTGTAAATTGGTATAAATTAAACTAATTTGATTTATAAATTTATGAATTAAATTACAATTTATTATTTTATAAATTACTAGCTTACCCGCCCGCCGTTACCCGGTCCCGTGTAATAACCTTAAATCTCTTAAATAACAAAACGGTGTCCCGGATCCTCGCTGCCTCCGCACCGTATATCGGGCCTGCTGCGAGGAAAAATTCCTAATTTCACCTTCCACAGCCAGGGGGCGCATTCTGTTCTAAACAAACCTCCCTTCGAAGGAGCCTCCGGCACTGGTCTCCGCTGCCTTACGCACCGTATAGAGATAATACGGGACGAATATTATTAAATTTTTAAGCTTTTATAGGACCTCAGAATACGAAAATAAAACTGAAAAGTTTTAGGTCAAATTGTAGAAAAATTGGATTTTATTCGTAAATGGTGGTGATACAACTTATCTGTAGGTGACCAAAAGTGCTGGAACGTAACTGAAATATTATGAGGGAGTTATATACCAATTCTTTGGAAAATCTGAAAATTATTATACTGTGAAAAGAAAAAAGAAATGCCGAAAAAGTAGATTACTATTTGAAAGGTGGTAATATTTGGGGGGCTAAGTAATTTTTTTTCTACTGCATCTAGTAGCTGGAGTACCTAAGAAGTTGTTAGAAAAAAAAGCCCTAGGAAATCGGTCCCAAAAACGGAATAAAAGGTGGCTAGTTATTAACATGAAGAACGCGATATTTAATTTAAAAAAAATCGTTAACCCTTCCCATCCCCTCAAATATAACAAATAATCTGTAAAATTAAGTTTTCTTTATTAATTACTTTCATTGTCAGTCTTATATCGTATAATTTATAATCTGTAAAATTAAGTTTTCTTTATTAATTACTATGCATAGCCAATCTTGTATCGTATAATTTCTGACCTTTCGTTTCGGAAAGTAAATGGAGGAACGGGCCCTGTAGTGCACGAAGCAGAAGTAAATTCAACACGTTCTGTCTGGGTTATTTTTTTATTCGTCGGCGTGTCAGTTTTTTGCAAAAATTAACAAAAGTTACCGATGATTTTAACAAAATTTGGATTTTTGGAATCATAAAAATACTCTACGTATACAGTGTGAGTTTCAAATTTATACCTCCAAAATTTTTCTTAATATTCGAGGATAAATGAAAATGAGAAAATTTTACCGCCTGCGATTATGAAATCATTTTGTCATGACTATTATATGGGGTAAGCAAATCTTTACCATAATCTTTGAGCTAATAATTAAAGGCATCTTTGTAGCTAATAGTTTAAAATTGATACACATTTAAATTCAAACTGAGTTGTGTAATTCTAAAATATAATAAATTGTATTTAAGTAAAATTATATTTGTAATTTCATCTATTACTTTATTAAATATATTTAAACTTATTTAAGAGTTTTAATTGAGTAAATCTTGTTGTTTACTTCTAAAGTTTGGACTACAGGGAATTGCCTGGGTTATATTCACTAACGACACGGGAAATGGAAAATAAATCAAAGGGGTTTGTGAACGGAATTTATTATCGTTAAATATAATTTATCCAAAATAGAGATTAGTTTGGATTACAATAATAGTATAGAAGAGAACTTCAAGTAATTTAAAGGTATGCAACCCAGTAGTCCAGCAATTTGTTACTTTTGTTGTTTGATATTTCTTCAGTGCCATTTTCAGATAAAAAGATCGCATTTCCTAAGCGATGTTTAATAAGTGTTTAGTTAATATCTTGGCTAATCATCAAAATATTAAAAATCTGAGCCTCAGGTGCATCAGGACATGCCTTGGACTATCCTTGCCGAAATTTTCAGACTTCTAGGTGCGCTATATTACGCTAACCATCGCCGACACATACAGAGAGTGAAACTTTCTTTTTTAGTATAGCTAATTTTACAAAGTTTATAAGTTTTTTATTAAATTTATAAAAACAGTTAATAATTTTTTCTTTACTTTTATAAAAATGAAGTTTATAATTTATTTCTTTAGTTTATAATTTTATAAATTAAACTAAATTAGTATGTACAAATTTAAACTTATCTATTATCACAAAGTCATTAATTTCCCAATTGTCTCTAAAAATCTATTTTTTGTTTTAATATTTTTTGAATTATTTAGTTTAACAAAACCGTACACAAAAACACTCAGCATAGCTCAAGTATAATAATTTAATTTATTATAAAAATGTTCTTACTTACACAAGTTTTTTAAAAATAAGCGATAAAGAAAATTTCTTTAAAACATGAAATGTTAGTACTTTTAATAAAATGTTAATATCCTTAATATACATATATTGCAAAAAGAAGCAATCATTATTCTTAATACAATGTTTTACGCATATGATTACATAAAAATTTAAAATTTATCTTTTATAAGGCATCAAATAATAAAGCAAAATATTTAAAATTATGGAAGGAAAATAGAAAAAATATTGGAACTTTGTTGGAAAAAATCCATTTACCGATGAAACTTTCAAAAGTTTGCATCATAAAAGGATCTAAAATGAGTAACAACATTTGATAAAACCGCGTGTCAAATCGTAGCTCAGTGGTCAAGACAACGGCCTAGTAAACGGAAGGTTCCTGTTTTGAATCCCATCGCGGCAAGTGTTAATTAACTACTGAAAACTCACTCAAAAAAAAAGACTTTTTTTGTGTGTTTATATGTCTTGAGATATTTAAATTCCATTTTAAAAATTAAAATACAGATTTCCACAGTAGAAGTAACATAATATTGTAGAACAATCACAGAGAAACATTTTGACATTAAATGGGAATTGATATTGCAAAGAAATGCCGTGAGATATACTGGAGGGCTGAGAAATCACACTTATGAGATATCGTCCCACATAGTGTTCCTAGACAAAGGAAATTCACACGCCCTTTATTAATACGTACTTATTTATTACATGCACAGTCAAACATAACATTTTCAAATATAACCAAATTTCAATAAAATCAAAAAAGCAATATTTAAATTGCCCAAAACGGGATAAAAGTTTTTCAACAGTTTTCATTACTTGTATTTTAAACATCAATTATGAACGAATGACAATTTCATTTGATATACAAATGTTCCATTGTTATGGCGCTCCTAGACTGTCTGCTAATGGTAAAACTGGACCTGTTCAAAGCAAAGAATATAAAATTAACAAAATAATATAGTTTTACATTGTGTTGTTCGATTGCATGACTTTTTTTTTTTGTCCAAATTCGATGTTTTTTGTACCGAACACGAACCAAATTTTATTTTGTCGCCTTCTTTTGTTCTGGCGCCCGGGGCATACGCCCTACTAGTCCCCTCCACCCTAGTTACGACCCTGAAGGAATTGAACAAGACATCTCATGGTCTAACCAATTACTCAATCTGGAAATAAATGCATTGTTTCCAATAACACAAAATCAGCGTAATTAAAAAGTATTTTTTTCCTAATGTGGATACATACATAGATGATTATATTCTATATAGTTTATGATAATTTCAATTTCCACCTTTTTCGACTTAAAACGTATGTATTTAAAAAAGAATGAGTATAAAAAATGAATGCATAAATTAATACACTTTCTCCCTTCTCTTTTATTTTTTCCCCAAATTTTACTCTTTTGAAAATTTTGATTCGGAAACAGTATTAGTGTGCTGGTTTTCAGAAAAAAAGTTGTTTATCGGCATGTTTTTAGATTCTCTTATAAATGGAGAAGTTGGTATATAGATCAAATCTGGAGATTATGTCGATTACATTAGAATTTCTCATTTGAGAATATCATTTATTGTTGTCTCAAAAAAGTATTCGAGCATTGTTTTACAGATAAATAGAGGGAGAGAGAGAAGAAAGAGAAATAACTTTTAAACAAAACTTTTAAAAAGCCAGTAACTTTAGTTATCCTTCACTACTTTTGCAACTGACGCCATCTACTTGTGACTGGTGGAAACGAGCACTTGCCAATCAAGTGGCAGCTAAAACTGAAAATATGGCTATTGATCGCCTACTTTGTTAACTGTTTTTTTCTTTTGCAATCTACATTGTAATTTAAAATTGCGAAAACTGGAAAATATACATGGTGATCTTCAAAAGAAATGAGGTTATTTCTAGAAAAATAGTTTTATTAATAATAGATCCAAATGCACCGAATCATTTCGTTAATTCAGTGGTTCTAGCGCTGTTGTCACTGTTTGTAGCAGTTCAAAAAATCTTGATTTGAGATTCCTTTCAGAGTATGCATCATAGTTGCTTGAACCTACGGAATTATCCCTAAATAGTGTCCTTTCAGATGCATTATCTTGCAAGCGATCCGAAAAAAAAAAAAAAAAAAAAAAAAAAAAAAAAAAAAGATTAGGGACGCGTGGGAGGCAGGGCCGTAACCAGACGGAGAACAGGGTGGGCTGAGCCCGTCCTAGCAACTTATTAGATTTTATGATATTTCAATACTAATAAGATCAATATTACATTAAAATTTTTTGAAACTTTGTAATTAAAAGTTTTGTGACAGGGAGGACTTGCCCTCTACTTCTGTCTATATTTATATAACACTAGCTGATCTGTCCGGCGTTGCCCGGAAATCAGTGACTTTCTTTTGCGGTTTCGATAAAAATAGTCATTTTCGGTACTCATTCTGATCTAAACAAACCTCCTTCCGAATGAAACTCCAAAAATCGTCCCCGCTGCCTACGGCATTGTATAGCAGGCATGCTACACACAAGCTGCAATATCACTTAGTTTCAATTTTCACCGCTAGGGGGCTCGAAATCATCTTACTTAGTTACCTATATCTTAATTAGTTCATGTTAAGTTGAATGAACCAATCCCCGTTGAAGAAGATTCTAAACATTGCTTAGAACACTTTGGTCGAAATATAAAAATGCCCCACGTCGACCACTTTCAACCATTGTATCTCCCACATCCCTACAGCTACCGACATGCAACCACCATAGTGCACGATGGGAGACTTGAGGCTTACTACCACACACAAATACAAGTGGTCTCAGCTGGGCAGTTGTGGCTGCAAAGTGAAATATAGGGATATACATGTGTATTTATACATATATATATATATATATATATATATATATATATATATATTTATATAAGGATATAGATTAAGCAGATTAAAGCAGAGGGGGAAAACATGCTGTGAATTAGCCCCACCAAACTTTTTCAGTCTCCTCTGACTTTGCCAACTGCTTATGGCCTTGAGTGAAGAGACGGCCTGAAAATACACTGTTTTCAAACAATTTCAAAAGGCGAATCAGGTACGACAGATGCTCTAAGGCAGTAGCGTAGCTATGATGGAGCAAGACAATTGCTCCAAAGATGTGTGTGTGTGTGTGGGGGGGGGACGATGGCCGCCCTGGGCTCTGTTGCTATAGGGCGCCAAATTAAGAATGTGTTTTGCACTTGGTGGTTCTTTCTTTCTTTCTGTTATTTTTTAATGACTTCTTTTGCAATATATATATATATATATATATATATATGCATCTATTTCTTTTGCAACATATCTGCTATGTTTGGATCACACTCTTCATTATTTAATCACTGCAACTATTATTCATAAAGGACAATTCTCGTGTTAATTGTTTTTAACTGAAATTATGTGATTTTTTTTTCTGGCAACAATAAGTTATTATTTTTACCGATTTTTTTCTCTCATGTTCACAATCTTTTAATACAATATTTTAAAATATCAACTTATCAAAAAGAGTTATTTTCAGAGGGGAAAAACCTCTCTAAGTATTTCTAGTGGTGATTCAATTGACTTTACCACTAGCAGGTCTACGAAAGCTGCTCCAATATTCGTAAGTCCTTGCCACTTTTTCAGTATAATAAATTTTGTCTTATTTAATGGCAAAATTTTCGCGATCAAATAAGGCAAAGAATTTTATTCGAAATAAGTGTTAGGAACGTATGGAAATTGGAGCATCATTCTCACACTTGCACCAACATGTACCTGAAGAGGCAACTAAAGAGGAAGTAGAGGTATGTATGAGGAGGCACCAATTACTTATATTAAATTTTGTGGTAAAGGATAATTTAAATACTGAAAATAAAGATATTTATTAATGGCTGCTTATTGTTTTCAAAATTAATTATTTTCAACATCTCATATTCTGGGATATTTTTCAGAAAAATCAAAGTATCGCAAACTAAAATTCTACCTCTAGAATCCAGGATTGGATCGCTCAGTTAATTTTAATAAGCGAAATCTTTATAAAATTTATATCAATTTTTACACAAATCTTCTAACGTATTTTCAAAAAAAAAAAAAAAAAAAAATCAGGAAAAATACTTTAGAAGATAAAATTTTTATTAATTCAAAATTTGTAGACATAAAGTGAATATGGGATTAGCTTTAATATATGGCAAACAAAGTATTATATAAAAATATTTTATGCATGCATAAAACATTGATAATGAATATGAAGTAGCATTTCCCTTGTATGGCAAATAAGATATTCAGTTTTAAACAACTAAAAATTTATGTTCAGCGAATGCAAGAGAGAGAAATTCATGATGATGTAGAAATAGAAAAATTTTAACAAATGGCTATGATTCACAACCACGAGAATCACCCTGCTACAGAAAAAGCAAATGATAATAATGGACACGATATGAAAATGAGGAATCATCCCCAAGCGAATTCTGCTTTTAAAGCATCAGCTGGCAAGAGATAATGCTTCTAGACTCCGGTGAGTTATTAAACGGAAATTGTTCTTCCGTATCGAAATTCTTTCAAAGATTCGCACATTTCGGCTTAAATAATGTATATTACCTCCGCCACTATTATTCATAAAAATGCTATCATAAGTCTCATACGACTACGTCCATCATTCCCAATCCGCATATCAAAGGGGTGACACATTAAAACCGAACGCCAACTTTCGAAATTAGTCATCTCTAAAATTTAAAAAAGGGGAGGGTAGATTTTTCCAAAGAGACAAAAATAATTTCAAACATCGCGCTCTTTCATTCCCCCCTTTCCATTAAATCAATGTCAAGACCCCTTCCTTTGCAATTCTAATGTTAGCTCCCACCCCCGCTTTCGTTAAGCCCCGCCTACTCATCGAGTGCGAAAATACACCATCACACACGGACTATACACACTCATACACCTTTCAATAATCTTATAGAAAATTTCATCTCCCCCCCTCTTTCTATAACAAGGAATCTGTCGCTTTACATTTAACTTCGCAAATTTCGCAGGAAATTCGCTGTTTGCTTAAATTTGCGCGCGCGGGAATAATAAAAAACAAACAAATAAAATGCTTAGCAGCATTTTCTGCCCCCCCCCCTTTTCTTTTAAGGATAGACATTGTATATTCTATGCAATATTCCTTCTCACCCCCCTCCACTGCTTCGAGATTAACGCAGAAAAAAAAAGGCTTTTTCCGTGTTTCGTCATTGGTTCATATACTTGTTTATTTATTTATTTTACTCTTACAAAGCAATTTTTTGTATATTTGATTTTTTTTTCTGGAGCAACAGTGCCTTGTGCACTTATTATTTGATCCAGGCGCAAGAAAAAAAAAACAAGGTTTTTGCAAATTGCTGCCAAAATGAGATCTTGTCTCGCGCCGTTTTCTTCTTATTCCTTTTTATTTATTTACTCATTTTATATACATATATATTTTTTCCTTCTCTTCAACACGGTCTGAGTTTTTAATAATTCCTGCCTATATCCTGACCGGCTCGTCTTTGTATAAGAGCGTTTTCGTTTCCCGTGATTGTTAGGTACAGAGAAAAATGTCGAGCAAAATCAAAGGAAAACTGCATTTTCGCGTAAACAAGTCTTAGTTGAATGCATATATTTATATACATTTTTTTTTCGTTCATTTTTTCCGGTTGTCATTATTTTCCTCTGCCTTAGCACAAAATTTTTGCAAGAATTTCCAGGCAGATTCTAATAAGCTTTGTTGGAGTTCCCAATAAGCAGATTCCATTACCGGCGACGAGCTCGAGGAGAAAATGCAATTATTTTTGGATAAAAAATAAGGATTTGGAAAGGGTTTAGTGCGATATCTTAGGGTTAAATCCAGAAAATTTAAATTGAGTTGAGAAAAATTTCTCATTATAACGAAAGTTTTATAGTTCCTTTTTCTTTCAGTTTCCTCTGTAATAACGTCTTTTTTTTCCTCATTATGGCGTGCGAAAAGAAATTTGGTGTCTTGCAGTGATGTTAATTGAAGATTTGGTAGGCCGGAAAGATGCAGATACTGCCTGAGGAGTAAAGGAAGTAAATCAACATTTTATATGGTATTAATTCCTATCTTTATATTTGTACGGAATTTTTTAAACCATGATCATATGACTAAAATAATAACAATAATAAATTCACTTACTGGGTTCGCCTCCTCTTCAAAGCAGATTAGGTGAAATGAACATTTTGAGGCCCTAAATTTTCTTCAAAGCGAATTAATCGGATCCCTTATAAATGAGGGAGGCAGGTTGCAAAACTTTTTGGGTTCCTAATTTTTTAATTCGAAAATATAAGTAAATATCGTTGAGGCCCTATAAGCGCGGGGTCCTGATACACTGGCAGTAGACCCTCAGTATGATCGATCCTAGTTCAGGGCTACTACTGGCGACTATTTTTATATTCTATTCGAACCACTATTTTTTTAAAAATTAATTTTGTAGTATATTACTTACCCATTATATGATAGGGTAAGTCTTGTAATCGTTTTGAAAAAAAAAAAAAAAAAAAAAAAAAAAAAAATCTGACGTATTTACACGTTTCAGACATTGAAGATTCCGAAAAACATATTTTTAGAATAAAAAAGGCCGTCCGTCTGTCTGTCTGTGTCTGTGTGCCTGTAAACGCTCTATCTCCCGAACAAATCGAGATAAAGACGTGAAATTTGGTGTGTACTTAGTATGTAATAATGGGAAGAAGCTTATTGAATTTCAGTAACCTCGATTATCCGGAACTATTTTTTTCGGACTCTCGAAATATTCGTTATATAAAAAAAGGTATATAAAAATTTTCGAAATTGTTTATTCTAAGGAGAGAATATAAAAGACAATAAAAAAACATAAATTTTGCATAAAAAATGAAGTCAATCGGATAATTAGTCGCCGAGATATTTGTAATCATATTTTCCACACTCTTCGATTTTGCCTGACCCTGTATTTCATTCAAATTTCAATTCAAAAATATATTTTAATTGGAAATGAGACGTTTAATCCGGCGCAATGAACCGTTAATTAATATGATTATTAATTTTGGAGTAATAGAGCATTTAAAGTTTATGACGTCATCAAGCTACGATTTTATTCGAATTGCAATGCATTTTATAAATAATTTACACATGTTTTACTTTCATATTTTATATTATGCATATCCATGATGGGTAAGTATTACGGAGGCCCCCAACAACTAGTTTTTCTTGCACATGTCAAAATGTATGTGAAAATTTTTTGTTTTGAGAACGTGGCATGAGATAGAATTTAAAAAATAGTCGCCAGTGGCAGCCCTGTGGTTGCACACGCATCAGTGATTTGTCTATATGTTCGTGTTTGCGGCAATACTGGTGTGTTAGCCAAACATTTAAAATTACAAGAAACAAGGTCCTGATTACCACATTGCCAAACTTCCCCCGTATTTTAATACAGAAATTTTCGCTTTATTTAAAATATAGAATTTCTGTCTTAAATAAGGCGAAAATATAAAATACTGATGAAAGTTTGCCCCTACGGTAATCAAACTCTGCAAAAAAAAACAAAAAAAAAAAAAAAAAACAAAAAAACAAAACAAAAACAAAACAAAAAAACAAACAGAAAATTTGATTTTTTTTTTTTTTTTTTTTTTTTTTTTTTTTTTTTTTTAAAGGGTGTTCTTGTCAAGTAATATACGATTTAATTTTATTATTTTACAAATTTTAAAACTCAAAATATGTATCTCACTCATGGTTTTTATGAATGATCTTTAAATTAAATCACCTGTCTACTATATCGCTTCTTTCTGTTTTTAGAGCCATGAAATGTGTCACACATATGTTGCTCTTATTTTTCTTACATAGAATATCGCGTCTTTCAGATATTGTACATGCGCTGTAAATGCTCACCAAATAACGGTCATTTGAGAGTAGGGCAAAAGTTTTGTAGTCTGGTATAGATTAAGGCAGATATTCTAAAAGTACAGCACGTCATTGTGACGTCATATCGTGACAGACTTTGTCACAGACCGTCACTTTATCTTGAAGCCACCTTAGCAAATTTTTGAGTCATTTGCAACTGGTCACAAAATTGGGATTTATCGTTGTCACAGTGACTCAATTTCCAGGTTATGTGGAAGAAACATATGTTTCAATTTTGGGACGGTGAGAGTTCCATTTGGGTCACGGTACTTTTACATTTTGGTCACATTCGAATCATTTCAAAGTAAGACTTACCCCTTCCCCCTGTAACATGCCTCATAAATGCATATAGTGTAGATACATACGGAATAGTATTCCACATATTGTATACTTATACTAATAATTATAAATATACTTATATAAAAAGTGTTTAGAAACACTATTGCTCCAGACGTGGTATATTTATTCAGTTTAGGTACTTCGCTGTATATTAGGTCCTTTCTGTACTTGAGAATGTGACTAACTAAAAAAATCACATTTTGATCACATTGTGACTGTGATACTTGTAACCATTTCTGATGTCATTGTCATTGTGAGTTCACATCGATTGACTGTAACATTGCGATTCAGTGTAAGTAATTTGATAAAACTTGTGCTACGAACGTGGGACTCAGACTGAGAATTGTTGAAATATAACAAGAAAATTTATTAAATACTGGAATTAACGGAACATTTTGCATCCGATTTTATGTGAAGAAATGAACCAGACATGTCTTCAGCTGGACAGTTTGGTTGAGAACCATAAGTTTGGCAGTCCTAATAGAAAACGGTGACAAATAATATTTAGCTTTGTTTTTCTTTTTCTTTCTTTCTTTTACATTTCATTTTTTTTTTTTTTTAATAAAAATTGCGCTTCTTTTTGATTTTAAGTAATGTTGATTTTCGGAATTTAAATGCAGATAATAAAAAAAAACTTAAAACTGCATTTCGTTTATATAACGATATAAATTTATTGTGATCAAACTACTATTCGGCTTTGATTATTATTAGCCCCCACTTTTTAAAATTATTTGACTATTCTTTGGATTCATGTGCGTTGCTTTATTTTTTGATAATTGTACATAGAAAAGGTTGGGTTAGGGAAAAAAATAATGAATGAACAAATCGCAAATAACTTCTAGTTTTTGACTATTTAATTTTTCTTTAATGATAAATTAAAATGTGCAATTAAGTAATACAGGAGGGGCGTGTACAGAAATAGTCAGGTCCGGGACAGATATGGAATGTGCTCCCAACAGATTATGTTTATATGGGCCTCTGCATGCCCTGCATATTGCAGAAACTTAATACGAAGTCAACCCTCACAGTGCCCTTTACAGCTAAGGGCTCGGTACAACTGTATCCCTTGTCTTCTCCTGCGCACGTCTCTGCATACAGGTAGGTATAATTGGCAAAAAAAAAAAAAAATCATGCGTCAAGCATAGATTATGAAACACTTTCCAACACATTCACAAAACTGTAACAAAACTTCACAGTAAACAATTTAGAAAACGCATAACACATCTGAAAACTCAATTTCAGCAATTATTACCAATAGTCGAATAAAATATCCGAATTCTTTTGTGCAGTCCTGTATATGATCTATAGATTTGTATGCATACTACACAATATGTAAAAATTTACTCCAGTTAGGAAATACATAGCCCAATTGAAAATTCCCCTTCAGCAATTTCCATCAATAAACGGAAATGTACGTGAGATCTTCTGAGCAGCCCTCTATATGATCTGTAGAATTTACATATACCAATTATTATGCAAAAAATTAGTTACTTTTAAAAACGCGTACCATAACTAAAACGAACTACCAGCAATTATTGTTCATAGACAGTACTGTAACCAAATTCTTTTGAGTGTCCCTGAAAATGAACGATACATTCTATGCACACAACATTCTACAACAAGCGCCTTGTAAGCACCTCAGTGATATGTATCAATTTCAATATGTTTAAAATAGTTTAACATCACAGACCGTAATGTAACGGAATTCTTTTGAATGTCCCTGTAAAAGAACAATAAATGCTACACTCTCAGAAATACTTCCTTCAAATCACGGAAATTTCCCTGGCAGCAGTGCAGAATTACTTGCAGGCGTTACTTGCAGAATTTCCGTTTATGTTTGTTCTCTTTCACAGGAGGGAAATTTTCCGTTATTTGAAGAACGTCGGTTTTAAAAAAAATATATTTTTCTCTTTGTGCTGCCATCTACGGACTATACGGAAGTATTTATTATTTAATACATTTTAAGAATAAATTTTCTGGCTGACCTTGGGGTCGATCCAGGGACCTGACTGCCTTGAGTTAAGTATCTTACCGGTAAGGCCAGCGCTTGCTTGCTGGAAGAAGAGTTTGAAATGATGACATGCTTTTTTCTTTAAATGGCGGCTTGAGAATTAAATAATTTGGGGTTTAGAAAGCTGGAAATTTTGAAGTTAATTGCGGAAAGATTTTGTCGTTATGATTGGGGATATGGTTGGGGTTTTAATACTTTAGTATTAATAGAGGATAAAAACATGAATTATACATATTTTTAATTTAATTGTTAGATGTAAAATATGAATATTATATTTTTAGTTAAATTCGAGAAGAAATGTTTGCTTTATTGAGTAAAATCAATTTTTTTTCAACTATATATTTTTGAACGTGTTGGTTTAGAATATATTTTAAGTGGGAGCGTTTTTTTATAACTTTAAAAAATAAATTGCGAATAATTTGAAATGAATGAGAAAATTATTTGTTACATTTTTAAATTCGAAAACATTATTTTTGTTTGTTGCTTTTTTTTTAAAGTAAAATCTTTTTTTTTTTTCATTTAATTTAACTATTATATATATATATATGTATTTTAACCTGTTCGTTTATAATATATTTTAAGTACGAATATTTTTTTATAACTTAAAAAAATTAATTTCAAATACTTTTAAAGGAATGAGAAAAGTAATTGTTACTTTTTTTTAATTCGAAAGCACTGTTATCTTTTTAATAAATTCGAAATTTTAATTTATTGAAATTTTAGTTTTTCATTTAAAAAATAAATTCGAACTTTAGTATTAATAGAGCCAATACGCATGACAGTTCATTCCGCAAAGTAGGTTTCTTAAAAATCTACCGCATTGTAATCTGTTGTGCAACGGTTAAAAATGAATTTAACATTATGAGTTCTAAACTTTAAGCACCCATTATTCTTAATCCACTTGATTAAATGACTTCCTGTTTTGTATTTTAAAGTAAAATTTACAGAAGAATCTAAGTAAACTGTCAAAATTAAGTGTTGGTATAGAAAATTTTAATGTCTGGTACAATTTCTATACATAAACAATCCCTAAGCAAATTTAAACTCCTTAAGAATTTTTAAGTATAGCATTAATTAGTAGATGTTATTAATAATTGATTGGTAGCGGTCAAATTGTTATACAATGATTTGTGTTAGAGTTAATATTGGGTGTTTTCTCGTTCTCTCTTTTTTAGTGTTTTGTTCCTCTGACGAAACCCTATTCGTCTCACTCCACTGTTTATCTGTCTCTCCGTCACTGAGTTCGTACTCGGAAACTGTATAAGTTAGACACTTGGAATTTTATATACTGAATACTTCCTGTCAGACGACAAATCGCAATATTTGAAAAAGTATTACATTATTTTAATTAAATAAATTGATTTAATGCCATCCGCTCATTTCTGCGATTTTCTTACATCTTAAAACAGAATCTGAATTTCAGTCTTTTTTGCGAAGACTAGATGGTTCAGTGGTAGCGCGTTTCCTTCCTAACCCAAAGGTTCCAGCTTCTATTCTGGACAACGGAAGTTGAAATTTTCGATTTTTACAGTTCATTGCGCAGTGGATTTAATAAGAACTTTTATATATTTTTTTGCAATTTTAAGGGTTTCAGTTTTTTTTAGCTAAAATTAAATCATATAATTAAATATGCTTTTCAGATATACAAACATATGCTGTTAAAATTGTCTGAAAAGCAGTTCATTGAATATTTTAATTTTATTTATTCCTCTTGTTATCATTTTATTATCAAATTTAATGGTTTTGCCATCTACGTTCTTATTGATAAAGTGTATTGATACATGATAAGAATAATTATAAATTAAGGATTTAGATTTATTAATTAAAGGGTAAAGTGTTTTGAAAGGAACATTAAACGAAATCATTATTGGGATCTTCGATCACACTTACCTACTTGTTTTTTTTTTCTTTTGCCAACTGTACATTTGATTCTCCAAGCAAAAAAAATGCATCTTCATTAATATGACATGCATGATTTTTCTTTTTTATACAATGTCTCTACACTTTAAGCGCAACCCCCCCCTTTTTTTTTTATTAAAATAGGCTATAATACACTTTTTATTTTATTTTATTTTATTTTATTTTATCATTTATTTTTATTTTTATTTATTTATTTTTTATTTTTTATAATAATAAGCATATGTATTCACAACATAATTAAATGTGCTTCAAATATATTAAAAAAAAGAAACACATGCAATATCGCTCCTCCCCCCGTCATCGGAGGAAAAAAAAAAGGAAAGGAAAGAAAGAAATGGATAGCCAAAGCACAATACATAGTAATTGTAGGAAACTGTAAACTTTTGTTTTATATTTTTTAAATATAAAAATTTCAAAAACTTCGAAAGAAAAATTTAAAACTCTGACTGAAAAAAATCCTCAAATCTATACTTTTACTTTAAACATACTATTCATGCATATCTTATGGTGTGAACTCTCTGCATGTACTGAAAAGCTTTCGAAAGAAAACACATGCAAAATATGAGACGACATATAAAAACAAAGAGTGGTCAATAATGTCAGGTTTTGCGTCAAGAATAAATGTGCCTAAACATCTACCATTTTGTTTCAACTGCGCTGTTATGTTTTAAAATAAAAGTTTTTTTTTGTGTGTGTGTTTTAGAACTGCAACTGGTTTTATACTTTGATTCAACTGTTCTTTTTCTCTGATTATATATATATATATATATAATGGTTAATTTTTGCAATAAGTTTATATATATATATATATATATATATATATATATATATATATTTTTTAAATTTATTAAATTAAAATTAAAGTAAATTAATTAATAGTTTTTATTTATATATATTATTATTTATTTTTTCTCCATTTTTAAAATGTTGTAATCTATGTAGTTAAATAAAAATAAACTGTTGGTTACAATTTATGATCTGAAGGATTTTCTTTTTAACTGTGAAATTAACCTCTTCCGTTGGATATACTTTTGTACATGTGCTAAATTTATACTAATGAATTTGGGTATATAATTAATGTAAGTAATATATGACCTTTTTTTTTCTTCTTTTTCCCAATCTTATTCAAATTGTATGTATGATTTATAATATTCCATTTTAAAAGGTCTTGTTATTCAATATTGTTTCAACGATTGTTCGGGCAAGATATGACATGATGTTTGGCAAATGCTGGTGTCATATACAGAAAACAATCGTTATCTGCTTATAAATGTGATTTCCTTGCCCTTGAAAAGGTGAATTACATTATAAGCTTTCATTTGTGTTTATATACTCGTGTGGTTTTTATTTCATTCTTTTTTTTTTCTTCTTCATTTGAATTAATAGTGTTTTATTTATTAGGACTACATTTTTAATTTGTAATTTGACACGGCTCTTTGGTATCGTGATTTCAATGTATATGGTCAGTTTTTTATGTTTCAATGGTTAAATTTTACTTAAAGTTATATATATATATATATATATATATATATATATATATATATATATATATATATATATATATATATATATATATATATAATCCTATACCTTTCTTTTTCACTGAAGAAAATAAAACAAAGCGAGAGACTTTTTAACACTTTCCAACATAGTTGAAAAGTGTTTATGAATTCGGTTTGTCTGTCCGTCTGTGTGTCTGTACATCTGTCTGTCTATCTGTATGTCCGCACTTTAATTCGCATAAATATACTCTGATTTTCATGTAATTGTTATATGTTAGTAAAGTTTACCATGGCAAGTTCGGTATTGAAAATTAAGCGTGTAACATTAATTGTTCGTTTATACAGGGGCACTCAAAAGAATATATTGTGGTCAATAGGAAAAAAAATCTTTTGCAGTATATTTTAATGATGTTACACTATTTGAAATTGATATACATTATTGAAGTTCACTACAAGATGCTTACTTTAGAATATGTTGTTCATAGCATTTATCGTTCATTTACAGGGACACACAAAAGAATTTCGATTACAGTACTGTATTTGAGCAATAATTACTGGAAATGCGTTTTCATTTTTGGTATGCGTTTTTAAATTTAACAGTTTTTTTGCATATTACTTGGGTGTATAAATTCTATAGATCTTGTACAGGGCTGAACAAAAAAAAACTCGAGTACACTAAAAACGACATTTTCAAAACTGAGCAAAACATACTCAAACCTGAGTATATCGCATAGTCAAAATGGCTCCGAATCAAAATTACTCAAGTTTGAAACATGTATATACTCATTTCTGAAAACAGGCACACACTCAAGAATAAAACATCATGTGCTCATATTTGAGTATGTCCATGTTTCAAAAATGAGTATGAACTGATTTCTATGTACTCATTTTTGAGTAGTATTTCCATGTTTCAAAAATGAATTTGAACTGATTCTAATCATTTTTGAGTATGTCCATGTTTCAAAAATGAGTATGAACTGACCTCTATGTGAACAGTTTTGAGTCTGTCCATGTTTCAATATTCTGAGTATTTCTGGTATTTCAGAACTGAAAGCATTGTGTCGTCATATTTGAAAAGAAAAGTTTCATAACAAAATGAAAACATCGATTTACTCAGATTTGAAAGTGTCATTTTTCTCAGTGTACATTTCTGCTTACCGATGGAAATGGCTGAAGGGGAATTTCCAACTGTGATGAGTTTTCTAATTGAACTAAATTTTTGCATACTATGTAGTATATCCATATACAAATCTATATATAATAAACAGGGCTGCACATAAGAATTCGGATAATTTTCCGATTGTAGATGTTAATTGCTGAAACTATGTGTTCAAGCGTGTGTTATGAGTTTTCCAAATTATTCACTCCTCGCCCGGTTTGACCATGACCCTGTTCCCTTAGGCATAACATTTCACCTTATTATATGGTGAAGTTTTATTACATTATTCTGAATGTGTTGGAAAGTGTTTCATAATCTATGTTTGACGCATGATTTTTCTTTTTTGTTTTTATTATTCCCAACAGTCATAGCGAACGATGCAAGCTCAAAAACGAAGAAAGGTGGGCGAATGGGCAAGTTCCATCAAAACTATTGAATGTCACCAGACCTTATATATTTTGCTTATTCCATAGGTAGCACATAGTCTTTTATCACTGAGACAATTATAGCGTAAATGCAATTAAACACCCATTCTTCGGCTAAAAAAAAAAAATCATTAGGAAGAAATGCCATTTGTTATGGATACTTGATACACGACCTGAAAAACTCGTTTTTATACACTAAATTATTCCTCATTTTTCAACAAATAATTTCCGTATTCTTAGAAAACAAGCCTTTTCCGTGAATTCTTCCCGAAATTCTGAAGAAGGGGGGGGGGGGGGGGATTTCTGTTTTTTCCCTGTACGCATACGTGTTGATTCTATGAATACTAAAGTTCGAATTTATTTTTAAAATGAAAAACTAAAAATTCAATAAATTAAAATTTTTAATTTATTTAAAAACAAGAAAAACAAAAACAGTGCTTTCGAATTAAAAAAAGTAACAATTAATTTTCTCATTCATTTAAAATATTCGCAATTTATTTTTAAAGTCATAAAAATATTAACAGTTAAAATATATTCTAAACAAACAGATTAAATATATATATATATATATATAACAGTTAAAATAACTGAAAATAAAAATCGATTTTACTCAAAAAAGCAACAAACAAAAATAATGCTTTCGAATTTAAAAAGTAACGATTAATTTTTTCATTCATTCAAAATTATTGACAACTTATTTTTTAAAGTTATATAAAAAAAAAAAAAAACCTCGCACTTAAAATATATTCTAAACGAACACATTTAAAAAATATATAATACTGAAAAAAAAAAAAAAAAAACCCATCGATTTTACTCAAAAGCAAACATTTCTTCTCGAATTTAATTAAAAATATAATATTCATATTTTATATCCAACAACAAATTAAACATATGTATAATTCATGTTTATATCCTCTATTAACACCAAAATGTTAAAATCCCAACCATGATCTCATAACGACGAAATCTCCCCGCAATTAACTTCAAAATTACCAGCTTTCTAAATGCCAAATTTCTAAAGTCCCAAGCCCCCATTTAAAGAAAACCCCTATCATCATTTGAAACACTTGATTAACATTATTAATAGTCTTAACCCATTTTAGGCCAAGCATAGAAATTTTATAAAATGTGGTATTATTTGCATTGAAATTTGCTTAAATTACATTCATTAAGACACCAAATTCGTGCAGGAAAAATAATATTTTATTTAATTTGACGTTACCATTCTTAATTTACCATTAATAATTTACCATCAAATTTAAATAAAAAAATTTAAGTTTTCTTATGGCATTTGTTTTATTTTTATTTTATTTACAGAACTTGCAACTTTACTCCATTATAAAAACATATGATTAATCTCAAGTGGAATAATTATACATATTCAAAAAGTCGAATTTGTCAATAAGCGTTTCAAGTAAAAAACCAGCGTATTTTGAAAATTTCTCAACAGCAAGTGATGACTTCAATTGAATTGCTAATATTTTATAGATGTCTTAAGAACCCTTAAAAATAGCAGAAAAATAAAATTATTGAAAAATATACATCACAGAGTAAAGAAAAATATATTTATTAAAATGGTGCGTTTATGCACCTTTGGCCAAAAATGGGTTAATAACAAGCGACCACTGGCCTAATTGTTAAGATACTTGACTCGAGGCAGTCAGGTCTCTAGATCGACCCCAAGGTCAGGCAGAAACTTATTCTTAAAGCGTATCAAATAATAAATACTTCAGTAATAATCCATAAATAGCAGCACAAAGATAGATATAATTTTTGTAAACAGGCGATTCTTCAAATAATTAAAATTTTCTCTCCTATAACGGAGAAAAAATGGACGAAAGTTTCTTCAATTGGCGGATATTTTACCTCCTGTAACAGAGAAAAAAAAATTAAATAAACGGACATTCTTCAGATAACGGAAATATGCCGGGAAATTTCCATGATTTGAAGGAAGTATTTCTGATAATGTAAACTTATTATTTAAAACACTTGCTTTTAATTACATATAAAAACAAATATTTAAATAAACTTATTTAATTTACACAAGTAAATAAATTTTTTAAATATCCCCCCCCCCCTCACTTCCTCAAATTAACTTAAGAGAAATGAGGGGGTTGGGGCAAGAAGGTGCCAAGCCACATTTTTGGTGAAAAAAATCTAACACTGTAATCTGTTGCTTAATATTGTAAATTATACTATTCAACATATAATTTGTTTCTAATGTCACTTGGTGAGAACATATGTGACAGGTTTCGTTTTCGCCCCAGATGTTTATGTCCCCAATGAAGATAGCTAATTTACAAAAAACGTAACATTAATATCATTAATGCCATATTGCTACTCAGAATGTTACTAAGACATTGACGAAAAAACTTTATGTTATGTATATCTTGATTTGAGTATTTGATCAAATTTTCAAATTGAAATATCTCAGAAGTTCAAAAATGTGGCTTGGCACTCTCTTACCCCAACACCCTCAAATCATAAAATTCAATTTAAATCATCGTAATGATTTGTGTTTAAAATGTGAGCGCAGATAGGAAAATTGTTGTAGTGTAATCAGATTTTTATTTCCTTTTAATGTCCGAATTAACCGCATATTGTGTGTCTGCTTGCATTACATAGCTTGATACATAGCTTTCGTAACATCTCATGAAAATGTATTTTGAGCATATACATACAACTTTCAAAATTAACTTCAATTCCAAATTCGATAAATTACGCATCATTTTAAAAGCAATTTTATGTAGAATTCAAAGCTAATTTTACTATAAGAGCATCATTTCAAAAGTCATGAAGGAAAGCATGATCGTATTATCATTCAATCAATTGTATGATGGATGAGCAAAACGGGCACGCAAATCCCACGCATCGTCTATATTAGAAAGAATTTATCCTGCCATATAGATAAATCTCAATCATGGCTTGGATGGCATATCTTCAAAACATAAAATGTCCAGTCAACAAGGTCCAACTATGAATTTTGGAGGTCCTGGGCACAGAGTTGATAACCCCCCCCCCCCACCCATCCCTCATGTGAATACTACGTAGTAAGGTGAAATAATTTTCATGCATCTAATTCTTACTTAATTAGAAAAATGTAATGATAAACAATTCTAATGCTATCAAGACTCCTACACCGAAAAAAAAAAAAAAAAAAGAGAGTTGATTTTACAGTATAATACTGGCATCCCAGCTGCCAGCATTATGCCGTAAAATTAACAGTAATAAACAGTAAAATGAGCAGTAATACGCTGCCGCGTATGCACGGTAGCGTATTACCCTTGATTATCATATAATTGCCTAATTCTTTAAAAAATTAGAAATGAGTATAAATATTTCACAAGATTTTATTTAAGTTGCTTATGATCATTCATATAACCCATATTTTTTACCTTTATTATCATTCTTTTAATAGTTTTGAATTTGTTTTATGCATCTTGATCTGCAACTGTTGGTACTTGGCCATATTACCTTAGGAGATGTTGTTTACCCGATTCGTTAAGATGGCGGGCAATCGGATGGATCGAAATGGAGTTTTCACAAGTTGATGCTGCCAGACGTCTTAATGTATCGCGTAGTGTGGTCCAAAGACTCAAAGGTTAAATTTGAATCCGAAAATTCAGTATTAAGAAGAGCTGTTCCATCCCGCCTATGGATTACAACCCCTGAACAAGATTGCTTTCTAGCTCTTTGGACACAAAGCAGGAGGAACACTTCTGTGGCTCATCTCATTTGAGATCATCGTAACGCAACGAGGATGACAATATCTTCTACTACGGTGAGCCGATGTTTGCACAATAAAGGTATCTATGCAAGACGACTCACTGGGTGTGTCGCTCTTAATTGACGACACAAAAGTGTCCGTTAAGGTTGGACAGGAGACCACGTTACCTAAACCAGAAGCAATGGGATCGTGTACTCTTCGCAGATAAGTCCCAGTTTGCTTTGTTGAGCGAGTCAGGTCGTGATCTGGTATAGAGCAAACAATGAACCAAATACTACCAATGTAATATTGCTGAAAGACAGTTTAGAGGTGATGGAATCATGATTTGGATTGGAATATTTCTGGGTGGTCACAATGGCCTGCATGTGTTTCTTGCAGGAACCGTGACTCCTGTGAGATGTCGGGGCGAGATTCCTTCTCCGTATGTCACACAATATGCTGATGCTATTGGTGACGAATTCATCCTAATGGACGATAATGCCAGACCTCGCTGAGCTAGGCTTATTGATGAATATCTTAAAGATAAAGGTTTGGAACGAATGGAATTACCAGTTCAATTACCGGATCTTAATCCGATAGAGCATTTTTGGGAGTACCTCGACAGACAGGTGACTGCCTTATGTCGTCTTATGAGGTCATTAAATTACCTGGAACAAGTTTTGCTCCATGTATAGTCGTTGCTTCCCGTTCCAGTGTCAGACAACTTAATTGACAGTATAGAAAGTTGATGCCGCCATTGCATTATAAGTAGGGGCAGACACATTCCTTATTAAAACACATTTAATTTGTTCCACAAAAATCTCTGATTTATTTTTTAATTCTTTATTTGTAAATCATGCTTGATATCAAAATTATGTAATATTCAATAAATAACTGTTTAAGGCACACTTCTTCTAAATTTCTTGTTTTCATGTTCATTTGTTTTCAAATTATACACAAAAGACTGGTTGTACCTTAACTTTTGGAGGCCAATGTTCTTTAGAATAGTATGTTTTTCACGATTTTTCACTTATATTACAGACAAATTCAAGTTTTTTAAGTTTGATGCTAGAAAAGATTTTGAATGAGATCTGGTTAAACTTTTCTAATAGCACAACCAGTCGATTTGACGCTACTAGGATGTCACAATTGATAACAAGTGTCACACTCACAATAAGAACTAAAATTTGATTTTAATTCGCAACAATATGACTCTCAGGTGACGGTTACTTTGTGACTTCACTGTGAAGTCACCCAGGGCAATTTTTGAGTCATATGTACCTCGGCACAAAATGGGACATATCGTCATCACAGTGACGTTACAACGACTAATTTTTCACGTCACAATACGGCAATGTGGACAGTAGAATTGATTTTGGGTCACGGTGCTTTCATATTTTCGTCACATTCGGATTATGATGCAATATTAGAGTTATAAGTAGCAGTCGCATCAAATTAATCTAAAGTCCATAACACCTTATTTCTTCCTATTGACGTATTTCCAACATCTATTTTATCATGAAAAATGTATAAAGAAGGATAGGACAATAAAATATTTTATGACCAGAATTAGTTAACTCCCTAGCTCCCAGGATATCCACGAGGGGATCATGCTCCGTATAGAGTTATTTCATCTGGGAACGAAAGCATTAACGGCGTGCATAATCTATGTAAAATTCAAAAAGTACAAAAACATAGTTAAATGTATTTGTTAAGAACTTTCTTTCATTAAAAAATGATTCAGAAAGTAAAATGGAACTTTAAGTATACTTTAGTAGTTTAACTCAATCACACTTAGCGATAAAGAAATTATACAAGTTGGAATTTTTGGAGTGAAAAATGTCCAGGTCAGAAGTCGAACACACAAGACATCTGGCTTAACGTGCTAACAGTCTATCAACTGAGCTTATCCTGGCCGATGAAATGGTCAGACAATCTTTCTCAATTACCATCCAGCCTGAAATATGACGAGTCTCTGTACAGATTATAAAATAGGTAAAGGAATCCCATTCAACGATGGAAACGTAACAGATGGTAATGCCAAAAATTTGCTTGAGTACAATTACGTATCCATCGTTTAATGGAGTTCCTTTCCCTGAGTTTTAATCTGTACAGAGTTGCATCATATTGCAAATGGGATAGTAATGCAAAAATATTCTTTGGGTGAATTACGTCTACCAGAATCGTGCAGGATAGCTTAGCTGGTAGAGCACTGACACGTTAAGCCTGAGAACTTGAGCTCGACTCTTGATTTAAACAATTTTTAACTCAGTTGGAAAATTTTAACTCGTATTTAAATAATGCTGAATTTTAGCAAATTTAATGAGACTGAGAAAAACACACCAAAGAAAAGGAAAAAGAGATTGTATTGAGAGATTTAAAGGAGTTTTAATGAACTTTCAACAACTCACTGTTTTAGACCTTTAGTGAAATAATTTAATTTAACAAAAGTAAATGTTTTAAATTTATTAAGAAGAACGAAAGATAAAGTTTTTTCAATTTATTTTCCATATTTCTTACTCTTACACTCTTTTCCATAACTCCGCTCTCTTTATTTTTTCTTTTAACTTAGAAAAAAAATTGTAAAGCAGATATGTATGAAAAAAATATGGCATAGGATAACAAGGTCCCCGAACAAAACAAAAAATGCCAAAAATTGAAGGGATGGAGCGCAGAAGGACAAAGAAAATAGAAAGAAAAAAAGAAATCAGAGTACAGAACGAATGGGATAGAACGTTTTTAATGCGAAAGGGTTGCGTCGGAGGGATGGCGAGGAACGAATGACAGTCCGAAGCGAAAGGCGGGAAAAAGGAATTGCCAATAAATGTGGACAGAAGAACGTCCAAAAAAGAGGAGGAAGAAGTAAAGGGTAGGGGGGTCAAAGTCTAATGGCCACAGTTTCGTTCCAAGTCATTCAGCTGCGGTGCTTTTGATGTGGATTGACAGGAGTATAGGGAGTAAAGGGGGAGGTGGGGTATGTGGAATTTTGGTTTTGAAAATGATCCGAATTCTGCGATGGTAGGTAAAAATGCACGAAAAATGACGCTGATTCAGGAAGACCTTATTTTTATCTTCCATTTTAGAGTGTAATGAAAGACGTCAATGGTTTTATAGTGGTTCTGGGGTCGAAATATCCCCTCTGAATGCTAAAAAAAGAAAGTGTTTAACTCGTAAAAGCTTCGCTGTAATTACCCTTTCCATTACAGAACTCCAGAAATGGTAATGCTTAGAGAGGAAAAGAAGAAGAGCACGAAGAACGGATGTTATTGATTGAATATCAGGCAAAATACAATTATAGAAAAAAGGATGGTAATCCAAAACCAAGTATTACACAGCATTATGGATAGTTACTAAATTGTTAGTCAGCATAGTTACAAAACTTACAGTCAGCAAGTAAACGAGGGACGTACTCAGAGAGAGAGAGGGGGGGAGGGAGGGTGATCGAGCTGCAACCCATTTTAAATCAGTAGAAATCGATATTTTTTACCTAACCAAGTGCATAATGTAGTCAACTTCTATAAACTATGTAAAGTCAGTTCTGCCTAGGCAATCCCCCTAAACATAATCATGGATATTCTACTGCCAACTACCATGTAACTGCAGGTTAGACTTCATGCGATTTTATGATATCCCAACATTAAGTGATATAGAGTGCTTACATTCCTCTGCTAATTTGCTTAGAAAATACTTCGAACTTCGTCAACGCTTCGAGCTCTGATTTTAGTGAAAGATTCTTTTATTTGGAAGATCTGTCCACAATACATCAGCCATCGAAAGGGAAAAAAAAGAAACACTTATGGGCAAGATTCTGAGATTGTTTTAGTACAATTTTACGGATGTAAACTTTGTAAATTAAGGAAAGCTTTGAGAAAACTATATACAAGAGGCAGCATCAAGCGAAGTGATCTCACGAGCATTCTTTTGATATTCATATTAGTCTTAGAAAACTGATGCCTTAAAAGAAAATAAAAAGGGAATAAAAAACAGTCAAGAATATTTAAGACAGAAAATTAATGATAAAAATAATTAACAAACGGCTAGACTAAATGCCACAAATGGGAACAAACTGTATGTCATATATTGTTTCAGATTTATTTTATCTTAAAGCATAAACATGAAGGATAAAACACCTGAAAAGATCTAGGATATGTAAAAAGGGGAATAGGTTCGACTTTGGATATATATTTACTACATACTGAGACCTTGATTTTTTTAAACATGGAAATAAAATTCGAAAGCACAAGGTGATACAAACTAGATAACATTCCTTGGTCGATCAAATAAGCTAGAAAACAACGAAATTTAAACCGATTCGGACCATTTAGCATTTTAGAATCTATATGTTATATTGTAGAGCGATTCAAGACAAAACATTTCGCAAGAAGTTATTTGGGAAAAGTTTAGGTCTCAACCAACTGATTTTTCCCAAGTAGTTCTTGTAAAATTTTATGCTTCGTATGTCACTGCAATATGACGTATAAATCCAAAATACTCCATGGTCCATATTGGTTTAAAATTTGTTAATTGTGCATTATAGTTGACTGACACAAATATTACATATAATTTGTCTGATATACTAACACAACACGTTCCAATAAACTTCCAGCAACATTCTATATCTCCATTAATTTTATATATTTCTTATCGATTCCACATCAGGTTAAACTTCCAGTTTTTTTTTTTAATAGCCGCTGTATCTGATTATTTTGCTCATCGATACAGCATATGTTTGGCTTATCTATATTCAAAAACAATTTTTTGTTTCTTTAGAAAACTAAAAAAAAAAAAAAATCGTTATAATTTTTTTTCGTATTTTCCCAATTGAATATTATATATATATATATATTTACTCTTCATGTCGGCGATAAATTTGTAGTAGGTTAATCTTTACACTTACTTTAAATTTTTTTTATAACAATTGGATGAATATTCATGCTCATAAACCAATCATCAAGACGTTTACGATCAAAAATTCGTATGAATCAACAGTTTTCAACTTCAATTAAAAATTATAAAATTTTCTTTAACTTTTACACCGTTTGTAAGACGCTTAGTATTTTAATAAAATTTCAAAGTTGCTGTAGAGTAGAACGACCATTCTATTGCTCGTCAACCTTCATTCTTTGAAACTATTGAGAGTTTAACACCTTTTAACTTTCCGAATCATATTCTTTCTCGTCTTAGTTTATGATAGTGAAATGATCAAAGAAAAATTCGAGGGGGGGGGGGGGGGGGGGAGGAGAGGGGGATCAAATATAAAGGAAACTTTTTTAATATCAAAAGAAATTTTTCGTATTTGATGTCACGTTAATTATAATAAGTTGTTTTGTGGTCTAAAAATCGTTTTATTCTTCATACATTTATTTATTCAGTCGCTAACATTATTAATAAATACAAAGTATACCTAGTACGGTTGCACAAAGAATAATCAGAAAACTTTCAACAAATGAAAATGTCAAACATACTAAAATTTGGCACAGAATGCGCAATTTGGAAATTACACTTTATCCAGGTCTCAAGTATATAAATGGTATGAGTTGTTTTCATAAATGGCCGTCTAAAACATGAAACAAGGCGATCCAGGATGGTATAGCGAACAAAAGGTGGAACTGCTCTACTGAAGCAAAAACCGACAAAATAATAATTTTTGGGATTTACGACATATTTTGTACGTCCATTTTTTTTTCATAAACGACGTACATATAACGCAGTATTACACTGTTAAAAATTTGCAGCAAACTGTCCAGTCATTTGACCGTTTTTATTGAAAACTGTTACAAAACCGTAATTTAACTCTATTCTGACCATATTATGATCAAAATAGAGTTCAATTACGGTTATATAACCATTTTCTATAAAATCGGTCAAATGACTGGACAGTTTGTTGCAAATTTTTAACAGTGTAGTAATGTAATTTTTGGAGAAGATTAAATCTGCACATCGATAAAAAAAAATTGCAGAGTTGCCAAGTCTCCGGCTTTTTGCACACCAGTATTTTCTTAGAGAAAATGTTGTTCTTTTAAATCGCAGAGTGATCCGATTAAACACGTCAACTTTTTCTGTACTAAAATACTGGTATCCAAAAAGCCGGAGATTTGGCAGCTCTGATTTTGACCAAAATGTTCATTTTTCACGTGGCAATGGAATACCTCACATAACAGGTGTGAGGAAATAAAAATTTCGTTTTAAATCACTCGATCACCTTCCTTATAGTTCGAACTTATCATCTTCTGTCTAATACTTATTTGGATCTCTTTAAAGAAGTGTTAGGAAGGAGCAAAATTTTCATGAGATGAAGAAGTGAAAGAACTTTTGTGCAATGTGATTCACACCTAATTCTTATTATTACACACAAAGTCCCAACATGTTGGAAAAGTGTGTAGATGTCAAAGAAAGTTATCATAGAAAAAATAAATTTGGTGTAATGTTGATAAATAATATTTCAAAAATTATTAAAAAAATTCTTTATATTTGATCAACACTCGTATTTTTTTAATCTGACATCAATTAAAACAGCATATAACAAATATTAAAAGGACACATTACAGTGCACCTTTAAATTATACTATAAAGGAGTAAAGGGGAAATTTTTTTTGCCAAATGAGCATGAAAGCGCGTTTGTTTTCATTTATCTTCCTTTAATCCACTATAGAAAAACAATTCAATAAAAGAAAAAAAAATACAATGTAAAGGGTTTCAATAATATACTGTGAAATAATTAAAACGTAACAGAAAACTCACTGGTTTTATATATTACTTGGCCAATATTGGCAAGAAAAGCTTAAAATTTCATTGCCATTATTTCCAACGTAAACCTTACTGTAAAAGTGTCATTTCATAGCAAATAATTTCTAATGTAAAGGAATTATTTAGACATATTTCAAATGAATGAAATATTAGGCAATATTAATCGATATCAATATAATTCGTATTGTTTTGAAACTAGGGCAATAATGTACTTGATTATCAATTTTTAATTATTTTTTTTTCCTTGTAAAATGAATTACTAAGAATTCCGCATTAAAAAATAAAAGTAAGTTTGTAAACGATGAGAGAGAGAGAGTGGAAAAAAAAAAAACTTTAACCGTGGTGCCGTAAGATTTCCCTCGGAATTTCCCCCCAAGTTCAACTTCCTCCATAAGGGAAACCTTTCAAGGCGAGTCACTTACCTTTGAACTTCCTTTCACCCCAGTTCCATTGACCTACATTACAGACAGACTACTATGTTACTATGTACTATACAGCATTGCCTAATTGAAACAGTAGCATCTTATCTGGTAATAAATGCAGCATCAATATATCACGGATATATCTATATAACAGAAAGTTTCAATATATAGTCAAGTCCTTCTATACGAATTTCATGGAGCAGTGAATATGTGTTCATTATAGTAATTAAATTAAATTTTTCATCTTTCATTTAAAAAATTAATTGAAACAAAGTGCTTCTAAATCAAAATATAAAATAAATATCGACGTTCTTCTTCAGTAGGTTTCCTACAGTTATACATATCTGGAAATGTATAACAACATACATGTGCATTTTCTTGTGAATTAGAAAATTGTTGTTATAATAGTTTTTATTTTTATTATTTTTTTTCCCTAAGAATTTGTAGAACTTGTTTGTTTTAAATTCTAACGGGAATAAAATCACTTCGTCATGCAGCGCACAGTTTAAATAAAATAAAAATCTGGTAAAAATATTTTACTGGTAAACTTATACTTACATTTTAAGAATAATAATTCTTTAATAGAATTACAATCTTAAATATTTCAGGCGCATTGAGTTTAGGTTCTTTTCAACAAATAATAAGATACAAAATGTTTTTTTTAAACCCCTAAATTTTTAATAACAATAATTCCATTTACTATTTATCGCTATATTTAATTCAAGAATTTTGAAATTAGACAGGGCAAAGATTGCAACTAAAATATTCTGGTACTAAAAAATAAAAACCACATACAATCACCTATATAAGTTATACGTGACATCCATGCTGAAGGGGTTAACATTGAAATATACAATATTTGAGTTCTTTTCCAAGCACTGGTACAAAAAGTTTACAATCATCCTATATGGAACGTATACCTGGTCCCTGTCCTGAAGGGGTCAACATTGAAATATACAATAAAATATACAATTGAATAAAATAACAATTGAAATATACATATGTGAGTTTTTTTTTTAAGCACTGGTACAAAAAGATTGCTTTCTTCCAATCAAAGTACAAAACAATAGATGATAAAGGCAAACTATAGATGAATGGCAATTGCATATTTAAATGATTACAATTTAGATGTCAGAAACAATAAGAATTTCAGTGTAATTTTATTGTTTATTAGTCACTAGAGTGAAAAGTTTTTTTTTAATATAAATAAAATAAATAAACAAAAGTAAACGATTCATAATGATCTTTATTTAGGAGTTATCATATGCAAAACAAGCCGATTTAAGTTAAAATTTCTTAATTTTTTACGCACGCAAAAACATAACAATCAATAATTTATATGAATCTCGTTTATTTTACTTATAAAAGTAATGTAACTTTTATAAAACATTATCAAAAATTATATTTTAAAGAATTTTATGGAGTATTGAAACGGAAAACTATAATATATCAACTAATGCATAATTTTAATTTATAAAATTAAAAAAGCAGATCTATTTAGAATGTTTAATATTTTTATTCAAGTATCTTCGAAAATTATTTTGGAATTGTGCATCAAAGTAGATTAATTTTGATGATGTTCAAAAAGATATCCTTAATTTTAATCCTCAATCGTATTGGTTAAAAATTGTTTTCGGTGTTTTCTTATTCTATTAATATATGTTTTAATGACATTACCGTCAATGCATATGATAACCAAAGTCGATATCATAAATGCACTGCATTAATAATGTGCACATCAAAACGAGGGCATAGATCTATTCCTTGCAAAAAATTATAAATAGTAAAGCGAATTGAAATATTTTTTAATTTCTCACAGATACAATAAAAAATATTTCACTTAACAAATCCTACTTTACTATTTTGGAAGGTATTAAACATTTGAAATGATTAAAATAATTATCTAATAATTTAATTGAGTTAATTTACCACGATTTAAAAATTTTATTGAAATAAATTATCTGTTGAACTAAATGGGTAAGGATAAAAGTGATACAGATAAAAAATGAAAACACACTTGAACGTTTACAATAATTTTTCCTTAAAAAAAAGTAGAAAAGAAAGGAAACGAAAATATATGTTTGAAAATGAAGAAAAAGAAGAAAAATATAAAAATTTTAGTGAAGCAGAATGTCGAATTGCTTCCATATAAATTAAACCCATTTAAAAATACATCTTTTCCTTCAATAATATATGAAATTGATTTTCATTCTCAAAGCAACAAACAAATGCTAAAGGAAAGAATAAATTTAGGAAAAAACTGCAGCAGAAAGAAGCATAACAAAAACGTGCGTAAAAAACTAATAGGTTTATTCCATTTTCAGCCTGAGTAGATTAGTGAGGTCAGACACTTCAAGAATTTTGGATAGGTTTCTTCAGGTGTAACAAGAGTGCAAACCAGATATTTTTTTACAAGAATCGTTTAAGGCTCGTTATCAGTCAGACCTAAAATTCTCATCTCAAAAGTATTTTTATTTATTTATTTATTTATTTTACTTTTAAGTTCCTAAAAAGGTTTTAAAAGGATTTAGATTTATGAATTTGTTGGTAATACTACACTCACCATATGCCCTCTTTTTAGAGAAAATATCTAAGTACATAAAATTGGTTATCAGACAAACCTCAAATTTTCCTTTCCAATGTTGAACCTATGGTCATGGTATAGGCATTCGTATTTTTAAAATTTCCATTAAAAAATTAATTTTTAATTTTTTTTCCTCTGCATACACTTCTCAAATGAAGTTTCATTGTCATATAATTATACTAAATTTTATAAACAGCAAATAGATTTGTAGTAATATAATTTTAGTCAGAGTTCGTTACCTTCTGTAAAGGTTTTAACACTTACACAAAATTCGGTATATATTTTACAAGTATTTTGAAAATTAAATAGCAAAGAAAAACATTATATAAGAAGAGTATACAGGGAAAAATAATTTTTTGATGTGGAATTTGAAATATACGAATGTATTCCATGGCCATATATTTAACATTGGAGAGGAAAATTTGAGGTCTGATTGATAACGAGCCTGAAATCCTAGGTTCTAGACATTTCCTCTAAAACGATGCCTTATATAATACAGCTTCTGTATAGTTTTAACACTTACATAAAATTCGGTACATATTTTACAAGTATTTTGAAAATTAGATAGCAAAGAAACATCATCTAAGAAGAAAATACATGGAAAAATAATTTTTTGGTGGGAAATTTGAAATATACGAATGCATTTTATGGCCATAGATTTAACATTGGAGAGGAGAATTTGAGGTCTGAATGATAACGAGCCTGAAATCCTAGGTCTAGACACGTCCTCTAAAACGATGCAGTATGTAGTACAGCCTTTGTATGATTTTAACACTGATACAAAATTTGGTACATATTTTAGAAGTATTTTGAAAATTAAATGGAAATGAAAACATCATCAAGAAGAATATACAAGGATTTTATTTTTTTTGGTGTGAAATTTGAAATATGCGAATGTATTCCATGACCACAGATTTAACATTGGAAAGGAAAATTTGAGGTCTGACTGATAACGAGCCTGAAATCGTAAGGCCCTAGATGTTTCCTCTAAAACGATGCCGTATATAGTGTAGCATCACCATCAAATTCCCAAATCTAAATTTTCTAGCGAACTAAACGAAAAGAGTAAAGTTGAATTGAAAATTTCTAAACCAAACAATGTAGTACAGCAACAACTGACGCTATACTGTCAAATTCCACTAGAACAAAGTCCACGATACCGACAATCACTATTTGCTGTAGTGACATTTCACTATTTTTTCCGTTAAACGAACACCATGTTAAAATGTATGCTAATGTGCCATTTATTTCAACCTTGATTGTACAAAAGAACCGTTCCAAAACATTGTGTTCATTGAGAAAATATTTAAACATTTAAAATATTTAACATTGATATTTAACATTTTCAGCATTTTATAAAAAAATATATAAATATAACTTTGATGACACTGGCACTGGGCACCATACTCAGATATACACAGATTATGGGGAAGTTTAAAATGGTGTAATAAACGTTCGCGCAGCAGTGCTCGTCATCATATAAAATCTTATCTCATAGGGTTAATGTAGTTTTTATTCCAAAACTTAAATGTTTACTGCAATGCTAATAGACATCAGTCAAAGTCATGGTTGGCTGCAAAATCATGGTTGCAGTTTAAATGGAATTACATTATTTTATTTTATTGTATAATAGTTATTTATTCTTTTATTTTAAATATATTTGTATCCATTAATTGAAATAATTCCCGAAACTCTGTAATTTTCAAATGTTATTTTTTTTTTCAAATGTCCCCTTTCTTTTTGCGACAGCTATTGTGTTTGACGACAGTTGGTGTTCGTCTAATGGAAAAGTACCGACATTTCATTATGATGGAATTACATTTTGTTAATAGGTACATATCCGGAGCTAAAAGTTTTCTTAAAACGGATGTTTCATTTAATTGGGTTTTGCTCTAATGCGACTCGACTATATTAAATTTGTACACATGCACTATTCTCCCATCTATTAAAGTTGGAAACTATCTTCCACCATTGAAATTTTTAATGAATCAAACGTCGCCATTCTAAAATTTAAGAAGTCACAGTCTGTAAAAATGTTTTATAATTATAAATTTTTGTTTAATACAGCTCATATTTATTTGAAGTTTCAGTATTTTCAGAATTCATTTCTGGGTCCTATGTCTTGAAAAGGAGCAACGTTACCTCTGCACCACAAAATCACTGTTATCCCCCCCCCCCCCACGCCCCGTTTTTCATTGCACTTCTTACACCCTCTCACCATGTTGCATTTTGATTTTTGTGACGAATGTTTTTACTTGTTACCACCCTATCAGAAGTTTTTATTTGTGGGAGGGGTAAGAGGCAATTAAGATATATTTTACAAAGAAAAATATAATTTTCCTAAAATTAAATAATGAAATAAACGAAATATGAAATTTAAAAAAAAAAGACATTTTAATCTTAAATTTATTAGAAAAACTACGCTATTAAATAACGGCGATATTAATCATTACAAAATCCTATACGTGACAGTTATTGTGAAGTTTAAACGGCTACCGAGTAAAACAAATAAATAAAAATATGAAACTGTACACTTGAAATTTCGTGGTGTGAATTTTGTCACAGCCCAGGCATTGAAGAAGATTCCTTGGAGACGGAAAATGAGGAAGCAGAAGAAAAAAAATATTGGAGGGGGGGGGGTGTCAAAACTCACTTTCAGAGGGCACAGGGGTGGTGTGGGAAGAGGATGGTAACAGATCTGGAGATAGGGGTGGGTGGGCACACGAGCACATTCGATGGCTACTCGGACCTGAGTGATGCTTCCCTTATTCTTTTAAGACAGCATCAAGGGGTGGGGGAGGTTGAAGGAGCAAGGGAGTTCCAGAGACGAAAAAGAGAGAGAGGGAGAGAGAGCAGCTCCAGTTCTTGTCCCTTCAGAGTGTCACTGGCAAAAGAGAGAGAGAGAGAGAGAGAGGAAAAAAAAGAGCAGATTAGGAGCAGCAAGGAAAAAAAAAAGACCATTCGGTCTGCTTCAGGAAATAGGGCTAATTTGTTTCTTCGGACACATTTTAACTGGCTGAATGCGTGGTTCTTTCACCGAAAATGCATTCTCTTTTGGCAGCACCCCCCTCTTCTCTTAACGTTCTTGGGATTCTCTACCACCCCACTTTCGAATGTTCTAGATTTCCACCTCATTTCCCCCTTGCTTCGTTTTTAGACTGTTTTATTTATTTTATATATATTTGTGATTTTTCCTCTCCCCCCCGTAAAAATTTGTTCCCCTACCTCATGTTCTATACCCTCTGTCTAACCCATTTCGTAATTTCGGCATTAAGACAGTTGGAAGCATCAGATTTTGCTTTTAGCTTGTTTGATTTATTTTATTAAAAAAAAAAAAAAATCAAACAAAATTGTAATGCGTACAAGAGAGTGGAAGAAGGGATGTTTTATACTATAAGGTGATGTGACGTAATTTGGAAGGGTGCTTATGATTGATCAACTCGATAGGGTTCAGAAGAACGGGTAAAAATAAAAAATAAAATGAATGAAGGAAAAAAGCCTTTTTAGCTTTCTTTTAACGAAATTATGCAAATTGAAAAGAGCGCGCCATTGCTCGAAATTGGATGAAGCCCAGCCCACTGGTGAATATTTACCAATCACCATCTGGAATTCATGGATGTGGGGGTGGTTTCCCAAATCAAAAGAAAACTTTTTGGAATGAATTAATTTTCGCACTCGGGGCATGAGTCACCCCTTTGGATCGTCTGTCTATCCGGCGAGCTAATAAGCAATGTTACTCTCTAAAAGCGGCTTGGCATACATATATAAAAAAAAGGGATGAGTAAGTCACTGCCAAACACAGAAAAAGAATATTTTTCCCTCTGTTATTAATTGAGAAAAGGGGGCTTCTCCAGGGAAAATCAAAAGAACACCATGCGGGTCGATTTTTCTAATAATAATGCGCTCCTATCTGTGTTTACTTGAGAAATGCCGACGGGAGCGTGTGCACTCTTTATGAAATTTAGACCTTTCCCAAAAGAAGTGGAGCATGTTCGGAAAGGGCCATGGAACATGAATAAAAAGTTTTGGAAATCAATACTGAAGTTTGAATACTGAGATAATATTATAGCAATATCAATGTTTATTCGAATTATTATGCATCCGTAGATCCTTTATGAAATCGAGAATTTTCCATGCCCCCCGTCTTATAGCAGGGAAGGATCCAGTATGCAAATGCAATGTTGTGTTGAAAAAATATTTAAACATAATCGAAGCCTCCCAGTCGAATGTATGAAAATCAGATTCACTCTAATTTTTTTGTGCCGTGCCTCGTTTGAATTTCGTGGGGCTCAATTTCAAATGCAAATCTTATATAATTCATAAAGACACGTGAGTCATAGCCAAATCGAGAAAGAAGTCGTGGGGGTATTTATCAAGCATTGAGATGATGGTAATTTATAAAAGTCTGATCTGCTGTTGATTTTAAAAGAAAACTTTATGGAAAGATCGTAAAATTTTCATATGAAAAATAATTAACAACTTTAACTTTTGAAACAGCGGAAGTTCAATAATCAAGACTTCTTTTGCTATATGAATGTGTGGTAAAATATTGTTTTAACATAAATTGAAAAATATTTTTTCACAATAGTAAAATCAACTCCATTTATAAAACTTGTTAATTATGTGCAAATAATATTTAAAAATTTAAATACATTTTTAAGGCTACTAAAATTAGTGAAAAAAGCACATTGGTTTATTATATGAGACTTTATGGTAGCTAATATAAGACTTATATCACCTGTATAGAAGATTATAATCAATCCTATGATATTCAATAGAAATATTACATTGAAAAGTTGGAAATGAAGCAATACTTAGGACACTTATAAGAAAAAAAAATGTGAAATTATAAGTTCAAAGAAACGCACCAATGAAAGAGACATAGCTATTTCTAAAAGTTAACATTTGGTGAGATGAAATGTTATTGTACAAAAACAAATAAATTTGTGTAAAAATATTCTCATATTTTGAATTAATACTTATTTATGACATACAAATTGATTTGTCTTAATTTTGTAAATAATAATTTATTAACAAAATTCAGTAACAATTATTTTCCGATTGATATTAAATTGACTAAAGTATTTCATTATATATCAAAGATTGGTAATGGTAATTTATTAGAAAATTATTTGGTAACATTATTTCCATAGAAAATTCTAAATATGAATGAAAATATATTTCTCGTAAGTGAAATTTTGAGTAAGATTTTCAGGAAAATACACGTATATTTTATCTATCTCTCTCTCTCTCTTAGTTGTATAAATCAAGGGAGTATTTTTATAAAATAAAATGTGAATAAAAAAATTATTTTTCTCTATGGACATTTCACGTTGCATTAGGGTTTTATTAACAGTTAAAGTTATCCTAATAATATTATAAATCTGATTGTGCGCAAATGTTAGGCTGAAGCCAGCGTCAAAATGGAGCCTTTAATGATCCTGTATTTTTGCATACAGATTGATTATAACACTCATTTGAACATAGACTGGTTTTTGTTTATTTTATTCAAATATTTTTCTTAATAATTCAAAATTTCGTTTTTTCATAGAGAGTAAATGAACATTTTTTTCGTATAATATTTTAACATGGTTAAATTTACTTTACCGTTGCTAATACTTTATCGTTGCCAAAACTAATTCAAATTCCGGAATAATAATTTTTAGTCAACAATTTAGTTTCAATTGAAAAATGTTCACGTGAAAAATAAAAATGAAATAAAAAAATTAAAGAATTAAAAAGAAGATTAAATAATATTATTAGAAATAAAACGTACTTTTTTTTTAGTTTTTGATAATAATACAAGGTTTCAATATGAGTAACCATAGGAAACAGGCGAATATGACGCCATACATCAAAAATAAAGCGGAGATCTTTGATTGGTGAAATAAAATGATCTTGGGTTTTTTTTCTTCGCTTTTTTCTTTTGTATGGTTATGGTATTATTCTTGGCGTTTTACCATCTGCGCAGGGCTAATATAACCATACCGTATTTTTTATTTAAATTTTAAAAAAGTAAAAAGAAGTTTCAAAAGAAAATGGTCAGCAAATGTCAATAATATGCTCCGCAAAATTATACATATCGAAAATGAAGTCATGGATAGCGAGAAATATTTATTTTCATTCTTAAAACTAAAAGAAATAACTCGATTACTTAAAAAAAATGACGAATGTTAATAGTTCCATTTTTGTTGATAAAAACTAAAGATTTAATGTTATTTCGTTAAAGCAACATAATTTCCCCTATGCCAGTACTGAAATTAATTGCCTGGAAAAGAAAATTAACAAGAATTATGTCATTAAAAAGGGATTTCTCTGCGGGAAAAAGAGGCGTCATATTTGAAATAAAACGGGAATTTTCCAATGTGTTTTGAAATGAGTGTGAATCAATTCCTTACATTAATAATACAAGGATCAGTAAGTATAGAAAGTAGATGAGTTTCACGCCATATTTATAACGAAAAATTTAAATGTTTTTTTTTATCTATACTGATTATTAAGCATGAATATCCGTTATATACCGATGAGAATTTTCTGCTAAAAATCGCATCATAATTTTAAGAAAAGGAAAATGAACACGAATCTATGTTTGTATTTCGCAACTACTCCTCACTGTAAAAAATTGCTGCAGTAAAATTACTGCAGCAGAGATTCCAGGCAATGTCCATAAGAAAACCGGTTTTGTGACTAGATAAACGAGCTTTTTTATTAGATAAACGGTTTTTGCCCGTAAAAACGTGAAATTTACTGAAATGGACCGTTTACCTTGAAAAGGAGGCATTTCCCGTAAAATTACGGCAGCAATTCATGGAGAATGCCCGTGAATTTACAATTTTCATTTACAGTGCCAGAATATCGCACGCAACGTGATTTACTTTATACCGGTTATCATTGATCCGAGGATGTTACACAAACTGTCAGAATTTAAAAAATTAAATTAGATGCCAAGATTTTTTTTTTCTTTTTTGTTAATTTTAACGAAGTTTCTCTAAAAACGGAAAGTAAATTACTCCATATTTGTGTATAAAAAAAGGAGAAATAAAATAGATCTGTATATTTTTTACACCATTTTCTCATTAAAACTAAAAATCAGAATTGATTTTCACTTTGAATAGATGGTGAAAACAAAATCTTGATTTCAGTAAATTATCCGAAAAATAAAAACATATTTTCACATATTGAAATTTCATGAATCAATTTATTCTGGAGAACAAAAATTGTCTGTTAACATACTGTCATTTAGAAAATAAGATTTGTTTCAGCTATACATTAAACCAAGGAGGCAGAACTGAATTTAAAGTAAAAGCATGTACTATTTCCAATTAATGTTTTTTTGAAGGATGGCTGTTAAAACGTTTCACAAAGGCGTTAAAAGTAAAATTGTTTAGCGTGTAAAATTGACATTTGTTTTTACCCAATTCTTCTATTTCCACGATTTTATTTGGCCCTCCTTTTTGCATTGGTTGCAATTTCATTTTCGCGATTATTTGGCACAAAATTTCACTTTTTAAAGTCTGAGTTATGTCAAGGTCCCTATAACAAAAAAATACCGTATTGTCGCCTATGAAATGTGATAAATAATTTTAACGTTTTTAATTATCGGGAGTGAAATATTTTCTTAATTAATGTATTTATTCTTATTTTAATGTTGCGTGAACGAAGTCACGGGTAACAGCTAGTGTTGAATAATTTACTTTTACTTTTTCTTTTCTTTTTGCCTTGAATGTAATAGGATCTTCAAAAAGTATCGGAAAAGAATTAAGATATTTAAAAAAAAAATAAATAATGTTAGAAAATTTCTAACGTAGTAACAACGTAGTAACATTTACTTGCTATAACTAGATGCTGATTTTTTGGCAATTATTCACTATAACTTTCTTCGTAATATTTCCATAAGGCATTCAAGATTTGTAAACTTTTTTATTTAAATGATCATATGCATCCAAGCATGCATAAATTCCTATTTATGCTCTTGAATTCTATTACTTGTACAGAATTAACCTTCTACCAGTGTCGCCCGAACCCTGTTCGGACAACTCAAATTGTGATTATTGAAATGCAATTAGATTTGTAGAATAGTTTACGTGAAGGCCGAAATGAGTTCACTTTCCTTACGAATAAACATTTAGTTATATAATTGATGATATTAAGATTATTCTTATTATACTTGGAAAATGGAGGAATTTTGTGATATTATTAAAGAGTTAACGTTGCTGTCACGTCAGGGTGACATAAAATTGTGGCTTTATGATTTCCACTGATGCCCTGTGACGAGGATGTCCCGTTGCCATGACGTTGCTACAATGTCGTTTTGACCGTTTTTAAACTGATTTGTAACAACAGTGAAAATCACAGGCTTCTTGCAAGTCTCATGGCGTAGTATATGAGTTGACATCTTTTACCACACGAGCAAAGAATGTTTGAGAAATAATTTCTACTTTAGTACTATTAATTTCTCTCTGTTATTAATTAAGTAAAAATTATCAGGATATATACATATTTTTAAAACCTTCCAAGATTGAAACAAAATATAATCGGAATGATTTAAATAAATAAAAATGTTTCAGTTAGAATATTTTTCCAAAGCATTTTTTTTTTTTTTTTTTTTTATGTATAAGGTGCTAATTTAAAATAATTAAATAATATTTTTATACTGATCATATTTTGGTTACAAATACTATGTCAAAGAATATTGGTACATTTGTCACAAATGTCACAGTTACAATCATGATGTTATGCGATGTCACAGCAACGTGACAATTGTTACTGTAACATTTGTGATTTGAAGAGAAATCTAAGCAACGCTCCTGCTACTATGCTTGCTGTATGAGTGTACGAGTCCGTTGTGCTCAAAATAATATGCATGTCATTTACTTACCAATTTTCTCAATCATTATTTTTATATTATTTGCACTTCTATAGTCATCTTACTTGTCTAGTGTGGCTAAGGTTCTGATTAATTAATAGAAAGGTGCAAGGATTCAAATTTCAATATAGGTTGACTCCGATGTTTTTAATGGATCGGATTTCACTTCAAATGGAAGTTCCAGTCTGTTTATTCATCGTGTGCAAAAGATGAACATAGCACTCCAAATCAATAGCATTTACAAGAGCATTTTCAGATAGAACCTCTGTTTTAACATGAGTTTACTATACATTAGAAAATAAAAATTGTTCATGTTCATTACACGATCTTTCTATAAATTATTCATCAATTTTTACTATTACATTTCCAAGTGAATTCCTTGTAGCTCAGTGGTAGAGCCTCAGAGAGCTATTCTGGGGTCCCGAGTTCGATTCCCGGCTTGGATCGAACATTTTTCACTCTGCCGGCTTAACGCTCAGTTTACCAATGAAAAATCCATTTGTTTGTTACTCATTAGTTTGCGGGCGAATTTAACTCATTGAATGATTAATTGGAATTCACTAAGCATAACTCGAAGAGACAGAAAGAGAATAACCTGGATAAGAAGTCAGATGAAAGTTTTTGACATCATTGAGAAAATTAAACGGCTAAAATGGAAATGGACTGGGCCCATTGCTGAAGACAAGACAATAGATGGAGCACAAACACCCTACATTGGTATCCCAGAGATGTAAAACGATCTCATGTAAGATGGAGTGACGAAATCTGAAAAGTGGCCGGTGTGGATGACTAAAGCACTAGACAGGAAACAATGGAAAAATCTGGGGGAGAGCTACATTCAGCAGTGGATTGAAAACGGTTGTTGTTGTTGTTGATGATGATATTTTAGTTAAATAGAAAATATGGAAAGTTTCTCAATTAGAATATGTCTCATTAGCGACAGAAAAGTTGCTGTTACTTCAATTTTCCAAAAAAAATGTTGTTGTATGTGTTATACATGATGTTTGTATTGTAAGTATGTTGTAACTTTTTTGTCAGTATGCATGTATGGAGATGGAAAATATTAAAGTATGAAAGTAAGTTAACGATAAACTTTTTGTTATTTATCTGGCACCTGAATATACAATATATCAATAAACCAGCTTTCTATTTATTTTTTATTATATTTTTTGTCTTGTAATTTTTAGGTAATTGTTTTTTTTTCTTTAGATTTAATAGTCTATAGCCTTTTTTCGGACTGAGAATATTATTTCATGTATATAATCAAATACCAATAAAGAAAAGTAAGGACATAACTGCTCGGATATAAAGACGTACTACTACTCTACTTTGACGTATTCTTTATGAACAAATCATCTTCGTGATATCAAATCAAGCTTGAAAAATCTACAAAAATCATGAAATACTCAATGCGAACACAAAAGAAAAAAAAAAACATGCACTAGCTCTAAACCAGTCCAAATCCAACCGAACAAAACTTTTATCGTCCATTTATTTGAATGCAGCAAATTGAATTGAATATTATGCATATATTTCACGAGAAAAAAAAAAAAAGAAACGAACATCTTTATTTAGAAATAATACGTAACTCCCCATTCTATCGACCAGTCTATAGCTCGTGTAAATATTCATGGAATTCCAGCATAATGCATGCATAACCAAATTCAATATATAAAATATCCCCAAAATAATAATAATAAAAAAAGTACTTACTTAACATTGCCGTTGCCAACAAACAAATCTGAAAACTCAGGTAACACAACTAAATGGTTGAAAGTAAGCAGCTTATGTTGGTACAGAGCGAATTCCAAACAAACCGAAAAACTTCCCGGTACAAATATTTAAAACATCCTCACAAATCCAATATTTAACATAACAGATACCCTTGGTCTATTTGGGAATTTATCGTCAAGCGTACATTTTTATGACATACAAGAAAAAAAAAAGAAAAAAAAAAAAGATTTTGAAAAGGTTTTCATCGCCCATTTTTAAACGTTAAAAACTAAGGAATATGAAAATTTGCTTTTCGAAATCCTCTTATATGGAGCAATGTTGAAAGGGGGTGGGAAAAACTGTACATATTTGGGGCATTTAACGGTCAGCAGAGTTGATAACGTGGGGTGTATGGCTCAGGCGAAATAAGATGCTTTGTAATTTAGATTTCGGGTTGAAATAATGAAAGAGATGTTGAAAAAATTGGATTATAATATGTAAATTCTATTTTTGAATCTGTTATTTACGAAAATAAGATAGAAATGCAGAGCTTAAAATAAATTCGTTTTTGCGCAGTACGTAAATGCACAAGTGAAAATTTTCTTAAGTTGGTATAAAAGTAAGCTCTAATATGTGTACTTAGCATTTTTCTTTTAAATTAATTTTTTTTCAAGACTTAATTGCTTAGCTTATACATTCTTTTTTATTTTCAAAATAGCTACACTTGAATTTGCAGTGATTTTATCATAATATTAATAACTTTACCATGTTATTTAGACGTAATTTGAGATGATCAAATTTCCTTTTATAGACAGCGTGCTTAGCCTAGAATTCAGAAGGAAATGACTTTATGTTAGATGTAAGTACAACTGTGTATTGTGTTGACATTTAGATTTCAATAAGAGAGATTAATAGAAAATACAGTAGAATATCGTATATCTTCAATTAATCATTGCAGAAAGTTAATTTCAAGTCTAGCTACTACTCGTACATACATTACACATTATCATTTTTCATTATATTTGAACTTGGGCAAAAGGTCATATGGTAAACAATTGCAATCTGACTTGTATATAGCAAAATGATTGGCAATTGCCTGCCTGCGTACACGAAAGTTCTCTGCATAACCGCATATTTTGCACTCATGGTTTTGAATGATTGTATTCAGTATTGGTTTTGAATGAAAAAAAAAAATTCTACCTGTAGAGGATTTTCTTATGACATCAGCTGGGAACAAAGTACTGAAAGTTTACTAGCATCCCGAAAGACAGATTTTCAAGATTTTATTTCATTCTTTGTATCTTTGGTAGTTATAAAGAAGTTTTGTTGCACTTTGCCTTTAAAATATTTTATAAGTGAACATTAATATCCATTCACAAGTGTGTTTGTATATGTGTTTATGCAATGTGCATTGATCACATGCACATATAAATCATATATTCTAATATGAGCAAATCTTGTGTGTGTGGTTATATATATATATATATATATATATACAGTCCCTGGCCAAATTATTAGACGCAGATGTTTTTATTATAATTTATTAAATATCTGGAAAGATACATGAGGAATTATCCTGAAACTTCAGGAGTGTAAACAACATGATAAACGTCATATATTTCCGCGAAGATTTTTTTCCCGAAACCCTATAACGGGCCGTCAATTAATTGAAGAAAAACGAATATCTTTTGCATAACCCTGTAAAAACTAATATTGCAAAAAGCATTCAAACTATAGATTATGATTAAGTGGCTTATTGTAATAATTTGGGTTCATTTTTATGAAGATAGCATGTATACTCGAAGAGAAATTCACGTTTTTATAAAAACAGTCCTAAATTTTACCAAGTTTTTTGCTTATAATTTGCAGAGTTTTTAATATAAAAATAAGTTATTTTCAGAAAATATGACAAACAAAATTATACACAATACCCTGCAATCAGAATTTAAAAAAAAAATAAAAATTGTATGAAAAATGAGTAGGTTTACTAAATATTGTTTCACTGCGCATGCGCGAATTCAATCAAAATATACTGTGCATAATATATTAGCTAAATCTATAGACCATCTTTTATGAAAGTCTAAAAAACATAGCTTGAAAATTCTGATAGTGGTCGCCGATAGAATAAGCTCGAAATTCGCTGTTCCCAAAAGGAAGCAAAAAGATGAGGGGTTGTATCCAAATATACTAGCTTATGAAAGTTGACATAATAAGAATGAAGTGTCTCTCCTTCTATATTTGATACAACCCCTCATCTTTTTGCTTCCTTTTGGGAACAGCGAAATTTGAGCTTATTCTATCGGCGATCACTATCAGAATTTTCAAGCTATGTTTTTGAGACTTTCATAAAAGTTGGTCTATAGATTTAGCTAATATATTATGCACAGTATATTTTGATTGAATTCGCGCATGCGCAGTGTAACAATATTTAGTAAACCTGCTCATTTTTCATACAATTTTTATTTTTTTTTTAATTCTGATTGCAGGGTATTATGTATAATTTTGTTTGTCATATTTTCTGAAAATAACTTGTTTTTATATTAAAAACTCTGCAAATTATAAGCAAAAAACTTGGTAAAATTTGGGACTGTTTTTATAAAAACGTGAATTTCTCTTCGAGTATACATGCTATCTTCATAAAAATGAACCCAAATTATTACAATAAGCCACTTAATCATAATCTACAGTTTGAATGCTTTTTGCAATATTAGTTTTTACAGGGTTATCCAAAAGATATTCGTTTTTCTTCAATTTGTTGACGGTCCCTTATGGGGTTTCGGGAAAAAATCTTCGCGGAAATATATAACGTTTATCATGTTGTTTACACTCCTGAAGTTTCAGGATAATTCCTCATGTATCTTTCCAGATATTTAATAAATTATAATAAAAACAACTGCGTCTAATAATTTGGCCAGGGACTGTATATATATATATAATAATTATATATATATATATATATATATATATATATATATATATATATATATATATATATATATATATATGCAAATTTTATTTTAAAAATGGCTCTAACGATTTTGGCGAAATTTTGTATTCTACCGTGGGGCATCAGATGGGCTAGGTCACATGTTCGAGAAAATTAGATTAGTGGGTCAGTTTGGGTCACCATGGGTCAGGGTAAAGTTAATTGTATCTAAAAAACGGTTCAAACGATTTTGAATAAATTTTGTATCCTACTATTTTCGGGCACGAGAAGACTTTTGGGCTAGATCACATGTTCGAGAACGTTCGATCAGTGGGTCATTTTTGAGTCAACGCGGGTCAAGTTAATTTTATCTAAAAAACTTCTCTAACGATTTTTATTAAATTTTGTATCCTACGAGTTTCGGGCACGAGAACATCATTGGGCTAGGTCACATGTCCGATAAAATTCGATTAGTGGGTCATTTTTTGTGTCAGTGTGGATCAAGCTAATTTTATCTAAAAAACGACTTAGACAATTTTGACTAAATTTTATATCCTACGGGTTTCGGGCACGAGAAGACTGTTGGGCTAGGTCATATGTTCGATAAAATTCGATTAGTTGGTCATTTTGGTCATGGGTCATTATGGGTCAAGCTATTTTTATCTTAAAAACGGCTCAGTCGATTTGAACTAAATTTTGTGTCTTACGGTTTTTGGGCACGAGAAAATCATTGGGCTAGGTCACATGCTCGAGAAAATCTGATTAGTGGGTCATTTTTGGATCACTGTGGGTCAAGCTAATTTTATCTAAAAACGGCTATTTTGACTATTTGGACTAAACTGACTATTTTGATTAAATTTTATATCCTACGAGTTTCGGGCACGAGAAGTCAATTGGGCTTGGTCACATGTTCGAGAAAATTTTATTAGTGGGTAATTTTGATTATGCGTCATTATGGGTCAAGCTATTTTAATAAAATAAAAGGCATTATAACAATAATACAGAGAGGGAAATATATTGAGTTGAACTCAAAGCTAATTTTGACCGAGCATATCTCGGTCTTCCCTGCTCATAAGGGTATGAAATGGAGAAGTGTGTCCGGAAGACGTTTTAAAAATTCAAATGAGTACATAAAAGTTGACGATCCTTGGTACATACAGTGTTAGACTTCAACTGAATTTAATTTACATACAATTATATTACGTCACTCATTGGTTGATCCGTATTTCAGATTAGTTCGGCATTAATAATTGGGGGTATGTAACATGATTATAAAGACAATAAATCTGGAAAAAGAAAATAGGGAATTGAAATATAAATATATATGTTGAATTTTAATTACCAGTAGAGAATAAAAGTTTTGAATAGAATTTCACTGGGCCGTAATATTTTTTATCATGGGATTTATTTGTAAATTATAAATTACGAATTTTGTTTACAAGAGAAATAAATATAGATATAAATGCATCATTATTTATTCAAAAATGAAAATTTTGTTTAATATGAACCTAAATTAGTAGCATTAAATGAAATTATCCAATAATTTAAATTCTTTATTGTGTAATATTAATTTCTAATCCAGAATTTATCTTAAAAAATAGATTTTTCTAATTACAAATTTATATATACTAAATGTGATAAATTCTATATACTGGTTTAAATCAGTTAAAACTTCATTGCCAATTTAAAGTTCGCCTTATTAATAAAATAATTTAGCTAATAATTAATTTATTTTTACTGGGTAATAATATTTTCTAAAATGTAATTCCTTAGGGGAAAAAAGAAATAGAATTCTGATATAATAATTATTATTATAATTATAATTATAATTATAACAATTATAGTTAAAGGACGAATCAACCACTCAATGATGAATCAAGCACATATAACTTTCACTTATGCATTTGTTATATTAAAATTAGACTCTGTATTTGTATTTCACATCTACTTTTTCGATAATAGAATCAATCAAGGGTTGAAAATAAAACCTAATTATTCTTAAGGATCCAAGGTTATGATAATAACTCTTGAAATTTTGAAATGTAAAATAGTTTCCGAGAAATAATTTTTTCTTTTATAGTTGTAACGACACTTCTGAACTGGTGGCAACCAAATTACTCCATTGCTGTGGATAAAAGGGAGAAAAAGGAAAATAATAGGTATTATCATATCTTTATTCATGTCATTTTTTGAGTAAAATTAAAAAGAAGAGTTGGTTTCAATTTAAATAAACCGTTGGAAAGAAAAATCTGGATTAAAATGCATTTTTTCAAAAAGTTCGAAGACATAAAAACATATTTTCACATATTCAAGTTTCATAAATCAGTTTATTCTAGAGAACAAAAAAATCGTCTGTCGACAAATTGATGTCTAGAAATCAATCGTTTTTTTGTTTGTTTGTTTTTGTTTACATTAAAAAAAAAGTTAAGCTTCTTGCATACAACTGGACGATTATTGCTGCCCTATTCACAAGAAAAAACGAAACAAAACAAAAGAAAACAGATTTTCATGTAATTATTTTTGAAAGATGACGGTTAAAACTTTCCACAAGAGCGCTAAATGTAGAATGTTCAAGCGAGTAAAAATGAGATTTTTAAAACTATTTATTTTAATTCCTAAAACTGAAATATTTTTGAATAATCTTGTCAAATGACGTTATTTTTAAAATGTATATTCTAAAATAAGCGGATATTGCATTTTTAAGAATTAATTTATCTTTAATTCAGCTATCCCATAATGTGCTTTTTCCGAGTCAGTAGATATTGATTTTTCTTTCTTTTCAGAACGTAAGTGTCCACCTCTAAGGATCAGATTTAAACAATGTCATTGAGGTGTCCAACAAAGACATTCAAAATTAGGACGATATCATTTTGATCATATCTATGATTGATTTCATAGAATTTCATGGAATTTATTTATAATCTCGTTAGCAGGGCTTAACTTCTAGAATACAGATCAAGAATAAGAGCGGGGAAACACTGCTAATGTATTCTAAATCACAACGGTCAAAGAAGCCTGTTCGTTGCGCTTTCAAGCTTTTAAAGCTGACACTTTCATTTTAGTAAACCTGCAGGCCAACCAATCATTGGCCGAAGTGAATTTTGAGAATGCGAACAAGAATTTGAAGGGATGTGCAGTTTATACTAAAATTTAGGAATAATTAAATGCAACTCATACTCAATGAAAAACATTTATTTATTTATTACACCATTTTATTTAACTAAAGTTGGTTTTTGTATGTAAAGATGGAATTTTGTAATCCCTTCCTGGTATGCAGAAATTATAAAAATTATGTACACAGATATATTTCAGCTGATACAACATTTTAATATGTTTAGAACTTAATTATTAATTACTAACCTAATTTTAAGGCTTTTTCCATTAGCCGGCCACAGGTGATAAATCGCCAAATGTTCTTTAGGGTTATAACTATTTACGGTACTTACCTATTATAAGGGCGAGGTGGTCAGATACAACTGCGTCAAGCATGATGCCAATTATACTAATTACAGTAACCCTTATTTCTTGACAACTATATTTTATTTATTTATTATAGTTTATAGTTTATTTTTGAAGTATAATTTATAGTTATTTTTTTTATACTATTACAGTTTATATTTTTTTGTTATTTATTTATTATTGTTCATTTATTATGCTTTATTTATTTTTTTATTTAATATTATTTCTCATTTTTAAAAATCTTATGCATTGAATAATGTTAAATTACTATTTTGAACATGATTGGTAACGATAAATAGGAATGGCATTTCGCAACCACTGTTGACGATCTGCACAAAAGTCGTCTGCCAAAAAATCTGTCAAACCGGGCCCGGATAATACGTAAGTACCCTATTTATGAATTACAAAAGCAATGGAGTTAATTATGCGCCGAACTACTCTCGCCAAAATATGCCAACTGATTGTGAAATTGCAACAACGAAATTAAACGCTAAAAGGTAAAAAATAAAAATTAGAAAAAAGTGAAAAAAAATGATCTTTTAATAATTTAATATTAATTAAATTCGTAATACAAGAAGAAAATAAAATTTAGAAATTCTGAATAGATAGTTTAAATAAAGCTTTTTTTTCTTTCCTTTTGCTATATTTTGAAAAAGAAGCAGATAAAATATTATAATAGTTTATAATAAATTCATTAGTTCCCGCACAAGCAAACAAAGAAAAATAATGATATTAATATAATTTGAAAATGAACTAAGTAAACAAATCCTAGTATCTAATATATGGGAAGAGTTCCATATCCTGTGCCGGTATATTTGGCGAGTTTTTGTTTGGATGTGGTAGTTGCGATCTTCAGCTTTTGGGGATGCTTTTTTAAAACGATACTTTTCAGTAGATGTAATATTATGTAAATATATTTTTTGTGCATATTTTATAGATTATTTTTCTATTTTTAAAATATTTTATAAAATTGTAATGGCAGTTGTGAACGATATTTTTTATTTATTTATTTATTATATTTTTTTTATCTCTGTCTAAGGAAAAATTTAGATAAAGTGTATAATTTTTTACACTTTTATGTGGACAACTACACCATTTTATGATTTTAAGTGCTATTTATATGAGATATATATTTCCTGATATTTCTACAGGTTATTTTCAGTTAGTGTTTTCGTTCGTTTATTAATTGTTTACAATATGTCACCCCCCCCCCCCCCCCACTGAAAATGACCATTATTTATCACAAAAAGGTTTCTTAGGTTTATTAAATATGTTTGTTCATGTATTTTCTGTACTTGTTAAAAAATCGAAAATAACGATAAAATTTTGTTTCAGCATTCTACTTATTTTTTAAGATGGTGCAAAAACACGGTTTAATAAACGTATGTTTAAAAAGTCTGTTTCTCGCCATCGTGAAAAAATTGGCAAGATGCTAAAACTGCGTTTTGGCGCCATTTTCGATTTTTTTCGTCAATCGCGCCAACTGGCACAGGATATGAACCTTTTGCCTAATATACGATTACAGTTATAGCTTTACTTAATTTTCTTTAAATTTAATCATCATTGATTTTGCGATATTATTTTGAAAGTGCGTTTCTTTCACTTTTTTACCTATATTTTTTTATTGGTATGGTCGCCAAGTTTGGGGCCTTTTCCGAGTAATTATTTGTGGCAAAAATCTCATTCGCCGCATATTGCCCCGACCATGACAATATTTCATTTAGGAGAAAGTACTTTGATGACTTAGAGCCTCTATACTTGATTCCTTTATTATTTTTTTACGAAAGTATTTCCATTGGCTTGCCTTGCTTTCAGTATACCCCACCTCTCTTGTTCATTACGAGAGAAACACAAAATAAAAATTACGTTCGGGACTTTACACACGCTATCTTTAGCAACATACCAATCAAGTTGCGCTTGCTACACTGTTTTATATTTTTGGCAGTACCTTCTGCCACTTCAGCTCATTCGGCTGTATCTCTTTGAGTCATAGAGGCTACACTCTTTTATATTTTAGCAGTATTTTGTGCCACTTTAGCTCATTCGGCTATGTCTCTTTGAATCATTGATGCTATATTGTTTTCTATTTTTTGCAGTACCCTGTGCCATTTTAGCTCCCCCGGCTATATCTGTTTGAGTCATCAAGACTACGCTGTTTTATATTTTTGTGAGTATCTTGTGACACTTCAGGTCATCCGGCTATATCTTTATGAGTCATCGAAGCTACAATAATGCTTTATATTTTTGGCAGTACCTTCTGCCACTTCAGCTCATTTGGCTATATATCTTTGAGTCATCGAGGCTACACTATTTTATATTTTTGGCAGTATCTTGTGCCACTTTAGCTCATTCGGCTATGTCTCTTTGAATCATTGATGCTATATTGTTTTCTATTTTTTGCAGTACCCTGTGCCATTTTAGCTCCCCCGACTATATCTGTTTGAGTCATCAAGACTACGCTGTTTTATATTTTTGGGAGTATCTTGTTACACTTCAGCTCATTTGGCTATATATCTTTGAGAGTTATCGAAGCTACAATGTTTTATATTTTTGGCAGTATCTTGTGCCGCTTCAGCTCATTCAGCTATGTCTCTGAGCCATCAAGGCTTACACTGTTTTATATTTTTGGCAGTATCTTATGCCACTTCAGGTCATTCGACTCTTTGAGGTATCGAGACTTCACTGTTTTATATTCATAGCAGTACCTTGTGCCATTTCAGCTTATTCGTCTGCATCCTTTTGAATCATCGAGATTGACAACTCAGCTAGAAAACCAGGAGATGCAGACATACTCCATTAATTTATCCTGCATCTCATTTATATACGCAATAAAACTTGTAAAAAGGGAATCGCTGCGGATTGGAAAAACAAATTCTGGTTTAGGCAAGTATAACAGGGCAGCAGGGTATATTTTATCGTATTCCTTCCGTCGTGACCATGAAACTTTTCAGCATTATTTATTACCATTACTACAAAAATCAGTTGAAATCACATTAAATTTGTAATCTCAACTGTTCACCAAATCAAATTAAACGAACTTTCAGTAAATGATAAACTTAGAAACTATTTTATAATTATGAATTTTTATAGAAAAAACTTAGATCTTGAATATATAGTGTGGTGTGACTAACATGACAAAAAATACATTATTTAATTTTCATTCAAATGGAAAGATGTAGTCCCTTCAGGAAAATAATCTTTGGTTACACCACACAATGTAAATTATTATAATTACATTAAATTAAAATCAAACAACAAAAAATCCAGGTTCATTTAAGGGAACGTACTTAGATAACTTAGAAACCTCTATACTTGATTCCTTTATTAATTTTTTACGAAAGTCTTTCCAATGCTTCGCTTTCACTATCAGATTCCTCCCCCGCCCCCCTGTTCATCACGAGAGAAAACAAAAGAAAAACTTCGTTCGGGACTCTACACACGCCATCTCCAGCAACCTAACAATCAAGTTGGGCATTCTACACTGTTTTATATTTTTGGCAGTACCTTGTGCCACTTCAGCTCATTCGGCTGTATCCCTTTGCATCATCGAGATTGCCATCTCAGCTGGGAAATCAGGAGATGTATACATACTCCACTAGTTTTCGGGATCGGGAGAGAAGAAAGTTTCCCGTAACTTCACGAATTTGGTTTCGTGGACGGTACCGCGGCTTTTAACACTTCATAACAATTTCATATTTCTGGAAGAGGAGTGAAAGTTATAGCAGTAGAAGCGAAACACGCCGAGTTCCTATTCCTCAATCACTGCGGCGCTTATGCTTGCTCGTGTCTGTTTTCTCAGCTTTCACACCTTGCCATCAAACGAGAGGAATTTTAATGTGTCCCAAATCTTTTCTACTTTCGAGAGAAACCAATAATTATGAAGTTTCTGAAATGTTATGAAGCAGTTTTCTTTTTCTTTCATATAATGAATGCATTCCAAGGCAATAGCAAGCATTGTATACAATTCTTAATAATGCTGCAAAATGAATTGTAAAAAAAGTTTCAGAAAAAAAAACTTGGTGAAATAAATACACCATAAAAGTATTGTAGAAGCAAAGCGTTTCGAAGGAAAAGTCATATTTTCTTTGCACTTTAGGGAAATTAAAAGTAAGTCAAAAAAAAAAAAAAAAAAAAAAAAAAAAAAAGGCACGACGCACTCGGAAAAAAAAAGTTTTATATACAAGCAATACAGCATATCATCTTCATAAAGGGAATGATACAGAGCCGAATTAAATATGGAATAATCAGTACGCTAAAACACATGCAATCTCTACAAGAGAAGAGGCAAGAGTGGTTATCACGTACTTTAGTCTATAAAAGAATTCCCAACTTCGAAATGGTTATCTTTTCTTGTACTTTTATGATGTATTTACAAAGCTCGCACTTTATTTCGTTTTCAGTATCTTTAATAATTAGAGTGAGATGCCACTCAGGTATGGTAATAACACGATAAATACCTGCTGGAAAAGGAATATGCCTTAAGTGCGTTTGGACAATCTTATTTTTATTAACATTTATATCTTAACATCCCCTGAAAGAAAAACTTTTTTCATTCAAAGTGACTCGCCCATATTCAAACCCGAAATGCATATTTCAGCTGCCAAGCACTTCATTAGACGATTCAAACAGTATTTAACAGTTTGCAAAAAAAAAAAAAAAAAATGAAGGAAATTATTTGTAAAAATCCGTCTGTAGTTTATATTGGTGGCAAAAAGATTTTATACAGACTCCATTGACAATACTGTTATGAAACAAAGAAAGTTGTAATTAAACTAAACGGAAAGATGTTAGCTGGTTAATGGGAAAAATTATAAAATAAAAGTACTTATCCTACTTCAATCACCCTAACTTCTTCTTATCACCTGTGATATTTCGGGGAACGAAGATAATTCAGTTCAGAATCATATTCGTTAGCTAAAATCTTTGTTAATCGAAACATGATTTCTCGTTCGATTAAAATACAATGCGACTGCATTAATTAGTGCGCGCACCCAATAAAATATTTGTTAGCCGTATTCACATTCGTTAGCCGAAGTAGCAGAACAGCGAAACAAATTTTCGTTAACCGAAACATTTGTATAAGCAATGGTATAGTTAGCCGAGGTATTGTATTTAGTGTAAAAGTAAAACTGAAATTAAAATAAGCATAAATGTCTTTGTTTGGATCATTTTCAACCTTTTCAGTTATATCTAATCAATTCTCAAAACTCCTTAACTTTCAGATGACATCATTCTTTATTGTAGATAATTTAACTCTCAATTTTTATATTAATATTGGAATTGTTTTCTAATAATTTAATTTTAACTTTAATAGTTTTAGGAAATTTCCCCGACGGTTTGCTAATTTGATTTAATAAATAGTTTCAAAAAAATGTTTTCCCATTTTAAGAGAAAATTTCTTAGCAACGGCTTTTTTTTCTTTCATCACTAATTAGAGTTTCTTCTAAAAATATCAAATACATAAATTTTTTTACCAGTCATTTGTGTTTTTAAACACGTTTTGGTTGAAAACAATAACAAATACTATAGCTTTAATTAATGTTAAAAATGCTATTCCCGTTCTTATTCATTTATTTTGTACAAACAAAACACACACGCAAAATGTTAAAGAAAGCCTTATTCCAAAAGAATATTGAAAATTTAATTCGCTGAATTTATAACTAGTAAGAGGGAAAAAAATAGGTAAATAGCATTTGAACAAATTCGATCACCTTGAAAATAGTAGTCAGTACTCTACAACTCCGTTTTCTAGTGCCTTATACATGTCTTCAGTTGAGATAACGATCATGATGAGATCGAAATAAGTAAAGTTAGATTTGGAGTAAGAAAAGCATATACCCCAACCTAATAACTTCATTGCATACTGCAAGAAATAACTTCAAATTTATTCATGCCAACTGGACTAAAGACAGTTTCTTCAAATATCTATCCTTAAAAGCAGAATATGACACTAATAATACCAGAAATAAATTATCGATAACAAATAAACCAATAACAGCACTTTGTTCTGTCCTGAACGTGAATTGCTCATAAGGGAATATTTCAGTCTGTTGCATAAAGGAACTGTTTGTACTTAGAAAAACGCTCCACATCTCCTATCGGAATTCCTCTTAAGATTGGACAAAGAGATCATTAGGAAAAACTTGCAGCATCGAATTCGGTTTAAAACAAGGTAAATGAGATATTTATTATTGGACCAATTTAACATAACTTTGTTGCAACACAGCGCCGAACGCGGATACAATAACTTTATTGGCGTCCTAAAAATTTACACATAATTTCATGAAACATCAAATATAGTTACTCAGTCTAGTCACGCACTGGAAAAATTGAGCCATTTTCGTGACTTCTTCCTCCCGAGACAGTAACTGAGAGATATTTAATCGATAAATTTAGTTCTTTAAGCAACACAAAATGGTACACTCGCAATCTTAAATGCGGAGATATGTCTCGGGCTAAGTATGTAAGATGATGTAGAATTTATATTTAGAAAAAGAAATGAAATATTCAGGCACGGGAATATAACTGTAGACTGTTTCAGCCAGGCTAAATAAAAATTATTTCGGAGTTCTTTAATCCTCTGCTTCTCAAACTAAGAAATACTCGAGAGAAATTTTCAGTTCGGTTTTTAGTTTTATTTCTTTTATTTCAAGCCAAAGGAAAAAAAACAACAGTATTTTATTTTTTATGATAGTTTAGGGCAATTTAAAAACACATTTAGAGTACTAAATTTGAATAAAATAAACATTCTTTGGAGTTTCTTAGTGCCTTTAATTTGCATTATTAGTAAATTCGGTGGCTATCAAACATGTTTTATTGAAACAAATTTTATTGTTTAAAATGACCACCGCGGCTACCGTTGCAAGCACCGATTCTGTCATAATTGTCCATTATATTTTCAGAAGTACACGTGCTTATGTCAGTAAATTGGCACAAATGTTTGGTTTCGTTTATTTGCATGGTGTTTAGATTTTAGATAGCCTCAAACTCAAAAGTTCAATGATGTTAACCGATGCTGGCAATGTGGTTACAAATACCAGAAGTTAACGTTACTCAACGAGGCTGAATGGATTTTTTTTCGTGAACTTCAAACTTTTTTTTTTTACAACGAAATGATGCAACAGCACTCGCAACACACAATGACATTCCTCTGTTGCAATCTGTTTTTAGTCAAAGAAAAATGAAGATGTCAATCGGCCACCGATTAAATACCATTTTCTTTGTAGCCGTATTAATTACCATCGATCTTATTCCAGTAGCAAGCAAATACTGGCTATATATTGGGTCACTATTGAATTAATTTTGCAATCATTGGTATGAAATATTGACCCAATATCGGCATATTGACATTTTGCCAATATCGCATTAATATTGGCAAGAAATAGTTAACCAACGTAAAGCCAATAAAACCAATATGGGCAATATTGGTGTTTCATTGAAAATATTTCTAATGAAACGCCAAACTGATTTTATTGGCTTTATCTTAGCTGAATATTTCTAGCAAATATTTGCAAAATGTCAACATCCCAATATTCATCCCAATATTTCATGACAATGAATGCAGTATTGGGTCAATATTGGCTTTATTAAAGTATAATTAATACAAATTAAAAGCTTTAAGTAATTCTTAGCTTTATTCAAATTAAATATTCTAAAGGTATGTTTGGAAACCTTTTATGTTTCTAACCATGTTTTTAATTTGGTATTTCAGTACTGTAAGCGAAAAAAAAAAGTTGTTTGTGTCTAAATATAAAATGTAATTTCAATGAAAAAGCAATAACTTTATTTTCGACATTGGTAAAACATTGGTAAATGAAAAGAAAAAAATACCTATCAATTAATTCGTTTTTCTTTTAATACTTTCATATTTCTTTCGGAAATTTACCGAAAACTTGTGCATCTATTTGGTATCAAAGTTAAAGTTATGAATATAATAAAGTTTAGTGAAAAATATGCGACGAAAATAATGGTCCACACATGAAACTATCCTTTCAAAACCTCTGAACATTCAGTACTAATCTGATAATATAGACAACTTTCAATTGCATCTGAGTGTGATTTTTTTCAAAATTTATGTACTCATAAAAAAAGAAAGTCACAAAAAGAAAATATTTGAAATAGATTTAAAAAGAAAAAAAAAAGACAGTGACTTTTTAAACCATCTATATAATTATGAAGATATCGGTAACATAAAAAAAAAAATGAATACACGAAGAATATAATTAAATTTTTAAATCTTGAGATATTATTTTCTGAAAAAGATTTCGAAAATATAGTTAATAAGCAATCCAAATTTTTTATGTTTCTTCCAAATTCTTGTCAAAAGCTTACGGATATAAAATAATACGTGAGATGCTTAACATTTGTAGCAAGAGGTGATTATTTTAAGACTCAACCTAGATAAACAAGAAATAAGCAGCATTACTATATTTAAACCAACTTTTTTGCAAATTTATAAAAATTAAAGCTTGTTTATTTTAAAGATTAGTGAAAGGCTTAAAGCTAAATGTTTATAGAATAACAAAAACATTAAATAAGTAAGTAAATAAATAAATAAAACTAAATAAATAAAATAATAATAAAATAAATTAAAGCATATGTAGAATGGGAATAAAATTCATTTTGCAAGGTTTTGGGTGAATACGTTTAACAACATTTTAAGATTAAAAAAAAAGTCAAAAAATAAAAATATTAGAAATAGTTTTAAAACAGTGAATAAAGAAAAATAAACTATAATATAGCTTTTATAAACGTATCTATAAAATTGTGAACGTACCGGTGACAATAAAAAAATGAACACATGAAGAATATAATTAAACTTTTTAAATATGGAGAAATGGAGACATCATTTTCTGAAAAGGATTTCGAATATATAGTTAACAAACAATCCAAATTTTTTATGGTTCTTCCAAATTCTTATCAAAAGTTTACGAATTTAAAATAATACATGAGCGCTGACGAAAAACATACATTGAAGAATAAAAAAAAATCTTCTAAACGATTATAAGTTTCATTTTCAGATGATATAATATTGTCAATAAATTATTTTTACATAATATTTTTATATAAATTTTTAAACAGAATTTTGTTAATCATTTTTATGTTTTTATTTTCAAACATGGTATTTTTTTGTATTGTACATAAATAGTTCGAATTCAAATATTCAAATATTCTAATGATAATTACAAAAATAAAATGTACTAGGGAATACCAACAAGTAAATGGTAAAATGTATAAAAATTAGTTATTTTTAAAAATTCTGACATTTTTGGAATTTGAAGTTTTTTTCCTTTAAAAAAAGCTAAATATTTCAAAAGATAATTAATATCTTATGTTCATTTTAATACACGAAATTTTCTTTTTAATGAGCACCATTAATACTGAATGTTAAGTCATTCTAATGCATTTTAGTTTTCACTTTGTCCAATAAACATTCATGCAAAATTTTAAAAAATTCAAAAATGAAACAATGAAAAAAAATCTGCCGCCTACCTCCCCCCCCCCTTTCACTTACTTTCATAAAAAAGAATTAAAAGAAAAAAAAATGTAACATAAGAATAACTAATGGTTGGTGGGTTGCATGAACTAAGGTCATATTTTGCAAACGAGGTTCAAACCGACCTTGACCTCCGTTTAAAGTGGAATCCAACTCACTACAAATGCCTGAGTGGGGATTCGAACACGGTGCTTTTTCTCTAGTAGCCAGTGCCCTAATCATTAGACAAGTAGGTGGGTAAGAATAGCTAATGAAATACAAAAAATAAAATTCAGTATAATTGAAAAAAAAATGCGAAACTCACTTGAACAAGTAAATGAATAATTAGAGGCCAAATATAACAGTAAAATTCTCATTATTTATTTATGACATTTAAGTACCTTTTAAAAAACATGATTAAGATACTTTTTGAGGAAATTTCAAAATAATTTAAATAGGCATAAAGTGAGCATATAAGCATATTGTAATAAGCGTAATATAAAATTGTTATTTTTATTTCAATGTAAAAAATTTTGTCGTTTTCAAAACAAATTTTTCAGAAACATACTTTGATTAAGTGTAACTTTTTATTTCTTCACTAAATATGTATCTTGCATCTTTCACTTAACAATAATAAGGAATTGTTTAAAAATGATAAGAAAATATGCATAAAACAATCTGGAAAATTTATAACTCCAGAATCAGAATGGATTTTGAACTCTATATTTTCTGGTAAAAAACGTATGAATGGAACCAAAAATTTAAACTGTCATATAAAAGAAGAACTTTATCTTTAGTACACATAGGAATGAATTGGTATCTAAGTTGAAAAACGCTTAGCCTAATTGACACTCATAATGTGATCGGTGCTCCTTTTAACACAGCTTTATGTGATATCGAAAAAAAAACATAATAATTTTAGTAATTAGCTATGTTATGTTATAATATTTAGATTGTTGTTCAGAAAGATATACACAAGTTTTGTGAGTAAATTTTCATCGGTTTTCACATTTTACTTGAAATTTTTTCAAATGAAGCACTATACTGAACACCGCGGACATTGCTCATTGAGAACAATAAGAATATTTAAGGGAAAAAACAGAATCATTCATTAAAAAGGGCTCGGGTGCAAAAAAAAAAAAAAAAAAAAAAAAAAAGGAGAAACAACAATATCAATTAACAAAATGTAAGTTTCGAGATATTCCATATTCAATTTTTCTAAAAAAAAAAAAAAAAAAAAAAAAAAAATCTACAAAGAATGAGTGCTTTCTCTAAAACAGCTTTAATTTATTAGAAAAGAAGTTTGAGTAACAGTGTGCAAAATTTTTTCGTCTGATAGGTTTTATTTTATAGGACTTAATAAATTTTAATAAGAATATTTAAGGGGATAAAATAAAATCATTCATTAAATTGAAGGACTCGGGCGTAAAAAAAAAGGATAAACAACAACATCAATTTAAAAAAATGTAAGTTTCGAGATAGTCAGTATTCAAGTTTTGTAAAAAGAAAAAAAAAGTCTACAAACAAAGAGCAATACGACTGTTTCCTTTAAAAACAGCTAATTTGTTAGAAAATAACTTTGAGTAACATGTGCAACATTTTTTTTGTCTGATACATTTTATTTTATGGGACTTATTAAATTTTAATAAGAGTGTTTAAGAGAAAAAAGAGAATAATTTATTAAATTGAAGGGCTCGGGTGTAAAAAAAAAAGTAGAAACAACAACATCAGTTAACAAAATATAAGTTTTGAGATAGTCAGTATGCAAGTTAAAAAAAAAAAAAGAAAAGTCTACAAACAAAGAGCATTATGATTCCTTTTTTTAAACAGCTAATTTGTTAGAAAAAAAAACTCTGAGTAACATGTGCAATATATATATATATTTTTTAATTTGGTTTGATAGATTTTATTTTATGGGAGTTATTAAATTTTAATATGAATATTTAAGGGGGGGGGGAAGAATCATTCATTAAATTGAAGGGCTCGGGTGTAAAAAAAAAAAAAAAAAAAGAGAAACAACAACACCAATTAAAAAAATGTAAGTGCAGTATTCAAGTTTTCTAAAAAAGAAAAAAAAAATCAGTGAAAGCTAAGACAGCTAATTTGTTAGGAGATAACTTTTGAGTAACTATGTGCAGCTTTTTCTGTATGATAGGTTTTTATTTTATGGGACTTATTAAATTGTAATAACAATAACCCTATGCATTTATTTAAAGTTTATCTTTGCTTATGATGGCATCTATTGAGTTATAAATAAAACTTGTACTTTCAATAGGATATCAAGATGCAACAAAATCATTTTATCTTAAAATCAGATTTTTTTTTTTTAAATGTCACTAATCATGTTTTACATCCGAGCCCCTCAATTATCAAATCGTGATAAAAGGAAATGAATTATCATATCATTGTATTGAGTAAAATCAATGATATGAAGTTGTTTTAAGGAAGTCATTAATCGAATCTAAAGAAATATAAATTAAATTTCAACCACAATTTCAGACACATATATTTTAATATTCTGTATCTACAAAGTATTTTCCAGTTTGTATACATTAGTCTAATACAATAACTTTTTGAATAAGTTAAACCCACCAGATACCAGAGAACATGCATTAGTGCTTACCTCTCACACAGGTGAAAATTCAACTGCAACAGTACTTACCTGGATCGCTGCCTGAAACCACAAAATTTCAAATAGCTTTCTCGCTTTTTGTTTTGCCTAAAACAATTCCCGTAAAAGAACAATAGATTTTGTTTACAGTTTTTTGAAGTTAGGAAATTCTATCTGTCTTGATATACATCTAAATTAAAATTTTGAATTTAAATTCGAGACTTGATACTCAGTGACAAGACATTTCAAAGGGAAGGTTTTGAATTTACGGCAATCTGAAAGTACTTTTACAAGACTTGAATGAATATCACTAGAAATGCTTTAATTGTTAAGTTTCTTTAATTTACTTCCTCATCACTATAATGGGTAATCATGAGTAACTTACAATTTTTGGAGTAATAAATTATATTATATTAAAATGACAATCAGAATTGATAACCAGCAACACAATTATATCGTATAAAGTTATAAAGTTGCATTCTTAAAAAAAAATTAGATAATAATTTAGTAATTATAAAAAAAAAAAAAAAAAACAGAGACAAAGAGAGATGAAAAGGGTGAGAATTTTAACAAGTTCATTTAAAAGTTTCTTTTTTTTCTAATCTCATATAAAGAGTACCTATAACTATTATTTTAATACTTAATAAATAAATCCATTTACACACATTACAGATTTTCAATAGTCTCTATTAAAAAATTGAAATGATAGAAATTCTGGTTAAGTTTAAAGAATGTAGTAAGCAAAGAAAAAAAAAAGGTAAAAAAAAAAAAAAAAGTAAATATCACAATATACCTGACATTTATTTAAAAATATATTACCTTCTTATAATAATATTTCATCAGAAAATAATCTTTATAGTAGAAAATTTTATATATACTCTTAGCATTCATATTATTCATCGTATTTTCGATTTTTTTTCAAGTCACTTAACCAAAGATAGATCCAATCTATGTGATTATATTTATTTTCTTTGATATGGAAACTCTTTTTCTAAACTAGCACACACACAAAATTACAAAATATATTCTCCTAATGTGTATGAAAATAAGCCTAAAAAGCTCTCCTAGTTAAGTCGGTGAATCTTATGGAATTTTTCTCTAAGAATAACCTTCAGATCTTCTCATAAATCAAGTGCCAGGATCATGTCAAGAGGACAGAGTCCTTGATTATGATATTGTGGAGAACTCTTTTAATAAGAACCAATCTTGAGATGAAGCAAAAAGTCCTCTTATTTAATGCAAGATATGAAGCATACCACAGGGACTTGGGCATCCCTTGTTTTTTTTCTTTTTACCTTAACTTTCTTCCACGGAATTGGATTGTTTTCTGTTTCCGTAGTGGTTTCGTATATGCGAAGAAGATTAAAAATTGATAAACCCGAGTCATTGGTTCGACCCAGGAAAAATTAAATAAAGTTTCCGCATTTTTTTTTTTTTCGGCCCTGGATTTCGAGCGAATTCCGGGTGGATGCGAACAAGCAATCACGAAGAAAGCCGAACTTCTAAATTATGTGCAAACATAATGAGGTGGAAAGTGATATGCTTTGGTCGATAATAATTGTATGTGAATAATTGAAATAAATTCAACAGTTTCATCAAGAAAAAACGAAAGGCAATACAACATTAATGGCTCACAGATTATATACAAATATTTTTTCTTAATAAAATTGAACAAGTCACAGATTCAAAAGTTTTTTGAGGAATCAATGCAATCTGTTTTATACACAAATGTTAGTTTTTTTTAGATTTTTTTTTTAAATGTTATCTAAATTTCTTAAATATTTAAATGTGTAAGAGGTTTATCAGTTACTTACTTTATAAAATTAAAATTATAAGAAAAACTAAAAAAAAAAAAAATTTTTTTTTTTTTTTTATAGAAATGAGAGTTGATATGAAAAAGGTATTAATCATATTTTCGTTAGTTATTTGACAAAACAGACTTAAACCGCTAACGTCTGCATTTTAAGATTTAACATGAAACATGTCAAGTATTACGAATTTTGAATGTTACTTTTTCCGAATAGTAATTTTTTCCATAATAAATAACAGAATTCTGCGATTAAATAAACAAAGATTACTATTCCGAAATAGTGATATTCAAAATCCGCAATCCTTGGTATTTATTCATTAAGGCAGATGGTCATATTCACTAACGTGCTTGATCATATTTTGTTCTGGTTCTTACGTTGGCCATTTGGAATATATTCTGGTAATCATGCGTGAGCCTATGTTCAAGGAAACACATTTGCAACAAAAATGTACATTCGAAAAAAGAAAAAAAACTGGAGTTTTGTAGTTTTTGAAATGATCGATTCAATTGTTATTTTACTTGTTTTAGTGTTGTATATTATGATAATTTGAATTTTTCACTTTTTTTCCCCACATTTGTATATGAAACTTTTTTTCAGTCAATTAAATTATCTGTAAAAGAAAAAAAAATGCACATTCTCGCCATTTGCATTATTGTACATTCAAATTTTCTCCTGTTTATAATATAGTAAAACTAATATTAAAAATTAGTAGTAGGTTTTCTTTTAACATGTATCATGAAGCGCAACATGCTGTAAAAAGCAATCATGAGTATAAACAATTATCTTTATAAAATTTTTATTTATTATAGTAAAACTTCCTAAGATTGAACTGCACGGGACCAGCAAAAAATGTCCGTTTTAGACAGGCTTCATCTTAGCAATTACATGATCTATTGAAATTGCATTGGGACAATAAAAATTTCCCCTTTAAGGAAAGAGTGTTATAAACATGTTCCGTTTTGAAATATTTTGCTGTTCTAATTAATATTACGTAGGTGGAAAAGGAAAATTTATAAGGAATGATTGCCAAACAGAAATTGTACAAATTTATGATAGGAAAAAAATCGGCAAATTTTTGTCTTTTGGAGAAGCTTTTTCTTCTATATGTAATTCATGTAAATTGTTATTGTTTCTTTTGTTTATTAATGATGTTGTTAGTTTTATAAAGTACTCATACGTTTTCCTTTTAGCATATTATTTGACAATGCATCCATCATTTGACATTTTGTGCTACAAATGCAATTCATTCAAATTATTTCTATGGCAATAAATCTATTGATGTATTTTTGATCTTCATTAAATGCAGTATTGCCTGATAAGACGGAATCGTAAGGCACCGTCAAAGCCCTTTTACACACGGTTCTATCTAAGCAAGTACATTGTTATATACAGTAATTTTACTTCCATTCTTTTCCCCAGGATCATGTATCCGTTATACAGGTACAGGTTTTATAGTATTACCACAGAAAAAAATGTATTAACCCCTTCGGCCCTGACGTCCTACTAATAGGACATATCTTTTATTGAGTATTATTTTGTCTTAAACATTATTTTTATTAATTCCAGCACCTAATAGTGATAGTATGAATTTCTACATTTCCTATTATGACTTCAATTATGTTTAGCATTTAGTAATAATAATAATAATAATATTTTTCATAATTATTAGCAAGACGTTGGCATTTCTTTTAATTAAAACATACGTTTCACTCTTTAAATTAAAATTTGGGAATCTTTTTCCGAATTGGTAATTTGTGATAAAACATAAAAAATGTTACTAAATTTTTATGCTTGTTTAATTTAGTTGTAATACGACATTTTCTAAACGTCTTCAAAAATTCTTCTTTAGACTATTGTTATATGAAAAACACGCAAAATAACTACATTTGTGAGGTTTTGGTAAAGAACACATTCGTTAACTTTCATTACACCCTAACTTCTGTGATTCCGATAGCTATTTTTAATTTTGTTAGCATAACAGTAATTTTTTCCCAAAATTGAAAAAAAAAAATCAGGGCCGAAGAGGTTAAACGTTACTCATGGAAAAAATGAAAGGATACAGGAAGAAAAAGGAATTTTAATTAGTTGAGATAGAAGAAAATTCTTATGCAAGTATTTAATTTTTATAAGGAAATCAATACTATTTATTATAGACGGAGAAGAAAAATGATTTAGGAATAAAAACCAAAAATAAACAAGTTATATTTCACCTAACAGACGACAAATAAAATTCTTTTCTTCATGAGCTCTTACCTGAAAAGAAAATTTCATTGATTTAGAAGAAAATAAAACAAAACAATCAATAAAACATATATTATAGCAATTTAAGTTTTATACTTTATGAGCTTTATTACTTTTTACAATAATAATAACAGTTATTCATTTAAGTAAATAATGTAAATGAAAACGTTATTCTAATGTCAAATGCACAATAATAACAATAATAATATGTATGTAAGGTATTTCGATAAAAAATTAATTTTTTTACGAAGTCACTTTTATTGAAATCTCATATTTATCATTTTAAAATGAAGTTCACAAACTCTCTGTTAATAAGTTTAAAGTTTACTAATTAGTTTAAAAGTCATCTGAATGAGTCTTTACAAAATGAGTTCAATTATGCAACTGTTTTAGAGCATAATTACTAATCAGTGAGAATCTTCACAAAATGCGTGTGTCCTTTGAAATGGGAATTACACTCTCTCAATTAAATTTATTTCTATATAAACATTTTAGAGTAGCATTACAGATAAAATATAAAGTTTCTTGTGCGTATTTTATAAAAATTTTGTGTCGTTTTAAACAAATTTTCTATAATCCCAGTTCTAATTTACCAATCATTTTAAAGCAATTTAACTGGCAAAAATAATTTTAAAAACATTTTTTATAATTTGCATGTTATTTAAAAAGGTATTCACAAACTCTTCGTTAAGTCGCAAAATGTGTGTAAAGCTATGTAAATATATTACACCAATTTTACTTATAGGTAAAAAAAAAAATTCTTTAACACTTTTAAGAAATTTTAATATAGCCTTTCGCTTAAATTAAAAGAAAATCCCAAAACTAGTTCAACTGTAAATTTATTTTAAAACACATTTGCTGATCAGTAAAAATCTCAAAAAAAATTAAAAAGAATTATCATGTAGTGACCGTACTTTAATATTAAATTTATATGCAAAAGATACACTGTAAAAAAAAAATCTGCATTTTACAACACAGGGTGCTGGCTCCCCGGCTGCCAACACAGTTGCTGTAAAATTTACAAGATGGTGTCTTTAAGAGTGCTGTAAGTTTTACTGCACTTTGTTGTGAATTTTACAAGATGCTGTCTTTAAGACTGCTGTACAATCTACTGCACTTTGCTGTGAATTTTACTGATTTGTACTGATACGGCATTTACTACTCACTCTCTTTATTTAAATCAAATTGCATCTCATATTTAAAATATTTTATTTGATTCAGTGTGTTATGGAAATTAAATTCAAATAGTGGCCACATCGAATAAAATTATGTTACATTCGCAATTATTATTAAAATTTGCATAATTGATATGTAAGCTGTATATATTGCATTTCGTATTTGTTATTATTATATTTCGTGAATTAAATCACATTTTTAAAAATACCCATTTTTATTATTTCCACATTGACTTTCTAACCGTTTGACAATTTTCTCGTATTTAAAATGGGAGAATCCATCTTGGCCGCGAGCGGAGACGCTAGCTTACTGACATGGTCTAAATATTTACATCTGTTTTTAACCTTTTTAATATTGTCACTGATGATGACGAAACAGCTGTAGTTGTGTAAAATAATTCTAAAATAAATTTAAAACATTTTAACTGGGAAAATATCAAACTTGATTTTAAATAAAACATAAAATGAAATAATACTAACGAAATATAAATCTGAGATTACCTTTTTTATTATATATGTAACTTACTACATTTTTTTTACATCTCTAACTAAGATTAAAAAAAAAAAAAAAAAAAAAAAAAAAAAACAGTTTAAATGTGGTTAGAAAAAAATAATTTAAGAACGTTTTTCTTACATATATTTAAGTAATTTATACAATAAAAAGATTATTTAAAACAAAAACCGTTTTAATTTATTACAATATAAAAAAGAGAACCAACACAAATCTATTTTTATGTACTAGAAAAGAAAACTTTTATTTTCCAATTCTATGATTTATATATTTTTTTAAGCTACAAAATAAGTATAATTAATTATCCTCTTTTTGAAAATTAATTACTAGAAATTAAACATTACTAAAATCTGCACGACTTACGTTAAGATTTTTTTTAAGTATGATAATGGCATTTCATAAACCACTTTCATAATATATTTAGTTGACTCGATTTTAACAAGTTAACTTTAAAATATAGTTTTATAATAATTTGAAAGTAGAAGAAAAATGCAAATTCAGATCCCGTAATGCATTTGTATTTATGAATATTAAAATATATTTCGTCTCACAACTCATTTTTATAAAAGAAAATTGAACATATTAGTTGAAAATTAAAAACAAATAGTACCTACTATTTTGATTTATAAATAAAATAAGCATACTAAAATTCTATATATGTTTACTATAGTGAAAATTATTTTGATCTGTATGTAAACGTTTAATTAATATTTATAATAAAAGAAGCCTACATATACGACGTTTCTTGATTTTCTATGTTATTCCATTTCGTAAAAATCTGACAGACATTATTACGAATGAGAATTTTCAATGTTTTCAAAAAATTAATTTCAAATAAAAGATAAAACAAAATTTTTGCATCTTAGAAAGTTAAAATGATTTCCGGATAATGAAATATATAAAATTACATAAATAATATTAATGGAAGTAAAAATAAATTTGCGGTATGTAAGAAATAAAAAAATAATATAATACAAAAATTAATAGAATAAATATAATGCAAGTTTTTACTGAAAAAAATAATATTGAATTAACAAATTTTAAAAACATACTAAAACATTAAAAACTGCCAATACTTACAGGAGGAAAAAAAGACTTTTGGTGATTTTATTAACAAAATAACTATGACATTAATATAGGTGAAAACGATAATTCGTGGAAGGTAAAAATGAAAAATATGGAACTTAAAACTTTAATAATAATAATAATAATAAAAGAACATTTTATTAAACTGCGATAAAATAAGTTGAAATTATTACAAAATAAATTGCTTTAGGAGATTTTTATTAGTCTAAATCTATAAAGAGAAATTACTTGAAAGACTATTCTCTACAATTTAATAAAGTTTGAACCGTATTTTTCATCGTATACAAAAATCGTGTAAAACGACAATAACAAAATACTTGCAGGTTGATAATTTAAGGAGATTTTTTAATTTGCAATTAAAATTGCACAAGGAATTTTTACAAATTTCTTTAAATGTATAAAATTTAATTCCCACTAATAACCCTACAAATATATTTTAAAATTATACACTTAAATATATAATTTAGAGGAAGAGACAAATTTTAAGGTAAATTTAACCTCCGGAGTTCGTAAGGTGAATGCCGAAATATACACGGTAAGAAGCCGCATTCAAATTTCCTGGACGGTCCTGAATAAAGAACGGTGATCAGGTTAAAAGATGGGAACGCTACCGCATCCAATGGTGACAAGAAAATAATCGTGTTTTGCTTGCAATTTTTTGCTTTTAATAAAGTAAAAATCTGATTAATACGAAAATTATTTATAAACACACTTTTAAACAAATTACAATAGTAATTAAGTAAAGACACATTTAATAACTACTAAATTTTATGCACAATCTTTTACTTTTAGCAAACACTAGTCAACATTACTTTTAAAAAACATTAGTTTCTTAATATAAACCTAAAAGAATTAAGTTGTTACTAATATTTAAAATAAACTAAGTAATGATTGAATTTGTATCTCCAAAAAGTACCAATTATATTCTAAAGAAATTAATTTCTTAATAGAAATCTAAGACAAAAAAAAATGTTTTTGTTTGAAGTTAATTTCGTTAGCAATTAAATAGATTTTAATTTAAAAAAAATGGAAAGAAATGACTAAATGAGTAAATAATTATAAATATTAAAATTATATGCGACTGATGAACTGAAATTGTACAACATAAATAAATTATCTGTTCTCTGAATATGAAAATAAACACTTTAAAAATTGAAACACCTTACAAATCTTTAATTTTTTTTTTTTTTTTTTTTTTTTTTTTGTGTGTGTGTGTGTGTGTGTGTGTGTGTAAAAGAAAGATTTTTAATGAAGAGAAATATCTACACATACTTAAGCAACTTATTTCGTGTTTACGTTCTTATTAATAATTGAAATATAACATTGTCTTAAAAAGGTAAAGAAGAAATTAGGTAATGGTGAAATAAGTTTTTGAAAATAAAATATATTCAAAATATGATAAAAAAAGAAAAATAGTTGCAAATTTTAAATTTAATAGGACCAATATATATAAATTATGATGTTCTTACTGATAATCAATCTCATTAATGAAAAATGGATTGTGTAAATATTAAATATACAAAAAACTTTAGAATTTGTTTACAGTTGAATATTCTTTATAAGCATATTTATTCTGTAGAATAAAACGTGCAAATTGAATTGTAATAAATACATTTTACAGTGACATCGAGAAAATCATAAGCTATGCATCTATTTAATTCTGCCTTAATACATTCTAAGATTTCTAGTAAACCAGAAATTAAGGTAATATTGAAAGAAATTTTAGCTAATGCATGATACAGTTCAAAATTCAAATACGAAGAATTGAAAATAGGGTGAAATCCCCAGTTATTGACACCTAACCAGTAACTGGCACTTCAGCAGAAATCTAACTCAAATAAGCATTTTCTGGTAAAATTCTGCAAACTAATGTCATCTAGTGGTAACTTATTTGTGTTAACTGTTATAACTTATTTTTCAGCTATTGTTTTTTCAAAAAAGGGATAGTGTTAGTTACTGGAGATACTGACCATATTTATAGCAAAAAATAATTTTTAGTAATAAAAATGATAATTTTTTCAAAATTTTGTCACCAATAATTTTTTAATGTATTTTTACTATACTTACAAAAACAAAGATAAGTATTAAATAAATTAAAAACTGTGTCAGTTAAAAAGTGTCAGTTTCTGGGGGTTTCACCCTATTTTTGGTTTATAGTAAATATCTATCAAGTATGTTTCAGAATATGTTCTTCAGTATAGTGAACAAATGAACAAAATAGATACTAAAGATAGCTATCATGAATTTTTGAAAAGTCTTTTAGCTTAAATTCCATGCTACAATAATTAAACATTATCTTTCAATAATTACGTCTTTAGTAACCAAATCTTACAGTAGTAAAAGATATATTTAGTGCGACTCAGGCGTCAAAATTTAAACACGGATTACCATAATAATGCCGCAAACAGCATAGTTTATGACAAAAATTAACGCATGAAAACATATTAACATACTAAATTTAGCTGTCACAAAATTAAGTGATAAAGTTTGTCATATATAGCTAATTCAAGTTTAATGGAAAAGGGATCTGATATTTAAAAAATATATACATTATTATTTTATATGTAAAATGTCCCTGGTTATAATTGAATATTCTTTTTTGATACTTTGATCTTAACATATCTGCTTACACATTAATTTTCGCATAATTTTTTTTAGAATAATTAAAAAATCAGAAACTTTTTGTACAATGTTTAGAAAACATATGAAAAATATATCATTGTAGCCAAAAGTAACATTCTGTGAATTTAACCCACTGATTGCTTTCCTGCACTTTGATAAAAATCTTCATAAAACTCAGGTTAAGTTTATTTTTATTTCTTGGTTTGGTGCTAAAATATCTTTTAAATACTTCATCTCAAACAAATCTTAAAACATTACGGAATAGCCACTTAGAGAGTTAAAAACAGTTTTAAATTTTAAATGCAACTGAAGAAGATTTTTGTCAAGCAAATGTAGAATAACTTAATAAATTTTTAATGTGTATTATAAATTGTATGAAATTATTCATCTATTTATACATTATTCGTCTTTATATTTTTATGAAAATATATTTTAAGGGTGTATTCAAATCCAAACTGCTTATTTTGAGACACATTCGTAAATTCATTTTTGCTCTAAAATGCATCCAATTGGCAGGTTCTCTTATTCAGAAACTTTATAATGTCCCCACTGTCTCGATTTTTTGATAAAGGCAGAATATATTTCAAAAAATGCTGTCAAAGTGTACATTTTGAATCTAATTTCCAGAAGCGATAGCGCTGGAAACAACAACAACAAAAAAATGATCGTACTGTGAAAATAATTGTCTGTAAATCAATTTCTAATTAATTGAACGAAAAATAAAAACATGGGGCCCTTATAAATGTCTTTATAAATCACGTCGCCAAGTTTCCTGTTGTTACTTTTAAAAATGAGTCTGGGAATGTCTCTCAAAATTTTGAGTTGTTGAGCGTGGAAATTTTTTTTTTTTGAATACCGCCTTAAGACATATTGCATTCCTGTTTTTGGTTTCATGAATTTGGATATTTATTATCTTACCAAACGTATACATAAATTTATTTTGCATTTAATATGAAGTACCAAGCAATACTAAAAAAAAAAAAAAACTATAACTTTACTAAGTATGGAAAATATAAAAATAAAATCAAATGATAAAATTGTTAACTAATAATAATATATTCAAAAGTTTAATAATCATAAAAATCAAAGAAATAAAAGATTTTGAAAAATATAATAATCATAAAAATTCATACGCATTAACGAATTGAAAAAAAAAATAGACAAAAATTATCATTGTAAAATAGCACTGCAAAATATTTTAATACATTTATTATTTTTATCAGATTTTAATCTCATTGTTCAGTTTGTCATCTTATTGTTCAGATAATTATGTTATTGTCATCTTATTGCTTAGATAATTACGTTATTGTCATCTTATTGTTCAGATAATTATGTTATTGTCATCTTATTGTTCATATTTTCATATAATTATGCCAAGAGTTAAATAAATAAATGTCATAGTTGAAAAATATATAAAATGAAAAAATTCGGAATACTGAATATTATTATACCATATGAGAAGATTATTTAATTTACTCCATAAGTTTTAAATAGTACATATAAAATTATAAATAACATCTTATTTCATTTTAAAATATATCACACCAAAAATATTCCAAATTATAATACTGACAATTATTATTATTATTGTTTTTGTAACGTTACCAATATTAATGCCGTTTACTAAACAAAAAAATTACATAACTTAGAAATACACTGCACTGCTATAAAATATTCTTATATAATGGTAAAAAGCTATAAAAGAGTTATTTGTTACTTTTTAAATAATAAAAGCAGTAGAGGTATATGATACTGTATTTTATACAACAAAACAACCGAACACTACATCACACTATAGTACGCATTTAAAAGAAATAATTCCGCATTCATATTTTTGAAGAACGAGTTATAAGCACCACTAATCTTAATAGTAACAACAAAAAGTATGCAAATTTTATGCACCCAAAATACACTAAATGACAGATGAAAATAATAGCTGAGAATTTCAGTTTGAGTAAAGAGTAATATAGAAAAATTGAGGAAGAAGAAATTTAAAATACACCAGAGAAGAGATATAAATATGCGTTGACTTCAACAAAGCGTTGCATAAATGCTGCACAGAGGCAACGTCACAAAGATCCTTTAATTTACGACTCTGAAAACACACACTGAATTATGCAGTTTTTACACGAATACATCACATGATAATGGGGCCTGCATGCATTTTCTTTCAACATCAAAATATTGCGGCTATTTCCTTCACGATTACTCTTACGCAAGCATTCCATAAGTCAGGGAGAATTGTGTTAGACCATCTCATCATTATTTATCACCATTTAAGAACAGTCCTTTGCACTCATAAAAGGCAAAGGGTAAGCAGATTTATTTAGTTAATAATTATTAACATCTCATTAAAAAAAAAAAAAAGAGTGAACAATAATGTGAAAATGCATTTACGAATAGCTAGAATTATATATCAAGCTTTTCTCTGACTGAAATAAAAGTAACCCATATAAATAGTAATTTTTCCAACTCAGTGAAAGTGTGTCCAGGCTAGGACTTGAACCCAGAACCCTTGGCTTTAATTGTCAATGATCTTCCACTTGAGCTATCTGGATGACATCTCAATGAACACAATTCATTCCGACAACCATTTGGTAATGACATCTGATCTGGTATTTGAAACATCTCGACAGAACAGTCTGTTATTTTGAAACAGCTCGACACATTACCTGCGGTTTATTCTGTCAAACAGACAGTTCTGTCTAGATGTTTCAAATAACAGACCAGATGTCGTTACCAAATAGTTGTCTGAGCGAATTGTGATCACTGGGATGTCGTCTAAAAAGCTCAATTGGAAGAGCATTGGCAATTGAAACTAAATGTATTGGGTTCGAGTCCCAGCCTGGACACATTTACACTCAGTTGGAAAATTTTTTACCCATATGATTTATTTATGTTTTTATACAGTTTGATTGTGTTAAAATAAAAGAACAAAAGTATAAAATTAAACCAATTTAGAATCCTTCTCCAAAAGAAGCATACATAAAAATATATAATTTAATGAATTAATTTTTAATTAATAAAACATATTTTTCTATTTAAGCACTGTATATCGAAGAAAACTGGTTTGGTGCAAATTTAAAAATAAAAACTCTACTTATGTTTATATACAATTATCTCTGATATATATCATTAACTAATCAGCTAAATAAATTAAAAATGCATATTAAGATTGCCTTAAATAAACCACACAGTAATTTTCATCTGTCCATACATATAAATATCAAATTTAGTTTAGACAACTTAATTTACAATCCAGTAAGTGATCAGAAAGTTTTTATTAAACGTATGAAAGGTTTTTTTTTAAGTAAAAAAAGCTAAAATTTAAACTTTGAATACATATTTTTGAGCACCAAAAACTTATGATTATTATAATTAATTACAATTAAAGGTGAGTTATTATTATATATAAAGAAAATACACACGTTGATCCTTAAGAATTTGAATCAGAATATATGAAACATTTATATACATGAAATAATGAAAATGACTTAATTACTATAGCTCGAAGTAACGTAGTTCAAACTTTGTAAACATTATACTCACATTGTAAACTCCTAATGTGCTAATGTTAAAAAGCACAGTAGTAAGTAGTTTTTGATTTATGATTAAAAAAAAAAAAACTACACGCATGGCGGTTCGTTTTGAACTATTGATAATGAATTTAACATTAAGGGTTCAAAACTTTAAATGTTCAATTGTACATAATTTCTAATCTTCATCGAATGAATTCCCGTTTGGTAACCCTCGGTGAAAGTTACCGAAGAATCCAAATATGATGCCAAAATTAGATGTTCGCATTGAAAATTTTCGATTTTGTTACATTTTTAACATGGAAATGTCTCCTTCCATTTTTAATAATGATGAATATTGCTTTTTTTATTCAGAAAAGGATCCATATTTACACTGCGAAAAAAAAGGCGTTGATTTTACAGTATAATACTGGTACACCAGCTGCCAGTATTATACCGTAAAATTAACAGTAATAAACAGTAAAATAAGCAGTAATACACTACCGCGCAAATCAACACTTTTTTTGCAGTGTAGATTACATATACTTAATGAATGAGTCAGTAATGGTTAGATGTTAAATTTTTACAAAATGACGAGAATTGTCAGACAGTAACGGTTCCAATAAATTTATGTTCAAAATGAAAATTTAAACTTTGATGTAACACTATTTGATCTATTTTCTATTTGATGTAACACTTTTTTTTTTCATCATAAAACGAATAAAATAATTTTGATCTTAGAGGTATAATTTTTTTAATGATATTTAAAATAGCATTGGTGAGAAGAAAAAATTACAAAAGAATTTGTAAATAAATTAAATGAATTGGCTACATATTTCATTAACATATGAAAAAAATTTAAACTGATTTAAGCTCCAAAGCAATTGCAGTCAAAATAATTAAAGTTTGGTAAAGATACACTAGATGAAAATAAGAGCAGTTAATACACTTTATTGTAAAATAAATAAATAAATAAATAAATAAATAAATATATATATATATATAAACTAATTTATCGAGGTATTTTTAATATATAAAGTAATTATTATCATTATCAATGTCAATTTTTACAATATTTATACAATTTAAGATATTTTACTTCTTTAACTAACATTTTTATGAATATATCTAGTGAAAATACTGTCGTGTTATAGAAGTTTAATTCACTTAAGATATATATTATGTATCGCAATCGAATATTATATAATATTAACATGCAATTCTGTATATAAATTCTCACACTCAAAATCATAAGAATACAAATTTCTAACATGAACTTAAAATAAAGTTTTAGGTTGTAAAAGAATGCTTATATGATTCAATGTTTTAAAATGTAATAGCTCAGAGATACTTAAAAATATATTTTAGTGTACGAAATTTAAAAGAATCTTATGCTTATAAAGAAGGAAAGAAATTATGTTGTATATATTACAAGAATTCACTAGTATTGAATAAAGCGCAAACGATGGCATTACGTAAAAAAAAGTATATATATTCAGTAACAAAATTTGAAACAAATTCATATAAATAAAATAATTTCTTATTTTAGATATAAGCTGAAGTTATTTTTTTTTTTTTTTTTTTTTTTTTTTTTTTTTTTTTATGATAGCGTATAGCAATAAAAATAAAAACCTCAGTTTAAATAATTTCCACATTTGAAATGTTTTTGTTGATTATTTACGATTTATGTGTATTGGACACTTTTTAAAATCACTAAAATTTCAACTGGAAGTCAAAACCATTCGGAAAAAAGGTTAACAAATACCACAGTTACATTTTTTTTTACTAGAATAAAAATGTTTAAGGCTGAAGAACCAAAAAATATTTCCTCTCTCACGCTGGGATATTTTTTGTTGTACCCAGAAGGCTGTTGCCCTTGAAGTTAGTGACTTATATTTGGGTCAGTTCTTTTAGACTGTACTAACTGCGAAAAGCGCGTTCAAGTAAGGTAATAAACTTTAAGATATTTATTGAGTACGAAAGGGAATATAGCTGCTTCAGGTCTTTAATCTGAGCATCCGTGAAAAGAGTCATCGAAAAGATGTGCGAAAACGTATCTAGTAGTAAACCGACATTGACCCAATGTAGCACAAACATTGATACTGTATGAGAAACAAGTAACAATTAAAAAATTATATATTGGCCTTTATATCAAAATGTACAGAATTTCATAAAAATCCTTCATCAATGATGGCATTTAATTGGAACTTTTTTTATTGTTACACCAATAGTTCGTCAACACGTGATAAACATTGGTAACAATACTAGATGCATCTAAATGGTGAATAGTTAATATTGGTACGATAGTGTGCTACATTAGTTAAATATTACTCCAAAATATAGCCAATTGTACCAATATTGTTTTAGAACTATCTATTGGTAAGTCTAGAGTCTGTAAAAGTAATTACGACAAATATTAGTAGCAAATACTGGCTATAGTTTCAGAATTTGCGTTCTAAATATTGGAGCAATATTGTTCAAAGATGTCCACCAGAAATGAACTCTATATGGATTTGTAAATTCTAGTTAATTATTTTTGTTTTATAAGTAGAAATGAAAAAATTGATAGTCTCATCACATTAAATTTAACAACGTAAGTGTCAACACTTGGATAATTTTTTTAAAAAAGGAAAAAAGAAAAAAAAGAGTGATTTTTTGGTTATTTCATTTTTTAAGCGCCTTTTGCAGTGACTTATCAAAATTAACTGATCAGAAAAAATTGCTGACAATTTTGATACACATGAATAGTAGTTTGAGAAAGTTAGTTATAATTCCTCAGTTATAATAGCTCTATCCTTTCATACAGTACATGCTATACCAACGGAAGGGCTTCGCTTGAAAATCCAGAATTATGAGACGAAAGAATTACAGATTATGGTTCAGCCGGCCCAAAAGAAATTTAAAAAATTGCAAAATGAAGAATAATATGTAGTAAATAATAGTATATAATTCGTAAAATATTTGATGATAATGTAACGTCGTTTAATGTTTTACAATAAGAAGATAAAAACCTGCATGTGTATACCAAAATAATACTAGTTATAAAATAAGTTATCTAGATCTTCCGTTTCAGAATCAACAAGAATCTTTCCTACTTTTTTTTTTTTTTTTAATTCGAAAGCATTCTTGAATTTCACACACACACACAAAACAAATATGCTTCCGAATAAAACTCGGAATCGTTTGAACAATATTTCAAAGATATACTGAATACAAACGCATACACAAATCCATATCATTTGCAGATTTTAGTATTGTTAAAATAGTGTAAAAAGGTAATGGAAAGTTTTTTACTTTAAAAAATGATGCAGTTGAACTTCTACTCGTGTTTATACATGAAAAATAACTTTTTGGTGTTCGGAGCCTCCTCATACTTTTGGCCATTCTATATCGGCCATTGCACCTTACATTCAGGGTTAACGCACTACCATACAGAATTAGGACAAAGAACTTTTTTGAGCATAAGGAATGGCATAAAAAACTCTTCTCAACAATACTGTCTTAAGAAGACCCTGGGCGTAGGGGAATGCTTAAAAAAAACTGAACCACCACCCCACATCCTGTTCTGAAGAGCTTCCCCAAGTTTGTAACGGGCCGTTCACCTGGGAGCCTTAAGAAAGTTTTTTGGAGAATGCGCAACAGGTTTTTTATAGTACAGGAGTGGCGTTCAATACCAGTACTATAAAAAAGGTTCTTATTTTTTATGGAAATTTTCTTAGGGGTCAACGAATTTAGCGGAAAAGTAGATATCCAGGAAGTTGGTGTTAGGGTACTTAGCGGAAAGACATCTATCACAAAAACCAATCGCTTCCTACAGGTGTAAGTTCAGCCTTAAGAAGTCATACGAAGTAAAGGTGATGATGAACTTAAGTAGGGTCATCAGGGACTGTGACCGCCGATTCCGAGGAGAGGTTTCCGGTTACTAATCCCGTTATTTTTGTCCTACACGGATGTGATTTGAATCTGCATTTCCTGATTCGTGTTTGGGTGTAACCTGTGAAAGGAGTCCGATTTCAGATTTCTTTACACATTTTGTAAAAGCGATAGTCTTTGTATTAAGTACAAAGCGATTGATTCACAGAATAATGTGCCTCGATCGTCCAAAAGAGCCGAACTCGTCTGAACAATGATCATACTATTTTATTGTCAACATATGAAAATAATATATTTTTTTATTGTTAATACAAAATCCAGAAAAATAAGTTGCGTACTATACAGAAAATTTACATTTTATGCACTTTTTCTTTCAATACGAATTTGAACTTTGGCTTTTCTTTCCGGTTTTTATTCTTTTATTTTTTATTTACTCATTACAGTGCAAAGAAGTATTTGCTAGGTAGTAAAAATTATTTCATATGTATCGGCTCAAAACCATTTACTTATTTCAATATAAATGAATTCTTTAAAAATGCTCAACGTAACCAACTTTTGAATATTTCATAAATATTTTCCGATGTATGCTTATATAAAGATAACCTCTATTTTAACATAGGAACATGATATTTCAATGTTAGCAAATATTCATCAAAATAAGTTCAAGAAATTAAAACTTTCTAGAACTTCAGTTTATAAAAATTAAAAAGAGCATGAAAGAAAAATTCACCCATTACCCAGACTTTGGCATATCTTTCAATTTAATTACTTAAAAATAATGTGTTATTTCATTTTACACGGTTTTATACTATGATTTCCAAATATAATACACGTGTACCACGTGCGAATATAATACTGTGCATAACATTAATTTGTAGGTCCTGAACACAACAAAACAATCTTTTTTATCGTTTTAAATAACTTTCAAAAGTCTTTACGTTTTCATTATTTTCAAAGGAAAATGAAAAACGGATAAATATAAAATACAAATATATCCAATTATTTTAACACTTTCAAATAAATTCTAATTCCTTTACTTTTTTTCAACTTTTTTTTTAAGAATGAAATTTCGTATAATTAGAAACATTTTATAATCTAATTTTTTTATATACATATTTTAAAATCTCATAACCGATAAAATAGGAAGAAAAAGTGTATAAATAAAAAGTTTCTAATACGGTTTAAAAGTTCAATGCTAAGATTGGCGTTCGCCTAAATAATTTGTAAAACTTTTCATCAGGAAATAAGGAATTATACTATGCAAGGAAGAACACAAACATTAAAAAAATAATAATAATTGCTCTTCTATAAGAAAAAAACATTTTTTTTCACATAATTCCATTAAAACAAAAAGAAAAGAAGAAAGAAAGAAAAAAAAATGAAGCTACACATTGTTTTTTTTACAAAACAAAACTGAAAATTAAAAATATTCATTCTTTTATTAATCACATCCCATAGTTCAAATTTCCAACAGTAGAAGAAATATCTTAAACATATTTCAGCAGTTAAACTTCAATAATAGAAGACATAATTAAAATTAAATCGTTAAAAGCCAAGATTTACTTTTCTTTAATAGTAATTAATTAATGTTTCTTTTTTCTTTTTTTTTTTTTTTTTCAGTTAAGTGAAACTGTATTTCCTTACGAATAGTCATTTCAAGAAAAAATATTTGATTCAAAGTGTTTAAACATCTAAAAATTGTATGAAAAGCATATGTTATAATACAAATAAAAAATAATCGTAATCGTAATGCCACTATTATGTTTCATCGTTTGGCAATCACCTTGTACTGCTTACTTCTAAGTGAAGCTGTGTGCTGTTGCTTGTGTAGCATTTCTTCAATCTATCATTAAATAATATCCAAGAATTTTTATCAGTTGTTTATAATCATTTACTTACTCTATTTATTTAATAATTTTAAGTGGTTATGCGCCAAGAGAAATGATTATTTCCGTATTTTAAAGACTGATATACAACATATTCTTAGTTTGTGTGTTAGGCCTAGTTACATGTGACTAGATTGAACTTTCCTAATGAATTTTACTTTTTAAATATATTTTCAATTATGGAATTTAAAACTCAAATAGAGAAGTTCAAAGGCGCCACAAACTGGTCTAAGTAGAAGAGACAAATACTATAATTATTATTCCGGAACGGTGAAGTGTTGATCTCGTGATTGGAGATCAGAAGTTACAGGAAGAACTTAGTGAGTCAGCAATAGTCGAGCAGCTATCTGTTTACAAAAAAAACAGATAAAAAGTTTCGCTAAAGATGACGCTTTCGCTCAACTAATTTTAATTGAAAACATGAACGATTCCAATGTAGAGCTGACTTCAACGTGCGATAGCACATGGGACAAGCCATTATCTGTGTACGAACAGAGTTCTGATCCGAGATTTGACCGCTTACAGGTAAGCCTTTCACTGGCGAGTGAGAAAGACGACGATGACGACATCGCAACACATATAGCCAAACTACAAAGAAGTTTTATAGAATTAAATGATGAGCTGAAACGTGCTGCAAAACTGTTTTACCCAACTGAGAGCTGATGTCCACAAAATAATTTTTAAACTTTGTCATATAGGCGGTAGCTCGACTGTCTCCCAACCAGACTTCATCAGTTGCTACTCCTTTCACAAAACACATGAAGTCATCACCATCTACTTTATTCTTGTTCTTGTTTTTATAACAGACTTTTGCAAGAGAACCGGCTTTTCTGCAAACATAGTATTTTCTGCTATATTTTTTGCTGACTGAGTGCTGATGAGCGGAATAATGCCCACTCTTCCACAGGAGCATTTTGAGTGCAAGAGTGTTTGGGAATCGGTCTCCATCGAAGACAGGACTGTCAACAAATTAACGGAAAGACTTCGCTTCATAGAAATGAGGTTACTTCCAAAACAATTACCTTCTTGAAGTGCTTTAGTTGCTTCTAAGAGCAAACCTGTGAAAAAATATAGCAGAAAATACTATGTTTGCAGAAAAGCCGGTCATCTTGCAAAAATAATGTTACAAAAACAAGAACAAAAGCAAAGTAGATGGTGATGACTTCATGTGTTTTGTGAAAGGAGTAGCAACTGATGAAGTCTGGTTGGGAGACAGTCGAGCTACCGCCTATATGATAAGGTTTAAAAATTATTTTGTAACTATGAACGTTTGATGGCCCAAAGAAAGTGTATATAGGTAACAGGGATGCTATTATGCTAATGGTCGAGGGACTGTAAATGTTGAAGTGAAAATTCATAGAAAACGGGAGATAAAACACTTAGCTGTAGTTTCGTATGTTCCTGAGATCAGCAAAAATCTCTTTTCTATTGGCCAAACCTTCGCTAATGATTTTGAATTTAAAGCATCAAACATTGAATGTATTTACGTTAGGCGATGGTATTATACGCTTAAAAGGAATCTGTACAGTTAAAGCTTATATGCTTTGGAATTAAGAGTTCGAGAACCTTTTATCTCTGCAAAAATTTACGTTGCTGTAAGTAATGATCTGCAACTGTGGCATGAAAGACTGTGTGTCATCAAAATAAGACTCATGTTAAGGAAATACTAAGAAAACATTATATTAAAATTACTTCTAAGGAAGATAAACTATGTGAAGGGTGCTGTATTGGGAAACAAAGCAGAAAATCATTTGGAGTTAGAAAACAACGTCCAATAAAAACAGGAGACTGGATTCATACTGATGTAGTTGGACCAATTACAAATCGCTTGGCAATGGAAAATATTTTGTGTGCCTTAAAGACGTATTTTCTAAATATAGTACATATACATGAAAAGTGAAGTTTCCAAATGCATCAAAACCTTTGTTAAGGAAGCCAAACACGCTGGTAATGTCATTAAACAGTTCTTAGGCGATGCTGGAACAGAATTACAGAACTCTGAAGTAAGAAAAAGTGTTGAAGGTGAAGGAACTACACCTCGTGCATCCATGCCATTTACACCAGAACAAAATGGTGCAGTTGAACGAAGGATCGCACACTTGTTGAAAGTGCACGAATCATGCTACACTCGAAGAACCTTCCTTTAAAGTTGTGGCCAGAAGCAATCAACATAGGTTTTTATTTTAAAACAGAACTGACTCACCATTAATTAAAGGAAAAAGCTCGTATAAACTATGGTTTGATAAAGAAGTTACAAGCATTAATCATCTACATATCTTTGGAACTGAATGCTTCATTAATAAACCCAAGATTAACAGAAAGAAATGGGATCGAAAAAATGCCAGAAGTATCTTGGGTGAGTACATCAGAGAAAAGATGGCTACAGATTGTATACCAAAGAACAAGACAAAGTTCTGTTAAGTAGAAATGTTATTTTTCAGAATGAAAATTTATCCTCCTTGACTATTGCATACTCTTCTGAAGATAACTGTGAGCAAATTATGGAAGTAATAGGCAAATCCCAAGGAAAGCAAACGTCGGAAAATGTTGAAATAACTGACATCCTTAGAGAAAGTAAAAGCAACATTGAATATGATGATGAAGTATCAAGTCAACCGGGCAGTTGTGATTGGCGGATGAGAATGTCACCGGCTTATTGCAACTTGCCTATTAAGAAAACAAAACATGGGAGCTGCTGCCATCTGAGAGGAAAGCAATTGGCAGCCGATAGATATTTAAAGTAAAGATGAATGCTGATGGGTCTCTACAGCGGTTCAAAGCTCGATTAGTTTCCAAGGGGTTCAATCAAAAACATGGGGTTGATTTCTCAAAAACCTTTAGTCCAGTAGCTCGATGGGAAACTATAAGAGTGTTTCTGCTAGCAAGAGACTGAAATTTTCCCAATTTGATGTAAAGAGAGCATTTCTTTATGGAGAACTAGCCGAAGAAATATGTATGGTTCAGCTTGAGGTCTTTAGTGATGGAGCCAACAAAGTTTGCAGACTATATAAAAGTATATATAAGCTAAAACAAGACCAACAATACTGGAACGAATGTTTTAAAAGATTTGCTGAAAAATGTTGATTGCAACGTTTATTTTATACTAAAGATAAGTCACCTCTATTAATTGTATATGTAAATGATGGCATCGTTATTACTAGAGATGAGGAAATTGCTAAACAGTTGTTGAAGAAACTCGAAACTTAAATTTGTGTAATTGTTGAAGTAGCCAATCATTACTTAGGAATGCAAATTGAGTACTTGTATAGTGGAAAAATCTTCATACATCAATAAGCATATTTCAAAAGAAATCTTGAATCATTTCAACATGTTAGAATCAGATTCAGTTTGTGTACCTGTAGAAAAAGGCTCCATTACAGTTGAAGAATCAGTAGCCCTCTCTAATGATGTGAGGCTGTAGGGAACGTGATATTTTTAGCTATAGTCACTAGGCCTGATATATCATATGTTGTTAGTGTTCTTTATCAAGTGCTGGATAAACCATAACAACAACATTAAGAACTTAGTGAAGACAACCTTGAGATATTTTAAGGAAACTCCTAAGAATGGAATTGTGTTTACACCAGATTCTAAGTGTAATCTTCAGTGTTATTGTAATTCTGATTATGCGGGTGATCCCCCGAGTAAAAAATCTACATCAGGTATGGTATTCATGAATGATGCTGGTGAGCTATTTGTGGGAAGAGCCAACGCCAAAAATGTAGCTCTCTGAATAACTGAAGCTGAGTTTGAAGCAGCTAGTCAATTTAGAAAAGAAGCCATGTGGCTTTCCAGTTTGTTACATGAACTTGTTCTATAAGTGTAATACCAGTGTTAAATATAAAAAATATCAAACGATCAAACTAATTAAAAATCCAACATTTCAAAATCGAACTACACATACAGATATTCCGTATGTTTATCAGAGAACTCTGTGAAAATAACCAGTTAGGAGTTTTTAACTGCAGCAATGATGTTTAAGCTGCAAACTTGTTGACAAAAGCTTTGCCTAAAATTAGATTGGAAAAATTGAAATAACTGATACGAATGAGATATTTCCGCAATTAATATTTATTATTTTGTATAGCCTGTATTATTATTACTGTTGTTATTTTCATGTGAATACTGATATAGGGGAAGTGTTACTGTTTTGTACTTTTGTTAACATTTGAACTATATTTTCTGTGTGTGTTGCCTTTTTATTTATTTATGTGAACTTTGACTTAGGAAAAATGTTATAACATAAATAAAAAATAATCGTAATTGTATTGCCACTTTTATGTTTCATCGTTTGGCAGCCACCTTGTACTATTTAATTCTAAGTGAAGCTGTATGATGTCGCTTGTATAGCATTTTTTCAATCTGTCGTTAAATAATATCCAAATATTTTTATCAGTAGTTTATAATCATTTATTTACATCGAATCAAAGTAATTAAAGATTTTTCTTTTTTTAAATTTGGAAAAAATTAAAAAGACGCAAATTTTACATTTAAAAAGATTTTTTAATGGAATATTATAATTAAACATTTTTTAACTATCCATTACCAAAACAGAATTATCTCAAACATATGTTTTAATTATGTAATGGAAAGTATAATATTTATTATACTAAAATTAAGTAAAATTTAAAATAATTAGCCTCTATCTATAATTCAAAAGGTAAAAATATTGTGTAATGCAGAAACTGTTACCGATTCCCAAAACTATTATAAATTTTATTTTACCATTTATGTAAAGAAACACAACAATTATTTAAATATGCAGTTTATATAGAAGATAAAATAAAGTAAAAGAGGTTTAAAACGTCGAAAAAACTGTAATATGAATTTTCTAATCACAGGCCACATATCTGTAAAAATTATATTCAGGACTGTATATCAATTCGAATATATTTCACAAATAAATTTTATACATCAAATTGTAATGATTCAAACACAATTATACTTGAACAAATAGTATGTGAAATTTTTTACACTGAAAAAAAAAAAAATGCTTATTTTACTGTATAATACTGACATCCCAATGGCTGGAATGCCAATATTATACCGTAAAATCATTTTTTTTTCAGTGTAACAATATTATTTTTAACCAATCCTTATAACGCGCAAAAATTTTACATAAAAAATGAAATAAATTTGTTGAAAATATATTGAAATTCCTCTTTTTTAATAAATATATTAATACTATATAAAGGCTTAAATTTTAAATTTAAAGTTAAATACCACTTAATTTAAGGAAATTTAAAACTATTTTAAACATAATAATTATTTAAAGAAATTCAAGTGCATGAAAACTGCATATAGATGTGTAATCTTTAAAATATTTTATAAGAAGTTATAACATAGCGAACTAAGTAGTTACAAATATAAAACAACTCGCACAATATGGCGAAAAAAACTTTTTTATTTGGAACAACATTGCAAAGCTACGATTTTAATGTAACGAATTCAGTAGCTCTCGGAAGATTTATCTACATAAATTTACTCAAGTGAAAAAATAAAGAACACGTATTGAATATTTAAACAAATGCTAATTTAAAAAGAGTCTAAATTTATCAGTAACAAGTAATGCTTCAAATAATTGCTGTAGTAAAAATATTTTAAGATAAAAATTACTATAAACTATGTAATACATTTTAGTTTAGTCAAGATAAAATAATAAATTTCACAGTCCTATTAAATTGCAACGAATTTTAGTATTCTTGTACTAATTAGATGAACATTTCATTATTAATAGATAGAATCGTCATAGTATTATTTTAAAATTCCGAAGAAATACATATATTTTTATACAAATTAGAACAAAGATACATGATAAGAATGCGTATGTGTAAGTTTACATACATACATGCACATATATTGTACTTAAATGTGATTATAAATAAAAATTAAAATTAAGACCAAATTTTAAAAATTCTCCCCTAGTATTTTGAAGAATGTAAATAATAAAAAAAATATATGTCAGATAATTTTTATCTAATTTTACTTTCATTTATTTTACCTTTAACAATTTTTCTAGACTTTGTATTTTTGTAACTAGGCATTGAAACAGTAGATCATTTAATACCATTAGAATGGACGATAAACACTTAAATACATTTGATTAAAAAATTCAACCAATACTTATAAACAAAATAATTATTTTGAAATTTTAATGTGACATTATTTTTGGGACCTGATGCACTGATTAAAGAAAACACGGTAAAAAGTCACAATAAAAAATTGCAACAAACGAAAGAAAGAAAGGAAAAAAAGAAAAAAAAGAAAACATTTAATAATAAAATAATAATAATAATAATAATAAACGAAATTATTAAAATTTAAAACACAACAAAAGCAACAAAATATTTAATTGCTATGAAACAAAATGAAAAATAAAAACATAAAAATATGAAATGATAGAGTGAAGAGAAACTCAACTGTTAAAATTTGAAGCGATAAATAAATAAAAGAAATATTTGAACGATTATTTTTAAATTGCGTTGAAAGCTAAATAATTTCTAGATAATTTTGTATGTAATTTAGTGCATTAAATAAGCACGATTATTTCCTAACAAACGAGACAGTTTCAAGATTATATTGTAAAAAAAATCATATATATATTATTCTTATAAATGTGATATATCGACAAAACATCACAAGGAATGAGCTTTAAGGCAACAGAAATGTTCTTAAATGATTCTTTTTAATCATAGTGCGTAGAATGCAACTGTTCAAATATTCGTTCACACTTGATAAACTCAATAGCGCACCAAACTTAATCGTTTGAGAAAGCATTTATTAACACTGAATAATTAACCTTTCTATCTTTTTTATATAAATCCAACTCAGTTGAAAATAATATGTACTGTCAGAAATATTTAACTAATGACTAAACAGTAAGTATTAGACAAATAGCACGAAAACCGACTGCCCATTTTACAACGATTAATTAAAAGAAATGTATTTTTTAATCTAGAGAACAACAAAACGAAATATAATCGAATAATAATTTTATCAAGCACAACTTTTTAAAATCGATTAATTTTGAAGAAAATGTATGGAAGAATTAAAACTATGCAAAGATACACAAATATAATTTATTATAATTGCTATATAATCTGACATCATACATAACAATGATATATGTAACATAAATATATAAAGTAATGTACAGAAAATTAACCTTTTAAAAATAATGTTATAATGAAATGGATATCTCTTTTTATACACACTGAAATTGACGAAGAATTTATAGACTAAGAACGTAAATAAAAGGTCGCAAACAATGCAAACAATAGCATTAATCCATGCTAAATTTTTGCAATTTCAGATATATGATGCTGTTTCTATTCATATTAAAGCGATTTCACTATATGTCTTAATGGAGATTTTGAAAAGTAATTTTGTATTGTTCTATTGTAATAAGTCGTCGAGATTTGTTCCATTCTTTTATTCCATTTCAGTAATAATTAAGACAAAGTTTTTTAAATAACAGTTATGATTGTGTTTTTATGCCGATTGTTTCAACTGTCTTAGGAAACAGTAAATTTACTTTATTGAATAGGATATGAAAAACAGCTCACTGATTTTTTAGAAGTAAAAAATTATGCTTTCACGCAAAAAAAAGTCAATATTTTTTACGCATTAAAACAAACAATAAGAAATTTCCATTTTGATAGAAATAGAATTCACATAGTTAGAAGAAATATTACTAAAACCCACATTGTTTGAGCATGAATTGTTTAATAAAGCAAAAAATATACTGAATAGCAATTTTATTTATTTACTTGTTGTTCTATAACATAAGATGTTAATGCGCTACTGAAAAGAAATGACAACGAGAAAAATAAACCCAAATTTTTATTTTTATTTCTTTACGTAATGCAGCTTTTAATAAAAGCTGTGCAGGTTAATTTTCGATTCTTTAGTTATGTTATAAGTTGTTATGTACATGACTCCAGAAGTCTTGTACATGATTCGCACTAATATATATGTCTTCAATATTTATATAAATAATAAGCACTTGTGTACATGACGTAGTTATATATGCATGAGATTCATGGTGATGAATGATTATAGCTAATTTTCAATAAATTGACAGTTATAAGAATCACTAAGAAATTTTGATACACGTTGTTACAGAAGTAACAAATTACTGAAATAAATTTATTTCAGTACATTTTTCAAAGATTAATAACCACTTTCTTTGTGAGTAAGTGTGCAGAATTTCTGTAAAGACTTCCCTTAAAATAACAGTATTTGTAGGCGTTTTTTGAGAAATAGTTGCATGAGAACTATTGAAAGAACAGCATAAAAGATACCCTAATAGCAATTATAAAAGAGAAAAAAAAACGATTAAGTTTTTTGAATATTTAGAAATGATTTTTAAAAGTTTAACTTTTATTATTATAATAAACAGAATTAATAAATTGATCTTTTAGCATCATTTGATATTTTGCATGATTTGATATAGTAGAACAATAAATTGATATTTTGGCATCATTTGATAGTGCACAGATGTATTAAATTTTCAGACTATTCTCAAATAAAATTCCTCTACTCTCAATGCTTTAATTAATTTACACATTCATAAAATTTCCGATATTCTGACAGAGGTTTTGATAAAAAATAATGTAATTATTCATCTAATAAAAATAATGCATTTTCTAAAGCCAAAATTGCTTTAATTAACCTTGGTATGCTTACGCATAAAAAAAAAAGTACGTAGTGATAATAATTAAAAAATTACAGTTATCTGGAATCTGAAATAGTGTATTTGAAATATAATTTAATAGAAGGAAAATATTTTATGATTGCATCGAATTTTTAGAAAAAGAATGAGTGGTTTTTTTCTTATTTTTTTCATATTTATACAACATATGTCACATTTATAAGTTTGATCATTAATAATAGATTATAAAAACAGAACAGATAAAACTTCTAATATCAAAGTGGAAAATATGTTAATTATAAAAATAATAATAAAAAAGTTTTAAAAAAGCGTTGTGTAGAATAACGAAATTTGATAACATTTAATGTGCATTAACATTCCCTTAAGATTTATTAAAGCGGCCGAAATTAATTAGACATTCCAGAAAACGAGAAATGTAAAAATGACATTAATGACATTAAAATTAAAATATTTCTTCAATGAGAAATATATTAAAGAAATTTTTTTTATAAATAATTAAAAATATTTATTAATGAAAAAAAAATTTTTTTTTTCTATTTTCAACGTGAGATTGGGAAAGTCAACCAAACATAATCCAGTTAAAAAAGTCTTGACGATTTTTGAAACCTAAAATTAAAATTAAAATAAAAAATATCTTGAAGAAAATTAAATTTTCATATTGAAAATTAACAATGTCTTAACATAAATATATTTGAAGATAAGAAAACGTAATGTTTGTTTTCCATCATGATTCTTTAATATTATAAGAGGATAATTTGAAATGAACGTGGAATCTATATGAAAAATTCACAAGCTATTAATCTTGCTAATTGCGGTAGATCCTATTACAATGATAAAACATGTTTTTAAAAATTTACATAAACAAACAACGAAAAAGAAAACAGTCAATTACAGTTAAAACGCTTTTAAAATAGGCCCAACAACAAAAGCTTTAAATATACCGAAAACGAGAAAAACATTTAATTTTAATATTTAATATTTTTTCACACATGAGCATTATAGATACAATTTTAACGATTCTTTAATACTGCAATATAAAATTCAAAATAAAATAATTTTAGTGTTTGGCATCATCGTTAAGAAAACTAAAACAAAAATTTAAGGGTATTTTATTTTATTTTATTATTAACTATTGCTGCTGTATATTCTTACAATTTTTCAAATATAATATAAATGTTACAATTCTAAATGTGTGCTCTTGACGCACTGACATACTTTTGAAAAAGTTTCAAAATTGGTATATATTGAAAATATTGGTGTTTATTCGAAAAAAAAAAAAAAAAACCTCAAAACATCATTTACATATTATATCTTTGCTTACTTAATTTTATCGCAGGCGCACTTTAGTAAAACTGCATGTATACACACATACTATATACTAAGCATGTTTTATAGCATTATATAAGTAGCTACTAAAAAATGCGTGAATAACTATTTAAAAAACATTTATGCAATATAATAGAACGATTTATGTCATTCAATCGTCAAAGAAAATTCAAACTCTTAAAAACATAATAAAATATAATTATAATACGGTGAAAAAGTGAAATGTTTAGCAAATTTATAAATTGAAAAATCTATTTAAAAGAGTTCTTATTTTATTTTTACATCGTAAAGAAATAATATAATTATTTATAGCTGTTTTACTGAAAAAAAGAAAAGAAAAAAAATATATATATAGCAGAAATGAAACTAAAATACAAAGCAGACAAAATGTAATTTTAATAGTAAAATCAGTGGATCTATTTTATTTCATATCTCATTTATAAACATAACATACGAAAATAAGAAAATAAAATCTATGTAAACAATTTTAATTTAAGTTAAAAAAATATATAAAGGTGCTGGAAACTTGAAATAGTATATGGTAGAAAAAGTATTAATAGCATTCTTTTAAATATTTGATAAAGTCAAATAAGATGAAATCAAACTATAACAACTGTCTACGTAAAACACAATATAGGTTTTACATACAGAATAAAGTACGATAAAAATTGCAATTTATATCGTAAACAGAATTTATTCTTTAATCATAAAGAAATTGGGGAAATAAATTTGACTTTCTCTTCACCCTCCCTTAAATATGTAGTATAATGTATATAACGAAATTAAAAAAAAAAAAACGAAATGTTACCTAAAAAAAAATAATTTGAGACAAATTTAAGACAACAAAGACAAAACTATGTCATAGATACGATACAGGACAATCGAATGCAACTGGAATTGCTTGATTAATGAATGATGCAACGCAACGTGAAAGATTTTCAGAAAATAAAATTAAACTATTTTATTTTATAAAAATCGAAGCTAAACTGCTTCGATTTTTATTCATTGAAAAATGAAAATAATTTAACTGTTTCAGTCTATTTTGGGGGATAGGGGCTGAAACAAATTTTTTTCAACACTGAATATAATAAATTTAGTTTCAATATTTTAAAAATTGTTACAGAAACTCTTATATAAATTATGTAATGAAATATGTTTTCCTCCCCCCCCCCCCTCTAAATATGTTTTTCCCATTTAAAATTAAAAATTTTCTAAGAAAAATGTTCTAGAGACGAAATGATGAAATAAATCACCTTGTCCGAACGACACTAGATTTTTGCAAAAACTCTTATAAAAATTATCTAATGAAAAATGTTTTTATTTCTTTTTCTGCTAAATATGTTTTTCGATTTAAAATTCATTCGAAATTAAAAATTCGTTTAAAAAAGTTCTAAAGACGAAATGATGAAATACTGTCCGAATGACACTAAATTGATGCAGAAACTCTTATAAAAGTTATCTAATGAAAAATGTTTTCCTTTTTTTTCTAAATATGTTTTTCCCATTTGAAATTCATTTGAAATTAAAAATTCTTAAAAAAAAAAAAAGTGTTCTAGAGACGAATGATGAAATACACCACCCTGTCCGAACGCCACTAAAATGGCAAAAGGAAGACGAAGCCATACGACACCTTACCATATTAAATACTTTTAATACGTCATATTCTCTCCCGAAATATTACACATTCCTACACGTGATTCGTTAGAAAATGTACAAGATGTGTAAGCAATATAAGGTGCAGAGAAATTGACTTGAAGTAACCCAACGCCTTTACCTAGGGTTTCACATCGAATCGCTGGAATCTAAGGAACTCAAATTTCTTAGAAGTAATTCAATTTCTTTTATTTTTTTCCATTTGAGCTCCGAGAAAGAAGTTTTTTGATTAGGAACTAGGTGAAAAGAATGAGAAAGGAAGAAATCCGAGAAGCAAGGGGAAAGGGTAGAGTCGTTATAAGTTAAAAGGCTTAACTTTAATCGAATGTTGGCATGTAAATGGATTTCTAAAATTTAACTTTTCAACGGACGAGATTTGCATGCAATTTCAATTGTTAATCTAAAAATGCAGATTGAAACCGAAAGACTAAAAGAAGGATTAGGGAATTAAAGTTCGTAAAAGAAATTGGCTGGCTTAATGAATGAAACATTAGCTACTGTCTTTTTCGACGAAACCCGAACGGGAAAAGAAAAAAAAATAAAGTTTGAAAAGTTGCTTTTGTTTTTATTATAGCGTTGATCAATAGCATAAATATCAATGACAGTATCAATGTTTAAACTGACCGAATTTTTATGCTTGACTTGGTTGGAGGAAAATGCATTACTTTATAAAATTTTTCTGCCCAATGAAACTCATAATAAAACAAATCAGAAAAACAAAACATGCGTTAAGAATGTATTATCACACACTTTCCAATATTGAGTAAAATTACATTATTACATTGCTTATACAGTAAAACCTGCGAAAACGGAACCTGTCTAAATGAAGTCTTGTCTTTGAAAAAATGTCTTGGCCTATAGAAAGTAATATAACATATTTATACCTATTAATATGAAAACTTGTCTAAAACGGAAAATTTACCTAGTTCCTCAATGATAACGTTTTCAAATAATTTACTGTATTTGTTTCTCAAAACGTGGGTTCGAATGTGCGAGGTCCAAGAAAGTCGACAGCGTAAGGTTTTTATGACTTTTCTTTGGATCACTTGCACTCCCCCCCCCCCCCCAAAAAAAAAAAAAAATATGTATAACTCAGCTGTTACCAAGTAATATCATACAATACACTAGTTTCTCTTCAATAGCATATCTTAGTAGTTAATAAACATCGGCAACATTGTATCAATATTGTTAAAGCGCAGCAAGCCGAAGGTAAGCGAATCTTCCTATGTATCCATTTCAATCTGACAATGAAGTGAAGACGATTTCTTGGCAACGGCTCAATCAATTGCAATGTAACTTACCACAAACATATATATCTTAGTAAGACAGAGGTAATAACGAGGCCGAATTTTGAAATTTGGTCTATGGTATAGATAATCAAAGATCAAAGTTCTAATGCAAACCATAAGCAACAATTTTTCGTAATCTGGCTAGGCTGTTTATATAGACATTGGTTGATTTTCCCACTCTCCTCCTACCACCGCTTAGAATTAATGAATAAGCTCGAAGACCCCTCGGTCATCGATGTATTAAATATCTAAATATGCTCTTTGAAGTCCTTTATTTAAGAAAATTAGCTTAAATTTTTTTTCGTCGGCTGCAAGATAGACATTGCCACAGTGTATACAGGCGTCGCTTATTATTCGCAATAAGAAAAATAATTTAGCAATAAAATTTAATTATAATACTTATTTTACTACATTTTATTTTTATAAAGTGTTTTTTTTTATTATTTATTTCGGTATTCTCTTAAGAATTACTTTTAGTTATGATACAATAACTATTTTCAATTTCATATTTCTTACATACAAGCTGCCTCCCGTGCTTCAGTTACGAATACTTGATCCAGACTAGTTATTATTGTATCTTTACATTGGAAATATTAACAATTTATAGATAAGTTCGAACAATCTTGGCGCTTTGGGAGTGTTCCCAACTTAATCAAAATATCTTACTAATATTGGGTGAATATTAGTAAGTTATACTATCCAAATTTCTAAAATGTCAATGTCGCAATGTTTCGGAGATTTCTGAAAACTTGAGCAATATTGTGTCAATATTAGTGTGCTACTAAGGATATGTTACACTTTCATAAATCTTGAAAGTAGATGCATATGAACGTCATCAAAATCTCATTTGAAAAGTATTACCCGTATGGAATAATGCATTACTGATATTCAGTGGAAACCTAAAAAATATTACACAGTCTGTAACACTCATCGTCAAATAAGAAATTGACAGACCCACCAGATAGTGACAAGAATTTTTCAGTTTCAGAAAAATGTCAATTCATTAAACCAAAATTTAAATAAACAATATAACGATATATTCCTAATATTTTTTGCGTCTGCATTACAAAATATAATGAATACATAGAACATACAAGGGGTAGTCCAAAAGTTCACGGAATTTCGTTGTAACTTTTTAATACCACAATATAATTATTGTATTTGTTTACACACAAGGTCCTCTCCTCAACCAAAGAAATCACGTCATGTCAAATACAAAACAAAAGTGAAGCTCATTGCGTTTTTCGACAACGAAGGTGTGGTGCACCATGAATTTGTACCAGCTGGACAAACTGTGAACAGCCCTTTGTACGTGCAAGTTTTGAAAAAACTGAGGAAGGCAATTTGAAGAAAACGTCCCGCCAAATGGCAAGGAGGATGGTCCACTGCATCACGACAATGCTGCCCTCCACACATCGATTGTTGTACAGACGTGGCTAAGAACATTCCACTCCTTCACCAGCCTCCCTACTCACCGGTTTAGCACCATCGGATTTCTGTCTCTTCCCCAAGATCAATATGGGCATTAAAGGTAACCGTTTTGACCCCGTAGAAGACATCAAAACCAACGGGACGGCTGAACTTGGGAAGATACCAAAACAGGACTTTCATCATTGTTTCCAGCAATGGCAGGAGCGGTGGAACAAATGTGTGTGCTCTAACGGAGCCTACTTTGAAGGCGATTAAGTAAATGTTACCTATATTGTGGTAATAAAGAGTTACAACGAAATTCCGGGAACTTTTTGACTGCCCCTCGTACAATGTGTTAAGATTTCAAAGGCAATAATATATTAGATTCCTTTTTAAACAGCTGTGGCAAAAAAATCATTTACACTTGACATTTACAATAGCACTAGTAGTAGTAGTGTTATCCATTTGAATTACATGTTAAAATTTCGTCTCCATCTTCGCAATTTTACTAAAGTTAGAGCACGGAAGGACCAGATAGGCTGACAAATCAAAATAACGAACAACTTTAAATTATAAGAGGGAATATCCAAAAGAGAAAATCAACATTTAAAGTTTGAAAAGTTGTTATCGACTTTTAGCCTAGAAGCATAAATATCAGTGACATAACCATTACTAAAATACAGTGAATTTCCATATTTGGCTGTATGGGAAAGAAATATTTCCTAGAACAAAAACTACTAAATCTCATGAAATTGATAATAAAGTGAAAAGTTGGCTTACAGTTGCAAATGAAATACGATAAATGAATGGAATATACCTGATATGATAAAAAATGTCACAAAGGGCCCCACAACCCTGCTTGCACCTGATACAGCACAGTGGGGCCTCTACTTCACTCGCAAAAGGAAAGAATAGGGAAGTGTATAAGGGGTTTCTATCATTTCGAATCAAAAAATAAGAAAGGAGGCTCATTGAAGGTTGAGTCGGCAGCCAAGAGGTTGTCATAAGATCAGCAGGTCACAAGGACCAATTCTTGTGCACATTTTAAAGAGAGTTACCTCTTAAAGGTATTTTCTGGGTACTGCAGTGTGTAAAATTGAAATGTTACTTTAGATAACCCTTAATATTTTAACAACAACATCTAATGTTTAGTTGGTAAAGTTGAGGCAAACAAAAATCTTACAGCCAAAAAGAAGAAATACAGGGTGTCTATAAATTATTGTCAGGGTTTCCTTATTTCATAAATTTTGATTTAAGAACATGCCGAAAAATATTATTACATATTCGCAAAGTACAACTCGAAAGTTTTTTAATAACACAAAGTTACATATGCGAAAAGTTGCAACTCAAAACGTTATTAATCAAATAATAATTAATATTAAATAATTAATATTACATCAAATTTATCAAAAATTTATTAACGAATTATGAGCACAAAGTTAGATAGCTATGCATACTTCATTAATGACATTTTTATATATATTTCATATAAGTTTAATATTAATTATTGTTTGATTACAAGCGCCAATTGATTGATAACGTTTTGAGTTGCAACTTTTCGCATTTGTAACTTTTTTTTGTATTATCAAAAAAAACTTTTTACTGACATCCCGTATATCTATATTTTGTAAAATGTAAAAGACATTTTTTCCTCCAAAACATCACTCAGTTTTATTTTTTTTATGTCACATTTGAATCCGGAACTTTGAGCAGTGAAGTGACCATCATGCTAACATGTCGAATCGGTAACTATGTATTTTGTTTGGTTTACCGTATTTCTTTACTGTTGTATAGGAATAATCCCTAAGTCTAACAAGTATTTGTTTTACACATCAATATGAATATTATAGTACTATTTAAGAACATATTAATTCAGACACAATTAAATTCAATGAACCCAACATGAGTGAAAAATTGACCTGGGCTAGGACTTGAACCTGGGACCTTCAGCGTAACGTGTTATTGCTCTGAACATTGAGCTACCCAACTCGATATCCTACCATGGCAATTTCTTACATTTATACATGTTGGAAAGAGTCACCGGCCAGCAAATCATGCAGCAAGAGATGGCAACAGCAACTATGAATCAGCAACGAGATGACAATAGCAACGATGAATTAGCAACGAGGTGACAGTAGCAACGATGAATTAGCAACGAGGTGACAATTGCAACGATGAATTAGCAACGAGATGACAATAGCAACGATGAATTAGCAACGAGGTGACAATAGCAACGATGAATTAGCAACGAGATGACAATAGCAACGAGATGACAATAACAACGATGATGCGATGAACGCATCTCGTGCTGCATGATTTGCTGGCCGGTGACTCTTTCCAAGATGTATAAATGTGACAAATTGCCGGGCTAGGTTACTAACTTGGGTAACTAGCGCAGTGGTCAGAGTAACAGCAGGTTACGCTGAAGGTCCCAGGTTCAAGACCTGGCCCAAGTCAATTTTTTTGCTCACGTTGGGTTCATTTGTATTTAATTGTATCTGAATGTCTCTCTATGTTCTTAAATTGTACTTAAAAGTAATCAGACGTATTGTTTATGTGCTCTAAAATGAACTTTTTATTCTGACAGTTAGTGTTGTGAGATGCAATGGTCAATAATACTAGCTAAGAAATTTCACTTTCCACCTTAACATTAATAGATTTTTTAGCACATTTTGGGGTGCTGATTTCCATTAAGTATTTACAAATTATCCAACACTCTTCAACGCGTTTATTTTCTTGGTTATGATTAGACTACTGCATTCTCAGTGTTGTTTGAACGTAAATGGTGGTCACACTGCAAACAAAAATTGTTGATTCCACCTGCGCGGCAGCGTATTACTGCTTATTTTACTGTTTATTACTGTTAATTTTACGTATAATACTGGCAGTTGGGGTGCCAGTATTATACCGTAAATCAACAATTTTTTTTGCCGTGCATTCCGAGCATTTTTCATGATGTCATTACATTTCAGAGAAAACAGTCCAAGTCTGTGGAAAATATCATTACAATATTTTCATTATTGTTAAAGTTATGAACAACGAAAATTCAGCATCGGCTATTGGTGTGAGACATCCAATATACTTTTGACTGAATCAATGGATTGCGACCCAACTTTTCTATTCAACAAGAACTGGAAATCATGCATAAAGAGTAGATTATGAAACACTTTCAGCATATTCTGAATACTTTAACAAAACTTCACAGACTAATAAAATGTAAGTAAACAATTTGGAAAGCGCAAACATTTGAAAATCCAATTTCAGGAATTATTCCCAACAGTCGAAAAAATATCCGAATTCTTTTGTGCATCCCTGTATATGATACATGCAGATATATATAGATTTGTATATATACTACATATGCTGAAATTTAGTTTAGTTGGGAAACGCATAACACAGTTGAAAATTCATCTTCAGCAATAAACAGAAATGTACTCGAGATCTTTTCTGCAGCCCTGTATATGATCTATAAAATTTACACACACTAAGTAATATACAAAAAAATAGTTACATTTAAAAACTCGTACCACAACTGAAAACACATACTTCTAGCAATTATTGTTATTAATGCACAGACAGTACTGTAACCAAATTATTTTGTGTGTCCTTGTAAATAAACGATGAAGCATTTTGTAGTGCACTTCAGTGATATATATCCATTTCAATATATTTGAAATAGTGTAACCATCATTAAAATACATCCCAAACGATCCCCCACCGCCCCCCCCTCCACAAATCGTAATGTAACCGAATTCTTTTGAGTGTCCCTACAAAAGAACTGTAAATGCTACATACTTCATTTTCAATACCGAACATGCCATAGTAAACCTCAATAACATATATCAATTGCATGGCAGTCCAATTATATTTATGTGAGTTAGAAGAACATGGACAGACAGAGAGCAGACAGAAAAACCAAATTTGAAAAGTGTTAAAATTTTTTTGCTGTAGTATGTTCTTCTCTTTTTAAAATTTGTCTCAAGACCATCTATTTATAAAATGTTCATTATAGGCATAGCTTAATGTTTAAATACAGAGGTACAAAATGGCCATGACAAAAAAAACGTGATATTCGAGCGACTTAAAAGCTCAAATATGATTTTAGCATTGCAAAAGTATTTAAAATAACTCATGGACCTTTCTGATAAGAAATTTCTATTTACTTCTGTAATAATTGTATAAAAAAATAATGAACGAAAATCTTAAAAAAAGGACAACATAAATAAGACCAAAGCATTCGTTGGAGGTTTTTCATGAACGAAATTAAAGTAATTAAAAAGTCACCTCTTTTTTTAAGTCAATCAAAAATACATGAAATAGCACAGCCCCTTTTATTTTAAAATTAACAAGTCTTGAATTCTTAAAATACTTTTTAGAAAATTGTTGAGAAATATGAAATTTATTCTTGCATTGTTAAATATTAAAAAATAAAGTAAAAATAAAATAAAATGATTTTGCAACGTTAAAATAAAAACAATATTATGCAAACTCGGAAATGTAATATCATAAATTTCAACTTTTGGATGGATATTTTATATTAAAGTTTCATACTTAAACTTTTTGTATGATTCATTTGAATTCGACAACATAGTTTGATAATTTTTTAAGTATCAAAAATCTTGTCGTTTAAATCAAATTAAAAATTAAAAATCAAATAAAACAACAAGAACAAAAAAATTTTAAGTATAAAACATTCGATGATTTCATATAATGAGCTTATGAAATTCCTTGAATTGAAAAATAACCATTAAGATAAATGAATACAATAAAAAAATTCTAAATAGGAAATTCAACTCTGTACTATTAGTTTTGTAACTGTAAAAATAATATCACGGTACAGGTTCCCTAAAAATTAAAATTCGGTTTTTTCTTCTTAGTGTATTTAGGCAATTCATTTGTCAAACATCAAATAACAAATACTTAGATAAGCTTCTAAATTTTATTCTAAATTTATTTATTTAAAAAAAAATTAAAGGCTATATGATTCAGAAGAATAGGTATCTACACACCTAGAAGTTTCTAGGTTCATTGTAATAGGAATCCTTATTACAGATTTACCGTTTTTTCTTTGTTTTGAAATCCACTACAGAAAAAAACAGCTTCTTTGGCTTCTTAAAGTGCACGGTTCATAAGCATACAAAACAATTGTCAGAAAGAAATTCGAGCCAGAAAAGGCAAGCGAAAGCCCAACTAAAATAGGTGGGAATGGTGTGTTATTCTCCAGTTGACTGATTTTACGAGTGGTGGATAAAAATGTATAGCATAAATAAAACAAAATACTTATTGCGGCTTAATTATTGATACTCTGTTTTTTTGCATACAATCTGCTAGTTTTTTTGTGAAGAAATTCACGCCTGATACTTATGATATGGGTTTAAGTGCAACAGACAGAATAAGTTATAAATCAGCACCATTTTTAAGCACTAGACAACAGCAGCAAAATTTCTAAGAACAGGTGAAATTATATGACAGACATCCTTTTTTTTAGTTTATGGAAAACATGACTTCCACGTTAAAAAAAAAATACATAATAGAATTCTTCGAGGCGTTTTTTCTTTATTTGCTCCAATGCGATGCTATTCAATTTAGAGAAACGTAGTATACATAATTGTATTGTACTTTTCCATATTTATTTTGATTTTCTTTTGCGTTAAAGAAAAAAAAAGGAGATGAAGAAAATTTTATGGATAATTATTCATAATATAAAATAACTTGGAAAAAAATCTTTGAAAATTTTATTATAATTTTAAAAGTTCTCACCGTTACCATATTGATTATATTTAAATAAATATCTTAATAAATAATATCCAAATGCTGCAAAGAACTTTAATATTACCTTCAAAAATAGTTAAATGCTTGAATTTTCACCAAAAAACAACATAGAAAATCTATAGTTAATAATACAAAAATGATTATTTTATCATTTCAAAATTGTTGATTCCCCGAAATCTCTCCCTTTTATATTCTTCTCACAGTTAAGGCTTTTTTTCACTAGTAATATAATAATACAACAACACAAATAATACGAAAAAAAATGTTCAACGATAGATTAAAAAAAACGAAAAACCATGTGTCAAGCATAGATTATAGTTATCTTCCAACATTTCCAGAATATTTTAAATATCTATAGATCATAGATCCAGATTCCATGATATTCCAGATCATAGATTACCTTCCAACTTTTCCAGAATATTTTAAAAATCTTCATCGTTTAATAAGGTGAAAGATGATGTCTATAAGTAAACAATTTGGAAAACGCATAACACATTTGAAAACCTAATTTCAGGAATTATCATCAATCGAAAAAATATCGGATTCCTTTGTGAAGCTCTGTATATAATCTATAGATTTCTATATATACTACATAATATGCTAAAATTTAGTTCAGTGAGGAACTTATAGCGCTTTTGAAAATTCCCCTTTAGCAATTTTCGTCAGTAAACAGAAATGTACGCGAGATCTGTTGGGCTACCCTGTATATTATCTATATAATTTATACACACCAAGTAATAGGCAAAAAATTAGTTAAATTAAAAAACGCGTACCATAACTGAAAACGCACTTCCAGCAATTATTGTTAATAGACAGTACTGTAACGGAATTCCTTTGTGTATCCCTGTAAATGTACGATGAATGCTATGCATATCCTATTCTATAGTAAGCTTCTTGTTGTGCACCTTAGTGATATATATCAATTTCAATATATTTCAAATAGTGTAACATCGTTAAAATACACCACAAATGTTTTCCCCATAGACCGGAATGCAACGGAATTCTTTTGAGTGTTCCTGTAAACAAAAAAAAACAACAACAAAAAAATACTACACACTTTATTTTTTATACCGAACATGCCATAGCAAACAATAACAACATATATTAATTGCATGACAATCCGAGCATATTTACGCGAGTTAGAGCATAGAAGGATGGACGGACAGACAGACAAACAAACCGAATTCATAAACACTTTTCAACTATGTTGGAAAGTGTTAAAAAGAATGAAGAAAATACGAAGTTCATTGTAATAAATATATATAAGATAAAAGTAAACAAATGCCATGGCGACCATTTCCTTAATTACACAACAAAAAATAAAAAATTAAGATTAAATATTTAATTTTTTTTCTGTAGAGTCTTGCTCTAACTTTCGTAGTGATAATACTGGCGGAAGAAGGACAATCAATCACATTAATCATTGTCACACGTTCTACATTTTTATAGTGTATTTAAAAAAGTTGTTTTTGTTATATCCATAACTACATATTCATCTTTGTTACAAAATAAAGAAAAAAATAATAATCATGTCTTATATTAAAACAAATTGCAGCGTATTACTTAATGAAAATTAATTTATAAAATTACTTCATACACACGTTTTATTTTAAAAAAAATACATCGCAAAAAATATCTGTGATTTACTAAATACAGAGTAAAAACGATCCGTTTTGAAAAAATAAAAGCGACGTTTCTTTTCCTTCAAAACTCCAATTTCTTAGATGGCTCAAATATTATTTTCTCCTTTAACTGTAACCAACAGAAAAAGAAAATAAATACTATCTAGGAATAGAGATAAAGAAAAATATTTCAGAAACATTCTGTAAAACTGTAAATTTTTTCGGACGTAAGCGCTGAGCGATACTGGGAGCCAGTTTCATCGCAAACGCACAAAAATTCGGAGTATATAAATTTCATTTTCTTGTGTCAGGATTTTAAACTGTAACACATTTCAAAGATATAATTTAATAGAAATTTCTATATTAACAAAACTATGTGCAGTTTATTTTGAGGTTTTAACCTATACCAGTTTCAGTAACTATGGAATTTCTTATTCAATTATCAAATATTATAATATACGTATTAAGAAATCTCCAAGCAGCATATTTTGTATTAAGAAATTAATTATGTTAAGTTGGCAATTACTGAATTAAGTTATAAAACATACTGAAAATTATAGCTTGATACAATTTGCAACATCAAGAGAACTAATGTTCAGTACATTTTGAATTTCCTTTACATTTTAAAACCTATGCAAGTGATTAATAGAAGTATTATTATCAAATCTCCGTGCAATACATTTCCAGTATTTATCTTACACTAGTCGTGGTAGTTATAAAATTATAAGATACATGAAAATAATAACATAATGAAAACATTTAAGTCAAGATAAATATATTTCGATCATTTAATTTGGATTACTTATAGTAAATATAAATTTTCTATTAAGTTGTAGAAGATATGAGTTTTTTTAATCGAAATTCCTATATTAACACAAATGTATGCAGTTCATTTAGAGAATTCAAATTATATCTGTTGTAATTACAATGCCGTAGTCATCAGCGGTTTAAAAAAAAAAAAAAAAATCAGAGAAACTTATCTTTTAAATGATACTACTGACAATAAGTTACAAAACTTCATAAAAAAATAAATATAATCCTGTCACCTGATTAATTACATGTTACTTCCTATACAACAGTTGGTAGAAGGCAAATTTTAAATTAAATACTTATATTCATTAAAAAATGTTTGGTTCGATTTAGATCATAAAACAATATCTTAAAATACTTATCATATTATTAATATTACCAAATCACATTGAAACGGCTAATAGTAGATTTTGCAAATAGTTATTAAAATATTACATACTTAACGGTTTTACAAACTCTCAATAGAATTAAGGAAAATTTTAATTATTTTACAATTTTACTGCATTGCACATAGAGTATATGATTTTTAGAAACACTAATAACAGTAAATATGTTAATTTTACAATCACGTAATATAATAAAAAGCAAATTTTAATTTGTTTGAAATTTTACCGGAAAACAAATAGATTACGGATTTTTTAAAAATATTTACGTACTGTAAAATGTTTTTGTTGATTTTACAGACAAAAGCAGGATAAAAAAAACAGCCAGGACAGCAGTAAAACCTTTTTATTTGAGAGGAAATTTGTAAACTGTTTATTTTACTGGATATATCTATTAAAATAACAGAAAGTTCGTAAAAAATACAGACGTTCAAAAATAAAATAAACAGCTTTTTACAGACGTCGTGATTGACAGTTCTTGTCTGAGAAATTTACAGATTTTGTACGTATTTAATTATTATTTTTGCAGCGTATTAAACTGATGAATGAGTTATCCCAATTTACAACTTTCTATTAATCTACTATTTATTTTTCTAGTATTATTTGCATAAAAGATAAATTATGAGCAAAATAGTAATCGGTTTGATAAAATAACATAGCAAGAAAGCAGTATTATTTAGAAAATATAATAAATGACATACCATTAATCTACAGCATGAATAATTAATACGACAAAAAATATGCACTAAGATTAAAATAAAGAGATTTGAAATGCAAAAAAAAACATTTGAATTTCAAAAGTGAAATATTTACGAAGAATATTAATTTAAAGCACTTTAAATTGATTAAAATCAAGTAAACATGCAAGTTCAACAAATTTCAAAACTAACAAAAAAAAGGAAAAAGATTAAAAAATAAATAAATAAATAAATAAATAACATATTTGAAAAGATTTTCTTGTCAGCTTACACAAATTTATTTCGAATAAGATCCCTTAATTCTGTAATAAAATTTAATGCGAAAACCTAGTATTGATAAATTAAATAAATGAAATGAAGTTACCTTTGTATCATGAAGACAAGCGTATTCTGAATTCAGGTAAATAACGTGAAATAGTACATATTTTAAATGGCAAGAACATTTTAATATGCAAAATAGCTACAAAACATTTTACGCATTCAAATTTTATATTAAATAGTTATAATTTTCACTAAATACTCGGTATTAAATTGGGATTGATAAGCATAGCTTTTGTTAAAACTAGAGAACTCTGTAAAAATATGTTAATTTCATTGTAACAGGAAAATATTGACATAAAATATTTCTATTACGTTCTAAAATTAGGAAAAAAAAGTGATTTTTGTTTCAAAATCGTTTATATAAAGACAGTTTCAAAATGTATTATTTTCGATGTATATTACTAATGTACATTACCAGTGTTTGAGAAGCTAAATCACATTTAGATATAGATGTATCACAATATTTGATAGACAAATGTTGTTGTATGTTATTTATCGTACTCGAGAGAAAAAAAAGAGAAAAAAAGGAGCATAATACAATGTCAACTGTCAAAACTATTAGTTAAAATTGTAGTTTCATCATTGTATTGCGCCATTTATAAACTATAGCATTTTACTTCAGAAAAAAATGTTTCTTTTTTTTTTTTTTTTTTTTTTTTTTTTCCAAAGATAAATAGAACTTTTCTTATAGATACAAAACAACATCGATACTTGCTTCTTTTTTGTGCGGAGTTAAGAAAAAAAACAAAACAAAAAAAACATGCATTTTTTAAAGATGATTTGCAGCATAATTCAGATTAATTACATTATTTAAAACTGAAATTCTAAAATCAATTAGAGAAATAAAAACAGTTAACAGTACTTAAAGGCACCAAAGAAAAACTATTTAACTATGTTAAAAATAACAGATAACTATTAAATGTTAATAATAACTGTTTCTATAAGTTATTATTGAAAGAAACAATTATTTTCTAAGTTCTGTAAGCAACAAATAATTTTAAAACAGTTTTATAAACTTAAAACTTGTGTACATATGATCACATAATGTCCAGAAAAACTGCGAAGATATATCAAAGGAAATTATGTGACTTTTTTCGGGATTAATATGATAATTCAGAAAACGCAGCAAATTTTTATTCATACTTGTGCTAATTCTGTCAACTGGCAGTTCATTACAATTTCCAAAGATTTGTAACAGCCAAAGTAAAATGATTTTCATAAATTCAACTTTGAAAATCAGTGAATTATTACCAATAATCAACTTTTAAAGAAAAATATCAATGCCCAAGTTTTAAAAATTCCCTAATCTAAAGTAGACTTTAAAAATGAATCTAATTTAGACATCAATTAAGATGATCCAAATTACTTAATTGCATTTTCGATAAAAGTTATCACTTTGGTGCTCTTGAAAGAAACTTTAAAGAAAACGAAGTCAGCTTAAAATATTCGAAATAACTGCTATTTTATAAAAAAATATTTACAAAAAATAACTGTTTAAAAAAATAACAGTTAGAAACATTAATGGTTAATAATAACTGTTTCTAAGACAGAAACTAGAACAGAAACAGTTATTTTCTATTTCTAAATTCTGCAAACAATTCTTACTTTTAGCACAGTTTTCTAAACTTAAAACTCGTGTAAACATGATTAAATTTGTACGAAATAAAATAGCATAGAAGAATGAAAATATATGAAATATTTTTGTATTCTGCATGAAATATATATAGAAGTAAAACTGAAAACAATAGAATTAATGCCAAACCTATCAATTATTTTTCATTGAATTGAAAAGGTAAGAAACTTCACATATTTAGGTAATGAAATTGAAGAAATGAGTAGTGAAGTAATGAAGAAATGAAAGAATTCATTTATAAAACAGAGTAAATAAAATATAAATTGATAAAAGAATTCTTGTAAGGTTTTAATTTATGAAAAAAATTTCATTATTTATCACACCAAAGCAAAAATTGTTAGAATTTTTCCTTTCTTTTTCCTTTTTTTCTTTTCTTAAAAAAAAAATAATAAAAATAAAAGATAATTATCCTTCGGTAAATGAAATACATCTAAATATACAAAAACTGAAAATAAAGATTTTTTTTATTTCGAAACAATGTATAGTATTGTACTAATTTGCTCGAAGTAAATTAAACAGTGTTTAAGTAAGTATTTTAAATGCTAATGGAAGACAAGTTTATGGAAATAGAATGAGATTGCTGAAAAATTTACTTAATTCCTAAATATTTGCATTTACGAGTATTTATATTGTTGATTATTACTTTTATTATTTAAAATTATTTACTAATAAATGCAAGATATATATATTTAAATATTCTTAACTTCTGTGACAAAATTAAGTTTGCAATCGATTAATTAATACGTCTTATCCTTTCAGAAAATTTTTATTATTTTATTCCAGAGATTGCTTAGATCGGATTATAGTAAGGAACTTTGTGACTTAACATCGCGTGAGAAAGGCGGATGAGTCGCGACACGCCGCTAATTTTGTTCGGGTAGTGTTTACGGTGACACGCCACTGGCAGATTTAAATCGAAAGCTTATTATTATGCCATTGATTAAAGAATGGCACGAATGTACCTTGTAAGAAAAAGTTATTAAAAAACAAAATATTTTCAAGTTTTTTTTTTTTTTAAATTAAACAATAAAGCATCGAATTTTAAAGATATTTGTTTCACGCATCAACATATTTTTCTTTTTTCTTTTCTTTTCTTCTTCTTTTTTTTTTTTTTAACCAAGTCATTTATTGACATACGTTGTTTAGTTGTTTCATACAATAGTATCTGAGTTATTCAAGCAGTCATCGCCATAAATGATAATATGTTTGAATTTTTTATTTGCCCTTGTACAAAGTATTTCTTGTGTTTAAAATTAAACAATAAAGACACAAACACACATATATATATATTTATATATTATATTATATATTATATATATATATAAATGATAAGCAAAATGCCCTGCTATTTAGATGTTTTTAAATAATGGAAAATTTGTTGAACTACTTTAACAAAACAATAATTTGGGTTTGTTCGCCTGTTTGTTCATGTTTGCTATACGTTTTATTATAGTAACATGATGTCTACATGGTGATCCATTTAAAATTAGTTTTATATATATATATATATATATATATATAATCTTTAAATTAAAAATTAGAAATATAAAACAAAATTTTACGATCTGATTACTTTTTTCTTTCATTTTAAACACTTACAAAAGAAAAAAAATATATTCTGATGTTTTTGAAGTATGTTACTACTTTGTATAATTTTTTCATATTCTACTTTTTCACTTTCATAAAGCAAAATTTTCTAATACACACACACACATATATATATATATATATATATATATATATATATATATATATATATATATATATATATATATATATATATATATATATATATATATATAATTATAATATCTATGAATTTCAAAAAAAATATCAAGTTCTTATATATATATATATATATATATATATATATATATATATATATTGTTATAACTTTCTTTTTTTCTCTTTTTTAAAACCCTTAAAAAAAAAAAAAAAAATTCAACTATGCTACATATTTGCTACATAACAATAGGATAAAAATTAGCAAGGCTGTCTCATACTTTATTTAATCTGTTTCGATTTCAATATGCAGATATAAAACACAAATTAGAATTAGTCAACTTGGTTCACAGGTAGTCAATTAAATGATAAGCAAAATGCCCTGCTATTTAGATGTTTTTAAATAATGGAAAATTTGTTGAACTACTTTAACAAAACAATAATTTGGGTTTGTTCGCCTGTTTGTTCATGTTTGCTATACGTTTTATTATAATAACATGATGTCTACATGGTGATCCATTTAAAAATGTAAGTTACTTTTTACAAAATGCTACTATCGGACATATTTAATATGAAGTGTAAAAGTTATCACTTGCAAGAATTAATCATAAAGAGTATTAGTCATTTGTATGAATCAAGACATTGGTAAGAAAACAGAAAGTATAGTTCAATTTTTAGCTGTATATTTTAGTCATTCGCTTAATTGAATTTACTAACATAAGATTCCTTTAAAACGATGGTCATTAAATATCCTAAGATGAATTAAAAGTTCGCCTATACGTAAACTAGTAAAATGTAGTAAATAAAGCATCTGATAAAGCCCGTAAATAAACGCAAATAGGTTGTAACATAAAAGTCATGGTTTATGACAATAGAAGAAATTAATTTAAAATATATAATTTTTAAAAGATAACAAAAGCCTCTCTTTAAAAATATAGTATATTTTTACCTTTTTATTCTCAAATTTTCGCATACAAAGTATTATTTACATAGTGCTTACGGGTATTTCTTTCATTTTTACTATTCTAATTATTGCTAGGCCTTTTTTGCTTCAGATCTTGACATAGTAAAATTTACAATGATATTAAAACAGAAACACTATTTTTTTCTCTTTATACGGTCAGTTACGTGAGACGACAATAAGGAATAATGAAATAAGAGCATTTACTATTACTACACAACTCACTATGAAGAGTCATATTTTGGTGATACAACATTTTTTTCAAAGACTGAAAAAAAAAAAAAAAAAAAAAAGCACTAAGACGCTAAAGAAAGTTTTAATTCATTTCAGCAAGATTTAAAACGGCTTCTGATAAAATTGAACAATGTAACTAATCAGTTGTTGCCTTCAAGTGTAATTTACACTGGAATGTACATTACTGTTTCAAAATGTTGGTTTTTCAATCTGATTTATAAGGATTAAAATTTTTTATGTTAAAATTTGATAATCTCGTTCAAAAAACAATCTAAAATATTGCAAACTCTGAAAAATATTGTAGCCAAGATAATTTAGGAAATGATAAGAAAAAAAAACTAAAGGTTAAAATTTTCTATTTATTAATATTTAAAAATTATTGATAACATTTTACCTCTTTTGAACTTAAATTTGCACTAATTTTATAGAGTGCGTATGCCATTAAATGAGTTTAAATACGAAGTTTCGATTTACTTTGTATTTTATAAATATAACAGTACAAATTAAAAAGGGAAACGTTTAACAAAAGTTTCTCAAATTGGAATATTTACAATAATATACAACTAATACCGCATGCTTTCTTTAGAGTTTCAGTCCTTCAATAATGTGAGTATAGATTTCTCTGTACATCTCTATGCAGGTTATAAGTTAAAAGTATACGTTTCCATATACTTCAAGAATATAAATAAAAATAGTTACTATAGAATTTAAGGTTTTGTTTATTTATTCTACTTGCAAACAAAACAATACTAGTAATTGTACAATTAAGTAAATGAAGCGCTAATTTATAAAGTTGCGCATTATATAAGAACGAACTCAAACATGAATTCTAAAACAAGAATTCTAAAATAAATGAAAGCTACGTCACCAACAACGAACTTTGAAATCGTGTACTTTTTTTTTAGGAATTTTCTTTAAAAAAAAACTAAAAAAAAAAAAAAAAAAGAAACACAAAAATCACTCGATAATTTATATAATAAGTAAATAGTACCTACCATCAGAAATTACATTTTTGAGGAATGAATTAAATGAAATTTCTTAAACTGATATTCATTTATAATGTACTAAGTTACTAATCAGATTCAACTCAATTTAAAGTACTCAACAAAAAACTATCTATATGATAGGTTTTTATCAACCAACACAACTTTTTTTTTGTGTGTATGGTAATAAAACCGTTTTAGAATATATACTGAGACTAGAGTTAATTTTTATTTATTTATTTATTTATTTATTTATTTGTAAATACATATATTTTATAAAATAACAGTTATATTATGTAAATAGATTAGTTTAAATACACTTTGATAAAAATGTACAAGGAAAATCTTAATTAAGCCTTAGAATTAAATATTACATTTAATACGCGAATATTTTCAGGGACTTCAAGGACAAAGTTAAAAGTTTTTCATACTTACATACAGTAAACAAATTCAGCAAATTAAAAGCAATAATTTAAGATTTGAATAAAATGGCAGAAGAAATGTATAACTGATAACGATTTCCATATAGTGGACAGCACAGCAGGGTATCAGTGGTGCTCTTGGCTAATGAATTAAGCAAGCTTAAATATAAGATGATTTGGAGATATCCTGCACACACTCAAAGGTGTTATAAAATTTCAAGAGTAAATTCTCGAGTTTGATTTTAGGAAAGACCACCACCAAGGCAATAGGGTGTACGTATGGAGCCAAACAGCAAAAGTCCATACAATGCCCTTGGAGCAATTTTATCGTGCGCAAAGACTCGCATAAAAAGGGTTGAAGCCGACTATACTCCAGCACGCGCCGGTCGTTTTTCAGACGTATTGTCTGGACCCTATCCAGGCCATACCAGACGATGATTGTTATAAGTTATAAATATTGTTTTTACTATTAATGTTGTAACTTCTTTGAAGTGCTAGTTGTAACATATAAAATAATCAAGCTAGTTTTTAGTTACCATAGTTATTTTTTACTACATTTAATAGCGTATATATTTATATATCAAAGTTATAGAAATTTTTTTAATAAAAAACAAAACATAAAATAAAAAAAATAAAAGAAATTTATTTGGAGTTTAAAAGAAGATAATTATAATTAAGTAATTTTACCCAAATTTAACCTGTTACCTATGTCGCCAGGTTTCCCCTATTCTAAGAATAATTATTCTAATAAGAAAATGATCGACCTTATCAAGAAAGGGGTAGAAGATATCGACTAGGGATTACTCAGTGGCAGAACATCAGCAAGTTACACTGAACGTCCCACGTTCGAGTCCTGGCCCCGGTCAATTTTTCCCTTATGTTGGGTTTGTGTATTTAAAATTGTTTGAATTAAACATAAAGTGATCAGAAATATTGTGTTTATGTCCTTTAATATTTAATTATGGACTGATGAATAATTATTAATTCATCGTTGTTGTGTTATCTAAAGCTGATAATGCTAGCCGGCGACTCTTTCCAACATGTCTAAATGTAAGAAATTGCCAGGCTAGGATATCGACCAGGGGTTGCATAGTGGCAGAGCATCAGCACGTTACGCTGAAGGTCCCAGGTTCGACTCCTGGCCAATTTTTCACTCATATTGAGTTTGTGTATTTAAAACTGTCCGAATAATAATAATAATAAATTATAAATAAAGTGATCAGACGTATTGTGTATATGTGCTTTAATATGAATAATTATACATTTAAAAAGGGTATTTGAAAAGAAAACAAAGAAATTCAGCCTTCACGTAAAAGAATCAATTATTTGCGAAACCAAATTGAATTTGATTAATCATAAATAATGCGAAATTGGCTTGCTCGAATTGTGTTCGGGTGACACTGGCAAGGGGTTAAGGCGAACTGACAATACAGACATTAACTATGATTTACCAACAACTAAAATTTATGATTAAAAAATATTGAAATATAAAATATAATGCTCTATTCTCATAATAATTTTTTGTATACCTTAATCAATTACTGAATTTTAAAGAATTTTTTAGATTGTAATTATTTTATACTTTGAACACACATTAACATTTAAAAGGACGGTGAACTAAAAATAATTGTTCATTAGTTGTTATTTCAACAAGAAATTCTGTAAAGAAATATTATGCACTATGGAATAAATAATTATTCTAATAGGAAAATGATCGACCTTATCAAGAAAGGGGTAGAAGATATCGACTAGGGATTACTCAGTGGCAGAACATCAGCAAGTTACACTGAAGGTCCCAGGTTCGAGTGCTGACCCCGGTCAATTTTTCCCTTATGTTGGGTTTGTGTATTTAAAATTGTTTGAATTAAACATAAAGTGATAAGAAATATTGTGTTTATGTCCTTTAATATTTAATTAAGGACTGATGAATAATTATTAATTAATCGTTGTTGTGTCATCTAAAGCTGATAACGCTAGCCGGCGACTCTTTCCAACATGTCTAAATGTAAGAAATTGCCGGGCTAGGATATCGACCAGGGGTTGCATATTTTGAATTTTAGAAAAAAAAATCAATTTATTGGAAATTTTAAGTTTTTAAAGATTTTTTTTTTTTCAGTTTATTACTTAAAAGGGCGTTATTAAAATATTTGAGCATTAATTATTTAACTCGTCAGATATTTATTTAAAAAATAAAATACAAAAATTGACACGAATTGAATTTTCAATTATAGATTCTCCTGTTAATAGACTTTATTATTAATTTGAATACTTTAACAAACCAGTATTTCCCAAACGGATCTATCCAGAGCCCGATTAAGGTCGTCTGGGGCCCAAGGCCCAGCAACTTTTTGGGGCCCCCTCAAATTAAAATAGTGGCTAGAATGTTTTTCGAGGATTATTATTAGATTTTATGATGCAGTTGACAAGTGAAAAAAAAATCTTTTTGTTCTGTTTTTGAGAAAATAATTGCAGAAAATTTCATTTTTAATAAACTTCTTCTAAATCATTTTACCCATTTTGAGGCACCTATCAGCAGTGGGCCCAAGGCCGTGGCCTAGTTGGCCTGTGCGTTAATCAGGCCCTGGATCTACCGTTTTATTATTATTATTATTACTGCAGTTTATATCAAGATTGGCCTTTAGAAATAGTGAGAGTTTTGAACAAAAATGAAAACACATGGAGAATTTTAAAGTTGTTTAGAGTACAGAAAACTTGTTTTGAGAAAAATGTATTTTAAACACATTATGGTACTATTTTCATTACCTTTATTTAATAAGTATGAAAACAAACTTTCTGTCAAGTATATGTCAATACTTGATACTTTTTAAACTTAAAACTAAATTTAAAACTATATACTTTTCGTCGTTAATTGCTTATTTCAAACTCCTATTTATACATAAATCTCTTTAAATAAATATAATTTTGTAGTATATTCAAACTAAAAATGTAAATAAACAAAAACGGAAAAATTTCGTCATCGCCACATCCAGTACAGATCTATATATAAAGCAGCATGATTAGCTAGTAAATGAAATTATAATTATAAAGCTTCGAAAAACTCTTATCTCTATCGCAATTATCAGTTTTTTGCAATTATGAAGTACGTTATAAATTTAAAAGAAAACTACCAAGGATTGTCACATAGTTCTGATGGAATGTTTTTGTGGTAGGGTAATCGGAAAATAATTTTACATTAAATAATTTGATACACAAGAATGAAAGTTAAAATTTGTAATTTTGTAATTATTTCAAAAATTTTCCTAGTCATTATTTTCCTATTTCTATTTAACCAATGTAAGGTCAAAAAACTCTTAGTTAATATTTTAAAACGAAGAAAAAACAGGCACCCAATAACAATTTATAACAAGCCACAAAAATAATATTTTTTTTTTATGCAAGTTGAAAAAGTATTAAATGAATTACTACTTAAAACTAGGTATTTTTTTAATAAATTAAATATTAAGGAGAAAAGATAGACAATGATGATAATAAACGTTAGAGAAAATGAAAGTAACGTAATAAAAATAGAGTTGAATTATAACTGCGCATAGTTAGTTGTATTGAATTATTTATGCGCAGAAAGAGAAACTTGTGATAAATAATAAATACGTTATAATAATGTAGTTTTATGGTAAAATATTTTAAACAACATATAAAATAATAGTGGATGCAAGATATGAGTCATTTACATAATTAGATCGCATTAATCAGGTCACAGGAATAATTCTAATATATATAATGCAAAAAAGTTTGAATTAAAAAGAAAACAAAAATCTAAATACTAAATACTAAATACTATTAAAAGAAAATAACGAGTTTTGTTTCAAGACTATACATTTTGAGATATCCGAACTTCTTTTCAGAGAATTTTATCATAAAAATATGAATTTACCAACTGCTAGTTACAAGGTTAATTAATGAGTAAACTAAATTATGATTACATGATAACTGCAACAGGAAAAAATTAATTAAGTACGTATTCTGAAATTTTTTGTGAATAAAAACTTGATGATAATTAAATGAAAATAAAAAGGAAATAATTACTCATAACATGCAATCATTGTCTTTTGGAACGAAAAAAAATAATAAACCTAACTGCCTATTTTTAGAAAAAAGGTTAATTTAGCTACACAGCACTGAGAAATAAAATCTAATACCTATAAAAATACGTAATATATTATTTTGATGCTGAAAAAAGAAAATTTTATAATAAACATTAAAGTATCACAAATAGCCTTACAAAAGTATATTTTATTCCTTTATAGATACCAATTAAACCAATAAAATTAAAAAGATATATAAAAAAAATTTAATACAGAAAATTTGATCTGACACACATGATTTGACAGACATAGAAGTCAACGAATTTCTTTTGAGTGAATCGGGATAATTTATTTTGAAAACAAATCATAAACACAATATTGTATGATATGCATGTATCATGATCACGTTAAAGGAAGTGATAGAAAAAAAAGAAATTTGTAGAAAAAATCGTTAATGTTATCAGGAATATGCTAATATGTTTATAGAAGCATTTAAAGCAATCACTATGGAAAATTATAAATATACATTCTATTTTAACATCAAAATCCACATATTTAAAATAATTCTAAAAATATATAAAATGACTTAAAATACTGAAATACTTATATATATGTATTATTATATATATATATATATATATATATATATATATATATTTCAAGATTTGGAAGTTTTGCCTGTTTGAAAAACAACAACAAAAACAAAACAAACTATAACATATGACAGGGCTGGTCATAATTTTTAATTCATTGTAATTGTACGACTATAATCGACAACTTATTAAGATATTAGTTAACTGTCACAATATAACTTCTCAAGATATTAATTAAACGACGGAAAATTAATTCATTTCTACCTTTTTCATTAAAGAAAATGGAAATATTACCTTCACATCAAAAAAATTAATTGACAAATAAATACGACAGAACTGTACCTTCGGTACTCACGTTAAAGAATATAATAAGACCTTCATAAAATGAATCGAAATTAAAATTGGTCTTTCTGAGAAAGGCAATACATACTGTTACAAAATAAATAAATTAATAAAATAAATAAAGAAAGAAAAAAGAAAAAACACCCTGTGAATTGAAGGTTTTATCCAGTTGATTTGTTTTCGATCTCAATACAGAAAACTCACCACTCAAATTACTTGAAATCATCCAATCTAAAACTGCATATTCATCTAATCACAGTGGTGTCCCGAAATTGTGCTGCAGGTTATGTTTTCGAATTTTTTACATTTTTACATATGTTTTTTTTTTTTTTTTTTTTCCCCGCAAATTACGGAAAATTCCTGAACTGAAGCTCAAAATTTTCTGATATACTATCAAAATAAGGATTTTTTTTAAATTTTTTTTTAAATAACAGAAAAATCATTTCAAATTACAAGGGCGTTTCGGACACTCGCAGCCTGTATTTTTTCTTTTTTTTTAGGTTTTTTTGTTTGATATTTCATATTTTTTTATACAAAACTCTGTAAGATTCTTTAATAAAATTGAAATTATGTTTAAAATTAATTTTTTATCATACTTCAAAATAATTTTACATTATGTTGGAAATTAACATAAAAAAAGATAAATTTTGACTTTCTATCAATCACACCAAAAAAAATTTAGGCGGCCAATTTATCGAAAGGGAAAAGATAGAGTTATTTGATATATTTATCATTGTGCGAGAAAAATGTATGAAATACAAAACATGTAAAATTTTACTGTAAATTTTCTTTATATATATATAAACAATGCCAGGGAATACCGCAGGGTGGGACCGCTTCTAGTATTCTCTCTGACCTTTACTTATATTATTATGAAAGAAATATTGGTCCGAACAATGATTATGTATTTTATCGCTATATTGATGACATTATCATTTTTTATTTCAATAATAAAAATTGCACATCACCACTCAATTTTGATCCTAATCAGCTTACATTAAGCGAAAATGATTTGATTAATAATAATATAAATTTTCTTGACTTAAAAATTAATATTAATGATAATTATAAATTAATATTTGATATTTATGATAAAAGATTTGACTTTCCATTTAAAGTAAATATTTTTACCAATTTTGCATCATGTTTACATAAATCAGTTTATAAAAATATAATTATCAATTACCTTCATCGTATAAAATATCTATGCTCAGATATAAATAAAAACAAAAATATTAGATTTATACGAAATCAAGCAAAACTATTTGGTTATCCTATTTTTTTTTGATAAATTCAATTATCAACTCTTTTAAATAACGTTTATTACATTATATAAATATAACCCTGTTATGTAATAATTTATTTTGTTATAGTGTGCGATAAAATATAGCAAATGATATAGCATATAATACAATTAAAACATATATATGGACTATTATTAAGCTGGTTGAACAATGTTTACACTTTATATAGTCATGGTGAATGTGCGTTTAGCCGATCACCTTTATATTAAGTGATACTAATGATCAGTTATAAAAAGTCTATAAAATGTCTTGTGATGTTCACAGAATTTTGGATAATTATTGTGAGTAAAATATTTTATTTATTCTTTACAAGTTTTTTATTTCCAATTTTGCTATTTCCAATTGTTTTCTGGTAATAATACAGTATACCTGGATGAATATACTGATCTTAGCATAAATGCCAGTATATTTATGAAATACTGTATTATTTTTAAAACACGTGTGGATACATCCAGGCTGATGATTATATCTACACATGTTTTTTCATATCCAATTCTAATTTAAATCTCTTGTTATCCAATTTTCCATTATATTTAGTTAATATTTCATTTCAAAATCCATTTGTATTCATTTGATATCAACTGCAAATTATTAACATTTTATGGTTTATTATATAATTTTTTTTTATCTCTCTCTTTTTAAATATTCTTCATATTTTCAGTATTTTTTGCCAATTACCATTGAAGCAAATGCTATGGTAAAATTATGATTGCACTTGTTAATTTATTAACTATGTGGTATTCTGTCTACACATTATTACTAATTATCTCTTAGGAGATTTAATTAGAATGTTACAAGAACTTGATATGTTTTTTGAAATTCAAAGATATTATAATTATATATATATATATATATATAGATATATAGATATATATATAAAGCCAACTTGTATTAAAATATAAAATTTTACTATAACTATTTTTTTTCAATTTTTTAAATGTATACACATTTAATAATTTAATGTTTATGTTAAACTAGAGTAAAATTCATATACAACATAGGAATTTTACGAAAATTGTGATATTATTTACGATTTCTAAACATAATATCAACGGAAATATTTAAATTCGATTGTTATAAAATTTGAATAGTTGAATTCAATTACTAAAAAAAATTCACGAAGTTAGTGAACATGATATTAAAAACTTTTTAAAATTCGTTTATCCTGGCTTATCACCAGGAAAAGAAAAATCATGGAATAAGTCAAAAACTATTCATAAAAAGTTAATATTTTTTTTAAAAATAAAATGACATCACATTAAAAATATGAAATTCTAACCACTCGAGTGTTCAAATACACTTTTTAAAATAATAAATGTGTGTGTGAACATCGGGTTACCTTATTCATTATTAATAACAAATATAGTGTTCCAATACGACAAATGCTTCCAAGAAGGTAGAAAAATTATTTTAGAAATTTTCTTTACTCCTACAAACTTTTCTCTAAATTACAGACATTAATTTAAAAAAAAAAATCTTTAGTTTAACATCCACAAAAATGAATCAGGGTTAAATTAACAGTTGCTTGTTAGAAAATTTAAATTTACAAATAGACACATAAACTCTATTTAAATCATCTAAGATAGATAGAGCATTTTAGATAAGAAAAATCCTTACATACATTAAAAGTCTTAAATATTTAAAGATTAAAACATTCACGAAATGAAAGAAAACTAACATTAAAGATGTAGTTATGCGACAATATATCAGTTAAAAGAAATATAAAAAAAAATATTTAAAACTAATTATTACTAATTTTCCAGGTGGTTTAATAAACATCTTTCAGAATAAACAATAACCGGGTTTTAGGTATTAGAAAAAAAGAGTGTGTTTTACCGATTATTTTTAAATGAACATTACTAGCACCAGTTTAGTTTACATTGAAGTTTAGTTTAGAATTTATTAGAACAGTTGTCGATGTTGGAAAAAAACAAAATCAAAATCAGATTCCTCGTATCTAGTGAAACTAAAATGCAGCATTTAATAAAGTAATTTACGAAATCATTTAATGCGATACTATAAACAGACAGATAAGTTTTAAAAGGACACATAAATAATTTTAAAGTAAGACTTTGCATAAAAACTGAAACGTGATCTATATAAAGGTGCAATCACATGTTTTTAATATCAGGAGCTGGAGCAAAGGTTGTAAGTGATATTTAAAAACAAAGTACTTGTATTAATAAATATTTTTAGTTACTTTGTAAATTTGGCATTACGTACAAAAACAGCAAATAGTGTAGCAATTAATACGACATTTAAATAATCTAGAAAACATATATTTATTAATATTATCTTTCTCAGATTAAAAAAAAAAAAAGAACTTTGTAATATGTTTTAATCTAAAATTTTGAAACCTTATATCGTTGAAATACTCGAAGAACAGAATCAAACAAAAATGTAATTTAATAATTTTAGTCTATTTCTTTACCAAAGTGTTTTGACAACAGACAACAGAATAATGCACATTACTCACATAAACGTTCTATATAAATACTCTCCGTATATCCGACTTCCTTATAATATAAAAGGAAATTTACAGTCGCTATGAAAAATGTTAAAAATTTTATCTATAACAAAAGCGTAAGAATTTTATTTTCATCTGCTTGAGAACAATATAAAATATATTTCAATATCTTCTCTTTTTAGATCAGTGCAAGTAGAATAAAGATCAACCGCAGGATTTCCTGTTCATATGACGATGACTCCACTTATATGAAGAGGAACACAACAACACTTGTCGTACCTTTTCATTGATTCCCGTACTAAACTGTAAAGCACACACAGCTGATTTTATTATGAGAGTCAGTTAAAAAATAATTTGCGGGTGTTTAGCTAAATTATTTTGCGTCTTTTATCTTATGAGAGGGAGTTCTTTATCGGAAAACATAGTGAAGATATTAGCCATTCATCACTGCTCGTATGAAGAAAATAATACAAGGATGATTTTTTTAAATTGTTACCCCCCGCCCCCGATTCTTGAACTAAACTACAAACCATATAAGAACATTTTATTCAAAGTAAAAGAAGATAAAGAAAATATTTTTTGAACTTTTTAGAGCTCTTCAAATTATTTTGTGTTTTATATTTTGCCAAAATTGCATCAATACATTTTTTAAACCTTATATAATGACTTGCTGCATACAGTGACAATATTTTTTTTATATCATTATTTGGCAAAATTTTTATATATTCAAGGAAACATATTGAAACACACCAGATTTTTTTTTAATCCTTCAACTTCTTTTTCAGTTTAGCTGAAAACCAAACACAAATAACTATTTTTATTCCTACGAACCTGAATTAAAGATCATTTATGCGTCATTAAACTGTATGAATTATTTCGTGTATTATATTTTACCAAATCACGTATGCAGAGGACATACTTTACAATATGACTCACGACACATACTGACAATATTTATTTATTGTTTCTTGTGGAAGATAATTTCACTTATTCAAAGAAATATTGAAACACGAAAGACTTCTTCCGATCTTTCGCTCTTCCTTAAATCAGCTGCAAACTCTAAAGAAATTATATATATATATTGTTTCTCCTATGAAAGTGAATTAAAGATTGTTTATAAGGCATTAAACTGTATAAACTATTTTGTGTCTTCAATGTAACCAGAATCACGTTAGCCCAAGACTTACTCCATATTTCGAAATCCATTACACACAGTGACAATATATGTTTTTCTTCTTTGGCAAAAATTTCCCTTATTTGAGAAAAAATTAAAATATCATAAACAGTTTTCAGGTTTTTCTATTCCTTTAGTTAAGCTGAAACTACACAGACACAAATATTTTTTCTCTTATAAAAGCGAGTTAAAGATTGTTTGTGTGTCATTAAACTATACAAATTATTCTGTATCATGTCAGAATAACGTAAACAGAGGATTTCCTCCACAAAATGATTCCACTGGACATATGGCAGTGATGCTTACCGTTTTTAGCTGTTAATGATGTTAAGAAAATTTCTTTTATTCAAAGACGAACTTAAGCACGAGAGCACTTATTTATTTTCCCCAATGGTTTCCATGCTAGTTGCAAATTATACAGAAGTATAAGGTGAGATTTTACTGCAAAGATTTTTCTGTAACGAAAACGAGTTGTAGCCTTAATTTGTCTGTTGTAAATTGTATAAATTATTTAGTATATTTTATCTTGCTAGAATGCAATAAACATAGGATTTTTTTCACATGATGACACACTATTCAATTAAAGAGTTTCTTTTCTATGAAGATGACTTAAACACATATTTTGGGCCTAGATAAACTGGGTAATTTTTTTTTCCGTTTAGCCCCTCTTGCTAGAGCAAAGATATCTTCACAAGAAAACTCGTTAATCATTGTAATAACATTAGACTTTTTTGTTGCTAATTTCACAAGCCTTCATTTCTCACAGAAAAACTCAACCACAAGAACACATATCTATTTTTCAATAGTTTCTATACTAATTGTAAATTATATAGAAATATCGTGAGTTCTTATTCTGAAACAATAATGATAACCTGATTTATATGCCCGTATATTATTTAATATATTTTATCTTGTTAGAGTAGACTTAGTATAGGGCGTTCTTCATATTGTGACTCAGCAACGCAGTTAAAGATTTTTTTCTTTTAAAGACTTTTTCAAAAGTTTCTATATATTAATTCCAAATTATATGGAAGTAAAATGAGTTGCAATTCAGCAATCACTGTGAGAGCCTGGTTTACGTGTCGTTGTATTTTTCAGTATACATTATTTTGCTAGGACAGCTTTAACACAGGATTTTCTCCGCATGATGATTGACTAAGCAGTTAAAGAAATTTTTCTATGAAGACTGTTTTTGTGTGTCATTAAACGAAGTAAATTATTTTCTGTCACCCAACTTGCTAGGAACATATTAGCACGGAACTTTCTTCACATGATGACTCGCTGCGTATACTTGCCATCCTTTTGTAAAGCACATTCTTGGTTGCAAGTTCTTTTTCATGGTTCAATCAAAAGTTGATGCGATACAAAAAATAAGAGGGCACGCAAAGGCGTTTCTTAGACGCCGACGTTTGGACATATTCCAGGCAGCTCGGCGAATAACGGGCGGCATGCATATCTAAGAAAGATTGAAAATATGACACAAAACACAAAATACTTGTGACAACTTCCTTCCATGCTTTTCAAGATTTTCTGAAGATACTAGATGTGGCAGTAGCACATGATATTACAAGTAAAAAACCTAGGATGTGCGATTTTTTAGATAAAACTAAACGACTCTCAAATTAACCACACTACAACAAGATAATGATGCATATATATAAATAATAATAATAATAATAATAATAATAATAATAATAATAATAATAATAATAATAATAATAATAATAATAATAATAATAATAATAATTACTTTTGTAAAAAAATTAATTATATTTTGAAATGTAAGAGTAAATTTGTTTTAATCATATAAACATGATACCATGTAAATTAAATCATGACAATATAATTTTTAATTGGAATGAGAAGAGAGGCATTTTGCACCATAGCAAGTAAAAAGAATGTTTAAAATGAGCAAGATTGGACGCTTTGCAAGAATTGTGTAATAGTTTATCAGATTAACACATTAAGATTTAGATTCATTGCGTGATTTACACCAATGGTGGATATTGATGCCACTTATAAGAAAATATATTAATGAAATAAAGTTAGAACTGCTTTAAAGAAACGACTTCTAAGTGTATGATCGTGAAGAAATTTTGTACATCAGTTTTTCTTTTTCAAAAATTGAGGAGAAATGTTAAATTTATTAATATATACCAAAGTCGTTTCATACGTATATATTGCACTTCTTAATATATGATATATATGCAATTTTAAAAGAATTATGATAAGTAATTTTGTCTATTTTGTAAAAAAAAAAAGGGGGGGGGACAAAGATTAGTAAAGTAAATAAAACAAAATGGATATTCTGATTGAGTCTATTTAACACATAAATTTTATGCATTATTAAAAAGAAGTTAAAAATAAGTCGGGTAATTGCCATCTACTATTGAAAAAACTGTATAACAACCCCCTGTTAACTTTTTAATGGTTTATAAGAGTGTACTTTTAAGAAACGTTTTCACCAAGAAGGTGTGAAATTTTAATAATGTAAAGCCAATCTCATTTATTGTACGTTTTATTTATATTATTCTGTGAGTTGTTTATTCGTATTGTGCTATTTTTTTTCAAGAAAATAAATAAATAAAATAGTGTTGTTATCAAAAACACATTTCAATCCCCATATGTACAAGACATAAAAATAGAACTAAATAATTTTTCCTGATTTTAAAACTATATACACAGTAAAAAAAAAAGTAACTTAGTTAAAAGGTTTATTTTATTTATTTATTTATTCTCTCTGCAATTAATCTTTCTACCAAACAAATACAAATTATACATGTTGCTAATACTAGGCTACCATTGTCAACTGTTATAGAAAGAAATGCATGTAATTTTACGTAGATCCCATAAAATCATTCAAATATGTCATTACATATTTGTGTTATAACTGTTATTGCCAGTAAACGTATGAATACTGCTATGTTTTTATGAAGGTAATATACAAATATTTTCAGCAATTTAAAATAAACAATGATAATTAATTATTTATGTCTCTCTCTCTCCCTCTCTCTCCATATATATATATATATATATATATATATATATATATGTGTGTAATATTATATCTATTGTTATATGTTATCGCACATTAAAACAAAACTTTATTACATACAGTGTTAATAATTTATAATTTTTTTCCCCTTTCTCTCTTTTTCTTTTTAAATGTTCTTCAGGTATGAGTAAATTTGGCTAATTACCATTGAAGCACATGCTATGGTAATTTTATGATTGCACAAGTTAATTATTAGCTATGTGGTATTCTGATTACACAATATCATTAATTATCTCTTTGTAGATATTAGTAGAATGATATTAGAACTTGATATGTTTTTGAAATTCATAGATATTATAATTATATATATATATATATATATATATATATATGCTTAATGTACAATTAATCCATTGAAACATAAGATATTGACCAAATACAATGAAATCACACACACACACATATATAATTTTGTTATTTTTATTTTTTGAACTTTCAACAGAAGAAGGATTTTGCTACGTTAAATATTCTATTTAAAGATCACCAGAAAAAAAATCAAATAATTTATTTAGATAATTTGTAGGTCTTGAATTCTAACATCTTAAGAACTTACAACATGTATAAGTAAGTTTTGGTGTTACTTATACACGTACGGAAATGATAAGCAATATAATTTTTTTTTCCTCTCTAGCTGCAGAGATAGCAGACGAACAATGCTGTTATTATTTCCTTTAGCTAGTTAGAAAATAATGGTAAGGATAATGGTGATGTTTATTGCATTTTATAAAATAGCTGTTTTCTTTTAATCGGATAAATACAAATTGAAGTAGTTAAAGACTACAAGTTTTTTACTAGTGAAAGCAACTAATTAATATTATCAGACGTGTATGCAATCTTGTGTGGTAATGTTTTTCAATTAATTTATTTAAGTACGTGTAAGTACAGAGCTAAATCTTAAAATTAACCGGACATAAATAAATTTAGTTCACACTACTTTATTTCATAAATTTTATTTGAAATTGCACTGGAATATGCTTCTCTAGAGTTCAAACGAAAAAAAAAAGTCTTCTGTATATAACATCAAACATTATTTGAATATCCCTATCTATCTTCTTAGGCAAAACCAAGCAATATAGATGATGGGATAAATTATACACTAACAATAACTATTGGTAATGAAAACTATTATATACATTCTGGGTGGTTATCTTAAAAAGAGTCAACTCTTGGTGGTTTAAACTGTTTAAGAGAAAGGCGTGCAAATTCATCAATGATATTTTTTCCTTCTTTTCTTTTTTCACTGACTTTTAAAATTGCTTGCGCATTCACTTTAAAACATTCAACTTTCTTACTCATTAAGATATTATTTTAATAATAAATAAATAAATAAAATGTGTTTTCACCGATAACATTCATGGTGAATTAAAAGAAGAAGAAGGAATCAATCGTTATTTTACTAAATTCTGTTTGAAGGCGGAAAAAAAATATTTAAAAGGGGAGAAATGTCAAAGCATAAGTGAAATGTGAAGCACACATACTGTTTTCACCTGCCATTTAGTAGCAGGTAACTACCAAATCAAAGAAAAAGGAAATGAGAGATTGTATTTCATTATTTGATTAAAATACAACAATATTACACTGCAAAAAATAATTGTTGATTTTACAGTATAAAACTGGCACCCAGCTGCCAGTATTATACTGTAAAATCAACAATTATTTTTTGCAGTGTAGCTAAACTTATATCAGTTACATGCAAAAATGCTGCGAAAGAAAATAAAAATGTAGCACTTGCATAAAAAGGATAAATTTTTAACTTTTTTTATTAAAACGATAGCAAAAGAAAATAATTTTAAAATCCATAGTTTTGCGAAACTGAGTAAAAATTATAAATATTAATATTGCAGTAATCTTGGGACAGGTATGTTCATAGTTCGTTTTATTTGAAGTTCAAGGCAATTCAAGTTCTGAAGAACAAAAATTAAAACAAGTAGCAGATGTAAATGAGATTATTATTATTTTAAAATCTATCACCATCTATACATATCTATAGCTCTCAAAATGTTATGGCAGAATTAAAAAATGATAACTGTCCTTTTTATCACCTCACTGATTTAACTTTCGGAAGATATTTTTGTTAAAATGAAGTGCATTTAAAAAGTTATACTAGAATATTTTTTGATACATTTTATAAAATCTATTAAAATTTTTCTCTATGTGTTTACTATGAATAAAATAATAAAATGTTACTCTATACCATAAAAAGTGTCTTGGGACTTGGTTTGTAAATTATGAAACCAGAAATAATAAATGCATAAAATAAAAGCATGAATAATTTTGGATAGTTCTAATACAATATATAACATTGTTTTAAAAAGCGTTTTATACATAACGAGAAAATAAAAGTAAACATTTTTTTAACATATTTTTAAATGATTATAAATTATTTTATTATTTCAAATTATTGCATTTTACAATATTTTATACAACGATATTTGTAAAAGCAAGAAGAATTTGTCTTAAAAAGTCACTAAATAAAAATATGAAAGTAACATAATTTTAGTTAAAAAAAATTTGTAATACTAAATTAGAAGATTTGCCGGAACGGAAATACGTTAACACTTTTGTCTGATAACTTTTTTAAAATATTTAAAAAAATGTATCAACACATATTTTGGCTTCAATTCGAATTTTCAGCTAAAATATTACAGATTTAGAACCTTTTATTTACTTATTTATTTATTTTAGATTTATGTACTATTTTAATAGAAATAAATACTCGAAAAAAGTATTTAAAATATTTAATATGAAAAGCAAACTATAATCTATGCTTACAATATGTTACATTTTTATTTGCAGTATTTTGAAAATATTCAAACTAGTATGGCGTACAAAACTTTAAAAATCAAAATCTTCAAAAAATAACAAATGAAAAGCATATAATAAAATATGATATGAATCATAAAATAAAACATATAGGAAAATTTTGAAACTACTCTGAACAAGTTTTAAATACAAGTTAGACTACAAGTTAAATTTTAAATTATCTTTTTTACCCTAAACTAACAAACGGGAACAAAGCTAATTTCCGGAATAAGTATTGCCCGCATATGCATTTATAAAAACGTTTTGATTCTATAATGTAGATAATATCATGTTAAAATGTGTTGAAATTTAAAGCACTTAAAAAGATAAGATTTTAAGTTATGCTTTATAGGTTATTAAAGTTACTGTTTTAATAGGTTAAGACACATTATGCAAAGTAGTGGAAACTGAAGAGTTTTTTAATCTTTAAATAGTTGTGTCAACTTCTATTCAACCTTTTCTTAACTTATTTCAGTCAATACCTAACTTTTCTATAACTGATTACTATAATTCATAAACAACTTTATTTCACTGTGATATGATTAAAAAGTAAAATACGAACTTTTAGATGTAAATAAGAGTGATAGAAAAGGGTTCCTTTACAAATTTTGATAGCAAAGTTAAATGAGCAAATTGATACTTAAAATTCCAGACAGTGTTAGCTATAATTGATAAAAAATCGTGAAGCAAATCAAAAAGAAATAAAATGTAGTTTTTCCAGATAAAAGTCTGATTGTGACACAATCTTTTATTGTATTTTACAGTAAAATGGAAGGTAAAATAACATATCTCTTTACGTTGCAGCCGTCATAATCAGGATCTTTGTTAAGGGTCAATCTTGCATAATCGGGTTGCATGCGATATACAGACAGACAATTATTTTAAAAACCATAAAAAAAATCAGTAAATTGATATTACAGTTTTCAGACAAATTGCATTTGAAAGAACCCCCCCCCCCCCCCACGTATTAGATGGTATAAAAATTAAAAATACTTTCGTGTTATAACGGGTACCAAGGATAAATCGATAAGCGACCAAGATTTATCGCCAAATTATAAAGCATATATGGCATTGTAATAATATATGATGTATCTAGCATTTCGTGACAATGTATCAGTTATAGTCTTATATGACGCATACATGAGGTATACATATGACAAATGTATAAGATGTGTATATGGCACATAAGACGTAAATAATATGTATAAAATGACGTACATGGCACATATACGAGCGTTTATAAGTATATATATATATGTGTATATACGATGCATAAGCTTTGAGATGATCTTGGCGAAATCGTAACTGGAACCTTAGCATAATGGTAATTGTGATGGCTGCAATAACTAAGAAGTACCAAATTGAAATTGTACAATGTTTAGAAATTACAAAAATTGCAGAAAAAGTGAAATTTATGGGTCAGGTGGGGCCACCGTCAATATGACGTGAGTGTTACTCACGGAAATGTTTTTGCTTTATAATATAGATTTATATTTAGTTACTAGAAATGGCAATTAATGCAAATGAACAACTTTTATGTTTGACAAGTAGCAAAAAAAATGTAACCAGGATTTCGGGTGGTAGAACAGATGAAAAAGAATTATTTTCCTTTTTTTTCAGCTACGAAAAAAAGGTCAAGTAAGCATGGTGAAGATGGTTTATTGAATAGAAAAAGGCTATGTTTTGTCTGACTGTTGTGATTGGAAAAGCTATTGCATTTTCTAAGAGAAAGTGGCTAAAAAAATCCAACTCATTCATGCAGCTATATGAGCCTTAGTCTCTAACTCGCGATTTTCGAAAATTATACTACATAAAATTTTATAAAATAGTTATTTCATTAGCCTGTTAACATAAATTAATAATTAATAATAGTAAATTCATATATGAATGTACTTTTCCTTGTGTAAAACAAGGTATCTAACAAATTTTCTTGTATGCTTTAGGTCTAGATGTTACTTTCATCGGTCTGATTACTGAAACATTACATATTTTTTTTTAATTAGAATGTTACAAGAACTTGATATGTTTTTTGAAATTCAAAGATATTATATATATATATATATATATATATATATTAAAAATAGCATTCAGTTTTAAGAATAGATGTTTAAACGTATTCAAAGCAATTGAATGCATTCGCTTATCTTAACTATTACTAATTGCTTACACAATTTATATAACTACCACACTAGTAAATCAATATCAGTGCAATGTTGGCTAAATATTCGACGAAAGTTTGTCTGATTTTTACAATTATGTTCAAATATTGAGATGAGACTGGAAATGAATGATAACAATAATGCTGCTTGACAATATATATCAAATACTGGTTAATGTTCCAACAACTTCATAAATATGTTAAATGACATCATTATTAATGAAATATTTGGATTAAATTAGAAGTATTGAAACCATAGCAGAATTATATCTACAATATTAAATGAGAATACGGAGTAGGTGTTTTTGTTGCCACGTCTATGTTTTTACAATATTTGAATAACATTGTTAATATTTTCCGCGTATAATCAGTCAATAAGTAACATTTTACCACAATATTTGACCAATACTGGATTGTTACTATGATAATTTATTCTATATATTTGAGTATCAAGTCTTTTGTAAAAGTAAAAACAGATAGCGACTTAAAAAAAAAAAAAAAATCTCCTCTAAAACATTTATTCAAAATTACGAATGTGCATTGCACAATATTCATAGTTTAATAATTATGACTTTTTCTAAACGTACAATAATATTTTGGTTTCAAAAATAGCATAATTGTCTATGTTTGTATGGCAACGATGTCTATGTTTTAACTTCTATGCCAGCTGTGGCAGTTCATAATAAAATACGGTTTTTGTCGCAATAGTTATGCATGTAATATTGATTTTCATGAAACGAAACATAATTTTAAGTTGGACTTCGCAAATATTAGTCATTGTGATAATAATAATTATTTAAAAGAAAAAAGAAAAAAAAATGTCATGCATGCAATGCTTAAATATATATAAACAGACAGATCGGCATGAAAAAAATACAGCAAGTGGAAGCGATAAAAAAAATATTCGTGACATGTGCTAAGGCATAGCAGAGAGTTTGATCAACATTTAGATATAAAACAGTAAATGGTATAAAAAAAAAAGGAGAAAGATATAAAAGCTATATATACAGAATTATGTATACAACAAAAAGAGACAAATCTTCCATATACGAAAATCTAAATAATATACGGTTACACATATACAGAAAAAGTGGAAACAATTTTTTTACTATTCGTGTATATAGAGTAATGAATTTACTATCAGATTTACAGAATTATAAATTGAGAAAACAGATGCTCTTTGTGTATAAATACAGCATAAATTTAAAATTATATTTAAAAAGAAAGAAATATAAAATATAAATTTCCTTCTACAATGCGACATTAAAAGTAATAGTGCAGACTAAAACTACTCCTTTAAACTATAAAAAATCTGATAGAAAAAAGGATAACAATTTTCAATGATTACACTTTTAATCTATCAGTAGATAACATTAAGTTAGACTTCGTTTTAAGACAATAGGTAAAAATATCACTGAGATACTACTGATTTTTACTTTATGTACATATAATTCAAGCTTAAAAAAACGAACCTTCTATCGAGTTGAAGTTTCCTCAATTACTATAAGAAATGTGTACAGTTTATGGCAGCGTATATTTGACAGAAAAATGGAGAAAAGTTTGAATATATAAAATTATTGCATTTTCCACAATTCTCTCCTTTTTTCGTAAACAAACTTTGTAAAAACTTTTCTTATAAAATCTTTAACTCTGTACACATTCATCATGAAAGCTGCATTTTACACCGCACAAGTTTAAACTAAAAGAAACAAAACATTTTTAAAAGGTTCAAAAAAGTAACACCAGAAATTTACTGACGCCGCAAGAAAACATCTGTAAGAAATTTATTTTTCAAACGAGTAGCAAACGATAGTTCGAGTTACACTAACTAAACATATAACATAGCATAGTATGCACGCAGCCATATACACAGGAAAATATAAAAGAAATTAGAAAAAAGTTCTAAATCTTCCAACTTTTCAGCATATAAAATACAAACATCCTTATATTTCGTATATCGGCCTAAACTAGCATAGCGGCCTAAACTAGATCAAATTACATTTTTTCTTATATTTTTAAAAAGAAAAAAATGCAAAATGAAGGTTTACGAATTAAGATTTGGTTGTGAAATAAAAAAACAAAGTTATTAGAGATTATTGAAATACAATCGTGTAAAAAAATTAAATTTACACTGTGTATTTCAGTGTATAAGTTGGCCCGTGACTCTCAAAACCACATAAGTAAAGGATCTTTCATATTATAATGTCATATAATACATATAGTGTTATTTTCAAGATGGCATTCACAAATTTAATTTCATTCATGGATAGTTGATAATTTATGTATCGTGTTAATGGGACATGCTAAAATCACAAAAATATATGCTAAAATCACATATAAGTTAAAATCACAAAAAAAGATCGAAATTTACACCTCGAATTGTCTGCTGGGTCGTCTTACATGCTGAAATATATTGTAAATCTTTTTTCATGAGGCCCAAGATATAAATAAAAGACCATAGATCTTGAAACTTTCAAATGTCGATTATATGTATATGACTAAGGTAGCTTCTTTCATGTGTCATCAACGAGATTTTATCTTTAAGAAAATAACATTACATAAAAAATATCAATAAGAAAATATTTTTAGTAATTTTATTTGTATAACATTTTATACATTTTTATAATTTTATTTGTATAAGTCAAATTTAAGCAAAAGTTCTATTTTTTAGTATCTAACGTTTTCGTATATTTAGTATATGATAGATATTTTATAAAACATTAATGAAATAAAATTTATCAAAGTAATATTTTCAGGCGACAGTCTTTGAAAAACAACTTTCTTGTTAAATAAGTTTTTATATAAAAAACAGATTTTTTAAATTATTTTTAACATCTTTGATATGTTTCATTTGTTCAGTAAACTTGAATATATCTTACTTTTTAGAACATATTCAATGGAAATACAGACAGCAATTAAAAAGAAAATTCCCGCAAAAATAATAATTTCAGATCGACTATTTCTTTTTATATGTAAAATGCTGTCTATTTTTTATTATTTTTATTATTTTTTTAATTATTTCTTCATTTATTTTTAGGAATTCTTAATTTCTTATTCATTAATAACAGTAAAGTTTATTTAATTATTTTTGCTATGTTTTACACATTTCAGTTTTTTATTAAAACATTGGAACAGGATTTAATTGCCGCAAAACATCAAGTAAATTCCAGATGCTGTGATACATATTAAATGTTAATGCATACGTTTTAGCAATGTGTAACAGAGAATAAAATGATAAACCATGTACTGTTTTCTTTCTTATCTTTGGCGAGAATAGTAAATTGTATCATCGGATAAATTCTTTATATTAAAGAAAACCTGTAGCTCTTTTTCTTTTTCTTTTTTTAAAAAAAAATAAAAAATTTCAACCTTTTGTTCAGTAAAGAAGAGTTAAGTTTTTAGAATTATCGCAAGCATCTTTAAAGTTTTTTTTTTTTTTTTTTAACAAAAAAAAAACTTACTTTTGACTAAACTTTAATGACCAATAAAAAATTAAACCGTAAATAAAAATACAAACGTAAACACTAAACTAAAGAAAAAAGGAAAAAAGAAAAATACTCCCAACGAAAATAGTAAATTTCATCATCCAAAGAAAAAAAAAGATTTTTCAGACATGTCTATGGGGCTAACAAGTTTTTCCGGTAACATAATATAAACTTGTAAAAAAAAAGTTTTTTAAAAGCGATGCTACATTTAGAAAATAATCTTCAAGATTCTGATCGTCGAAACGGTTATAAAATTTACAAGGAAGTTTACGATCGTAAAGTTAATAAAGAACGAAGGCTCCTAGACTGCCTGAGCAGACCGCTTGGCGACTACAGACGACACGGAGGATTTCCAGATCATTTACTTGTAAACATACGGAATAAAAGATGCACACATTCAAACAGATGGCTTGAAATTAAATCAGCAGATAATTCGCAGGTGCAGATAATAGATTTAAAAGCCTTATAAGGCGTACAAGAGATATTTAAGATACTTAATTTTGAGTTAAGGCTTAACTGCAAAGTGTAAATGCTAGAGAAATTTCATTTAAAAGTGTTTCGGAATTATTCTTAAAATTTAAAAGCATCCTTAACTAAGAGTTAATTTTTTTTTTCCTGCTGAGAAACATTTTTCTTTTAGAAAGACTTTCACCGGAGGAAAATAAAGCATAAGTTTTTTTGTTATTACTATTCCCTTATAAAAATATTTGTATTATTTAATCAATTAAATAAAAAGTGTAAAAGTTGGTAGCTATGACATTTTTTGTGACCACTAATTCCGAATAGCAATATGTGTCTCAATACACTCTCAAGACATACAGACAAGCAAATTAACGAACAACGAAAATAAAATGAATATCAATGGATAAATTAATTTTCCATAATTTTACTCAACATACATTTTTGCTAAGAAAAGAATATTAATTTTTTGTTATGGTTATAAAACTCAGAATTCTGGATAAAGAAAAGAAAAATGAACTACCAGAAGAGATAGGCATTTTTTCCATAATTATTTAAAAGAAAAGTAATACACAGTATTGAATAGGTGATACAAATTCGACTTTTTTTAAACTTATATCCTTATACTCAAATAAATTTTTAACAACCTAGTGACATTAGAACTTAATTTTAAATTAATAAGTCTTTGTAACAATACTCAACGCAAGAGAAACATTATATATTATATACAGAGATATCGAGAAATACTTTTATAGAGATTAGGCTTACCAAGTAATAATCTAATCGTCAAGAAATCTCTGAAAAAAAAATTTTGACAAATGTCATTTTTAAAAACTTTTAAAAACGCAATAAATTATAAAAAAAAAAAAAAAAAAAAAAACAGAAAATTCATTCATTTTTTTTTCTTTAAATCATAGCATTTTAATTTTCGATATAGAGCAATAGGAATTTATAAGAAATGTATTCAAAAATATATTGTAATTTGAAACACAACAGATAAATTAAAAAGAAAAAAATCCGTATCATTATCAAATAGCAAATTTACAGCGTGTTTCAAATTATTTGTTATTTATTTATGTATTTATTGATGATTTACGAAAACATAATTTTATGCTTCAACCCCAATCTGATCAACTTAATTTCGTTATTTTTCTTTCTTTTCTTTCTTTTTTCTTTTTCAATTCTTACTATTAGTTCACACTCTCCCTATATATATTTATATATCTTGTTCAAATTTTCAATCGCTAATAAAATAGTTTTTATTCATCCACTCAAGTTCAAATACATTTTTTTTTAATTTGTAGTGGGTGACACTTGATGTTAATACAGTTTTTTCAAATATTAATTCATTAATTAAATTTAATTTAATAAAAAGTAACTAAAATAATTTTTTTCTTTGTTGAGACTTTCTCTTTTTAACAATTTCCAGTGTAGTTGAAAAGTGTTTATGAATTATTTTGGTTGTCTGTATGGCCGTCTGGCCATGTTCTAACTCGCGTAAAAATATCTGGATTGTTATTTATTTTTTATATGTTATTCAGGTTTATTATAGAATGTTAGGTATTAAAAATTAAGTGCGTGGTATTTATAATTCGTTTAAAGAGACAAAGAAGAGAATGCCATTACATTAAGGTTCAAGGTCGAAAAAATCGTTTCAGAAGCACTTTAATGATGTTATAATGCTTCAAATATAATGAAATCGATAAGCAGCACTGAGGGGGACTAAAACATACTTTCTCAAGAGTATAGAATAAGATAAGTAGTATTTATAGTTCGTTTACAGAAATGCTCAAAAGAATTCCATTCCATTATGATCTATATGGGGAAAATCGTTTACGGTGAGGTGCACTACAACATGGTGGAATGCATAGCATTTATCGTTCATTTACAGAGACATACAAAAGAATTCAGCTATAGGACCGACTATGATCGATAATTGCTGGAAGTGCGTTTTCAGCCGTGGTACGCATTTTTAAACTTATCTAATTTTTAGTGTGTTAGGAAGTGCGTATAAGTTCTATAGATCATATACAGGGCTACATGAAAGAATTCGCATGCTTTAGCGGATATGGACAACAATTGCTGAAAATGGATTTTTACTGAGTTATGTATTTTTTAAATTGCTTATTTAGATATCTCGTTTCATTGTGTGAAAAAAAAAAATCAAATTTCTTAATAATTTTCTGTTAGTGTTGGAAGATATTTCATATTTATGCCTGATTTTTCATTCTTGTTTCTTTTTAGGGTTCCGTTACTTAAAAAGTAAAAGAGGAACCATTATAAGATCACTCCTGTGTCTGTTCGTATGTCTGTCACAGCCCTTTTTCTCGTAAACTATGAGACGTGAAAAGTTCAAACTTGGGAAAGTTATAAAGTCTTTCTACCCACATATTTTCAGATTATTAGCCTTTCACAAATATGTTTAGGAAACATTTAGGGGGCTAATTAAGTTACTTGAAAAAAAAGTTTTCTTTTTGTATATCATGTGGGTATCGTGTGAAAGATCTCGTAATATTGAACTCAAAAATATATATGTTTTAATTTTAGGTATTATATTTTCAAACATATCGTCGAAAAGGCACTGCAAAAATATCCCTCCCCTCTATTTCCTAATCTATTGAAACTAAAATTATGAAAAAATTAGGGGTAGTAGGAGCTTATTTAAATCTTGCAGGAAAACCACAGCGATTTTCCTAGGTAACATAGTTTTTGAGAAAAACGAATTTTTCTGTTACACACAAACTTTACTTTTCGGGCGGTCAGCGTGGGAGTTGACGGGCTCTTGAGGTATCTATCGACGCAGAATCATCCAAGGATATTTGATAATGACTTTCGAGAACAATTGTCAGTAATTAGCCGAGTTATTAATTAAGTTACTTGAAAAAAAAACTTTACTTTTATGTATCGTGTAGGGTATCGTTCGAAAGATCTCGTAACATCGAACCCAAAAATATATTTGTTTTAATTTTAGGTATTATATTTTCAGACATACCGTCGAAACTATACTGGAAAAATATGTCCCACCCCCCCCCCTTTTTATTTCAGAAAATTATGAAAAAATTAAGGGTAGTAGGACTTTATTAATTAATAAATAGTAATTAATAAAAGTAATGTACGGAACCCTTTGAGCGCGAGTTATACTCGTACTTAACCGATTTATTTTATTGTTTAAAAACATATTTGCACAAGTCAATTTTCACATAAACGAAGCTTCATAATTCGAAGAATAGTTCTTCAAATAACACATTGATATTAAAAAGTAGGAAAAGAAGTAAAAAAAAAAAAAAAAACAGAGCTAGAATTCCGAGATTTTCAAAATATCTCCTTTTATCTTTCTCAATTAAAATTTTCATGTAATTTCATAGTGTGACAAAATTACTGATTTAAATTCTGAAGATACACAGTACTTTGTTACGAAAATTTGTGTATTTTTAAATAATTATCAGAAAATAAATAAACGATTATCTAAATTCGTTATTTGAATAGTTGTAATTCTTGATTACGCTTAATCTAACAGTTTATATAAACTATACTTTCCAGTATTTCAAATAATAAGTTCTCTTTTAATATACTATATCCAATTTTTTAGGACGTTAGAAATGAAATCTTGTCACCAAGAAACAAGCAGTCATTAAGTGTCCAGAAATTTGAAAGTCCAAAGAGAGGAAGAACAGTGTTAGATTTAACTTACCAATGGTACATACTAAATAATAATAATAATAATAATAATAATAATAATAATAATAATAAAAGACAGGTTTATTAAGTGATCAAACGATTACGAAAAGTCAAATAAATTTAAATTTAAATAGAATTTTAAGGCTTCGTTGCTGGTATACTATATAACATTTAAACATAGGAATAATCGTTTCTTGTTCCCGTTTGTTTAGGTAGGGAAAAAAAAAAAAAAAAAAAAAAACAGGTTCATTAATAAAAAGTGATCAAACGATTACGAAAAGTCAAACAAATTTAAATTTAAATAGAATTTTAAGGCTGGAATAGAATTTTGCTGGTATATAACATTTAAACATCGGAATAATCATTTCTTGTATGCTTTCCCGTTTCTTTAGGTAGACAAAAAAGGGAAAGAAAGTGTTTATTTTTAATTAAAAATTTATATATGGCGTATGTTTAATTTATGTGAGTTTTAGTATGTAAAATAATTCACAAGAGAGCATTGAAACAGAAAGGTAAAATAAAGTGTTCTGTTTATGTTTTAGCAAGTCTATATATATAATGAAAATATTTTTAACATAATAAAATTAAAATAAGTAAAAAATTTGAAGTTTTCAAAATACTTTCATTAATTGTCCTATATTCCATTATTTTTCTAAATCATTTTTTTTAAATTAATTGTATACTAACTTTATTCTTTGATTATACAAATTAATGTCCTTATTTTTCTTAAAGTTTAATATATATATGCATTTAAGTTTTAAGTATGATTCATGAAGTTAATGTCCTAAAGTGACTAAACAAAACAGCCTATGTCAGATTGAAATTATATTCTTTAAAAAATAACAAATATCTACTAAACATTTCATCATAGATTAGTGATATAATATAGAAATGATTTTTACTTATAGGTTTGCAACATGTTTGTTATTTTATTAACGTTAACATATATTATTCATTAGAAATACACTACATGCATAGTCGGACAAAATAAATAAATAAATAAATAAATAATAAAAACAGAGAGAAACTCCGTACATTTTAATCACCAAACTGTCCCAGACAATATACGTTTTTTCGAAATTAAATTTCAGAAAAAAATATGAATTATAACCTAGTGATTGTTTAACAGAAATCGATTTCTAAAAGATTAAAAAATGCTAATACAAAATTATAGCTCATTCCGCCAAGTAGTTTTTGAGTTATGATTAAAAACTATCTGCATTGGAATCTGTTTTGCAACCATTACAAATGAATTTAACATTAGGTACCTAAACTAATTGAACGAATTGTTGCAATTCAGTTTCTAAATAATAACATCTGTAGTATATTTTGAACAGTCGGGGGGAAAAAAAGAACACCCCTTACATTTTACTTTCCAAACTGTCCCGTTTTCCCATTTGGTATTCTAAGATAAAATTTACCGAAAAAGTCAAATTTAATAACAAAACTAGGTGTTCCTATTGAAAATTTTAGAGTTTACTACAGTTAGTATGAAGACGACGCCTTAAGCTTTTTTTAATATAAAATGAAAAACAGACAATTGGCTATTTTTTTTTCAGGGATAATTTGGAGAGTAAAATGTAAGGGGTGTTATATTTTTTCACCGACTGTACATAGTTAATTACAGATGTTATTATTTAGAAACTGAATTGCAACAATTCCCTATTATATGTCACTAAATTTTGGGACACTAAAGGTCTAAAGAACATTATTATCAACAAGAAATAAAAATAAATAGAAATATATCACCTTTTTAGGGGGGGGGGGGAGTTCAATTATTTGCAATTTACTTAAGATATCTGTTGTTATTATTATTATTTTTTTTTTATGCCAGTATAAAAATTATTCACGCAAATGTCAGCGAAACGTATTTTACAATAAGAAAAATGGAAAAAAAAATTGAGCAGACCTTATTCAACCACGTTTCACGTATATCAGTTTCCATGTTTATTGGAAAATTATTTTGAATTTGAAATTATTATGATATATATATATATATATATTACTTTAAAAGAAAAAATATTTACACACACCAGAAGCAAAAGTTACTTAAAGAGTCTGGTACATTTGGCATGTATAACATTTTGAAAGTTGTGTTTTAAAAATTATTGGACAGAATCATACAAAATTTTAAAGAGATATTTAAACAACCCCAATCTTTTGAATTTTGCTTTTTAAGTAATGAAATATACTTAATTCTTCTAAATTTTAGGTCACTGGTAGATGTATATTTTTTTTCCCTGCGTGCAGCATAGTATTCACATAATTTAACCTTAGATATATTATATTTCTTTTTAAGGCAAATAGTGCCTAATTAAAATCACCTACAACTTGGAAAAAAAAAACTATTTCAATAATAAAATGTAAGTAAAATGATATATATCTATCTATATATCTTCTGTTTTAATAGTTATACTATTTGTAAAAATTTTATTATATATAATAATAATAATAATAAAAGTCAGCAATTTAGAACCATTTTAAAATATTAAAAGACATAATTTTATCAGTATTAATTTAAGGATAAAAATTTTAGATATCGGTGTACATTCATTTATTTTACATAATGTTAAAATTTGTTGAAAATCTGGCTAGTCATTTTTCGTTAAATCTTGCGCGTAATCTGTAAAATTGGGATTTCTGAATAAAATTATTTTAAAAATGAACACTCGTTCTCCAACTAAATTTCTTTTACTCATACCTTTTGTCCTAAAACAAAATTTTAAATGCGATTTTTATTAAAATATTTAAAAATTAGATAAATTTTAATAAATAGATTAGTGAAAAAAATCCAGTTTAAAATTTTTGGATCGATTTAAAGATAATTAGACCATTAAAGTTTTACTTTTCAAGTATAAATTCATTGTATCAGAAACTAACTCTTAAGATACAATATGACATAAAAAAATGATACGTTCATGAAACAATGTAAAAAATGTAACCCAAAGTTCTGAATTTTCAATCTTCTCTTGAGAAAAACTCTAGCAATGTATCTTTCGAAACAAAAGAGTATTCTGTTTTGGTCTGAAAGTTATCTAAAGCCGTCCTAAACTGAAAATTTCAAACTTATACCACCAAACAGCGTAGCCAAAATCGAAATACGGATGCAGGATTATACCAGATGGAAACAAAATATTTTCCAGAAATTTTAGTACAAAGTTTGACCATTTTGTTGAGAATTTAATACAAAAGTTTGAAAATTTTAATATTAGAAATAGAAGCACACTTCTCATGCAGATACAATAACTATTCTTGTTCAACTAGCAAACTAATATTCATCTGGTATTCCGTCCATACATTGAATTTCTTAGTTTTACATCTGCAACATTTCCAATGCATAATATCAATGTGGTAGAGATATTGGTACATTTTATATAGGAAACGTTGCTGTCTTAGTAGAAATACATTACTAATGTTACCATTTCATTTTATAATCAAATTATTTCCAATGTTATGTCAATATTTTATCAATATTAGGTAAATTTTAACAGTCAATATTGGTTAAGTATTTTAAATATATAAACACCACTATACTCTGTTCACCAAATTGTACCAATATTCGTAAAAATAAATTTGAGGAAAAACAAAATGTTTTGCTTTGTTTTGATATGAATCTTATTTTTAAATGTCATCGAACATTTTTTGGAATATATTGTATGAAACTAAATTTTATGTGAAAACACTTGACTATAAATCATAACAATGCAATGGTCCACGTAAGCTCAAAATACTTCAATGGATGTTATTTTTTTTTAATCAGAAATCTTTTTAAAAGTTTTTATTTAAACCCAGCGTTTTATTCAAAATATTTAATAGTTTTGTTTTTCATTTTATTTTCAATAATCAAAAGAGTAGTAATAAATATGTCAGCAGCATTTTAATGCGTTATGTTAAAAAAAAAATCAAATATTTAAAAATAATTTTATATCTAGAAGATATATTTATTTTAATCATATCCTATGTATCTCATTCACTTAAAAAAAAAAAAAAAAAAAAAAAAAAAACAATGAAAGAAGCTCTATCCTAAGAAAAGGAACAAATTATTAATATAATAAAGAAATGACAGTGAATTAACTGGTTGCATGTAATTATCCAAGAACGATTGGTTCATTGTTTAGGTAATTGAATGTTTGAATTGGTAAAAACAGAATAATGAAAATCAATATTTTAAGACAAATTTTTTTAACTAAAATTATGACAAATGAAAAGCATAGACGGTAAATATTCTGTAAAATACATTGTCATAATTATTTTTTATTAGAATGTTAGCGCAAACAAAACCAAAACTAAATGTTTCCCTGTAAACAATGTGTACCCCCCTCCCCTCTCTCTCTCTTCCCAAACTGCAAAGATAAGTACACCGAAAGAAAAACATTTATGACATACTGTTGTTAGAATTTGAAAAATTTTGCTATGACGTTATAACTTTAATTTTATTTTTATTTTTAATGTTTTGATCGTCTCTCTCCATATTTGCATTGTTTAATATAAAACTATCATTCTGGTTATATTTATAAATATTGTAGATGCATGGAGACATTTGCAGAATGGAAGCCTAAGATGTTTTCCTATTATATATATATATATATATATGTCTATTATATATATATATATATATATATATATATATATATATATATATATATATATATATATATATATATATATATATATATATATATATATATAATAGACCACAGAGGAATAGGCACAAACCAGTGAACTAAACATTCGATTTTGTATCTGATTCACCCATTTTCAGAATGTAATTAAATTTCATTACAATAATAAACAAGGGGAAAAAATCAGGCATTATGCATAGTTTACGAAACACTTTCCAAAACCACCAGAAGATGTACGAAACTTCAGTTGTGGATACGGTGAAAGAAGATATTTAACTAAACAACTGGACAACGACCAGGGAACTTCGCAACGTCAGCAAAATATCCTAATATCTGTTTAATATCTGACCTATCTCCCTATATATCAATAAATCTAAATATCGTCTTGTCGTTTTATCTATCTCTCTATCTATATACTCATCTATTTTTCCTTATCAGCCTGTTTATCTGTACATGTACGCGTGTATATGTAAATGCATGAATGTATGAATTACAGAAAAACTTTAAGTAACAAATGCCAAATACTGTTAAAAATCTGCAGCAAACTGGCCAGTCATTCAACCGTTTTTATAGATAACGGTTACTTCACCATATATGAAGCGTTCTCATTGGTCAGAATAGAGATAAACTATGGTTATGTAAGCAATTTTTTACAAATAAAAACGGTTCAATGACTGGCCAGTTTGCTGCAGATTTTTAACATTGTACACATAAGAGATGTTCTTTATATTTTGCAATCCTCATTTTGACACCATAAAAAACACGTGAAAATTTTACAAGGAATTTAAGTGAAATATTTCTTACAACTAAAAGTACTTCAAAGGCAATGTTAAATTAAATAAATCATTTTTCAAAAAGTGACCATGGTAAACGAGTTAGCTGAAATATTTTTTCACATAGTTTTTGAAAGAAAATATCCTTATCAGAAAACACAACCATTTTTGATAGCAACTTAAAATAGTTATAACAGATTGCCCGTTTTAACATGGATATAAATTTCGTAAGGATGAGGTCAGTAAGATCTCAAATTCTTCTTGTTAATGTTAAACCTATGGGCGTGGAATGAATTTGTATTTTTAAAATATCTCCTCAGCAAATTAATATTTTTAACTTCTTTTTTTTTCTGCGTACTTTTCTTAAAGGATCTCTCTCACTCTCTCTTCTTTTTTTTTCAGTTATCAAAATATTTCTAAAATATACGCTTAATTTTATTTAAAGTGTTAAAACCGTACTCACAGCTCGTCAGCTTCGTTAAGATTTTAACACATAAAATTTTAAATTAAGCGTAGATTTTACAAATATTTTGTCACCTAAAAAAAGAAAGAGACGTCTTTAAGAAGAATACACAGAAAAAAAACATATTAATAGTAAATTAAAAGTATTAATTTAATTATGAGACATTTTAAAATAAGAATGCATTCCATACCCATAAGTTTAACATGAGTGCGGGGAATTTGAGATCTCATTCTCCAACACCCTTAACGGCAATTAAAAGTGTAAATCTTTCTTCTTCTTCTTCTTCTTCTTCCCCCCCCCCCCCCCCCCAAGAACGGAAAATCAAAAATTTATTGAAAGTAACAGCATATAAAAAATAATTATTTTCAGGAGCCCAGTGAATATCATTAGTATTTTAACGATCAGTGATGTTCGTAGCAGTAGTAATGCAAAACTAAATATATTAAAAGTATAAATAAATTTATCAGTATCGTGCTTCATGTTATTTGTAGCGCAGCATGTTTTCTATTATTTAGAGATAGAAATGTATTTGTAATGCTCAACTAATCCTAAAACAATGTAAGAATAATAAATCGCATTTTTTTAAAAATTTGCTTTTGAAAAAAAAAAAAAATGCTATGAACTAAGCGAGCTAATGAGTAATTTCATAAATGAGTTCGAAAACTTGTAGTTTTCTAAATAACAATGCAGAAAAAAAATTGCAAAACTTCCTGATCTTTTTTTTTCTTAAATGGAATTTAAAATTTAATGCATTATTTCTCTAATTTTTCAAAAAAAAAAAAAAAGTACCAAATGTTACTAAAATTTAGAGAACCAATTTCTGCATTCAATAAATTATTATGTATTTTGAATCTAAATTTTTTTTATTATCATTTTTGTTTATTTGTTTACATAACAATGCTTTTAAGTTTTCAATTTTATTTTATACGATTACAAATAAATTGTGTTGTTGAAAGTAGAATCTAAAAATGTAATAATTGAATAAGAATTCTCATACAATGAAACTTATTTGAAACCACTCACGTTTTTCCATCGCACATCGTATGTAATTATAATAAAACTGTGCAAAATTTTTATGTCTTTTCATCTATTTAAGCATTAAAGTTTCAATATCCTTATTTAGGTAGCCTAAATTATTACTATTCCTTTATTATTCTTCTTCTTATTATTATTATTACTTCTCAATGCAGTACATCTTTGATAATAAGTGATTCTTTGATTTTAAAATTAGTTCAAACTTTACCAAAGTTTTACGTAAAAAGCAAAAATAATTCCAATTCATTCACACAGAATCAACTAATAATATTTTAAATGTTTAAGTATGAGTAAATAACATGTATAAGAAAGAAAGAAAGAAAGAAAGAAAGAAAAAGAAAAGAAAAGAGCAGCATATATTAAAATTTTTATATCGCGAGCTTAGTTTTCAAATGAGAAAAAAAAAAAATATTTTGTAATATTAGCAACCACTAATATTTTTTCATACATTAAAAGAACTCACACCATGAATTGTTTAAAGTAGTGGTTCCCAATATTTATAGTTATACGACTCATCTCTCATTTTTTTCCGCGATCTACATGATATTAGTCTTTTGCATAATCTATCCTATAGGAAAATATGAATTTTGTCAGAAAGCATACACGGGAGAACAATACTAATGTGAAAGTAGAGTTACCAAAACCTTTCATCACGTTTAAAAAAAAAAAGTTAATTAATGAATGTATAAGAGAAAATACAGTTTCAAAGTCAGTGCGATATATGAGAATGTAGGGCATTGTTCTCTGTCAAGATCGCAGCTTTTTAATTTTAGCCTCCAGCCACTCTTTACATAAAATTTAACAAAACACCCTCTTAAATAAATAAATAAATAATCTATATATTTTCCCTATATTTAACTTTAAAGTTGTAACATATTGTTTTTTAATAAATTATTATAGCAGATAAAATTAATTCTACATTTTTTGAGATCTCTCCGATCATTCCGGGATCCTCGAAAACTTCGCAATGGACCCGCTGAAGAGTCGCGAGTTGCGGATTCACAGTTTGGGAACCAATTGGTTTAAAGTGACAATAATTTAGTATAAAATGAGTGCTTAGAAACTCTTATTATGTCAAGTAAACTAATAGAAATTAATACAAATTACTAACACAATTTTCGCGGATCCACAGTTTGGGAACCGGTGGTTGAAAGTGACAATAATTTTGTATCAAATGAGTGTTTAGAAACCCTTATTATGTCAAGCAAACTAATAGAAATTAATAGAAATTAGTATCACAATACTAAAACAAGTATATTAATATACATGAAAAATAAGGTTTTCTCTGACGAAATTTCCTTTTTGCTATTAAAAAAAAAAAAAAAGAAAGAAAACCCCCCTAAAAGACACAGATTTAATAATATGCTCAAAATAATAAGTTTTCAGACTTTTTTTTAAAGCAAAATTAAGAAATACGGCTGGTTTTTCCTTTTTTCAAGTTAATATATCAAGCATCACAAAACAATCTCAGAAATAAATGTAATTATTTCCCACCGTAAAAATAATAAAATAACAGATGATCATACTTATTTTAAAATTTTGTACTCGTCCTTAATATATATATATATATATATATATATATATATATATATATATAATTATAATATCTATGAATTTCAAAAAACATATCAAGTTCTATACTACTTAAATCTCCAAAGAGATAATCAATGATACTGTGTATACAGAATACCACATATCTAATAATTAACATGTGCAAACATAATATTACCATAGCTGATATATATATATATATATATATATATATATATTAAAATTCAATTATGCTTAATAGAGAATTAAAAGTTCATGTTTAAAGTTGCTTATAATTTGGAATATTCAGCGATAAAAAAATGTGTATTTTTTATTAATACATATTTATTTTAAGTTTGACAAAAATAAAGAATTTGTTTTATTCTTTCATTAAATTGATAACACATTTTGTTTTACAAATCAGGTTTGTTTCTACCTCAGATAGCAGTAGACTCAGAATCAGTCAACCCTACGTTTTTTTTATTTTCCCAGATCAAAAAACATACATTGTACCAAAAAATGTACATAATATATTTTTTTATTATAGACTTTTCTGCTATACTTACTTAATTTCATTTCTTAAGAAAATGTTGCGCTTCAAAGTGTGTTTATTTTACTTTAAAAACCTGAAAACTGGAAGTTATGCCTTCATGATAAATAGAAGCCGAAACAGATAGTAAGTACACTCTAGAATAAATTTACAATTAAAATTTAATAAAAGCAATTTTTTAAGCTAAATTTCTCTCTTCAAAAATTACAATTCAAAATATTGCCATAACATTGTAATGGAACCTAATGTACACAATCTATATTGTTTTCACAAATATATATATATATATATATATACAGATTTCTTATAACTTTTTTTTTTAAGGCTTAAAGGGAAAAATTACAAAATGAATTTTTTTTTAGTTCTTAATCCTTTTTACATCGATGAAGTTCAAAACTCTAACTGAAAATCGCCTAGATTATTTTGATAATTTTAATTTTTTGTGAGAGTAAATTTAATAACATTTCAGGTAATATTAAATACAAATAATTGCATATTGTTCAATTAACCTTTTTAAGAAAAGGTTTGACTTAAAAAAGTTTTCTCTTTTCCAAAACTATATTCAAAATATTACCATAATATTTTAATGTAATCTAATGGACATACTTTTAAAATTTTCCTTAATTGCATACAAAATTTGCCTATAAGTTAAATATTTCTTTAATTACTAGTTGTCACTGGAGTAAAAAAAAAAAAAAAAAAAAAAAAAAAAAAGCTTACTTATATATATTTTTTTTAATTACGATTTTTTACTGGAACAAAAATCTTAAAAATTTTCCAAAAAAATGTCTTATATATATTTTTCAAACTCTTCACAAAGTTTTAAAATTTTAGTTCGTTTTTAAATAAAATTTGATGTAATTTATTTTGATTCTTTTTAGTTTCATTCGCATATATTTCATATATGTGACACGTTTAAATGTTTTATTATTTCTTTTTGTGTGAGTTCTTTATTTATTTGATTTATTTATTTAGTTTTTAGCTTTTCTCCTAAAAAACAATATCAGAAAATATATTATAAGATTTTACGAAACTCTAATCTGTTTAATGTTCTCTAAAGAATATGAACAATTTGTTTATCGGTTAAATATTTTCTAAATTAAAACCTGTTATTGGGACAAAAATACTACTGCAGAAAAAAAAAATTATTCCTTATCCAACTTTTTATCAAATGTTATGAATGAAGAAAATTTGTTATTCTTTATCAAATGTTTAGAGATAAAATTTTAATTAAGTGAATAAAACTTTTAGCTCTAAGAATTTTATTCTTTCAGAAAGTTCTAAATAAAAAGAATCATAATCTTCACTATATATACAATGTAATCAAATTTGATTCTTTATCCATTTCATTAAACGTAATATAAATAAAGATTTTCTTTTAATTATTATTTTTAATTAAAATTTTATCTAAAAAATTTTCATAAAGTAAATAAATGTTTTAGCTCTTAGAATTTTATTCCTTCAAAAATTCTAAATAAAAATAACCATAATCTTCATTTAAAAAAATAATGAAGAAACTTTTTTGAATGAAGAAAATTGTTTATTCTTTATGAAATTTTTTAGAGCTAAAATTTTAGTTAAGTGAATAAAAGTTTTAGCTCTAAGAATTGTATTCATTCAAACAATTCAAAAAATTTAATACTCTAAATTAAAGCGTTTAATTTATTTTAATCCTTTTTTATTTTTATTTTTATTGCATAAATGTAATAATCTTTCATGAAGCCTTTTCGAAAGTGTTTCAAAAACATATTGAAAATGTTCAGATATACATTAATATATTTTAATTTTAATGGAAAGAATTTGTCTGTGGCATAAGTCAAGAACTGGCACGCAAATGTCGAAATGGAATTTCGAGAGCAAGAGCACGCGGCAAAACAGCAGGCAGTGAACGCACGCGACTGATACTTGTTTCCTTTGTTCAGCGACTGCACGCGTCGGAAAACTAGTTTTACAGGCGGACAAACCGACTTAGCGAAAGTTATTTTCCAAGAAAGGAATGACGGGATAAAAGGAAGAAAAAGAAAAGATGGAATGATTACGGGATACAGAATTTTTTCACGCCAATTTTTACGATGTAGTAATAAATAATGTAAATGAAGTAAGAAAGACAGAATCAGAAACAAAATAATCTAAGATTATTTAAGAAGGGGGGGGGGGGAAACAAACAACAACATAAATTTATGAAAATAAACTAACGTAGTTAAATGATAATAGAATTTAAAATATTTGATTAAATTTCTTAAGAAGCACACGCTATATATATATTATATTTTGAATAATCGTCACTTTTATTAGGTATACAAATAAGTTTTAAAGCATTTTAGCACGCGTTTTAAAGCATGTACCCGTTGAAGATTAAAGCTAAAATGTTTTAAAACTTATTTTTACACCTAATATATTATATTGTGTTCGTGATAATATTAAATCGAAGGAAATAAATTTTATTACAGTAATATTATCTTTAATATTCTAACGTTACATTTTATTTAAAAAAAAAAAATAAATAAATAAAAAGAAAAAAGAAACAAGAAAGAAAGAAAAAGAAAAATACCAGGGAGCCAGAAAAAAACGACATTTAAAATCTTCTTTCATTAAATTGATAATTGGTAAATTATTTTTTTAAGGTATGTAGAAGTTGTAAGTTTTAAAAATTCACTCATGTTTAAGATATCCGTTATAAGACCATTCGTCACTCTATCGGTACTTTAAGCAAAATATTTAACTACAAAATCTTTCAACACAACAAAAATAATAATAAACAATTATTCAAGAACTTCCAATATTTTTTTTAAAAAAAGAAAACATTATATATAAAACACATATTTTTTAAATGTCTAAAAATCTCACGTTTCTTTAAAAATATTACTTAAATTGTGTAACATTTACTTTAAAATAAAAATAAAATGAAATACAATAAAATTGGAGGAGAAAATTTATGAATTGCATTAATTTTTTTAAAGATACATAATTAGAAAATTGGAATTTTTCGAGAAAATGAATTAACCTCATCTAAAAACATATAAATACAATTCTTATCATGTTTAAAAAGCATTACTCTATCCAATAAGTGATGACATCACGGTACAATTAATTTCACAATAAAATTATAAATGACTTATATACTTTTTAAGAAAGTTTAACAAGGTGAAAAATATTGAAGATTATTTTGTTTTAGATATATTTTTTAAATAAACAAAACATCACATGCACTAATATAGTCGCTAATAAAAGCAGTGAAAAATTACATAATACGCTGAATATGCAGAGGAAAAGTATACAAAATGTAATGAACAAAAACACATTTATATAAAAAAAAAACTAACAAATATTTCACTTTAAAATAAATTAATAAATAAAGAAAACATATGAAAAAACAATTATAACTAAATGAAAACAAATCAACTTCAAACTATTCGATAAGAAACATTCCAACATTAATCAATGTTTGAGATAAACATACCTGAGATGTCTGAATCAATTGTCCCATCAAACTATGTTAGACATTAGACGATGGAATGTCTCCAAATAAGACAAACAAGCACTTGAACAACGATAAAAAAATAATTTATCCTTTATTTCATCACTTTTTAAAACAAACATTTCAAGCTCGTTTTGCTTTTTAATCAAAGTATAGAAAATATAACAACTTTCTTTTCTTTAATAAATGGCATTACTTTTATAAAAAATGATTTCTCAACACACGTTTTGAAATGCTCAAATATGACACAAAAAAATGTAGCACATTACTTGATGAATAAAGTGTCCATAGTGAAAATTATTCGATAAGGAAATTTTAAATGTAGATATATTTGTAAAATATATCAATAAAGAAGATGAGCAAATGCCTTTCTTCAATAATACAAGCATCATTAAAGAAGAGATATCAGCGTACGGTTCAATGAATCGGGCAATTATTTATAAAGAATTCATTATGCTGAAGATGATAGTAGTCAAGATGGTTTTAAAACGTTCTTTTTAACTTGTTAGAGCTTTAAGAAAGTAATTTAAATATGTTCATCTATTTCATATAAATCAAAGAAAATTATCAGTCTTTTAATAATAAAATATCTCAGAAATTTTCGTAATCAGTGTTCTACTAAAAGGCAAAAAGTTTCTCATAAATGTCTTCTCTTCTTTGTTCAACCAGCTATCACAAAAATTAAAATATTTCAAAATTCAGTAATAAAATTATGGCAATAAAACAATAATTTTCTTTTCTTCTTTTCTGTTTCATCCACCATTACGAAAGTAAAAATCTTTTAAAATTTAGTAACAACATCTTGTCAATAAAGCAATAAAAATATTTTTTTTCCTTTTCTACAAATTATCATAAAAATTAAAATCTTTTAAATTTCAGTAACAAATTTCGACAATAAAAATTTCCTTCTTTTCCTTTATTGTCTAGCAATAAAATTAAGATCCCTTAAAATTCAATAACAAAATTTTGACACACAGTTTTTGGATATATTATTCGTTTTAACATAATTCTGCATATATATAAATGTACTTATCAAATTGCTAATAAACTTCAATAAAAACGATGAACTTAATGTGTGTGTATATATATACATATATCAAGCATTCTTTGATAATATTCAGGAAATTTAAATAATCCTTTAAAATATAAACCAGAAAATTTAACAATATATATTTCTTGGAGAAACTTAAAAAAAGTCCCTAAATTCGCAAAAAGAGAGATCAAATATCAGCCCTAACAGACTTAAGAGCCTCGCAAGAAAACTCGCACGCGATCCAGAAAGTCTCACTTCATCCACGCGACTCAAAAACGATTATTCTTATTCTTAATCGTAATCACACGCGACCAGAGCGTGCTCCACATAATACCAACTTTCTTTACACACTGTCCTACTTAGCACACACGCGCGGAGAACTTCTGGAACACTCTCCTCTCTCTATTCACCATGACCAAAAGGGATGGCCAGTCACCCCCCCCCCCCCCCCCCACTTCTTCTACTACTTCTCTCTGGCCAGCCCTTATTTCTCTGCATATCATTCCTGCCTATATTTTATTCAATTTTTTTTATATTTATTCGTAGCTGTCCGTCAGTCAATCCCCTCTCCTAGGGTCATACCAGAGGGGTCGTCCCACCCCCAGTGTTCGACCCTATGACCCCTTGTGTCGGAGACCGCCGCAGCTATTGGGTATCTGAATATAACCTACTTTTTCAGCCAATGGTGGCAGTAACGACAGGCTCACTATGACCCACCAACTGAAGTGAAGTGAGGGAAAAAAATAGGAGAATCTGATAGAATTGAGGTGTGAGGTTTTTACTATAAATCCTTATCGCAAAAAAAAAAAAAAAAAGAAAAAAAGAACGCATGAAACGTATGGTTAATGCAAAAAGAACTCAAATATAAAGAAATCGCAGTTCTAAGAACTATTTAACTGCTCAGTTCTAAAGCTTCGAGATACTTTTATTCTTATACTCTTCCAATCCTCAGGAGAAAAAATTAAATTTCTTACTGGTAAAATAAGTTCCATTATTGCATGCACAGTAAAAAAAAAATAATACAAAATTAAATAATAATAATAATAAATCTATTTTAATATTTTTAGAAGAATTAAAATCTCAGTCGTTGAACACCAAACTGGATCTAAAAATCAATCATGAAAACAACATTAATAAACTATTAACAAAAAGAATTAGACACAGCTGAGTAAATACAAGAAATAAAACTTAAGTGACAATTCTGTCATTTAATTAAAGATAAATATGATATTTACCTGATAATTCTCCACTGGTAACTTCTAAAAGAGTTTTACAGTCGACGAAAATATTTGAATAACAAAAGTAGTAAAATTCACTATTTTTTTTTATAAGGAAAGCAGTTAAAGTTGAAAAAACATTTGAAAATATGTTCTCATTAGAAGTGGTTTTAAGAAAGTATATTGGATGAAAGGAGATTTAAAACGTAGACTGATTTTTAAAAATAACCTAGAGATTAACTAATAACTCAAAAATAACATATTTTATAATTTAAAAAATGATTTAAATAATTTCATTTTTTTTATATAATTATTAGCAGTACAAGATGTTTTGATACATCATATCTAGGATTTCGAGCCTTAAGTGCAATGGGAATTTTATTTATTAGGAAATTCATTTACTAGGAATTTTATTTATTAGGAAATTTTATTTATTAGGAACACTCAAGATAATTATATTATGTAAATAATAAGAACATTATTATTTATTATTACTTATACTTATATAGAACATTATTACATAATGTAAACATTATGTAAATAAGAAATATGTGAAAATGAAAAAAAAATTAAGTAAGAATATTAAAAGTTGACTTTAAAAACTATCATTCTATATCTGTAATCAAAACTGGTGTTTTCCTATTGATTTTGAAGGCAATCAAACTTGCATCTAAACGACAGAATCAATCTCTATAATAATTTACTTCACTTTGAGAATAAAAAGAAATCTAGATTTTAAACAAGTAAGATAGGTTAAAGAGAAAAAAAAGTTTGAACTTAGAGAGAAAGAAAGAAGAAGAAGAAGAAAAAAAAAAGAAACTTTTGAAATTCAACTAAACTACTCCACGAAGGATAAAATTAAATGAAGACTTTTGAAACAATTTTTGATACATCTCTTTTGAAATTCCGAGAGAAAGTCATCCTTCGACGCTTTTGAGGTTCAGAACACCTTTGGATGCAATTTCTTGACTTTTAAGAGCGCGTGGAAAAGTTATATGATTGATGGAACATATCGAACTCTCAGTTCTCCATTTTTTTTCGTAAACTTTGTACTCCACATTCTTCGTTTTTTCTTTTTAATCTTCAAGACATCTTTTTTTCTTTTTCTTTTTTTTTAATCCCTCAACTGTTAGAATATAAGAAAAAAAAAAATTAAGAAGTCCCTGGCAGAAGACGTACAAGGGATTTTCAGGGGTTATTGGTCGAACCCCGATCTAACCTCAGATAACCCTAACAAGCGACACGCGCAACTGTGTCGTAAAAAACTGCGAGATCCAGGGGAGGGGGTCCCGAATGGAAGAACTGTGATTTTTTATACTCCCGCATCTTTGTACGTCTGTGGGGTTGAACAGATCGCAGTTTAGTTAGGGCATAGAATCCGGTGTTTTTAGGAACTGTTTTTCACCTAGGCCCGTTTGAGCTAACTGTACCGGATAACCGGTAATCTGAAATAATATAGAGAGTTTTTCTATTTGTACAAATGCTGACACCTATTTCATAACCTTCCTTTCAATTTCATCTTTTCAATTTCTTCTTTTTAGAAAATGGATAGAATTTGGTTTGAAAAGTATAAGAAAGCTGTTCTGCTAGCAGATTTTATTTACAGTATCTAACATTATATAAATACATTCATAACATTAAAAATATTAAATTTCTTTAGGACGTAATTACCTTTAATATAAATAACGTGTTTAAAGAAATATAAATTCTGCATTATTAACAAAAAGTTATCGATTTTTCAGTAGAAATGTAAGATTAAAAATAAATAAATAAAATAAAATAAATTTATTTGTTTAATAGATTACAAATTTCTTAATCACATAATAAAATTACTCAATAAAAAACGCGTTTTTAAGTGATAAACTTTTTTTACTCATCGAAGCATTTGTTAGAAACGCATTACTTATTCTATATTTACCTTATCGACATAAAAAAAATTCATATTCTATTAAAATTGCTGCACCAATTTCCTCCATTTAGTATGTAGAAAATTTTTATTTATTTATTTATTTTTACTTAAATAACATTGGATGATTTGAACGGACCCTGTTTTAGGGAGGAAAAAAGAAAAAAAATGTTGATATAATATAAAAATGCATTGAAGAAATACTCGGTTTTAAGTAGGGAAATATAGTTATAACGAGCAAACATTTTGCATGCTACTAAACAGATGATATTGCATCCTTTCCTCAAAAATAAATAAATAAATAAACATAAAAAAAAAAAAATGCGTCACTGCATGCTTGTTCTACACTTGTGCTGACATAAGGTGCCACATTTAGCAGAGGCTACCATGTCGGCATTCATTCTTCTTAATTGATTTTGCAATATCTTTGCAACAAAATAACAAAATATTATTTTTCTTTGGCCCCGCCAGAGTCTGAATGATCTCAAAGCTGGTAGACGGGAAGTGCTGGGTTCGAACAAGAGTCCTGTACGGGTCGGGTCCCAAAATTTCTGAATAAATTCAACCAGAGCCCGACGAAAAAAAAAACATCAACCCGAACCGATACATGTCAACCTGAACCCGAAATATTAAAATCGAAGTGAAAGAGAATTAATCCATATTTTAATACAATTATAGAAAAATAGTTTACAATGATATCTCTAATATATATATATATATATATATATATATATATATATATATATATATATATATATATATATATATATATATATATATTATATTAGATAATATATATATATATATATATATATAAATAATATATATATATATATATATATATATATATATATATATTATATTAGATAATATATATATATATATATATATATATATGTATTTTAAAGATTACAATATCTCTAATATATATATATATATTTTAAATATAAAAATGAACATACACACATACACCCATTAATATTCAAATATACAGTTTTTTTCATTTGAAAAATATTCAGAACTTTATTTTAAAAAATCGGGTCAACCAAAACCCGACCTGAAAGAGTCAAAACCTAAACCGAAACATTAAAAATCAACCCGACTCGGAATGAAAAAAAATTAGCATTAACACGAATAGGCTCGAACTCCGGATTCGGGTTAAATCAAGTTATCCGACCCGATGCAAGACTCTAGTTCGAACCCATGTCATGCTCGACGATATAACCGTTTTGAGTTTTCTGTGGTTTTCTTCGAATCTTGTTTAGCTTGCATAAATACGGGTTAGGCTTCCTTAGGAAGACCCCCACGGAGAGCATTCAGCCTCTTCGGCCAATATGCCTCGTGCAGATAATCGGTCATAACAAAAACACTATCACATATTTATTTCTCATTGAATTTAAAGAAAAGAAAAACTTATGTGAATCTGACAAGAAAAAGTTTAAAAAGGGGCATTTCCTTTATAAAAATTTGGTTAAATAATAAATAAATTCTAACTACAATTTCCACGACACACTTTTGCAGCAGCTTCCCCTATATATCAATTAAGAATTGCGAAATAAAGAAAATAAGTATGAAGTTACAATTATCAATAAATGTTAATGCTAATTTAAAACATAAAATCAAACCTTAACTATGATCATTCAGCATTTTTAAATAATTTAACTTTTCTTTATTTCCTAATGTACACAATACAAGACATAATTATTGCGATGGTTATTGCAAATACTAATATAATTATGGTCGTTCGGGTGATATGGTTGGTAATTATGACATGTTGTGGTCTCTTAGTTATCGAAGTTCAACTATTAGCTACGAAGTTCAACTATAAATCTCAAAATGAAAAATTCCGACAAAACAGATGATTTATATAAACCAGAACTTTCTGATGGTGTCAAATATTGCATTGTAATAGCAAGTCTTTAGTAAGACATACACACATTAGAATGAAAATGTGATCCTGAACCCGAAGCGGTAGTCACACTTAACAGAAGCCTTATCAAAGGTTCTATCCTTTCACAAACAGGGCCTTATCAACTATGTAAGATTTTAGGCATACAGTCATCTCTTTCTCAAGAGAATTGCATTAAGAAAATTGCATTATAAACATGACAAACAACTTTATGTGCAGTTTAAAATTTAAATCATAGTTTTATTAAAAAAGAATATATTATAGACACATGTAAAAATGTATTAACACTCTATAGGATGATAAAAGATTTTGCACTATATGCTGTTTTGAATAAGTAAAACTCTAAACCTAAGGGATTGAATGAAATAGGTTTGATGTAAAAATCTGTTCTTCTCAGAATTTCGAAGTTTACATTACATTTCATTGTCGATAGTGATGAACACTGAGATAGTTTAGTGTTACATTAATGGTAAAAATTAAGTTTTTTAAAAACTATAAAATAAAACATATATTTTTACTTTACACTACCATTTACAGACATTAAAAACAATTTTCACATATAAAGCCAATGTAAATGCCATTTACAAAAATATTTTCGCTCATCGTCTTGGGCCTCAGTGACGATGGGCGAAAATATTTTTTAGCACATATAAATGTTTTTAAAGGTATGACTTCTCCTATTTGGAAGACAACAACGTATATCTCTGTAAATAACAGCTACATTGGCTTTATATGTGAAATTTGTTTTTAATGTCTGTAACTGGTAGTGTAAATTTAAAAAATATGTATATAGTTGACATTATGGCAAATAACTTAAAAATATATAAAATAAAAATTTGCCTTAATTTGTATATTCAGAAAGTGAACAAAATGACTTTTGGGACCCCTTAAAAATGCGAGCTCCGGGCATATGCCCCGTGTGCCCCTGTGTTAATCAAGCTGTTTTAATCAATGTTTTTTATATAATTTTTGGAAGAAATTAAAACTTTATTACTGTTTTGAAATAAAAAAAAATCATACAAGTAAATACAACAATGTTTAGGGTGCTAAAAAGTTCGTCAAATATTACACACCGATTTTAGTAGCATTCAGCATTACCGTCATTACCCGGTATCAAATATTTGATGAATTTTTTGGTACTCAAACATTTAATAATAATATTTTTAAAACTAAAATAGCATAATATATTTATAATAAACATAATCAAAAGCATATTCGTTTAGATGTGAACCAAAATGTTGACCGGGTTAGGAATATCTTATGTAATTGAAATATAAATTATTTCATAAATGCAGATGCATGAAGAAACATTTTCAGGAAATATCATTTAGGAATCTTTAAGAAAAATAATATTTACCCAAATACTATGAAAAGTGTAATAATTTACTATGACATTTTAAAGACGAAACTGACAATGTGACTGTCAAAAGTTTAAAGTATATGACATCAATAACATTCAAAAGTTAAAATTCTATTTTCTTCGAATATCATAATAAAACTTTCCGGGCCATTTATAAAATTTTCATATACTTTAATAGTTAGTTTACAGGTGCTCATAACTAAAGCCTCTAACAATTGCACTTTTTTTAATGCGACACAAAATACATTAAAATTTAAAAACAAAATGCATTTTTTTTCTATTTGTTTCTCTTTTTAAAATGGATTTAAACGTGCAAATTTCTATGGATGATTTTACGAATATTTAAAATTATTATAGATACAGAGATATTTTTTTTTATGACAATAATAATTTAAAAAATGCTTAACATGAGTAATTATCAGATATTTCCAATATTTATTTACTAAGATGTGTATGTTTTTAACAGACTAAAAGAAAGGAAGTGTAACTGTGTATATATCAAGCATCTTAAATACGATTTAATAAAACAAATTCAACAATTCTAATAATATATTATGTATACAAAATGAAAAAAAAAAAATTATGAAATTTTATATACGTTAATACCGAGTCAAAAATAAGATCAATAACGAATGGAGGAATAAGTACCAAAGTATATTTATGTTATACAAAGTTATATTTATGTTTAATATAAGCTAATGATACTTAACAAAATCATTAGGAAACTCAAGGTGTATGTGCAATCGGATCGCAATACGAGATTCCCTATATCAATACATAAATATATTTCATTCTGCAAAGCATCCAATGTTTAAAAAAAAATAACTGTAATCCATGTAACAAGAAATATATATTCGTATTAATCAACACAGATGAAATAATCGACAATACATATCATTCAAATATGATGATAATCATAACGATAAACTTTATAATTTTTCTATCCATGATTTAAATAATGCCACAACAGAAATTTTAACAAAATAAATAAATAAATAAATAAACAATAATAAAAATAAACGTGCATGAATTAGTAGAATCACAATACATAAATCTCTTTAATACTAAGTATCCCCATGGACTTAATTAGTAAACTTTTAATTATTCTCATACTGTATTCCTTTTATTAAAGATTGTGTCTAACTAATCTCCCATATACTATACACTTAATGATACATTTAAAAAATAAAATAATGCGCCACTCGAAAAGAGGAAAATTATTTAACAGTTACATGATAAGTATAATATCACTTTTAACTGACTAATTCTCATAAAACTACTTTACTATTATTATTACTATTATTATTATTATTATTATAAAGAAGCGCATTCATTATTATTTTTTTTTTAATGTAATATGTTAGCTAAAGATTTCAGTCTGAATATTAATCTTGCCAAAAAGTAGCATACAAATTTGTATTTACGAAATCAATTCTTAGTGAAATAATTTTTTTTTTTTTTTAAATGCGTTTTTCGTTTTTAGTGCTAGAAAACGCTAAAAATTCATAAAATTTTAAAGTATTATAATTCGGTTTGGTCGTAGAAGAATGGAATTTTTATTGATTAACTTGTGGAGAAAGTTTTTCTAATCATAACTTATATGACCCACGGACCGTAATAAAAAATTTCATTTTGTAACTTATTAAAAAAAATAATAATAATAACTATTTTGAGGTGAAAGGATTTTTTACGATAAAGAACAAAATTGAAACATTTTTGAAATTTCAATTACACCTATAAAAGTAATGGTTTAGGAATTAGTTAATAGTCAACACTAAAAAGGGACACTCTGCATAGTTAATAATGAAATATTAGTTAAAAATAACATGATGCATCCATCATTTTTGAAATGTCTGAACCATTGTTGCCAATTCAACAGACTATTTATATTTAAATATCTACACTGAAAAAAAAGTGTTTATTTTACAGTATAATACTGACATCCCAACTGCCAGTATTATACCGCAAAATTAACAGTAATAAACAGTAAAATAAGCAGTAATATCGGTATAATACTAGCAGTTGGGGGGACCAGTATTATACTGTAAAATCAACACTTTTTTTTTGCAGTGTACCGTGATTTCCGAACAGTAATATTCACCTTCTTTAATCCGTCATTAAATAAGAAGAATATAACTATTAGTATATAAAATGAATTTAAAAAAATCGCGTAAATTGGCAATATTGCTCTGAACATATTTTTGAGTGCCTTAAGAATACTTTTCAGTTTGAGATTATTTTGCTAGTGTACCGAATAAATGCGTACTTATTTCTTTTGAAAAATAGTAACAGTTAGTAAAGATATAATGAAGCGCAGCAATATTTTATTTGAATAATTTATTATTTTAAAAATATATTTTAATGGCCGTTTTATTAATATGCACTGAAGCTATTGAGACAGAAACAGAAACAGAAACCTCCCACTCGTGGACAGCCAACCTCTCGGCATAGGACCTATGAGTCCACGAGGGGAAAACCTATATCTACCAGGAACCCCAGTGTCCAAGGACCCGGAGTCCCCAGAAAGTGAAAAAAAAAATCACACGAGCTACCCAATATTGCTTATTGCTGGGTGAGCCCAAAGTTATTACATGTATATAAGTTCTATATGAATATACTGATAAGATTACATAATATTAAAGATAAATATTTACAGATATTTACAATAATAATATTGTACTTAAAATTTTTCAACTGTATTATGCACTAGTCTATTAAGTCTTTTAAAACATAGTTTTTAAAATCTGTAGATCTAGAATTTTATATAGGTTATAATAATTCTTTGATATATGAAAAGTTTTTATTTAGGACATTATAGTTTTTATCTAACTTTTCGTAATTGGAAGCGTCTAATAGCACACGTTGTAGGTTTCTCTTTAAAGCTTTATTTTTATTGAAGTTAAAATGGTATTCCATAAGAGGGCAGTTACAGAAGATGTAGTGTATAGGAGTTCCAGGGTTTTTGTCACAAGGACATCTATCCGTGGTTCTTTTACCAATTTTATATAAAAAGCTTGGGAAGCTTCTATGGCCGCTAAGATAATATGCTGCTGATTTCTGAACACATAAAAATTTAACATCTACCTTATTAAGAATTTTATACGTTTCTCTTCCTTTCGTTGAGTTGGTCCAATCATTTTGCCAATCTGTGATGATTTTGTTTTTAAAATAACTCTTTAGAATGGATTCTGGAAATGGTAAGACAGAGATGTCATCATAATGGTCTTCTGTAATTGCATTTTTTGCGAGAAGGTCTGCTCGCTCGTTACCAGTGGTGCCTACATGTGCTCTAATCCACGCTATTTTGATGAATTTATTGGGGTTTTGTAGTAAACTCTATTGTAGATATTTAAAATTATGGAGTTTGGAGGAAAAATTATCTTGAGTGCATCTAAGGATGAGCGACTATCTGTCAAAATAAGGGCTGATGTAAATTGTGATTGTATTAACCAAACTATTGCTTCCTGGATCGCATATAATTCGGCTTGGTAAATTGAGTTAATTGGGTGTAGTCTTACTGCATGATCATGGATGAAGTTATTATTAAGAGAGACTGTATATTTACTTGCCACTCCATTTCCCATAGATGATCCATCTGTAAAAATTTGTAGATGATTTTCCAATATTATCTTTTCTGTCAGGTTATCTATAATTTCTATATTTTTCAACTTGTAATAGTCTGGAAATTTATAAGTTGTTTCCCGTTGCATAAGATTATTGTATATTATTGTATTGTTGATGTTAAGTAATCTGTTTCCTTGCTTTATTTCATAGACTTGAAATTCGTTTGGTATTTTGATGGTAATTGGAGGCACTCCAGTTAAAATATTTAATGCGTCATTTGAAATACTTCGGTAAGTTCTTATGATGTTTAACAATGCTATTCTCTGAATTGATCTAAGGATTCTGATGCCGTGGCAATTCAAGTTTGGATACCAGAATTCGGAGCCATAAAGAGTCTGTCTTTCAATAACTGTTCGATACCAGATCTTCTTGAGGAAGGGACTGATTCTCTTGTTGTAATTGTGGAAACTCTTAAAGCCCGAAACAAATTGGGCAATCTTAGCTTTTAAAATACTTAGGTGCGACAGAAATTTTAATTTTTGGTCTAGTGTAATTCCTAAATATTGTAGATTTTTAACAATTTTTATAGATTTCTGTTTTATTTTGAAAATTGGCTTTCGATTATTAAGGAGGTTCCTTCCAAATAGGGTGATTGGGTTTTTTCTTCTGAGATAGTTAGATTAAGCTCTGAACATATATTGACAAATGTTTCTATACGACTTTTAGCAATTTGTTCCAATGATGATCTGGTATTGCCTTCGGTGAGTACGACGAAATCATCTGCATAAACGATAATTCCAAGAGCCTTTAATTTGTATCTTGTAATTATGCAATTGGCTATTAGTGACCACAATAGTGGTCCTAAACACGAGCCCTGCGAGCAACCTTTATGTGTCCTGAACCATTCTATGAATGTATAATTATTTAAACCGATTAATCTCTCACTGATATAATTTTTTAGGAGCTTCTTTACGTAAGTTGGAAGTGGAGAATCATCTATTATTTCAGTAATTTTGTGCCAATCAATGGAGTCAAATGCTCCCTGGATATCAATTGAGATCATAACTATAGATTATCTCAAAGTATTTCTATAAAATTCCTCATTTTTGCAATTGCTCTCTCTTCTCTTTCTCTCTTTTAATGCCAATTTATTTCAAACGGAAAGACGAGGTTTTAAAAAATAAATAAATAACGAAATAAAAAGGTATTTTATTACATGCTTTCCTTTCTTAATTCTCTCACCCACTCCCCTCTACTTATCTCTGTGCATTATATATGCGTGTACGCACAAAGAAAAAATATAACATTTCAAAGATTTTTTTCCTTTCTTAAAAGAACTCAGTACCTCAAACAAAAAGTTTAACTTTTTATTATCAAACTTTTAAAATTTATTTTAAGTTATTAATAAATGAATATTAAACCTATAATTAATTAGTGGTATGTTATTTATTTTTGATTTAAAAGAATTAAGTTCAAATTTCGCTGCTAAATTTTAAAATGCTATTCCTGTTTTATTATTTTTTTACATTTTTACTTTAATGTTGTCAGTAGATATATAAACAAAAAACTTACGCACACTGAGAAAAAAAATGTTGATTTTACGGTATAATACTGGCATATACTGGCACCCCAGATGACAGTATTAGACCGTAAGCAATTTGTTTTTGCAGTGCATTGGATTTTTTTCAATTGCATTGCTTTCTAAAATAAATAAATAAATAAAGTAAATAAATAAAATAAAACTTACAAATTAATGAAAAAATTTAGTAAAAATCACAAATTATCCCACATTTGAATTAAAAAAAAATGTTTTACAAATGTTGTAAATCCGCTGCTTAAATCTCTCACATTTTATTATATATTTTTTTTTTTTACATTTTTACTTGTAGATACAGTATGAGAAACATTTAAACCAGTTTGTAAATATTGAACAAAACCTTATTATTTCTAAAGTAAGAATAATAATTGAAATAAATAAATAAAAGAAGATAAATGTTTTTATAGATTTCATTCATTGAGATAAACAATTAATAAACTGCAAAACTAAGCTGACTCTGAAATTTCGCGGAGTGTATGCTTAATGTTTTGCTATTTGAGTTTTACTTTAAGGTATTATAAAAACACTTGAATAGAGAACTTTGCTTAGTTAAATAATCTCAAAATTGGTATTTTCGACAAGGTCATACATTTCTTTTAAAGGTCAGAACTATACTTGATATTAATGACAAAAAAGTAACATTCACAAATCACAAAACTACATTTATTATCTTTTAGTATTAAGTTTTGAAACACAACAAGTTCTTCCAGTTCATTCGTAAGAGTAGGTTGATTTTAAAAATATATATCTATTTTAAAGTACATGTATCAGATTTAATACAAATTAAACAAATTGGTCTCGCTCTTCTAAGTTCGCTACTTTGGCGCAAAAGGCAATTTGCAGGGAAGGAAAATTGTAAAATGGGCTCACGAAATGTAATTAGATATGAGGCTATATCAAAATGTTCAAAACTGTAAAAATCATAGTTTAAAAATTGCCATAAGCTATAATATATTAGCGAGGCTGAAACAAGGTCAAAATCCAGAGTATACCTGATGAATGCCATCGAAAACTTGTATGTCCCTGTAAACAAACTATAATATCTATACTTAATTAATGAACTGATCTAAGATACTTACAAAAGCTATTACACCGTTGTCCAAATTAAAGTCTAATTGGTCCAGTATTTCGGACGTTACCGTAATAAGAAAGTTTTGCATGTTTAGCTTTTGTGTGTCTCTGTAAACAAACTATAAGAGCTAAATACTTGATCAACGAACACAATGAAGATATTTATAAGATAATTCCTCTGTCCAAATTAGGTTCTAATCGGTAGAGTATTGTGAGGACAAGTTTTGCAAGTTTTGCCTTTGTGTGTTCCTTTCAACGAACTATAAGATCTACATACTTAATCAACGAACTCATTAAAGATACTTGTAAGATCAATACATTGTTTAAATTGGGTTAGAATTGCTTCAGTATTTCGAACGTTGTCGTGATGACAAGTGTTGCTTTTGTGTGTCTCTGTAAGCAAACTATAACAGTTATGTACTTGAATAGAGAACTTATTCAAAATACTGGCAAGATGAGTACAATGTCCCAATTAGGTTCGAATTGGTTTAATATTTTGGACGTTATCGGGATGACAAATTTTGCATGTTTTTCGTTTGTGCACTCTGAAAATGACATTTTTAAAACTGAGCAAAAAATACTCAAATCTGAGTATGTCGCATAGTCAAAATGGCTCTGAATCAAAATTACTCAAGTTTGAAACATGTATATACTCATTTCTGAAAACATCTATACACTCAAGAATATAACATCATGTTCTCCTATTTGAGTATGTCCATGTTTCAAAAATGAGTATGAACTGATTCTAATCATTTTTGAGTATGTCCATGTTTGAAAATTAAGTATGAACTGAAATCATTGTGCTCAGTTTTGAGTATGTCCATGTTTCAAAAATGAGTATGAACTGATTCTAATCATTTTTGAGTATGTCCATGTTTGAAAATTAAGTATGAACTGAAATCATTGTGCTCAGTTTTGAGTATGTCCATGTTTCAATATTCTGAGTATTTCTGGTATTTCAGAATTGAAAGCATTGGGTCGTCATATTTGAAACAAAAAGTTTCGTAACAAAATGAAAACATCGATTTACTCAGATTTGAATGTGTCATTTTTCTCAGTGTGTGAGTCATGTAAACGAACTATAAGACTACATGCTTGGGCTCATCAAAGATCTCATCCTTGAGCTGATCCAATATATTTTAAAGATCAATACATACTGTAACAATTGTGTTCGAATTGGTTCGTTATTTCAGACGTTATCGTGATGACAAGATTTGTATTATACAGGGTGATTCACTACCAGTGCGGCCAACTTTAAAAGGTGATAGATATCATTAAAACAAACATTTTTTGTATAGGGAAGCTGAATCTCAATCCACTTATTCAGTCATAAATACAGGGTATCTCACTCCAAACCGAAACGGGTTTTTGTTTATAACTTTAACAATAATGAAAATATTTTATTGATATTTCAACAGACGTACTTTGCTTTCTATGAAATGTGACAATTTTCCGAGAATCGATGGAAATGGACATGATCTGCATCTAAACAACACTGATACAGACGCTACGTAATTTGAGATGTATACTGCAAAAAATAGAAAAAAAATTGCTGATTTTACGATATAATACTGGCATCCCGGCTGCCAGTATTATATCGTAGAATTAATAGTAATTACAGTAAAATAAGCAATAATACGCATACGCGGTAGCGTATTACTGCTTATTTTACTGTTAATTTTACGGTATAATACTGGCAGCTGGGATGTCAGTATTTTACCGTAAAATCAACACTTTTTTTTCTGCAGTGTAACTCACATTACATATAGGTAATTGAATTAATTAAAGTGCACTGTTATCTTATTTCACACATCGTGCAGCAAGTCTGTTGAAAATATTGATAAGTTATCTTCATAATTATTATAGTTGTGAACGAAAATCTGGGACCGATTTGAAGTGAGACACTCTATATTTATGAGTGAATAAGTGGATAGCGACCCAGCTTTCCTATATAAAAATTGTTTGTTGAAGTGTTCTCCATCACTTGTTAAAGTTTATCGCACTGGTAGTGAATCATCCTGTATATAAATAGATATCTCAGGGTTCGTACGGGTGCTTACTTTTTAATACCAGGAATTTTGAAAAGTAATTTTTGTCTCGTTTTATTGCAAGGTTCTGCGATAACATATAGCGAAATTTTCTTTATAGAAATACTTGTATTTTAAATGAAAAATGAAGTACAAGTAGCAAAGTAAGCAGCCGTACGAACAATGTATATATACACTGCAAAAAAAGTGTTGATTTTACAGTATAGTACTAACATAATAACAGTATAATACATACAGTATTATACCGTAAAATTAACAGTAATAATCAGTAAAATAAGCAGTAATACACTACCGCACATGCGCGGGGATGCCAGTATTATACTGTAAAATCAACACTTTTTTTTGCAGTTTACAAACGAAGTGATTGCAATAGGTCGATTGACCTAAAACTGAGTTTAAAGATAGAAACATTACCTGTTAGTTTTAAAATGGAGATTGTTTTCGTTTAAAATGTAACTTCTGTAATAAAGATTTTCTAAATTTCAACATACCTGAAACAAAAATAAGATGACTAAATCAAAAATATTAATTTATCTAAAGAAACAAATTATTAAATTACACATTATTCAAACAAAATACGTATGATTTATTTAAAGCTTGTAAATTTGCTAAGAACTTAGGGATTTTTTTTTTTTTTTTTTAACGATCTGTCCATCATTAATGACGAATTTAATATTAAACTAGTCGTTGGGGGCCACCGTAATACTTACCCATCATGGATATGCATAATGTAAAATATTAAAATAAAAATGTGTAAACTACTTATAAAATGCATTGCAATTCAAATAAAATCGTGGCTTGATGACGTCACAAACTTTAAAGCGAGGCTAACGAAAAAGACAGGCTACCGCGGTGCATTCCACTTATCTTTTTTTACAGACCGCTAGAGTGACGTTTTGCTCTTTTCGTACACCTGCATTGGTGCATTCGAGCATCACGTGACTCCAGCGGTCTGTAAAAAAAGATACGCGTAAAGCACCGCGGTAGCCTTTCTTTTTCGTTAGCCTCGCTTTAAAGGCTCGGTTACTGAATTGCTTGAAAGAGGTTTTTCCTTATAACTCCAAAAATAATAATCCTATTAACTAGCGGTTTATTGCATCTGATTAAGCGTCAAATTTGCAATTAAAATATATCTTTAAAGTGAAATTTGGATGAAATACAGGGTCATGAAAAATCGAAGAGTGTGGAAAATAGGATTCGAAATATCTCGGCAATTAATTATCCGATCGACTTCCTGCTTAATGCAAAATTTATGTTTTTTTATTGTCTTTTATATTCATTTCTAAAAATAAACAATTTCGAAAATTTTTACATACCTTTTATCAGAACGAATATTTCGAGAGTCCGAAAAAAATAGTTCCGGTTAATCGAGGTTATTGAAATGAAATAGGCTTCTTCCCATTATTACATACTAAGTACATACCAAATTGCAAGTCTCTATCTCAATTTTTTCGGGAGATAGAGCGTTTACAGACACACAGACGGACGGCAAATTTTTTTTTCTAAAAATATGTTTTTCGGAATCTCCAGTGTCTGAAACGTGTAAATCCGTCAAACAAAATTTTCGATTTTCAAAACGATTACAAGACTTACCCTATACTACGTATGATGGGTAAGTAAAATGGATAAACATTTAATAAATATTTTCGAATATAAAATAGTGTCTTGCTATACACCGAAGCACGTTGTTTCATTTTTCTAAAATATGAGAATTCAAGTTCGGCCCATTGTGTTAGGTGAGCATTTATTGCTTGTTACAAATAAATATTTTTTATGTAATTATAGATGTAATTATGCGGCAAGAACAGTTCTTTCAAACACATTTATTTGATATATAGCGCCCAATTCATCGTTACGGGTGTGACACCCATACCATCGCTGTATGTAAAGTATTTAAAGCCCTATAATACTTACTTAATAATTTTATTATATCGAAAAATCTGTCTGAACACACTGTGTAATTTTTATTATTATTATTTTTTCTATTTAATATTTAATTTTTATGCGTCGTTTGGGTGACATAAAAACGACACACATTTTCACTTTGTGATGCATGATTCTAAATACCTGAGAATTATGAACTGGTACATTTTGTTAATAAATTTGTAATTAAACTGTAACTTACAACATATCATTCTCGAAATTTCACTGTCACGGGTTTTTATTAAATTTTATAAATGTTAAATTCTGAGTTACAGTTTTGTTGCGGGTGTGACATGTATGATGTAACAGTTACGTACTTGAATAAATAAGCCATTCAAAATTACTGACATGATGAATACAATGTCCCAATTAGGTTCGAATTGGTTTAATATTTCGGACGTTATCGCGATGACAAATTTTGCAGTTTTTTTTTTTTTTCGTTTGTGCACTCTAAAAACGACATTTTCAAAACTGAGCAAAAAATACTCAAA